>CM074521.1:17304703-18691121 GCA_037379345.1 Perna viridis | reverse complement strand
TTTAGTGTAAAATTGGACACACGAGTTATATTGCGTTTTATCAGTGTGGTGGTTCATAATCCCAGTAACGATCAGAAAGAACTTTATGTAAATCTAGTAAAATTACAGAAAGAGTAATGGTATGTTGGCAGTATGTAAAATGAAACTCACAAATGTTGTATAATGTCATGTCTTGTCTTTCGTTTAATTTTGACAACCTTTTATTTCAACCAACTGTATATAATAAACGCAATTTAAAAAAAAAAATAACCAGATTTGAAACCGTAGTATTGTGATTTCTATGTTTCCGCTTATTGCCATTCAATTTTTGTACAAGTTGATTTACGTGTTTTAGAATCGAAATTGATATTTTAAAACATTTTAATGGTTTAATGTACTTATGCATCGTAATATGGTGCTCAGCGGTGTTCCCTGAAGTGTTCGGTGATGAAAGCAGAGGTACTGGCATATCCAATCACATTGACGATTGGCTTATTAAACGACCATATTTTAATGGTGTTTAATGACCTTTCGTGATTATAGCACTATTTTTATTCAGGTTAATTGTATTTTACAAAAAAATACATTTCTTGTGTTTTTTGCCTTCATTTTTAAAATAATGTTGATAAATCTGATAATGCTTTGTAGATACCTTGGCAGCAATACTGTTCACCGGGAAATTCAGATAGACAAATATTTCATGGTTCATCGTTCAGATTTGTTCTTCACTCAGATGAGGCAATAACAGGTGGATTTATTCTTTCTTATATAGAGAAAAACACACACAACAAAGAACAACACGGATTCCAGTACAAACTGGGAACATGGAATAGGTGTACCGTATAGTAAACGCCCTCTGCATTTCTAGAAACACCCACCGAATTGCTCATAAAAAAACAAGTCCAGGGTAGTTGAAAGAGGAAAGGAATGATATGACACGTTGAATAAATCGGTTCTCAAGGTTCAAATAGATACACTGCAACAATCCACGAGCTAATGATGATGACCATAAAACTTCTAAAGTGCTTAGGTCCATCTTGTAGCAACATAACCCTATTCCAGAAGCTTTATTGTAAGAAGTATTATAAGGAACTATTCCATGGACAACAAAGAATCAGATGAAGAACCCCAAAATATATATATAAAGAAACGTACTGGTCCGCGTTTTTTTTGTTTTTGTTTTTGTTTTTTTTTTCGTTTTTTTGTTGTTGTTTTTTTGTAACGTCGTAATTTTGTTATTTCCTTTAACATTTTCATACAATGTTCAGGAAGATAGACTTACTGTCATATTGCCACGCAAAGTAGTGGTGAGGTACACCATAGCCAGCCATGGTCCAGCGCCACAAATATTTAAATCTGAGAATATTCTTAACTTCCTTCGTGCTCCAATCAAAGTCATTGAAATTGATCACGTCAACAACAGTTAAAAGTACTTTGTTATATTTAAGTTTTGGGCGTTGGACCCTGAACCGTTGATTGTGGATAATTTTTGACGGCACTTTTCTGTGATTCGTGTCTGGAGTGCATTATTGTTTGTTGACTCTTACAGGATTATATTCACTTGCAAAATGACGGGTGTTACTGGCGGAACAAGACATGCTTACCCTTTCATAGCACCTGATGTCACTTCTGGATTTTCGTATTGCAATCGCTTTAGTTTTTTGTGTGACGCCTTGTTTTTATTATCTTCAGTCTTTATGCGCAATATATGATTTCCTTGTCCTTCATCTCACTATTTCTTTATTGTGTATTGGTGATGTATAAATGCATTATATGTGCCAATAACTTAACAAAAACTTCGATTTAGACGTAAAATGTTATGCATAACATGATTTATAATTGTACAATGGAGTCCAACTAAAAACAGTCCTTTATTTTCTTTTCATATAAAAGGCTTAATGTTGTTGTTATCAGCAGTGTAACCACCCCGACTGTTATTAAGGTGCTAAAAACGACGGATACCTCCTCCATGACTTCGACAAGGCTAATTGTAAAAAAGATTCTTTCACGAAACAGAAATTTTCTAGAAGGTCACATAGGGATATAGCAGTCCTATATATCACAGTCAACCTGTTTAAAATTATGTGCGCTAATCCAGAGTTGCTGCTCAATACATTTCTCATTAAAGATTTGTCATATCAATAACAGAGGGGGAGTTAGTACATCCCTGTTATTTACAAACATTGCAGGATTTATATATAAAGATGCTTTAATGATACCCGAGGTTTGTTTAGTAAAGTTACTTATGAATAGGATTGGTGTAACTTGCATATGAATAACTGGTAAGTAAATAGTATAAGTATTTAAATAGTAAAAGTGGGAGATCACCATTTCGGCCTTACGGTGCGAATATCACCGAACGAGGAAGAAGAAAATTCAACCGCCTAGACTGCAGTTAGTACTTGACTTAGTTTTGTTTGTTCTGTTTTTCTTTCTTTTTATCCAATGTCATTTACGAATAATATAAGGGTGACAATTTGGGCCTACCATGCTTTATCATTACTGGTTTTGCCATTTTAAATATTACTCTTTTACAAGAAAGTGAATTTATCATTGTCACCAAAGAATATTGTCATTATTTTGGCCCATCCACCGACTGTTGTTTAGACACATTTTTTTTATAAACTTAATGTCTCCCGACCCACTGCATTAACAAATATATTGCAACGTCTTACACATGTATTCTTTCGCTACATTCAAAGAATAGTTACGTTGGAAATAGATTTTTGAATATGAAAAAAATAGTCATGGATGATGATCTTGATATATATAAATCTTGAAAAATTTAACACACTTTTGACTGCTGAATTGTTTTTTTTTAAATTGAAATATTTATTTAATCTTGTCGTATCTTTACAGGCGTTTGCTGAAAGTTGCCAGACTAATATTTGTTTTCTCAATGAAATGTGTGTACCTCATCCAAGTACAGGCAACAGGTGTATACGTCTTGGTACGTAGGCGATTGTTGATTAGATCTTTTATATAAATACAGCATGTCTTCAGTTTTTTTTTTAAATGAAACCGATAATATCAAAATGTCGCAGCGAGTACGAAAGAGCAACAAGTGATTTTTATGATATTTTTTTAACAATAAAATTCGTAGGAATTTTTTAAGGCTACATAGACTTGCTTACTTATTCTCTTTCGCAATATTTCTGTTATATAGAAAACTTTCTGTTATTCAAGCTTCCACAAATTTGTATGTATCTATCAGAACTTGAGATTACCAAGGACATTACGCACACTAAGAGAACTGCCTCATTTCTTGATATTCTACTGTAACAGTATTAAATACCGCGACGGGCTAAATTTTCGATATTTTCGTGGTGATCATAAAAGTGCGAAAACAAGTACACGCGAAGATGATTCATAACACTATATAACATTAATCATTTTTTTTTAAACCACAAAAGTTGATACCCGCGAGTATGCTCCCTTTACAGAATCCGCAAAAAATGAAAATGTTAAAATACATTGACGGTATTTGAAATCAATGCAGTAATGTATGTGCTGAGCTGATATAAACCATGTTTTGTTTTTATTTTTGGATAGAAAGTATAGGTGACAAGGTCTAGAATTTTGATCGAATGATCTATCATTTATAATATATAAGAATAGATTATTGTGTACAAAGTTGTAAAATACTTATATTTTTTTCAAGTCAGTGCACCATTATTATCTTTATACTGTAAGACAATTTTCAATTAAAGACGAGGATTTAAGCAGGGAAATATTTTCATTTTAATACGAAACGGACGACATCGGGCTACCGCAAAAAAAATGTATCGTTCGTTACGTCACAAAAGAAAGTTATATTCAGCCAGTGACCGTATATCACTTGTAAATATGCGATCGATGCATTTGACTGCTCAAATAGAGTGGTGGTGGTAGTATAAACAAAAATTAGTCAGTGACACATGTCAGCGCAGTTCAATCCGTGTAAATTAATAGTAAAATCACTTGATTACTCAGTAAAAAATAGCTGAGGTATAAAAGGTTTCATCGACAAAATAAGGAAATAAAAACAAATTGCATACCATAAAAAACAACGTAAAAAAGATATCCTTCCTAAAGCATGCAAATACAAGATATCCGAGAGTGATAAGACAGATTATTACCTTATTATAAGGTTTTATGTTGTTTATTAAATATACACATACTTTTCTCTATTTTCAAAATCTATTCAGGACAGGGCGATCTATTGCACTGTCGATGTACTATTGCACGGTGCGATAGTCTCCTTGAGGAGTCTATTGCACTAACTCCATAGTGACCTTTATCTAAGCCTTTGGATTGGTTGAACGTTTTTAAGCGCTTCATTGAATTGGAATTGACACAGAAAAAACTCGTGTGTAAAAAGTAGATGTGACTCTCATCTGCCAATTCGTAACCACGGAGCGGTCAATTTCCTATTCCTGGTCGAATGGTTGTCTCTTTGACATATTCCCTATTTCCTTTCCTCATTATATCTCATAGACAAATTAGGTAATAAAGCAGTTATTAAATGGATTGCATGCAATAGACCAGAATATTTGTCCTTTGGTACTGAGAATGATCAAGTGTTCTATTGCACGAGGTCAACGGCCAACGGTCTATTGCATCCAACCCATTTAATAACTGTATACTATAAACATGACAAGACTATGGATCGGTACATACTACGTGCATACCGGCTCACTTATCTTGTTCTTTTATTTATCGATATTCCGAACCACATAAAACATGACATACCATATAAAGTTCAAGTTCTCTCTAATTCCTGTAATGCGTTGGACCAAAAATATATTTGTTAATTCTAGATCCTTTAAATGTTAAACCAAGAATGTCATATGGTGCATTTTAAGTTATAGGCACAAAACACCTTTTTGTAAACACGTTTTAATCGAAGAAAACAACAACAAACATACAAAGCGATACAAATTGTTTCAACAACCGAGCTTGAATCATAATTGGACGCAGGCAGTTTTGTAAACAGAAACCATATGTGAATATTTGTAAAAAGGTATTTTTTGTCTGACTTCATAAACATCAAATCGAAGCCAACGAAAGAAAAATAAATTTGGCGTGACCGAAATGGTTCAAATATTGATCAATTTCTCGTGTTATTTGAATAAAGAATGACAAAAAGTACCTGCAAACATCATTCATGATATAGTTATACAAGTCTTAATTTTTGCAAACTGAAACTCTTAAAATGGTTCCTATTGATGAAACAAATTAAAGAAAATTAACACACATAATCATACCTTTACACAGGAGATATATGTTATTGTACATTAATTTTGAAAAAAAACAAAAAACAAAAATACATTGTGTAACTCAATTACTAACGCAAAATCCGTTTGGACATTTATATGAAAAACACTTATATACCTTGCGATAGGAGAATGACATATTTTATTCGGATTTATTATTTCATCTTAAAGATTTTATATTAATACATGCAACCAGTAATAATTTTGGAATTGAATCAAATGTCTATTTTTCATAGTAAAAAATCATGATTGTAGGTTTCATTCTAAAATGCATGGAAATGGGTTATTACACATTCAGCAGTCATATAAAGTAGCACTCCAGCTAAGGATCATGCAAAATGTGATTCATTGGGTAAAAAGCCTATATATTTTTATTTTTGATATTTTGTTTGAAATGTCATAGTAAACAGAAATTAACGTGTTTTTTCATATAACCTGTGCTCTTAGGAGATAAAAATTATATGGAATGCACTGTAGATTTCAAAATTAAGGGAGATAACTCTGTAAATGACGCTGAAATACAATAGAATCTACTGGATTTTTAATTTTGATTATCTCCTAAGAGCAGGCAGATTTGAATGAAATATGTAGCTTTTTTTGGGGTGTATCACATTTTTCAGATTTTGCATGATTCTTACAAAGACAACTACTTAAAAACACCATAGATAAATATGCATATCACCATAAAGATTTTATATAAATAGCAATAATTTTAAAATTGAAATAAATATCTATATTTCATCATAGTAGAGTTTCATTCTAAAATATCAAAGTAAAACGGATTTTTTTTAAATTCAGTTTCCGCAGTGATTTAAACACTATCGATAAATATACATATTATACGACATTTAACACTTCAATACTACATATATAATAAATAATTACCCTTTGTTGTTTTTGACAACAACTTTTTTGGTTACAACCCCAAATCTTAGTAAGAACTTTCAAAATATGATATAACCAGAAAAAAGATGCATTAAAAAAAATCCAAATAACGCATCTTTGTTTTTGTTTTGTTTCTTTTTTTCTTTTTCGTTTGTTTCTTTTTTATTTTGTTTTGTTTTGTTTGTTTTTTGTTAAATGAATATTTTATTTAGGCAACTGGTAATGTCACAAGGGTCAGGGTATCTTACATTAATACGATACAGATAAGACACTCAAGTTGATATCCTTGCCCCAGACACCATTTGCAAAAAAACAACATAACTATGTACAATCTTTTTACCAGAATATGGTATTATAAACATTCACAAGTTAATTACTTAAATAGGGAGTTATCCCGTACTACTCATATTACAGTTCAATAACCAATAATGACATTGACAAATAAACAAAAATAAATGTCTGTATATGAAGGAATTCACTTCAATTAATGATTAACTACTCACATTGGAATACCCAAGGAGGGGAAAGTAACCTAGTGGCAGATCTAGTTGTAGAGGGGAGTATTGAAAAATCTTGTAAATTTCGAGCACAATTTGGACAAAAAATGAACAAATAATATCCTGGAATGCCCTTTTCTTTCTGAAATCATAACGGACCACTCTTTTTTAAAATCTCTGCATCTGCCACTGATCAAACTATATAACTCATAAAGACATAGTAATAGTACAATTAAAACCAATTAAGTCTGACCTGTATAATTCATATAGATCTGAATAAATCAAATATGTTACTCGTCTGGTGTGTTTGATTTGGTTAGTATCAACTCAACGGTTGTTATCATGAAATTACGGAAGCATTTTTTATTGACTTTACAGATTTATATGTGTATTAGAGCTTTTAAAATACACAGACTTCCAAATTTATTTTAATCAAAATCAAAAAGATCCTTTGAAAGTTTCATTGAATTCCATGCTTTGGTGTAGGACTATACTCGGCGTCACATAAATAACATACTGTTAAAATTTGAATAAAAATATTTTCTACGACTTTATTGACACCAACCGTCGTTTAAATTGTCTTAAATGACTTGCTCATTCGTTTAGCCAAACAGCTTCTCAAAAACAAGTCGCTTATTAGCTTAAATCATGCGTAACAAATCCTTACGGGAAAATCCCATACTAATATCCGCCATGTTGGTTTTTACGGGACGATTTGTTTACAAACGAAGTGCGTAAGTTCCCGTCGAACTCCGGTGACAATCGTCTGCTTGATCAACTTCTCGGTATTATACGTTGTTCGCGTAAAATAAATCCGAGATATCCGAAATAACGCCGAATTGCATTCTGGGTTCTTCGGTTTTTGGTCAAACCATTTAAACGTAAACAACATCTCCTAGCAACCCGATCACTGTAAACATGGCCGACTTTTTACAATGTAAATATTGCCACCTAGAATTAAAATCTGACTGGAATTTAACGATTCAATGTTTAGGGAGAAGCCGTTTGGCTAAACGAATGAGCAAGTCATTTAAGACAATTTAAACGACGGTAGGTGTCAATAAAGTCGTAGAAAATATTTTTATTCAAATTTTAACAGTATGTTATTTATGTGACGCCGACTATAGTAAATGATGAGAGATGGTTATTCCAATGTTCCCATATTCATAGATGACTAAGTCACATAGTAAATATGAAATAAAGATTCCGTGAATGTTTCATAAAATTCCATTCAGTGGTGTAGGAGAAGCAAGAGATATTAGACGGGTACCCTTCTGCGTTACGAAAGGAAGTACTGACGGAGAGATAGACAAATAATATCACTATGATTACCTTTCACTTTGCAAGTGTGGAATATAAAAACGAAATTTTGGGACGCTGACGCTTATGGAATGCCAACGCGGTCAAAATTCTTAATTCGTAAATTGTTTATTTGTAACTTCTTGATTTGTAAGTTCTCAATTCGAAATACGAAAGTTATTAATTTGTAATTTCTTGATTTGTAAATTGTCAATTTGAAATTCGTAAATTGTCTTTTGTCAATTTGTATCTTGTAAGTGTGTAACTTTCCATTTTGTACATTGAAATTTTTCATTTGCAACTTCTCACTTCGTAATGCGTTTCCGAGACTTGTAAATCATCAAAATATTCTTACATTGTAACTCGTCATTTTAAACTTTGACAATGTAATAAACCATGTATGATTGACATGTCTCAATTGGTAGTTCGTACTCACTTTAAATGTTTGAATTCCACTGAGTGAAACTAAAGTTATAGCCAAAAAATGTTCGTCCTGTTTTAAGACCAACCCGTTCAATTTCCTTTCTGGTCAGCAGCGCCGCATTTTGTCTTTCAATACCGAGCGCAATCTGTCGTCATAATGATGGTTAACATATAATGCAATTAAGCATAATTTGGCATTTCACGAATCGACATGTTTCACGTCACAAAACTTCAGACTACGAACTACCAATTGTCAATCTTACATCGTTTATTACATTGTCAAATGAAGAATGACAAAGGACGATTTGTTCGCTATTTCAAAGAAGTTTAAAATGACGAATTACAATTTAAGAATATTTGATGATTTACAAGTCTCGAAAAACGCATTACGAATTGAGAAGTCGCAAATGAAGAATTTCATATACAGATTTTCAATGTACAAAATGGAAAGTTACACACTTACAAGTTACAAATTGAAAATTTACGAATTTCAAATTGACAATTTACGAATTTCAAATTGACATTTTACAAATCAAGAAGTTACAAATCAACAATTTACGAATTAAAATTTTGACCCCGTTGGCTTTTCATAGACGCTGACGACGACGATATCATTAACCGACAAAATGTTTCCGCGGTTGCAGAAATATAAGTCTTAAAAAGAAGTAGTTATAATGTTAATGCGTAACACTTATATCATTTAAAACGTTTTCGACATACGGGCTACACAATTACGGTTGTTAAGTGGCAGGTCGTTACAAATGTCACCCTTTTACTCTGCAGTCAACGAGTTTATATACAATTACAAGGTCCACTGTATTTTGTGCGCATATATATTTATATCCTCCGCCCACTTTGATTGGAGGACGTAAAGTGATTTCGATGTCCGTCCTTTCGTCTATTGTGCATTCCTTACTTCTTTCCGTGACACAAAGGGGCACCAATATTTTATCCGCTATTCTACCTATACTACTCAATGGAATTGAATGAAACTTCCACAGAATCTTTATAACATGTTCCCATTGTGGACCTAGCTTACATTTTAAATTTTGATCCAAATTAATGTGTGGTTTCCCCATAGCGAAACGTGGACTTTGTCATTTCTTGATATGGGGACAAGGCGGAGGACCATCTCCTATCCGTTATTCCTCTTATAACCATAGAATGAAATTAAATGAAATACTTTAACAAAATACTTTTATTGCATGTTCTCATTGTGCATCTAATATTTCAGTTTATTATCCAAATCAATTTTGGAGGTCAAAAATTTATGAAATTTGGGTGTGTGGATATAAGAAAGCATTGCTAATTTTTCCTGTATTTTAAGCAACGCCAGTAATTATCCTAGAATGATATGGAGCAGGAAAGTTCCAATTAATTCAGTATAAAACAGCTCATGAAACTTGGAGGATCACCAAGTATAAATAAAACAAATTCATAACGACGTTTAAGATAGGTCACAATTTTATCGTTTATTCAAGAAATCATAAGGTCTGCTGTTTTTTTTGTAGTCAGCAGTAGATGCTTGTTGAAAATGCTCGGCGATGTCTGTCAAGTTTCTCGTCTCTTTGTCTCACAGTGGATGTATTTGTCAATTTTACACTAATATTGCATAAGCCGATTGTAAATAAACCACAAAATGCCCCTTTGATCTTTCAAGTTGCAATCTTCATAATAATCACACAGGATACATGCATATCAAAAACCCTCCGAAGTCACTTTTATTTCTTATTCCGAATCAGTTGCATCATACAGAACCAGTCATAGTTTTTTTTTCATTCAGGTGCTGCCATTGTGAGATAACAATTATATAGAATGTGTATGAAAGTGGCACTTTACAAGAGTTACCGTTCATGATTTGATTAATTTGTGTAGGAGATTAGTGAATGGCTTTATCAAACACTATTTACAGAAATGAATATTGTAACGTAGAAATAGAGGTTATATAGATCAGAAAAAAAATTGTTTGTTGGGTGGGGTTTTCTTAACCACGAATCACTTCTACCATGGACCCTGTCTGAATTTTATATGGACTGGTACTTTTTATCTAAGGAAAATACATATTATTTTAAATAGGTTGTTGCACAGGCAGGTTATTACTTGGGATGCAATCTCCCGGAAAAAGCATTTACATTGGAAGTTCTTTCCCGTTAGATAACAGTCACACAAACAGTAAACGTTCCACTGCAGTAGTGATCTACAAATACAGACCTTTTCTTCCATCCATAGTAAACTTTGTTGTCGTCGATACTACAAGAGTAAGTTGTTTCCCATATTGACATTGAAACGACGCGTCCAGTTCCCACACCAGGCACTTCACATTCTTGATATCCTTCAAGACTTTGGCATTTGAATAACGAGCAATCTAAAAAAAACATATAAACTTTACACGTGTGTTTGCAGACATATTTGATGAATTAAAATATTTTGGTGAACAACCTTTCACATAAGCGGAAGCAAATACCTTATTCGAACCACTACATGATCGACTGCTGTATCAAATCAAATTATTTAATGGATTTATTTTCTCCAGAAAGAATAATTTTATTCCAGATATTTAATCGTAGAATTTTTGTTTCAAATATTTTTATTTGATAGAATGAACGAAAAAATCCGATTTTACTATGTTGCCATCACGAAACCATTCATTATAAAGATACTACATCACCTGTACTGTAAACATAGTTTACCGCGTCGTGTGTTAAAAAGCACAGCCTCTCAGCATATTTTAAAATGTAGGTCATCCGAAAAAAACCAAATTGATGTTTTATGGCAGTTCAAGTTGTATAATGCTAAATAAAGATCTACAGTTGAAGGAAATGACAATAACAATTATATGACTCGTTATAGGCAAATTTGTCTTCCCGGAGATCCAGTTTAAATGTCGTCTCATCGTTCTATTCTAAAATCACTTACTATTTGGTATACTACTATATCCCATCTGGTCTAAAAAGCAAAGTAAAATATGTTTTAAGTAAACTCCATATATTTTTATTGCGTTTAAGCCATAATGCAGGCTTTGCAGTTTCGACGCCGGAGTCGCGGTGTTTCTAACGCCAGATTTTATTGATCTACTTTGATTTCTTGACAAAAGACGTTGGTTACATAAATATGATACTTTGAAATGGACGGAAGTTTAATTAATCTATATAACAATATGCGTGTTCGGTGCTGAAAGGATCAACCTTTGTCAAATTTTGTGAACGGCGGATTGTTTTCAAAGTTGTGAGAGTCTGAGAGTGAAATTACCAAATTTATTTCACAGTGTGAATTATCGAAATTTATTGGGAATATTCGATAAAACACTGCTATCTATATAATAATAATAATAATAATAATAATAATAATAATAATAATAGTAATAATAATAATAATAATAAAAACTTAAGAATTTCAGCAGGGTTAATTTGAGATCGTGACAAAAAATACCAGAAATATCACAGCGAACATGTAATTCAGGTCATATTTTCGGTGTCTGTTTATATTGATGTAACCCGGAATACCTTTTCACACGAATTTCTACCTACCTAGAAGTATACACACATTGCCTTTGGTTGGATGTGGTACACACATTTCGGAATGAGAACAGATATTAGTCTGGCAACTTCCAGCAAGCGCCTTTCAAAAACATTGACAAAAGATTAAATATGAAAACAATAACATAATAACCAGTTTTCAAATATCAAGTTATACCGCTCAGTTGTCCGCGTCTCTTTTTGATGACAGTTCTAATGAATCTATCAGTGTTTTGTATGTGACGACAATAGACATGATAAAGATGCCATGATACATTTTCTTTCTAAAATTATTGCTGTAAACGTAATATTTTTTGCGGTGAATTAATTATCGCTATTTTAGCGGATGACAGACAAACGGCAACATCAGTACACGCGAAATTAATTTTAACACTATATGACGGTAATCATTTGAAATTCCGCTAAAATTGATACCTGCAAAAATGGTCACTTGATAGGATCCGCCTAAATAAGCAACTGCCAAATTTAATACGATTACAGTATACATTACATAATTCAAATGCACTCAACGTTTGCAAATAAATTGAATATGAAAAATTGATAGTGAAAGTAAATGGCTTTACTCTATGGTAAAAGGGTTAACAATTTGCCATTTTAAACATACCTTGGGTATCATGTCAGCATCTTTGTAAATAAATCCCGCTACGTTTGTAGAGTACTCTGATGTAGTTTTATCTCTTCTGCTGTTGTTAATGTGACAAATCATGTTTCTTGATGAGAAATTAATCGACTTGCAACCTTGGATTAGCAAACAAAGTTGTAAACAGGTGGACTGTGATTTAAACGATTGCTGTATCCCAACATGACCTATAAGGAAACATGGCTCTCCAGCAGTACAAATTCGCCTCATTTGTAAAACATCATTGTCGGAATTTCTTGTAATTATCTAAAATAAGGTGGAAATAGTTTTAAAATTCATTTTTCTCAATTTTTACTTTATTTGGTGTCAGAAATGTCAAAATTGATTGATAAACCCATGGAAATAATGAATAAAAATTGAAAACAATTACGTGTGATTGTAATAAATGACAATTAACATTAATTTCAGTAATAGTTTTCATATAAATATAATTTTTATCATAAGATTCTTAATGCTTATATCCGTTTTTGATTGGTCGAGAATGTCTTTGCCAAAAAGTTCATAATTGCAAGAACTTCTTCAGATCGTTCATACATGCATGAAAGCCAGTCAGATTGAAACCAATGTTGCCGCCGTGTAGTATTGGAACGAGGCCTTTTAAAAAGGAATAAAAAAAGTCGAAAAAAATATTTAAAATATTCTGCACGGAAGTACTAAATGAACAATTTACCTTTACTACCGGATCTGCAATCGAGATTGGCCTCATTTGTAAAACATCATTGTCAGTAGTTCCTAGAGTTAGCTAAAATAAGGTGGAAATAGTTTTAAAATTCATTTTTCTCAATTTTTACTTTATTCGGTGTCAGAAATGTTTTTTTCAGTAATACTAAAGATACTTTGTTTGATACTTTCTAAGCAAAAAAAAAAGTTTGCTTTTTTATAGAGAAATCACAGAATCAACAATAAAAACGAGAACAGCTTCATATGATTGTAATATATAGCAAACAATGTTTATTTCAAATATATTTTCAATATGTCTGCGGTAATATTTACACTTTTTTTTAATGAAAATCACATATTTCTGGAAATAAGTGATAAAGAGTGAGAACAACTTCCTATTATTATCATAAATGGCCAAAATCATGAACCGTAATTATACTATAAATATAGATATCTTTTTTGGCAATGCTAATTTGTTGAAAGCGAGTTTTTGGTAAAAAAATACATTTTTTAAAGAAAAATCACCAAATTCTGGAAATGACCGATAAAAAGCGAGAACAATAACCAATCATTGTAAGAAATAGCTAATAACATCAATTTTTATTATAGTGGATATACATGAATAGCGTTTTCAATTATATCCACACTAAGTGCATGACCTTTTGGTTAAATGCATTTTATAGATGGCTTGAAATAGTTACTATTTCACTAAATAGTGAAAACAACTTGATATGACAAGCTACTACCACTCGCTTCAATTGTTGTTTTAATATCAATTGCCTGATTATACTAACACAAGTTAATGTTTTTTTTTCAGATATGTTTTGATTGTAAAAATGGCAATGTTTGTCAGAAAATACTTTTCATTGTACAATATACTAAATATATGCAGCACTTATGGAGTGGAGAACAAATTGCACGCAAATTTTATTTTGAGTCCTTAAAGTTCGGTTTGTAGACATGACTTGATAAAACAATTAATAACACCTATTACACAAGTACATTGATTACACAAAATACACCTGTTAATAAAAACTCAATACATGTACAATCATTCTTTTAGGCCACTATCAACCTCAGAATCTGACTGGTCAACCAATTATGCGTCAGTAACAATCAACCTAGTATTTTACACCAAACAGTATATTCACACTATGTCACATGAACAAACATTCATCTATCGTGCTACTTTCACTCTCGAATCAGACTGGTCAACCAATTTTAGTATCCTCAACAAACTCACCCCAGTTTCATACACCATACAGTCTATTGTCACTGTGTCTCGCAAAACCAAAATACTACAGTACAAACGCAATGTTAGAACAGACACCGACAACATGAGCACCTAAACGACATTTACAATATCAGGCACAAATTGTTGATTCTTTGAATTTGATCCATAAAATACATTGTTTGGATGAAGCGCATTTGCTTTTTGCGAATGGTTCCGGGATATTCCTTATAAAATAAAATATGGCTCATAATATTCCTGGATGTAACTGCTGCTAAGTTTTAGCTGGTAAACACTACATGTAATGTTCCTTAATTCTTCGTCATCTAGCTTTTGGACATTGTCTAAATCTTCTGTAACTTGCCACTTAGCAGATCTACGTTCCAAATTATGCTCTTCGACAAAACTGAAAAGAAATAATTTGCATTGATAAAAACATCATTTTAGCAGCAAGGATTTCGTCATGTTCGGCTGTTTCAGATGAAAGTGGAAAAAAAAGGCACGAACGATTTGGATGTTTTCAGAAATGTGCGGAAATTGATTTGTTGGAAGTATGTTAGAAATGTATTTCCATCTTTTTATTCTTGCATTTGCTGCTTCTACTACCCACCTGACCTGGAATAAAATGAAATAAAACAAGCAGATGCTTAAAACTATTCTTATATGTTTTTTATACTCCTAGAATAATATTAAAACATAGTCATTAAATGGTACATTATGCATGATCAACATACATGTATAATAATTGTTTTCTCTCGAAATAATGTTGTAGTGTTAATGCAGAAAATAAAGAGAGAGAGACTATGCCAGAGGTCTGGTATGGTATGGTTGTTGATGACTTCTTCTGTTTTTATCTGAGTAAACACTTTGTTGGAAAGAACGCAATTTGTCAATAGCACATTTTTCAGGTATGATATTGCGCGCCGTATACTAGACTTTGAAATATTAAGTAATGATTTAATTTTGCAAAGGTATATTGCTAAAGAATTTCTAACGCTTCCGACTGAAGCGTTTTTGAGGTAAGGTTATAGATCTATTTTCCAGTTCATAGAAATTCTACTTTTTAAGAGTGATAATCAGTATCACTTAAACTGCCCGGATTGTCACAATCAAATCTGCATTTTTCGTTCTACTTGCACAGCTTTCCCATGCGTTGTAACAGTTCTATGATGAAGGAACGACTGTTAGCTGCAATTGTTTTACTGCATTCTGTATCACAAACCCATGTTGCAAATGTTGTGAAAAGCATCTGTTCTCGGGAGGAAGCATTACATTCTATTGGTTTGATGGTATAGGAAGGGTGATAGATGGAGGACTGTACTGTGGTTTTGTAATGGCTTCATTCTGATGGGGATTTATAGTATTTGAGCAGTAACTTGTGGCTGCCCATAAGTTTTACGGAATAAATGTTGTAAATGTCTACATTCGTTCGAATAACGTCGCTTTCTTTAAATGAATCCAGGAAAAAATATTTCTTTAAAGTTTCTTTACAGCTTTAGAAATTCCCCTTCTTTCATATACTTTTGTCCATTTTGAGCATATAATACAATTGAAGTAGTTTAATTTGTTCCCTGACTTTCCTGAAAAAGGAGTTTATTTTTACTGATATCAAAGAAAAACAGAGAGCAAAGTTCAATATAAAGAACCAACCACTCCCCACCTGAGTTGCCAAAAGGTCAAAATATAAACTTTAAACGAAGTTGTCAACAGGAAGTTGATATTGCTTCAGTCTGAAATTGAATCCCATAATAGGCATACCTACACTATACATCTGTCAAAATATCAAGGACTGCGATCACTAGTTGAAAACAAAACTACAACGAAAAAGTTGTGGACGTATGAACGAGAGGTATTTATAATTATCAGGATATCATGATAATTATAAATACCTCTCGCAAACAAGGCAGTACAACAATACGGCGGTAATAAAATAGATTTCAATATTGTAGCAACATGACCCTGTTACAGAAGCCTATTTATTAGAGTTCTAGCGCGATACAAAGAGTCTGCGTAGTTTCGGCAAGCTCCGGCATAACGTATGAGTTGTGATATGAACACTCCATACGCAGGAGCCGAAGGGATGTTGCCACAGATGAAAGGAAAGTTGGCAATTCTGAATGAAAAGTCATCACGTTTGTCGTTAAGTTTGGTCAATAGTTTTCCTTTACCATCGATTTCTAAGTGTAGGTCAAGATATGAGGCTGACTTCACAGTGTCTGTAGTATCCTTTATCTCAAGTTCTTTTGGGTAGATGCGATCTATCAAATCCCCGAAATTAGGATTGTTTAAAGATAATACGTCATCTATATAGCGGAAATGAATGTATGGTATCTTCTCAAGGATTTAACTTCAATTTACAGTGACTTCCAGGTACCAACATAAATCTGACAATAACCACATTAAAGTTAATACATGGTACAGGGGCTTATTACAATTGTACAATACCTACCTTAAACATTTAGCTGTACAGAATATCAGATGCAAAAACCGTTAACTTTAAGTTTTTCAGTGCTCGTCTGTCATGCCTGTATTCTACATCGGTTGACTGCGTTGATCCGTTTTCGGTTCCGAAATTACGTTATTAGGATAAATAAACAAGTGAAAATCAACCGTTTTTCGCCCAGGAATTTTAGTGTCTATTTATAAAACTATACTAAAGGTGGTAATGTCGGCAATTTTCGTTGCATGCTACTTTAAACACGCTATGCTTTGTTCTACATGACAATAACTGTTTGAGTATTCATTAACAAACAAAACTAGTTCTAATTTGTTACAAAGTGTAGGAATTATAAAGATTCAATTCACTTTTTCTATCTTTTAATTACAGGGCCGCGTACTGGGTTCCTGGCTCTCTCCTTTTCGCTTTCATAAAAATCTGTCTGTCCGATGTATCGGTCGGGAAATACTCATTTCCATTCACATCATACTTGAACCATGTAGAAAGACACTGGTGTTGGAATAATCAAGAATCGTCGGTTTAATTAAAATGATATATTTTGTAATTTAAAGCTCTGTAAATATTATATTTCCTATTATATTTCAAGGTTAATTTATTCATATCAAAATGCAATTCACTAGAATAATGCAGGAATGATATATCCAGTAACTGAACTTCAATGAAGCCTTATGTGAAAAAAACATGTATCTGTTTTATAGTTATATGGGAACGGGATGTCCTGTTTTAGTTATTAAATATGGAAATGCCTTTACCATAGGAGGAACATAGCTGCAAATTTCATTTTATTCTTAACATTGCCATTTCAATTACTTGTTTATATGACACTCCGATTTGTCATTATGAGTTCTTTAATTCTGTTGTTTACTTTTATATTTCATACGACTCATATAGCCTGCCGAAAATTTGCACTTGCAGTTATAAAAGACAATATACAGCAACATACATTCAGGCTTCCAAGAAAGAAATGGAAACCATGAGTCTCGTGTACTAATAACTGAAGATTGATTTAATGTATTCCAAATTATTTCTGCACGTATGATAATCGTTTGTCACTAAAACTTGATGTTTAATATAATATTCTGAAATAAATATTTCCACAAAATGGTCGCTTAGTGCAGTTGTTTACTGAAATTGGCACCACATTAAGAAATGTAAACATTGCCTGTTCATTGACAATCAATGTTCCCAGGGTACAAACGTCGTCCCTAACTAAGACTTTATTGCAATGTTTTACCGTAAGTTAAATGATCTACATAGAAAAGCATATATTGCCAAATTAATTGAGTTGGCAAATGATGCAGAGGATATAATTAATTGGGTACAAATGTACTCTAACGAGTGGAGTTCGGTTATCAAAGGGGTATCCGTTGGGTATGACTAGTCATTTTAATTTCCTCGAGTGCATACACTAATATCTTGTTTAATTGAGTAAAGCATGGGTTTCAATTATAACAGAGGTCATATTGAATGTTACATTTATTTTTTTAATACTTAAAGATAAGGACGCATACCCTATCGGTGCACCTGGTCAATGATCCAAGTTTTTAGTGAAGTCCTAGTTGCTTATTTACTTTTGTTACTTTGTATGTATTATTTTAGTTACTTTATGTTCTTTATTGTGTTTGTCTTATTCTTTTGATTCTTTTGATTTCCGCTAGAATTTTGGTTCCTTTGATTACATTTTGATTATTTTTATTCAAAATTATTCTTGATACAAATCTTACCCTCGTCTCTTTATAAGTAAGGATGAATCCATTTGCTCGAATCTCCTTCGTGTAAAGTGTGAGGATGACCAATGGGCCATTTATTGTATAGGAGGATGAATTCAACACGCAACATAGGTTTGCTGCCAAGGTCTCTATAACACAACAATAAAATATGTAAATTACCAAAGAGTTTTATTGCATACAGAAAGCAATAGAATACTACTAAAAGAAATCTGACGAATGCAAGCATAATCTGATATACTTTATATTTAATTATTATTTAAATATTATTTTTATTTATACTTTGCTTGTCCCGAAATCCGACAGCACATGACCCAAGTGACAGTTTATATTGAAAAAAAAATCCAAAGTCAAACCAATATGGTAAAAACAAAAAGTTCGTACATAATGCAATTTCGATCATACAACATTCATGTTACAAAATCAATTTGACAACAAAAAAAAAATGTATCGCGCTAGGACTCTTACAGTTAGGCTTCCGGAATAAGGTTATGTTGCTACAAGATTGAAGTCATCACTTCAGAAGTTTTATGGTCGTCATCATTGAAGTTGCCCATTTACTTTTGTTACTTTGTATTATTTATGTTAATTTATGCCCCTTGCTGTGTATGTCTGTTTTCCATGCTTGGTTTTTGTCCCTGGATTACATTCTTTTGATTTTCGCTAGAACCGCGGTTTCGTAGATTACACTTTCACTCTTCTAAGAATTGTACATGGATACCTAGCATTTTACTCATACCCATTTTGTCAAATGTCAATCCATTTGAACCTAAATGCTTTAATGCATACAGTTTAAGCATCAATCTATGAACAGAAATACATAATTTGCTCTTTTTTACTCCCCCAATAACACGAGTGTTTTAACACCTACCAAGATCCATATACGATATACTTTTGGAGAAGTGTTTTATCTTACACAGTCTCAAATTGATTTTTTTACCGGTGTGAGGACTGCCCACTATTGAAATCAGTTGTAGTTATAATTACGTTTACTATCCTTCTTTTTTCAAATGATATATAATCCATTTAACACGACAAAGTGGTCAGCTAAACTGCATTGTCAATTAATTCCTGACCCAACATACCTGTCTAGGCAGGCTAACTAACCATGTATATACAGCGGGAAATACAAGTTCGTATAACAAATGGCAATATCAGCGTTAACACCGGAAAGTTGATTAACCACCGCAATAGTTCTTATCGTAGAATTGTTTGAATCATGCACTATAATCATGAATATAAATGCAAAAGAACGCCACGTTGCTTCTTTGCTTGTATTGGTACTAAGAAACGTGATGAGCGGAGCATATAATCCCCGACATACCGGGGCGTGCCATGAAACACATTACGTAGTAAAAATATAAAGAGAACATTATAAAAAGGAAAATATCAAACTTTGCAATTGTCTCTCTGTAAATGAATAACAATTAGCTTTGTGAGAACTGAATTAAAGACGGATTTAGAAAAAAAGGCTCATTGAATAAACGCATTTTAAAATGTTCTCAAGTTTTTGCATCTAGGTTGAATCCATCATTTAATTGTCTCCCTGGCAGCAGGCTTTGCTCATCGGCTCAGAATTAGACTTGTATCATTAGATGTCTCATCTTCCACGTCCGATAAGAATTCGATTGGACATAGCTTGCTAATTGATCTAGATGTCGTACCATTTTTAGGGCGTACAATGGCAGACATACAAAGTCCATCTCATCCATGAAATACTTTCGTTATAATAGCTATATTTCAGATTGTCCTAGGTGTGTCGTCGTGATTTTTCACGACATCACAGACTTTTACTCCTGTATTCTTGTGGTGTTCCCTAAGTGAGGTAAGATATTCTCGTCTCCCACGGTTCCAAAAATCATTAATGATACGTGATGGAATAGGACATTGTTGGTTAGCTTTTTCACGCTTCATATTTTCTAATTCTAGTTCTAATTCGTTTCCCGTGCAGTATATGCGATGTTGAAGGTAATTAATCATCGCTTAGGTCTGTTGATGCATATGTTAAAGGTTTCTAGCGTGTGTATTTAATACAAAAAAAAAATCGAATATAAATCCTTCCTAGACAACAGAACCGGAAACTTGGCTGATTCAATTACTAGAACATTATTGCTTCTCCCGTCGCAACGGATTATGTTGATGTTGTCCCTGTATAATTTAAGAGTAATCAAGGGAACCAAGGTTGTAGCGGTAATCAAAAGAATGTAATCTAGGGGCAAAGACCAGACACGGAAAACAGACATACACAACAAAGAACATAAAGTAACTAAAATCATACATACAAAGTAACAAAAGCAAATGAGCAACTCGGACTCCACTAGATCAACTTGGCGGGCACATACCAAACAGTCATTTAGACTCGGTAATTCTGGGTTTCCTCTACAACTGCAATCGTATACAACTCATTGGTGTTGTAGTTAAATCTTTTTTCATTGCATCTGCATGGAGAGGTATATAATGAATTTTAGTCGGTTCCTCGCTTACATTAGTAGCATCAATCATCTTTATAAAGCCCCTTTTCTCCTGCTCAGCCACAATTTCTCCATATTTCACAAGTAATTTGGGTTCCTTGCTCAGTCGTTTTACTACGTTTTCTGTTCTTCGCTTTGCAACAGCTTTGTCGGTAACGTAGGATGGTCCCCGTTCCACCGTAATGTTACTGCTTTTCTTCATATGCATTCTGAAATGCCTTGTCTGGTGATCAATGTAATGTTTCTCAGTAGTTACCGACTCAGTTTTTCAAAACCGATCTCAATAGCATTCTTCAGATTTTTTAGTGACCATCAAATTCATCACAAATGTTCTCTGAGTCTCAAGATTGTAAGTAGACGAAATAAGCATTCAGGATAACAAGTCTCCTCTGATAATATGATTCTCTACTATTGCTCAGTAGTAATTGGCTCCTACTAGGATAGAAATCTCAAGTGTGCTAGTTTTAATCCAGACAAATATGACCGAGTTGATGCCTGTCGGACGAAAGTTGTCATCGGTGCTGCGATTTCTGGTACGATCAAGACTCGGATGGGGTAGTTTTCCTTCTCTTGACAAAGAATATATCACACCGGTTTTCAAATATCCAACTTTCGTGCTATTCCCTTATCTTTGAATCCTGATAAATTGATACTTTCGGTTACACTGGTTTGAGTTTCAGTTTATCTGCTAGTTCGTGGGTAATATATGATCGCTGTGCTCCTTCATCAAACAATATATTTGCTTTAATAATGTCCTACAATTACTGGGTTTATTGGTGTCTTCAACAAAACAAACATAACACGTCATGATGATTTTGAGTGGAGGATACTGTCCATTTCCTTCGAGTTGTGTTCTATTGTACCTACGTTTTCTTCTCCTCTTGTCTTAGACTGTTCCTGTGTCTACTCACTTTCTTTGCAAATGCTAGTGTGATGACGCTTCTTGCACTTGCTACAAGTTTTTGAGGTTTTAAGCAGTAAAAGTAAAGGCGATCTCTTTTCACGATTGACAACCAAGCATTATGATCTGTAACAATTAGTAGACGAGTATGGTTCTTCATAATATGCACAACTAAGTTTATGTTTATTGTCATTAAGGTTTGAGCTTCTTCTATTATTACTTCTTTCTATGCGCTTATGGTCGATGCAGTGTCTCGATTTCGTGTTTTCGATTTTCTGCATTTATAATGTACAGTTTGTCAAAAATTGCACGACGTAACTCTATCAAATCTAAGTCTGTCGATCTATTCTGTCTAACAATATTTCTACGGATTTCACCTGGTGGTTTGTTGGGAATGATCGGTACAAGAAACATCCCGTATGTCTAATCGCTTTGTCCTAATGCCTCTTAACCTCGAATGCGTATTTCGATTTCATCATAATGGGTTTTTATCTTATATAAATTATTCTTTGGCGTTGGAATATCGACCAAAGCTTGCATGTACTTTTGTCTATCTTTCCCAGGGCAAAGAGATAGCTTTCTCATATTTAGCATGTGTAAGCGAGAATCCTGTGACTGTTTTCAAGTCCTCGTCATGAAGAGGTTATTTCAAATATCAGAATTTCTGAACATTGCTTAGGGTGGAATCCCAAAATGGCTGCCATTACATTATATTTCGGTTAAACCTCGAAAGATTCGACTTGGGCAATTGTTGTATTTATGAACTCTAGTAAACTTTGTGTTCGTGGATATTCTGGCTCTCGAAATTTGGAATTAGATGTATTGTAGTACGTTTCTGTCTGTGACTGTGTATAGCTATGTTGGTCATGAACGTACTGAGAATTTGCGGGTTTAACTTGTGCGAGCTGAGAACTTGCGGATCGAACTTGTGCGGGCTGTTGGACATGTGCGGGTTGAACTAGTGCAGATGGGGCATTTGTTACTTGAGCTAATACGGTCTGATTTTGGGTGGACGACTGGGATTGTGCTGAAGTAGATTCTATTAAACTAACGAACTAGACACAAGTTTCATTTTTTTAAGACAAGTGCGCCATGTTCAAGATGAAATAATCATATACAAGTAAAAACAACAGACAATGTATTTGAAGACATATGAAAATCCATCATATCTAATCTGTCTGTCAGATACAGAATAGTTTTCATCAAGATATGGAGTGCAGAAAAAAACTTTTAAGGCAGCGTATGAGACGTATTTTCTTATAGCATTGGATCAAAATCTAAAAAAACACCGGTGGCGACCTAAGAGGTCTGAATAGTCGCTTCTAGCTCTGACATTAATGAGAAATTGTGATATCGAAATTGTAATACCGCCTTATATCGAATACTCTTACATTGGTAACCACTGCTTCTTCTATTAAAGTCTAACATAAAGGGGACAGAGCGATGATGGGTTTGCTCGGAACCAAGATAATGTGTCAAAGAGGGGGTCATGCTTCTTTTCGCGGAATCAGAATCAGGTAGTACAAAAAAGGGTCTGTTGAATTGAAATTGTAATGACACACTGTAATAAAACATTTCGTAAACATGTAGAATCTAGTGCATTTTATTCAACATTAATATTTGTGAAAAAAACTATCAAAGGTAACCAAAATGTGTTTGGGTCGACTTATGTATCTTTTGGTGATTCCAGGATAAAGATACGACAGAAAAAGTACGTAAAATGAATTATCTAATCATTAATGCTACTGCGTGGAATTTTTATTATTTATTCATTTATTTTTCTATCAATGTATCTTTTTATTTACAACGAATGACATAATCTTTTTACGACATACTGTCTATTAAGGTATATGTAACTCACACGAAGAAGTAATCAAGGGAACCAAGGTTATAGTGGTAATCAAAAGAATGTAATCCAGAAACAAAGACCAGACACAGAAAATAGACACACACAACAAAGAATATAAAATAACTAAAATCATACATACAGAGTATCAAAAGCAAATGAGCAACTCGGACTCCTCTAAAAACTGGAAGCATGGACCAGGTGTACAGGCAGGGTAAGCGTCCTCTGCTTTTCTAGAAACACCCGCCGAGTTGCTCATAAAAAGTCAAGTCCGGAGTAGACGAAAGAAGAAAGGAAAACTTTGACACATTGAGCCAATCAGTTTTCATGGCGCAGATGGATACACCGTAACGATCCACGAGTTCATGATGACGACCATTAAACTTTTGTATTGATGCCTTCGATCCTGTAGCAACATAACCCAGTTCCAGAAGCCTATTTATTAGAGTTTTAGCGCGATACAAAAAGTCTGCGTAGTCTCGGCAAGCTCTGGCATAACGTACGAATTTTGATATGAACACTCCATACGCAGATGCTGAAGGGATGTTGCCACAAATGAAAGGAAAGTTGATAATTTTGAATGAAAAGTCATCCAGTTTGTCGTAAAGTTTGGTCAGTAATTTTCCTTAACCATCGATTTCTAATTGCAGGTCAAAATATGAGGCTGACCTCATAGTGTCTGTAGTATCCTTTATCTCAAATTCTTTGGGGTAGATGCGATGTATCAAATCCCCAAAACTAGGATTGTTTAAAGATAATACGTCATCTATATAGCGGAAACTGAGATTAAAGGATTTAGCTAAACGATATTCTTTCTTTCGGATCAGATCAGCTATAAAGTCATCCTCATGAGAGTGAAGGAATAGGTCAGCAAGTAGAGGAGTACAATTTGTTCCCATTGGCATGCCGGCCGTTTGTTGAAAAACGCGTCCACCATACTGGACAAATATGTTGTCGATTAAAAATTCCAGCATTTTTTTACCATCTTCTTCTGTATATTTGGAAGATGATTTGGAATTATGTCTTACAAAGTATGTGGGATCTCTACCAAGAACTATATATTTGTATCTAGATGTACCATCTTTTTTTGGAAAAGCAACGATGTATAATGTTTTTAAGCCGAGATTTTAACTGAGTATGTGGAATAGAAGTATACAGTGTTGAAAAAATCATAGGTTTTAATGCTATTATGTTCTGATAATAGTATTGAACTGATTGTCTCCAAAAGATCTTTTGAATTTTTCAGGATCCACATTGAATTAATACCACTACGGGAGTAGTGAGTACAGAAGTTAGAATTTTTGAAAGAGGCTTGGTGGTGTATTTCGCAGATACAGCTATGTAACTTTGTTTGTATGGATTCTTGTGGAATTTAGGAATCCAGTACATAAACGGTAAATCAGTTATCGCCCCTGGTAGAGAGCCCAAATGAGGATAGCACAGATTTATGGTTTTCCACAATTTTTTTTCTTTTGAGAGTGTGATAGCAGTATAGGTCTTGTCACTGCTATTATTTTCTACGTCTACCTCTGATAATAAACATTGCATATAAAACGTTTTGCATACAATGTTGTTTTGGGCTTTGTCTGCTGGTACGACAATATATTTGTCATGTATAGTAGATAATGTTTTTGCTACATCGGGGTCTTTGAAAACTGATGTAGCATTGACACTCATTGACCTTCTTAAACATTCATTCGTCTCATTGATGAGAAAATAATGTTTATATACATTTCACTTTTAAGATGGCTACTTCTTATTTCGTGGTTTGGGGCAAATTTAGGGGAAGACCTCAGCAGTTGTTTTGCAACAGTTGTTCTTTGATTATTTTCCCCCGCAAATTCTTAAAATGGATTTGGCACGAAGAGTATGCGACATATTGTTACGACACTTCAGGCTATAAATCTAAATAACTAGGTCTATGCGTTACGAACTTGCGGGGAAATGATACGTTAACGCACTTTGATTTATCTCCCTTAACACAGACTGCACTCTTTTTGTCATTCGATTAGTCTTAGAAAGTAAATTCTCCACCTTACACACTATCAACTCGCTAGTTACAACATTTATTCACATCCACATCGAAAGAAATCCTTAAAGTAGTAATAAAAAAACCCATCAAAAACAAGTTACACTTTTTTATCTCGGAACCTTTACACAGTTTAAAGACAAAAACTATTATCAGTAGCAAAATTACGAAAGGTACAGAAGATACCTTAACAAGAATCTCACTTTCACAGCAATAATAATCATCCTTGTAGGACTTCGTTGAGATGCTGACAGTCTATTGGGTACATTACCTTTAATTCAACTGATAAATAACTAAAGATTGTAATTTTTTAACACTCGTATGTAATTAAAATTAGATAAACTTAAATGAAATTTCAATCAATACATCTATATTTTGTCTTTAAAATTCATCTACACTCAACTATGACCTACCGACAAGGTACACATCTTGAATTGAAAACTTTTTTTCAATTTACACCATATACAATTCCCCATTCCTATTTGTTCCTATCCCCATTTTCGATAGCAAAATTCCCATCATGACATCCCCATTGCATTTTCATTTGTCAAATATTAATTAATCATATTTGATAACCAAATTTATAGAATCTTCAGCATTTTAACTGTTATTTCATTTTACTTTTAAATATTTTTCATATAAAGTAATACTTGAAAAGCTAATTTGTCTACTTCTTCCCATTAAAAATCGCCATACAAAATTCTCATTCCCTTCAATTCCACACACTCAATTCCAAGTCCCCCACTATCCCCCGTATACATGAAGTTAGCAAGTAGTAGCAAGTATTATCGTTCTTGTTTTGGTTTGATTTGGTTTTATTTTTTGGTAGGAGACTTTTTTCGAATAGTACAGATCTAAATACAGAAAGGACTATTGTCAATAAAAATAAAGCCTACGTAGACCAAAAAAGCATTGTCTGATCCATTGGATTTTCTACACAATGAATAACCTTACCATAGGCAGTGTATTACTTTTATATGGACGGGTCAAGGAATCACCAAACAAAGAGTAATCAAGGGAACCAAGGTTATAGCGGTAATCAAAAGAATGTAATCCAGGGACAAAGACCAGACAGGGAAAATAGACACACACAACAATTAACATAAAGTTAATAAAATTGTACATATAAAATAACAAAAGCAAATGAGAAACTCGGACTGCACTAAAAACTGTGAGCATAGACCAGGTGCATCGGTAGGGTAAGCGTCAAAACCATGCAATGTTAACCACAGTACAAACCAAAGGTAAATGGTCAACAAGATAAACAAATTCCTTTGACAAATCATTCATACGTGCTGTCATCTGACTCTGAAATGGGACGGATAACTGGAAAAAGGGGTATATACAATTTTACAGGAAAAACCCAAACAGAGGGTTCATAGAAAGAAAATACATTGTGGTCGAAGTTGATTCGTTTTCAATTACATGTGACATTCAGGTTATAACACAATGGCATATTTCAACAGCTTGTATCACAGTGTAGTCAATTTGGCATCATTAGTTAATATCACTTTACCCAATTATTCCATTCATAAACTTACCGGATTCCCATATTTCCAAAAAGGCATTTGAAGCTTCATATGGGTCCAATTCCAAATTCTCTATATTTATTGTCAAAGCAGCATTGTTGGAGGTTTCAATTGTCCAGTTACAAATCTCTGGAAGTCTAGATTGCGTCAAAATATATGAAGCTATGACTTCGTATGGTATATGTTACAGTTGTGATGTGTAATAAGAAAAATAAAAACATTCATAGAAAACCTAGTTATCCTAAATTTGTGGTTTTAAACAATGCAGCTAACTTTAAACACTACCTATAATGCAAAATTTCCTATTTGCAGTTAAAAAGTTACCACTGCTATCATAAGCATTTGGTGAAGTCATTGAAAAAGAAATATACACACTTTAAATTAAATTGACAAGTTACATTAAGTCAATAAACGACAAAGAATGTAAACGATGTTAAATACTAATAAAATACAAACATACATTGAAGAAATTGGGTATCTTGGAGTTGACAAATACTGTTCTGATGAACTTGCTTCCAAAATCTGTCCTTTTTTGTTGCAACCTGTCCCAGCTGCATCGAAAATATTCAGATATTATTACAATACTTGGCACAAATTGTAAAGGTCACTCTATGTAAGAATTAAATAGTGGATGCAACATAGTATGAATAAAAACACCATTACGAAAGTTTAATTTGACTATTAGCTCCATCAGAATCAAGGAAAAAAGACAAGATTTGCCATGTCATTTTGGTAAATTGAGTTATGATTTCATCTAAATGCCCTTGAACATTTCAAGGGCAGAGAACTCTGTCAAAAACCTTATTTTTCTTACATTCTATTGACAAATTTCTGAATAAAGCCGGTGATACAGAGATTCAAATAGTGGACTTTTCATACAGAGAAATATAAAGTTTAAAGTTTTCAAACCCGGACCAATATTAATATCTAACATGCTTAACTATAAGACACAATGCTATACTGAAGTCCCGAAGAATTTTTTTTTTCAATATTCAAAAAAGGTTGTTTAACATTACTAAAGCTACTTACAGAAATCGTCTCCTGCAATCATACGTGTTATAAACATCTGATCGGATGGGGAAGTTGAGGTATATAAAATATGTATATGCCCTGAATGTGGTCGATATAATCTTCTCATCTGCGTATCATAGTCCAAAATGAAAGTTGATGTTCCTACAAAGCATAATATAGTATATGAATAATAAAATATAAAAAAAACACAAAAAATAAATGAAATAAAAACATCGGGTAGGAGCAAAAGAAAAGTAATGAGCATCGATACACAGAATCTATGTATTTGTATGGAAATTTTCTTCAATTATTTTTTTTCTTGTCTCTTATAGAAGTTGCCATGGTAAAATCAATACAAAACCACATGATACAGGTGCTCTAACAATGTCATGGAATGGAAAAGACCTTACTCTGACCAAATGCTCTGAAATTTACCAAATAAACGGAAATGTAAACACCACAATGACACAAATACCACATCACTAATGTTACATCTCTTATATCACTCTTAGGTACGACGTGTATATGTTCCTATTAGTATTGGAAGTTAACGTCTAACTCAGAAACAAAAACTTGCAACATGATAATTGTGATCTTCTCTTCAATCACTGCATATGGAATCTTAGTCTTAAAAAAAGTATTTATACATACAACGACATATTATAGATGTTTATAGTGCACCACCTACCCTTATTTTTAATGAAAATATTAACATAGTTTAGTTGACAAGACTAAGCCTACTATTGGACAAAAACCGTTTACTCAATTGGAGTCTAAAGGTCTGTACGAGACAACATATCGAATATACGGGCATCAAGAACGAAACAAGGTAAAAATACGAGCATGACGAATTGTGGTCTGACTTTTAGAAAACACAACTGGAGAGAGCAATCTGCCTAACACTAATTGCATTTTCCCATACCGTATGTAACGTACACTTTTAACAAAAAAGTCTTTGGTAAAAACAAATAAGAGTACAGGAGTCCTGTTCATGTACAACAATCGTGTAGAAACAATCATTACTACTACATTATGTATTCAATAAATTGTACTTCTAGATGTGTCTTAAATCTTATATATGATACTCTTGTAATTTAACGTGTTCAGTAGTACAGGAAAACCCTAGACTAAAACGTTGATGGGGAATAACCAGGTCAGCGGAAACGATATGTGGTCTCGATTGCTAAAATCTGGATAGGCAATGCTGCCATAGATGTCAGAAGGGAACGAATTCCAGTCCCACCGACGGAATAACAAAGTTAATAGATTATTCGCCTTGCTATATATAATTTAAAATGCTAAGATGAAGTTGTTATCGAAATGATTATAGTTCAATACATACCATTTAACAACAATTGAGACCGACGGGCAAAAATAAAACAAAAAGGTTATTATCCAGGTATTTCCTGCGGGTTTGAATCATGTCTGTGTTTCTTTCTGAATTCGTGATTTCGAGTTTTGTATTTCAGGTAAGCAGTAGATTAGATCCCTCTGTTGCCTTATCAGTTTAGATGTTTTGATTTGCGATTGATAAAATGGGACAACAATCGAATATGTGCGAAAAGAACGTATCGAGGCAACTTCAAATTAAAACGACATACTATATTTCATGGATTTTTCTTGGACAACTCACCATCGGACACATTGACACTTTGACCAGGACTGCCGTGTGTCTCAATTTCCAGGAAAAAACCCATATCACTGACTGTCGTCCAGACTAACCATTCACAGGTCATATTGCCTTGACTAAAATAACAGAAAAAAGGCAGTCGCACATTGAATTCACTATTCTCCAGTGTTACCAGTAACTGTTTCAAGCCGGTCCAACTGGCAGATTGAAGACTAACCAGACATGCAGAACTAACTGCAAACTTTCACTATGAACAATAGCTGTATGATATCAAATATTGGGTGTAGATTAATTTTGATACATAAATAAGGGTGTAACCAAAAATCCATAGAACATAAAAAGTACAGGTGAACCCATTCCCATTTCGCTTGTTAAGAGTGATCAATGTAACTGCAAGATTCTAGCGGAAATCAAAAGAATAATCCAACGATAAAGGCTAGACCGGGAAAACCGGGGCACACAACGAAGAACACGAATGCGAATAACCAAACTAACATGTACAAAGAAACAAAAGTAAATGAGCAACCCGAACTCAACGAAATTTCATAAACATATCACAACTCGTCATCTTTTTGTTAAACTAAGAAACCAATGATTTATTCTGCACCCTGTATTTGTAGGAAGTTTACATAGGATAAACATAGATATATAGATTCTTTTTCAATAATGAGGGATTAAAATTCATTTTTCAAATATTTAAAAAAATTGTTCATGAGAATCCAATCAACATAAAGAGTATGTGTTAGTTTAAACAATACGACATAAATGGCCAGCCCGTGGTAAAACAATGATAAAGCTTCCATGATTTATTTCTAAATTTACACGTTATTAAATGTTCAAAGCTTTCAATCCAGCATCTTAATATGAGGGCGTGACATCGTCGAATTTATACGCCAATGGTGTATATTGATATAGTAAAAGATGTAGTTTGCTTTGTTATGAGTCTTAGGGCAACGCAGTAGCGCTACCAAAACAGACCACTCAGCAGATGCTATATTGGCACTAGGCCGTGGACAATTTGTGATGCAGATACAGAACATAAATTGCAATATTGTTCGGTTTAAATTTTAGTTTTGCTTGGTCTTGCTCACAATTAGTGCAAAACTATATTTGTCGAAATTGAAATGTCAATTTTTGTTATTTTAGTAATTCATATTTCATTTGAGCTCTTCATGATGTCTGACGAGATAGTCCTCGGAACATTCTCTACAAATTCTGTCGATTGTCCGTCTATGGCTTCATCGGGAACGTAAAAAACTTTCGACTAATCAGATGTTAAAGACAATACTGTTCATGTCACATAACCCGTGATGTGGTATCACATATACCTACCCGTCCAAGAAGACGATAATACGACCAAAACAAAGAAAGATGTGTTAACTTATGAAGAATTGTAGTAAACATTTGAATTTTTTATCTCGTCTAAATAAATGTGAATTTGTAGTACGAATCGACTTTGCATAACCTGAGTGAGAAACAACAGTTTTACTGCATTCCATGTGCTTCACTGTCGTAGATTGAATATTGTTGAAACACACGTATTTATACGGCCGGATATTTTTATCATGTACAGTAAAGACTCCTGTTTTCATCTTTTAACCATATTTTTGATGTTATTAATCATAAAGCGAAGACAACAAACGCCTCTATTATAAAATTCAGCAAAATTAGATCAAATATTTCATCAGAAGTGGCAAGATTCCGAACGCCAGTAAATTTGGCGAACTAAAGGACATCCCCCCTCAAAAAAAAAAAGAGGACGCTACACACAAAAGGTGTACTTTACCTTTTTTTATGTAGTGATAACATTATATTCATATATTCATGATCGGTTCTCCATAGCCATCTGCGATCATTGAACGAATTGTAGAAAATTGCGCTCTTTATCAGCAAGATAATGACATTCGCTTCGCTTTGATTAGTAAATAGGTATTTATTTGTGTCCAAATATACACTTACACTATAAAAATCACTAAAATATCAATCGGTATTACGAAATGTTTAATTCTGTTCGAAATATTTGATCCATTTATACTGTTTATTATATTCACAAATTTGTTCAAGTTTTCTTAAGTATCTTTACTGTTTTATCCATACTAACCTTATGTGGAAGAACGATACAGGAATGAACCCTACACTAAGATTTAAAGCACTTCCAGAACACTGACAGTGTCCCTCAGTAAAAAACAGCAACGGAAGTAGTAGTGCGCATAACTGTATGACCATTTTCTTTATTTTTCCTGAAAGTTTGCTGAAAAAAAAAGTCACTCGAAAAAACCGCAACGCCTAGCTAAACGACGAAAATAAATCCTCCCGGTGCATCCGATCCATGCTTCCAAAGTTTTGCCTTAAGATTCCAATGTCGTTTACCTTCATGTCCTAATACCCATTGTTTGTGATATTTTTTTCTGCCTCATTTTTTTTAATGTTAAAATAATTTTGCCTATTTCGCTCAAAACGATTTCTTTATAGTGGAGTCTTTTTTGATATGTTGTTCCAAAGCTTGGATAAATACGGCCCATTTTCTTTTATTCCATTTTTTTCAGACATAATAGAAGTACCCCCCCCCCTTTGAACCCGCCACTCATCTACAAAAATATGATTTTCAGGTACCCTTATACCTCTCATTCACGAATCTTTTTTCTTTTGCCCAAAAATAAACTGAAGCATTTTTGGGTTATTTTTGGCCACTTTTTATCCTTTCTAAAGGTCCCAAGTACCTTGAACCATATATTGGAATTATAACTTTAAAGTTCTTATGGATGCCGTGGAGGACTATGCAAGAAAATGTATGAAACGAGAACAAGAAGACATTGATTCTCTGTCAGAGTGGTTAAAGGACGTGAGGTCTTTAATTTTGAAACGAATGAAAGTTTTAAGAAGGTCAATGAGTGCAAAGGCTACATCAGTTTTCAAAGACCCCGAAGTAGCAAAATTATTGTCTACTATACATGACAAATATGTTGTCGTACCAGCAGACAAAGCCAAAAAAAAAAACATTGTTTTTGTCTGCAAAACGTTATACGTCCAATGTTTATTATCAGAGGTAGACGTAGAAAATAATAGCTGTGATAAGACCTATACTGCTACCACAGCCATCTCCAACGGAGAGATTGAAGAAAACCATAAATCTGTGCTATCATGTTTTGGTCTCTTTACCAAGATCGTCTGAATTTAGCTGAAATATTGCTGCTCGGACGTTAAACCACAACAAACAAACAAACTTTACCAAGGACGATGATTGTGATTTACCGTCTGTATACTGGATTCCTAAACTCCACAAGAATCCATACAAACAACGTTTCATAGCTGGATCTGCAAAATGTACCACGAAACCTCTTTCAAAACGTTTAACTTCTATACTTACAACTGTCAAAAAGGGCCTACCACAACACTTGTTACTCCCGTAGTGGTAATATTTCAATCTGGATCCTGAAAAATTCGAAAGGTGTTTTGGAGACAAAGGGTTCAAGATTATTATCTGAATATGATAACATTACAACCTATGATTTTTCAACACTGTATACTTCTATTCCCCATACTAAGTTAAAATTCCGACTTAAAAACATTATACATCGTTTTTTTCGAAAAGAGCTGGTACACCTAGATTCAAATATATAGTTCTTTGTAAGAAATAATTCCAAATCATCTTCAAAATATACAGAGGAAGATGTTTAAAAGATGCTGGAAGTTTTAATCGGAAACATATTTGTCCAGTGTGGTGGACGTGTTTTTCAACATTGTGCTCCTTTACTTGCTGACCTATTTCTTCACTTTTATGAAGCTGACTTTATAGCTGATCTGATCCGAAAGAAAGAATATCGTTTGGCTAGATCCTTTAATCTCAGTTTCCGCTATATAGATGACGTATTATCTTTAAACAATCCTAATATTAAGGGAATTTGATACATCGCATCTATTCAAAAGAACTTGAGATAAAGGATACTACAGACACTTTGAGGTCAGCCTCATACCTTGACCTACACTTAGAAATCGATGGTAAAGGAAAACTATTGATCAAACTTGATGACTTTTCATTCATAATTGTCAACTTTCATCTGTGGCAACATCCCTTCACCACCTGCGTATGGAGTGTTCATATCACAACTCATACATTACGCCAGAGCTTGCCGGGACTACGCAGACTTTTTGCATCGCGCTAGAACTCCATTAAATAGGCTTCTGAAACAGGGTTATGTTGCTACAACATGGAAGTCATCACTACAGAAGTTTAATGGTCGTAATCATGAACTCATGGATCGTTATGGTGTATCCATCTGCACCATGAAAATTGATTCATTCAATGGGTCATGGTTTTCCTTTCCTCGTTTGTCTACCCTGGACTTGACCTTTTATGAGCAAGTCGGCTGGTGTTTCTAGAAAAGCAGAGGACGCTTACCCTGCACCTGGTCCATGCTACCAGTTTTTAGTGGAGTCTGAGTTGCTCAGTTTTTGCTTTTGTTACTTTGTATGTATGATTTTAATTACTTTATGTTCTTTGTTGTGTATATCTGTTTTTCCATGTCCGGTCGTTGTCCCTGGATTACATTCTTTTGATTACCGCTATAAACTTGGTTCCCTTGATTATTCTTATACCCCCATTTGTGCGTTTTTTCGTTTTTTGATTCTTCGAACTTTTCTTGTCTAGAAAACGCAGTCAACTGACATAAATAAATATCATATTGATCAGATATGTTGGGCAATCATTATTTTAATTGTGAATGCCAAAATTTTTTTTCAAGAGTTTTACAGTGTCGGTGTGCTGTAAATGAAAATTATGTTTGATACTGAGGGTAATATTTTTAACATTTGTTGAAATTTGTTTTCTTCAAATTAGATTGTCGTGGTTTATTTATGTAGAAAATTAAATTATCTATCGCATGATACCAAATTAAAGACGTTTCAGTTGAGTGATAATGTGAGTCGAATTTATGTGATTTTGAATGAAATAATCGAAAATCCCATTTTTTTGTTGATGCTTTGGGTGAATTTTAACAACGGAAATCACAACAAGTTATCAAAAGAACCCCAGAAGTATTAATTGTGATAATACTAAACAGAAAATACCGAATAAGCCATTTTTGACTGAAGCATAAATACTCTAGGGGTTTTGACCAGGAAAAATATGTCAATTTAAGCGATTGTTTGGTACGGGAGGGGTACCTTTTTTTCATTTAATCCAAAATACTGTAAGTGTTAGCGATGATTTCTTTTTAAAGTAAAGTCTGATGTTCACTAGTCTTGCCTTCTGTCAATATATATATTTTTTCTGATTCTTAAAATTTATAAAGGTATTATAAGTACGTCAGTTTAAAACACCATGGTGTAACCTATTCTAAGATTTAATCAATGATTTAAATAATATTAACAGATAAAATTATCATTTCAGGGTTGAATCAACTAATTGTATAAAGAATTTATCGGAAGATGGGGGATCCTATGGTACATGTTGACAGGAGTGTGCATTTTTTTTTAAATGAAAGCAATATCTACATTTGTGTGAGCTTAAGCCTGGAATATAATACCAAAATCTCTTGACTCATTATTTTTATATATGACATCATTTGGTATAATGCCATCCATCCATATGTCAGATATAATTAGAAAAGGGGGTACCAAATATATGTCTACAAAGTCAGAAAGATACCCAAATCTATGCAAAATTTCTGAAGAATGGACCCATAAAAGAGCACACCCCGTATATACATAAAGTGTATGTAGGGAGTACCCATTACCCAGCCGAAATATATTAGGGAGTGACTTTCAAAGTTTTATTTCTAATGAACCCACCTAACATTAAGCTATATGATACATAACAGACGAATAGTGCTTTTTCGGTGGGAACAAGTTCTCCTATGATGGGATTTTTTTTATTTCAGATCAAAGGCCAAATTTGCAGTAGGAGAATACGGAAGACTTTCAAAATATTTTGATTTTCATTTCAACAACCGATCTTTAATAACGCTTTGCTCTTTTTTATGAGCGAAAAAAAGTTTTCCGTTTGAAATTCAAATTATTCTTTACCATGAAATTGACCGTTTTACGAGAGAAGGCAAAAATGTCAGTTTCCGAAATGCAAATGCCACAGCGTCTCGTATCTTCGACATCCTTTATCTTGTCAGTGGTGTAGATGAGTACTATGTACAAAACATGTTGATAACCATACTATAATAAACAAAATACTTAAAAACTTCTATCTTAATATGTCTTTGAAGTCAATGCAAATCAAATATTAATTTTTAATAAAATCTAACCTTTTTGGCGTCACTTGCGATTTAAAACCAAGAAAAGAAAACCTTGGCCTAAAATACATCATGAACTTTTTCTTCTTGAGTCGTTGAAAAATGGTGTTTCCAAGTTACGTGTAAGTAATTCATGTAGTCAATTTGAAAAAAAATCTCCTGCACAAGATCCTTATAGTAGGATAGTCGGCGATCGATTTTTGAGAATTTAATGCACCGGAATTTATACAGCTAAATTATATACCGATGGAATGCTTATTTCAGGCTCTATCGAAACATCGATGTCGTACGCATCGATTGTGGTATCGTCTCTAACAAAATGGCGTGAAACGTCAATCATGATTTTTAAGAAAAAAATGTTGTATCATTTTTGTATGACTTATTTCCCTTTACTGGTGAGAAAATTCCAAACTTTTTACAGCAGACCAGCTCAAATTCAATCTCATACTAGAATCAATAGCTATATAGCTATATTGAAGAAAAAACTAGCAAATAGTTTCGTTCGCAGCAGTTGGTAAACGTGCCAAAAACTTTTAAATTTTAGCTGTCCGAAATAGAAGGCCTACCTTGACTTCTGAAGTACCGAAATGTAAAATTAGAAAGATAATATTTAAAAAACACATTCTGAAATAATTTTTTTAACATCTAACATTTGAGTAAAATATCGAATTTTCTATTTTGATAGATATAGAGTAATCAAAGGAACCAAGGTTATAGAGGTAATCAAAAGAATGTAATTCACGGACTATTGCCAGACATGGAAAACAGACATACACAACAAAGAACATAAAGCAATTAAAAGCAAATAAGCAACTCGGACTCCACTAAAAACTGGGAGCATGGACCAGAAGCTTTGTAAGTGCCATTTCTCTATTAGTTCAAATACAAGTTCCCATTTGTTCCATTTCCTCCTACCTGTCTGCAGAGGTTAGTAAGAGAGAGAACGAAAAATACGGTCTACAAAAATACGCCAAAATTTTCTGCACATATATAATTTAAAATTACTGCTTCATGAAATCCTTAATGCTTATTTGAAAGACACTTAGATCATTAACAAAAGTTTTCATAATCATAATTGACTTTTTATCCGCCAGTATTTGTGGAGGGCATCCTCACAGAACGCAAAATTTTATAAAATGTGACCATAATACGTTCGTACGACAATTCTTATTTGAAAGTATGGTGATTTTCCTAGACAATGATACCAAATATAGCCGTATTATATTTCGGTGCATTAAACTTTGTTATCTGAAGACTTTTTAAACCTCTGCTACCCTACTATCACTTCTTTATTCTTTAACATTTAAACACTTTTCCCCAATGATAAAGAGTGGTTATACTGAATATAAAAAATAAATGCAATTAACTTTGTTTTAAATACTACAAAAGAAAAGAATGAGTTCGATTTTTCTTAAGTTTGAGATAGTATTTCATATGATATGGATCAATTTTTGAGAAAAATACAAAATTCCAATTTTCGAACTCCAAATGCCAACTAACTGTTTGTTTAGGTTTAAAATTTATTTTATAACCAGTCTTTCTAATTTTCGTTTTTTTTTATACGAGAAACTAGATATTATCCGTTTAAAGTATGATTGTTTTCAATCGGGATATTTTTTTCATGAAATTCACCCTTTTTAAATATCAATGCTTTCAGATCGGTTGTTAAAATGAAACCAAAATAGTTAATTAAATTATTATTAGTATCATTATTATATATTATTTTAATTTTTAAATTGGAATATGTATTAAAATAAAAAGATATTTTGTAAAAGATAGCTACTGTGCATTGACTTACCTTGTAATTCAAGAAAAAAAATATATTAACAAGATCTTTTTCTTTTTTTTTGTCCTTTTTTCAATGAAATTGTATTTCAAAAATCAACTTACGTGTGGCTATATCTTGGAGTCAACAACGCATTAACTTTGTTAACTCATTGATGCAGTTACTATGAATGCTCTGAAGCATAAAATTACATAAAAGAGCGATAAGTTATAAAAATAAGAACGTTTAACATTAATCAATTAGGGTTATTATTGTACAATCTATAAAATGTAAGTAAATAGTTGCTATTGCAAAACCAATTTAACGACATTCTAAAAGATTCAGCAGGTACAAGACAGAGACATCTCACACACCCAATAGGACAATTTTCAGTTCGGTAACGAGGCTCCAATGGTATCTGAAACTTCCTAATCGTGCATTTTCTTCTGTTAAGGTTTCCCTTTTAATTTTGTGGTAACAATGACTTAGAATTTGATTCAAGACCCGACTGTCGCTCTTTCTTTTTCACATTCAAGTGTGGTGCCATAATTGTCAAGTTTTACAATGTACCTCACACCAGGGATATTGAGAATCTCTCACCGCTTAGAATGCAAAAAATCGTAAGAGTAATATTAGCCTAATTAAAGTCACAATACTTTGATTCACTATGAAGTCATAACTTACAACCAATTTTGCACTTACGATTTTTTGTGAACCACAGGTACCAAAGAGTAAGGCTTCAAGTTTTCTAAGGAAGCCTCGTTAGAGAACATTGAAATCTTACCATAGATGGTTTCTGAGACTTCCTAGTCTTGCATTCTCAGTAATGTTGAAGACCAAATTTTCTCAATTCAAGTTATCTAAAAGGTTATCTTCGTAAATTTTGTTTTTATAACCATGTACTTTTCTCGTGACCTTGACCTTTATTTACACCACAAAATATGTATTTATTGGTTTTACAGGTATGTATACTAATATTGTTATCACTTACATGGAAATGAAATATTTGAAGATCAATATTTTGGGGTAAAGAAAACATCCAAAAATTCATCTTTTCGTTTCTTTGCCATGGCAACAACATTCAAAGTATTTTTTCTCAAAATAGAAAAAAATACGCACTATTTTTCTTTTGTAATAAAGAGTAGAGTTTATATTTTGTAACATTTAAAGAAGTTATCTACCTACGGGTGCAATATATTGTAGTTGTTTATTGATGTTAACTCCAAATAGCATTCTTACTATGAAAAATGACCCTTTTAGTCTCTTTTAACAGTATTTGAACAGTAGTATTAAAACTATTACAAATAACTGTAAATTATGTTAAAATTTAGGTCTTAATTAATGCAGAACAAAGTTATTAAGTAAATTTAATGATGGTAACCAAGGAAAAAAGAACAGTTGAAAATAACATTGAATGCTCTTCAGCAGTGCAGTGAAATTTCTTTGAAAGTTACATGTACCATGGCAAAGGAGTAACCAAAATGAAAGGTGTTATTGTTTTTCCACGTTTACATGCCATCATGATTTCATACGGTAAAAATAAGCAATATTGGACACTTTTTTTTCTAGTTTTTATCCTTACAGGGAATTGCTCTTAATATCACACATCAAAATAGGAATATGAGTATCTCTTTTGTGAGGGAGTAATCAAGGGAACCAAGGTTATAGCGGTAATCAAAGAGTAGTCAAGGGAACCAAGGTTATAGCGGTAATCAAAGAGTAATCAAGGGAACCAAGGTTATAGCGGTAATCAAAAGAATGTAATCCAGGGACAAAGACCAGACATGGAAAACAGACACACACAACAAAGAACACGAAGCAACCAAAATCACACATACAAAGTAACAAAAGTAAATGGGCAACTCGGACTCCACTAAAAACTGGGAGCATGGACCAGGTGCACCGGTAGGGTAAGCATCCTCTGCTTTTCTAGAAACACCCGCCGAGTTGTTCATAGAAAGTCAAGTCCGGAGAAAAAGAAATCCTATTCCACAAAAGGAAGAAATAATATATCAACTAGGCAGATCTTTTTCATCGTGTCTTTTGTCATCATATTCGAATCTATGCGTTTGGATGCAAATAGGCAAGTAGCACTCCAGCTAAGAATCATGCAAAATGTGATACATTATGAAAAGCCTACATATTTTTATTTTTGATATTTTGTTTAAAATGCTTAAGTAAACAAAAATTTACATTTGGTTTTTCATATAACCTGTGCTCATAGGAGATAAAAATTGTATAGAATGCACTGTAGAATTCAAAATTAAGGGAGATAACTCTGTGAATGACACTCAAATGCAATAGAATCTATTGGATTTTCAATGCTGATTATCTCCTAAGAGCAGGCAGACTTGAATGAATAATTACACACTTCATAATATAGACCCATAAAACAACTTGATTACAAAAATAAAAATATGTAGCTTTTTTGGGGTGTATACTTTTTTTCAGATTTTACACGATTCTTAGAAAGACAGCTAGTTAAGGTGAATGTCACTTAGTTGTATTCAATTTTGTTTTGTTTACATACTTGTAGTAAATAAATCTTTTGAATGTATAAACTAAGTTTCTTGTCAATTTTGAACATATTTCAAATATCGTATTTTTATTTCATCAATGTTTCCATGTAGGCGATTCATTTCAGTAAAATCTTCATGCATGAAAATAGAAAAAAGAGTGTTGTTGAACCTACTTCAAATATCATATTTATTCTTTCATAAATGTTTCCGTGTACATGATTCATATCAGTGAAAATTTTCTACACAAAAATAAAAAAAAATTAAGGCCGGAAGCATGCATATCATAATAGATGTAAACATAATTTTTAAATTTATTTTTTACTCATTGGAATAGTTATACAAATTAGTGAATCGTATGTCTGGTTTGTTCAATTAATCATAAATTTTCAGTGTTTTATACATTGAAATGCGTCATTTACAGTGTATTTAAAATTAAAATATTCATTGACATGTACTTTTACCCATATACTATATTAACACAGAAAGAAATAGTTAATGCGTAGATAAATTAAACATAAAACTCGGATAACTAAATATCTGTTTGACTGCAAAACGAAGACGTTTAATTTGCAATATTGTCGAATATATACACGGTGAGCTTCAATTATGACCTGAAATAAAGTGAGAAGATTCCATTCTAAATTGATATAATGATCAAAACTTGTTAGTTCAAAATAGAAGGAAAAAACATTCAAGTGTAGATATTTTTCCATATTTATAATATCACCGGGTTGATTTGCATGATAAATTTTAATCATTCATTCATTCATACTTTTCATTCTTTCATTCATCTATTCATTCATTCTATCATATTGACGTATTCGACGGGACAGTATGTCGAAAAGGACTTTAATTCATGGAAGGATTATATTTAAGGGTATATGTGTTCGCGCGCTTAACTAACTGCATGAGCACCCGCACTTCACTGGTATTTAAATGTAATCGGACAAAATTGTATACATTAATCCAATGACAAAATGAAGATACTGGTGTACAATGTACCAAGCAAACCGTGTGTTTGATTAATCCACATCCAATACTTCAGAAAGAGCACTTTAATATCCGATGCAACGATGCAGCATTTCATGAAATCAGATCTGTTCTTATAAAATATTATATCAATATATACCAAAAGGATATAACCGTTTGATTACAACTTTGAATCAATAAAATAAAATATTTGAATGCATGCTTCATAGCGGAAATGAGAATGTAACCTGAACTGTACCCGATTTTCCAATTCATATACTTTTTAACTGGATCTCCTCGTAACACAATGAAATGTACATGTAAAAGTCGTCAGTAATAATTCGCCCTGAACATGACTTTAAAAAAAAAATGAATTTAGAACAGTGACACAGAATTTTGATTTTGACAACTAAAAGAATAAACTCAAAAGCTAAAGAATATTTTTTGTTGTTGTTTTTAACTGTTTTGTTGTTGTTGTTGTTTTTTATTTATTTAATTTTATTACATAAAAGCGTTCGTGATAACTATCAAGGCATAACTATGTGGGAAATGATTTTTATTAAGTACGTGGGAAATCCGAGAAAAAAAGTTGTTTTCTTATGTATGAGAGAGTAATCAAGGGAACCAAGGTTATAACGGTAATTAAATGTATGCAATCCAGGGACGAAGACCAGACATGGAAAACAGACACAACAAAGAACATAAAGTAACTAAAATCATACATACAAAGTAACAAAAGCAAATGAGCAACTTGGACTCCACTAAAAACTGGGAACATGGACCAGGTGCACCGGTAGGGTAAGCGTCTTCTGCTTTTCTAGAAACACCCGCCGAGTTGCTCATAAAAAGTCAAGTCCGGGGTAGACAAACGAGGAAAGGAAAACTATGACCCGTTGAATAAATCAGTTTTCATGGCGCAGATGGATACACCGTAACGATCCACGAGTTCATGATGACGACCATGAAACTTCTATAGTGATGACTTTAATCTTGTAGCAACATAACCCTATTCCAGAAGCCTATTTATTAGAGTTCTAGCGCGATACAAAAAGTCTGCGTAGTTTCGGCAAGCTCTGGCATAACGTATGAGTTGTGATATGAACACTCCATACGCAGGTGCTGAAGGGATGTTGCCACAGATGAAAGGGAAATTGACAATTTTGAATGAAAAGTCATCACGTTTGTCGTAAAGTTTGGTCAATAGTTTTCCTATACCATCGATTTCTAAGTGTAGGTCAATATATTAGGCTGACCTTACAGTGTCTGTAGTCTCCTTTATCTCAAGTTCTTTGGAGTAGATGCGATGTATAAAATCCCCGAAATAAGGATTGTTTAAAGATAATACGTCATCTATATAGCGGAAACTGAGATTAAAGGATCTAGCCAAACGGTATTCTTTCTTGTGGATCAAATCAGCTATAAAGTCAGCCTCATAAGAGTGAATGAATAGGTCAGCAAGTAAAGGAGCACAATTTGTTCCCATTGGAATGCCGACCGTTTGTTAAAAAACATGTCCACCACACTGGACAAATATGTTGTCGATTAAAAATTCCAGCATTTTGTAAACATCTTACTCTGTATATTTGGAAGTTGTTGGAATTATTTCTTACTAAGTATGAGGAATCTCTACCGAGAACTATATATTTGTATTTAGGTGTACCGTTTTTGTGTTTTTTTTTTGTTGAAAAACAAGGATGTATAATGTTTTTAAGCCGGGATTTTAACTGAGTATGGGGAATAGAAGTATACAGTGTTGAAAAATCATAGGTTTTATATTCAGATAATAGTCTTGCACTAATTGTCACCAAAAGATCTTTCGAATTTTTTAGGATCCACATTGAATTTATACCACTACGGGAGTAACAAGTGTTGTGGTAGGACTGCAGACCGTCTTTGACAGTTGTGAGTATTGAAGTTAAAAGTTTTGAAAGAGGGTTGCCGGTACAGTACGTATTTATTGATGTATATATATATATTGAAGATACTCCTGTTATTCGGGAATATTCAAAGGGAATATGAGTCAATATGCCCAGTAAATATTATATTTTAATCCTATATCATATCAGCTAAGAAGGTGATAGATCAGTTTCTTCCTTCGGGTAAAAGTTGTCATCCCGAGGCGCAGCACAGTGTGACAATGTATTTTCAAGTGGTAACTAACTCTCTATAACCGTCTAAGTTACATGTCATTTATTTTATTATACTTAATGTTCCATTGTCATTCTTTTTTTTATATTAAACCCCAGTAGACTAACAATTAATTTTGTTGTTTGTCTTTCGTCTTCATTTTCTTTATTAATATTGGGTTTTTTTCTTCAAGTTTGCATTTATTTGAAACTGTATACGTAGGCAGAATTTATAACAACAAAAAAAAAAAAAAAAAAAAAAAAAAAAAAATTCAACAACAGTATCAATGACATAATTCGCAGTTGAACACTTTCTTTTCCAGTTCCGACCTCAGTCTGACACTTTAATTTGACAATACAATTGGAAATGTTTGGTTACGGATTCCTACTAAATTTGACATCTTAAATTCAAAAGTATGTACGGCTGCTGAATTTCATTTCTTGACTTCAAACGCAAAACTGACTAAGATCGGAACCAGTTTAGATATTATACAAACAAAACTATCACCCTCTGAAATATGTGATAGGGTGGAACATTACCCTCGTAATGACTCAATCAAATTTCAGCAAACTGACGAACTGTAATAAAATAAAATGTTATAATACTGCATAACAAGTTATTTCCGCTGGGGGCTAATTTTGGTGTTTTTTATCGGTCTGCCCGAAAACTCAAAAATAAATCATACAAATTTTTTACTCTAAGCTTAAGTGCACTTAGCATCCGAAAAAATGAGAATCGCCAAAAAAATTTCGTATTCCTTTTTTGCCCAAACTCGGCATTTTTTTTACTCCCACCAAAATAACCCGCTATACAATGGTCTCAAGGTAACTTTTAATTTTCGGTGAATTTTATTTAATTTGACCTGGTCTGCTTTTTGTACGAAGCAACGAAGCGCTTCTGTCGAGAGCTACTTCGGGTAAAACCACAGCAACAGCAATTTGTGCATAATCAATTGTGTCATTTCACGAACGCTGAAGTCTATTGTCTGTATGCTACCACTGCTACTACATTTGTATAAACAGTAGAAATAAATCAACACCATTACCATGTATTAAGAATATTTTGAATAAACTTGTTTATTAATATCTATATTATAAATGACTAGACATATGCTAATCAAACCTAAACTAGTGACAACCCCAAGCAAACCAAAATATATATACTGAGTCTTTTAACAGGTAGATGTTGTTGCCCAACTGTAACAAGCAGCTATGAAAAATTTGTGTGACTAACAGACTGACAAACGGACGGACTACAAGGGACAAACAACTTAGCCCATTCTCTGTTTTTTTTTTTTTTGTTTTTTGTTTTTGGTGGGGGGGGGGCGTATAAAATTCTTTTCAGAGCTTATTTTTACGTGACTTCTACAGAAATAAATCTAAAATTGCAGAGGGTATATAACTCTGAACATAACACTTGTCGGTGAGCAAATACAGTGTCCACCTTCAATAACACTGGTTTTGCGGTTTCAACACCGTGGAGTCATGGGTTTTTGTTAATTTACAATCATTTCCTGAGGAAAGACGCACCTGGGTAGTATAAATAAATTACTCTAAAATTAATAAAAAAGTTTATTTTATCTTTACAACACTAATAGATTTTGTTGCTAAAATAATTAACTTTAAAGTTTCAGAGTTTTCCTGTCTCCACGGGTACAAACACTCATATTTCTTAATCGTTCGTAAAGCGTTTGTTAACAGTTAAAGCAAAATTTGTCTCAATTTTGCTCTTTCTTTTCAAGACGGTCTGCCTGAAACCTCAAATGGGTACCAGATATTTCTGTAAATGCCATTCTCAGATTTCCCATGTACAAAATGTATGCTGTCATGCTACTCCAGCAACGCTAGAGGTTGTCTGGCAAGCTATTTTCTGACTTGGTGCCATCCTAACCTCTAGCATCTGACATGTTGCAAGCCACTGCAAATGTAAATTAGCTATACATGTGTTTTAAGAGACTTTTTGTCTTTAATTTACAAAAAAGAAGTTTAACCTACCGGAAATCAAACGATAAAAATCCTAAATTTTTGTTAAATACCTAGAAAACATTTGTAATGGAGACAGTTGTCAAAATGACCAGCAATTTTGAATTAGGTCACTAATTTTACGGAATATATTTTTGACAAAACGAACTCAAAGATGGTAAAGGCAGTTCGTTGGTTAATTTGATATGTTTGCTTCGCAAATTTTAAAATTCGTAATTTTATTAACCGGAATTACGCACTCAAAAAGCTAAAACCAAATATGAAGTTCATGTTAACTGCATTTACAAAGGATTTCCCGGATTGCTGGATTTTCTCATCAGGTAGGTCATTGTTTTTCTTCAGTTAAGTCACCTTCTCCCGTGTAATGGTAAAGAAACTGTATAAAACGTTTTAAATGGATAATAGTTTACTATAATTCTGCCAATTTCAAGGAACGGCGGAACGAGCGTTAAGCAATATGGCGCTCGGAAGTAAGAGGTTGGGGTATGGAGGAACGGAATCCCAACCTTTTACGTTGTAGGAGTACACAAAATTTAGCAATGCAAGTTATGAAACTGAAATAAGCACACCTATAGACAAAATTTAACAAGTGAAGCACACCAACTCACGTACACAAATCGAAACTTCAATCAAAAACCTTTATTCCAGCTAGCTTGTATGTTTTTTTTTTCAGGTGTCATACACAATAAAAATATCAATCAGAGGAACCAATAGAAAATATGTATGACATAATTTTCAATCTTCTGTTTCAAACTGAACTATTTCGAGCCTCCTTCAAAGAGCCCACCGAATCAAACGGACACTTTAATAACCATCAATGGATTTCGCCCATGTATTTTTACCTCGGTAGGTGGCGCTTCGGTACTTTCAGTTATTTGCTTCGGAACGCCTCGGTACTCTTTAGAAAGCTGTGGCCAGTGGAGATGCGGTAAACACAATTATTCCAGTGAATAAAATGCCCTAGTATTGCTGTGTGCCCGCCTGCACTAATTCTGGTGGCCACAGATTCCCCTTTAAACGACCTTACATAGTTTTGAAGTGGAGGATAGCAATTAAACGGACAGATCCAAAGACAAAGGGCCTTTGGAACCCGTCTCAGTTTGACGTTGTTTGTAAACAACATTTCGACTCGTCGGATTACTTACCTTCGTTATTAGGTTAGATATGTTACCGATACACTAGTTTGTGTTTGAAACTGTATATTGAAGGTATTTTCTTGAGAAACATGTTATCTGAACTGTCCGTATGGTTATCAAACTTGGGGAAAACAACATTAGATAATAGAGGGGTTATGAAGTCATGAACATTGTGTACCAGGAAGTTGAAATATTTTGGTAATGTGAACAAATTCCATAAATATCACAGTGTTTTATTATCCCAACTCCTTGTAGTATACAAAATGTAGTGTGAATCCTTGCATTTTAGGGACTGCTAAATTATATCAAGAATGGGTAGAGTCATGAGTGCCAAATATACTACACACACATGTACTCACTACTATAAGCCTTTTATAGTGCACATGGGTGCGGGAAGGAGAGGCAGTGATCCCAATGTCATGGGAAATATTAGGCCTTAAAATGTTCCATATATATTTACCTAAATTGATATCCAGTTCAGTGTCTTGACTTCATTATTTTTTTAAATATGTATTTTTATATGATACTATTTTGTTCAAATAGGACATTTTTTAGGTATGGGACTCGATTGCGCAATAATTAGTTTTCTTACACCTAAAGCCCTGTACCTTCTAATTTTATTTGGTTTATTAAATTTCATAGAGATTCTTTATTGTCCATAGAAATGGGCACACGGTGGGGGGGATGGGGTTGGGGGGAGGGGCATTATACATAACCAGACATTGCAATAAAAGGAACAATATTTCACAATACATAAATATATATATCAAGTTTGACCAACATGAACAAAAATATATAGTGCAATGACTTCACATCCCTTCTTTTCTAATGATCCAAACAATATTTACTGTTAAACTACCATTTAATTAATTTACACGTACATGATGACATGTATATTATGTTTGTTCTGATTTTAGATGTTTTCTTCAAATGTTATTTAGGGAATGACCGTTTAACCTAATTGGACAGGTTCTTGTATTTTAGACAAATTTTTGTATCTTAAACGTTTAAAAATATTTCTACTTTATTTTTGGATAAAAACAAAATGGAAGAGACTTTCTCTCATACTTGTAGGATTACTACATGTTACATGACTTGAAAAAAATGTTATGTATACTTAAAAAGAATGATGTTTTGTTGCAGTAAATCTCAAAGCTAAAAAATCGCGCCCTAATTCTGTAAGTAAAAAGAAAAAAAGCCCTCCTCAAGTTAAATGGTCAACCCGTTTTGTATGGTTTATCAAAAAGTGATGCAAAAATTATTCATTGTTTACATACAGTTCTAGTTGTATGTACAACATTTGTATATGTTATAAATACATGTAATTGTTTACATTGCACATGCATGACATATTCATACATGTACATGTATGGGCATGATGTAGAACACTATGTACTAAGTATAAATTTGTAATACTGAATAAATAAAATGACCCAATACACTTATACTTGGTATAAAAGGTAAACATTTTCTTGTGCATCAATGCAACTTGTAGGTGATGCAGAAAAAGACAAACAGATTTGATATGAACACAAAGTATATAAAAATGTTTGAAATCTGTGTGCATAATTTTTGTACATTTTAGATTTTAAATGCATCACTTGTTGATCAAAGGATTTCAATGCATGATTTTTGACTTTGTTTGCTTTGTGGTTTCTTGTTGTTTCTTTCAGTTTTATGACGAAAAAAGAGGAATGTGTAAGATATCTACGATTATTTTGACAACAAGCCTTACATGCAAGGGAAGAAAATTACAGAATGAGGATTAAATAAATGGATTTGTATCAAACTATTTAAATATGAGAAAAAATAATATATAATGTTATAGTATAAATTTTTAAGTATGTAAGGGACTAAGTGGTTCTAAATTTTATTTTGATTTCATATACTCTCATGAAATTTGTATAACACATATGTCAGAGGAAATTGCTGTCTAGTGTTTATGTGACTTTTGAATATAAGAATGGCTATTTTGTGAGGTGTTAGAAGCCATTCATATGAGTATTGTAACATTCAGACATTGATTCAGGGGCCCATGTGTGCTCAAATCGCCTTTTTCAATTTAGTAGACTGTAAGAACATGTGTGTGTGTTCTATCTGCTATTAAGTAAAGTTTTGTTGAAATTATTTTCACTCATGGTTATTGTTGTTAGTGCAGCTCAAAGATATATATATATATATATATATATATATATATATATATGCGCCCTGGCCGTTTTGGGCGAATACGATATTTTCCGACGTTAGTAGAATTTGTTTGGTCGAAATTATTGATTAAGTTATGAGGCATTTTTTTAATATCGGAGGTTATATAGTGTCATTTTTTGCTGGTCAATCGATTGGTCAGTTGTATTTTAAGTTTAATTTGATAAAAAAAAAATTCTCCCGATCAAATTTCGCCCTTATTATATAATACTCAAGTGAAAAAAGTTGTTTTGAAACATGGATATGTTGGGGGAACCAGGAAAAGAGGTTCATTTTTAGGGTAAGTGTAATACATTATCAACAGCAGCATTTTCGTTGAGATTTTACCACCATTTCAATAAAGAAAGACACTTATTCAAAGGATTGAAGAGCAAAATTTTCTCATGAAAAATTCTACGATTAATTGGGACTTGAATGTTCCACAACAGAACCTCGAAAGATAGCCACACCCATATGCGTTTTTTTTCTGACTGTTATCCGAACATAAGTCATTCCAAACAGGTAACCATCCTTTTGCTATAAGGAATTTATCGGACCTTTTCATAATTGAGGATAATTAAGACCCGAGACGATTTGAATGTGTAATGGCAGTACAGGCAGGTAATCAAGTCAAGTAAACCTTATTTAAAGTCGATAAATCAAACAGGAAATATAAGCTCTGTACAACTTTTGAAATCGTCATAGTGTAATTTTTGCTGACTTACAAAATGTACATTGCTCTCGCAGATTCATCAGCGGTAAGACCTCACTAACCTACAATCAAATCAAGGACGCCCATTTTAAAAACATTTCGGGGGCGCATTTCTTTTACCCGAATCTGAAACATGATTCTGAATCATTTTCATGTTTCATTGTTTCTTTTACTTGAAACAGAAACATGATATCGAAACATTTGAAACATAAGTGATTGATGTTTCAAACTGAAACAAACCGAAACCGGTCCCGATATTATTTTGCTTCGCTACCAAGCCATTTTGTTACTTTTGAAACATGTTTGATTTGATAGAAACTGAAACATGTAACAGTTTCTCAAATGTTGTATTTTTAATCACGGAATCATGTTTCTGTTTTTTGAAACATTGAACTGAAACATTTTTCAGATTCAGGTAAAAGAAATGCACCCCGGGTCATTTTGTATTGGTCCGAATTTCCTCTGACACTGCAACCCTCTTCTTTTTTATTTGGATATTGATATGTCGGATTGGGGTCAGAATGATGTGCCATACACAAAGTTGGAGATTCAGCCGTACCGCGGAGTACCGCCCTTCAACTGCTTGTAACGACTTTCAAGTTGAAATTGTGCATGTCACACCTACCTACCTGAAATCATTTTCCTGTATGCTGATACCAAATTTGCTACAGAATTATCTTTTTTATTGAAGTTTTGATCATTTTCCATTAGAGACGTGTTTTGTTGACATTTAAAATGTTTTAAAATTTTTGAACCGTAATAGAGAGCTTGTTACTTTTGGAACGGATGGGTAGTGCACACATGATTTTTCTGTGAAATTTTGAAATATTCTGTTAGATTCCAGTTTTAAAAAGCGTTTCTGCTCCGTTCCTTGCATAATGTAATTTTTGTAGCTAATTTGGTATTAGCATTCAGTGCTCCAGCTAGAAATTGAAAGGGGCAGGGTGCTGTTCAGCAGACGGGCACCTTTATAGTCGGAAAAGGGCACTTTTTTTTGGTTCGCATGATTACCATGTCAAGTTGTTTGTTTCATTTCCTATGTATGTAATTTTCTTTGTTTCTTTGTTTTTTTTGTTTGAATTCTTCTTTCTGAAAACTATGTGTAGCTGCTGAACCCCACCTCTTATGGTTTATATGAAAATTTTTTGATAGTTGCTATATGCACTAAGATCCAGGACTGAAAGCTGGTCAATGATGTCTGTGTCAACAAACCCGTCTTGGATATTGGTAGTCAATTTGGTGAGGAATGGTTCTTTGACTTTTGTGTTGAAGTCAGAACTTAGAGTAGTTGTCAATTGTAGATCAGATGACATCTGGGAGTATTTCAGCTGCCAAGGTCCATCTTGGGTTTATCTGGTTTCTAACATCTTGATGGTTTTGTCTACTGTTGATTTTACCGTGCTGAAGTTAACATCTCTATGTTGGAAGACCAGTGATAAAGTGGATATGTGTGGTAGTGTATTTGCCAGCAACAAGAGTGATCTAAGTGTAGTTTGGTCTTTAAGACTCTTCAGGATACCATTACCAACTGGGTCACTGCTTATACCTGACATCCCTATGTCAACAAAAATAGCTTTATAGGATCTAACTATGCTGGAAACTGCTTGGTCATGGGATAACCATCAGTGGTGCTTGGTTAAAGGCAGCTTGAACCATTTTCTGACTGGCTGTATGGACGCAACTATACTTGTAATACTTGTAGATTTTATCTAATGTTTCATCAGTTTTCTTCATGATTGGTAAGGAGTTGAAGCTTTTTCTACAGGCTAGTGCAAGTCGATGGTCTCTGCAGTGGTTTGTGATTAAGGATAGGTTGCTGTCCTTTAGTTTTTTGGCTATGAAATTCAGATATAAATTTTATAAATTTTAATTATGGAGAAAATTCCACGGAGAAGTCAAATTATTTGCAAATCGGCTTCCAATCTCCGTGTGAGTATACATTATTCGTCATTGTCTATCTTGTAATAAATTTTGTTTGCACAACGTTCGAAACTTTTTCATAAATATTTAATCCAATAAATAGTAACTAAATCTTTTAAAATCTAACGAGCAGCGAGTTTTTATGAGTTATTTTAAGAAATCTATTTTTAGTCATGTCATAGGTCACGATAAAATCATGTCAGCTGCCGTACTGGTTCAAACAAGCAATCGAACTTTTAAAATTATGTATTTTTTAAACTTTTGTTCGAAAATTTAATGTTATCAGTACATGTACGTGGTCACATAAATATTTTATTTGAAAAAAAATATAAAATGACTGGTGCCGAGTTGAGTCTGTGTTGAAGAACGATCTGATAGATGTGTTCGTCTTTGCAACTTTCTGCTTGTCGCTGGCAAGTTGAGCTAAACATTGTTTCTGTGAAGGCATAGTGGTTTATGAATAACTAAAAACTGACTCAAAACGCACGTTATATACATTTATCAGCTGTGACATAGAGTAGTCTTGTTGAGATCAATCATACCACCCAAGTGGCGGGCACACACTGAGGTTTTCATCACCTACTTCAAACTAATTATGTTAATCAATTACACAAAACAAAAGGTAAATTGTAACTGATATCTGGTAATTAATACCTGTGAAGTTTAATCTACACCAATTGATTTTAATGACATGATTGTATTCTCTAGGTAAACTTCAGGTACGTGTCATGACTGTAGTTGTAATATTTATGACAGGAAATCAATCGGTCATGCAAAAAACCACCTGTTCGGAACTTACCATTGCAAAAAAGGCACAAGGGTGTATCAGAAAAGGCGTAAGGGCAGAAGGGCGTGGCGCCTTCTATTTTGGGCTACCGAGACCATTGGCATACAGGAAAATGATTCCAGAATCGAAGAGTAATCAAGGGAACCAAGGTTATATTGGTAATCAAAAGAATGTAATCCAGGGACAAAGACTAGACATGGAAAACAGACATTCACAACAAAGAACATAGAGCAGTATGGGAAACCACCGCTCGCCAAGAACGAGTAGATGTGTATTTTGGAGAGTTCTCATTTGCTTACACTCATCAATTTGGTGACCATCATTTGATTGGCAAGTTCCAAGGAAAGTTAACCAGCCAACAGGTTATTTAGTAAAACATTCGTTAACATCATACATTAAAAATATGTTCCTTGCATTTTAAGAAGTTTAGCTTGAATATTTCAAGTGAATTTTGGCATGATATGCACAATTTTATTGACTTGTAAAGCATTGTTTATCATCTGCCATTTTAATTTCTGGTAAATGGGATGTGCCAAAACCTAGGCAACGGTCCTGATCTCGTATTAGTATTCAAACAAAGTTATCTTGGCAATTTAAGATTTGTTACCTTGCAAATGAGTTGTTTATTGTCAAAATAAATATGATCAAGAAGCAAATGATTTCTTGTTTCATAATGATGAATCTGTTGAAATATAATTTTATTTTTGAAATATGAGTTCAGAAATGCAGTATTTATTTTGTTACTGTAAAGTACATGAAAAACTTAGATGGGAGGGAATATTCGAAAATGGAAAAGTCTTTGATGAATTTAAAAACAAATGAAAAGATAGTTGCAGAAAGAAAAAGAAATGCAGGAGATAGTCAAATCCAAGAGAAAACAGATGATAGTACAGAAAAAAAACACAAAAAATGTGGGTAGTTGAATTTATATTTGGCTAGCAAGATCAATATTCCACTAGCCAGAATGGCAAGTTGGGGAAAAAAATGGTTTCTCACACTGATACAGTAACTAAAATCATACATACTAAGTAACAAAAGCAAGTGAACAACTCAGACTCCACTAAAAACTGGGAGCATGGACCAGGTGCACCGGTAGGGTAAGCGTCCTCTGCTTTTCTAGAAACACCTGCCGAGTTGCTCATAAAAAGTCAAGTCCGGGTAGACAAATGAGGAAAGGAAAACTATGACCCATTGAATAAATCAGTTTTCATGGTGCAGATGGATACACCATAACGATCCACGAACTAGGTATGTGTGACATGCACAATTTCAACTTGAAAGTCATTACAAGCGGTTGAAGGGCTGTACTCTGTGGTACTGCTGAATCTCCAATTTTTTGTATGACACATCATTCTGACCCAACCCTACATATCAATATCCAAATAAAAAAGAGGAGAGTTGCAGGGTCAGAGGAAATATGGACTAATTTTGTATGTGGGCCATATTAGCTAAAGGATTGATTTAGAGATAAGCCCCGTGGTGACCTGAGGCCAAGCCCTCCAATATGAATTGTAATTATCTTAATTTCTATTGTCCCTTTTTCTCTAGGCAATGTTAAAAACGCAAGGGTGTTAAGATACTGATAGTGATAGGGATTTTTTGCTAAGGGTAAGAATGCTTCATTGATTTTCCAGATGTCAGAATGACAGGACAGTATTAAAGGGATGGCATTTTTTTTTACAAGAAAACAATTGAATGCCATCATACTAGCATTGCATAAATGGTATGTTGTGATTCATACACTACTGTCAACTAAAATTTTAATTTCTCCACTCTTCATAGTGGAGTCACTCGTGTCTTCCACTGTGACTCCACCTAAGTGAAAACTGGGATAAGAGTGCTCCATTTCAATAGTTTTCAATTCTTATTTCTGTCAGTTACTGAGATGTTATTAAACTGCTAGAACCATTCAAAATACCTTGGTATACCAACAGGAGAAGTTAGTTACAGACAATTTTTGAAATGGTGACTCCACTGTGAAGAGTGGAGAAATTAAATTTTTTGTTGACAGCAGTGTATGAGACATATTTATTGTTTCCTTCCACGAACAATTCTTATTTTTTGGGTTTTACCCTTTGACTGCCAGAATTTTCACTAAGAGAGTGCCAGATGTATTTTCAAAAATGTTTTTCTAGCTGTTGTTCTGTGACATTCGTTGTGCAACAATTGTATAACGTGACAATGACGACTCCAATAAGAGGCGTCAAGAGGGTGGAATGAATACCACACACTTGTTTCCCATTGCTATTTTTAAGAAATTAAGAAAGCTTTTGACAGATTTTAAAATTCACGTTATATTACAAGTGATTAACTTTCCAACCATTTGATATATGGACAAAGACAATGCCGATTGTGCCTTTTTTTTTTGGGAGGGGAACACTTCACCTTTTGTTCTGCCTAAAGTCTGATTGTTGTGATAGAGGTTTTTAAGTTTGACAAAGCTAAATGTACAATGGTTAAAAAACTTTATTATTATTTCTATTGCTATCACTTTATACATGTATGTGTCATTTTTTAACAATATGAATATGGAATTTACAGTGTTGATTTTATTGACTTATGTGAAGTAAATTATGACCTGTGTATGGAAACGAATTGCAAGGAATGCCTAGATTTAATGAGTGAGGAACTTGATAATCCCGGCTCCAAATGGATGAGTTTGTGTCAAACTTTGGTGTGGGTTTATTAAGATGGGGCATAAGTTATAAGTGGTTTTTGTTGATCTCAACTATCATCTTCCTGTACGAGTTTTGCATGCCTAGAGCAAAACAATGCCTGCAGCTTGTTTTGGGAGGACCAGACGTGTGGCCTAAGAAGTAATAATAGAAAAATAGGACAAAAATTATAAATCAAACATTTATTTCTAGCAGCTGATATATATCATATAACGTTTCAATTGCAATCTTGAAAGAAAAACAATTAATTGGGAAAATGAGGTTCATATCAGCATAGGCTCATATATTTAAATGAATGTGTGTACACTGTTTATTGAATTCATATAACTTCTTGTCTAGCCCTAAAGGGTACATAAGCTTTTCATTAAGATAATATGTAACTGTCAGTGTTTTAATTGTTATGATAACCATTACATGTAACAGCATAAGAAAAAAACTTGTTGACACTAGGCCCGCCAGTCATCCAGCCAAGTAAATTATAAAAAAAAATAATATTGATTGATAAAATGACTGGTGAACTACCAGAACTTTCTTTTATGGACCTGCCCCTTTTTTGCCTCTAAATGGCATGATTTGTCTTCACAAAGGCCTTGCTACTTTGACACCTGGAAAACAAGTTTTTGACATGGCTGATGCATCAGCCCTGTGGCACCAACAGGAGTACTACTTTGGGCTGATGATCAACCCATTGTAGCACAGAACTCTTTAAACTTGATTGGAAAATGTATTTCAAAATATAAATTTCTACTCCACAATTAATTTGACATAACTGTCATTTTAACAGGTCTCAAATTTGTAGAACCATGTGTGTATTCCAATTTTAAAATTATCATTGTTCATACAAAATGAGTTACCTCCCCTGCAGTCTTCACATTTTCTGTAATTTCAACAGTACATTATTTTTTGCACAAGTTTTGTTTGCAATAGTTGAAAGAAATACTATTTTTTTTTTCAAAATCCCAATCCCATACCCCCCCTTTCCCCTTGCTTTCATTATGGTCTATAACTTTATAGTACTTCACAAGGCTTTCATAATGGTCTATAACTTTATAGTACTTCACAAGGCTTCACATTTATAACCTTAAAAGCATCTGTAGCAAAATCTTTTTCAGTTTTGGCCTGTTCGATTAATGTGTACAGATACTGGAAATATTACAGTTCTTGATGGATGGTGGGAATATTTTACACTTATCATGTGACGTAAACAAAATTCAGACACAGCTGACAGCTGCAAACAAGACAATGATTGCCTTTCCTATCTTAGAAAAGCTATGCTTTGATTTGGATAATACATTTGGAGTTATATTTTTTCCAAGGCGAGGTAGGTTCTTGACAACAGCAACAGTGGAACAACGGAGATACATGTACATATACATACATCTATGTGTTTCCTGAAGTTTTTAAAAACATTACATTCACTGCTTGAAATAAATGTAAGTAAAAAAAAGGCTTGAAAACTATCAGAAAAGATGAATTTGTTTTTACCAAAAGGTAATCTTAACCTTATTATATATATATATTCATCCAATGACATCAGAGCAGTCTACATATGAAGATGCATGTATATACATGTATATTAAATTAAACCTTGTTCAGACAAATATTATGTGACAGGATAAATAGTAGTTATGCAAGGGAGATTGTACATTTGTATTACTTGTACAGGGCACAATGACCAGTTTAGCTTATCTATGTACATGTACAAATGTATATTAATTCCTACATATTAAAATCTACATGTATCAGTGAAAATTCATGTAGAGTAGATGTAAGGTAGAAATAATGTCAATTGTTAATAAATAGACCAAGAATTAGTTTGCAATTCTAACTATTACTTGTCTTCTCTGTTTGTCCAAACTTTAAAGGTTTTGGAGAATTTTATTATCCAACATAAAATGTATAGAAATGCCCATCATTTACAACTGGTAATTACGATTTGGAAATTCCTACAGTCGGTCACTAGGAAATCATAGCCATGCATTACTAATTTTAGTATGGGGCATTAATAGTTGACCATTCAAAATGGTGAACATTTCTTACCTTTAATGAGTGACAACTTTAATTATGAGTGACCTAATTCAATTACATGTAATTAGATTAGGAGATTTAAAGTTGTTGAAAGATGGTACTGGAACTGAGTATATTGAATTATTAGGTATGTTTAATCTTGTACTATAGATTAAATTTTTTTTAAGGGGGGGGGGGGGTGATTGTTAGAAACAAAACCATCATGATTTATTTTCATAAATTTTTGATTCATCAAGATACTGAGTTATTTTAAATTAAGGTGGAAGCATATGTTTCAGTAATAGATATAAATATGGTTAAAAAAAGTATCAATGCAAAGCCTTTTCCATATTGGCCCTGTAATATGCCCTTTGTATTAATAATAGCCTCGGATGGCTGTAATGGCCATTATTAATACCTCGGGCATGTAACAGGGCCAATACAGAAAAAGCCATATATTAATACTATATTAACATGATGCCCTTATTTTTTGCCTTGTGCAGTCAAATATGGTAGATACATGTTGATTTGTGATATTAAATATCTGAAATCTACACACTTCATCTTCAGTGCTCTTAGTAATAACACAAATTGCATGTCTTTAAATGACGTGAAATGAAAATACTTAATATGAGTTTGAATTTAAAAAAAAACATGGCCACCATTACTAAAAATAGAACATAGGGGTCAGACAGCAGATTGTTGCATATACAACATGTATCTCCAAAACCGTTAGGTTTTGCCAATATCTTTTAATTGCTGAAATATCCTTATTATAAGGCCTAAAAAAGTCTTTGAGGGATCAAAGTTGTCAGACAACTCTATGTCAGGGCCATTGCCCTTCAGAGGTGAAAAATGCCTTCTTTTTTTTATTTTTACAGTTTTCAGCCTATATCTTGAAAACTATATTAGATAGAATGAAACTTTCAATTGCTGAAATTATTATAACTAATATAAGGCCTACAAAAGTCTTCAGGGATCAAAGTTGTCAGACGACTCCATATTGCCCTTGAAAGGCAAAAAATTACGTTTTGTGCACTTTTCAGTCAATATTTTGAAAACTATAATAGATAGAATGAAACTTTTGATTGATGAAATAATCCTCATGATATGTCCTAACAAAGTCATGGAGTCATAGTTGTCCAACAACTTTTTGTTACAGTTATTGCCTTTGAAAGGCAAAAATTTAAACAGATGAGCGATTTTGGCTCTGGGGAGCCTCTTGTTTATATATTTCAGGCTCATCCGGTATTGAGTCATAAAATTCCTGATTGCAGAAACAACTCTTAACTTTTTTCACTTTTGGTGTCTTTTGTCTGTTTATCATATTCATATTTCTCATTTTGTCTTTTCAGCTTGGTGACTGGATGTGAATTTGTCGGAAGTGGCAAGATTCCTCTGGTCCATGATTAATCCTGCATGCACTTGTAGTCAGACAGTAGTTTGAATTCGTAGGAGCAGAATAGCTGCTCAGGTGAGTGGATTCTTTTGGATCTGACTTTCCAAAGCCGCGGTTTACAGCCTCACACTTTTGCGTCACTGTCCCAAAACGAGTCTTAACCAAGTTTGTCCGTCCAAATCGAATGTTGATTATATTACACCTAAGTCTCTCATCATCCTCTGTCATGTACAAGCATTTTGCTTCCACATCTGGCATTAAGTCTTTGCCCCAGTGATCTTGCCCAGTACCTTTACATACATAGGAGTATGATTTGTACTTTTCTAAACAATGTCTTGTATAACACGCAATGATACTATCTGTTGCATAGCTAAATCTGTTCACAAGTTTGTTCATATCTCCTGCACACTCACTACGAGCGAAGTTGAACCCTTTGTGCAGCTGTTGCTTAAGTCAAAAGCAAATCGTTTTTGGAGCATAGTGCAATCTGCTTTAGATACAAACTGTAGCATCATTTCATTGAATTTGGCATTGTCACAGACTCGCATTTGTGATTTGGCTAAGGTTCTCAGGTATGATAATTAAATTTTCTACTTGTTTTCGGCTGAATCCTCTGAATGCATGACTGTCACCATCTGTTGTTAATTGTCCAAAGATAAGTGGTCATTTAGCATATCAGCCAGTATTTCAAAATACCTTTTCATTGCCTATTGTAGCACTTCATTTCATGTTAGATGAACAGGTACCAGGATACCCTGGACACCCTGGATCTCGTCCAACTGATCTTAGATTGCTTGCTGTCTTACAAAGTTTGTTTGCATCATGAAGTTCTATAAGTTTCTTTTTTACTGTCACATTTCTGCTAGTGAGCTTCTAGCCTGGGTAGAAGGCTGAAACTGTGTTGTTCTATGGTGACCGAACAAGGATTTTTTGTATTGTGTGTCAGTTTCAGCTAGTATAGGTGTGTTTTCTGGGAACCCATATCTTCAAAGTGCCATTTTTAGCTCGCCTAACCAAAGGCCATATGTGCTATTGCCATCACTTGGAGTCCGTTGTCCTTGTCCGTCGTTGTTAAACAAATTTTCAAAACTCTTCTCCTCTCACACTACTTGACCAATTGGTACCAAATTTTGTATGAATGTTCTTTGGGGTATCTTGCATAGAAATGAAGTGGGGATTTTCGATCCATCAAAAAAAATGGCCTCTGTTAATAAAAATGGAACATAGGGGTCAGGCAGTAGTTTTTTGCATATATCTCCAAAACCGTTAGGTTTAGCTGATTTCAGAAGAGGTAAAAGTGTTCAGCATGATGAGATCTGTCTGCGGTCAAATTTTCATTTTAATCTGATAAGCCATGTTGGAGTTATTGCTCTTTTTCAATGTTTTTTCCTATTTTTAATGTTATTTCTTTCAAAAATCTTCTCCTTTGACACTGCTTGACCAATTGGTACCAAACTTCTTATGAGTGTTCTTTGGGGTATCCTGCATAGAACTGATGTGGGGATTTTTTATCCATAAGAAAAGGCCCCCGTTAATAAAAATAGAACAAAGGGGTCAGACAGTAGTTTTTCGCATACAGGTATATCTCCAAAACCATTAGGTTTAGCCAAATTCTTTCAAAAGATGATACGATCCTTATTTGTAGGACTACAAAAGTCTTCAGGCATAAGAGTTGTTACACGCCTCCTTATAAGAGTTATTGCCCTTGACAGGGGAAAATGAAATGTTTTTCTTTTTTTCAGTTTTCAGCCAATGTCTTGAAAACTATGATAGATTTAAACTTTCATTTGCTGAAATGATACTTATGATAAGTCCTATCAAAGTTTTCTTGAGTCAAAATTGTTGGGCAACTTCTTGTTTAATTTATTGCCTGTGAAAGGCAAAATTCAACCAGATGAGCGATTCAGGCTCCTGGGAGCCTCTTGTTTTCAGTGACGGCCACTTTTGACCCTGATTTGATCAGACTACACACAGTATGATTATAGAGTTGCCAGTGCCCTTGTTGACTTTATGGACTGGCGTATGGATTTGACTGGAAAAGTTCCTCACATAGGTTACATTTGCTGGTACAGTACTTCTAATAGCACGATTAAGGGGATCAACTTTCTGAGTTTTAGTGTTTTTAACAGTCTTATATGTAGCAAGCATCAATTTACCTAGGTGGTAGTTTACAATTTGTTGTAGAACATGTTTGGATTTCTCATTTGATTCAATTTCAAAATTTCCCCTCTCTTAGTAAGCATTTTATTCAATCCAAGTCTTAGATTTCTTAATTTTTGAACATGCAAATAAATAAAGTTAACATTTTGAATGGTTACCACAGGAACAGTTCACTATGATACTATGGCATCAGTAACATATGATAGTTTTGAAAGAACCGCATCAGGAATTTTGTAGTGTCATGTATATGCCTGTGTGTATTCTGCTTGTCACCTTGCTGCTATGTCAGAAGCAAACAGCCCATTCAGGAGTTTTTTTTTTTTTTTTTGGTTTTCAAGCGAGCTGGCATTATATCACACACACTTGACAGATTTGTCACATACTTCCGATGGTTGGCTGACATGGGTCTTTTGTTGAGGTAATGTACTGGTTCAGTTGAAGTAAGGCCTTTGTTGACCATGCTTTCTGCAGCTTTATATGCACTACTGTCTGGATCTGTGGTTATTTTATTAAGCTCTAACCCATCTTGCTTGAGTTCTTGCCCAGGCTTGTTCATTTCCAATACTGTCTTGCATGTTAATATTCACCTTTTTAGTTTTTTACTGTATGGTTTTTCTTTTTTGATGAGCACAGCTTTGATTTTTGATTTGTGGCTACAACATAATGTTTGAATGTTTCATTTTCAGTTACAGAGAAGGTAGACTGTGTTGCTAGTTGGAATGGTGTTTTTCCAAGACCTGAATATATTCTGATGATATAGATTCCATCGGCCTGGACATTTATTGTCTTAGAATCCTAGCCGCGTAGTCTTTTCACCCTTTTTACCTTTTCTCTCTGCATTTTCATGTCTTCATTTTTCTTTTCTATTATTTTAGCCACTTAATTTGATGTGTACTGCATACCTGATACAGATGGAGGGGGAATATTTGATGCCATACAAACTTGATGGTAACTTGATGTGTGTTGAAGACCCACTTGCCTGCCTACATTTATTTTGGCTGCACGACGACCACGCTTGTTGCTTTCAACATCTTCGTACAAGTTAAAGGCTTTTGATTTGTATTTGCACTTAGTACACTTTGCCACTTCTCTCCAAGCTGAACCCCATTTCTGTTCTTTCAATAAATCCTGTCTAAGTAACCTTTGTACTTCGGTGACATTAGTATGTGCTCCCTAAATACTTTATTCCACATGTCACAATTTTTTCCTATTGTTACAGTTCTATTTGTCTTTCTTTCAGATCTGTAGGCAAAAATAAAAGTTTTCCTTCAAAATTTAATTTTAAATTTAATTATTTTGGATACAATCATTCAGTTCAAAAATTGTCTATTTAATTAGCTCCCTTGTTTTCATTAACTTTTTTTTTTCATGCACCATTTACATTATATGCTCATATCTCTCTTTTCCATATCTAATTTTTATAGTAATTTCATAACTGTATTTCTTGACTGGGAATAAAAATATAAGTTTTATGTAGGTTTCTCTTCTTTTTAAGGATTTCAAAAAAAAATTGGGGAGGGGGGGGGGGCTATTTTCATGTTTTCTACCATAGACATACAAAAAACTCCAAAACTCTCTATTTTACATGTATTGAAAATCTCTCTTTTTTTACATGTATAGATATGGCTTTCATATATCAAAGTACTTCTGAATAACTTATTTAGTTAGATTAATGTAAAGATTTGTCTTGTGCAGTCTTAATTTTATGTGGCCACACATCTGTTGACTCAAGATATTTTTACACGAGTTGTAACTGACAATTATACAATAAATATATGAAGCAAGAGAGTCAACATGCATGTGACCATTGTTCAAAGAGTGATAAACTACACAAAATTTAGTGTTTTCCAGCCTTTTTAACAGATTTTTCCAATCTCGGTCAAGTTTGAAGGGCTTATATGACATTATAGTTTCAAATTATTACCATAAACCAATCAAATCAACTATAGAACACATTGAAGAGCTTGAGAAACAATATTAGAGTTTCTTCATGTAGACTTTGTTTTTGAGGCCAAATTTTGCCCTTACCAAACCAACTTCTTTGTCTGCTACAACCTCATTTCCCATGGAAAAAAAAAAAAATTGTAAGGTATTTCAAAACATATCACATTTACTCCAGATTTTTTTTAAAAACTTTATCGCAAACTTTGCCTGTAGTAATAGGTACAAGTATTGTATTGATATTCTTGAGCGGGTCTACGTCAAAACATGAAGGCTAATAAAATAGTCAGAGTTCCTTTTTGTTATATTTTTTTTTAAACAGCTGCATGTAATTTTTAACTTGAATTTTGGCCATATTTAAAGATGTATCCAAATAGATAAAATGTGTGATTTTTATTTACAGATTCAAAGACAGGAAAGAGGAAGGATATCCAGTTGATAGGGAGTACTGCAGCACAACAACACCAAAGTGAAAGTATAAAACATGTGCTTTTGACTTCAAGGTTTGACAATTTTCCAATCTTTGTGGAATGATCTAGGTTTTTTAAGTTAAAAACAAATTTCCTGAAACATTCTATATGTATGAAAGTTGTACATGTATCATAATTCAAGATATTGATCATTACGATATAATTACAAATTAACATATCAGTGATATAATTGATACACACTTTTTATATAACATCATAAGCAACAAAAAAATAAGGATAAAATAATAATAAGTCATCATGGATACGAGACTTAACTAATTACCTCACTTATGTTACATTCCTTATGCATTTCTTCCTCTCTGATAATCTCAATAGAATAATTTGTTTTTCCTACCTACTGACCCAAGCTTTAAACCATTGGGTTGAGAAACAGCAAACATATTTTTATGTTTGGCCTGATGTAGAAGTTTTCCATGTATGTGTGCACACTTATATTTGAAAGTAAAAATCACTCACCTAATGCATTTTTGCCACTCTCAACTGATATCTTTTTCTAAAAATAATATATTTTTTATGATTTTTTTTTAGGATTTTGAAAACAAACAGTTATCTCCCTTTACATATGGTCACTTAATATCAAATTCATTCATGTTTAATTTCTATTATGATGAATATTGTGGTTGTTGACAGGTCTGGAATATCTTCTTTTATCATACTTTAGTGATATTTCTTGCAGTAAACCATAAATTGTTCATGACTTAGTCTGAGGCCTAACTTTCATAGCATAGAGCATAGAATTTCAAGTATTGTGGTAAAATTGTGGCAAATTGTGTTTTGTTTCATGTATTAAAAGCAATTATCTGTTTTTTTATAGGATCAAGCAATCAGTGATAGATGTCAGTTGCCAGGTTTTTTAGGTTCAACTGAACAACTGTGCCCAGCAGCAGCACCATAGCTTTATGTATTTGGAAACTTTATTTGAAAATAACATTCATAAGAGATTTATGTAAGCATTTTTATTTGTTAGCATACAAAGCACTATCAAATTGTGTAGTTGAAATGTTGATTTTCTACTTTTCCAGAAAAAAGAACTGCATTTTAGTAAAAAATGTGTGTTTTACATTGCTTAATTTATCTTGTAGGTTAGAAAGCAAGAGATGAATAAAATAAGTAAATTTTACAGTTTAGTTTTTGTATTGGGGATATGTTTCTATAAGAAATACGCTTCTTTATCAAACTAATGATGAGAGAGTTATCAAGGATTATAGTGGAAACTAAAAGAATGTAATCCAGAGACAAAGACCAGGCATGGATAACTGACACACGACCAAGAATAAAAAATCACTGAAATATACAGCAGTCCCCCTTTCTAGGGGCCCCTCATTTGAAAGACCACTCCTTTCTCTTGGCCATATTTCTCTTGCATTAACTCTTTATATACTAATTTTTGAAGGCCACCTCTAAAACGCTACCAGCCGCCACCCTTTTTCGGCCAAAAATATCCTTTGTCCTTTCAAAAACAACCATGCTGTTGTTTATTGACAACTTGGTTAACAACGATTAACCAGAAGTTTGAGACCGGATGTTCAATAATTTGACCTGAAAGGTTAAAGTTACACTTCTGTGATTGCACAATTGGTAAACAAAGATGACATCTGTTAAAAATGTTGACACTCGAAAACAAAGTTAAAGTCATTAAATTTACTGAAAAGGGTCACAGTTTGAGGAAGCTGGCAGAAGATTTTAAAGTGTGTAAAATGCAAATTCAAAATATTATTCAGAAAAAGGAGAACATTTTAATTATGGAAACAGTCTGACATCAGTTCATTTTTCAAAGTAAATCTGTGATACAATGTACATGTACATGTTCAAGTACTTTTAATGAATGCATCTTATGTTTAAATACATTGTTATATTTTAATATTGTCTGAATATAGCTGAAATATTGCTGCTCGGACGTTAAACCCCAACAAACAAACAATATATTTTAATGTGTCATACTTTAATTTTAAACAGATAATAAAAGGCATTTAAATATATTCATAAAACATATAGCAGACATTATCTGGATTATACATAAAGATCATACAAAAGAAAAGCAAATCTGTTACATAAGGTACATTTTGTATATATTTTCAGCCAGTTTGATTTTCAGATCAATTCCTTTAGAGAGACCACCCTTTTTGTAAAGCCTCTTTTATGTTGCAAATGGGTTGTTCTCTCCAGGGTGGGACTACTGTACATGCAAGGTAAAAAAAAGTAAATGAGCATCTAAGACTCCACAAAAACTGGAAGCATGACCAAAGTGCACTGATATGGTAAGCATCCTCTGTTTTTCTATCAACACCTGCCAAGTTGCTCATAAAAAGTCAATTCAGGGTAGAAGAGAAAAGATTGAAAAACTATTGGCACTTTGTATAAATAAGTATTCATGGTGCAGATGGATTCACCATAATGACCCACAAGTTTATGACAGCCATAAGAAATATGGTTTTATTTTGTTCAGTTTTCATTATTTATGGAGTGAACTGCATTGAATTTATTTCTTTTTTTAGGAAGAAAAAAGCTGTCTTCCATGATGTATACAGTGATTGTAATATTCCCAGACAAGGGTCAAACTAAAGTATGAGACCTTTGTAAATATTTATTTGTGTCATAAAATAGATGTATTTTGTGGAAAAAAAAAACACTTTTCATATTTGTTACCCAGGAGAATGGAGGAAAAATAGCATTTATTTTCCTGCATTAGGTTGACCAGTCATGTACCCTGTTCAAATGAAGAACTTTGGAATAACAGATTGGTATACTGACACAGTTTGTAATCAGGATTTTTCTCTCTTAGTTTTTTAAAGGATAAAACTTAAAAATAAATAGGTTTATTTATTTTAGAAAATATATAGAATATGAAATTTTGATAGATTGCATATTACAAATGAGTGTGGAAAAAAAAAACTGCTGAACTTCTGGTACCTTTAAACTTTTGTATGAATAGCGATTCATGTCGCAGTGAGGATATTTCTATAGTGAGCTTATGCCATCACTTGGCATCCGTTGTCATCGTTGTCGTCGTCTTGGACAAATTTTAAAAATTCTTCTCTGAAACTACTGAACTGACAGGTTTTAAACTTGGCATGATTGTTCCTTAGGGTGTTCTGCACAAAATGGTCGTTGGGATTTTTGATCAATGAAAAAACATGGCCGCTGTTACTAAAAATAGAATATAGGGGTCAGATTCAGTTTTTTGCAAATAACTCAAAAAGCGTTGCCTTTAGCAAATTTCTGGCAGGATAAAATTGTTCAGCATCATGAGACGCACTTTTGCCAAATTTTCAAAACGATTGGTCATCTGATGTAGGAGTTACGGCCCCTGAAACAGTTTTTTTTGCATTTTCGCATGTGTAAAATGACTTGGGATTGTTGATTCATGAAAAACATTGCCACTGTTACTAAAAATAGAACATGGGTATGGATGGCAGTTTTTTTGCAAATAACTAAAAAACCGTTGCCTTTAGCAAATTTCTGTCGAGGTAATATTGTTCAGCATCATGAGACAGACCTATGCCAAAATTTTCAAAACGATTGGTCATCTGATGTAGGAGTTACGGCCCCTGAAACAGTTTTTTTTTTATATTTTCGCATTTGCAACTTTGAAAATCTTCTCAAAACCCATTGCACAGAATTCAATGAAAGTTGGCATATGTGTTCCTTAGGGTATCCCAAACAAATTGACCGGGGGGATTGTTGATTTATGAAAAAAAATGGCCGCCATTACTAAAAATAGAACATAGTGGTCTGATGGCAGTTTTTTGCAAATAACTCAAAAACCGTTGCCTTTACCAAATTTCTGGCGGAGTAAAAATGTTAAGCATCATGAGAAGGACCTATGCTGAAATTTTCAAAACCATTCATTGACTAATGTAGGAGTTATGACCCCTGAAACAGTTTTTTTTTTTTTTTTTTTCACATGTACAAATTCGAAAATCTTCTCTAAAACCATTTAAGATCATTGAATGAAAATAAGCATAACAGTTCTTTAGTGTATTGTGCTCAAAATGACTGTTGTGATTTTTAATCCGTGAATAGATATGACTACCTATACTAAAAATGGAACTCAGGGGTCATAAGACAGGTTTTTGAAAAAAATTCAAAAATTGTTGCCTTCAGCAAAATTCTGATTCAGGTCATGAAAATGCTATGAAAAGCATTTCCTGCATTTGACAATTTAGTTGATTTTAACTTAGCCTGTCTCATTCCTCAAGTTTTTCAAATAAGCAAATGGTTAACCAGGTGAGCGATTCAGGCTCTCTTGAGCCTCTATTTTCTATCATGATAGTTTTAAATACTTACTGGAATTAACATTAAACTAATTGGAAGTATCATTTGTTTAAAGTATTACAACACTTTGAGGGAATGGGGTTATTTATATAATATAAGGTATGTTTCTCACAAGTATCATGATACTTGATAATAGTGTAATGGTAATTGTTGAAAGAGTAATCAAGGGAACCATGGTTATAGCGGTAATCAAAAGAATGTAATCCAGGGATGAAGACCAGACATACACAACAAAGAACATAAAGTAACTAAAATCATACATACAAAGTAACGAAAGTAATTGAGCAACTCGGACTCCACTAAAAACTGGGAGCATGGACCAGGTGCACCGATAGGGTAAGCGTCCTCTGCTTTTCTAGAAACACCCGCCGAGTTCCATAAAAAGTCAAGTCCGGGGTAGACAAACGAGGAAAGGAAAACTATGACCCGTTGAATAAATCAGTTTTCATGGTGCTGATGGATACACCATAACGATCCACGAGTTCATGACTACCAAAAAACTTCTGTAGTGAAGACTTCAATCTTGTAGCAACAGAAGCCTATTTGTTAGAGTTCTAGCGCGATACAAAAAGTCTGCGTAGTTTCGGCAAGCTCTGGCATAACGTATTAGTTGTGATATGAACACTCCATACGCAGGAGCCGAAGGGATGTTGCCACAAATGAAAGAAAAGTTGACAATTCTGAATTAAAAGTCATCACGTTTGTCGTAAAGTTTGGTCAATACTTTTCCTTTACCATCGATTTCTAAGTGTAGGTCAAGAGGTAAGTATTTGTATTCCACTTATTTTAAATAAATGAAAAAATATATGTTGCCATTCCCCAATCTTTTATCTTTACTTTGGGACACCACTCATCAAAATCCATCCACGTCTTTTTAACACTCATAGCAAAGTTACCCTATTTTCAACCAAAAAAAAATGAGCAAATTGACCAATAAATAGTCAAATGCCAATGGCAGTGTTTTCAGTTAGTCCTTCGATAGGCCTTCAAAGGTCTTTAACTCTGATGTCTTAAAGTGAATTAATTTGTCAATCCAAATTATTTGGCCATTTCTGTTACACTAAAAAATAACATCAGAAAGAGAAAGACGAATTTGTCTTAATTGTAGTCATACACAAGTCAAAGTAGGTCTATCCCCAGGTGGCACTAAAATGTTCAGTTAGATATCACTGGAAAATAAAGAACAATTATCTTCTAGGAATTTTTGGGTGAAGCAAAGAGCTGAGAAAAGAAATAATGGTAAAATATCAACCATTTAAATAACACTGTAATTTTAGAATCTGATCATACATCGATTTCTAACTGTAGGTTAAGGTCTGAAGTATCCTTTATCTCAAGTTTTTTGGGATAGATGTGATGTATCAAATCCCCTAAATTAGGAATTTTTATAGATAAAACGTCATGTATATAGTGGAAACAGATTAAAGGATCTAGCTAAACAATATTCATTCTTTCGGATTAGATCAGCTATAAAGTCGACCTCATAAGAGTGATAAAATAGGTCAGCTAGTAGAGGAGCACAATTTGTTCCCATTGGAATGCCGACCATTTGTTGAAAGACGTGTCCACCACACTGGACAAATATGTGTTGAACTGTCATGTACCAACTTAAAAGTAACTATACACGCCATTTTGTAAGACTAGACACTCATTTGATTAGAAAAGGACTTAAATGTAAAAAATCTGATACAATCCACTCAAGTGTGAAATTGAAACTCAAGTAATGCTGGTCTAGGAATAACAGTTGCTTACACGGATTACTCTCTTACAATCCTACTATAATTGGGAAAAACAGTATTCTTAAGAGTCACTTAAGGTAGACGAGATCACACTTTCATGTGGGTCTAGATATTACTGCTGCTGAGAAATGCACTTAAATGTGAAAATGTGATGCAAGTCACTTAAGCACGATATTAAGGTCAACTTAAGGAGACTGTTTTAAGACTAACAGACTGGAATGTACCCACCCAGAAGTAAACCAAAAAAAACGCTGATGTAGGTTTCAGTTTGCAGAGAAATGGACTTTAATGGAAAATGCCATGCAAGTCACTCAAGCGTAAAATTGAGGTCAGTGCTGAGAGACAGTTGTCAGGCTGGTATGTACCCACTCAAAAGTATCGTAGGCCTGCACAAACCAAGTAGAGTATAAACCAACCGAGGAGCTACGCCAGTGCAGCTTGATACGACCATGGCATATCGACAAGAGAAAAACTTGGACATAGGTGAACCAATAATATCTTTACTCAATCCATATAACTGTTGGCCATTTATCTCTGCAAAAGGGTATATACCATAAAAAAATTTAATTTGCAACCTGTAGTCGATACCTATGTAATGATATACAAAGTATATTATGATCCTTTTTTGAAAAACGTTTTGATTTTGGCGCCTTCGGGTCACTTGTTTCTTAGATGGGTGAGATAAGAATAATGGAAATCAAATTGTCTACAGACTCCAACTACAGAACTTGAACATAATACATCCAAATTTGTTTAGCGTTCGTATAAAAATGGTAAGTCTAAGTATTTCACTATCTGAAAAATGGACTTAATTATGTAAAAACATAACCTTAATTTGTCTCCTTATCAACCAGAAATTAAGGCATATGTAACATAAAATTCAGTAGGTAATCTTGAAATAATATTCAATTTCTTATTTGATGTAATATGAAGAGTTATATTTGATACAAAAATGGCTTGCTTAAAGACTTGGACTTTTTTTCTTTGAAAGCTGTAGCTTATGACTATTCCTCAAATTAAAATCACTGTTTAAATCTAAGTGACACCTAATGTCAAATACAGTTCACTTTACCTAGAAAACCTGGGAGAGAAAACGTTGTATACTAATCTAGCCATTCAAATATTGTGTTGTTGTTTAAATCAGTAATAGATCCTCTTCTCACGTTGGTAAAAAAATATTTTAGATACAATTGGCAATACCATGATTATCTTTATTGTTCACATCATTGAAATTTTGTCAATTCCAAATGTTTATTTTTATACCACTATTTTAATTTGACCTGAAATGCATTGGTATAAACATTGATATCTTGCAAAAAGAACGAAAATATAGATTTTAAAATAGGTCAATAGTATTGCTTCTTATTTATTCAAAGATCAAATCATTATTTTTATAATGATAAAAACTCTAGAGCGCTAATCATATGTGCATAATTGATAGCTACCGGTTTATATTGCTTTTTGTCATTAGAACATCAAATGATTTCCATGTTTAAGCGCTTTTTAAGTTGGTTTTGGCCAGTTAAATGTCATGTTATCAGTTAAATTATTTTATACTAAGATTACAATCGACACTTAATTTTGATTCACCTTTACTTAGGACGATGGTGAAGGGTTTGATACATTCATAATAAAAGCAATGACATATCAGATGTCCGCCAGATGGAATTTATTTTACAGCTTTTAGGTATCTTGAATGACCTCCAAACCCTTTATCGAAAAATAGAAAAAAAGAATGCTTAGTTACGGCTTTGATTTTCTCTTGAGAAATGTCAAAAGTTAATTCAAAGCAGGAGACAATTCACACTCGGATTGCTAATGTCAAATGTATTTCCATGGTGAAAAGGTATAACCTTTGAAGTTAAACCTGCAACGAAGTTAAAAATCAACCTTTATCTTATTCATTAAGGTTTTTTGGTAGTTAGTGTACGGAGTTGTCGAACTTGTCTACATGAAATTCAGGAACTATTTGATAAATACATCCAAGGAAAATATTATAAACAATGTTTTTTTTAATACAATTAAAAAAAAAAGATTATGGTAAAAAAAAGCAAACCACTACATGTAATATATCTCATCACTCATTTGATAGCTGTACATCAAATCTGCAGAATACCTCTGAAACCCTAAATTAATTGGTGTTAGGCATGCTTCCGTAGACCATCTGATCAGCCTGAGGCCTCAAATATCTCAGGGATCAACACACCTACCTCAAAGTTAAAAGGGGTCTTTTGACCTCATATTTAGCAAAACAAGCTCATCACATTTGACGCAAACTAGTATAAGCATGGCCATACTGTTTGAAAGATAACTTTTCTACCGAAAAATTTCATTAACTTCACATCTGATGCGGATGAGACCCCTAACATGGCCATGCAACGTAAAATAGCAATTTTCTACCGAAAATGTATATGCCTACTATGGTCAAAGTTCTTCAAATAAGACTTTCTTACCTTGAATCATTCATTTCCCTCACACCTGTTTCGAAACCTACACTTCACGTGGTCATATAACTTGAAATCGTACTTTCCTTACCAAAATATGCACATCACAAAAGATGCAAACTGCACTCTTTTCTTTGTTATAGTCCGTGAAATAACACTTTCCGGTCAAAAGTCATTCATGCTCATTACATCTGATGCGGACCGTACGCTTAAAATGGCTGTTTGTCCGAAAAACTACCCAAAATCAAAGTAAAGCCTGGTTATCTAATCTGATGCGAATTGTACGCTTGACATGACCAAACTATTTCAAACAGATGATTCGAAGCCTACTCTTCACATAGCCAATACTACTAAAATTGCACTTTTCAAGCCCAAAATCACTCATGCTCATCACATCTGATGCGGACTGTAGTCTTAACATGGCCGTATGACAGAAAAACTACCCAAACAATTGCATGCTTATCACATCATATAAGAATTGTACATGGCCAAACTGTTTCAAATAACTTATTCTTGCTAAAATATACATGCTCATCACTTAAGATGCCAACTGTTTTCTTAATATGGCCAAAGTACTTGAAATATAATTTTCCTACCAATAACGTACATGGTCATCACATCTAACGCAAACCGTACCCCTTAACATGACCGTATGGCAGAAAAAAACTACCCAAAAATGCATACTTATCACATCATATAAGAATTGTACGCCTAACATGGGCGAACTGCTTCAAATAACATTCCCGCCAAAATCATACATGCACATAACTTAAGATGCCAATCATTTTCTGCATATGGCCAGAGTAATTGAAAAAATCATTTTCATACCCAAAATCAATAATGTTCATGACAATTGATGTGTACTGTTCTCACTTAAATAGCCATTATACAATTCCAACGATACCAATACTGTGTGAAATACCATTTTCGTACCTTAATTCTCCATACCAATCACATATGATGCGAAGTGAACTCTTGATACAATCATATTACTTCAAATAGCACATTCGTACCAGAATCATACATGCATATCACATATGATTTGATATGAAACGTAAGTATGACAATATTACATGAAATAGCACTTTCCTACCTAAATCATACATGCTCTTCACATCTGATTCGTACTGTATTCTTAGTATGACCATTCGATTCGACATAACATTTTCCTACCAAAAACGTACATGATCATCACATCTGACGCAAACCGTACCCCTGACATGCCCGTACGACAAGAAACTACCCAAAAATGCATGCTTATCACATCATATAAGAGGTGTACGCCTAACATGGCGGAACTGTTTCAAATAACTTATTCCTGCTAAAATCATACATGCCCATAACTTAAGATGCCAACCGTTTTCTTAATATGGATAAAATACTTCAAATATCATTTTCCTACCCGAAATCATTTATGCTCATGAAAATTGATGCGTACTGTCCTCCCTTAAATAACCTTTATACAATTCCAAAGATAGCAATACTTTGGTTTAAAAAACCCTAAATATGACAATACTACATGAAATAGCACTTTCCTACCTAAATCATATATGCTCATCACATCTGATTCCTACTGTACTCTTCATATGACGTCACGACTCGAAATAACATTTTCCTACAAACAACTTAAGCATGAATTGTTGGGTAGATTTCTGTCATACGGGCATGTCAGGGGTACGGTTTGCGTCAGATGTGATGATCATGTACGTTATTGGTAAGGAAATGCTTTTCGAGTCGTTACATCATGTTAAGAATACAGTAAGAATCAGATGTGATGAGCATGTATGATTGAGGTAGGAAAGTGCTATTTCAAGTAATATTGTCATCCTTACGCTTCATATCAAATCAGATGTGATGTGCATGTATGCTTCTGGTAAGAATGTGCCTTTTCTTCCGATTGGTATGGAGAATGAAGGTTTGCGTCAGATGTGATGATCATGTACGTTATTTGCAGGGAAATGTTATATCGAGTCGTAAGATCATATTAAAGACACAGTACGAATCAGATATGATGAGCATGTATGATTGAAGTAGGAAAATTATTAATGCTCATGGGAATCGATGCGTACTGTTTGCCCATAAATACCCATTACTCATATCCTATCCCCGTGCAGGTACGGGGGTTAAAAGAATAGGCCTACAGCAGCGCAAAGCTTGTCGTAAAAGGCGACTAAATAGTGCTCAGAAACCTAGCAGGGGGCTACGCGCTCTGCCCACAGAGCAGCTAGGATGGGTACCCCTGGCGTGTTATATGTTGGGGTTGTCAGGCTGTAAACGGAAAACCTGACCGTAAACCGTAGTGGTGCACCGTGTTGGGAAACATGTGACATTCCTCGCACGTTAAAAAAACCCTGCTGTGGTATTCGATAGGAGTAGGAACCTTTACGCTCCGCCACAGTAGGCTAAATTGCCCGTCACATTCGTCAATGTTAACTTGAGCGGAGGCAGTTCTCAGGTTTGACCTGTCGAAGTAACGGAGAGTTGTTACTCGTACACCTTTGTCAAAAAGAAACGATCGCATCGCAGTTTCAGACGAAGTGTATTTGTTGATACCCCCAAAATAGAAACGACTTATTTTACGCTTTTTTCGCACAAAACCGTAGAATTTGGACGAACTTGTAGGAAAACATGCTGATGTCGGAAAATGCACTGGGATACCTTTATTACCAAGACATGTATCATTTAAAGGTTCAGACATATTTTCCCTCGAGTATTCACAAATATCAACACACTGAGCATTAGTAGGTATGTCCCTTATTCTTGTATTCTTGAAATCAATAATCAACTATACAAGTATTATAATCAATACCTGTGTCGATTCGACGATATATTTATGATTCACATCGATTACTCAAGCAAATAAACTATGTAAAATGAAATAGATTTATTGTACAACTACTTTCTGCATTATTTGCACCGCACATATGCACATTTCGTACTTCACAATTACAGGATCAAAAGGATCAGAAAACACTTGAATGCGTTATTAAAATATAGCGATAATATGTAAAAATGAAATGAGGATCCTGAAAAATTCGAAAGATCTTTTGGAGACAATCAATCAGTTCAATACTATTATTTGAATATAATAGCATTAAATCCTATGATTTTTCAACACAGTATATTTCTATTCCCCATACTCAGTTAAAATACCGACTTAAATTCATTATACATCTTCTTTTAAAAAAAGATGGTACACCTATAGATACAAATGTATAGTTCTTGTTAGAGATTCCTCATACTTTGTAAAACGTAATTCCAAATCATCTTCCAAATATACAGAGGAAGATGTTTACAAAATGCTGGAATTTTTAATCGACAACATATTTGTCCAGTGTGGTGGACATGTTTTTTCAACAAACGGTCAGCATTCCAATGGGAGCAAATTGTGCTCCTTTACTTGCTGACCTATTCCTTCAGTCTTATGAGGCTGACTTTATAGCGGATCTGATCCGAAAGAAAGAATATCGTTCGGCTAGACCCTTTAATCTCAGTTTCCGTTATATAAATGACGTATTATCTTTAAACAATCCTAATTTCGGGGATTTGATACATCGCATCTACCCAAACGAACTTGAGATAAAGGATACTAGATACTGTGAAGTCAGCCTCATATCTTGACCTACCCTTAGAAATCGATGGTAAAGGAAAGCTATTGACCAAACTTTACAACAAACGTAATGACTTTTCATTCAAAATTGTCAACTTTCCTTTCCTCTGTAGCAACATCCCTTCAGCACCTGCGTATGGAGTGGTCATATCACAACTAATACGTTATGCCAGAGCATGCCGAAACTATGCAGACTTTTTGTTTCGCGCTAGAACTCTAACAAATAGGCTTCTGGAACAGGGTTATGTTGCTACAAGATTGAAGTCATCACTACAGAAGTTTTATGGTCGTCATCATGAACTCGTGGATCGTTATGGTGTATCCATCTTCACCATGAAAACGGATTTATTCAACAGGACATAGTTTTCCTTTCCTCATTTGTCTACCCCGGACTTGACTTTTTATTAGCAACTCGGCGGGTGTTTCTAGAAAAGCAGAGGATGCTTATCCTGCCGGTGCACCTGGTCCATGCTCCCAGTTTTTAGTGGAGTCCGAGTTGCTCATTTGCTTTTGTTACTTTGTAAGTATGATTTTAGTTATTGTATGTTCTTTGTTGTGTATGTCTGTTTTCCATGTCTGGTCTTTGTCCCTGGATTACATTCTTTCGATTACCGCCATAACCTTGATTCCCTTGATTACTCTTACATGTATCATTCAAACGCCGCTCTTGTTAACCTTTGAGGACAATGCAAAAAGAATTCTGCGTAGAAAGAAAAAAAATGTCCCTTATTCAGTTAATTATACAATTAACTAACAGAGTCAGTATGTCTGTACTGGGCATTACACAACCACAACTTCATCAGAATAACTAGAGACTATTGTTGAATTCAACACTTTATGTTCTTTGATGTGTATGTCTGTTTTCCATGTCTGGTCTTTCTCCCTGGATTACATTCTTTTGATTACCGCTATAACCTTGGTTCCCTTGATTACTCTTTCAATTTGTCTCCATCACATCAACCCAAGCACTACTCTAAACTCAAAACCAAAAACTGCGTCAAATCATGACGGAATTTCCAAAAACCAATCAAAACCAAAGATCAATAATTACGTGTACATTTCAATATAGTTTACTTCAAATACGGCTTTACTAATGCTTTATTTTATTAATATATCAAATACAACAATATAAGAATTTTACAATACAAAGTAAATACACATATAACATAATATAAGGGTAAAATTCCACACTACTACATTAAGAAGATAATTCTTCTTCTTAATTCAATAGTGAATTTGTTTTGAATCATTTTGCAGTATTTCTGATATTTGGCTATCAACTTTAAAGCCAATGCAGCAGTAAGATGAACATTTTAGGCTAAAGTCAGTTTCTAGGACATTCCTTAATGAAATGTTTTCATTCATAGTTTTAATAATACATTAAATTAAGCACTGAAACATTGCTAAATGCATCTTTATATGTATATACCACACAAGCACAAGTCAAATTAAGGCTATACCACAGTCAAGTAATCCAGGTCTCTTCAGGCGGTTTTTTGAAAAGATTTCATAGTGAATTGTTTATAAAAAGTTCACTATAATTTGATTTTTTAATGTTTTCAATTCACAGTATATAATAAATATAATCAATGTAGTATACATACCCATAATTTTGGAAGACATCTGCACACACAGACATATATAAATTCTAGTTTAAATTAATACAATATAAATATATTTACAATTCATCAGTGCATTTCCGGAAGCCTCAGCAAGATTTCATTGAACAAGAGGCTTCATAGAGCAAGTATCACTCAACTTTCACAGAATTAGAAATGGTAGCCTGCCCGTCAGCCCAAGGCTGGCTATTTTTTGGCAGGGCTGGCTAGAATTTGAGTGAACTTCCTACCCTGCTTTTGTACAACCATACCAGCATCAAGAGCTATTCTCACTACTTGCCAAAAGATTGAAACAAAACAAAGATACACAAAAATACTAAATTAAGAACTCCTTAATGTGAAGCATTCTCCAAGCAAACAAAAGCAGAAAATCGTATACTCTGCACAACTATAAATTAAATGCTTATAACATTTAATCTGGGTCAGACCCAAACTGACACATGAAACACTTCAAAAGGTTATCACTAACAACTGATTTGCCTTGTAACAGTCACTATCACAAAACAAAGAAAACTGAAGAAAGATATCTTTGTCAATTTGAACATGTCCAAAGGTTGACAGACTCTCACTGCTTTATAGCCCTTGTAGCTCAAAAACCAAAAAAAAAAGCCCAAATCTGATCGTATTAAGAGGACTGAAATTTTCATAAGGAACCCAAAGGAAAACTAGAAGTCCTGTTTATCACAGTAGCCCTGCCTCATTCGTTAGTATGATTTTTTTAAGTAAATCAAATGTGTCTATAAGGCACTAATGATGGCCCAGCTCACTAGATTTGCCAAATTAGGAACATGTTTATTTTTGTATGAAGACATGGTTTGCAGATTCAGTTCAGAAATCCTTCCTAGACTTGTGATACTCATGGTCTGTTGGTTCAGCTCAATCCTTCCAAGACTTACAATGACAAATTGTTCCAGCACTGTAACTCGAAAAATTTGGGGATAAAAAATCCCCATATCAGTTCTATGTAGGATACCCCAAGGAACATTCATACCAAGTTTGGTTCTAATTAGTTAAGTAGTTTCAAGAGAAGAAGAGTTTTGTATAATTAAAAATTACGATGAGGATGACAACCAACGCCAAGTAATGGCAATAGCTCATCTGGCCGTTGGCCAGGTGAGCTGAAAAGGACTACTATTACATATATTAGTATTGAATAATACATAAATATCTCCACCAATAAATATGAATAAAAGCCAACATATTGTAAAAAAAAGTTATGAAATTAAAACAAAAAAACATCAATATAGGTCAAGCACAGCAAGCTAAAACATGATGGATCATAAACAAAGAAATACATTAGCTTACATAACATTCACAGTTAACTGAGGAGCTATGCCAGCGCAGCATGATACAACTGCAACATATTGACAAGGAAAAAATTTAGACATATGTGGTCACAATAATATATTTGATCAATCATAATGTATAAATCTTAAGATAAATCTCTTCTCACTGTTCAGCCCTTTACATCACTCTCTTCTAGACAAACAAGAGACTCCCAGGAGCCTGAATCGCTCACCTGGTTGAATTTTGCCTTTCAAGGGCAATAAATTAAACAAGAAGTTGTCCAACAATTTCGACTCAAGAAAACTTTGATAGGACTTATCAAAAGGATCATTTCAGTAAATGAATGTCTAAATCTATCATTGTTTTCAAGACAATGGCTGAAAACTGTATAAAAAAAAAAAAAAAAAAAAAAAAAAAACTTGTCATTTTCCTCTGTCAAGGGCAATAACTCTTATAAGAAAGCGTATGACAAATTTTACGCCTGAAGACCTTTGTAGTCCTAAAAATAAGGATCATTTCAGTTAAAGGAAGAATTTGGCTAAACCTAACGGTTTTGGAGATATATGCAAAAAACTACTGTCTGATCCCTATGCTCTATTTTTAGTAACGGTGGCCATGTTTTTCGACCAATCAAGAAATCCCCACATCAGTTCTATGCAGGATACCCAAAGGAACATATATACCAATTTTGGTTCTAATCAGTCCAATAGTTTCAGAGGGGAAGAATTTTGTAAAATTGTTAATGACGACGACGGACGCCAAGTCACGGCAATAGCTCACATGGCCTTTGGCCAGATGAGCTAAAAAAGGCTTGAACCCTCCAAATTCTTATTTCTTAGATTTACAAGTTTATACCTCTGCATTCTTCACAACTAACATTCCAGTTCACAGGCCCCAAATGCATTTTTCAGAAATTTTTATACAGTGACTGTTGGCCTGTAGTACAGTCGACTCTCGTTGTCTCGAACTCGGATGACTCAAAATTTTGGTTAAGTCGAAATTTTGTCGAAGTCCGGAAAAAAATGCCTATTTGTCTATGTTATTTTACTTCTTTTTAGTCGAAACTGGATGAGTCGAAATTTCGGTTTTCTCGAAGTAAAAATTAAGTCCCTTCAATGAATTTCCTTGTAAAAGTCAATGGTTATCTCGAACTTATTAGGGTAAATTACATGTCAAAGTGTCAAATCATTTTACCTGTCGAGGCCCTGTGTCACCATTAATTAGTTTATTACACCTTTCGATGATGATTTTGATTTGATGACTTGTTACCTGTATTTCTATAATTAATAAAACTATGAAATATTTTATTAATGCAATTAGATTTCTTTTATTTAATGATCAAAGACCATTGTCGGCATTTGTGTTTTTGACAAGATGTCTACGCTTGGGTGTGTATAAAATAATTACCGTTATCCGAACTCAATGGGTCGTTAAAATAAGATTGTTGTTATTAAAATCTTGATGTTTTATTAATTACAGTATGACAACCCAGTGTACACAGAATATGTAACCGGATCCAGTTGTACTTATTTTGTCATTCTCGTCCATGGTTATCTCCCCTTTCTGCTGCTCGAACTTCATTGATTTCGTTAAGTCGAACTTCGGTTGAGTCGAACTTTTCTCCTGGTCCCTCCAATTTCGAGATAACGAGAGTCAACTGTACTTAATTTTACAGGCCAACCTCCATTTTGAGTTTCTTTTGTAGTTTAGTATAGATCATTGTCTGTTATTTAAGACTCTCTTATCATTTCTACAATACCCGTCAACAATTTGTTCTCCTTTAACAAACCATACAGGCTTAGGTGGGTTAAGTTCACAACTGAGACATTGTCAAATAACATATTGCCAGTTAATGTGTATACATCTTTTTCCTTCCTGGTGACTAAGATCATGACATGAAGATTTACATTTTTTATTATGTCTTTAAAAATATTGAGAGCTTCCCCAATAGAGACTCCAGTATGTGTTGCACCAGTTGCTACTTGTACCAAATACAGTGTATGTAGTTTTGTTTTTCTCCTTTTGGAAGGAGTCCTGGTATATTCACTTTCTTCTGTTTCTGTGTATAACACATAATCAATTCCTTTCAAATTATGAAATGATGGATAAACCATTAAAGAGCGTTCTTTATTCATTTCTATCTCTTTTCGCATGAAGACTGCCAACCTTGCAATATTCTTGTCATGTCTCTGATAAGCACCTCTAATAGATATTTTCTGAAGATCATTTAAACTTGGTTGGAGAAAAGTAATATCTCTGGGCATGAGAACAAGTACTCCATTACATTGATCTAACACACAATTGCTTGATGTTGGTGATACTTCACAATGACTTTCTATTGATATTTGAGGAACTATTAAAGATTTAAGCTGGTATTGCAACCAAATAAGTTCATATTCAAATTCTTTTCTTATGCCTCCAGACTGGAAGCAGGTAACTAACATTGCACTGGAGTCAATGTTGTACTTGTTATCAATGATATCTTCAATCTTAAAGCGGAAGACTTCTCTCCAATGAATGTATAATTCGGGCAACAACAAAGAAACTTTTACATACTCATCACCTTCAGCGAGACCAAGTTCAGAAAATCGGAGATCATTATCAACATCATCTTTGTTTACAACATTTACTTCAGCACGGAAGATATTCACCGCTATCATAAACAAATCATACTGATTCAGGGCAAGAATAACATTTTCAGTTGCTTTCATCTGATGCAAAAGTATTTTAGTGTGTATAGAAAATTCGCAGCACAGCTGTTTTACCATTGAATTGTTGTCAGAATCTACTACTTCATTGAACTCCAACTTAAACTTTGTTATATCATTTGCTAAACTAGTTTTGTATCTCATCAGAAAATAGTTTATGCTCTTCCCTTCTTTCATGTCTTTATCATACTTATCTCCATCATGCACAAACATATGTCTTACTCTTTGTAGCAATCGTGGTGTTAAAGGAAATTTGTCCTTACATCTATCATATAGTTCACTCACAAATTGTTTTTGATTTTCCAAGCTGTACTGAACTTTTTTCAGAGACTCAATCCAGATTTCTACAAATTCTTCCCAACTTAGCTGCCAACTCATTTCAAACAAATAATTAAACTGTCTTTTAGTAGCACTTGCTGAAAAGCCTGTTTCAATAAGAATTGTTTTAGATACTGCTGCTTCAAGTTTAATTTCTTGAACAATGCTTCTGTTAAAAATTGTAACTTGGTCGATAATTAAAATATCTGAAGACTGCAATGTTTTCATATAATCTTTCAACTTCCTCTTCTGGGAGTCTCCTCTGACAACATCCATGTCAATGTAATGGATAGGACTGTCATGACTGTTAATACAAGAAAGTACATAATAAACTGCTGTGGAGGATTTCCCAATACCCTGAATTCCAACAAAAGTGCTATTCTCTTCATCTGCTGGTTCCCTTTCAATGCTTTTTTTTAAAGTGTCACAAAAAAAGTCATGAAATTTTGTCCTAGCAAAATATCTGTTGACACCACTGTACTTCTCTATGTTAACAAAAGTTCTAAAATATGGAGATACCTTTTTGGACTTGGCTATCTCCCAAATGGTAGGATCCAATTCCTGAAAAAGAAATAATGATTGCAATGTAATAAATTAACTTATCCCTACTGAAATATTTCCCCATGCCGCCATGGGATTCAATATTTGGGAGATTTTCCAATTAGAAATATTGCCTAATTTGACAATATATTAAAGTATAGTTTCTTAACAGGGGTTAAAAATTTGTTCGGGAAGACCCGAGCCCTGGACTTTTTCATCTTTTGTACAATAAGCCTGAACAATGTTTTGTCAAGTTCCAATCGTAAGATATATAAATGCAATTTTGTTATCTGATATTCTTATATATATTTCTATGTTTGCAGGGAAGAAGACACAGTGTCAGTTGATTCCGTCTCCGGTCTGATGCATTGTTTCTGCTTTTTTAACCGTGAAATTGTAATTGAGCAACGATATTCTCCTCAAAAGTTGATATTTATCATACCAGCATGTCAAAAAATGCATCTAGTCAAGCGCACATGTGACTCAGACTTCAGAATGACTAATGACCACACTATAGGTGTAATACCACTATTTCTGGTCTCCTTTACTTTTTATGTTAAATTCAGCTTTTTAGAGGGCTCAATTTTTTTTTACATCAGTACAGATGGTGCTAAAGGGGTATCATTATGATGGTCACCCTTTACCTTAACTCTCATAAAAATATCAACATACTTTATGTGCCTTCTCAAAAAGAACTGTAAAGTTAAAGTAGACAGGTGCAGAAATCACTACTTTTGTTTTGAAATTTAGCTATATCAAGGGGCCTAGAATTTTTGTTCAGAATTGTTTTACCCTACACTGAATAAAGAAAAAAAAGTTTTTAGAGTATTACTGATTCATTCAGCTTTCAGATGACACCAAGTTTGTATACCTCTACGAAACAAGGGGAATGATAGGGTGCAATATTGGGACTACTTCGTGTCATTATGAAGTACTTTCTTGTATGTGCAGGCGACTGGTTTCCGAAATAGTGGTATTACACCTATATAGTTACATTACGGCGCACTGTTTCGCACACCAAGTTTCCCCCGTCAAATTTTGTAAAATTTAAAATTAAAAGTTGAAATTTGGTGGATATATTGTTTAAATATAGATAAGCATTTATACATAGACAGATGTAATATATGTTATGGTAAACAGGTGTAATTTAAATGAAAAATGGTATCCGGAACATTTTAGTCCCCTGCCATATTAGGTTCTCTCCTCAGAATCAGATGGCTGATTTTCAAAATACCTTATTTCGCACAAACTTTTGGGATTAAAATTGTGAGAGAATGAATTGAAAAAGGTCTTATTATTTTTACCTTTTTTCCACCTACTCCATGCATGCTTTGATCCTGAGGTAGTGTCTAAGTGCCTGATATTTTATAAAACATAGTATTGGCTGTTAGTTCTGGAAAGGCACCCCTGAGTTGTACTAAAACTCAGTAATATTTTTTTCAGTATGTTACCACGGCTACTGGATTTTATAAGAATAATCTCTACATTATTTATAAATGACTTGAACCTCAACACACCAAGGATTTCAAAAATATGCACTTTTTTATATGACAAAGCACTAGAAATTTCTGTGTTGACTGCCTCAAGACAGCTTTATTTAAAAAAAATGAGACCAAATTTTCAGAAATGCCCTAACTATATTGTACTGTCTAATCAATAGATCGATCTAGTGAATACCCATTCTAAAAATTAAGTTACAAGTATTTAAAGGTCAGGGAAAACATAGAGAAACATGGTCCAAATAATGACAACAAAATCTTTCAAAAACGAGTTTTTATTTTTTTAGATTTGCCATGCCCAACAGAATTATTTCATTGAAAAACAGCAAATCTGAGGTTCAATTTTTTAAGTCCCGGATTGGGCTTTTAAGAATTTTCAGCCCCTGCTTAATATATGAGATTTATTGGTACACTCCTTGAGACGTACACGTTTCCCATTTGAGTGTTCCTGCATCGTTTATGGTGCATTTTCACAACGTTTTACGTTCGTTTAAACACATGATAGAAAAGCTCTTTTAAACGCACAATAGAAGTGTTCACTTAAATGTATGCTCCAAGCGTGCATTTAAACGAACACTTCTATCGTGTATAAATGCACAATAGGAGCATTCGTTTAAATAAGTTCAAATAAATTTCACATCTTAAAGACACGTGGTATACTTATATTGTCTTTTTACTCCAATATCTATATATTGATGCAAGGTTTTTAATGATTTTTTCCTGTTGATTTTCCCTCTAATGAACCTTTTGTGTCATATTAAGCAATCGACATAAAGGGCTAGCTTATAAGGGTTATCTCATATACTAATTGACATAATGAAAGATAAACACTTGAATTATAATACATCTGTATTTCAGCAATTAAGGAGCTATACCAGTGCAGCATGATACAACCACAGCATATTTACAAGAAAAAACTTACACATACATGGACCCAATTATATGTTTATTCAAACCTATTGAAGTGTTCTCTGCAGAAAGAGCTTAGAAATCTTTTGAAATCTAGACTATACATAAATACCTTTTCACAAATATATTATACTCCTTGGCAAAATGGTCCAGTATCCTCTAAAATTTTATAGTTTGAGTTTAAAATTCAATATCTTTTGATGGATATATGATATTCATATGTTCAAGTGACTTTGATTTCTGGCCCTTTATTGGCTTAAAGGCCTCTTTTTAGCTCACCTGGCCATAGGCCATGTGAGCTTTTGCCATCACTTGGTGTCCATGGTCATCATCTGTCGTCATTAACAATACTTCGAACATTTTCTTCTCTGAAACTACTGAATGGATTTGGATGAAACTTATTATGATTATTTTTAGATTATCCTGCACAAAATGACTGTTTCAATTTTTGATCTGTTCAAAAACATGGCCACCATTACTAAAATTAGAACATATTTGCCAGACAAAGGGTCAAGAAACAGTAAAAAATGCCGGTCATTGACAGACAAATTTTGCAAATGACCGATAACCATTCTCCAATATTGGACATAAAAAATTTGCCAACCCTTATAAATTACTGTCTGGGTGATTTTTTAGTGTACCTGTCTCCTAATTGTTTATTGGAAATTAATTGACAGGTTGGGTCAATATTAGCCGATGTGCAGCCACCTGTGGTTGTGATTTACCTGTTACTGATTAGTTGATAAATAATCAACATTTTCTTTCAACTCAGAATTTTTTGGCTGCTTGCTGATGTGATGAGATATGATGTTTTGTTTACATGCTTGAACTTCCACATGTGGTTGAAACCAAATTTGTTCACTTGTTCAGATATTTTGTAAAAGACAGAGTATGTGATGAAATAACACAACATTTATTTTTAAATAACTACAAAAAAATTTTTTTTTTAAGCTAGTTAATTCTCGATCTGACCTTTTAAAAGAATGACACAAACGTCTGCTGAAGTTTGATAAAATGACCGAAGGGGCTGTCAAAGAGCAAGACAGCAGTTTTTTGCATATATCTCCAATACCATTAGGTTTAACCAAATTCTGACAAGGATAAAAGTGTTCAGCGTGATGAGATCTATTTGTGATGAAATTTTGGTGAAGATCTGTTGACCCATGTTAGATTTATTGCCCTTTTTTGACGTTTTCTGCTATATTTGATGTTATCACTTTCAAAAAACTTCTCCATAGAAACTACATTACAGAATTCAATGAAATTTGGCATAACAGATTTTTAGGACATCCTAAACAAAATGACAGTTTCGATTTTAGATTGGTGAAAAAATTTGGCTGCCATTAGTAAAAATAGAACATAAGGGTCAGCCAGCAGTTTTTTGCATACATGTATATCTCCAATACTGTTAGGTTTAACCAAATTCTTACATAGGGTAAAAGTGTTCACCATGATGTTGGAGTTATTGCCCTTTTTGGACCTTTTTGCAGTTTTTGATGTTGATACTTTAAAAAAATCTTCTCCTCAGAATCTTCTGTACACCATGAAAGTAGGTATTACTGTTTTTTTGGGTATCCTGCACAAAATGACCGTTTGAATTTTTGATTGATGAAAAAAACATGGCTGTTGTAACTAAAGATAGAACTTTGCAAATAGCTCAAAAACAGTTGAATTTAGCCAAATTCTGATGGAGAGTGATCTTGATCACCATCAGTAGAAGGACCTTAGCCAAAATTTTCAAAACGATTTGTTGCCTGTTTGTAGGATTTATAGCCCCAGAATCAGAGATTTTTGTTGTTGGAATGTTTACAACTCTCGGGAACCAATTGCAACAAAATTTAGCAAGAAGCTTCCAGGATTGCTTACCTCGTTAAATTTTTGTTTATCAAGGGCAATAACTCTAACAAGAATGTTCTCCAACAATTTTGACTCCCCAGACTTTAGTAAGACTTATCATAAGGATCATTTCAGCAATTGAAAGTTTCAAACTATCTGTTAGTTTTCAAGATACTGACTGAAAACTGCTAAAAATGTAATTTTTTGCATTAAAGGGCAATAACTCTTACAGGGAGTAGTCTGACAACTTATATGATGTTTTGTTTACATGCTTGAACTTCCACATGTGGTTGAAACCAAATTTGTTCACTTGTTCAGATATTTTGTAAAAGACAGAGTATGTGATGAAATAACACAACATTTATTTTTAAATAACTACAAAAAAATTTTTTTTTTAAGCTAGTTAATTCTCGATCTGACCTTTTAAAAGAATGACACAAACGTCTGCTGAAGTTTGATAAAATGACCGAAGGGGCTGTCAAAGAGCAAGACAGCAGTTTTTTGCATATATCTCCAATACCATTAGGTTTAACCAAATTCTGACAAGGATAAAAGTGTTCAGCGTGATGAGATCTATTTGTGATGAAATTTTGGTGAAGATCTGTTGACCCATGTTAGATTTATTGCCCTTTTTTGACGTTTTCTGCTATATTTGATGTTATCACTTTCAAAAAACTTCTCCATAGAAACTACATTACAGAATTCAATGAAATTTGGCATAACAGATTTTTAGGACATCCTAAACAAAATGACAGTTTCGATTTTAGATTGGTGAAAAAATTTGGCTGCCATTAGTAAAAATAGAACATAAGGGTCAGCCAGCAGTTTTTTGCATACATGTATATCTCCAATACTGTTAGGTTTAACCAAATTCTTACATAGGGTAAAAGTGTTCACCATGATGTTGGAGTTATTGCCCTTTTTGGACCTTTTTGCAGTTTTTGATGTTGATACTTTAAAAAAATCTTCTCCTCAGAATCTTCTGTACACCATGAAAGTAGGTATTACTGTTTTTTTGGGTATCCTGCACAAAATGACCGTTTGAATTTTTGATTGATGAAAAAAACATGGCTGTTGTTACTAAAGATAGAACTTTGCAAATAGCTCAAAAACAATTGAATTTAGCCAAATTCTGATGGAGAGTGATCTTGATCACCATCAGTAGAAGGACCTTTGCCAAAATTTTCAAAACGATTTGTTGCCTGTTTGTAGGATTTATAGCCCCAGAATCAGAGATTTTTGTTGTTGGAATGTTTACAACTCTCGGGAACCAATTGCAACAAAATTTAGCAAGAAGCTTCCAGGATTGCTTACCTCGTTAAATTTTTGTTTATCAAGGGCAATAACTCTAACAAGAATGTTCTCCAACAATTTTGACTCCCCAGACTTTAGTAAGACTTATCATAAGGATCATTTCAGCAATTGAAAGTTTCATACTATCTGTTAGTTTTCAAGATACTGACTGAAAACTGCTAAAAATGTAATTTTTTGCATTAAAGGGCAATAACTCTTACAGGGAGTAGTCTGACAACTTCGATACCTGGAGACTTCTGTAGGCCTTATAATAAAAATCATTTCAGCAATTGCATGTTTCATTTCATCTCTCATATTTTGAAAGATGTTGGCTGAAAATTGTGAAAAAAAAGTCATTTTTCACCTCTCAAGAGCAATAACACCTACATGGAGTCGTCTGACAACTTTGATCCCTCAGAGATTTTCGTAGACCTTCTAATTAGGATCATTTCAGCAATTGAAAGATATTGGCTAAACCTAACTGTTTTGGAGATGTATGCAAAAATCTGTTGACCGACCCCGCTGTTCTATTTTTAGAAACTGCGGCCAAGTCTTTTTAACCAATCAAAAATCCAAACGGATACCCTGAAAAACAAAAATACCAACTTTCAATGAATTCTGTACAGTAGTTTTTTAGAAGAAGATTTTTGAAATTGAAAACAGCAAAAAACGTCCAAAAAGGGCAATAACTCCAACATTTGACAACAGATTTTCACCAATATGACCATAGATAGATCTCATCATGGTGAATACTTTCCCTTTTTCAAAATTTGGTTGCAAAAGTCTGCTATCTGACCCCTATGGTCTATTTTTAGTAATGGCGGCCAGGTTTTTTAACCAATCAAAAATCCATACATCATTTTATGCAGTAATAAACCTAAGTAACAATCATCTTAAGTTTCATCCAAATCCTTACAGTAGTTTTGGAGGAGATGTTTGAAGAACTGTTCACGATGACAAATGACGACTACAGATACCAAGTGATGGCAAAAGCTCACATGGCCTACAAAATTCATTTCTTTCAGGATCTCCCCTATAATCTGATCATATAAAATTTTTCACAAGTCAAAAAAACATGAAAATGAAAGTTACCCATTATTAAAGATAAACATGATATTCTAAGTTGACAGACAGTATACAATGTAGCATTGATTTTTTAGGCAGCCATTTGAATGAAATGACTGTCATTTGGCAAAATGGTCTGTTTCTAGTAACGGCAGCCATGTTTTTTGCCAGATCAAAAATCCCCACACAAGGAACATTCATGCAAAGTTTGTTTACAATCCTATTAAGTAGTTTCCAGGGCATAATCTAGGATTCAATGAATAGGAGAAGTGACTTCTCCCTTCCAGGACTGAGTCTGGAATGGGGACAAATCATACTTCACCGCTAGAATATTTTTTCGCATTGATATGACCTTGATATCTCAAGGACATGTATTCTAACAAATAATAAACAAATAAGTTGAATATTGTAATTCAACTTTCTACACTTGGAAGTTAATAAGTAAATGTATTATAAGTAACTGTAATTGAATATAGAAAGTGATCAGATGGTCATTGAGAACTTGTTTCTTGAAGTAACATGTTCTTAAAGTCTAAGAATGGTCTGTACTTTCATGTGGTCTCTTCCTGAAAAAATATATATATATATATATATATATAAATCAACTCTGTTCTGACATAATGATGAGTACACTTGCATTATAATTGATACAAAGCACAAATCAACCTGCACAGACATGTGCATGTCCATGTATGTTTACATGTTTAGTGGGATTATTTTCAAATAATTGATAGTTATAATTTAAATTGAAAAGTGAATGACTGCATCTTGATATGGCAGTCTGTTATCCAATAAATTTCCCTGATTTTTGTTAAGAAGTGATTATTTATCAACTACCCAAAATAATATAATATGTCAAAAACTGACCATCATAATTTCCGGTTGTTTGACACTGCCATTTTGAGTTAGAATTGGATTTCATGAACTTTGATCAGCAGGACTAAAAGCTGCAAAAGCACAATAAAATCTTCCATTTTATACAAAAAAGATATTTAAGACCGATAAATGCAAATAAACCTACATGTTCTTGATAAAACACGAAAACAACTGTTCTACAAATCATCTAGTTGAGTTGGTTAATCAAATTGTCAATACATATGTAATTTTATATTGGCCCTGTTATAGGTGTCAGTCAAAAATATTGGCCTCGACAGCCTTATTGGCTCTTGGCGATGCCTCGGGACCAATATGACAGACCTCAAACCTATAACAAGGCCAATAGGAAATTACATACCTTTTAACTTATATTATAGTTAGCTTAATTACCCTTTTTTTGGCCTTATAAAAACAAATTGTCACTTCAGACGCGCATGCACTTATACACACAACTATGATCCAAGATGAACCTACCAATAATTAATTTTCTTTTAAAACCATTGAAATCACTGCAAAAGTCTCTCTATGAGTAAATAAATTAATTGTTGTCATCAAATTAAATATTTAATCAAGGAACACAAAATATACATGTACCTTACCTTTTGTGATTGTTTTCCTTTGATTTTGAACTCAATAAGTTCATGTTTCATTCAAATATGTTCTTCTGGTTTTATCCATTATCAAAGTCGCTAGATGGGGCGAAATATCCCCTGGATTGCTTGGAACTGATGACAATTAAGTGAACTTCTTCCAATTCAAGTTTTCTCTTTGTTACAAAAATTGCCGCCATTTTGGTTGTTTATTACCTGGAAGGTCTCTCTTTGGTCAAATTTCACAGCAATTTCACTTCTCTTAAAAGAACACAAGCTGGCAACTTTTCTTTATTTTCAAAAATTCTTGGCGACTAAAATCTACATTTTGCTGTCTAGATTATGCCCTGGTTTCGGAGGGAAAGATGTTTGAAAAAGTTAACGGACTACGACAGATGGACGACAGAAACATAGTGATGGCAATAGCTCACAATGCCTTTCGGCCAGGTGAGCTTAAAATAGCAAAACAAAGTTGAGAAAGGGCAATAACTCCAACATGGCTCAACAGATGAACACGATAAATTGACCACAGATAGATCTCATCATGCTGAACACTTTTACCCAATGTCAGAATTGGGCTAAACATAACGGTTCTGGAGATAAATACAAAAAAAAAACGGTCTGACCCCTACTTTCTTTTTCCAATTATAGTGGCCATGTTTTTTTTTTATGAATCAAAAATCCCCACAACTGTTCTATACAAGATACCCAAAGGAACAGTCACACCAAGTTTGGTTCCAGTTGGTCAAGCAGTGTCAGAAGAGAAGAGTATTGAAAAATTGTTAACAATGGTGAACACCATCGGCCAGGTGAGCTTAAAAGGTGGCAACAAACATCATTTGTTAATAGAAAATAACAAAAATGCATACAATGGATGCCAAAACCCTTGAAAAATTGCAAGAAGTCCTTGTTTTAACATGAAACCAAGTAATTTTCTGAAAGTCATGTTTAGGAAAAAGAAGCAGGCAATACCTTTTAGTATTTTCTAGTCGTTTAGAATTCCCCACCCTCTTACAGCTGTAAACTGTCTTGTAATTACACTATTTCTGACTGTCTTAAGGTCAATTTTGCTGCTGGCATTTACTCTTGGTCAGTAAAAAATATGGTAGGTTTATTAAAGAGTTCTCCCCATAATTTTGGAATAGCACAGTGCTTACTGTCATAGCACAGCTCTTTTCATCTTCAACCAAAATTATAGCACAGCGCCCATAGTGCATTTTAACTAAAAATAATTACTGATAGCACAGTGCTAAGAAATTAAAGCACTGTAAAGTACAGTGCTATAATGGCCTGGGGAGAACACTGTATTATCCATGTATCTCACTGACATAATGGTGCCAGTTTGCATCCCACTTCATGCACTGACAAAAAGGGTGTATTCAACTCGCTCCTACAAGTGAGAAAGCTTACCAGATGCTTCGGCATGGTCGGGTGTTTCTCTGGGTCCATACGGCTGAATTGAGAATCAGAAGTACAATGTAGCAGTTACTCTATCATAACACTGATGAAAATCAATCCGGCACCTGAAAGTACATTTGAATTTGTGAAACAAATGTTTAAATTCATTAGAAATATCATGTGCACTTACTATAATGCATTGCATGGTCACAACAACTACATCTTACAGCACAGTTAATGACTCCTATGATGTTTCTTGTGGTGCAGCTTAATACAACTGCAGAGGTTAAACAGTTCAGGCAAATATACATGTAGGAACAATATTCAATCTCTGTACAGCTATATTTTGGATTGTGAAGAAATGTTTAGCACAACATAAGCATCTGGATAGAAAGGAAAATGTTCCAAGAACTTCAAAATTTGAAACTAATTATTATACAAAAGAAATAAGTAATTTAAACATGTACAAAGTTTCAGGAAATGATTAATTTCAATAAAGGTCCCTATTTCTAAATGGTTTGGACCACACCACTAAAATCAATCAAAATATTTTGGGTATGAATCCTTTTAGTATGTCATTTTCATTGATATTCATACAGTTTGACTGAAGTTACATGCATTAGGACTTTTTCTACCTTTGATTTACTGTCGATTATCTCCCCTATTCCCAATGACAAAAGTGTCTTTTTTTCCCAAAATTCGTCAACAATTTCCCAACTGAAGCAACAATATTAAAGTTTTCATGTGATTTGTCTGTTGGTGTAGCTAGTTGAAATGGACATGTATCTAAAGACATGATTCATTTCAATGATTGTGGTGGCTAAAATCTGAATGATCTAAAAAATTTAGTCATGTCATTAAAAATTCAGCATGATCTGTTTTTGTACATATTTATAATTTGTTGATGTGTTATTTTTTATTCACAGCTCTAACTCCTATGAGTAAGAGATATCATGTAGAAACATTACTTTGTGTTTTTAGCAAGTAATAATGCTATCTTTTGTTACTTTTGATTTTAGTTATTTATGTTCTTTGTTGTGTATGTCTGTTTTCCATGTCTGGTCTTTGTCCCTGCATAACATTCTTTTGATTACCGCTATAACCTTGGTTCCCTTGATTACTTTTTTTGACACTTTTAAATGGATAATAACTATTAATCATCATAAATAAAACACTTTGAAAATTGAATTGATTGTTGCAATTTGATTCAAGTGTCGGACTTGTAAAAACAGTCTGGTGATGCTTTTAGTTTCTAACAGTTTTAATAATTGAGTGGCTTTTCCAGAAATAAAAGAAATAACAAATGTAAGTACAGGTCCCAAGATATCTACACAATGTGTACATAAGAACTGTAAAGTAGAAGGCTTTAATCAGGACTGATAATATAGTCAGTAATAATTATAAGTTACAGTATTATGTTCGAACGAGGACAAGAGAGCGACCTCAGTCAGTTGTTTTTGACCCCTAAAATGCTTCAAGTTATCTCTTATGTCTGAGACAGTTTTTATTCAAAGTACATTTCAAATACAACCTACAAATATCATTATTTTCATGATAAGTTGCATTAAACTATTTCAAACTCTCACTGATGCTGATCGATGTTTACTCCCATATAAATATAATTCCTTGACAAACTGCACACCAATATAGTAGTCTATTTTTAGAAATTTTCATGAACACATTGTTTAAATGTCTCTGATGTGTTTCTGGTAATCAAATGGACTTCAATTAATTAAAACTCAATACAGGACAGATACGAGTATGTATAAACTGAAATGTCTTTTTTTTATGATTTTAATGTTTTATTTGATAATCGTTAATACCACATTAAAGCAGAGGACGCTTACCCTACCGGTGCACCTGGTCCATGCTCCCAGTTTTTAGTGGAGTCTGAGTGGCTCATTTACTTTTGTTACTATGTATGTATGATTTTAGTTACTTTATCTTCTTTGTGATGTATGACTGTTTTCCATGTCTGGTCTTTGCCCTGGATTACATTCTTTTGATTACCGCTATAACCTTGGTTCCCTTGATTACTCTTCCAATAGTCTCACCCCATGCAGGTTCGGGTGTCATCAAATAGGCCTTCAGCAGCGCTAAGCTTGTTATAAAAGGCGACTAAATAGTGCTTAGAACCCTAGCCGGGGGCTAAGGCCCTCTGCTCATAGAGTAAGTGGGTTGTGTGCCCCAGGTGGTGGAATGGGGTACCCATGTCATGTTACATGCTGGAGTTGTCAGGCTATAATAAGGAAACCCTGACTGCAAACCATAGTGGTGCACCGAGTTGGGAAATATGCCATGTTCATCGCATGTTAAAGAACCCTGCTGTAGTATTCGATGGGAGTAGGAACCTTTGCGCTCCGCCACAGGAGGTTAAATTGCCTGACCCTACCAATCCCTCTCTTTTTCTAGTGGTAAAAAGATTTGTCGACCCTATTATCCTTGTGCCCTATCCTTTTTTTCATTTCATCATCATCATCATTTCATGTTCATTTTATCATCCATTGTATGTTCATCGCCTGAATATAGCTGAAAAATTTCTGCTCGGGCGTTAAACCCCAATAATCAATCAATCAACTAATAGTCTCAACTGCTGTGTTATAATAGCAACAGCTTTGATTAAAGCTGAACAAATCAAATATTGATTATCATTGTTGGCAAAATCAATAAGATTAAAAAAGCTAAATGATTTCTGTATTTTTTTTTTAAATGAAAACTTTTCATTTAATAAAATATAGGAAGTATCAATAGTTCAATGCAATTTGATAAAGATCAATGTGATCGGAGTGGGAGGAAGACAATCTTAATTTATACAACAATGTTTTAACAATCTCAGCAATAGTCTGACAGAGAAAAAGCAGTTCAATTTGCCTAACTTTTATGAAAATGCCATGGATGGAATCCCAAAAGTTCTAAAGAATTGTTTAATGAAACAATTCAATCGAAAACGATGTTTTAACGTCTAAGTTCTTCTTGTTAAATTATGAAGAACTTGTTAAATGCACATGGTTTAATGGCATCAACAAAATGACCACACCTACCAAGGTTTTAATTTCTCTAGAGGTGTGGACAAGCCTACGTAAGGGAGAACTTGGTATAATTGAAATAGACAATAGACTGAAAAAATTGTTGATTTCTATGTTGTAGCTAGTGCTATTAGCAAGCACCGCAAAGCGGTGTGAGCGCTACTGTTATTACGTGTACTGTTTAAATTTCCCTTAAGGTTCCCCAATATACTAACGAAAGAAAAGTCACAGTCCCAGAATAGTGTTATATCTAGGATTAGAAAAGGGCATGGTAATTTTTTTTTTTCAAAAGTCACTTTTTGTCGCGATGTTTGATTTTTAGGGCACATTGATTTGTTTAAAACTTGTTATACAAATTAAAAAATCAAAGACACATCTGAATTAAAACATTTTTATTAGAACTAAAACTTAATTTCAAAAAGTCACATACTTGCCAACTTTTGAAAATAACAATGGGGGTGTTTACATTACATAGGACATGTGAATCAACATTTTCGGGACATATTTTGCAAACTGCATGGGTTTTACTGTAGTAATGTACCAATGAGACAATCACTAGCATTAAAGGGCCTTTTACAGTTGAACAAATTTTACATGCACTATAGTCTATAATATATTATAAGTTTGTTTTTGTGTTTGATTCCTCCAACCCATTTAAAATTCCTGTTTATTTTTCGAATTCCCAAAAAATGCGCATTAAACAAAAAAATGAAAATATCCGATGACAATATGAAAGAGTAACATAAAATGCGTGGTATAATGTTATAAAACTACCCTGTGGCTCTGGTATTAGCGTCGGTTTGGTTTTTGTTTGTTTGTTTGTTGGGGTTTAACGTCCGAGCAGCAACATTTCAGCTATATTCAGACGATGAACATGAAATTGATGATGAAATGAACATGAAATGATGAAATGAAAAAAGGGATGGGACACAAGGAGAATGGGGTCAACAAATTTTGATTGTCACTGGAAATAGGGAGAGGTGGGTAGGGTCAGGCAATTTAGCCTCCTGTGGTGGACCCCTATGGTTCCTACTCCGGGAGAATACCACAGTAGGGTTCTTTAACGTGCGAGGAACGTGGCATCTTTCCCAACATGGTGCACCACTATGGTTTGCGGTCAGGTTTTCCGTATTATAGCCTGACAGTGACAACCCCAGCATGTAATACGCCAGGGGTACCCCATTTCACCACCTGGGGCACACATCCCAATTGCTCTGTGGGCAGAGCGGTCTAGCCCCCGGCTAGGGTTCTGAGCACTATTTAGTCGCCTTTTACGCCAAGCTAAGCGCTGCTGCAGGCCTATTCTTTTAACACCCGGACCTGCACGGGGCGCGTCGGTTTGGAACTGTTAGTGTAACGTTCATAGTAAATGTGAAGTGCGTTTTCTATGCAAGTTCATTTCAACAGGAAAACCCAGACTGGCAAATAACCACTTTACCCAGGACAATTCTGTGAAGCTTCGTGTCTGCTGCTTACAAATTTCTGATTTTTGACGATCACTGTGGAGCTGGTGTTATATGGCGCGTGCAAACTAGTACTTGTAAAATCCGAAACGAAATCAAAGCGAAACGAAACGAAATTAAGGCTAGAAACCACTAATTCCACTTCCCATAGGCTTCAATGCTGATTTCACAATATTCAATGGCTTCTCTGGATTAGTTAGGTCTCAGTATCGTATTAATTTTCCCATAGACTTCTTTAGTGAAGTGCATATTTTTTAGGATTTAAAAAAATATACATGTTAACTGATTCAATAAAACATTCACTTATGTAGCATTTCTAAGGACATCTAAAAAAAGTTTGGCATCTTATAGTGCGATATTTGCTCAATTTAATATGTCATTGTTACTATCTATTGACAAACATTTGTTTGTAGAGAGGCAAAAAAAAAATGCACTATCTTTTTATAGCCTCCATGTTTTGAAGTACACCCGCTCATGCAGGGATACCAATGCGATACTGGAACCTATTACTAATAAACATTTCAATATAATCATAAAAGTGGTTTTATTTCTTCAACAGTATTCATGTTCATACTGAAAATCCAGAAAATCACTGCCCTGCTACAAACATGAGTTTTTTCTATTCAAATTTTTATACAGTATGCTTCCGATAGGATGAACATAAATGATTTTGGGCAGGGGAGTGGACTGCTATTCCAAGTAGCATGGCCATGTGAATGGTATAGTCCGCATTAGATGTGATGAGCATGCCTATTTTAAGAAGGAATGCTCCATGTGAAGTAGTTTGGTTATACTAAGAATACATGCACTTGAATGCCAGTCTCCTCAACAAACCTGGCTGTCTTCTGTAGGTCATCCGCATGTCCATACAGTTTCTCTGTAATGGGTTGGGTTTGGTTTATCCCATATCATCTCTCTCTGTGCCTGGTGTAACTTGCACGTCTGCAGAAAGTGTTCTGTATTCTGCTATGCTTCTAAACAGGGACACATAGGTGATGGTATGACATTTAAAACTCTGTACAGATGTTGGTTGAGCCTGTTGTGTCCTATCCTGAGCCTGAAGATTGTAGTTTAGTTCAGATCGTTTTATTTGATGGTAGCTATCTTGCTTCTGAGGGGTTTTGTGCAAAGACTTGATGATGGTCTTCATCTCTGTGTAGCAGACAGGATTTTCATCTTGCTGTTGTTGAGCGCCTTCTTTTGCTAGCTTATCTGCTTTTTCATTTCCGATTATTCCGCAATGTGAAGATATTTACTGTATGGCAGTTTTAAGGTTCACTGGCGCCTTAAAAGCAGATAACCTCGGGTAGCTGGGGCTCGTAAACCTTGGAGGTTAGCCCATCTAGGAGCAGGAAAACTCTGATCTAAAACCACCGCTGCCTTGCGGCTAAACCCTTCGACAGGGAAAGGCTTCAGAAAACAACCTCGAGAAAAATCCAGAACCAGGAATCTGTAACTTTCTTCCTGTACTTCCAGGATCAGAAGTTTTGTTCAAAAGCTAAGGGTGAGGTAACCTCGACAGAAGATGTAGAATACTGAAGACGGGGGTGTTGGACGATACAGCGCCCTCGAACAGACCACAACACCACGCACAAACAGCCAAAATGACACTTGAAACCATAAAATGTGATGACCATGTATTTTTTGGTAGGTATGTGCTATTCGAAGTAGTATGGCAATTTTAAGAGTACCGTCCTAATATGTTGTGATGGGCGTGTTTGTCTTTAGTTTAAAAGTACTAATTTAAGTAGCATGGCTATGTTAAGAATATGTTATGAATCAGATCAGTATGTATGCTTTGGGTAGAAAAGTACTATTTCAAGTAGTATGGCCATATCAGGAGAAGAGTTCAAATAAGATATGGTGAGCCTGATTGATTTTCAGTAAAGACATGTTATTTAGAGTGGTGTGATCAAAAGTGCATCATAAGCTGTGATGAACAAGTACAATTTATTTCTGGTTTTAAAGAGCTATTCCACGTAGTCTAGATATGTTAAAATTAGTTACAAATCAAACGTAATGAGCATGTATAATTAGGTAGGAAAGTGCTACTTCAATGGTTACGGCCTTATTAATAGAAAAGTCGTCATCACATGTGGTAGGCATGCATTTCTTTTGGATAGGTAAATCCGGTTTCAAAATGTATGCCCAAGTAAAGAGTGCATTCCGAATCAAATGTGATGAGATTGATTTTGTGTATGAAAGTAATTTTTGTATTTTTTTAAGTAAAGTATGGCACTTTAAAGAGTATAGTCACTTTAGGCTGGATCATATTAAATGGACATATATGTTTCGCTTAGGAAAGAGCTATTTCAACTAGCATGGCCATGTTTACATTACAGCAGAATCAAATGTGATCAGCAAGAATGTTTTGGGTAGGAAATTGATATTTCACATAGTGTGTCTTTTTAGAACATACAGACTGCATCAGATGAGCTTGTTTGATTTGGGTAGGATAGATCTATCTCTCATAGTGTGGCTTTGTTATAATAATAGTACGAAACAGATGTTATAAGCACAAGTGGTGTGGGACGGAAAGTGCCGTTTCAAGCAGTATGGGCATGTTAAAATTTTTTTACAGATGATTTTGTATACATATGGTCAATTTATCGGGTAACTGTAGGAAAAAAACTTGCAGGCGCCACTATATGCTGAACTACCTCCGAGTTCTGTTTATAGTTAACTTGCATTCTAAACATCTGACTGAAATAAATCCATATTTTTTAAATTTAATTCCAAAAGAAATTTTCCGTCGAATTGAAAGCCCCTGTAAACATGAATTAACCATGTCCGTATTCTATAATGTCGAATACTTGTTTTGTTTTGCTTTTTTGCAGTTTTTTTTTTTGTTTTTTTTTGTAAGTCATAAAATAAAAGATTGCAATCTGCGAGATGCGTTTGCAGATTATGGGAGTTGCTAGTCGACGCAGTGCGAAGATAAAAGAAATAAACCCCCGCTTGCTACCACACCAATCAAACCCTATCGCGACAAGATGTTTATTAAAATCTCATTGTCAGGTCGAACGTATTACGTTTCGCATATAAATGATTTTTTATCTTTAAAACCATTAATAAAAGCTTCTATTAAAGTTTTTGATCATACCATCAAACCAATTCTCCTATATGGTGCTGAGATATGGGGATATTTTAACCCATACAAAACTAGACTTAAAAAGGAAGTTTTACCACTCGATGATATATACCGAAGACTTATATGTGAAAAACTTCATGTAAAATTTTCAAAATTTATTTTGAGTGTTCATAAAAGGTCAACAAATTTAGCAGTATTGTCAGAACTAGGTCGCTTTCCACTTCACTTTGATATTATCAAATCATTGATAAAATATTGATATGGACTAGAAAATTTACAGTCGGACTTTCCATTGCTTCAACAGGCCTATGCAGAATCCAAAAATGTGTTTAGACAAAATAAACCCTCATGGTATGGATCAATAAAATACATTATGAACATTGTTCAGGATATAAAAGATAGTATAGCAAACATGACTCAATGCTCATTTGAACGAATCTCTAAACTGATCCTTTCTCAGCACTATAGAGAGACATGGGTAAGAAATTTGAGAAAGAACAATGAAGGCAAACTTAATGTATATGCTAAAATTAAAAACAATTTTGGGCTAAAGAAATACTTATCTCAAGTAAATTTTTAGCAAAGGAGAAAAATTACAAAGCTGCGCATCTCATCTCATAGACTAGAGATAGAAACAGGGCGTTATCATGGCATTCCTAGACAAAATAGATTATGTCGCAGATGCGCCTCAGGAGAAGTAGACGATGAAGTACATTTTCTTTTTTCATGCTCATGAAATAAAACAGAGAGAGATATAATATATGAGTTAATAATATCTACATGTCCACATTTTATTAACCTCAGTGATGAAAACAAATTGATATGGATCTTAAATTGTGAAAACTCTATTATTTTATCTGGTTTAAGTGATCTTGTTATATCAAGTGGGCAACGTGAGCTTTACCATACATGTATCGTCTGTGCGAGACTCAGTTGTAAAAATGATAAAGGACATTAAAAAGGGGGGTCCACCCGGATGAAATTTTTACCTCTCAAGTGCAATATTTTTTATTTATAATTAAGCAGCAAGCAAAATCACAATTTCTATTTGAAAAATGTTAATTAATAGGGGAATTTTTTTTCAATTAATGCGTAACTTGAACAATTTTTTTCGTCAAAATTCCAACACAATCCCGCTCTTTCCCTCGCTCTCAAAATGGTCAATAACTTTATAGGACTTTGCAATACTTAACATTTTCATCTATCAACATCAATATCAGTTTTGGCCTGTCAGATCAAGTACCGGAAATATTACAGTTCTCCACGGATGGGATGGTGGGAATATTTTACAGATATCATGTGACGTAAACAAAATTCAGACGACAGCTGCAAATTCAAAACAAGAAAATGATTACCTATCCTAAGGTGAAAGGAAGGTGAAACCTTTAAACGCTCCTGAAGAAACATTATTTCAAAGAACCTTTCTGGCTTTTTTATAAATTAATTTTGTCAGCACTGATATACTTTTCTTAATATGAGCAATTTTGCAAATTCTGGGTTCGACAAATAATGCAGTATATTTCATTCTGTATAATTCATCATTTCATGTCTGAAACCTCTTCTTCATATACCTCCAACTATTCCTATTATATTGAAGACTATCACTTACAAATTTCTCAGAAATCAACTAAATTTTATAGCATGCAGAACAAACTAACAAAAATGAAAAAAAAGTGCTTTAAAAAAAGCAGCATTTTTTAAATTTACCATAATCAGTCAATCAATGCATAGAGCAAAACTTGAGATGTATTTAAAAGTAAAAAAGAGGACAAAAAAAAAACAAAAAAAAAAAAAAAACTTGACAACCATGCAGCATTGCTTACCTTAAAAGTGCTGTTTATGCTTTTGATGATCCAGTTACATGCTTGACATTGGCTGTTAATGGCAGACCTTAGGGCATGCATGGAGGCAGGGATTGAATTTAAAAAAAAAATGTCTATTTTTTTTGTTTTGTTTTGTTTGTCTGAGTTGAACTTATATATGTGTAGAATTCCACACACAAATATTAACATTTCTAATATGTGTACTAAAATTAAATAGCAAGTCTATACTCTTAAATTTCATCGCCCCTGGAATGGTATATGTTGTTATAGCTCAGGCATATATTTATTTAATTTTTTAAAAATTTATAATATACAAAAAAAAAAATGGTTAGAAACTGGTATGTTTCAAACCACAAAAAAAAAAAACATATTTATTTAAAGAAATGAAAAACTGTAACTTTTCAATTATTTTTATTCAACTCCTGCTTCAAACTCATAGGTAATTATGTTTTTATTAAATTGTGTTTTTAGAAATATAATATTGTTCATTGTAATCAAAGATGTTCAGAGACTGGTATGTCTCACACCAATGACATAAATATTGGTTTTATTTCTTACTTGTAGTATCAAATAATGAAATACATTTAAGTACAAAAATGTCCACGAATTCAATATCTAAAAATATAGAACTGGACTGACTTTTAATTTATTTGTATAATGGTACATTGCACATCACTGTCTTCTTTGTTGGTGTCATCTGAAACCTCTTTAATTTCATGCACTGTACATAATTAAATATTTGTTGGTTTATAAAATTTTAGTTCTGAACTACAAAAGGAAGATTGACAACTGGTTATGACAATTATATTCTATAGAATTTAACAATGAATATATGGAAGTTGATGTACACCATATCTCTTTCCAATCATACCACCAGATGCCACACCCCAAAAAGTTTGGGATTAATTTTGAAGGTTGTGAATGAAATAATTAAGGAATTACATGCTTAAAAAGGGTTACTCTGATTCTGGTGAAATTCTTATCCTGTATAAAAATTCTTATCTCAATAAAATTCAACGCTGTGTCAAGTTTGAATGGTAAATCTTAACTAGCTCCGTTTGTTTTAGGTTAAACATCTGTAATAGCATAAAGTTACCCCCCCCCACCCCCACCCCCACCCCCTTTGCAAGCCTTTTTTTTTTGTTTTATGTAACATTATTGTTTACATATCTAAATCAAAATTGTTCCACCAAGTACCAATTAAATTATTAAAAAATAATGCTTTTTCTAGTTCCAATTTATGAAATTTATATTAAATTTGAGATAATATACTATTTTAGTACAGTTTAAAAGTTTTCAAACAATGCTGTGAGTTCCAATTTTTGGGCATTCACAGTTATCAAATTTGACAAGACTAAAGTGTTACTAAATGAAATTTCTTAATTTTGTAGTTTGATTAAACCAATGTTGTGTGTAATCTGTCTAATTTCGCATGATTAATTCAAGAAGAAAGTGAACCAGTGTGGTACACATGCTATTATACCAGATATCTGATAAATAATCATCTGGATGTACACCATTGTACATGAAGTCATAACAAAATTTGGTGGACTTTCTTTTTTTGTTATTTTTCATGTGCGTTTTATGTTTAATGATAGGTTTATGCCAGCAAATATTTTTCATACCTCTCTTAGAATTCAACTCACAAATTTGGTCATTTAGGGCTGTAACATCCTGTTCAAGACTTTTTTGGGCCTCTGCAATATCCTCATCACTAAACCAGCTCTTAGTAAGTCGAAACCATCCAGTATGAACATAAAATTTGTTCTTGTTAAAATCTCTGTACTATGAGATTGAAGCAGGAGGAATGGTAGAAAAAATGACAGGAATTTGTCTCTCAAATAGATCTTTTAGCATAGCAGTATACTCTGATATAATGCTGTCAAAATTACTGCTTTCTCTGAAGTAAGATAACTCAGCCCCAAATTCATGTTTTATTTTGGTTGTAAGGTCACATAAACCAGCACAAAAAATAACAAATATTCGATCTCCTTTATCTAGAGAAATGGAATTAATTTCCATTCTTATATCCTCATAAATCTGGGATATAAGACCCCCATACCTGATTTTAATGCAAGTCCTGAAGTTTTTAAGAAAGGGTTTATGTAGGAATATGTAGTGTAATAATTTAGCCCCCCTAGAGGTGCATCCAAATATAAAGTAACTGGTCAAATAATTATGAACATATACATAATTTGCAAAAGCAGATGTTTTAGATTTGGTTGTTTTAGCCAGTGTGCAAAGTTAATTTTTTATTGCTATCCAAACCCCCTGAGAGGGTACAAAACTACAAAGATAAAAATATAATCATAAGAACTGTGAAATTACAATCTTAGAATAAGAAATAATAAGACCAAATAATTGTTACAATTTGACAATACACTACTATAAAATTAATTTCTTCTGACTTGATTATATGTGTGAATAATTGGGAATGTGAAAATAAAATAGATTTGGTATGTTTTAGAATAAATGCTATAGATTTGGTTAATCTAAGCAAGAGATTGGTACATCTTTCATATGTGTAAATAATTGGTAATGTGAAAATGATATACATGTAGATTTAGTGTGTTTTAGTAAGAGATTGGTATACCTCCCACTAAAAACAGATATTTCAATTATACAATGAGTGTTTAATACATATGATGATATAACTTCAAGTGGCTTTACATGATAACCCAATTCTACATTCAAAGGGTCAAAATAAAGGAATTACTGTACCGAGTCATTCAGTAAAAAAATCATGTTGGTAAGAGATACATTTGTGGGACCATAATACCTCCTATCAGTGATGAATATACAAATACATGTTGGTAAAAAATGGTAAATCTCTTACTAGTGGTAAATGAAGAAAAATACATTGGTAAGAGAGTGATATATCTCTTTTAAGTCATGAATATGTAAAACATGTGGGTATGAGATCGGTATATCTCTAACCTATGGTTTAGTATGTATAAAATAATAGAAATTTATGTGCCATGTTCTTAATGATTAAGTTAATAATAACTTAAGGTTACAAATAATGTATCTCCAACAATTGGTGAATATAAATAACTTTTAATGTGTCAGAATGGTACACCCCTAGCAGTTGTTAATATAGGAAACCATGTTGGTAAGAGATTGGTATATCTCCTACCAGTTGTGGATATAGGAAACTATTTTGATAAGAGATTGGTATATCTCCTACCAGTTGTGGATATAGGAAAATATGTTGGTAAGAAATTGATATACTCCTACCAGTTGGGGATATAAGAAACTTTGTTGGTATGAGATTGGCATATCTCCTACCAGTTGTGGATATAGGAAACACCAGTTGTGGATATAGGAAACACTAGTTGTGGATATAGGAAACTATGTTGGTAAGAGATTGGTATACTCCTACCAGTTGTGGATTTAAGAAACTATGTTGGTATGAGATTGGCATATCTCTTACCAGTTGTGGATATAGGACTTGACTTTTTATGAGCAACTCGGCGGGTGTTTCTAGAAAAGCAGAGGACGCTTACCCTACCGGTGCACCTGGTCCATGCTCCCAGTTTTTAGTGGAGTCCGAGTTCCTCATTTACTTTTGTTACTTTGTATGATGATCTTAGTTACTTTATGTTCTTTGTTGTGTATGTCTGTTTTCCATGTCTGGTCTTTGTCCCTGGATTACATTCTTTTGATTACCGCTATAACCTTGGTTCCCTTAATTACTCTTGCAATCTCCTTTGTACGAGCTGTAACTGTTGGAGTATTGACTGTGTGACAAATCCTATCCTGGTTTACAAGTACAGTTGAATGCCAGGCAAAATCAGGCTCACAATTACATGTATCATCTCCTGCTGACTTTGCTCTAGAAAGGGCAACAAATAATGCACCTGTATTCCTGGATTCAAATGACATTGAACCAGGATTTATGATAATATAATTAAAAGATTCCCCCTTCCCTATGGTCATGCCTTGGCATTTATGAATTGTAGTTGTCGACCCAAGTTTTAATGGAATCTGTTTTCTTACACAACAGTTACAAGGACATTCAATTTTTCTCTCAATAGGGAAAATAGGAACAACTTTTGGGTTTTATTCTATGAAAGCAGGACCTCTATAATTATCAAATTCAACCATAACAACAGATGGCAGTGCATTTTCTGGTCTTTTACCCCTACTGTGTACAATATAAATTATTTTTCCAACAGAGCCGTTAAACAAGCCATGTGAAACACACAGGTTAATTGGAAGCATCACTTTGGCAGACTTGCACAAGTATACTGTCCTTAGCAGACCACCTGATTTATCACTATCAGCAGACTTAGTGTGATAACCCCTATTTTGAGATTCTATTTTTACAATTGGGTGAGTTTCATTTAAATGCAAAAGTTTCAATTTATTATGACCCCAAACCTCAACATGTGTAGGAAAAACAAATAAACCCTTTTCAGACATCCTGTTTAGTATATCAGTTCCATATTTCATCTTTAAATTGTGCCATTGAAAATTTTGCAACCAACATGTTTGTAGAGAGGTAGCCTTATATTCTCTTAATGCCAATAGAACTTCTCTCAACTGCTTTTGGTCTTCATCCTGTCTCATGATTTGTTGTAAATGAACAGCACAGTTAAAATCATTCCAAACAAGAACCTCATGCGTTGAAGCAGGTATTTTTTATGAGTTGTATACTGGGGAATCTAAACCTGGAGGTAGATGAACATCATCTCCAATAAAAAAAAACGACAACTGGTAGACCACCCCATGAGACATTACGATTTTTACCCTTTTCAACACCGTATCTACACATAAATTCCATGCAACCCAGAATTCATTTTAGAAATATCTACATTTGAAAGATTTAGTTGTGAATCAGTTGTAATCAAACTTGATTCCTTAACCTTAAGCCATGAAGCACCTAAATCTGAGGGATATTGGAACGAAGCTTCACTCCAATCAAAATCAGGACCCCCATCATTATAAATAAAATTATTCTGACATTCATCAATTTCCTTACATGGATGAATTAATGCCATCCATTCAGGTTGATCATCAATAACAGATTCTTTGTCATTTTCTTTGTCATTGTCAGCAATAGTTTCATTTGCTTTTTGTTTAGCTCGGTCCACATCTCCTTTGACAATGTTAGGGCAATCATTTGAATCTAAAAATAATTTCATTCTATCAACCCAAGAAATATCTTCAGTTTTAATATCTTTTAAACTATGCAAATTTGGAGTATGTAAAATCAACATGCTTCTACAGTAGTTTTCTTCAAGAGGCCAAGATGCATTTGAATATCCTGTTAAAACAGGCACTTTTCCATTTTTTGCAGAAAAAGCTATAAAAAGATGAAACATCTTTATCGTCCCTCTGTAGATATATATCTAAAGGAGTATTTTTGTAACTTTTAAATCTGAGCCATCTTTTTGTAAAATGCGAGAACCAGATAAACTTATATTTTGAAAACTATGACTTGATCTATATAGGGGCAATTTAGATAATTCATAAGATGCTTCTACGGCAGGGATGTCTCTTTTTACTGTATTCATCAAAAGTTTTGTACATAGAGATTTTGTAGATGAACTAGTGGTTTTATTATCACAATTTACAATGTTATGAAAAAGTTCAACTATAGAACCAGTGGGTTGATAACCTTTGCAGGCATAGCCAGTAACATATTTTTCAACTCCTATGATTTCATCTACAGAGGGGTTGTCAGGGTCACTTCTAGAATGAATGAGAGATACATCCCCATTTGCTCGCCAACCTTGGGTATGGAATTTTGAATGCTGAACGAGGATTGGATGGTCTCTGGCCATTTCAAGCCTGAGAGAACCATATTTGTCAGTTTTCAGTGTTGGCGTATCTCTCAATTCTTTACCTGGGGAAGATTCACTACCAAATTCTATCCTACATTTTTTTGTTTTTCCCAATTTGGAAGTTAAGCAATAATCAGAACAACTATGTGTATTGAATCTATTGTAAGTAGTAAGTGATCTTCAAGTAAGGACTCTTGTGATGTACTTACATCCATTAATAACTTAATAAGCGAGTTTTTTCCTCAGGTGGTTTAGGGGCAGTGCCTTCTGGAGGAGGCCAAAATTCTTTCTTGGGATTACCATCTGCATTTTTTCCAGCTGGATGAGATGCAGTAAGGCCAAATTCAGAGGCAGCCCAATCATGTAGTCTTGCAGCACATTTATCATCTGACAACCCTTCCTTTAAAGCCTTATTAATAAGAAAGTGTGGTTCTTGGTCATTTCGCCAACAGAGCCCATGCCAATGAACCATACCTCTTGACTTAGCAAATTCTTGCCTATACCAAAAAAATTTAACACCAAATGCTGGAGACATCACATCATGAAAGTAGTTAAGAGTTATAATATCAAAGTATTGGGCAACAATGTGGGTGTGTTTTTGTAAAACATCAAAAAAGTACAGATATGTCTGATAAATCTCTTTCTTCACCAGTAGTTTCCTTTATATATATTGACAAAAGTCGTTTTAAGGGCTTAAAATGATATTCTGCACAACTAGCTGTAGAAAAACACGATGGCAATCCCTTTTCTCATTTATTTGAACTGAATCAAAGCTCTTAACTCTTTTGCCCTTTGTGCCCAATACTGAGAAGTACCTCTTAATGATGCACCAAAATAAAGAATTTTTTTGGCAAAAGAATCATCACCATTTTAATTTTTTTCATTTAAATCAGAAACAGTCAGATGTTCATCACCTAGGTATTGATTGGCAACAAAACAACCACATTCAAGTGCCTTTTTTTCTGCTAATCATATTGTGTACAATAAATTTAAAATAAGGATGTTTTGCAAAACGCCCATCTTCAAGTAAGTGTTCAGCCCAATCTGCCATATATGTAACAGTTCTAGCAGGATTAATAAAAAAATCACCTGTACCATATGGAAAACGAGTGGGGAATGAAAGAGTACAAAAATATTGAGTTGTAAATTCTGACACTGGATCATTATTGCGAGTTGGCCATTGGAGGACAAAAGAACCTTTTTTTATTTACAAGTACTGTTTTTGGATTATTTTCCCCAAGAACATCTTTAACAATTTTATTTACTTCCTCTGAAATATTTACTTTGGGATCAGACAAAAGTACACCTGAATGTGTTGTTCCTTCAATTTCTCCTGGGTTAGTATGATCAGGAGCAGGTCCTTTATCTTTTTTCAAGGAACATGAGTCTTTATTTATTTCAACTGTTAAAATATTTTGTAGTTCACCGTTTTCAGGGAGAGAATTTAATCTGTCCTCACTGATTATAATATTCCTAAAACCTGGATTATTATTTTTTAAAAAGTGTAAAGCATTCTGAATTTTAATGCGACGAACTGTGTAGTCTTTTGAAATATCATTTTTACCAATTTTACGAACTCAGATAATTTTTATTTCACGAGGAAGTCGTGAGAATATTTGAGCAGGTTCATTTACCTCTTGGGGAAATCTTACAGAAAGAGTAATCAAGGGAAACAAGGTTATAGCGATAACCAAAAGAATGTAATCCATTCATGTATCAACAGCAAGTAAAATTTGGGGAAATATGTTCTAAAATACCGTCTTCCATCCTGCAGGTTTTCTTACAATAACTCTTGGATGATTGGTATAAAATTTACCTAGTAACTGACAGCAGCTTATTGAAAAGTTTCTTATTTATTGTGTTACCTAACTGTCAAGTGTATGAAATCTTTTACCCATTATCTGATCTGTCGAGCACTATCTTGTGAATAGTTTTAACCTTTACAAGCAGTATCTTCTATTTTCTAAATTACTATACAGATGACCATGTTACTAGTACAATAATTGTATTAGTTATCAATACAATTTATTGAATGTCTATACAACACATCTGAATTTATATCTATTTCTTCTTGTTAGTGTCGGTCAAGGAGGAATAGGACAGATGTCTTGGATGAGGATCCCACCATCAATGCACGGTAAAAAAATCGAAATCATTTGTGATTGAAAGATAGAAGAAATGATTTTCTCATCAAATGGTAATCAGGAAGGCTCAGATCAAGATTAGAAATAAATTCTTGAAGCTTATGGCATAAAGTTATTCCAATAGTAGGTTGACAATGGCAATATATGTTCTTGTTTATAAGAGATGGTTCAGATATACCCTATGTCTTTTATTTTATTTTTTTTGAAAGTTTGGTTAAATGAATGATTGCAAGTCTTTTGTAGATTTTATTTGTTTACATATCATGGTTTGAATTTGGAACGATAACTTAGTATTTACAATTTAAAATCAATCTCTAGCTTAGTACCTTTTTTTTTAAAGTGTTGTTTAATGCTTAATGTTTCTTTATCACCAAAACTTTTTCTTTTACTTACTTATTGAAAATTGACAAATTTGTTTCCCAGTTATAGGGTTTATAGCTATAGTTCATTGTTTGTAATGCATTTTATTACTTCTACTGCTTTTAGGCATTTCGGTCCTTTTATTTGAGAAATATTACTTTTGGATAGATTTAAAAACTCAAGTTCTCCATTTCTTACAAACAGAAATAGGTTAACAGGCATTTTGTATTCTATTGAATATCTGGAATTAGATACTGTAGTTGATATAGGTTCTAAATATGGATACATTCAATTAATTTAGCTGATAATGAAAATTATTTGTAGAACTAATATTAAATACTAGTAATTGTGTTGGCAACTTGTCAATGTCAAAAATGTTTTCAAACCAGTACTGGTATTATATTTTTGTATGGATCTCTGAAATAAAGTAATAAAGTTAGGTATGTTTCACAAGTCAATAAATGTAAAGTAATCATAAGAAACTATTTTCTTATAACGATACTATAATGATTTGCATGTATTTCATTAATATTTTGTTAGTTTAACCCAAGGGCCGAAACTTTCTTGGTACAATTCTATTTGGAATGAAGTATACCTTTAAGGAATACAGTTAAAAGGGAATCAATATCTTCTTTTATGTGATCATACTTAGTTTATTAGAGTTTAAAACTTACAGTAAATTTCAGCACCAAGAAGGTATCAGGGTATTCATTGTTTGTTCTCTTCTCTGACTGACGAGGCCCAAAGAGAATAAGGTTTAAAAAGCTTGTTTGAAGTAGAAGTATAGGATTGGAAAAAATATTGTCAAATATAGTTGAAATGAAAGAAAATCTGAAATTCTTAAATTCCCCTTTTTGCAACGGGTTATTATTGTCACCATATACTGTGCCTGAAATGAGCAGACATATTAAATACATGGATAATTAAGCAGTCAACATGTGAAAGGAAAGTGCTATTTCAGTTTGCATGGCTATGTTAAGAGTGGCATGTATTTTGTTTTTTGTTTCTTTTGTTTTTTTTTTTTTGGTTGGGGGGGGGGGGTATTTTGTGACATATGGCCATGTCAAAAGTCAACATCAGATTGATAAGCATCAATATTATAGGTAGGAAAGTGCTTTTTACGTGGCAATGTTAGGGATATAGTTAGATGTAATGGGCATGTAGGTTTTGGGTAGAAAAGTGTAAATTCACTGTGTATTTCAGGTATTATGGCAATGGTTTCAGTCCAATTTGCATCAGATGTGATGAGAATTTATGTTCCGGGTGGGAAAATGCTATTTCAAGTAGCATAGCATTGCACATTACAGTATATATCAAATGTGGTGAGCATGTATGTTTTGGGTTGAAAATTGCTATTTTACGTAGTCTGGTCATCTTTCGATAACTGTTCGAATAAGATACGATGCGCATGTATGATGACACAGTTGTTTGGGTAGGTGTACTAAGCATCTGTTCCTTGCAGGCATATTATATCTTCATTTTTCCTCCTTTCATTATAAAGAAATGGGGACATTAAGGGTCACTGGTGGGGGCAAACACTATCAGATTGTTCATTGATTACTGTATGCAGCAGAATGATTTTAGCCTTCTGGTGAAGATCTGTTCTGTGTATACGATTACAAATTAATTGCACACATTTCTTTCAAAAGAGGATTTTTAGTGACTGCTGCTTTGTTGAGAAATAACTAAGTAACTTATTTGGACAAATAAGATTTCCAAAGCACGATATCGCACTTCTTTATTCATAAAAGATGATCGTTATAAAACTTACAATGGATAAAAAAGAATAGTTCATACAATGACATTTTTTAAATTTTTTTAAGCACTAAGGATATCTTTGCAATGCAGATATAAAGCCTACTACTATTGTTCATAAAGAAGTCCTGACAAAAATTAACCTCACACAGGCGGAGGCAGAAACTAAATGCAATAAGTACAAACCAAACCTGTTTTACAGTGAAAACATAAAACTCCATTTTGCTTCCAAGGCAGGATAGCGCTCATATTACTTGATACTGCACTATATCTAAACAAACTCGAGCTTCAAAGATGTGACAATACAGTGGTTTCAATCACGCATACACAAGGATTATTTATTATTCCAGCTACTTCAATATGCAGAAAAGAAAATATGTGGAAATAAGTCTTCTGTACATAAATCTTCTGTCTACAATACTTATTTACAGAAACAAGTGGGGTAATATCAGTGTAGTATCTCCATTTCCATACTATGCAACATTCTTCTGCATTTAGCTCTCTCATTGAATAACTTGGTATGGATTTTGCTTACTTTTTCCTCCTCTGGAACATTTTTTAAGAAGCTTGCAGGCGGCTGATTTGACAGAAACTTTTGAATCATCTTGCGACCTAAATCAAAATGTATTCATAGTTAAAAGGTGTTTTTTTTATTTCACAATCAGGCTATTCACGCAAAACTGCGAAATTAAGGGAGTTAAAACAATGCATTAATAAAGATTGCGGTTGCAAATATAAATTTTCATTTCAAATGTTTCGCACCTAGCTCCACACAGTACAGTTAAATGAATTGTCTCCCAAAAACAGTAGTGATTGCAACAACACGGTTAAAGATTGGATGCAATACTGCTATCACAACAATTACCAACTCAAAAGAGTACTTTTAGGCAATCTTCCTAAATGACACTCGATTTATTGACTTGTTTTTCTCAAACAAATCACATAATTTTATTTCATTGAAGCAAATTAACCGTAATGTCTTTCGAAGTTTAGTTTTTTCACCTGTTTACAAAATTTAAGTGAAACTGTTGCCCGAAATAAGAAGGTAAACTTGTAAATGTTGAATTTGTTGAACAAAAGAATGTAACTGGAAACTGAAAATAGAGCAGCGCTCATGATGTGGGATTTTTAACCTTACTCAAACCGGTTGCAGTATCTCGCATAAAATACCTTTGATCTTTGATATGGTAAATCAATACCACATCAACAAAGAGGACAAAAATATCAAAACATTTCTTTTTTTTTTCTTTTTTTTAAATTAAGACTTCAAATAGTATCTTTACAAATGGTGACTTTGCAAATGGCTGTCTTCAAAATCAACAGGTTTATCCCCATCGCTGCTCCTTCATAATAGCTTTATATGTGTTGATTGATAATCACGAAACTTATCCTTTGCAAAAATGCAAAGACCTTTGTCAATATGTTACCTTTCATTAAAAAAATGACAAATATACCATAGGCGAAGTTACAAAGAGGAGGATTATGAAACCGTCATAATCGGATTTTTGTAACATTTACAATTTAAATTTCAGACATAATTAAAATGAATGACGCTTGTGGCCCTTAGTTGAATGTGAACTTGCTGTTGCTGACAAACAATTACGGAGTGTCATACACAATTTTGATAGAGGATCACTCCATAGTCCTTCAAATAAAAACTGTGCATAACACAGCATGATACGACAGCAGTAGTCGAATCCTGAACAATTGGTGCAAGTGTGAAGCAATAATAATTGTTGACACACTTAAGCATAGGGACGTACAATTTATTTAGGACACAACAACTGGTTTGGACATTATATTGTACAAAATTTGAAATTCATTAAAAAAAACTTTCAGAATAAGACCAAACATAAAAAGTCCAATTAGCAGTCGTACAGAAATGCTGGACAAGCTGGACAAGAACATTATTTAATGAATTTCTATGAGGGTTATTTGCAATAAAAAGTTTTGATTATTTACGAGTGTCTTGTGTTTATATAAATTGTTCATGCACACATTGTACTGTTTATCCCAAAGTTTGCATGTTCGATATACCAGACAGATTATAACAACAGGATAAGTGACCAGGAGACTTTAATTTACTCGCTATGCAGTTGACAAGGGTTATGTCACATTTAAGTTTACCTGGTAAGGATCCCTTTGTCCCAGATTTTGAGAAATCATGAATGAAGGTCTTAAAATTTTGCTCCACAATTTTTTCTTCTTCTTTTGTCCACAAAGCACGAAATTCTGCAAGAAAAACGGAGCTTGTTTTATTTTAGTTTAGTTGCAGAAAGTTGCCATATATTATTAATGATAATGTTAAATAGTGCAATGCTTTTTACGTATTTACTCCGAACAATATTTCAATAGAACAATTATGGGCATCTACATTTACTGCTATTACAAAATGAAAAAAAAAATAAATAAAAAGCCAATAAAACATGTTACGCCTGTCGGAAATGAGCGAGTTTGACCACTCAAAGGAAAGTTACGGAAGATGGCCAAAGACAGGCAGAAGTGGCGTACCTCTGTTGATGTCCATACCATTGGGCATAACGGGCAGTAAGTAAGAACCTTTAATCTATTTAATATATCTATAAAGACATAGTAAAAACTGGTTTCAATCATTTATCAAAACTGGAAAACAAATAGATGGATTTGAGTTCATCTTCAAAAGTTCATTCTAACGATACAAGAACAAATATAAATTTACATTTCCTGACTGTAATCTCTCTCTACCGGATTGTGTATCGATGTTGGTTATAATCATGATACTGTTGTAAGCTTTTCTTTTTTAATATCTATTATTGCCTTTATAACTGGATGAAAAGCTGACATCATTCCTAGGGAATTTGTATAAAATGTAAGAAGTCGGAAAGACACAGTTTGCAACAAGATATGTATTACTTAACATACTTCTCTTTTCCTTTTTTCCTTTAATTTCTTTCGAAGAACCAACAAGTTCTTCAAGTTCTTTATGACATTCATTTCGATCATTTTCACTGTCAATCTCAGATTCTTCTGATTCGTAACTTGAATCATTGTCTTAAAACAAACGTAATACATTAGCTTTGTTCACGAATTGGCAAAGATGAGAGTGTATATGTTCTTGTTTCTATTTTCTACATTAATATTGTTTTATTTTATTTCAAGTTTTCATTTATTTGAAATTGTAAACGTCCACAGTTGATCACAACCCCTATTACAATGTTTCATTGATGGACCCTTTTCCGATTCACCAGCATTAATATCATTAAAATGTTTCTTGTAATAAGTTTTCTTGTGTATAGATATTTTATCCGACTTTTTATGGCAGAATTTGCAACAACAAAATCGACAAAAAAACACCAAAAAGTCTAGAACTCAGTGTATGGAAATTTATCAACGACATAAATTATCATTTGATCATTTGAACACTTTCTTTTCCAGTTCCAAGCTCAATAACTTTTTAATTTGACAATACAATGTTTTGGAATCGATTCCTAGTAGCTTTGAAATCTTAACTACAAAGAAATATATGCATGCTGATGTTCATTTAGCGATCGATGATATTGATATGGACGTTGCGCATATAAGTTCCTTAAAACTAAAAAACTTACTCAGATTGAATTGATGGTACCTTATATTTACCGGGAATAAGGTAAGCTCTTCATGAAAATAAAATAAAAAAAAAAGAATAAAAAAAATAAAGAAATAAAAATAATTAAAAAAAACCTCTGAGTCATGTGATAGTGCAGAATATTATCCTCGTATTGAACTTTTTAAAACTACATCAAGTTCCTTAAATTATAATATCTTAAACCGACCCCCCTGCACTGTCTGAGCCACTTTTTGTTAATTTGGCTCAGAATTTTGCAACTTTGATGACTCATTAAAATGTGTACGAACAAAGTAAATACGTTTGAAATCAAGATACCTTTCACTGTTAACTGCCTTTTTTGTTCTGTGTACGTCTTCTCAGATTTGTCGTTTTTCCCTGAAACTAGAAATAAAGATACATTGTGTAATAGTGCAGCGGACGGCTAAGGATTTTCTAACTTTAATGGGCCTAGAGGGTATACGACTATATCATGTCAATGGAAAGATAAATCAATGTAGTTTTTTAATACCATTCTTTTCTAACTGAAATAGTAGCAGAGTTTTCTGCTATTTTGCTTTAATTAGAGGAGAGGTCAAAGATCAATGGAACCCAATACACTTTGATTAGTGATCATTGTAGGTATCGGAAAACAAGTAACGTGTAAAGATCACATGTATTGAATTTCAAAAATAAAAAAAAGTTGATTTGTTAATCACAGAGCAAAAATGCCCCTAAAATAGTTGCATTTTAGAGCATTTTCAATAATTAAGAGATAATAAAACACCATAGAATATTACAAGGTATATCTATGTATTCATTACTTAATTACATATAAAATAAACACAACGGTCTCGATTCAATCTGCAACATGAACTTTGCAAAATGAGTTTGAAGTTGCAAATTTTCACATATTCAAACTATTAATTGTATTAAAATTGTTTTCGGACAATTTGTCTAGTTTCTGGACTGTTTTATGAACAAGAACCGCGTTAAGTATCGAGTTTACCTTACATTTTGGTGAAATGGCTTAAGGTTTTGAGATATATTTTTGTACTTACAAAGGCATCTTTGTTCTGTGATTAAATTTTTTAAAATTATATACAAGAGACCTTTGTATGTTACTTGTTTCCTAATACCTACAATAACTTATTTCACTATGTTATAAAGTTGTATAGATGTCGGTTCATCTTTGACCTCTCCTCTAATTATTGCGAAATAGCAAAAAATACTTTACCATTTTTCACTTTGATAAGTATGATATTCAAAAACTACATAGATTTATCTTTCCATTGACATATGGTATATTAGTCGTATTCCCTCTAAGATCATTAAACTCGAAAACTAAAGCACTTTTGATACCTGTTCGCAGCACCATGGAGTAGAGGAAGTCAATCATAAAATAAAGTTAGAGACAGGGATAAGGTTCAGACGGCCGTTATTTAGAAATAGTTAATAGGATACCTGACGAGAACTATTACCACATTTCTCTACTTAAATGTTGTATATATCTAAAGGAAATACATCCCATAATGTTTAATACAGATTTTTAAAAAGTCTATTTACGGCTGCCATCGAAAATTTTTCATATTCGGCACAAAGTGTTGGATATGCAGTGGAACATACACCTATACCGCACTCAGTGAAAAGATCATTTGAACGGACTTTGAATATTACAACATTAAGAACTTTTTTAGAGAGCCCAAAGGGTACAGTTTCAAATAAGTTCCCCGTGGTGCCAGCCTTTCAATTTCCAATCAGCATTAAAATTATATTTTGTTTATCATAGATTTATTTGCATATGTAAAACAATAACATAGAAACCAAGAAATTGTAATGATTATAATTGACACGCAAAATTGCTATCATTTTTATCACATCGAACATTTTGTTATTGTCAATAAGTTATATGTTTTTATGATTTTATTGTTTAATGTTAGCAACAATCTGAGACTAACTACACAATTAACACTGTACATACTTAGAGATAATCTGTGTTATCAACTTACCTTTCACAATCAATTGTGGTTTCTTCACTTTTAACTTCACTTTAGTGAAGTGTCTTTTCTTTGAAACTGGAAGTAAAGGTACACTTTATAACGGATAGTAAAGGAATAGATAGCAGTAAATGTACTGCCTTAAATCCTTAAACTTGGTAATAAATATAATCAATATATATATAAATATGTCAATGAGGAATCAAGGGAACAAAGATTCAAAGGGAAATCAGAAGAATATAAATGTATATTTTATAATGCAAAAAAGAGAATATTGAGGATAAATCAGTAAGTGATTTACAAATTTAAAAGTTGCTACAGGACAACAAAATAATTAGTTCTACCTGCTTCTTCTTTTGGATTGTCAAAGTCTTCCTCCTCTTCATCTTCTGAATTACCAACAATATCTGAGTTTTCTGAACACCCCTCGACTTCCGATCTAACACCGCTTTTTCCTGAATTTTGGACATGATCTTCTGAATTCAGGATTCCTACTCCTTTTTTTTGAGTACCTAAAACATAAGTCTATCTCGTGCCTATCGTTCAGCTCAAAGAAAAATGATTTAGTAATATTAAAGTTCAAATAACAGTTAAACAGAAAAAAATCATTTTCGAGAAGATAACACATTTTTTTTAAAACATGTTGACAACATGTTTAAAAAGTCTATAGTGTGTGTACATGATGGATGTAGAAATAATCAGGATTCAAAATAAATAAATAAATAAATAAAATAAAATAAAATCGAAATAGATATAAAGAAATGAAATTTTATGTAATTAATAAAAAAGTGAAGCTGTTGTTTACTCAATTTAGTGCTATGACAATAGATTTTCTAAAGATTCGAAAATTGTTACATGCAAACGCATTGCGAATAAACGAGAATATGACCATTTTAACCATCTAAGTTGATCACACAGAAAGTTAAAACGAGTAGAAACGTGAAATAATCTGTACTTTGTTCTCTCAGAAATGTTCTAAGTACACGTAAATGCACCATATCCAAATAAAACAGTATAAGAAAAACAAAAAACAAAAACAAAAAACAAAAAAAAACAAAACAAATATTTGGAAACCCATATTAACGATATGTGAAGAGTATACACATTTGAACAAAAAAATCTACTTAATGATTGTTTTTTTCTTACAAAACAGAAATATTAAAGTCAGAAATCGTATTTTATAGTACGGAAATATTGGTTTAAGGATTTCTATATGCTCTCTTCTTATAAAACCATTCATGCTGAACCGTAATGAAACTTTAACTTCACATTTTTACTTCCCAAAACTACCTGAATCCAATGACGTGAGGAATTTTCCAACCTTAGTTACTTCCATAACTGCCATTGGTGCCTGATAAACATTTTTATTTATCTCCTCTGAGTGACCCATGTGTTGGTAAAACAGTTCTCTTTCATTCAGTGGTACATCCAAGCTTGCATAGATTGTTGATGCTCTGTGTCTCATTGATGTTGCCGTAATGTTTTGTGTTATATCTGCTTGAATCATAATATTCTTTACGGCTCTCCATCCTTTTACATGCGTGTTTGAGTGTTTTGTACTAGCAAATAAAAACGGATTAGCTTTGTCGATGTTAGCATCTTATCGTATTGTCATATCAGCGATTTTCCTAATTCCAGCTAAGCAGTCCTTGGGAATCAAAACTGGCACCATTTTCTTCAAATTTTTGCCAGCTTGGTATGCGACTTTTATATCTTTGAAAACCCTTTTTTCCATAGGGTCAGCAATAGCTTTTGCTTTTACATTTTTGCTTATCCATTCATCATTTTCAGCATCCTTCCATTCTTGGAGTAACAACCTTCCAGGCTCTCCTCCTCTTCTAGCATTAAATAAAGTTAGACGACATACTAGAAGATCTCGTAGTGTAACAAAGTCATTACCAGCCATAAACTCATACTGATCTGAAGTCAAATCATGTATTGTCTTCACGTTGTAGTTTCTTAATTCTGCAATGACTTCTTCTTTTGGTAGACATTTTGGCTTCCTCAAATTAGTTTGCCTGACCATTTCGCAATTGTACTGAGCTTCACCAAACCACCTGTCCCACTGCAAATTCAGTACGGATTGAAATTTGTCAAACTGTTCTGCTTTTGCTGGATCATCATTTGCTATGTGAAAACCTTTTAGAATGAGACAAACATTTTTTATGATATAGCCGATGGTTCGACAAAGTCCAGATTTTAAAGAGCCATCTGCCTTCCGTGTTGATTCTAGTAATGCTTCATGCATGAATTCCATGTTACAAACATTAAACATATGGTCACAAGAGGTTATATCTTTACCTTTCTGCTTAGCTTTCTCTTTTGCAAGCAGAAAAAGTTTTGCTATGTTTCGCATGTCTCCCATAAGTTTCTCACGAAGAGTTTGTCGTTTAACAATTCTTGCTAATACCTTGTGAACTCGGGAAAGGCCAAATATTTTGATAAGATTATCTGACTGACATACTTTCCCTACATCATCATTTCTAAACTTGGATAGAATCATCTGATCAAATGTTTTCCTCTCTTCAATAGTAAATGTGTCAGTCGAAGTCAAACATGGTGTCAGCATTGTTATTGGCAATGCATATGCTTCGAGTTCTCCAGGACAAACAGCTCTGTGAGTAGACATATTACTTTTAACATAAAACCCCTTACAAGAACAGCACATAGATATTTTAGTTCTTGCACTTTTTCGCTCTTTTAACAAGTGCAACTGTTTGTCCTTGATGTTTCGATTTAGTAATACTTCTCTATTTTTAAACAGAATGCCTTCTTTTTTCATGGTGTTAAAAACCTGATGCCTCATTGGTTCTGGCAATGTCATGGCATGGGCAACTCTTGGTTCTTTGTGATGGACCTTTTTAATATGCAACGATAACTTTGACATAAATCTATGGCAAAATGGACATGGTCTGTATGGTTTTTTCCTTTTTGCTAAAACAAGAAATGCACACGTTTTACCGAGTACATAGGAGCTCATTTTGATATTAACTCGTCAAATAAAGTAAAGTAGTGTGTGTTTGTAATAAAAAGAAGTTTTTATATAAAAATTAACACGGGCATGTAGTGTTTTTGTCTTCCTGATTGGTAGAGTATTTTATAATTCACAACCAAATCACAAGTAAAACACTTAAGAGGGCTGAGTATCACACTCGTGGACAATATGAAAAACTGATAAAAAATGTTTTTGACAGTCACATTTTTTTTATTGTAGTTCTACAGGAAAATAATTAGCACAGAATCCTTTCAATACTTAACCAAACATAATACATTTCTCTAGGTTCCTCAATACTACAACAACTTACCAGTAGTTTGCGTAACAGATGTGCTCATCCTACTGACCCGATCTGCTAATTCTATCATTTCAATCTGGGCCTGCATACTCTCAATGTATGTGACTTCTGCAAAAATAAAAATGAACTTCTAATATTTTTCCTTTCTGTCAGACGGTTTTGAGACTCTATAACGTTCCATTACATGGAAAGTTAATCAATAGTAGTAATCGATGCGAATAGTTTGGATATCGATATAATTTTAATAAGAGACAATCTTGGACCTGTTTCATGTGTATTTTTTTAATATCCCGATGGGCCGAATAATATTAGACAATGTATTCCTAAATGAATTTATTTTTTCCCTTTAAAGTGTTTTCAATTAGTACTAGTACCTTGTATCAACGTTTGGTGCCAACAGTTACCCAAAAGCCTCTAACGATAAACATATTGTAATTGATGTTGGACAAAAGAATAATTATATAAATGGACAAAAGTGATGTTGATAAGTGAAATGGCCTCCCAAATCTTTTAATACACACAATTGCAGCAACATTCTATTTCTACAATTACCACCGGTCAATTGTTCTATAGATGACTTTTCTCTATGATCAGCCAGATGCAGCATTTCAATTCCTGCTGTATTACTATCTATGGACGTAATGTCTGAAAATTGGAATTATATAAATATACATTATTGTTTACATGTTAAGGAACAGTGGTTCTAAGAATCTTACAAATTCTCTGTTTTTTTTTTTCATTTTTGTTAATAGGTTAATATATTGTGATGAAATCATTTCAGTCTATATATTCTAAGGAAATAAATCAAATCGAAAATGCAATAGCTATGATACATGTAAGGGAAAACAATTGACCAAACTTTACGATAGACGTGATGACTTCTCATTCAGAATTGTCAACGCTCTTTCCATCCGTGGCAACATCCCTTCAGCGTACATAGTTTTCATATCACTACTCAAATGTTATTCCAGAGCTTGCCGAAAAATACGCAGACTTTTTGTATCGCACTAGACTTCTACCAAGCAGGCTTTTTGAACAGGGTTATGTTGCTACAAGTCATCACTACAAAAGTTTATGGTCGTCAGCATGAACTCGTGGATCGTTACGGTGTATACATCTCCGCCATGAAAACAGATTTGTTCAACGTGTCATAGTTTTCCTTTCTACTTTCGACTACTCTGGACTCCGGATGGTTTAGAAAAGCACTAGACTCTTATCCTATCGCTGCATCTATCCATGCTCCAGGTTTTAGTGGAGTCAGATTTGCTCATTTACTTTTGAAACTTGGTATGTATTATTCTAGTTACTTTATGTTCTTTGTCGTTTATGTCTGTTTTCCATCTCTGGTCTTTGTACCTAGATTATATTCTTTTGATTTCCGCTAGAACCTTGGTTCCTTTGATTACTCTCCTATTGTATTTTAGTGTTATTTACTGAGTTATCTCTCGTAATTATGAATTCTACAACACTATCAATGCTTTTATCTCTTACAAAAATATTTCCATGATAGGCAATAAACATATATAATGTTATTGAGGTTGGACAAAAGAACAGAAATGGAATGAATGAAAAGTGATGTTGATAAATGAAATGGCCTTCCAGATCTTTTAATACACCCAGTTACAACACCATTCTTTTTTTACACTTACCACTAGTCAATTGTTCTATAGAAGATTTTTCTGTATGATCATCAAGATGCAGGATTTCAATTCCTGATGTATTACTGTATATGTACGTGATATCTGAAAATTCGTATTTTTATATATATTTAATATATATTCATGTTATATTATAAATAGCGGTGTTTCTAAGAATCATGCAAATTTTCTGATATATGACTACCGCCCCCTTTCCTCCCAAGCAACACATTTTCATTTGTTTCTATTACTTACTTTATGTGTCTACGTGAAGAAATGTGTAGTTATTCATTTCAATCTGTTCTAAGGAAAAAGATCATATCGAAAATCCAATAGTTTCCATTGTATTTCAGTGTAATTTACAAACTTATCTCTTAATATGAATTCTACAATACAGTCAACTTTATTTCTAAATAAAAGGTTTTGGATAGGCAAATGTAATTTCTGTTTACTGTTCACTGAAACATTGGAAACAAAATATCAGATGATAAAGATATGTTGGTTTTCCAACCATTAATCTTAAGCAAGGATTATTGATGAATACTCTCCCCAAATGGTCACTGTTTGCGTAAATAAATCATGAAGACAAAATATGTACGGATAATGTTCCCATTGAAATTTAGTTTTTAAGTTGGCATCTTTCCGCAATAATACTTTTACAAAAAACCAAATCATTCCAGTGCATTGATGCACTCTATGATTTGAAGTAAAAAGTGGCTGACTTATCCAGCGGGAGTCCAAAAATGTGAGAAAACCTACATTTACACATTGTTTTAAAAATCTTAAGTTTTTCAACACTTTTTTTAAGTCTTATGTTCGAAAAACGCACTTGATTAAAATGTCTACTGAAATTAAGTTTAATTTAAGTACAGCCTTGCATATCATTCCTTCCAAAATATATTATGTATCTCTGAATAACAAAAACCTAGAATATAGATTGATAGTTTTCTTATTTGAAATGTGTACCTTCCTATTGGAACTTGAAAACTGCAGTGTAAGTATATTTGTTTTCATGAGACTATAAAACGGATCTCTATGAAGTATAATGGATATAATGATCAATTAGCATTTTCTTACCGTCTGTTTTACTCAACGTTTCACCGAACGACGCTGACCGATTCTGATTTACATTGTTGTACAGATGAATGTCTTCTTCCGTTAGATACTCTTCAGCTTCTGAAGTATCAATGAAATTTTCACACCGATAATTCATCTCTGTATTCCGCATTTGGTGCATCTGCTTTATGTCTTCCTTTGGTTTTTGAGTTCCGCCGATTCTGTTACTTTCACTAATTTGTTCGGCATCATACATTGCATGTGACCTTATATCTGTATTTGCGTTAAGTTTTATTTGCTGGGGACAATCCACAACTTCCAAGATTAAATTTGTATTTACAATACCATTCATTTGTTGTTGATTTTCATTTGAATTTTTATCAGAAGAAGCAGTTTTATATGTTTGATCTAATGTTCCAGAGCTTCCATTTGTATTCACCATCTGTATTGTGTGTTTGACAATATTCTTTCGTTTGACACTTTCATCTGCATCCACTATTCCGTGTATTTGTTTTTCGTCATACTCCAGTTTTGTGTTTCCAATTTTATTCATTTTAGGTGGAAAATCCTCTGTAATCGGGCTTATGCCTGTAATTGTATTTTGCCAACTTTGGTGATTGGATCCATCTTTTAGCTCAGAATTTTCATCAACATTATCAATTCGTGTGTGACAACTATTTTGTCCAGAACTTTCATTTGTATCTTCAATTTGATTTAATTGTGTGGGACGAGCATTTGGTTCAGCGCTCATATCAGGTTTTTCAATTAAAATTATTTGGATAGAACCATCATTTGATTCAGCACTCCTATCTGTATTTTCAATTTGGTACATGTGCATGGGTCTTTCTTTTGGCTCATAATTTTCATCAGTATTTTTCATTTGATTTTCATCAATTTGATTTATTTGTGCAAGACCACCCCTTGATTCAAAGGTTCCATTTATGTCCGCACTTTTCTCCACTGGTACAGGGATTCCAACTGAATCCTTAATTTGATATATTTGTGTTGCTCCATTCTTTGGTTCAGAGTTTCCATCTGTATTCCAAATAAGATTTCTTATTTGAATACCATTATTTTGCTCATCAGCATAATTAATGAGATTATTTTTCTTCAGACTATCTTTTAATCCTGGTCCCTCAACCATTTTTTCCCTTTGATTTTTTTGCTGTACATCATCTGCTTTATTGCTTAAAACTGTAATTGCAGTTTGCTGAATACTTTTCTTTTGATTTTGACTTTTATCTTTTTGTTTCTTCTTCTGTGATTGCTCAACTTAAAAAAAAAGTAAACAAAAATAAAAAGGATAGTAATATATAGAAGATGATGATGCTGCTGTTACATCAAATTTGATATCGGTAATCCGCCTCTTATCAACGCAAATATGAATTTCAGGTATCTGTATACCTTCTATTTAGAAATAAATTTTGTGTTACTTTTAATTATCTTTCATCCTTTTTTTACTTCTTGTTCATATGTGAGTTGATTTTACTACTAACATAGCATTGTTGACAACAAAGACTTTATTTAATGTAAAAATGGAATTTTTTTTATCCTTCCCCTACATTTCTGCAGTAAATACTTAACAATAAAGTTTATGACAGCAAAGAAAAAATCAGGAAGAAACACACACACACACACACACACACACACAAAATAACTATATTCGTCAAAGTCAAGGAGACTTAATTGTGATCTCGTACCTATTAATGAAACATCAATCACTTTCCCCGTTTTGTACTAAAATAACCTAGAGTTATAGTGATATACGCATGTGCCCTAAGGGTTATTGATGTTTGAACTGTGAACACCATTTAAACTCATGAGAAACAAAACTTATTGAGGAATTAAATAACATTGTGTAAGTGGAATGTGAAGCAAAAACTCCGGGATCTCATCCTGAAAAGATAAAATGTGTGGAATTTCAAAACCTCAAATATAGCCACAGCCGTTTGGTGTTATTTGAAACCGGTAACGTTTCCTTAATGAATGCAACATTAAGAAGTCGGGTATACGATTTGCCTTTGTTCCCGCAAGCTGTTCCGTTCAGCTTCAACCATCAATAAACTTTACTGGGATGATATCAAAAAGCAGTTTCACCTCCCGTATATATATGAGTTTGCTAAGCGTCTGTAATATCGAAAGGATGGCGATGAGCATGCCCATGTAAAGTTAGACTTGCGTGCAACTGTTGTTAAATCCATGCTTGCGAAATAAATAATTGAAAATTTGAAAAAAAGACTGACTTTACAAAACGTTCATTTGAATCAGTTGGAATCCTTGTCTTAGCCTCTTGTGTAACTGTTTACTGGTGCATGCACAGAGACGTATTTGTGAATGGAATCATAAATGTTTTGCACTAAAATTATATTTAAATTGGTTTGATTGTCAACATTAGAATATGAGAGTTTACAACTACCATAAAAATTAAGCAACACTTTCGGCGACCATCGATTCGAAAACCAAACTTTTCGAGTTGGGGTTACTTCTGCGGACATTTTACAGGCTAGAAATTAGCGAAAACAATCCCAACGCAAACAATTTCTACTTTTACATTACATTAAACTAAAATGTCGACCAGTTTGAATCTTGTTTTTCAACAATGCCGCGCTGGTGATAGCATTATTAAGAAAACTGTTTTGTCTGAGTAATTGTGATGGTGAGAGAAATGGCTTACTCTCTAACAAACAAGAGCATCTCACCGGTCTGTTTCTAACTGGTAATGAATCTACCTTGGTTTTGATGTCAGAAAATCACCAAATCTATAAAACGTACCATGCAACAATTCGTCGCTGTCGATCTTCAGCAGTTTCACATAACATGGCTTCACCTACAGAAGTATGATTCACTTTTGATATTAATGATACGGATGTAGAAGTACACGTGCCCTTTCATACATAACATTTGTAAAATAGAAATTGTCTGAAATTGCCCAAACTTGCTTGAGAAAAGCTAATGTTTCCCTTTTTTCATCGCTTTGAATTTGCTTTCTGATTATATGTCTGGTGATTAAAGTCTCAGCTAGTATATTTTGTAAAAGTTAACAAGGCATAGAAAGGAGAAGACAAGAAACAGAATAAATAAGTTCGTAGTAATTGTTTTAAGTCGCCTTTGAGAAATTCTGTAACTGTCAAGTTTATTGGGAAGTGATCAAATTTGTGAATATTATAAGAAAAGCAGAGAATGATAACCTAACCTGTGCATCTGACCATATTTAAAGCTTTATTAGTTGTTCATTTATTGTTTGTTTTGTGTCTATTGTATATATTTTTTTATTTCATGTCCTTCTTGTGTGTGTCTATTTTCATTTGTAATAACAAATATGATATTATTGGTTATCGAATCGAATAAGATTTCCCTTTGAATTCTGCTTCCCTTATTTGCTCTTTCGAATGATCAACTGACAAACTATTCACCTTTGTTGGGTCAAGAACTGTGCTACTCTATTTTCATTATGTATCAAGAATGGTCACTTTGTTTATATGTATACATAAATTGATTTAAATTTTGGTACAAGCACATACATGTGATAAGCATCACCGTTCAACTACAATATGCACTTACCACTACAGAAGTTTGCTCCTTCTTTTTCAATCTTTGTGCAATCTCCTTGGTCAATGAGATGTTTCGAGTGTGTCTTTGCTGTAAATAAAAGAGAATTTTTTTGTATTTGTTCTACAGAGCATAAAGAATTTAGTTTGTTTGTTTGTTGGGGTTTAACGTCCGAGCAGCAATATTTTAGCTATATTCAGACGATAAACATGAAATTGATGATAAAATGAACATTAAAAAATGATCAAATGAAAAAGGGATGGGACACAAGGACAATGGGGTCGATAAATTTTGATTGCCACTGGAAATAGGGGGAAATGGGTAGGGTCGGGCAATTTAGCCTCCTGTGGCGGAACCCTATGGTTCCTACTCCGGGAGAATACCACAGTAGAGTCCTTTAACGTGCGAGGAACTTGGCATCTTTCCCAACACGGTGCACCACTATGGTTTGCGGTCAGGTTTTCAGTATTATAGCCTGACAACCCCAGCATGTAAGACGCCAGGGGTACCCCATTCCACCACCTGGGGCACACATTCCAGTTGCTCTGTGGGCAGAGCGCCCTAGCCCCTGGCTAGGGTTCTGAGCACTATTTAGTCGCCTTCTACGACAAGCTTAGCGCTGCTGCAGGCCTATTCTTTTGACACCCGAACCTGCACGGGTCATAAAGAATTTAGAAAATGTAGATTATTATCACTAAATGCATCCATTCCCGGCGGCACTAAACCACTGAATTTAATTCATTCAACTTTACGCAAATTTGCAATTTCTTAACCTAATAAGTTAGATAGAGTCATGAAGGTAAATGGTAAAAAGTATCCAATATCTGTCGTTTATACTAATCATATAAACAATGATGTTCCTGCTCTTGGAATCATTTAATTATTAATCAAAGGGTTAACCGATTTTTTACTGAGATCTTGATCTTCAGCTAGATATCGGTGGAAAGTTCCAAGGCTTCAAAATGAAAAAATAAACATTGAAAAAAAAGGGTTTTCATAGATTTTCATTAAATTTGTATGTAGTATTGCAGTCTATAGTATGAATAGCATTATTGTAGCTAGTCTTTGACACTCCCTCCAATGTATTATTACTTGTATAATATGAATTATATAATATGTATGTCCTATCATATTCGCACGCGTTCTATGTGTGGTATAGTAATAGCTACATACAAATTTGTTACACAGTTCAGCAAGTTTCTCTGACGAAATTACGAATACCAAGAACAGTTACTTACATTCAGTTAATCAGTTTGTTATAATCCACGTTTTTTTAATTAATATAATGTACACGTACACGTACTTCATTTTATCAGTATAAGGCACGTGTACGACAATTTCCACATCCATTGTCGAATCTTTATTCAAAACCAACGATGTGTGACATAGAAGTCGGGAATTTTAAAAGTTCACTTAAACGATCGTGTCAAGTATTCAGTTTGGAGTTCATTGATTTATAATTATCGAGGTGCATGTGGCTGATACTTGCAATAGATAAATTGTGATATTATACAAGATATAGAATATTTTATTAAAAAAATGGGAGTTTTTCTTTGTCTTCAATCAATCCCTGGGTGTGAAAGGTGTAAGATATCAGGGAACCTTTACAGGGGCGGATTCAGGATTTTATATTAGGGGGCGCACAGTTAAAATTTATTTGAGGTTAAATTTTTGAACTATTCTTCTAAAGTGGGTGCAATGTAGATATCTTTTGTGGATAAATTAGCGAGAAATTAAGGTTTCCGCCTAAAACCGCCTAAATCTACCCCTGACAACCCATGCTTTGCAAAATTTTAGGGGGGGGCGCACGCCCGACACGTCCTCGCCTGAATCCGCCCCTTGCTTTATATAGCTACCCTGGGCTAAGGGGAGTTTACTGTATTGCAGGATTTGTATATAAACTGTATCTGAATCTTTAAAAAAAAGAATTCAACGACACGACCAAAACCTGAGGGAAGCAAAACAAAAACATACTGAAACACCTATACACAACAGAATGCGCCACGATTATATTTAAAAACTGAATGAAACAGGCAATAATGCATTTGTAATTCTAATTCCAACAAAATATAAGAGACACCAAGTGCTTTGGAAGGGTTAGCATGTATTGTCATGCCATTGACACCGATATATTGCTAGTCGAGTGAAACAAAGCTGTTATAAATGTCAAGCGTGGTGAAAAAAAAAAAAAAACAATGGAAGTACTGCTAAAAGCGAGAGATTTCTCCGAACCCTTGGAATAGAAAAGCGCGTTATGCATCTATATACAAACAAAATTGAAGCAACACTCAGAAATGAAGTAGTGTTAATGAAAAGTCTTTAAAGATTTAAATTTCTTTGGGTGACTTTTTTCATCAATGATAGTAAAGTTTAGTGCATATTTTCTAGCTTCAAACACTTATATAACAAAGTTAAAACTACCGAGTTAAAACATCTAGTCTGTATTAACTTGAAGACTTCCACCTCTTGATCCAAAACAACAAAAAAGATATTTGAAAGAGTAAATACTTAATGTCAGATGGGGAAAATCATCCCTTTTGATATGCACAAACATTACATTAAATGTAGTACTTTAATCCTATTCCACAAGACTTTCTGTATTAATATTAAATCAAATGAATAAATCTACATTCTCAACTTCTCACTATCCAACTGATGATACTTTACGGCAGATTAATAGTAAATAAGTATTTCATATATCAGTATTACGTTTTTGAAGAAGATATTCTATTAAAGTGGTGAACAGTTTCTTACATGGTCAATAAATACTATTTCTGGAATTTATTTATTTATAATATTATGTTATAAACTGTTCCAATTGAGTTAATTACGCCAAACAAAAATATGTGTGTGTCCTGTTTCAAGTCTGAAAAAATAGGGTTGGTAGGTTGGTTTTTCTTTTTTTTTCCTTTTTTTAAATGAAAATAATAGCCACTGTATGTCTAAATACAAACAAATACCAGTTTTGTACATTGTCAATTTCGATATGCTGTTCATGTGTTTTAAGGAGTAACCGCTCATCAGCAGCATTAAAATCAAATGTATAGGAAGATCAAAATTGTACTCCTATTTGATTTTGGAATCATTATACTAAATGCCGTCAGTACAATAGGCTCAGGAATCCCACTTTGTTCACCGATTTTCCCGCCAAAAAGTGAAGCGAATGTCATCCATTTTCTTTTATCAATTCTTGCATTTCGAAGTGTTTTAGACACTTTCTGATGGGACAAGCATTGTTAATTGGATTTAATTTATTCTGTTAAAAGGTAAATCTGATTCTGATTGTATCATATAGTTTAAAAGGGCCATGAAACCTCTATGTAGCTACGTGCACATGGCCATGATTGTGTTTACCTTTGACCAGATTATGAGAGTAGATTATCTTAATAATATATTGACTTCAGATTGACATCTCCTGTAATGATATTGTGAGTCACGATCACCTGGTCTAATTACATTTGATGGCTTCAGTCGTAAATTGGTTTTGTTCATTCAACTCTGATCAGATATCACCACAATCGTTTAATTAGAGAGAATATGTGTTACTGTCAAACTTTCTGTCAGTTTTAATATACAAAACCTAGGCGCAGAGAAAACCGCCAACAGGTTATTTTTATTGACAGATCTAATAGAAATCGCGAATTGCGACATTGGCGTAACCCTAATCCGTATCCGTTTCAATGCCAATATTGATTGTAGGGAACGTAATATAAGTACTTCATTATTATGGTAAACATTAGCTCTGAAATTTATGATTTTTGCCGAAAAAAATGCTAGGGTCGGCAATTCGCTTTACACAACAGGGTCGGTAGGGAAACCGGAAACACACTTATTTTTTTTTTTTTTTTTGGCCTAATGCGTGCATTAAATGAAAGTGAAAGTTGAAAATTGTGCCTATATAAAAATTTTTCTTTTGAATTTAATTTAATACAAATTATCAAATGCATGTATTGCCAATGACAATTTAGTTTACAAATGTTATTGCGCCATTATAAGGTCAAATACATTTTCGTCACACATACAGGCATCTGACAATTGTTACTTACACATATGTTTTTGTTTTAGAGAATCCATAAGTAAACATTTTATACAAATTGGAATACATGTTTTAACACTATAGTTATAATATTTTACAGAATGTTCATTTTTTATGCTTATTAAAAAAAAATCGCAAATTTCGTTCGACCGTGATAAGCAAAAACAAAAATTTGGTAATACTCAATGCCAGAACAATTTATTTGGATAAACCATACCTGAAAAAAAAGTCAAATATGTCTCTAAATTAATGCACCATAGATTAGAAAATTTAAAGCGTAACAAAGCCACATTTAAGGAGATTCCTAACTCCCAATAAAAATACCTTTCCTTTGTAACGTACATAAAACATGCTGAATAACTCATAACGTTGAAAAAAATGTATAAATAATATGACAAATTAGTTTAAGTATTAGACTGAGAACTTACCATCATTCGTCCTTTTCCGATGAATCTAACTTAGCTCTTTTATGTTATATTTATTATGCAATCAGATGTCTTTTGATTGGATACAGTTTAATTTTCCTCTATGGGCGTGTACAAATACAACTAGTTGATATAATATTTGCTCTATCAGTTTAACATGATAAATTTTACGTAGCTAAAAGAAATGTCAAAACATCATTATACTACCGCAAACTTATTAGGGGGGCACGTATCCGTCTCACCGTACGTCTGTTCACATACTTTATAAGATCATCTCTTCTTAAATGCTTGATGGAATTTTGATGAAACTATCAGGGGTGGATCCAGGATTTTAGATTGGGGGCGCACAGATCAAATTTCACCGAGCGGAGAGAGATGAAAAATGTTTTTAAGGTTAAATTTTTGAAATATTCTTCTAGAGTAGGTGCAATATAGATATTTTTGAGATAACAAAAGCGAGAAAGTTTTAACCTAAAACCGCCTAAATCTACCCTGACAACCCATGCTTTGCAAATTTTAGGGGACGCACACCCGCCACGCCCCGCCTGAATCCACCCCTGACTATACATAAAGTATACCATATGCAGATGTACATAAAACAATGGCTCTTCGTTACCATTCAAGGGGATATCAGGACTTTGTATGTAACTGCGGGGTAAACCTTTTTTATCCGTTATGGCGTATTTTCCGGCAAAACAAAGGAATGTTTGAAATACAAAGACCAAATATTTAAAACCTTTCTTCCCGAAATCGGTATATAAAAATATTGTGAAAATTTTACCAGCAAATGTGGTGAAAAAACTATTATGTTGCTTAGAATTTGGCTACCTATAATATTACAACAATTATCACACGCCTAAACTTTTGAAAGGAAATTGATGGTAATAAATGTTGAAGTTCAGCAACTTCTTCTTTTATAATAGGGTGTTAATAAATCTAACAGATTAATAGGTGTCAAATTGTGCATAATGACAGAAATTTCCTTTCAAGTATCAAAATCTATGAAAATATTAACAATTTCACTTTTATTAAATGTTAGAAAGTCCCCCCCCACAAAAATAGTTAAGTTGATAAACTGATACAATACTCATAAAAGGCACACCATGTATTGTAACCCATTAATTGGAAGTGCTGGGGTAGTACAAGAATTAGATGGTAGAGAGGATATGCAGGAAGAAATAACAGAAGAGTAATAACCAGGTATTTATATATTTTGTAGGGTTCGAACTTAAAAGACTCCTAAATAATAGGTCGGAGAATCAACCTCAGTTATGACACTGGATGTCTGAGGGTGTGCCACCCAGAATTCATTACTGTAATTATGGCGATACGGGCCCACCTAAACTATTAAAATACGGGAAAATACCTAAAAGTGATGTAAACCCGGAACACAAGCTTTGAAAGATATCCGAAAATATCTTCGGATACGCTCTTATGAAAATGCCTTCCAAAGAGAAAGAAATAATGATAAGATTTGGAGAATTTAGAATACAGGATTCTGCCGCCGACGCTATAAAAGAAAGTGCTGAAACCTATATCACTTCAATATTATCAAACGCTAACGTGTGTTATATTCATGGTAAAAGAATACAATATTAGTCAAAGATATACAGCTTGCCCGAAGACTTATGATGGATTATTATTTGCTATTATCAGATTATTATTGGTTGTAATAGAAGTGATATAGCAGTGTCAGTAAAGAGTACAGATACAGTTCCACCAGCGCCACGACACGAAAAAAAGAACAAAGAAAAGAAAAATAAATACTCCTTCCAAAAAACCAGTGAAGAAAAGACTTTTTATATCAGGTAACTATTATTTATCATTATTATTATTTTTTTTTAGCAAAAATGCCTGTCAAGAAAAATTTCTCTCGGATGCGTCTTCATTTACACTCCCTGTTGTACCATCATAAACACAGTTGATATTGCTAAATACGGAGATTATGATGACGATAGAAGGCACGCAATCCGTACCAACTGGGAAAATTGAAATTGACAAAAAGTAGCAGAGCTCATCATGTAGATTTTGAATCATCATTGAACTATGACAGAATGTTTAAAATTATTATTATTGTAAATTGAGCGTTGACAGATATAAAAGCGCTGTCAGTTTTGGTGTTAAAGATGGTGTAGTACAAATATTACACAACACCACCAGATCCAAACTTCCCTGAATTGAATTGGATCTACACAGGAAAGGAAAATTACTTGCACCATAAGGCTGGTGCTGATTTATATACATCCGCAGAACACCAACCAACAAAGTTGCAAGCCAAAAAATCATTCCAGATCAAAATTACAAAAATGATATACATAGACAGAGAGTCAAATATGAAACCTATTTTAACAAAAGTAAAGGTGTCCGTCAAACAGAATGAAGTTCACGAGGCTTACGATCCGGATGAAATATCTTTCGGGATACTCCAAAACATGACACTTAGTCATTACATGTCAGGAGATATTATACTCAGGAAATGGTGGACACCAGTGGCTTTATATTTATATTGGAAAGAATATACAAAACAGCGCAAACTGAATTTATAGGTATATGTAAGACAACTGCACTAGTAGGCCATATATTTACTGAAACGGCCAAAATTTTTTCAGTATAAGTCACTTGTTCAGTGCCTATTCAGTGTGTTTTACCCGTTCGTGTTCAGTGTTTTAAGTATACCGTTCAGTATGTTCAGTAGCTTTTCATTAATGTTCAGTAATTGAGTTCAGTACGATACAAGAGCCTGTTCAGTGTAACTTGGTATAAGAAAATAATATCTTTGTTATATCCCTTTGGCCTCCAATTAGATAATACATACTGTGTATATGCATTCAAAGTTACATTTGCCAGCTACACAAACAACTTGTTTGTTAATATTTTGTTTTTGTGCTTGTTTGTTTTTGTCTATATTTTATTTTTATTTGTATTTTTAATTCTATCTACTTTTGTTTTTTGTTTAATTGTTATTTAATTGGAATGCCGAATAATCTCAAAGATATTCCGCGTGCAGTCATTTAAGATATAATTAATTGAAATTCATTACAATATCATGGTTTTGATTTCTTTAAAAAATGATGATTTATTTCAAACGTTAACTAGACGTATTAAATCGTAAATGTACATGTGCAGGTACTGTTCTCGAAATGTCTGAATTGAATTCTTTAATATCATTTTATTTTACGTACTGAATGTATGCAGTGAATTTATGGCGCCACGCCGATTTTGTTTTTAACATGTGACTGCCGAGCCATGCGAAGATAAAAGAAGCCGCCCACTCTACCAATAATAAAGCCTTACATATAAACAGATTTGCAATACAAAGGTTATAATATTATTAAAATCAATTAGATAAAATTTTGTGCTGAGCCCCTTGTTCACTTTAATTTTAAAAGATCTGTTAGTAACTTTTGTTTAATTTGAGTTTATGTTTGCGGTTCTCCGAGGAACCCTGCCACCCTGTACATTTATAAAATAAGTGCGTTTTAGTTTAACTTACCAGAACAGGTTCTTTCAAGTATCTATCTAATTATGATTATTGAATTTTGTTCAAATATTTACAAATGTAGCTCTAGATAGACCTACATTACTTAGAATGCACGAGAAAAATAAATGTAACCCAACGTTAATTAGCTATGCAAAATGATTAAATCATTGGTCTACGTATTGCACTATTCAATATTCCAAGATAATGGTTTATTGCTCATGGACATATTTTCAAATACTACACATACATTTAAAATTATTTTTTTTTATAGACAGAAAATATCTGTAGGTTCTTTCCTTGCAAGCATAGGGTCACATTATACTCTAATTAACACTTCTTCGTCACCTTAATTTGCTTTCCAAATTGTCGAAAATTAAAGTCAAGATAATTAATTTTCTAAGGGCTTTGAAATCATTTGTTATTTAAACATTTCCCTCCCCTTCATGTTTTTTTTATTTAATAATAGAAATAAAACATCAAACCGAATTTCAAAGTCGAGCAACAACGTACCGCTAATCAACGAAAGTCTACAACGTCGTGGTTACAGACCGTTACTAATGTTATTGCCGAGAAGACTTGAATGTTTTTTTTTAATGAATTTAGTATCGCAAGCACTGCCCATTTTTATTACTGTATTTTATTTTGAGAAAACATATTTATGTCGGTCTTCGTGCACTAAGATCGGTCTTTGCAGTGTTTAGCTGAACCCGCAATCAACGACACAACAATTACATAATTACTTAGAACAGGTTCATATAGAAGTCTATAACTATATAGAAGAAATTGCACAAAAGACTAAATAGTGAATGTTTCAATGACTATTATTATATAAATAACCTTTCCAATGGTATTACTTTTACTTCAGAAAAATGTCATATGGGGCTTAGTGCTACTTTTAAGGTCTTAGTGCACTAAGACCGGTTTTGCAGTGTTTAGACGGACCGTAAAATTGCTGTGTAATTTAACTTTCGAAAACTAAGGCCTAATGGATTCCCCAATTACATGTAACGCGTGTCATATGGTTTTGACTAATTTTCCACTGCACATCTCTGTTATAAATAAATACTGTACTATAAATTAATGTTCAATTTGAAAAAAAACATTAAGTTTTAATGTTTATATGCATGTACAACCAACTAAATGTTACCTTATAAATTTGCGTGATGATAATCCATTTCAAATATATTGACATGCCCTTTTGATTTGAAATAATAAACCTGTCGTGTAACGTTTTAAAATGACTTTATTCAGTTGGGAAAAATATCGATATGTTATCTTTTTTTCAGCTAGGTTAACACTCTCTTTAAAAAAAAACAACAACTACTGAATTATTTATATATATTTTATTATTATAGGCTTCTATCAGACTACGGAACCGTTGGCATTTTCGAATTATTCATTTATCTCAATTGGTTTTGTTTCTCATAAATATATATATATATCTATATATAAATATAATAAGTTTTCCTTTATTTATTGATTAATTTGTTAGTTTATTTATTTATATATTTATTTATCTGACTGTAATAAAGAAAATAAGAAAAAAATAATTATGATTTAGAGCCCAACAAATATAGCCGTCATTACAAGACCCTTAGTAACTACACTAATTTGCACTTTAAAATAAGTTTAATTTAAGGGAGGTAACTCAATTTGATTTAATGTCTAATTCTAGTATAAATATATTGTTAGTCATGTGCACATAGAAATACAAGACATAAACTTATTTTCCCTTGACAGAAAGTAATGAACACTCTTAACACTACTGAATCAATGTTGAGTAAAGGTACTTAATTACTAAAATTGCTCTTGACAACTCTTAACGACAGATACTGAATTTGCACTGAAAAGGCACTGAAACTCTTAAAACAACTGAAATTAAATTTGTTAAGAGTTTTCAGTAGATGTTTAGTAGGAAATGGCCAATTCAGTAAAAAAATTCTACTAGTGCTGATGTACAATTGTACATTACATTAATTAATGGACAAATGTACCAGGTTAATGCATTCGACACACCCTAAGCTAAAGTACACCATCTTATATCATCTGTTGTTGAAATACTTTATCATTCTCTCGAACCTTACGAACACGCACAAGTTTTAAATGAAAATATGATTACTTCTATGTATGGCAACTACTTGCATGAATCCAAAACAGAAGACACCAACAAGGTTCCATACAATATTGCAGTTCATCCCTTTTTGTCTGGAGCCATAGCTGGTTGGTCAGAAATTTGGGACTAGAACAAAAATAATGAAACTTCTATCATGTAACAACAAAAACAAACTGTTATGTGAAAGAGTAATCAAGGGAACCAAGATTATAGCAGTAATAAAAAAAAATGTAATCCAGGGACAAAGACCAGACAAGGAACTCAGGCATACACAACAAAGAACATAGAGTAACTAAAATAATACATACAAAGTAACAAAAGCAAATGAGCAATCCTGGTAGGGTAAGCATCGACTGCTTTTCTAGAAACACCCGCCGAGTTGCTCATAAAAAGGCAAGTCCGGGGTAGACAAACGAGAAAAGGAAAACTATGACCCGTTAAATAAATCAGTTTTCATCGTGTAGATGGGTATACCATAACGATCCACGAGTTCTTGATGACGACCATAAAACTTCTGTAGTGATGACTTCAATCTTGTAGCAACACAACGCTGTTCCGGAACGCTATTAGAGTTCTTGCGCGATACAAAATGTCTGTGAAGTTTCGGCAAGCTCTGGCATAATGTATGAATTGTGATATGAACACTCCATACGCAGGTGCTGAAGGGGTGTTGCCACAGATGAAAGGAAAGTTGACAAGTCTGAATGAAAAGTCATCACGTTTGTCGTTAAGTTTGGTCAATAGTTTTCCTTTACTATCGATTTCTAAGTGTAGATCAAGATATGAGGCTCATTTCACAGTACCTTAGTATCCTTTATCTCATGATCTTTAGGGTAGATGCGATGTATCAAGTCCACGAAATTAGGATTGTTTAAAGATAATACGTCATTTATATAGCGAAAACTGAAATTAAAGGATCTAGCCAAACCATATTCTTTTTTCGGATCAGATCATCTATAAAGTCAGCCTCATAAGAGTGAAGGAATAGGTCAGCAAGTAAAGGAGCGCAATTTGTTCCCATTGGAATGCTGCCCGTTTGTTGAAAAACACGCCCACCACACTGGACAAATATGTTATCGATTAAAAATTTCAGCATTTTGTAAACATTCTCCTCTGTAAATTTGGAAGATGATTTGGAATTATTTCTTACAAAGTATGAGAAATCTCTATCAAGAACTATATATTTGTATCTAGGTGTACCGTCTTTTTTGGAAACAAACAACGATGTATAATATTTTTCAGTCGGGATTTTAACTGCGTATGGGGAATAGAAGTATACAGTGTTGAAAATCATAGGTTTTAATGTTATTATATTCAGATAATAGTTTTGAACTGATTGTCTCCAAAAGATCTCTCGATTTTTCATGATCCATATTGAATTAATACCACTATGGGAGTTCAAATGTTGTGGTAGGACTGCGGAGCCTCTTTGACGTTGTGAGTATAGAAGTTAAAAGTTTGTATGGATTCTTGTGGAGTTTATGAATCCAGTACATAAATGGTAAATCACAATCATCGTCCTTGGTAGAGAGACCAAAGGAGGATAACACATATTTATGGTTTACCACAAGCTCACTAGTCGTCACCACACAAGCCTAATATACGGGTAGTGTACGGTGGAGTTGACTTGCAATTTCAAGTTGACAACATTTACGTTGCAATTGTAGAAGAAACTAAAGTAACAAGGACGTGCACTCTATGTATAGATTTACAATATTGCAAAAAGAAAGTCATTAATTACATATTTATTTGACCTTGTAAGCATATCTAAGAGAGAATGAACATCTGTTACTATATTGATTTCTCAATTTAATTTTGAACGATAAAAATCTGTACTTTACAATTAATACCTCTATTGGGGGTATATACATGTAACATTTTAATAAATGAACTTTACAAGGCAACGGCATTATTTAAATACTCTGTATTTTTTCAGGAGTTTTCTTTGATATATTCAAGAAAAAATATTTCATCAGACCTTTTATGAAACCATAAAAAAGTCATTTCTACAATGATATTCCGACAGGATACAGGAAACCTGGGAAAACACCCACTACTGCTTCCATGTATGCTTTGCCGTTAAAAGTAGCCAAAAATGAAGATGCCACAGAAACAGAATATGTACTTTATCCGGTCTTTAGAAGTCAATAAGCTTATAATGTTACTTTTGTTTAGAATGAATGAGGGATGTTCATAGTTGTGCAGTTTTTGATAGGTTCAGTGAAACATTAAAACAAGAAGAAGAATGTGCATGTATTTTTATTTTCATTAGTAGATATATTAAACCATTTAAACATTTTCCAAGAACAAAGACTAAGTCACTCCTGTGCAACTGGACTAGAAGATAAGCAATATTTGCAGGAATTAGTTTGCCTGCTGAAGAAAAAAATATGAATTGAATTCAGTTATTGATAGTAAATTTTTGGACAAAATATACAAGACAATGAGTGATTATGAAAAGTTTGAGAATGATTTTGAAAAACGTATTATCTTTACTGATTGGAGTGATATGTACCTACAGGTTTATGACGAAGATGTATTTACTGGAGTTGTGGTCAGACGTAAATTGCTAAATGTGCCCAATAGTAGAGCTCATTGGTTTTACTTTCCTTTAAATCCAATTTTAGTAAAGGTAATAAAGAAGAATTTGGGTTTGACCATAACTCCAAGACATCCACGATACAGAATATTGTACAATGATAAAAGAATGAAGCTTTCAGACTTGTGTTCATAACTTTATTTACTCAGTGAGATTGGTATTATATACCACTTATATTTGGTTAAAATAGCTTGCGCACTCAGTTTGTTAGGTGTAGTGGATATACATTGTTCATATAGTCGAGCAAAACTGCTGAAAAACTAACTGCTTATTTTATGGATAAATTACCGCCTTAATTGGTGGTAAACAAGTCACACTAAAAGAGTGAAAAGGGCATCCTCTCAAAAATGACAAACACCCTTTGGGTTAGTGGTGGGTGATAAACTATTGATATAGCTTTCTTTCAGTGTGATATACTTGTTCTATTGTCCTCAGAAATGCTTACATATCCATTGCACTACAGTAATGTGTTTTCTGTCTGTAGTGTCCCCTCATTACTAAATTAGTGTGTGTTCTTTTCTTCCTCTCCCTTGTCTGAAAATAAAAATAAATAATAAAATAATAAAAAAAATAATAAAATGAAATAAAATAATTTTCTTTTTAATTTTTTCTTAACCTTTTTAGAGGGCGTTGCCAACTACACGGGTGTTAATGCTTTTCTTACGGCATCTCCTCTTTAAGTCGTGCACCAGTTTTCTTTCTTTTTTTAGTATTACAAGTCACATCTCAGGGTTCATTATAGTTTTATGTTTACACTTGTAACTTCTGCGTGTGCCTATCTAAACTGATGAAACTGGAACCCCTGTTTGGTCCTTGGTCCTCATAATCTGATCTTTATTCTGTCTTCTTTTGAGAAAATTGTTGGGTGCCTTGTTTAATATTCATCCTCTGCATGTTCTGCATGTTCAATTGTTGTTTTTTTTTTTTGTTTTGCGCTTTTTTATTTTGTATGCTTATTTTGTGTATTGTATTATGTAGTTGACATTTTGTAATAAAAGAAGAAAAAAGAAGAGAAGAAAAAAGAGAACAATTTTTAAACAGTACATTTGGTTGTGCTTAGAACATATATTGTACAACCAATTGTACTGAGAAATATTTAATCTCTAATAATCTACACCCCAATAACAAACAAAAGGAAAGAAGACATTAAGGTAAGTATCTTTATTAATCCTTTTAAATCCTGCTGATACTGCCGTGTCACGTTCAGCTTTTAATACAGTAAATATTCGCTTAAAACCCGGCTTCTCAGCTTCACTTTGGGTGGATCATTGCTTGCAATAATAACTTTCTCACTAAGGGCGGATCCAGAATTTTATATTAGGAGGAGGGCGCACAGTTAAAATTTCGCCGAGCGGAGCGAGCCAAACAATTTTTAGGTTAATTTTATGAAATATTATAGAGTGGGTGCAATGTAGATATCTTTTGAGGTAAATTAGCGATAAATTTAAGTTTCAACCTAAAGCCGCCTAAATCTATCCCTGACAACTCATGCTATGCAAATTTTATGGGGCGCACGCCCGCCACGCTCCCGCCCGAATCCGCTCCTGCTCACACGCCAAAACAAAAAATGAACCCCCTTTCCTCTCAACTCTTGCAAGATGTCGTTCATCAGTCAAGTTATTAATTAGACTGCTCTCTCTTAAAAAAACTTACAGCATCTTCATACACACAGTAGTTCTCACCACTGAAAGAATGAAATGGGAAGTGTGACTTATCATGGGGTAGCTCATACCGATCTATACTTGCAGAATGGTGATTTTGTTGTCAGCAGAAAGTTTAATTTTTTTTCATCGCATTTATATCTTACCTCTCAATCATTTTAGGGATAATCATTGTGTTTTTCATTATATCAGTCTCAGTCAGTTATTCAATATAATTTCATGATGTTCATGCAATGCAAATCTTTTTCAGAGAGATTTTGATTTTTTTTCAGTAAATTATGAAATATATAAATATATCATTATTTTTTCAGAACTTATTGGAAACACATCCTCAAATTATGCTCTTTTGAGAAAAAGATATTGTTTCATAAGGTTTTGTTACTGCTAGTTTAAAAAATTCGTAAGTATCCAATTAACACACATACAGTAAACTCTACTGCAATGCAATTCAAATACGTTTTCTACTGCTTATATGTATAGAAAGAGTAATCAAGGGATCCATCTTGTAGCATAAATAACCCTGATCTAATCATTAACATAAAAATGATTGTAAACAATTTTTTTAAATATATGTGTTATATCTTATACATTGCACCAGATTACTAAATTACATTCCGCACATGGCACGGAAATTATACCATTTTCATGAATCGCACGTTTCAGTTGCTGAATAAACACTTTGTAATGTAAACTTGTCTCTAAAAATGAATAAATTTAGAGAATTTTTGTAGGGATTTGTTTGGAAAGCATTGAAGTATATGTTTTTCTCTTATCTCTCCAGCTGTTTTTTTTTTTCAAAAATAGACAAAAAGTTATATGAACAATAATTTGTCCTGCTATTTTTTATCTTATGACTATCAATCCTGCTTTTTCAAATTTGATTTTAGCAACATCCTCCAATACATATTAAATGATATTTACCTTAACTGTAGAATACAAAGTTTTTGTACAAGAGCATGGGTAACCCGCTTGTTATTAAGCACAAAAGAAGTTCGTCAGGAATTACAGTGTTGTACTGGTCGTCCTCTTCATACGGCACGGGTTTTTACAGACCGTCACCAAATATACGAACATTTTCTTCTATCCATATCTTAAAACCTTTGAACTTCATCCATAAAGTCTTTTAACTTTTGTTCCATATTCTTCTTCATACCAAAAAAAACAAAAAAAAACAAACAAACAAACAAACAAAACAAAACAAAACAAAACAAAAACAAAAAAAACGTACGGTACCTTCTTTGTTTTTTTTTCAACCAACTTGGTCATGCCAGTAAAACTTCGGATTTCTTCAGCTTAATTTTGAAACACTATTTGCATAGAAATACTTGTTATACCTGTCTTTTTCTAAATCTTGAGGGCAACAATGATATCGCCGACCCATATTGCAAGTCCATATTGAATTAAAAAAACTTACACTGTAAACGGCCCTCATATGGGTTTCAAAAATTAAGAACTGTACATTCTTTTAGTGAAATGATTTTTTCTGTAACTTGTGTTGAAGACCTTATCGGCAATACTAAACTGATTTTCATGTCTAGCAATATATTAGACGATGTGATTAACAATCTCAATTAAAGCAAGCAATTCCAGGAATATTTAGTATATGGAGTGAAATGGAATGAATTGCTTTAAAATGTAACCACTAGGTGCCATACCCTCAAAGGAAGACATTTGAGGTCAATTTTTGAGAAACGTTTTAGTAATCAGAAACCAAAAACTAACTCCCTTTCTCAAATCCAAAGATGTATCGAGTTTGAATGATGTGAACATACTTGTCCCAACAGTTAAGAGTACTTTGTAGTCATATCAAGCGGGACTCTGCATTTTTAAAGATACTGTAATAAATCATACCATGATTGATTTTGATGATCTACAGCAAAGAATAAAAGGCATTGTAAATTCTATTAATCCCATTCTCCTCTAGCGAGCAACCGCACCTTCCTATTCAATCAACTGTGTCATCATACATGCTCATCATATCTAAAACACATTTTTTTATTCAGAATTAAGAATTTTGCAAGTTAACTCAAACTATTTATAACGCATTAAACATAATTTCTTTAAAAGCTAGACTCATAATCCAAAAGATTCAAGTATGTGTGTTCTACTAGCCATTTTCCTTTAACTGGTTTCAAGACTCCATAACAGTACTTCCAAAAACTTATTCTGTAGGAATAAAACCAGGAAACTCCTGATAGACATATTTAGCAGCAAAGAGCAACCAAAAATGATCAAATTCATCAAAATCACTGTCAGACCGAACACAAAATGTTTCTTATCACGGTCTTCAATGTATGATGAAAACGTTACAGGGCTGATTCAGACTCAGGATAATGGGCACTAGACTTGCATTGCTTTATTCAAAGTTCAAGGACCACTTAATGGAACAGCTTTGGCATAAAACCTGATGGTAATTGAAATAAGGAAAAGAACTTCACCAATCCCTCACTTAGACTAAGTTTTGCACACAACGGTAAGTAATTTTAAAGGATCATATTCATTCTCTGGAACATGCCTTTTGACTAATTTAGATTCAAAATTAGACAGAATTTTGATCAAATAATATCCTTATTGTATGTTGAAGTCTTGAATATAATCCGAATCAAAAACCGCACTAAATTAAACCCAACGATTTACATATAATTGGGCATAGTAAAACTTACTGCTTAGTTAATGTTAAATACATGAATAATGACAGGACTTTTCTATCAAGGACCAAAATTAATGAAAACAGTGAATCCTTTTTTATTGAAAATAACAAAGTCACATCTGAAAAGTTATGGAAACAAAATAATGACAGCAATTTCCTTTCAAAGGTTTAGGCTTTATATGATATTTAACATCACTCAACATGCATAATTAAAACAATTGACTGTAAACTCACAATATGGTGAAAGAGTACTCAAGGGAACCAAGTTTGTCTTGTACATAAAAGCATCTGACAGCTTAAATGATGATGTTGGGTATCTCATTGCCTGACTAGAAATGGTATGTACATTTTATTCTTATTTCTTGTCACGAATTAGTTACACAATACCTAACGTACAAATAAATCAAAATCATATGCTGTCTAATCGCCGGCATAATTTTACATAACCTTTTCTTCAAAATATAGACTAAAGTTATTTTTTACAAACGTTCATCAATATTTGCAATGATTATGCTTTGTTTGAAAATTATATCTATATACTCTGGGAATATACTTTCTGATTCTGATTTCTGCAATAGATTTGCAAAGACTAGAAAACTGGAATTTGTTTGTTGGCAGGGAAATATTGTCGGCTTCGCGGACAGCATTTTTTATGATTGTCTTTGTATACTATGAACAGAACATTGTTGACAAATTCATATTTTGTATTTGTCAACATGTTAGCGAGCAGACTAGTTTTGTTTGACCATAGCTGCTGGTTAAATTATCGATTTTTCTGTATCGATATATGTTCAGTTATATGTTTTAATAATGTCTAACAGTCATTTTGTATGGCCGGAAAAAAATTAATTACCGATAAAAAATATTTAGTTATTTTAAATGATATGTTTATATCTTAAGGGGAGATGAGCATACACTCTGCATTGCGTAGTCAGAAATTCATAATATCCAATAAACGATATCATCTATTACAAATAAACCGAAACATAAAATAATCTCAATAATGTCCTTTACAATCTTGAAATATAATTTCTATGATATTTTGTTCAACTTCATTTCTACAGGAAATTTAGAAACGTGATAGCAAGTTTAATGCTAAACATATATTGAATTCAGACAACATATTTAAAAAGCATATCTGTACAAAATTGAAAGGTATAATTCATTTGATTTTTTTAAACGCAATTTTATAAATATTTTCAGGAGAATCCCGAGATAAAAAAAATATTACCCGATGAGATTCAAAGAATTATCATAAAGATGTGCCTAAATATGGACCCAAGCACACGCTTTGAGCTGCAAAATGTCAATTCATTCTTTGAAACCGTAGTTAATGAGACACAAGCACCATGTTTACATATAAGACCAAATTTGTTTCCCGGAAAAATAAAACATATTAAAGTGCAGCGAATAATAGAGGCTTCAGGGATCGGAAGCGGTCTTGTTCTGGAAATAAGACGGACACTACAGCGACAAAATTGGAAAAATGCTATACTAACTTTGAATCCATTAAAAAATAATTGGTATGAAATAACTAATATATATTGGAAAGTATCACCGTAATTAAATTCAACTGGACAACGGCTAATGTATATTGTAATAACATATCTTACTAAATGTACAAACAAACCAGACACTGGTAAAGGAATAGAAATATTTTGAATCTTTATTTGTATACTTATCAACTGGAAAATGTGTAAAACAGAATTCAGTAGGTAATCTTGAAATGATAGTTATTTTTTTATTTGACGTGATATGAAGAGTTAATATTCAATACAATAATTGCTCGCTTAAAATTTTGCAGAGTGATTTTTGTTTTGCATTGGTAGCTTATTTAAAAATTAACGTCACTGATTAAATCTAAAATATATGTCAATTATTGATCTTTAAGTGTCCTTTACCTAGAAAGCTGAGGAAGGGGAAATTGTATGTACTAGTTTATCATAGATAGTATCAATGACATAATATTTTACAATGAACAATATTTAATTGCTTTTTTTTGGTCTTTAAATTACCTAGGACTATTTGCTTTCTCTGAGGAGTGTTGACTATTCAAATATTGTGTTATTGTATTAATTTGAAAAGTACATTTTGCTTGTGTACTTAAGAAACTCTTTTTCAATGTCCTATACCTAGAAAGCTGGGATAAGGAATAGTGTGATGTGTAATGAAAGTGCTGATGAATAGTACATTATCAAAGGTCTTGAATGCATAAAATTATGGCATTTCAATCTAATCTAGCAATTAAAAACATTAATTGATACTCTTCGCACTTTGTTTTAAACTTATTTTAGATATCATTGGCAATACCATGATTATATTCATTGTTTACTGGATTGTATTTTTGTCTGTTCTGAACGGATGAAGTGTTAAAACTTTGTTTGCCACAGAGGGCAAGTATAGTCCAAAGGAGAACTATTTTCAAATTATTAAAACAGACATTAAGCCATACATGCGAAATTGACAATTGAATGGATGATTGAAGTATGTGAAGAAGAAGGATCAACAGATAATGTAGCACTTCTAGCAGTGAATTATATTGATAGAAACATGTCAATGGTAGATATTGATCGGTCACAATTGCAACTTTTGGGGGCTGTTGGATTACTTATTGCATCAAAACTAGGGAATACAGATCCAATAAAACTTAAAAAACCTCTTGCATATGTAGGAAATTCTTTCAAACTGAAATACACACGTACAATGGAATCATCAAATTTGATAACACTGAACTGGGGATTGTTGTCCGTTACATCGATTTTCTTGATCATTTCTTGAATCAAATGACAATTGCAGATAATTTGCGAGTTGAAGTGAAAAGACATGCTCAAATATTCATTTACTTATGTGCAACTGAAATCGTATTTACTATGCATAAATCATCAGTGATAGCCGCTGCAAGTGTTGCAGACGCAACTAATGGGCTTCTATTCTATTCCGTTGACGAATTGCTGACGACTTTACCTGATGTAGCGGGTATAGATAGTGACTGCTTACAATTATGCCAGGAGCAAATCAAACGTATATTAACAATTAATTTACAAGAATAAAATTCTATGAAAAACTCTGATTTCCTGAGAGTAGCGTTGATTTCTTATGTAAAATTTTATTCCGCAACTGCGCTTAAATAATGAACGCTTATAACAAAAACAGTACTGAAAATATTTTATATTCATTTCAGCATGTTAGACTTGTATAAAGCAGGATTCGTTCAACTTGAATAAATATTCCCTTCCTGAAATTATATTTATTACATATTTTCACAGACAGACTCAAAAACAAACACACAATCAATTACATTTAGAGTATCGACTTAATCAGCTCACCTTTAATATATGCGAGTATTAAACAATATATTGATGAAAGCTCATTTACTCTTAAGATTCTGAAAAAAATTAAAATTTTTGATGATCGAATAAATTATAATAACATAAATACCAACTTGAATAATTTAGCCAAATACTCAAAACTACAAGTCAAATATGAACGTCCGTGTAGTAAATGGCAAAATCAAGTCAAAACTGAAAAGATGAAAACCAGATTCGGAAAATACATTTTTTTCTTTCTGTTTTTTTCTATGAATATTTTCTAAACTATATTCAAGCCATATAAGATACATACATTCAAATTTAAGTAATGGACCGGAAATAGAATGCATGTACGAAATGAATACACTCTAATTTCAGTCTTGTACATGTACATATGTCTCCTTTTTTGTATTATTTGTTAATTTGGTAACCGTTCTCTGCTTCACTTAAAAAAAAACCGAGTTGCTCATAAAAGCGTCATGTCCAGGGTAGATGTACGAAGAAAGGAAAACAAAGGGTGCGCTATACAGCTACATTCAGGCGCACTGTTTTGTACATCAAGTTGACCCGGTCAAATGTTGTACAATTTAAAAGTAAAAGTTGAAATTTGGTGGATGTATTGTTTCAATGTAATTAACCATTTATACATAGACAGATGCAATATATGTATTGGTAAACAGGTGTTATTTAAATGAAGAATGGTATCCGGAACGTTTCAGTCCCCTGCCGTATAATGTTCACTCCTCAGCACCAGCTGGTTGATTTTCAAAATATCTTATTTCGCACGAACTTTTGAACTAAAATTATGAGAATATGAATCGAAAAGAGTGTTATTATTTTAACCCTTTTTCCACCTTCTCCACGCACACTTTCGTCCTGTGCTAGTGTCTAATTGCCTGATATGTTATAAAACATAGTATTTGGTTGTTATTCTTGGAAAGGCATCCCTGATTTATACTACAACTCAGTAACATTTTTTGCAGTATGTTACCATGGCTATTGGGAGTAATAACAATAATCTCTAAATTACTTATAAATTACTTTAACCTGCACACCCCAAGAATTAGAAAAACATGTACTTTTCAAGGACAAAACACTTAAAATTTCTATGTGGACTGCCTCAATACAGCTTCATTTCAACAAAATGAGGCCAAATGTTCAGATTTGACCTAACCTAACCGTAATATATTACCTAAGACACGTTGAACAAAGCAATGTTCACGGCGCAGGTGGTTACATTGGAACAATCCACCATTTGATGATGACGACCATAACATTTCTGTAGTGATATCTTACATAGCCCTGTTCCAGAAACCTAATTGTAAGAAGTCTAGCGTGATACTGAAAATATGCGTAGTAACGGCAAACTCTAGCATAACGTTTAAGTTGTGATATGATACGAAGGTGCTGGAAGGATATTGCCACAGATGAAAGGAAAGTTGACAATACTGAATAAAAAGTCATCGCGTTTGTCGTATAGTTTGTTCCATAGTTTCCCCTTACCCTGTAAGTGTAGATATGTGTTCTTAAACAATAATAATAAAAATGTTCTGAAGTTCTGAGTAAGTTCTCCTGATTTGTTTATGTTTTTTCCCATCTTTTAAACACGAAACTTGTGTAGGGTACCTTTAATGCTGACTTGCTTGAGGAACAAATTTTTAAGGATGTTTGCTTGTCATATTTTGGACCATTTGACAGATTGTCGGAAACCGCAGGTCATAATATGCATTCAGCTGACATGATATATTTCCACATCCTTGTCATTTTTTCATAGTTTAAATAAAGAAGCACATGATATAGAACACCGTCTTCTTCGTTATTGTGGCATTTGTTGGGATAGTACATGATATAGAACACCATCTCCCTCGTTACTGTAGCATTTTTTTTGTTTTGGGGTCATAGTACATGATATAGACCACCGGCACTAAAAGATTTTTTTCAACTTGTGTCCAGGATTTAGGGTTATTTTATGTCCGATGGCTGTTGATTAGAAGCAGTTGTGCAATTTCATATAAAGTATACAATCGATAGTCGAATTTTGGAACATCTTGCACCCAATCAGTAACCATATTTTTTGTGTAGAGATTAGATTTTATTTCATCATTGCAAGAAGATAAGAACATGCATTTTATTTCCCAAATGTCTTGTTAAAATTGAGCATTTTCTGGGATTAAATGCAAAAGTGGATTAACAGAGAAAATGATTTTACATTAATCAATGACTTCTTTTCCACCTTTTTTTGGGCCTGTGTTTTAAAATGATTTTTAGGCATGTTAAATTTCTGCTGCTGACATATACTGTTGAAACTATGCATATTGACAATTGGAACCCGTAAGACACACACACACGCCTTCGGCTATTCTAAAATTAACCCACCGAATTGGTCATAAAATGTCACGCCCATGAAAGACGACAGATAATAAAAGCCATGACAAAATAAATAAATCGGTTCTTCCGGTGCAAATGGTTACACCATTAGTGTCAAATTACCAAAGAAAAAAATGATGGTCATAACGAGATTATAATGATCGACCATCATTATCTGATACACAAACAACGGAACATGGACAATATAAGCATCTTTTGTTACAGTATATAGATTATGTCACTGTTTTATATTCTTTCTGAACTCAGACTCTTAGCAGCTTGTTACGATTAGTCATTTGTATTCTGAATGGCTCATTATCGAAACATAACAAATTTAACAAGAAAGAAATACTATGTTTATTGTACTTAATCGCATACAGAAAAAAAAATATATATATACGACACAATGCTAGAACAGAGAAAGATACATACATGCAATATTAAAATTTTAGTGTCTACCACTTGCACATTACTTATTCTTTTAACAAAAGACATTTTTGCATATTTTGACATCAGAACAACATTTAATGCCTACCCATGTACAACAAAATGACATTGATATACTCATGATGTCCACATCCAACAGTGGGGCACTAAGCAAACATACATCATACCGAACGACAAAAAAAAAAACAAAAAAAAAAAACACTTTGTTAGGTTTTTTTTACACTATGAATCACCACTACCATTGGCAGTGTCAGAATTTTATATGGATTGGTACAAGCAGTGACTATTCCAATATAAAAGCGCATGAAATGTATACAATATTATACATCTCACGTAGCATGCAAAAAATATTCTGAATATTTACAACCATACACTGAAAGGAAGGAAGATAAAAATCATTCAAATATATACTAGTGATAAAATTACTTTATTGTTATATGCTTTGGCACATTTTGACATCATAACATTAACTGCCTACCCATCTACAAAATATGTTGACATTGATATACTTATGATGTTCAAATCCAAAAATGAGGCACTTAGCACACCGAACGATAAAAAAAATTGTTAGGTTGGTTTTTTTCACCATGAATCACCTCTACCATATGCAGTGTCAGGATTTTATATTGATTATTGCTAATTATAACTTCTTTGTAGAAGTTGAAATCAAAAATAAATTGTTGTCAAGCAGTGATTTTTCTAATATGAAAACGCATACAATATGAAGAAAACATTATACATTTGAATGATTTATGTATAATGTTTTCTTCACTTCAATACAGCCTTTTCATAACTGAGATTTTGACCTTAACTTTTCAAATGTCTTGCTATGAAGAGAGATAAAAGTACCTTGTAATTACAGGAAGAAAAGAAAATTGAATTGCATAAAGTACATAAAGTAGGCGAACTTCCAGGAACACTCACCCATATACTATAAGCAAATTTAAAAAAAAAATGTAACATGTATTGCTATCAATATCTATTTATTCAATTTCAGTGCATTAGCCAAGGGTTTTCTAATGTTATCTCTCTTTTTCTCTCGCCATAATCCCAAACTAATTCCATTCCGTTTGGAACTGAAAATTTTGTTTGCAAAAACAACCTTTTAACTCCAAATTCATCGATTTGTCCTATAAGCTTACAGTTTGGTGAATGTTTCGAATGGTTAAAAAATCTTGCTATGTTTTCGTCCTTTTTAAATAATGTTCCATTAATATCTCTGTTTCCATCTAGATATTTGTTTTTATCGAACACGGCAACAGGGGGCAAATTTTCGCTTTCATAAAACATTTCACGAGTTTTATATTCGTATTTTGGTATCCATTGACCTTTATATTCTACCAGAATATGATCTTTTGGTAAGTTACATTGAGCAAAAACACCAAAACCCTTTTCCTTGTCTATGAATAATTTTTTAATCAACAGTTCGGCGGACATAACCCTTATATTTTCAGACTGCGGTGTAGTATGTCGTAAAAGTCGTGGTAATTTCACATAGTATCCTCTCGGACTTGTACAACTATCTATTTTTCTCACAGTTGCAATTTTTTTAAAGGCCCTATTGAAACCACTTTTTGCTTGATTTTCATTACATCGATATTCCGTTCGTGTGCGAATGTATGACAGATATGAAGAAACCAAATCGCTTGTCCGTATTGGTGTTTCCGAATATTCGAGTAGGTCAACATAATCGCTTAAATATGGAACAAAAGAACCAGTGTCCCTAGGATGTGCACTTGTATACTTCAAAGCAGGATTACGAGGCATCCTTCTGGCGTTTTTTATCTTGAAATCACTATACTGTGTTGATATTCAATATTTAGTCTAGAATTGAACAATTGAATTAGGTCATAAATTATTGTCCTATACCACTATAATGAAGCAAATTCCTATTTTAGCTGTACGAAATTTCTCATCCATAAAGACAGAACACATGCAATTTCCCATAAAAATCTCACTATTAAATAAGGAGTAAGGGAACCATAATATTATTCAATAAGTGATTTAAGATTCTTTTTACATAAACATTTTATCAGAAATGATCGGTGATTAATTATTACTACAGTTTGTTTATAATCAGTGATTGTTTTGAAGCGATCTACATTTTGCACCTGATCGTGGCGTATCTCTGTCACATTGATACGTTATGATCAGCTGTTAAATGTTGACTGTTTGAATTCAAACATAAAAAGAAACAAAAGCCAGTTTTTATCATTCAAGTGTGGGGAATCTCCGGAACCCGTGGGTAAGATATAATAGTTTTTTTTTTATCTTGGGGAACCTCGCTAAGGAATGCTTATATCTTACCGTCAGATAATCTTCCCATCTTGCACTCCTATAGATGTAATATTTTTAATGTATCAGTCATAAAAATTCTTTGTTTACCAATATTAGTCATTTGCATATTAATAGGGACTGCTTTAACGAACAAAATCGAATTAACTGTTTAATTAAAAAATGACCTTAGTGCAAATTTTGAAAAAAAAATACTGCCTACCCCTTCCTTAAGATATTTGTCGTCACTAATATAACAAATCCATCTCAAATAATGCGACATTACGCAGACAAAGACAATCCAGTACATGTAACAGCAATGGAAATTACACAATATCAATTTCGAATGTATGCATACAATTATCATTATAAACAGTTAATATAAAAGCGTTCTTTGTGGCTTGTTTTACAGTTTATTTAACAATCACTACCAATAAATAGCTTCTCTGAAGCCACAAAGAGATTGAAGTAAATGAGACGTCTTGCAGCGGAAACAAGAATGTCTATGATATAAATCTACCAAACCATTTTTCTTCCCAGTTTTCTAGGTAAGAGGTCACTTTTTACAATATTACAAGATTACAATATACGCATAATGTTTTATAAATTCACCACGAATAAAAGGAATTGCTTCTTTTCATCTCCATTACTTTTCAGAATGACTTTACAAAATGGCTGACAATAAGCCACAAACCAATGCTGAAATTTGCAGCTTGATTATGAGCTTTTTTTCTGTTTGTGAATAAAATATTCCCCCCCGTCGACACAGCATTTAATAAATTCGAAGTTGGACCTCAATTTTCAAATATCATGCGTGTTTATAATACTATTTTACTGTTTTCTTTTCAGAAATTATAACAAACATTGAAATTGCAATTTATACTTTTGTGAAATACCCTCACAAACCGGTATTACAAAGTCAATGAACAAAAAGTCTCAAATATAGAATATGATTACGTACAAATATTAATTAAAAAAGTATAACTATAAAGAAAGTTAACGCCATAGCCATAAATTATCATAGCATGCAATGTTTTAGGTGGCAGTCAAAAGAAAACAAATCGGTCATTAGGTGATTCATGTATGTCAAACACCAACCTATCAACTTTTATTTCATTCGTAAGAAACAGTTACAGACCACATAACTATCCTTAGATTTTTATTTTCAATTTGAGATAAAATACATGAAATTAAAACTCTGCAAGAGTTATCGTTCTTTATATCCTTGAATGAAGTTAATATGAGTGTGAGACGAATGTATGATTTAAAAACAAAAAGGTTTAAATACAGAAAAAAAAAAGTCATTGCAAATTTTGAAATAAAATTTTAAAAAATCCTCCTACCCATCTACTGGAAATATATATGTTGTCACTGATATAATAACTCCATCTCAAACATGATTGATTGATTGATTGTTGGAGTTTAACGCACGAGCAGCAATATTTCAGCCAAATTCAGGCGGTGAACAAAACATGGATGATAAAAAGAACATAAATGATGATGACGATGAAATGAAAAAAAAAAGATCGGGCAGTTTAGCCTTTCTGGCGGAGCGCAAAGGTTCCTACTCCTATCGAATACCATTTTAGGGTTCCTTAACGTGCAAGGAACGTGGCGTCTTTCCAAACACGGTGCACCATGGTTTGCGGTCAGGTTTTCCGTATTATAGCCTGAAAACCCCAGCATGTAACACGCAAGGGGTACCCCATTCCACCACCAGGAGCACATAACCCAGTTGCTCTGTGGGCAGAGCTCCCGAGACCCCGGCTAGGGTTCTGAGCACTATTTAGTCGCCTTGTACGACAAGCTTAGCGCTGCTGCAGGCCTATTCTTTTGACACCCGGACCTGCACGGGGCATTTCAAATTTGGACAAAGACCATCCTACGCACGTACAACTTTAAATGGTTGAAACGTACCATTTACACCGTTTACAATTAGCCATTTCCAATTGTCCTTACGCCCCCATCCCCATACAAATACCCCCCCCCCCCAATAAAATCCGATTTGAATTATTTGCATTATCAAATTTAATTTTTTCTATTTTTAAATTCCTCAACACTCAAATTGCTATTTGTAATTTTATTTGATACATATTTCATATCAATGAATACTTTCAAATCTAATTTCCCATCCATTCCATTCAAATACTCCATCCCCCTATACAACATACCCATCCCCCTTTTCGCTTTCTCGATTCACCCAAAAACCATAAAATGGAAAACTTTCTGTACCACATCAACATTTGAAATAACAGATCGATAGATTTCAATGTACGCATAAAATTAGCGTAACATACGTGTATTACGCTATTCAAAATTTTGATAGTGAAGAGTAATCAAAGGAACCACGGTTCTAGCGGTATTCAAAATAATGTAAACCAGGGACAAAGACCAGACATGGAAACATACTTTCACAACAAATAACATAAAGTAACCAAAATAACACATACAAATTAACAAAAGCAAATGCGCAACTCGGACGCCACCAAAAACTGGGAGTTTGGACCAGGTGTATCGGCAGGGTAACCATCCTCTGCTTCTCTAGAAACACCCGCCATGTTGCTCATAAAAAGTCTTGTCCGGGGTAGACGAAAGAGGGAAGGAAAACTATGACACGTTGAACACATCTGTTTTAATGGCGCAGATTGATACACCGTAATGATCCACAAGTCCATGATGACGACCAGAAAACTTCTGTAGTGATGACTTCAATTTTGTAACAACAGAAATTTGTTCCAGAAATATACTTGTTAGAAATCTAGTGCAACACAAAGTCTGCGTTATTTACAAATATATATATATATATATATATATATATATATATATATATATATATATATATATATATATATATATATATATATATATACGCCATTGCTAGTGTTGGGGAATCGGAAATATTTCATAATCGATCATCGGAAATATTCGGAAGATCACAATCGAAGGGGTGTCTTTCATTTGTGAAAACCAAGAATTTTGCCATTGGAAAGAGAAAATATTTAGATGTCACATAAATTCGAAGTTACCTCTCAATCAAGTCTGCCTTCTTCCCCCGTACTATTGCTCCCTTCGCCGACAACGCATCTTTCAAACGGTCGACTGTCCAGGTCAAGTAGCTACTAGTTGCCACTGTTTTCATTGACAACAGCCCGGATGTAAAAATCATCACTGAAACTACCGAAGCGCCACCTGGTGTAAATAACGTGAATGCAAACCATTGTTGCAGCTAGAAAACTCACAATTTAAAATTGACCTAAATTGACCATACTGCAACGAATTCAAAGTTGTCAGACCGGCGATTAATTACTTCAATATCAAATTTTCCATTGACCAGCACATAAACATAAATAATATTTCTACCATTGATTTACATCAAACTATTCTTATTCAAATATTTAATTCTATCTAGTTTGTTTAATAACAAAATACTTATCACCGCTTTAATTCTCTTATTGTTTGCCAAATAGCTAATTTTGTTTTGTAAATATCTGGTTTTCGTAACTTAATTTATTTCTGAATTTGGAAATTAACATGTTCAAAATTGTACTTAAGGACCTAAAAATTCCAAATTAGTGGTGTGAAGATACATTTGGGCATTGGGTACTTTGCAGTTTGTTGCAAAGTATTTTGAAGTCTGAAGTATGTGTTTTATGTATTCAAAGGACTTACAATAATGCCTTATCCCTTGGACCAGAATTCCCCCCCCCAAAAAAAAAATCTAAACTGGAGGCTAACGTTGAGACAAATAAGTACTTGCTTCTCAGTGATTACATTTATACATCATTTGATTGACCAAGAGCTGGATACTCCCCCCTGGACGGACTGGGAATGGCTTTTAAATAATTGAATGAAGAGTTTTTATAGCCGGATACCCATGTTATCTTAATTTTATCTTAATCATCTACCTTTTATTTGTCAATCCAGGACTCAGTAATTGGTACGTCGACTGATCAGTTTAATAACTCATGGTATTTACTATGGGTTCAACATTTTGTATTTTGTATAAAATTAATAGTTTTGAACAGGCTGCACCGATTGGTTACTTTAGCCAGTATATAATGCCTTTGATAGCATTGTATGGTTGTTTATTTGAGACAGATCGACAGGACTCTAATTGGTTAAAGCTAAACACACCAATATAGTGTCTGTTATCCATATTTTCGGTAAATCGGGTTTTCTGACTGATGTTGTTTACATGAATACAACCTGTAATATAAGTTTATTGCATAGCCGGAGTTGCATAGGTAGTAATAAAGATTCTCTATGAGTGTTTTCGTGTGGTAGATATGTAGGTAAACTCCCCTTCATCGGATTGTGTTTTTTGCGTTTCGCAAGGACCTAATGCTCCTAACCGGAAATCTCAAATCCACCCCGTTAGACTTAAGAAAAGCACATGTGACTTTAAAACGGTTGTGGGTTAATATGTGTTTTTTTCTATGAATGAATTGTAGAGTATCTAGTTGATGATACACATTAGTTTGCTGTTTTGATGAACTGGGATAGGTACGGTCTATGCTCCATGTTTTTAGCTGAGTCCGAGTTGCTCATTTACTTTTGTTACTTTGTATGTATTATTTTGATTATTTAATGTTCTTTGTTGTGTGTGTGTGTGTTTTCCATGTCTGGTCTTTGTCTCTAGACTACGTTCTTTTGATTTCCGCTATAATCTTGGTTCCCTTGATTACTCTAACAGAAAGTTGGACCTTTAGGTTAAATAAATAAAAACAAAACCCAAAATAAAACAAAACAAAAAATTAAAAAATGGTTTGTGAACTTGATTGACTTGACTAGACTGACAGTCTGACTAACGTCTGATAAAATAGAACTGTAAACATACTGTGTATATTCAGGAAGGAATACACTGAAAAACGTCCAAATCTCACGCGAATAGTATCAATATCGTCAGTATAGTTTATAATGAGGTATCATGGTCATGTGCAATATAAGATATGTTTCAGTAAGTTAGGAAATATAAAGAAGAAATTGTTGAACTTCAGAAAACAGTCATTTCATTCTAAAAACTTAGCAAAGGACATTTTCACGTGGGATTAACTATGATTTCCTGTTTGTCAATATTTTGCCTCATTATGTGGTAAATTTGCTCCTAATTTGAAGCTGAAAATTTAATTTACTTTTTAAGTCTTAATATACTGCAGTAAACTTAGCAAAAACGTTTATGAAGTAAATGAATATTTTTTTTGAAGTGATACGATATTGAATTGTTTTGATTAAACATATACTATGCCACAAATTGGTATATTTAAAAAAATAATTAATATTTGAAGGGGTTTTATCTTATTCGATTAATCCGCTACAGGATATACAATTCAAACAATGGACTAATTATGGTCTTGACCAATAATTTTGAACAAAGTATTATATGATGACGCAGTCTCTTTATCAATAATTATAAATAGATGTTGATAAAATAAGAACTAAAGTACAATTTTCTATCTGGAAAAATAGAAATCATCTGGATTGAGTGTTGAAAATGATAGTCACAGCACCTTTGGCTCTAGTTATTCTTGTATTCCAAAGTTCTGAATCAAAGATAGAACATCTCTCTTGGAAAGACAATTCTATCTTAGTAGGTTATGTTGGGATTCAGCAAACTTTTGATAGAATATACCATTGCTTACAACTTTGTGCTCTAAGCAAAAGTTGCAAATCTATCAATTTTTATGCTAGGGATAAAATTTGTCATATTAACAACAAACGAGCGGATGGGTCGACAATATATCTTACAACTTTAACAGGTTTTGTCTATTTGGATGCTGACAAAATACCAAAGGTTTGTACATTTTTGTGTACTTTTCGTCTTTCTGTAATTTGTGGCGATCATTTTATCTAGTTGTGCCCCGACAAATGGAATAAGTGCTGTATATCAACTGAACAGGCAATCGAGATATCTTTAAAATGGGAACCTACCTGACCTTGACTGTCAAACGAATATTTATTTTGTACTGTAATGTTGCAAAATAAACTTCCATTTTTATATCTTATTCTTAAAAATAGAGAAGTATCTGATTCAGTTTTTGATTGGACCGGGGAAGATTTTGTCCACATCTAACTAGAATATTCATCCGAATTCAAAGTAACAATAACTAACTGGATCATTTAGTTGGCAATAAAAATATTCATTCGATTACTTGTTTTGTGTAGATTTAACTAACATTCTTGATACCACGTTTTATGTAGTAGTACTTAATTATGCAGGCTGTAGTTAAACATACTAAGTACAAGACAGACGTTTTAGCAATTTAAGTACCAGTCTTTATAAAAAAATCTGAAGGAAGGTGATTAAAAACAAAACAACACCCTCCAAAAAAAAAAACAAAAACAAAAAACAAAACAAAACAAAACAACAAAACAAAAACAAAACAAAAAACAAAAACAACAACAACAAAAAACAACAACAAAAAACATTGTTTATTTGGTGGGGTTCTCTACTCCATGAATCATCTGAACCAAAGGCAGTGTCTGATATTTTACAAGGACTGGTACTTAAAAGGATTAAAATATTTTATTACCACTTAAAGATTTTTAACTTATTTGTAACTTAATTTGATTTTTTTAGGTAGTAATCTTTTTTGAACCAGACACAAGGTGATTCATGTATTGTATATCAAAAACCCTCCAAATTAACTTTCACTATTGCTTCAGACACACATACTACATATTGGTCATAATTTGTCATTTGGTTGTTGCGCTTTTGAGATGAAATTGGATTGTCTGTGAAATTGTTGGTTTTAATTTCGTTGATTTGAATGTGAGATTTTTTGTTGGCTTTCTAAAATACATGCAACTGAAAAAGGGTACCGGTGCAAATTTTTTAAGAAATCAAAATTTCGTTATAAAAGGAAAGCTTGTTATATTTTTTTCGGTCTAAGAAGAAATAACGTCAATCGCATGGTGCACCACGGTCATAAGGTTATTTTTAAAAGACCGAAAACATTTAACAGTAATTCCTGATCATATCATTAAAAAGTTTGAAGACGTCACTGTCATTACAAAATTTGGTCTATGACATGATTGACGGAATTTTCTATTCAATCAGAAACCGTGTTACTTCTGAAATTAAATTATTGGTTATTACATGTATATCGAATATTTTTTTATTGGTAACAAATTGCAATCAATTGCCAGATTTTCAAAATGTCATTTACCTGACAACGCCACATTGATAAATACTAAAAATGAAAAAAAAATATATTACCATTTAAAATTGTTTATATTTCATTGTTTAATATTCATATAAAATAAAGAAATACAAAACTTGGACAAGATTCTATTGATAGAGATTTAAGAATTATAACTTTGAAAAATGCGTTGGTATACATAGTAAAAGGGTTCAGACAGTTGCAACAAGATTTACCGACGAATTTTACATTGTTTTCAAAACATATTTAAAGTTTATTGTTTAAGTTTTCGGATTTAGTCTTTTAGACTTATTTTGAATGAAACTTTTACAAATAAATAAAAAATGATTTTTTTACGATTTTTTAACATGTATTGTTTCTATAACATCCAAATGAAATAGGCTAATTTTCATTATATTTTCCAGTATACTTTAAATAACTAGAGAATTGTTGATTTCTGATACTCCGTATTTCAACCTAATTTGATGCTTACAGAGAATGACTCTTACAAAGTCTTTCAAAATGTTTCGAAAGAATCATTGCTTTCAAACGTTACATTTATACATTTTAAATTAAAATGGTCTCGAAATGTCTTCGATGTGTACTACTGATATGAATGAAACCGGTAATTGCATATTACCTTGCCCTTGGTCTTTGTGTGTGATAGAAAGGTTCGTTACACGACAAACAAGTTTACAGTTGATCAAAATCTCTATTGTAGCATCTTGCAGAACAATGCCAAGGAAAACACTGCACTGACCTCGATCTGTGTATATCGAATTCATATGGAGGTTTTAAGTGCCTAGCGTTAGGTTTGTACTTATATATAGAATCACGAAATTGATATAAATTCAAATAAAGATATATCAAGTCAACGATATTAAAACATCACTCTAATATTAGAATACCACAAAAAAAAAAAAAAAAAAAAAAAAAAAAAAAAAGGGATAACAGTCGAAGTAATCTTCAAATGTGTTAAGGATGTTCATCGGTCATGTTCATATACATGTATTTTGTCAGATTTTTGGACTCCTCCGGTTTTATTCATTTCTTATCTTGTTCTATCATAAAAGATCAACAAAGGTTTTTACTACACTTTGATGTTCATTTGTTATCTAAGGAATGACTATGTTTTCGGTCTTTGAAGAAATAACTTCAATCATATTGTGATCATTAAATAATCTCCGTAGAAGTATATTTTCAAGTGTGCACTACGGACATTGAGCTTATTTTAAACTGACCGAAAAAAGTTATTCCTTGTCATTGTCAAAATTTAACGAGTAAATCAGCAAAAACGGTTGATGACATCACAGTCACATAAAAAAGATGGGTCTATGAGATCATTTTTTTATCCAATCAAAAAGCGTGTTACATCTGAAATTACATTATTCTTAAAAAGACCAGATAACATCCTTAAAGAAGTAGTTATACTGAATATACATATAGAAAAATTAATTTAAAACAGGGGTGAAATCGGGTATTCCTGCATCTTTCAATTCACCCCTCATACAACTTGCTACGTGTCTAGTCCGGGGACTATGACATCTAGAGGTTGCTGATCAAACTGGATATTGACACTAAATATCGGTCAATTAAGCTAGCATTGTCAAAATATTGCAATAAAAAACGCAGTGCAAACGTAACGAAACAGAATTGATTGCAGGAATGCATCATAGTTTGCAGCTGGTGAATGGTATACATTTATCTAACTACCTATCAATAGTTATTCATTGCTTATCCATTATATATTTGCCTACCTGCTACATGTATAAGTACACATAATACATGTAGCAGTAGGCAAGTATGTTTTAAAATGAAAATTAATTTCATATCTCATTAAAAGTTAATATTTTTTTTATAACAGAGCTAATGGGTTATAGCCTAAAACCAAATGGTATGTATGACAATATAAAGTGAACAATATTAATGTTGTATTGATAATACAACTCACTCTAGGAATTTAAGTTTTGTAATATAATATTTCAAAAATCAGAAACGATCAAGGAATATTAATGATAAAATATTTCATAACGAGTAGTTTTAAAAGCATATCTTGTATTTTCGTGTTAGCAAATGTACTTGAAAAGCATGTAGAAATTACGAAAAACACAAAACCATGCCATGATAAAGCTTATACATTAGTCAAAACAATTAGGTCAACATTAAAAATAAAAATAAATCAGCTTAATTCAACAGACACGTGATTGAAGAAAAGCAAATCCTATGCATTTGTCTAAGAAGAAATCTTTTTTTTTTAATTTCACCTTTTAAGCCATGTACTTGGATTGTATTTCATTGTTTGTGTTTGATGCTTCGATTGTTTTGCTGATATTCCTGAAAAAGACCGACAAAATTGCCAAATCAATCTAACCAACACCTATTATTTGGGCATCTTAGTATGCCCCGAAGAAATACAAGATATATATAAAATATCATTACATAGTTGAAATAATTTTAATTTGACACATCTTGTAATTTAATGAAAATTATTACAATACAAAGATAAAAGTTTTAAAACGAGTAAAAAATAAATAGTTAATATCGCAAAATATCTTTTAATTTCGCTTTATTTAATTTCCGTTTGTTATTAAGTTGAAATTAGATAACTTGAGTTGATATTTTGCAAAATCCAAGTTTCATGGTTTGTCATGTTTTTCTATGATTCCTTCGGAATATTTGATTCGGCATCCGTCATGGCAATGATTGTTTAATTCCGAGTAGATAAAACTACAAAATCATAGAGAAGTAAGAATAATATTCGGTTACGAATTCAACTAAAACACCGAGTGACGCTTCTGATATATAACTTATTCTAAGCCCCTTACGTCAGCACAAGGTTACGGTATATCTATGATTTATTCGTCTTATTGATAGACCAATATAAGTCTTTCAAGGTAATGAATTGCATGAAAACGATACAGAACATTGCAAAGCAAGTTGATAATAAACAAATGTCCGAAATATTCAGCATCCCCATAAGTTGGTGAAAATTATAATAGTGTTTGTATGTGTTTATCCGTTGGCATTACTGATTTCCAAAAGGTTACGAAGATTATGTGTTTATATAGCTTTTTTCTCTCCAAGTAGACAACTTATAGCTTTATAAAATTATCATAGTCATATGAACTATCTTTTCTTTAGTTTTCAATTATGTGCGTTACTTTTCTTTTGAATTTTAGAATCCTAAAATAAATGTTGTAGCCAAAATACAAATAAAAATAATTTTCAGACAATTCATTTGTTTTACATAAATGCTTCAATTTCATGTTAGCAAATAACAAAATAATTCAGGAATACCTTTGATATTCCGTCATTAATTTTAAATATCAAATGATTGCAATTTGAACTCTAAAAGATTTGCATATATTTTTTAAATAATCTTTTCATATTATCTAGGTTGTAAACCAATCTCATGTGATAGTTGGGGCTGGAGGTACGAGGAATGTTATGTAGATGGAATCGGGATAGGACGGATTGTTTCCATGATAATAAAACAGCAAAGATACTTCTGTGATTTCGATGTTGACAGAAAGTATTATGGATGGAAACGGAACCACATATTTGTCAATAATGGGTGCAGGGCAACCTTTAATGTTTGTTACACTATTTTATAATAGTAACTTGTTCCACTTTTAATTTGTGTAATTTTCTAATTGGTTATTAGTTAGTTAAAGGCTGGAACCTAAGGAATCAATCCAAACTATGTACATAGATATCATTGGATATCTTTTTTATTTATCTGATAGTTGCTTTAAACAAATTAAAAAAATTGTTGCGTACTATCCATTGAGTTGCAAAGATGCAGCACTAAGAATTTTAAGAATTTACAGCGAAATACTAAATTACATTCATGATTACTAAATTATTATGTTCTTTGTTGTGTATGTCTGTTTTCCATGTCTGGTCTTTGTCCCTGGATTACATTCTTTTGATTACCGCTATAACCTTGGTTCCCTTGATTACTCTACTACATGACCATGGGAAATCTATCTAAACGGGACCCTGAATAATCTGAAAACATGTCTGAACCAGATACTATTAAAGTCCTTTAAAATATATAAATGTTAATCTTAATTATCAAACACCTCTTTTAGCCGAACCAACTTTAAAGTCTAAAATTTTATTGGTTTGGACAGGTTTGGCTATAATATACATTATTCAAAATGTTAAAATTGGGAGAATGGACCAGGTGATGTAATTATTATTGTAAGAAATAGAACACTTATACATACAAATTGTACAGGTGAAGAAATTGTATGATATTTTCCCATAAACAGGTCTCCGCCAGGTACACTATACTTCTTAATGTTAGAAACAATAGTTACAATGACTGCATAATTTTAAATTTCGTTACATTTTACATATTATAAATGACATAGATTTATATAAACTGTTTTTTTTTTGTAGATTACTTAATTAATAGGATTACAGAGGAAATAAGTCTTAATTTAACGACGTTTAATGTACCGAAATGAAATATGGCCACAATTGGTGCCATTATTGTTTTATTTTGGAAAATCATTTTACTTTCAAATTCAACTAGTCGTACAACCAGATTCATTAGCGTGCCTAACTTCACGCTTTCACAACGGTTCCTGGTGACAATCGGTAAAGGCTGTGGGTTAACAGTAGGAAGTGAGGTGTATATAAAGGAATAGAGCGATTTGAATGGCCACATTATGAGGTACATCTGGTTCAACATAATAGTTAATTCGCTTCATGTTAAGTCATTTTTATTCGGGGATCACGTTTCATCATTCTATTTCGTCACGTAACAGGCCTTTGTTCCTAGTTACAATTTATTCTCTTTTCCTAGTGTTATGTTTTATTTATCAATGTACTAATAATCACATTATGTTAAAGATGTTTTGAAATTCATTTTGATTAAATTAACATTTATCTTCAAATATACACAAAGAACACATTAAAATAAACAAGTCACTTAATGTATAATTAAACAAGCGGATAAACGATTCACCATTTTGTACAGTTTCAGGACTCTATATCGTTTTCGTGAAGTATATTATCTAACACTGCATGAAAAAAAACCAAACAAAAAACAAAAAACACACAAATCGAACAGAAGAGTGTAATCTACCTTTTACCTTCACAATTAGGGTCATGGCCTATTTACAATCATCCACCATGAGTTCGAAAGAACGAGCTATAGACCTGATTTAACCCAACATTTTCATCAGAAACCGATGGAACCAAGTTAGGATCATTGTCATTAACCTTCTCGTCCTTGTCTTGATTTTATCATATGCTGTAGGGACATTCCTTTTTCACTTTACCATTCAAATACTGCTTAGAGTTTATTAGTTCTGCATTTTCATTATTACCCTTTTTCAATAATAAAGCCAAGATGAACTTGATCATATCTGTAATGTCTCAATGTTGTGACTAGGCTTTATCTATACAAAGCTGCGTAAGAGGATTTCTTTTTTTTCAATAGAGTGATAAGAAATTTTCTATTTTTAGCCATGAGAAATTCCTTCTCTCAACTGTGGATAAGATGAAACATACGACATTTGTTACGTCACAATGAAACCTTTAATAGTTCTATTATCATAATAAATACATTGAAATGGCGGCAAGCAAAGCGTTCTCAATTGAATGGTCATGTAGTAATTAAATGAATTTCAAACCTCGGATGGAGGTTGGAATATTTAAATTTAACTGAGACCACATACGAATTTCTTCATTACATATATATACATTTAACAACTACAACGAATTCGAACAATGTTAAAAAAATGCCGATATTATATTAATGTAATTGCATGCTTCATAGCTCGTAAATTTACTGTAGAATTAAACTGACAAAGTTATTCAGACGGAATTTGCCAAAGTATTGCCAAATATAAGTTGACCTTTACACCTTTTAAAACTGAAAAAGACAAAATTAACTTGTATATGCGTTTGAATAAGACAAAATTGATAACTAACATTAATTGTGAAATCATTGACATTATACTTCAAACGTATTAATTTTCGCTATTTTCGCGGTTGCTTCAAGAACGCGAAAATTAGTACCCGCGATTATTAACCTTTGAATTAAGAGAATTTGGGTTAACCTAACGGTTTTGGAGATATATGCAAATAACTGCAGTCTTATTCCTATGTTCTTTTTTTAGTAACGTGGGCCATGTTTTTAACAGATCAAAAATCCAAACGGTCGTGTTGTGTAGGATACTCCCAGAAAAAAATAATTTTTCGTTTCATCCACATCCATTCTGCAGTTTTAGAGAAGATGTTTAAAAAATTGTTAACGACAACGACGACGGATGCCACGTGATGGCAATAGCTCACATGGCCTATGGCCAGATGGGCTAAAAATGAATCAATCTTAGAAAAAGCACACAAATTTGACAATATGGACTATGGTCCTATGAATACGAATTGGTAATTCGTTCGTCTTCTACGTATCAACGGATGCAGAAAAGCTAGTTTGAAATTAAAATAAAATGATAGAGGTACCACTAACCACTTCTAACGTTTTTATTACTTTATATGTTAACAAAATGATTTTCAAAGTTTCATTCTGAATTCCCAAGACAAATGTCATCTTAAAGTTACATACCATTGCGAAGCTTGGAAAATAAGGCTTTCAAAATCATTATGCTAATGGTACGATGATCGTAAAAATTATTCACAAAATTTACTTGAATAAATAATACTGAAAATCCACATTTTTACCTTTTCTGCTAACTGACAGTATGGAGACAAAGTACTCATACATGTAAACAATATTCATACACTTTTGTAGTAAATAACAATTATGATTTTAAAGTACACATTCTCAGCTTTATTTTAACATGTTTTGATCAAAACACAAACAAATTATGCATTTACAATGCATAATTCTAGGTTCAGTATGTTTTTGGCACTACTCGAGGTTGGCCATCTTTTTTTACTGAAGGACACGGACAATGTACTGGCAGTGCTGTAAATATGAATATTCATTCCTGTATCTTTTGTATATCAAAGGTTACTACGCAGTGAGATAAAACAGTAAAGATGTGCAAGGAAACCAAAAACAAAAGCATTACAAATAGATGAGGTATTGGCATACAATGCAATTTGTAATACCGAATGATATTTAATAGCGCAAGTACATATGAACACAACTGAATAGCTATATACTATATACTTTTTTTTTCTTTTTTTTTGCAAGAATTCGTTCAATGAGTTCAGATGGTAAACTGATCACGAAAGTCATAAATGTCAAAAATGTCAACACTGCATTATAAAATAAGATACCTATACTGTGCGTAAAGTCCTTAACAAGTCTGACAACTTCTTTGCGTCTACTAGTAAGCCGAGTTAAATGACTTTTGAACACTTGCCACTTGTAGTAAAAATCCAATTTAGTTCTGTTGAAGCGCCCACAGGAGGCGTTTGTTTTTGTACCTGACGATCAATGTTACCCCAAAAAAGTATCAGATGTTTCCAAGCTAAAATTACAATCTGAGAAATTCTTATGATAATCGTTAGACTACTATGTGTACATAATCATAGTTTATTACATGATAAATTAAGCACCGCATGATTATCATCATTTGCACATTTGGCTATGAGAATACATGAAATCATATGAAAAATCACAAAACCAAGAACCATAAGAAACAGAGTAAACATTTGTATGAGAGATAAAGTAAAATAAAATACAGTTTTTTAATTGGTCAAAAGGTGCAATTATGTTCAGTTAGATAAACCTGTCATGTGCGCCTTAATCTAAAATTTTGTTCCATAATACCTCAAACCTCATCGAAGCATTATCTTTTGAATACCAGCTGACATCCTACGTGTATTGTTAAAGAAAATAAAATACAAGAACTCTACTTTTTTGTATCCAAAACTCGAATTAATATTTGAAAGAATAATCAAGGGAACCAAGGTATAGCGGTAATCAAAAGAATGTAATCTAGGGACAAAGACCAGACATGGAAAACAGACATACACAACAAAGAACATAAAGTAACTAAAATCATACATACAAAGTAACAAAATTAAAGAGCAGCTCGGATTCTACTAAAAACTGGGAGCATGGACCAGGTGCATCGGTAGGGTAAGCGTCCTCTGATTTTCTAGAAACACCCGCCGAGTTGCTCATAAAAAGTCAAGTCCGGGGTAGACAAACGAGGAAAGGAAAACTATGACCCGTTGAATAAATCAGTTTTCATGGTGCTGATGGATACACCATAACGATCCACGAGTTCATGATGACGACCATAAAACTTCTGTAGTGATGACTTCAATCTTGTAGTAACATAACCCTGTTCCAGAAGCCTGTCTATTTGTTAGAGTTCTAGCGCGATACAAAAAGTCTGCGTAGTTTCGACAAGCTCCGGCATAACGTATGAGTTGTGATATGAACACTTCATACGCAGGAGCCGAAAGGATGTTGCCACAGATGAAAGGAAAGTTGACAATTCTGAATGAAAAGTCATCACGATTGTCGTAAAGTTTGGTCAATAGTTTTCCTATACCATCGATTTCTATGTGTAGGTCAAGATATGAGGCTGACTTCACAATGTCTGTAGTATCCTTTATCTCAAGTTCTTTTGGGTAGATGCGATGTATCAAATCCCCGAAGTTAGGATAAAAAGGTAGTTTGTATAGTGCTGAATTGTGAATAGATTTCTTCTGGTCTTTTAGTCAAGGCAACATGACCTGTGCCTGGTTAGCATCAATGTCAGTCTTTTAAATGAAGGTTCTGCTGAAAATATATGTACTTGGATGTCCTTGACACAGTGTCAGTGTGTACGATGGTAAGTCTTTAGACGATTTCAATATCGGAAAACCAAAAAATAAACGGTAAATCAAGGACAAAACTTTGAACAGAGAGAGAGAGAGAGATTTTGCTTCTAATAAAAATACGACAGTGACAATTTAACAACAAAGCTGTCTTCAAACTATTTTATTTTCTTTTTGATTTGATTTTCGAATTCGAACAAGATAAATATATATGCTATACAAAATAAATGGAAATAACGCAACTTGATGTTACATTTTTAATAAGATCACCAGAAGCTGCTAATAATTCCACATTGAAATCTGACATATTTCGTAGTACTGTTGTACATCGGTTCATTTGCAGAAATGTTACGTTCTCTTTGAGCTAAAATGTTTACCGGACATTACAAGAGATGCCCATGCCTGTGTTTCCTCATTTTATTTCAGCACTCTGCTTCATTTCGATTGCATCAACTATCGGCGAAGCACGTTCAATATCAAAGTCTCTATTCGGCGAGATCCTCCAAGGTCTTGAAGAATCTTATAATTGCAGCTCTATCTTCTGCTCGGGATAACTTTATCCTTGATGAATCCATGTCGTATCCGCCTCGCGGGACCAATATTAATGTTTCTGAGAGATGCCAGGATATAGCCTTGTTCTATCATTCAGTAGAAAGAGACGTCAATCATTACGAACATTTAAAGGAGAACATGAGTACTGACATTTATATGGTTATGGTTACATATACAGTGACATAACATACATAGCTTTAACGCGTAAAGGTACATACGACGTTGGACACTTTCAGAAATTCAATGTTTATCGACTTTTACTTTGGGGCGCAAAAAGGGAATTTTGATCATACATCCCACTTAATAATAACTAAGATAAAACTTTCACTAGAAGTAAAAGAATAGCTAAACCACAAAATGTCTATGTTAGAAATCGATTATTCAATTAATATTTAACCATTAAATTTACTGTCCCTGATATTTCAATCGTTCAGTTGTCTTGTGTACACATGATTCTTCAGTTGTGACCTCCAGTGGCTTTAACTTCACAATCTGTCTGTTCTGCGTGTTTGGTACGCACTTTCGCAGATTTCGTGTACTCATCTCCGCCGCGCTTTAGGTCCATAACTGACCCTACATTCCATACAGTACGTGGTAATTATTCATAGTCTCCGACTTTGATCACTCGTCTGTTACTACCGTATGTTCTGTGAAAATTGCATAGTGAAGTAAGATATTCTTTCTTTCATCTCATGTAAAAATATTGTAATAGTTCACGTTGATACAATACTCGCTTCATAAGTTGAGAATTACTTAACTTTTTGATGTCGAAACATTGCACAATAAATATACGCGGTGACGTTTTTAGCCTGTGCCTATATAGTAAACCCAATGGCGATAATGGGTAAGGGTCTTGTGAATCAGTTGATATGATCGTTTACGGACGGTCATCCAGGGTGAAAATGCTGGCATTGTCTATTCTACTTCCAGATTGCAAAAGTCCATTTTCATCGATGTAGAGTCGTAATTGATGATCTAATGGAATTCGGCTTTCTTTTTGTAAGTTAATGTCTTCAATTTCTTCACTATAAACACTCCGTTGGACAGATCTGATTAAAAATTGAGACGCATTTTGTACTTGATCCACTTGTAGTATTTCTGCTTTTCTGATTTTTTAGTAGTTCTTTGCTAATCGCAAGATTAACGATACCACACGCATTACCTTTTGATAGCTACTAAATCTCTTTATATCCATGACTGGTTTTGGAACATTTCTATTGGTTTATACTCTGTTTCATATTGTTCTTCGTCTGTTAAAATTGGTATTATGATGGAATTTCGTTCCATTTAGGACATTGTTCCTTGTGCACAATCTGGTCCGCAAAACCAGAGTTTGATGTCATTTAGGTTACACAAAGATTCCTTTTGTTAAAATCCGAAACATAGTTAATAATACGAGCAAATTGAACGAATTGTGATATGTAAACAATATATTATGGTGACAATGGGACGTCACAATCTAAAAACGAATAGTTGACAATAAGGAATGAAAAATTACGTAAATGTGAGTATTAAGTTTACCATTATCGAGATGAATACTTCTTCAAGAAACGGACATTCTTTATTATCTATATTTGTTTTTTTTAAAGACAGTTCTTCAGGATTTATATCTTTAGTATTAGAATTTCAGTCTTTGTTCTTTAGAGCCAAAATATCGTCCAAATACATGAGGCGTTATTTATTTTTTGTACCAAATGTTTTGAGTTTTTTTCATTCTAGCAAATATATTTTGATTCATATCAGTACAAGAAGAGGTCTGCAATAACTGGTGCACAATTGGTCTCATCTTACAATGAATAATTTACCTACTCCAGTATGCAAGCTCGTTGTTGGGCGTCTGTCAAGTCCATTACTATCTGTTGCATTAGCCTCCTCTGTAGAAATCACTTGTTCTAGAGCTTCTCTAAGCTTAGATATAGTCTAGTCATCATTTTTGTTTTCTCTGGTTATGTTGCGTTTGACTGATTCTGGAAGTTCCCCTAGCATTACAGGGATGAGAAGTGACCCATACATTTCTTGACATTGTCCTTAAGACTTCAAAAATCTAATATTTGCCCCGCACTTCTCATAACAGAACTGTGTGTGTATGCTTTCTAGATTATCATTGAAAACCGGTAATTCAAGTAAAGTTTTCGTCTAGGCATTTACAACTTTGTTGCCCTATCCAAAACGTTTTGTCAACATTTCATTTGGTTTCTGATAATTTGCGTTAGATATCACATTCTTAGCTTCGGCCTCATAAAGCGACTGTAAGTAACTTAACTGTTCTATATTAATTAATGTATGATTTCCATTGATAGTTGTTTAAAATGAGTCCCAGAAATACTGCAACTCTAAGGTATCTCCAGATTATGTAAGTAGTAAAAGTTTGGGTAAACAATGATTCTTGCCAGACATTGTGCTTGTGCGAGATGGGTCATGTGTGAACTCATTCATAATATTGAAAGCTGGCTGTGTAGCTGACATTTTATGATATTCTGAAGTTGCCGTTCTTAATGGAAGTGCTAGGTATACGTCGTGTTTCATACAGTGAAGTGTTTTCACCAGGTATGTGATACATGGAAAGTGTTGAGTTTCATGTGAAGGTTCATCCTTAAGTTTGACTGTTTATGTTGAAATCAATTTCCTATATTATCGCAAGTATATTTCTAAGTCTTAATTGTACTCATCTGTCATTTCAGGTTCTTGTGTGTTTAGTAGAATTTCCTCATCTAATTTCAGAATAACACTCTGTTTCTTTTTGATTGCATCATGATCAACTATCGGCAAAGCACGGTCAATGTCAAAGTATGTTATTATTCTTTTGGCGAATTTGAATCATTGACACTAGGACGAGGTAATACTGATATAGACTATCTTATCGATATACTAACTGAAACTGGATGCATCCTGGATGACTGTCCGTTAACCATCATCTCAACTGATTCAAAAGACCCTTACCCATTATCGCCATTGGGTTTACTGTATAGGCACAGGTTAAAAACATCACCGCGCCTATCTATTGTGAACATTTCGACATCAAAAAAGTTAAGTACTTCTCAAGTTGTGAAGCGAGTATTGTAACACTTTCATGATTTATTATAGATAGTGAATAAAGATATTGTGAAGTAGGAAAAAAGTTTTGTTTTCCTGAACGCAAACTCGTTTTAACGAATTTATTGGAACGGGGAGTTTTGTTCATGCATAATACGGCGAGAAAAGAAATAGTGTATACGTCAAAAGACAACAAACCTTATGAACACTTTCATGATATTTGATATGAAGTGAATAAAGTGATACTACAATGACATTGTACTTCATGATGGCAAGAATTGTGAAAGTGTACTTAATTAAATGGTAATTTTCACACAACGTATTCAAGAAGGTTATAAGAAATGCACTATATTGTTATCAGGACATTTGTGGCATTTTATTAGTTTTCATTTCCGTTTTTTTTTATTAATTTTAGAACTTTCTGTTAGAGTTGTGTGGTTTTAATCCTGAAATAGAAATAATAATATCGGATCACCAAAATGATTTGTTGTCACACTTATTTAAAACAAAAGGAGCCATATTCATGGAATTTAAGATAAAACAAGGGAAAAAAGAGTTTCCACACGACTATATGTGTATTGGTTCTGTATATCAATAACACTGTTCGTTTACCCTTCTGATTATCAACTTATATTTTGTTTTTCTTTTCATATTAATCATCATTCCTTTAAGATAGTACGCTTTGTAGGAACATCAACTTCTGGAATCGAAATATTGAAAAATGCCTGCTTTTTTGATTGGTGCGATTTACTATGGCTTCAGTCAGAGAATTTATATATTACATTTCTGTCAAATTCAATGGGAATAGGAAATGATTTCTGTAAGTAGTATTAGTATTTTTTGATTTCATGAATCAATTTCGTAATTAAAACATAGTAGGCATACTAAGAAACAAGTACTATCTTTAAAAAAAAAGATAGCCGACGAAGTAAAATTTTCTTCTTTTTATTTCTAAGTTTCTACATTTCTTTCAAGAAAAAAACACATGGCACGCAATTATAAATTTTCGATACGTTTTTTCGAACGCCACTATGTTATCAGTATTTGGCCAATCGGGAAACAGAATTACGATCAGGTGACTTGCGTTTCCATAGAAGCACGTCCTTAAGGTCAAAGGATAAAAAGCAAAACTATACCGACTGCGTCGGGAAAATGTTCAAATACTCCGGCTTAACAGAGCGTCTTTCTGTTAAGTGTCAGCCTCTGTAAGAATCAGGCAGTAAGTGAAACATGGTATGAAAAAACGCACTATTTTGAAAGTTTAATTAGGCTAATCAAAGAAAGGAAGACAAGATGTTCCAAATCACTTTGATATATTAAATTATAATTTCATTGAAATATACTGTAAATGAACATTTCAAGGGCAGATAACTCTGTTAAAAACCTTATTTTTGTTACATTCAATTGAAAAAAAATCAAGTGAGTGATGCAGAGAAGTGGTCTATTCAAAAAGAATTAAATTTTATTGTCAGAACGGTGGGGTTTTAACATGCATGTTTCTGATTTTTCCATTTTGCCGGATTCTTACAAAGACTTACACTTAAGTTTGACAGTTTACATTTACATTAATCAGATTTTGGATGCTTTACACACCATGTAATGCTAATTAAAGGATAGTCAATGGGCATTCGTAGAGCATGCTCAATATACACTTTCGCCAGGAAAATTATGTTGTTCTGTTCAAGACCCTACTCACGGAAGTGTATATTGAGCACGTTAACAAACTTAACTCAAAAGGATCTATCCTGTTTTTTTTTCTTGAAATACTTTTTGTTTAGATATGCATCGTTTGCAAAAAGTGAACGACTTTAAATTGAAGAAATGAAAGTTACGATACAATATTGTTTTATTGGCTGGTTTAATTGCTCAGCATTGATATAATGTCACGATATTTTCTATGCCAGCTGGAACCGGTTGCCAAGGAGAAATACAGACCTTGAAAGCAAATGTTTATAAAAAGTATTTAACAACTCCAGGAGTCCCGTCTATCTCTACACAGTATGATTACTTTATTTTTATTTTACTTAAGAATTAGAACTCGGAAAATTACTTACACTAGCACCCAGTCAAACGTTGTTCTGATTTCACTCTTTGTGTGTCAAAGCTTTAAGAGTACAAATTTATGGTACAATAAAACAGTTTAATGTTTATTTGAACCGAATATTAATGTTTATATTTGTCTCCGATGCCTATTTGTAATGTGTACTTATATTTTGTAACTGGAAACGCGCATGGGAATGCAATTCTACCTTTTCAATCACTTTGTCTATTTATTGGACACTTACCCTACCGGTGCACCTGGTCCATGCTTACAGGTTTTAGTGGATGCCGAGTTGCTCATACCGCTATAACATTGGTTCCCTTGATTACTCTTTCAATAATGATATGAAGTAAGGAAAATATATAACATAACAATGAAAAAACTAACTGAATTGTTTAACACTATAAACTATCGAATATCACCATTTAACAAAAATCTTTTTTTTTTCAAAATAGAATACTGCAAAATTTACATAATTTTAGTACTCCTAATTGCATGTGGACTATTGAGACCTCAAACCTAGATGTTTCATGGAGTGTGACCATACAGATAGAGCATTTGTTAAAAAAATACCTCGAAATATTCACATCCGGAAGGTTAACAAACAAAATTGGTTTTGACTTATTTGTCTTTTCCTTTTTTCGTCTACTACTGACCTCACTTTTTGTGAGCGACTCGGCGGGTGTTTCTAGAAAAACAGATGACGCCGACGCTAACGGTGCACCTGGTCAATGCTCCCAGTTTTTAGTGGAGTCCAAGTTGCTCATTTACGTTTGTTACTTTGTGCGTATTATTTTAGTTGTTTCATGTTCTTAGTTGTCTGTGTCTGTTTTCCATGTCTGGTCTTTGTCCATGGATTGCATTATTTTGATTTCAGCTAGAATTTTATTTTCATAATGTTTATGTATATGTATTGTCAAGTTACCGCATATGGATCAAAGGAAGGTTCGGAGTATATTATACTTGTAACCAAACCAATTTCCGACTAAACAAAATATCTCAATGTGCAAACTCCCATATAACTACTCTGTAACACATGGTGCAGAATCAGAACACTCATGGGGTATTATTGCACACTGAAAATGAAGTTAGTTAGAATTACAAAAAGGTATACAAGGAATGCGGGCAATGGTCAAATTAGAAATTGGAAAGGTATACAAAACTAACTAGACACTTTATTAAATAAACTGGAATATTACGGGAAAACTACAGGAGGCTTGACTCGGGTAGCTCTGCACTTGTATTGGACTATATACTGGATGGATGATGACTTAGAACACTGCACCGTATCAAAAGGAATACAAACCAACTATAACTCAGTTTAATCCTATTATCTGACATGGTAAAATCACTGAGAGTAAATGTCATTTTATTTCCAACTGACACCGATGATAGCCAACATTGTTCTGCTATTTTCTCCCAAATCGAGTAAATTTAAAATGGCTTCCTAGTCAATCCTACGCAGCATTAAGAATTTTTACCAATTAGTTATGACATCACATAGATAACGTGACCCTCCCTATATAAATGATGACGTCTCTATATTTATTTACGTTTGTGGCGTACATAGTATTTTTGAGAGTTAAACCACATTTCTGAGATATTTATGCACATAAGACTAAATCGGGCAGTAAATACAAGCTTCATAATAACTGTGTATACTATTCTGAGTTGTTATACGCATATTTTTTTTTATGAATATCAATATTTATTTCTTGTCACCAGCGATCACTAACTGTCACCTAGCCCTAAATTAATGAGATTTTAGGGTTTGTTGTCGCTTTGACACCGTCTTTTATGTCCAACTATACGTTGTTTGTTGGGAGAATGCATATATCAGAATTCAAGAAGTGTTCTTAACAGTTCACAACAATTTATCAAAAAAGGGCATGGACGTTACAAAACATAGAAACGGCTTCGCCCAGAGCATTACTACAACTTGTTTTGCGGAAACCCTTAAGCCCATAAACTACTCACTGAGATTCACTTTAGTGTAAAATTGGACACACGAGTTATATTGCGTTTTATCAGTGTGGTGGTTCATAATCCCAGTAACGATCAGAAAGAACTTTATGTAAATCTAGTAAAATTACAGAAAAAGTAATGGTATGTTGGCAGTATGTAAAATGAAACTCACAAATGTTGTATAATGTCATGTCTTGTCTTTCGTTTAATTTTGACAACCTTTTATTTCAACCAACTGTATATAATAAACGCAATTTTAAAAAAAATAACCAGATTTGAAACCGTAGTATTGTGATTTCGATGTTTCCGCTTATTGCCATTCAATTTTTGTACAAGTTGATTTACGTGTTTTAGAATCGAAATTGATATTTTAAAACATTTTAATGGTTTAATGTACTTATGCATCGTAATATGGTGCTCAGCGGTGTTCCCTGAAGTGTTCGGTGATGAAAGCAGAGGTACTGGCATATCCAATCACATTGACGATTGGCTTATTAAACGACCATATTTTAATGGTGTTTAATGACCTTTCGTGATTATATCACTATTTTTATTCAGGTTAATTGTCTTTTACAAAAAAATACATTTCTTGTGTTTTTTGCCTTCATTTTTGAAATAATGTTGATAAATCTGATAATGCTTTGTAGATACCTTGGCAGCAAGACTGTTCACCGGGAAATTCAGATAGACAAATATTTCATGGTTCATCGTTCAGATTTGTTCTTCACTCAGATGAGGCAATAACAGGTGGATTTATTCTTTCTTATATAGAGAAAAACACACACAACAAAGAACAACACGGATTCCAGTACAAACTGGGAACATGGAATAGGTGTACCGTATAGTAAACGCCCTCTGCATTTCTAGAAACACCCACCGAATTGCTCATAAAAAAACAAGTCCAGGGTAGTTGAAAGAGGAAAGGAATGATATGACACGTTGAATAAATCGGTTCTCAAGGTTCAAATAGATACACTGCAACAATCCACGAGCTAATGATGATGACCATAAAACTTCTAAAGTGCTTAGGTCCATCTTGTAGCAACATAACCCTATTCCAGAAGCTTTATTGTAAGAAGTATTATAAGGAACTATTCCATGGACAACAAAGAATCAGATGAAGAACCCCAAAATATATATATAAAGAAACGTACTGGTCCGCGTTTTTTTTTTTTTTTTTTTTTTTGGTTTTTTTTTTTGTTTTTTTTTGTTGTTTTTTTGTAACGTCGTAATTTTGTTATTTCCTTTAACATTTTCATACAATGTTCAGGAAGATAGACTTACTGTCATATTGCCACGCAAAGTAGTGGTGAGGTACACCATAGCCAGCCATGGTCCAGCGCCACAAATATTTAAATCTGAGAATATTCTTAACTTCCTTCGTGCTCCAATCAAAGTCATTGAAATTGATCACGTCAACAACAGTTAAAAGTACTTTGTTATATTTAAGTTTTGGGCGTTGGACCCTGAACCGTTGATTGTGGATAATTTTTGACGGCACTTTTCTGTGATTCGTGTCTGGAGTGCATTATTGTTTGTTGACTCTTACAGGATTATATTCACTTGCAAAATGACGGGTGTTACTGGCGGAACAAGACATGCTTACCCTTTCATAGCATCTGATGTCACTTCTGGATTTTCGTATTGCAATCGCTTTAGTTTTTTGTGTGACGCCTTGTTTTATTATCTTCAGTCTTTATGCGCAATATATGATTTCCTTGTCCTTCATCTCACTATTTCTTTATTGTGTATTGGTGATGTATAAATGCATTATATGTTCCAATAACTTAACAAAAACTTCGATTTAGACGTAAAATGTTATGCATAACATGATTTATAATTGTACAATGGAGTCCAACTAAAAACAGTCCTTTATTTTCTTTTCATATAAAAGGCTTAATGTTGTTGTTATCAGCAGTGTAACCACCCCGACTGTTATTAAGGTGCTAAAAACGACGGATACCTCCTCCATGACTTCGACAAGGCTAATTGTAAAAAAGATTCTTTCACGAAACAGAAATTTTCTAGAAGGTCACATAGGGATATAGCAGTCCTATATATCACAGTCAACCTGTTTAAAATTATGTGCGCTAATCCAGAGTTGCTGCTCAATACATTTCTCATTAAAGATTTGTCATATCAATAACAGAGGGGGAGTTAGTACATCCCTGTTATTTACAAACATTGCAGGATTTATATATAAAGATGCTTTAATGATACCCGAGGTTTGTTTAGTAAAGTTACTTATGAATAGGATTGGTGTAACTTGCATATGAATAACTGGTAAGTAAATAGTATAAGTATTTAAATAGTAAAAGTGGGAGATCACCATTTCGGCCTTACGGTGCGAATATCACCGAACGAGGAAGAAGAAAATTCAACCGCCTAGACTGCAGTTAGTACTTGACTTAGTTTTGTTTGTTCTGTTTTTCTTTCTTTTTATCCAATGTCATTTACGAATAATATAAGGGTGACAATTTGGGCCTACCATGCTTTATCATTACTGGTTTTGCCATTTTAAATATTACTCTTTTACAAGAAAGTGAATTTATCATTGTCACCAAAGAATATTGTCATTATTTTGGCCCATCCACCGACTGTTGTTTAGACACATTTTTTTTTTAAACTTAATGTCTCCCGACCCACTGCATTAACAAATATATTGCAACGTCTTACACATGTATTCTTTCGCTACATTCAAAGAATAGTTACGTTGGAAATAGATTTTTGAATATGAAAAAAATAGTCATGGATGATGATCTTGATATATATAAATCTTGAAAAATTTAACACACTTTTGACTGCTGAATTGTTTTTTTTTAAATTGAAATATTTATTTAATCTTGTCGTATCTTTACAGGCGTTTGCTGAAAGTTGCCAGACTAATATCTGTTTTCTCAATGAAATGTGTGTACCTCATCCAAGTACAGGCAACAGGTGTATACGTCTTGGTACGTAGGCGATTGTTGATTAGATCTTTTATATAAATACAGCATGTCTTCAGTTTTTTTTTAAATGAAACCGATAATATCAAAATGTCGCAGCGAGTACGAAAGAGCAACATGTGATTTTTATGATATTTTTTTAACAATAAAATTCGTAGGAATTTTTTAAGGCTACATAGACTTGCTTACTTATTCTCTTTCGCAATATTTCTGTTATATAGAAAACTTTCTGTTATTCAAGCTTCCACAAATTTGTACGTATCTATCAGAACTTGAGATTACCAAGGACATTACGCACACTAAGAGAACTGCCTCATTTCTTGATATTCTACTGTAACAGTATTAAATACCGCGACGGTCTAAATTTTCGATATTTTCGTGGTGATCATAAAAGTGCGAAAACAAGTACACGCGAAGATGATTCATAACACTATATAACATTAATCATTTTTTTTAAAACCACAAAAGTTGATACCCGCGAGTATGCTCCCTTTACAGAATCCGCAAAAAATGAAAATGTTAAAATACATTGACGGTATTTGAAATCAATGCAGTAATGTATGTGCTGAGCTGATATAAACCATGTTTTGTTTTTATTTTTGGATAGAAAGTATAGGTGACAAGGTCTAGAATTTTGATCGAATGATCTATCATTTATAATATATAAGAATAGATTATTGTGTACAAAGTTGTAAAATACTTATATTTTTTTCAAGTCAGTGCACCATTATTATCTTTATACTGTAAGACAATTTTCAATTAAAGACGAGGATTTAAGCAGGGAAATATTTTCATTTTAATACGAAACGGACGACATCGGGCTACCGCAAAACAATGTATCGTTCGTTACGTCACAAAAGAAAGTTATATTCAGCCAGTGACCGTATATCACTTGTAAATATGCGATCGATGCATTTGACTGCTCAAATAGAGTGGTGGTGGTAGTATAAACAAAAATTAGTCAGTGACACATGTCAGCGCAGTTCAATCCGTGTAAATTAATAGTAAAATCACTTGATTACTCAGTAAAAAATAGCTGAGGTATAAAAGGTTTCATCGACAAAATAAGGAAATAAAAACAAATTGCATACCATAAAAAACAACGTAAAAAAGATATCCTTCCTAAAGCATTCAAATACAAGATATCCGAGAGTGATAAGACAGATTATTACCTTATTATAAGGTTTTATGTTGTTTATTAAATATACACATACTTTTCTCTATTTTCAAAATCTATTCAGGACAGGGCGATCTATTGCACTGTCGATGTACTATTGCACGGTGCGATAGTCTCCTTGAGGAGTCTATTGCACTAACTCCATAGTGACCTTTATCTAAGCCTTTGGATTGGTTGAACGTTTTTAAGCGCTTCATTGAATTGGAATTGACACAGAAAAAACTCGTGTGTAAAAAGTAGATGTGACTCTCGTCTGCCAATTCGTAACCACGGAGCGGTCAATTTCCTATTCCTGGTCGAATGGTTGTCTCTTTGACATATTCCCTATTTCCTTTCCTCATTATATCTCATAGATAAATTAGGTAATAAAGCAGTTATATTAAATGGATTGCATGCAATAGACCAGAATATTTGTCCTTTGGTACTGAGAATGATCAAGTGTTCTATTGCACGAGGTCAACGGCCAACGGTCTATTGCATCCAACCCATTTAATAACTGTATACTATAAACATGACAAGACTATGGATCGGTACATACTACGTGCATACCGGCTCACTTATCTTGTTCTTTTATTTATCGATATTCCGAACCACATAAAACATGACATACCATATAAAGTTCAAGTTCTCTCTAATTCCTGTAATGCGTTGGACCAAAAATATATTTGTTAATTCTAGATCCTTTAAATGTTAAACCAAGAATGTCATATGGTGCATTTTAAGTTATAGGCACAAAACACCTTTTTGTAAACACGTTTTAATCGAAGAAAACAACAACAAACATACAAAGCGATACAAATTGTTTCAACAACCGAGCTTGAATCATAATTGGACGCAGGCAGTTTTGTAAACAAAAACCATATGTGAATATTTGTAAAAAGGTATTTTTTGTCTGACTTCATAAACATCAAATCGAAGCCAACGAAAGAAAAATAAATTTGGCGTGACCGAAATGGTTCAAATATTGATCAATTTCTCGTGTTATTTGAATAAAGAATGACAAAAAGTACCTGCAAACATCATTCATGATATAGTTATACAAGTCTTAATTTTTGCAAACTGAAACTCTTAAAATGGTTCCTATTGATGAAACAAATTAAAGAAAATTAACACACATAATCATACCTTTACACAGGGGATATATGTTATTGTACATTAATTTTGAAAAAAAAAAACAAAAAACAAAAATACATTGTGTAACTCAATTACTAACGCAAAATCCGTTTGGACATTTATATGAAAAACACTTATATACCTTGCGATAGGAGAATGAAATATTTTATTCGGATTTATTATTTCATCTTAAAGATTTTATATTAATACATGCAACCAGTAATAATTTTGGAATTGAATCAAATGTCTATTTTTCATAGTAAAAAATCATGATTGTAGGTTTCATTCTAAAATGCATGGAAATGGGTTATTACACATTCAGCAGTCATATAAAGTAGCACTCCATCTAAGGATCATGCAAAATGTGATTCATTGGGTAAAAAGCCTATATATTTTTATTTTTGATATTTTGTTTGAAATGTCATAGTAAACAGAAATTAACGTGTTTTTTCATATAACCTGTGCTCTTAGGAGATAAAAATTATATGGAATGCACTGTAGATTTCAAAATTAAGGGAGATAACTCTGTAAATGACGCTGAAATACAATAGAATCTACTGGATTTTTAATTTTGATTATCTCCTAAGAGCAGGCAGATTTGAATGAAATATGTAGCATTTTTTGGGGTGTATCACATTTTTCAGATTTTGCATGATTCTTACAAAGACAACTACTTAAAAACACCATAGATAAATATGCATATCACCATAAAGATTTTATATAAATAGCAATAATTTTAAAATTGAAATAAATATCTATATTTCATCATAGTAGAGTTTCATTCTAAAATATCAAAGTAAAACGGATTTTTTTTAAATTCAGTTTCCGCAGTGATTTAAACACTATCGATAAATATACATATTATACGACATTTAACACTTCAATACTACATATATAATAAATAATTACCCTTTGTTGTTTTTGACAACAACTTTTTTGGTTACAACCCCAAATCTTAGTAAGAACTTTCAAAATATGATATAACCAGAAAAAAAGATGCATTAAAAAAAATCCAAATAACGCATCTTTGTTTTTGTTTTGTTTCTTTTTTTCTTTTTCGTTTGTTTCTTTTTTATTTTGTTTTGTTTTGTTTGTTTTTTTGTTAAATGAATATTTTATTTAGGCAACTGGTAATGTCACAAGGGTCAGGGTATCTTATATTAATACGATACAGATAAGACACTCAAGTTGATATCCTTGCCCCAGACACCATTTGCAAAAAAACAACATAACTATGTACAATCTTTTTACCAGAATATGGTATTATAAACATTCACAAGTTAATTACTTAAATAGGGAGTTATCCCGTACTACTCATATTACAGTTCAATAACCAATAATGACATTGACAAATAAACAAAAATAAATGTCTGTATATGAAGGAATTCACTTCAATTAATGATTAACTACTCACATTGGAATACCCAAGGAGGGGAAAGTAACCTAGTGGCAGATCTAGTTGTAGAGGGGAGTATTGAAAAATCTTGTAAATTTCGAGCACAATTTGGACAAAAAATGAACAAATAATATCCTGGAACGCCCTTTTCTTTCTGAAATCATAACGGACCACTCTTTTTTAAAATCTCTGCATCTGCCACTGATCAAACTATATAACTCATAAAGACATAGTAAAAGTACAATTAAAACCAATTAAGTCTGACCTGTATAATTCATATAGATCTGAATAAATCAAATATGTTACTCGTCTGGTGTGTTTGATTTGGTTAGTATCAACTCAACGGTTGTTATCATGAAATTACGGAAGTATTTTTTATTGACGTTACAGATTTATATGTGTATTAGAGCTTTTAAAATACACAGACTTCCAAATTTATTTTAATCAAAATCAAAAAGATCCTTTGAAAGTTTCATTGAATTCCATGGTGTAGGACTAGTAAATGATGAGAGATGGTTATTCCAATGTTCCCATATTCATAGATGACTAAGTCACATAGTAAATATGAAATAAAGATTCCGTGAATGTTTCATAAAATTCCATTCAGTGGTGTAGGAGAAGCAAGAGATATTGGACGGGTACCCTTCTGCGTTACGAAAGGAAGTACTGACGGAGAGATAGACAAATAATATCACTATGATTACCTTTCACTTTGCAAGTGTGGAATATAAAAACAAAATTTTGGGACGCTGACGCTTATGGAATGCCAACGCGGTCAAAATTCTTAATTCGTAAATTGTTTATTTGTAACTTCTTGATTTGTAAGTTCTCAATTCGAAATACGAAAGTTATTAATTTGTAATTTCTTGATTTGTAAATTGTCAATTTGAAATTCGTAAATTGTCTTTTGTCAATTTGTATCTTGTAAGTGTGTAACTTTCCATTTTGTACATTGAAATTTTTCATTTGCAACTTCTCACTTCGTAATGCGTTTCCGAGACTTGTAAATCATCAAAATATTCTTACATTGTAACTCGTCATTTTAAACTTTGACAATGTAATAAACCATGTATGATTGACATGTCTCAATTGGTAGTTCGTACTCACTTTAAATGTTTGAATTCCACTGAGTGAAACTAAAGTTATAGCCAAAAAATGTACGTCCTGTTTTAAGACCAACCCGTTCAATTTCCTTTCTGGTCAGCAGCGCCGCATTTTGTCTTTCAATACCGAGCGCAATCTGTCGTCATAATGATGGTTAACATATAATGCAACTAAGCATAATTTGGCATTTCACGAATCGACATGTTTCACGTCACAAAACTTCAGACTACGAACTACCAATTGTCAATCTTACATCGTTTATTACATTGTCAAATGAAGAATGACAAAGGACGATTTGTTCGCTATTTCAAAGAAATTTAAAATGACGAATTACAAATTAAGAATATTTGATGATTTACAAGTCTCGAAAAACGCATTACGAATTGAGAAGTCGCAAATGAAGAATTTCATATACAGATTTTCAATGTACAAAATGGAAAGTTACACACTTACCAGTTACAAATTGAAAATTTACGAATTTCAAATTGACAATTTACGAATTTCAAATTGACATTTTACAAATCAAGAAGTTACAAATCAACAATTTACGGATTAAAATTTTGACCCCGTTGGCTTTTCATAGACGCTGACGACGACGATATCATTAACCGACAAAATGTTTCCGCGGTTGCAGAAATATAAGTCTTAAAAAGAAGTAGTTATAATGTTAATGCGTAACACTTATATCATTTAAAACGTTTTCGACATACGGGCTACACAATTACGGTTGTTAAGTGGCAGGTCGTTACAAATGTCACCCTTTTACTCTGCAGTCAACGAGTTTATATACAATTACAAGGTCCACTGTATTTTGTGCGCATATATATTTATATCCTCCGCCCACTTTGATTGGAGGACGTAAAGTGATTTCGATGTCCGTCCTTTCGTCTATTGTGCATTCCTTACTTCTTTCCGTGACACAAAGGGGCACCAATATTTTATCCGCTACTCTACCTATACTACTCAATGGAATTGAATGAAACTTCCACAGAATCTTTATAACATGTTCCCATTGTGGACCTAGCTTACATTTTAAATTTTGATCCAAATTAATGTGTGGTTTCCCCATAGCGAAACGTGGACTTTGTCATTTCTTGGTATGGGGACAAGGCGGAGGACCATCTCCTATCCGTTATTCCTCTTATAACCATAGAATGAAATTAAATGAAATACTTTAACAAAATACTTTTATTGCATGTTCTCATTGTGCATCTAATATTTCAGTTTATTATCCAAATCAATTTTGGAGGTCAAAAATTTATGAAATTTGGGTGTGTGGATATAAGAAAGCATTGCTAATTTTTCCTGTATTTTAAGCAACGCCAATAATTATCCTAGAATGATATGGAGCAGGAAAGTTCCAATTAATTCAGTATAAAACAGCTCATGAAACTTGGAGGATCACCAAGTATAAATAAAACAAATTCATAACGACGTTTAAGATAGGTCACAATTTTATCGTTTATTCAAGAAATCATAAGGTCTGCTGTTTTTTTGTAGTCAGCAGTAGATGCTTGTTGAAAATGCTCGGCGATGTCTGTCAAGTTTCTCGTCTCTTTGTCTCACAGTGGATGTATTTGTCAATTTTACACTAATATTGCATAAGCCGATTGTAAATAAACCACAAAATGCCCGTTTGATCTTTCAAGTTGCAATCTTCATAATAATCACACAGGATACATGCATATCAAAAACCCTCCGAAGTCACTTTTATTTCTTATTCCGAATCAGTTGCATAATACAGAACCAGTCATAGTTTTTTTTTCATTCAGGTGCTGCCATTGTGAGATAACAATTATATAGAATGTGTATGAAAGTGGCACTTTACAAGAGTTACCGTTCATGATTTGATTAATTTGTGTAGGAGATTAGTGAATGGCTTTATCAAACACTATTTACAGAAAGGAATATTGTAACGTAGAAATAGAGGTTATATAGATCAGAAAAAAAATTGTTTGTTGGGTGGGGTTTTCTTAACCACGAATCACTTCTACCATGGACCCTGTCTGAATTTTATATGGACTGGTACTTTTTATCTAAGGAAAATACATATTATTTTAAATAGGTTGTTGCACAGGCAGGTTATTACTTGGGATGCAATCTCCCGGAAAAAGCATTTACATTGGAAGTTCTTTCCCGTTAGATAACAGTCACACAAACAGAAAACGTTCCACTGCAGTAGTGATCTACAAATACAGACCTTTTCTTCCATCCATAGTAAACTTTGTTGTCGTCGATACTACAAGAGTAAGTTGTTTCCCATATTGACATTGAAACGACGCGTCCAGTTCCCAAACCAGGCACTTCACATTCTTGATATCCTTCAAGACTTTGGCATTTGAATAACGAGCAATCTAAAAAAACATATAAACTTTACACGTGTGTTTGCAGACATATTTGATGAATTAAAATATTTTGGTGAACAACCTTTCACATAAGCGGAAGCAAATACCTTATTCGAACCACTACATGATCGACTGCTGTATCAAATCAAATTATTTAATGGATTTATTTTCTCCAGAAAGAATAATTTTATTCCAGATATTTAATCGTAGAATTTTTGTTTCAAATATTTTTATTTGATAGAATGAACGAAAAAATCCGATTTTACTATGTTGCCATCACGAAACCATTCATTATAAAGATACTACATCACCTGTACTGTAAACATAGTTTACCGCGTCGTGTGTTAAAAAGCACAGCCTCTCAGCATATTTTAAAATGTAGGTCATCCGAAAAGACCAAATTGATGTGTTATGGCAGTTCAAGTTGTATAATGCTAAATAAAGATCTACAGTTGAAGGAAATGACAATAACAATTATATGACTCGTTATAGGCAAATTTGTCTTCCCGGAGATCCAGTTTGAATGTCGTCTCATCGTTCTATTCTAAAATCACTTACTATTTGGTATACTACTATATCCCATCTGGTCTAAAAAGCAAAGTAAAATATGTTTTAAGTAAACTCCATATATTTTTATTGCGTTTAAGCCATAATGCAGGCTTTGCAGTTTCGACGCCGGAGTCGCGGTGTTTCTAACGCCAGATTTTATTGATCTACTTTGATTTCTTGACAAAAGACGTTGGTTACATAAATATGATACTTTGAAATGGACGGAAGTTTAATTAATCTATATAACAATATGCGTGTTCGGTGCTGAAAGGATCAACCTTTGTCAAATTTTGTGAACGGCGGATTGTTTTCAAAGTTGTGAGAGTCTGAGAGTGAAATTACCAAATTTATTTCACAGTGTGAATTATCGAAATTTATTGGGAATATTCGATAAAACACTGCTATCTATATAATAATAATAATAATAATAATAATAATAATAGTAATAATAATAATAATAATAAAAACTTAAGAATTTCAGCAGGGTTAGTTTGAGATCGTGACAAAAAATACCAGAAATATCACAGCGAACATGTAATTCAGGTCATATTTTCGGTGTCTGTTTATATTGATGTAACCCGGAATACCTTTTCAGACGAATTTCTACCTACCTAGATGTATACACACATTGCCTTTGGTTGGATGTGGTACACACATTTCGGAATGAGAACAGATATTAGTCTGGCAACTTCCAGCAAGCGCCTTTCAAAAACATTGACAAAAGATTAAATATGAAAACAATAACATAATAACCAGTTTTCAAATATCAAGTTATACCGCTCAGTTGTCCTCGTCTCTTTTTGATGACAGTTCTAATGAATCTATCAGTGTTTTGTATGTGACGACAATAGACATGATAAAGATGCCATGATACATTTTCTTTCTAAAATTATTGCTGTAAACGTAATTTTTTTTTTGCGGTGAATTAATTATCGCTATTTTAGCGGTTGACAGAAAAACGGCAACATCAGTACACGCGAAATTAATTTTAACACTATATGACGGTAATCATTTGAAATTCCGCTACAATTGATACCTGCAAAAATGGTCACTTGATAGGATCCGCCTAAATAAGCAACTGCCAAATTTAATACGATTACAGTATACATTACATAATTCAAATGCACTCAACGTTTGCAAATAAATTGAATATGAAAAATTGATAGTGAAAGTAAATGGCTTTATTCTATGGTAAAAGGGTTAACAATTTGCCATTTTAAACATACCTTGGGTATCATGTCAGCATCTTTGTAAATAAATCCCGCTACGTTTGTAGAGTACTCTGATGTAGTTTTATCTCTTCTGCTGTTGTTAATGTGACAAATCATGTTTCTTGATGAGAAATTAATCGACTTGCAACCTTGGATAAGTTGTAAACAGGTGGACTGTGATTTAAACGATTGCTGTATCCCAACATGACCTATAAGGAAACATGGCTCTCCAGCAGTACAAATTCGCCTCATTTGTAAAACATCATTGTCGGAATTTCTTGTAATTATCTAAAATAAGGTGGAAATAGTTTTAAAATTCATTTTTCTCAATTTTTACTTTATTTGGTGTCAGAAATGTCAAAATTGATTGATAAACCCATGGAAATAATGAATAAAAATTGAAAACAATTACGTGTGATTGTAATAAATGACAATTAACATTAATTTCAGTAATAGTTTTCATATAAATATAATTTTTATCATAAGATTCTTAATGCTTATATCCGTTTTTGATTGGTCGAGAATGTCTTTGCCAAAAAGTTCATAATTGCAAGAACTTCTTCAGATCGTTCATACATGCATGAAAGCCAGTCAGATTGAAACCAATGTTGCCGCCGTGTAGTATTGGAACGAGGCCTTTTAAAAAGGAATAAAAAAAGTCGAAAAAAATATTTAAAATATTCTGCACGGAAGTACTAAATGAACAATTTACCCTTACTACCGGATCTGCAATCAAGATTGGCCTCATTTGTAAAACATCATTGTCAGTAGTTCCTAGAGTTAGCTAAAATAAGGTGGAAATAGTTTTAAAATTCATTTTTCTCAATTTTTACTTTATTCGGTGTCAGAAATGTTTTTTTCAGTAATACTAAAGATACTTTGTTTGATACTTTCTAAGCAAAAAAAAAGTTTGCTTTTTTATAGAGAAATCACAGAATCAACAATAAAAACGAGAACAGCTTCATATGATTGTAATATATAGCAAACAATGTTTATTTCAAATATATTTTCAATATGTCTGCGGTAATATTTACACTTTTTTTTAATGAAAATCACATATTTCTGGAAATAAGTGATAAAGAGTGAGAACAACTTCCTATTATTATCATAAATGGCCAAAATCATGAACCGTAATTATACTATAAATATAGATATCTTTTTTGGCAATGCTAATTTGTTGAAAGCGAGTTTTTGGTAAAAAAATACATTTTTTAAAGAAAAATCACCAAATTCTGGAAATGACCGATAAAAAGCGAGAACAATAACCAATCATTGTAAGAAATAGCTAATAACATCAATTTTTATTATAGTGGATATACATGAATAGCGTTTTCAATTATATCCACACTAAGTGCATGACCTTTTGGTTAAATGCATTTTATAGATGGCTTGAAATAGTTACTATTTCACTAAATAGTGAAAACAACTTGATATGACAAGCTACTACCACTCGCTTCAATTGTTGTTTTAATATCAATTGCCTGATTATACTAACACAAGTTAATGTTTTTTTTTCAGATATGTTTTGATTGTAAAAATGGCAATGTTTGTCAGAAAATACTTTTCATTGTACAATATACTAAATATATGCAGCACTTATGGAGTGGAGAACAAATTGCACGCAAATTTTATTTTGAGTCCTTAAAGTTCGGTTTGTAGACATGACTTGATAAAACAATTAATAACACCTATTACACAAGTACATTGATTACACAAAATACACCTGTTAATAAAAACTCAATACATGTACAATCATTCTTTTAGGCCACTATCAACCTCAGAATCTGACTGGTCAACCAATTATGCGTCAGTAACAATCAACCTAGTATTTTACACCAAACAGTATATTCACACTATGTCACATGAACAAACATTCATCTATCGTGCTACTTTCACTCTCGAATCAGACTGGTCAACCAATTTTAGTATCCTCAACAAACTCACCCCAGTTTCATACACCATACAGTCTATTGTCACTGTGTCTCGCAAAACCAAAATACTACAGTACAAACGCAATGTTAGAACAGACACCGACAACATGAGCACCTAAACGACATTTACAATATCAGGCACAAATTGTTGATTCTTTGAATTTGATCCATAAAATACATTGTTTGGATGAAGCGCATTTGCTTTTTGCGAATGGTTCCGGGATATTCCTTATAAAATAAAATATGGCTCATAATATTCCTGGATGTAACTGCTGCTAAGTTTTAGCTGGTAAACACTACATGTAATGTTCCTTAATTCTTCGTCATCTAGCTTTTGGACATTGTCTAAATCTTCTGTAACTTGCCACTTAGCAGATCTACGTTCCAAATTATGCTCTTCGACAAAACTGAAAAGAAATAATTTGCATTGATAAAAACATCATTTTAGCAGCAAGGATTTCGTCATGTTCGGCTGTTTCAGATGAAAGTGGAAAAAAAGGCACGAACGATTTGGATGTTTTCAGAAATGTGCGGAAATTGATTTGTTGGAAGTATGTTAGAAATGTATTTCCATCTTTTTATTCTTGCATTTGCTGCTTCTACTACCCACCTGACCTGGAATAAAATGAAATAAAACAAGCAGATGCTTAAAACTATTCTTATATGTTTTTTTATACTCCTAGAATAATATTAAAACATGGTCATTAAATGGTACATTATGCATGATCAACATACATGTATAATAATTTTTTTCTCTCGAAATAATGTTGTAGTGTTAATGCAGAAAATAAAGAGAGAGAGACTATGCAAGAGGTCTGGTATGGTATGGTTGTTGATGACTTCTTCTGTTTTTATCTGAGTAAACACGTTGTTGGAAAGAACGCAATTTGTCAATAGCACATTTTTCAGGTATGATATTGCGCGCCGTATACTAGACTTTGAAATATTAAGTAATGATTTAATTTTGCAAAGGTATATTGCTAAAGAATTTCTAACGCTTCCGACTGAAGCGTTTTTGAGGTAAGGTTATAGATCTATTTTCCAGTTCATAGAAATTCTACTTTTTAAGAGTGATAATCAGTATCACTTAAACTGCCCGGATTGTCACAATCAAATCTGCATTTTTCGTTCTACTTGCACAGCTTTCCCATGCGTTGTAACAGTTCTATGATGAAGGAACGACTGTTAGCTACAATTGTTTTACTGCATTCTGTATCACAAACCCATGTTGCAAATGTTGTGAAAAGCATCTGTTCTCGGGAGGAAGCATTACATTCTATTGGTTTGATGGTATAGGAAGGGTGATAGATGGAGGACTGTACTGTGGTTTTGTAATGGCTTCATTCTGATGGGGATTTATAGTATTTGAGCTGTAACTTGTGGCTGCCCATAAGTTTTACGGAATAAATGTTGTAAATGTCTACATTCGTTCGAATAACGTCGCTTTCTTTAAATGAATCCAGGAAAAAATATTTCTTTAAAGTTTCTTTACAGCTTTAGAAATTCCCCTTCTTTCATATACTTTTGTCCATTTTGAGCATATAATACAATTGAAGTAGTTTAATTTGTTCCCTGACTTTCCTGAAAAAGGAGTTTATTTTTACTGATATCAAAGAAAAACAGAGAGCAAAGTTCAATATAAAGGACCAACCACTCCCCACCTGAGTTGCCAAAAGGTCAAAATATAAACTTTAAACGAAGTTGTCAACAGGAAGTTGATATTGCTTCAGTCTGAAATTGAATCCCATAATAGGCATACCTACACTATACATCTGTCAAAATATCAAGGACTGCGATCATTAGTTGAAAACAACACTACAACGAAAAAGTTGTGGACGTATGAACGAGAGGTATTTATAATTATCAGGATATCATGATAATTATAAATACCTCTCGCAAACAAGGCAGTACAACAATACGGCGGTAATAAAATAGATTTATTATGATTTCATTACAATCTTTCTTGTGTTACAAAAACTTCAAGCCTCCACACCATGATATATTGGATGTTGTTCTCTGTTCAACAGTAATTATAATGTATAATTCAAAACAATTCACTTCTTTTCAATTATTGTTTTATCATTCATATCAGTTCAGTTTATCTATAGTTATAGATACTTAATTTAGAAAGAAAAGTAAAACAGTTCAGCGAACTATCATTTTTAAATGTACATAACAAAATAGGATTGTTTCATTGCATACATGTACAACAATACATATCGACACTTCGTCATTAACACAATGGGGAACTACTTTATGATATACTTCAACCATTCAGCCTAACACACTTAAACATAGCTACAGAATGTACCATTTTGGAAGAAGACGCAAAATATTCCACAATGTACCAAAGTAACAGCAGTATGAAGAAATAAAAGAACTAATAAGTAAACAAAACGCACGACAGTGCATGAAAAATAACCCCTTAAATGGTGGTGGTGGTTATGGGGAGGGGGGGGGTAATATGTTGGTCGAAATAAAATCACACGGCGGATCACGGAATTTTAAGTATAAAGGGGGTGTTCTCACGTTGAAGAGATTTTTCTTTTTTTTTACCAAACAAAAATCACATTTTTTTAAGTATAAGAGGACAAGGGTCTCTTGGCCGCATTGAATAGTTATGGTCAGTGGTTGATCCTGCTGAGGTAATTTAAAAAAAGGGAGACGTAATTTCCAGTTTTGTTCTAAAATGATAAATTGCAATTTTTGAAGGGAAGCACAATCTCGCCTAGCACTCCCTGGATCTGCCTATGCGTGGCGGATTTTTTTAAAGCCTAACAACATAGCAAAAATATGCTTTTATAGCAAAAACAAGCCATTTCATATCTTATGCAGATCATAAATGTGATTCCATTCTTGAAGGCATTAAAGTCGTAGTCACCATACTTTTATAATTCTTTGAAACAAAACCTATTTATAAACGCAAAGTGTCTGCAAAGTGTCTGCTCATATTAAGTAATTACGAAAGGTTAGATAACAAAGTGTAGATCAATTATATGACCCTTTCAGAACAATCTCTTTAAAATATTCTGCATGGAAAGTCAGTACTAACAAAAATTCACGATTCTTCATGTATGATTATGAGTTAACTAATGAGTGGAAGCACTGTAGATTATCATCAACTTCACATATCAATACGCAATATTTCGAAAATATTGAGGGGAAAATCTGAATTCTGCATTCAAACAGTAATCAAGGGAACCAAGGTTATAGCGGTAATCAAAAGAATGTAATCCAGAGACAAAGACCAGACATGGAAAACAGACATACACAATAAAGAACATAAAGTAACTATAATCATACATACAAAGTAACAAAAGTAAATGAGCAACTTGGACTCCACTAAAAACTGGGAGCATGGACCAGGTGCACCGGTAGGGTAAGCAACCTCTGCTTTTCTAGAAACACCCGCCGAGTTGCTCATAAAAAGTCAAGTCCGCGGTAGACAAACGAGAAAAAGAAAACCATGATCCGTTGAATAAATCAGTTTTCATGGTGTTGATGGATACACCATAACGATCCACGAGTTCATGATGACGACCATAAAACTTCTGTAGTGATGACTTCAATATTGTAGCAACATGACCCTGTTACAGAAGCCTATTTATTAGAGTTCTAGCGCGATACAAAGAGTCTGCGTAGTTTCGGCAAGCTCTGGCATAACGTATGAGTTGTGATATGAACACTCCATACGCAGGAGCCGAAGGGATGTTGCCACAGATGAAAGGAAAGTTGGCAATTCTGAATGAAAAGTCATCACGTTTGTCGTTAAGTTTGGTCAATAGTTTTCCTTTACCATCGATTTCTAAGTGTAGGTCAAGATATGAGGCTGACTTCACAGTGTCTGTAGTATCCTTTATCTCAAGTTCTTTTGGGTAGATGCGATCTATCAAATCCCCGAAATTAGGATTGTTTAAAGATAATACGTCATCTATATAGCGGAAATGAATGTATGGTATCTTCTCAAGGATTTAACTTCAATTTACAGTGACTTCCAGGTACCAACATAAATCTGACAATAACCACATTAAAGTTAATACATGGTACAGGGGCTTATTACAATTGTACAATACCTACCTTAAACATTTAGCTGTACAGAATATCAGATGCAAAAACCGTTAACTTTAAGTTTTTCAGTGCTCGTCTGTCATGCCTGTATTCTACATCAGTTGACTGAGTTGATCCGTTTTCGGTTCCGAAATTACGTTATTAGGAGAAATAAACAAGTGAAAATCAACCGTTTTTCGCCCAGGAATTTTAGTGTCTATTTATAAAACTATACTAAAGGTGGTAATGTCGGCAATTTTCGTTGCATGCTACTTTAAACACGCTATGCTTTGTTCTACATGACAATAACTGTTTGAGTATTCATTAACAAACAAAACTAGTTCTAATTTGTTACAAAGTGTAGGAATTATAAAGATTCAATTCACTTTTTCTATCTTTTAATTACAGGGCCGCGTACTGGGTTCCTGGCTCTCTCCTTTTCGCTTTCATAAAAATCTGTCTGTCCGATGTATCGGTCGGGAAATACTCATTTCCATTCACATCATACTTGAACCATGTAGAAAGACACTGGTGTTGGAATAATCAAGAATCGTCGGTTTAATTAAAATGATATATTTTGTAATTTAAAGCTCTGTAAATATTATATTTCCTATTATATTTCAAGGTTAATTTATTCATATCAAAATGCAATTCACTAGAATAATGCAGGAATGATATATCCAGTAACTGAACTTCAATGAAGCCTTATGTGAAAAAAACAGGTATCTGTTTTATAGTTATATGGGAACGGGATGTCCTGTTTTAGTTATTAAATATGGAAATGCCTTTACCATAGGAGGAACATAGCTGCAAATTTCATTTTATTCTTAACATTGCCATTTCAATTACTTATTTATATGACACTCCGATTTGTCATTATGAGTTCTTTAATTCTGTTGTTTACTTTTATATTTCATACGACTCATATAGCCTGCCGAAAATTTGCACTTGCAGTTATAAAAGACAATATACAGCAACATACATTCAGGCTTCCAAGAAAGAAATGGAAACCATGAGTCTCGTGTACTAATAACTGAAGATTGATTTAATGTATTCCAAATTATTTCTGCACGTATGATAATCGTTTGTCACTAAAACTTGATGTTTAATATAATATTCTGAAATAAATATTTCCACAAAATGGTCGCTTAGTGCAGTTGTTTACTGAAATTGGCACCACATTAAGAAATGTAAACATTGCCTGTTCATTGACAATCAATGTTCCCAGGGTACAAACTTCGTCCCTAACTAAGACTTTATTGCAATGTTTTACCGTAAGTTAAATGATCTACATAGAAAAGCATATATTGCCAAATTAATTGAGTTGGCAAATGATGCAGAGGATATAATTAATTGGGTACAAATGTACTCTAACGAGTGGAGTTCGGTTATCAAAGGGGTATCCGTTGGGTATGACTAGTCATTTTAATTTCCTCGAGTGCATACACTAATATCTTGTTTAATTGAGTAAAGCATGGGTTTCAATTATAACAGAGGTCATATTGAATGTTACATTTATTTTTTTAATACTTAAAGATAAGGACGCATACCCTATCGGTGCACCTGGTCAATGATCCAAGTTTTTAGTGAAGTCCTAGTTGCTTATTTACTTTTGTTACTTTGTATGTATTATTTTAGTTACTTTATGTTCTTTATTGTGTTTGTCTTATTCTTTTGATTCTTTTGATTTCCGCTAGAATTTTGGTTCCTTTGATTACATTTTGATTATTTTTATTCAAAATTATTCTTGATACAAATCTTACCCTCGTCTCTTTATAAGTAAGGATGAATCCATTTGCTCGAATCTCCTTCGTGTAAAGTGTGAGGATGACCAATGGGCCATTTATTGTATAGGAGGATGAATTCAACACGCAACATAGGTTTGCTGCCAAGGTCTCTATAACACAACAATAAAATATGTAAATTACCAAAGAGTTTTATTGCATACAGAAAGCAATAGAATACTACTAAAAGAAATCTGACGAATGCAAGCATAATCTGATATACTTTATATTTAATTATTATTTAAATATTATTTTTATTTATACTTTGCTTGTCCCGAAATCCGACAGCAAATGACCCAAGTGACAGTTTATATTGAAAAAAAATCCAAAGTCAAACCAATATGGTAAAAACAAAAAGTTCGTACATAATGCAATTTCGATCATACAACATTCATGTTACAAAATCAATTTGACAACAACAAAAAAATGTATCGCGCTAGGACTCTTACAGTTAGGCTTCCGGAATAAGGTTATGTTGCTACAAGATTGAAGTCATCACTTCAGAAGTTTTATGGTCGTCATCATTGAAGTTGCCCATTTACTTTTGTTACTTTGTATTATTTATGTTAATTTATGCCCCTTGCTGTGTATGTCTGTTTTCCATGCTTGGTTTTTGTCCCTGGATTACATTCTTTTGATTTTCGCTAGAACCGCGGTTTCGTAGATTACACTTTCACTCTTCTAAGAGATGAGTGCTTACAATTTGGTAATTTGACTGAAAATCTATCAACTTCGAAAGATGTCTTAAAAACAACTGGAGACTCTGTTGGGACTACCAAGACTAAATAAGAATGATGTTCCAAAGTTGTTTTATATATGCCGCAGTATTTAAATCTAACCCACAAATATGGAAGTACTTAAAATCAACCACAATAAAAAATGGTCTAGCTAAGGTTGATATATTTATCAGAACTGAATATATATCTCAAAACAATAATAGCAAATACCATATTGGCTCATTAGAAAATGTAAACCTGGCATATTTCTCTCAAAGCATATAGATAACGAATTATTTCAATAAAAGTATCATTACATGTCTAAAATAACTATAAATTTATAAAAAAGTATTAAACAGATCATAGACTGCCTGTTTTTTTTATAAATTCTCTGTATCTAGAGTTTATAGAGACCTTAATTCAATAGAGTGTTACGCGCGAATCTATCATCATATGTAGAAAACTGTCGTGTTGTCAGAGATGAATATACTAAATATAATAAATGAATGATTGACGAAATAAGGATGAAATAATGAATTTATTTTATATAAAAATATCACTGCAAATTATGAATATATAGACACCACATCAAATCAATGCGGTGACATATAGTTAACACTAGAATTGTACATGGATACCTAGCATTTTACTCATACCCATTTTGTCAAATGTCAATCCATTTGAACCTAAATGCTTTAATGCATGCAGTTTAAGCATCAGTCTATGAACAGAAATACATAATTTGCTCTTTTTTACCCCCCCCCAAATAACACGGGTGTTTTAACACCTACCAAGATCGATATACGATATACTTTTGGAGAAGCGTTTTATCTTACACAGTCTCAAATTGATTTTTTTACCGGTGTGAGGACTGCCCACTATTGAAATCAGTTGTAGTTATAATTACGTTTACTATCCTTCTTTTTTCAAATGATATATAATCCATTTAACACGACAAAGTGGTCAGCTAAACTGCATTGTCAATTAATTCCTGACCCAACATACCTGTCTAGGCAGGCTAACTAACCATGTATATACAGCGGGAAATACAAGTTCGTATAACAAATGGCAATATCAGCGTTAACACCGTAAAGTTGATTAACCACCGCAATAGTTCTTATCGTAGAATTGTTTGAATCATGCACTATAAACATGAATATAAATGCAAAAGAACGCCACGTTGCTTCTATACTTGTATTGGTACTAAGAAATGTGATGAGCGGAGCATATAATCCCCGACATACCGGGGCGTGCAATGAAACACATTACGTAGTAAAAATATAAAGAGAACATTATAAAAAGGAAAATATCAAACTTTGCAATTGTCTCTCTGTAAATGAATAACAATTAGCTTTGTGAAAACTGAATTAAAGACGGATTTAGAAAAAAGTCTCATTGAATAAACGCATTTTAAAATGTTCTCAAGTTTTTGCATCTAGGTTGAATCCATCATTTAATTGTCTCCCTGGCATCAGACTTTGCTCATCGGCTCAGAATTAGACTTGTATCATTAGATGTCTCATCTTCCACGTCCGATAAGAGTTCGATTGGACATAGCTTGCTAATTGGTCTAGATGTCGTACCATTTTTAGGGCGTACAATGGCAGACATACAAAGTCCATCTCATCCATGAAATACTTTCGTTATAATAGCTATCTTTCAGATTGTCCTAGGTGTGTCGTCGTGATTTTTCACGACATCACAGACTTTTACTCCTGTATGCTTGTGGTGTTCCCTAAGTGAGGTAAGATATTCTCGTCTCCCACGGTTCCAAAAATCATTAATGATACGTGATTGAATAGGACATTGTTGGTTAGCTTTTTCACGCTTCATATTTTCTAATTCTAGTTCTAATTCGTTTCCCGTGCAGTATATGCGACGTTGAAGGTAATTAATCATCGCTTAGGTCTGTTGATGCATATGTTAAAGGTTTCTAGCGTGTGTATTTAATACAAAAAAAAATCGAATATAAATCCTTCCTAGACAACAGAACCGGAAACTTGGCTGATTCAATTACTAGAACATTATTGCTTCTCCCGTCGCAACGGATTATGTTGATGTTGTCCCTGTATAATTTAAGAGTAATCAAGGGAACCAAGGTTGTAGCAGTAATCAAAAGAATGTAATCTAGGGGCAAAGACCAGACACGGAAAACAGACATACACAACAAAGAACATAAAGTAACTAAAATCATACATACAAAGTAACAAAAGCAAATGAGCAACTCGGACTCCACTAGATCAACTTGGCGGGCACATACCAAACAGTCATTTAGACTCGGTAATTCTGGGTTTCCTCTACAACTGCAATCGTATACAACTCATTGGTGTTAAATCTTTTTTCATTGCATCTGCATGGAGAGGTATATAATGAATTTTAGTCGGTTCCTCGCTTACATTAGTAGCATCAATCATCTTTATAAAGCCCCTTTTCTCCTGCTCAGCCACAATTTCTCCATATTTTACAAGTAATTTGGGTTCCTTGCTCAGTCGTTTTACTACGTTTTCTGTTCTTCGCTTTGCAACAGCTTTGTCAGTAACGTAGAATGGTCCCCGTTCCACGGTAATGTTACTGCTTTTCTTCATATGCATTCTGAAATGCCTTGTCTGGTGATCAATGTAATGTTTCTCAGTAGTTACCGACTCAGTTTTTCAAAACCGATCTCAATAGCATTCTTCAGATTTTTTAGTGGCCATCAAATTCATCACAAATGTTCTCTGAGTCTCAAGATTGTAAGTAGACGAAATAAGCATTCAGGATAACAAGTCTCCTTTGATAATATGATTCTCTACTATTGCTCAGTAGTAATTGGCTCCTACTAGGATAGAAATCTCAAGTGTGCTAGTTTTAATCCAGACAAATATGACCGAGTTGATGCCTGTCGGACGAAAGTTGTCATCGGTGCTGCGATTTCTGGTACGATCAAGACTCGGATGGGGTATTTTTCTTTCTCTTGACAAAGAATATATCACACCGGTTTTCAAATATCCAACTTTCGTGCTATTCCCTTATCGTTGAATCCTGATAAATTGATACTTTCGCTTCCACTGGTTTGAGTTTCCGTTTATCTGCTAGTTCTTGGATAATATATGATCGCTGTGCTCCTTCATCAAACAATATATTTGCTTTAATAATGTCCTACAACTACTGGGTTTATTGGTGTCTTCAACAAAACAAACATAACACGTCATGATGATTTTTAGTGGAGGATACTGCCCATTTCCTTCGAGTTGTGTTCTATTGTACCTACTTTTTCTTCTCCTCTTGTCTTAGACTGTTCCTGTGTCTACTCACTTTCTTTGCAAATGCTGGTGTGATGACGCTTCTTGCACTTGCTACAAGTTTTTGAGGTTTTAAGCAGTAAAAGTAAAGGCGATCTCTTTTCACGATTGACAACCAAGCATTATGATCTGTAACAATTAGTAGACGAGTATGGTTCTTCATAATATGCACAACTAAGTTTATGTTTATTGTCATTAAGGTTTGAGCTTCTTCTATTATTACTTCTTTCTATGCGTTTATGGTCGATGCAGTGTCTCGATTTCGTGTTTTCGATTTTCTGCATTTATAATGTACAGTTTGTCAAAAATTGCACGACGTAACTCTATCAAATCTAAGTCTGTCGATCTATTCTGTCTAACAATATTTCTACGGATTTCACCTGGTGGTTTGTTGGGAATGATCGGTACAAGAAACATCCCGTATGTCTAATCGCTTTGTCCTAATGCCTCTTAACCTCGAATGCGTATTTCGATTTCATCATAATGGGTTTTTATCTTATATAAATTATTCTTTGGCGTTGGAATATCGACCAAAGCTTGCATGTACTTTTGTCTATCTTTCCCAGGGCAAAGAGATAGCTTTCTCATATTTAGCATGTGTAAGCGAGAATCCTGTGACTGTTTTCAAGTCCTCGTCATGAAGAGGTTATTTCAATTATCAGAATTTCTGAACATTGCTTAGGGTGGAATCCCAAAATGGCTGCCATTACATTACATTTCGGTTAAACCTCGAAAGATTCGACTTGGGCAATTGTCGTATTTATGAACTCTAGTAAACTTTGTGTTTTTGGATATTCTGGCTCACGAAATTTGGAATTAGATGTATTGTAGTACGTTTCTGTCTGTGACTGTGTATAGCTATGTTGGTCATGAACGTACTGAGAATTTGCGGGTTTAACTTGTGCGAGCTGAGAACTTGCGGATCGAACTTGTGCGGGCTGTTGGACATGTGCGGGTTGAACTAGTGCAGATGGGGCATTTGTTACTTGAGCTAATACGGTCTGATTTTGGGTGGACGACTGGGATTGTGCTGAAGTAGATTCTATTAAACTAACGAACTAGACACAAGTTTCATTTTTTTAAGACAAGTGCGTCATGTTCAAGATGAAATAATCATATACAAGTAAAAACAACAGACAATGTATTTGAAGACATATGAAAATCCATCATATCTAATCTGTCTGTCAGATACAGAATAGTTTTCATCAAGATATGGAGTGCAGAAAAAAACTTTTAAGGCAGCGTATGAGACGTATTTTCTTATAGCATTGGATGAAAATCTAAAAAAACACCGGTGGCGACCTAAGAGGTCTGAATAGTCGCTTCTAGCTCTGACATTAATGAGAAATTGTGATATCGAAATTGTAATACCGCCTTATATCGAATACTCTTACATTGGTAACCACTGCTTCTTCTATTAAAGTCTAACATAAAGGGGACAGAGCGATGATGGGTTTGCTCGGAACCAAGATAATATGTCAAAGAGGGGGTCATGCTTCTTTTCGCGGAATCAGAATCAGGTAGTACAAAAAGGGTCTGTTGAATTGACATTGTAATGACACACTGTAATAAAACATTTCATAAACATGTAGAATCTAGTGCATTTTATTCAACATTAATATTTGTGAAAAAAAACTATCAAAGGTAACCAAAATGTGTTTGGGTCGACTTATGTATCTTTTGGTGATTCCAGGATAACGATACGACAGAAAAAGTACGTAAAATGAATTATCTAATCATTAATGCTACTGCGTGGAATTTTTATTATTTATTCATTTATTTTTCTATCAATGTATCTTTTTATTTACAACGAATGACATAGTCTTTTCACGACATACTGTCTATTAAGGTATATGTAACTCACATGAAGAAGTAATCAAGGGAACCAAGGTTATAGTGGTAATCAAAAGAATGTAATCCAGAAACAAAGACCAGACACAGAAAATAGACACACACAACAAAGAATATAAAATAACTAAAATCATACATACAGAGTATCAAAAGCAAATGAGCAACTCGGACTCCTCTAAAAACTGGAAGCATGGACCAGGTGTACAGGCAGGGTAAGCGTCCTCTGCTTTTCTAGAAACACCCGCCGAGTTGCTCATAAAAAGTCAAGTCCGGAGTAGACGAAAGAAGAAAGGAAAACTTTGACACATTGAGCCAATCAGTTTTCATGGCGCAGATGGATACACCGTAACGATCCACGAGTTCATGATGACGACCATTAAACTTTTGTATTGATGCCTTCGATCCTGTAGCAACATAACCCAGTTCCAGAAGCCTATTTATTAGAGTTTTAGCGCGATACAAAAAGTCTGCGTAGTCTCGGCAAGCTCTGGCATAACGTATGAATTTTGATATGAACACTCCATACGCAGATGCTGAAGGGATGTTGCCACAAATGAAAGGAAAGTTGATAATTTTGAATGAAAAGTCATCCAGTTTGTCGTAAAGTTTGGTCAGTAATTTTCCTTAACCATCGATTTCTAATTGCAGGTCAAAATATGAGGCTGACCTCATAGTGTCAGTAGTATCCTTTATCTCAAATTCTTTGGGGTAGATGCGATGTATCAAATCCCCAAAACTAGGATTGTTTAAAGATAATACGTCATCTATATAGCGGAAACAGAGATCAAAGGATTTAGCTAAACGATATTCTTTCTTTCGGATCAGATCAGCTATAAAGTCGAAGAGAGTGAAGGAATAGGTCAGCAAGTAGAGGAGTACAATTTGTTCCCATTGGCATGCCGGCCGTTTGTTGAAAAACGCGTCCACCATACTGGACAAATATGTTGTCGATTAAAAATTCCAGCATTTTTTTACCATCTTCTTCTGTATATTTGGAAGATGATTTGGAATTATGTCTTACAAAGTATATGGGATCTCTACCAAGAACTATATATTTGTATCTAGATGTACCATCTTTTTTTGGAAAAGCAACGATGTATAATGTTTTTAAGCCGGGATTTTAACTGAGTATGTGGAATAGAAGTATACAGTGTTGAAAAAATCATAGGTTTTAATGCTATTATGTTCTGATAATAGTATTGAACTGATTGTCTCCAAAAGATCTTTTGAATTTTTCAGGATCCACATTGAATTAATACCACTACGGGAGTAGTGAGTACAGAAGTTAGAATTTTTGAAAGAGGCTTGGTGGTGTATTTCGCAGATACAGCTATGTAACTTTGTTTGTATGGATTCTTGTGGAATTTAGGAATCCAGCACATAAACGGTAAATCACAGTTACCGCCCCTGGTAGAGAGCCCAAATGAGGATAGCACAGATTTATGGTTTTCCACAATTTTTTTTTCTTTTGAGAGTGTGATAGCAGTATAGGTCTTGTCACTGCTATTATTTTCTACGTCTACCTCTGATAATAAACATTGCATATAAAACGTTTTGCATACAAAAAAAATGTTGTTTTGGGCTTTGTCTGCTGGTACGACAATATATTTGTCATGTATAGTAGACAATGTTTTTGCTACATCGGGGTCTTTGAAAACTGATGTAGCATTGACACTCATTGACCTTCTTAAAACATTCATTCGTCTCATTGATGAGAAAATAATGTTTATATATATTTCACTTTTAAGATGGCTACTTCTTATTTCGTGGTTTGGGGCAAATTTAGGGGAAGACCTCAGCAGTTGTTTTGCAACAGTTGTTCTTTGATTATTTTCCCCCGCAATTTCTTAAAATGGATTTGGCACGAAGAGTATGCGACATATTGTTACGCCACTTCAGGCTATAAATCTAAATAACTAGGTCTATGCGTTACGAACTTGCGGGGAAATGATACGTTAACGCACTTTGATTTATCTCCCTTAACACAGATTTGTCATTCTTGCATTTAAAGGGAAAAACCTATATTGATAGAGACAATCTGAAAAGTGCATAATGTTTGTATGGTACTTGGTCAACAAAAATGTCCCGTAGGTCAAAGCGGTCAAACTATTCCTTGTATGAGTTGTCCAACTTAACTCTAAAAAATGGTGCATGACTTACTGTCTTGTATTGTTAATTAACAAATAGAAGTGTGCCTAATAAAGTGTAACAAAAGATTAAATATATTGAATTGATCAAAAATGTTTATTTAAACTTCAAGTGGTTCTTTTTGACTCGTGACCGAATTTCTAGTTTTGTCTGAAATAAAAAAAAAATACCATTTTCAAGAAAATTATTCCGAGAAATTTATCATGTATTTTTTAATTTACACTTCTGTTACATGACTGAAGCTTTCTAAATATTTCAAAATTCGTAAAAATTCTCTGTCGAAATTAAGTACTATATACAACGAATTTTCTTCGTGGTGGGTGTATCACTTTTGGTTACTTATAAACACTCTTTTTGATCTTTTTCATGTTTTAAAAAGAACTGCTTTACCGCGATTAATGCAGTTTCATATAATTGATAATAAAATATGTTTTTGTATACAATTATTATACTTTCGCGGTCAAAGCGCCGTATCAACAAATGGCATTACAAAGTATATTTTATTATTTTTATTATTTGTTACCTCCCTTTGAAATTGTTGTAAATATATTAGTCTTAGTAGAATCGAAACAAAGATAATTATTATTTATTACCTCCCTTTGAAATTATCTATCTTTTAAGATAATTACACATAAAGACTCTTTCTTTAAACCTTTACAAGTTATTTGTAACAATTTCAATCTTTTTGCATCATAACTTTTAAAATATATATTTTTAGTAGTGGTAAATTCATTGATAAACTGATATAAACTGTTCAGATGGACGACTGCACTCTTTTTGTCATTCGATTAGTCTTAGAAAGTAAATTCTCCACCTTACACACTATCAACTCGCTAGTTACAACATTTATTCACATCCACATCGAAAGAAATCCTTAGAGTAGTAATAAAAAAAAAACCCATCAAAAACAAGTTACACTTTTTTTATCTCGGAACCTTTACACAGTTTAAAGACAAAAACTATTATCAGTAGCAAAATTACGAAAGGTACAGAAGATAACTAAACAAGAATCTCACTTTCAAAGCAATATTAATCATCCTTGTAGGACTTCGTTGAGATGCTGACAGTCTATTGGATACATTACCTTTAATTCAACTGATAAATAACTAAAGATTGTCATTTTTTAACACTCGTATGTAATTAAAATTAGATAAACTTAAATGAAATTTCAATCAATACATCTATATTTTGTCTTTAAAATTCATCTACACTCAACTATGACCTACCGACAAGGTACACATCTTGAATTGAATACTTTTTTTTCAATTTACACCATATACAATTCCCGATTCCTATTTGTTCCTACCCCCATTTTCGATAGCAAAATTCCCATCATGACATCCCCATTGCATTTTCATTTGTCAAATATTAATTAATCATATTTGATGACCACATTTATAGAATCTTCAGCATTTTAACTGTTATTTCTTTTTACTTTTAAATATTTTTCATATAAAGTAATACTTTAAAAACTAATTTGTCTACTTCTTCCCATTAAAAATCGCCATACAAAATTCCCATTCCCTTCAATTCCACACATTAAATTCCAAGTCCCCCACTATCCCCCGTATACATGAAGTTAGCAAGTAGTAGCAAGTATTATCGTTCTTGTTTTGGTTTGATTTGCTTTTATTTTCTGGTAGGAGATTAATGTGTTTTTTTTTTTTTCGAAAAGTACAGATCTAAATACAGAAAGGACTATTTTCAATAAAAATAAAGCCTACGTAGACCAAAAAAGCATCGTCTGATCCATTGGATTTTCTACACAATGAATAACCTTACCATAGGCAGTGTATTAATTTTATATGGACGGGTCAAGGAATCACCAAACAAAGAGTAATCAAGGGAACCAAGGTTATAGCGGTAATCAAAAGAATGTAATCCAGGGACAAAGACCAGATAGGGAAAATAGACACACACAACAAATAACATAAAGTAACTAAAATTGTACATACAAAATAACAAAAGCAAATGAGAAACTCGGACTGCACTAAAAACTGTGAGCAAAGACCAGGTGCATCGGTAGAGTAAGCGTCAAAACCATGTAATGTTAACCACAGTACAAACCAAAGGTAAATGGTCAACAAGATAAACAAATTCCTTTGAAATGGGACGGATAACTGGAAAAAGGAGTATATACAATTTTACAGGAAAAACCCAAACAGAGGGTTCATAGAAAGAAAATACATTGTGGTCGAAGTTGATTCGTTTTCAATTACATGTGACATTCAGGTTATAACACAATGGCATGTTTCAACAGCTTGTATCACAGTGTAGTCAATTTGGCATCATCAGTTAATATCACTTTTCCCAATTATTCCATTCATAAACTTACCGGATTCCCATATTTCCAAAAAGGCATTTGAAGCTTCATATGGGTCCAATTCCAAATACTCTATATTTATTGTCAAAGCAGCATTGTTGGAGGTTTTAATTGTCCAGTTACAAATCTCTGGAAGTCTAGATTGCATCAAAATATATGAAGCTAAGACATCGTATGGTATATGTAACAGTTGTGATGTGTAATAAGAAAAATAAAAACATTCATAGAAAACCTAGAGTTATCCTAAATTTGTGGTTTTAAACAATGCAGCTAACTTTAAACACTACCTATAATGCAAAATTTCCTATTTGCAGTTAAAAAGTTACCACTGCTATCATAAGCATTTGGTGAAGTCATTGAAAAAGAAATATACACACTTTGAATTAAATTGACAAGTTACTTTAAGTCAATAAACGACAAAGAATGTAAACGATGTTAAATACTAATAAAATACACACATACATTGAAGAAAAAGATGGGTATCTTGGAGTTGACAAATACTGTTCTGATGAACTTGCTTCCAAAATCTGTCTTGGTTTGTTGCAACCTGTCCCAGCTGCATCGAAAATATTCAGATATTATTACAATGCTTGGCACAAATTGTAAATGTCAGTCTATGTAAGAATTAAATAGTGGATGCAACATAGTAGGAATAAAAACACCATTACGAAAGTTTAATTTGACTATTAGCACCATCAGAATCAAGGAAAAAAGACAAGATTTGCCATGTCATTTTGGTAAATTGAGTTATGGTTTCATCTAAATGCCCTTGAACATTTTAAGGTTAGAGAACTCTGTCAAAAACCTTATTTTTCTTACATTCTATTGAAAAATTTCTGAACAAAGCCGGTGATACAGAGATTCAAATAGTGGACTTTTCATACAGAGAAATATAAAGTTTAAAGTGTTCAAACTCGGACCAATATTAATATCTAACATGCTTAACTATAAGACACAATGCTATACTGAAGTCCCGAAGAATTTTTTTTTTTTTTTTTTCAATATTCAAAAAAGGTTGTATTTACTTTAATTGTTTAACATTACTAAAGCTACTTACAGAAATCGTCTCCTGCAATCATACGTGTATTAAACCACTGATGGGATGGGGAAGTTGAGGTATATAAAATATGTATATGCCCTGAATGTGGTCGATATAAACCTCTCATCGACGAATTATATTTCAAAATGAAAGTTGATGTTCCTACAAAGCATAATGTAGTATATGAATAATAAAATATTAAAAAAAAAAACACAAAAACAATTGAAGTAAAAACATCGGGTAGGAGCAAAAGAAAAGTAATGAGCATCGATACGCAGAATTTATTTATTTGTATGGAAATTTTCTTCAATTATTTTTTTTTTCTTGTCTCTTATAGAAGTTGCCATGGTAAAATCAATACAAAAACACATGATACGGGTGCTCTAACAATGTCATGGAATGGAAAAGACCTTACTCTGACCAAATGCTCTAAAATTTATCAAATAAACGGAAATAAAGGTAAACACCACGATGACACAAATGCCACATCACTAATGTTACATCTCTTATATCACTCTTAGGTACGACGTGTACATGTTCCTATTAGTATTGGAAGTTAACGTTTAACCCAGAAACAAGAACTTGTAATCATGATAATTGTGATCTTCTCTTCAATCACTGCATATGAAATCTTAGTCTTAAAAGAAGTATTTATACATACAACGATATATTATAGATGTTTATAGTGCACCACCTACCCTTATTTTTAATGAAAATATTAACATAGTTTAGTTGACTAGACTAAGCCTACTATTGGACAAAAACCGTTTACTCAATTGGAGTCCAAATGTCTGTACGAGACAAGATAACGAATATACGGGCATCAGGAACGAAACAAGGTAAAAATACGAGCATGACGAATTGTGGTCTGACTTTTAGAAAACACAACTGGAGAGAGCAATCTGCCTAACACTAATTTGCATTTTCCCATACCGTATATAACGTACACTTTTAACAAGAAGGTCTTTGGTAAAAAAAAATAAGAGTACAGAAGTACAGTTCATGTACAACAATCGTGTAGAAACAATCATTACTACAACATTATGTATTCAGTAAATTTGTACTTCTAGAGGTGTCTTAAATCTTATATATGATACTCTTGTAATTTAACGTGTTCGGTAGTACAGGAAAACCCTAGACTAAAACGTTGATGGGGAATAACCAGGTCAGCGGAAACCATATGTGGTCTAGATTGCTAAACTCTGGATAGGCAATGCTGCCATAGATGTCAGAAGGGAACGAATTCCAGTCCTACCGACGGAATAACAAAGTTAATAGATTATTCGCCTTGCTATATAAAATTTAAAATGCTAAGATGGAGTTGTTATCGAAATGATTATATTTCAATACATAATATTTAACAACAATTGAGACCGACGGGCCAAAATAAAACAAAAAGTTCATTATTCAGGTATTTTCTGCGGGTTTGAATCATGTCTGTGTTTCTTTCTTTGTTCGTGATTTTGAGTTTTGAATTTCAGGTAAGCAATAGATTAGATCCCTCTGTTGCCTTATTAGTTTAGATGTTTTGATTTGCGATTGATAAAATGGGAAACAATCGAATATGTGCGAAAAGAACGTATCGAGGCAACTTCAAATTAAAACGACACAAACTATATTTCATGGATTTGTCTTGGACAACTCACCATCGGACACATTGACACTTTGACCAGGACTGCCGTGTGTCTCAATTTCCAGGAAAATACCCATATCACTGACTGTCGTCCAGACTAACCATTCACAGGTCATACTGCTTTGACTAAAAAAACAGAAAAAAAGGCATTCGCACATTGAATTCACTATTCTCCAGTGTTACCAGTAACTGTTTCAAGCCGGTCCAACTGGCAGATTTAAGACTAACCAGACATGCAGAACTAACTGCAAACTTTCACTATGAACAAAAAATATTGGGTGTAGATTAATTTTGATACATGAATAAGGGTGTAACCGAAAATCCATAGAACATGAAAAGTACAGGTGAACCCTTTCCCATTTCGCTTGTTAAGAGTGATCAATGTAACTGCAAGATTCTAGCGGAAATCAAAAGAATAATCCAACGATAAAGGCTAGACAGGGAAAACCGGGGCACACAAAGAAGAACACGAATAACCAAACTAACATGTACAAAGAAACAAAAGTAAATGAGCAACCCGAACTCAATGAAATTTCATAAACATATCACAACTCGTCATTTTTTTTGTTAAACTAAGAAACCAATGATTTTTTCTGCATCCTGTATTTGTAGGAAGTTTACATAGGATAAACATAGATATAAAGATTCTCTTTCAATAATGAGGGATTAAAATACATTTTTCAAATATTTCAAAATTGTTCATGAGAATCCAATCAACATAAAGTATGTGTTAGTGTAAACAATACGACATAAATGGCCAGCCCGTGGTAAAACAATGATAAAGCTTCCATGATTTATTTCTAAATTTACACGTTCTTAAATGTTAAAAGCTTTCAATCCAGCATCTTAATATGAGGGTGTGACATCGTCGAATTTATACGCCAATGGTGTATATTGATATAGTTAAAGATGTAGTTTGCTTTGTTATGAGTCTTAGGGCCACGTAGTAGCGTTACCAAAGCAGACCACTCAGCAGATGCTATATTGGTACTAGGCCGTGGACAATTTGTGATGCAGATACAGAACATTGGTTGCAACATTGTTCGGTTTAAATTTTAGTTTTGCTTGGTCTTGCTCACAATTAGTGCAAAACTATATTTGTCGAAATTGAAATGTTATTTTTTGTTATTTTAGTAATTCATATTTCATGTGAGCTTTTCATGCTGCTGATGTCTGAAGAGATAGTCCTCGGAAAATTCTCTACAAATTCTGTCGATCGTCCGTCTATGGCTTCATCGGGAATGTGAGAAACTTTCGACTAATCAGATGTTAAAGACAATATTGTTCATGTCACATAACCCGTGATGTGGTATCACATATACCTACCCGTCCAAGAAGACGATAATACGACCAAAACAAAGAAAGCTGTGTTAACTTATGAAGAATTGTAATAAGCATTTGAATTTTTTTCTCTCGTCTAAATAAATGTGAATTTATAGTACGAACCGACTTTGCATAACCTGAGTGAGAAACAACAGTTTTACTGCATTCCATGTGCCTCACTGTGGTAGATTAAATATTGATGAAACACACATATTTATACGGCCGGATATTTTTATCATGTACAGTAAAGACTCCCGTTTTCATCTTTTAACCATATTTTTTATGTTATTAATCATAAAGCGAAGAAAACAAACGCCTCTATCATAAAATTCAGCAAAATTAGATCAAATATTTCACCAGAAGTGGCAAGATTCCAAACGCCAGTAAATTTGGCGAACTAAAGGACAACCAAACCCCCCACCCCACCCCCCCCCCACCCCAAAAAAAAAGGACGCTACACACAAAAGGTGTACTTTATATTTTTTTATGTAGTGATGACATTATATTTATATATTCATGATCGGTTCTCCAAAGCCATCTGAGATCATTGAACGAATTGTAGAAAATTGCGCTCTTTATCAGCAAGATAATGACATTCGCTTCGCTTTGATTAGTAAATAGGTATTCATTTGTGTCCAAATATACACTTCTACTATCAATCACTAAAATATCAATCGGTATTACAAAATGTTTAATTCTGTTCGAAATATTTGATCCATTTATACTGTTTATTATATTCACTAATTTGTTCAAGTTTTCTTAAGTATCTTTACTGTTTTACCCATACTTACCTTGTGTGCTTGAACGATACAGGAATGAACCCTACACTAAGATTTAAAGCACTTCCAGAACATTGACAGTGTCCCTCAGTAAACAACAGCAACAGAAGTAGTAGTGCGCATAACTGTATGACCATTTTCTTTATTTTCAGTCCTGAAAGTTTGCTGAAAAAAAAAGTCACTCGAAAAAAACACAACGCCTAGGTAAACGACGAAAATGAATCCTCCCGGTGCATCCCATCCATGCTTCCAAAGTTTTGCCTTAAGATTCCAATGTCGTTTACCTTCATGTCCTAATACTCATTGTTTGTGATATTTTTTTTCTGCCTCATTTTTTTAATGCTAAAATAATTTGAAAAAATACGGCCCATTTTCTTATATTCCATTTTTTTCCAGACATAATAGAGGTACCACCCCTCACCCCTTTGAACCCGCCACTCATCTACAAAAATGTGATTTTCAGGTACCCTTATACCTCTTATTTACGAATCTTTTTTCTTTTGTTCAAAAATAAACTGAAGCATTTTTGGGTCATTTTTTACCACTTTTTATCCTTTCTAAAGGTCCCACGTACCTTGAACCATGCTCCATATATTGGAATTATAACTTTAAAGTTCTTATGGATGCCGTGGAGGACTATGCAAGAAGACATTGATTTTCTGTCAGAGTGGTTAAAGGCCGTGAGGTCTTTAATTTTGAAACGAATGAAAGTTTTAAGTATGTCAATGAGTGCAAAGGCTACATCAGTTTTCAAAGACCCCGATGTAGCAAAATCACTGTCTACTATACATGACAAATATGTTGTCGTACCAGCAGACAAAGCAAAAACAAAACATTGTTTTTTCTGCAAAACGTCATACGTCCAATGTTTATTATCAGAGGTAGACGTAGAAAATAATCGCTGTGATAAGACCTATACTGCTACCACAGCCGTCTCCAACGAAGAGATTGTATAAAACCATAAATCTGTGCTATCATCTTTTGGTCTCTTTACCAAGGATCGTCTGAATATAGCTGAAATATTGCTGCTCGGACGTTAAACCACAACAAACAAACAAACAAACAAACAAACAAACTTTACCAAAGACGATGATTGTGATTTACCGTCTATGTACTGGATTCCTAAACTCCACAAGAATCCATACAAACAACGTTTCATAGCTGGATCTGCAAAATGTACCACGAAACCTCTTTCAAAACTTTTAACTTCTATACTTACAACTGTCAAAAAAGGCCTACCACAACACTTGTTACTCCCGTAGTGGTAATAATTCAATCTGGATCCTGAAAAATTCGAAAGGTGTTTTGGAGACAAAGGGTTCAAGATTATTATCTGAATATGATAGCATTACAACCTATGATTTTTCAACACTGTATACTTCTATTCCCCATACTAAGTTAAAATTCCGACTTACAAACATTATACATCGTTGTTTTTCCAAAAGAGGTGGTACACCTAGATTCAAATATATAGTTCTTTGTAAGAAATAATTCCAAATCATCTTCAAAATATACAGAGGAAGATGTTTAAAAGATGCTGGAATTTTTAATCGGCAACATATTTGTCCAGTGTGGTGGACGTGTTTTTCAACATTGTGCACCTTTACTTGCTGACCTATTTCTTCACTCTTATGAAGCTGACTTTATAACTGATCTGATCCGAAAGAAAGAATATCGTTTGGCTAGATCCTTTAATTTCAGTTTCCGCTATATAGATGACGTATTATCTTTAAATAATCCTAATATTAAGGGGATTTGATACATCGCATCTACCCCAAAGAACTTGAGATAAAGGATACTACAGACACTTTAAGGTCAGCCTCATACCTTGACCTACACTTAGGAATCGATGGTAAAGGAAAACTATTGATCAAACTTTACGACAACTTGATGACTTTTCATTCATAATTGTCAACTTTCATCTGTGGCAACATCCCTTCACCACCTGTGTATGGAGTGTTCATATCACAACTCATACATTATGCCAGAGCTTCCCGGGACTACGCAGACTTTTTGTATCGCGCTAGAACTCCATTAAATAGGCTTCTGGAACAGGGTTATGTTGCAACAACATGGAAGTCATCACCACAGACGTTTAATCGTTATGGTGTATCCATCTGCACCATGAAAATTGATTTATTTATTATAGTATGGTTATCAACATGTCATTGGGTCATGGTTTTCCTTTCCTCGTTTGTCTACCCTGGACTTTTTATAAGCAACTCGGCGGGTGTTTCTAGAAAAGCAGAGGACGCTTACCCTGCACCTGGTCCATGCTCAGTTTTTAGTGGAGTCTAAGTTGTTCATTTTTTGCTTTTGTTATTTTGTATGTATGATTTTAATTACTTTATGTTCTTTGTTGTGCATATCCGTTTTCCATGTCCGGTCGTTGTCCCTGGATTACATTCTTTTGATTACCTCTATAAACTTGGTTTCCTTGATTACTCTCAACCCCCATTTGTAGGTTTTTTTTATTCTTCGAACTTTTCTTGTCTAGAAAACGAAGTCAACTGATATAAATAAATATCATATTGATCAGATATGTTGGGCAATCATTTTTTTAATTGTGAATGGCAAAATTGTTTTCAAGAGTTTTACAGTGTCGGTGTGCTGTGAATGAAAAATATGTTTGATACTGAGGGTAATATTTTTACCATTTGTTGGAATTTTTTCTTCAAATTAGATTGTCGTGGTTTATTTATGTAGAAAATTAAATTATCTATCGCATGATACCAAATTAAAGACGTTTCAGTCGAGCAATAATGTGAGTCAAATTTATGTGATTTTGAATGAAATAATCGAAAATCCTTTTTTTTTTGTTGCTAATTTGGATGAATTTTAACAACGGAAATCACAAGTTATCAAAAGAACCCCAGAAGAATTAATTGTGATAATACTAAACAGAAAATACCGAATAAGTCATTTTTGACTGAAGCATAAATACTCTAGGGGTTTTGACATGGAAAAATATGTCAATTTAAGCAATGTTTTGGTAGGGGAGGGGTACCTTTTTTTTCATTTAATCCAAAATACTGTAAGTGTTAGCGCTGGTTTCTTTTTAAAGTAAAGTCTGATGTTTACTAGTCTTGCCTTCTGTCAATATATATATATATTTTTCTTATTCTTCAAATTTATAAAGGTATTATAAGTATGTCAATTAAAAACGCCATGGTGTAACCTATTCTAAGATTTAATCAATGATTTAAATAATATTAACAGATAAAATTATCATTTCAGGGTTGAATCAACTAATTGTATAAGGGAATTTATCGGAAGATTGGGGTACTATGGTACATGTTGACAGGAGTGTGCATTTTTTTTTAAATGAAAGCAATATCTACATTTGTGTGAGCTTAAGCCTGGAATATAATACCAAAATCTCTTGACTCATTATTTTTATATATGACATCATTTGGTATAATGACACCCATCCATCAGATATAATTAGAAAAAGGGGTACTAAATATATGTCTACGAAGTCAGAAAGATACCCAAATCTATGCAAAATTTCTGAAGAATGGACCCATAAAAGAGCACACCGCGTATATACAAAAAGTGTATGTAGGGAGTACCCATTACCCAGCCGAAATATATTAGGGAGTGACTTTCAAAGTTTCATTTCTAATGAACCCACCTAACATTAAGCTATATGATACATAACAGACGAATAGTGCTTTTTCGGTGGGAACAAGTTCTCCTATGATGGGATTTTTTTTTTATTTCAGATCAAAGGTCAAATTTGCAGTAGGATAATACGGAAGACTTTCAAAATATTTTAATTTTTATTTCAACAACCGATCTTTAATAAAGCTTTGCTCTTTTTTATGAGCGAAAAAAAGTTTTCCGTTTGAAATTCAAATTATTCTTTACCATGAAATTGACCATTTTACGAGAGAAGGCAAAAATGTCAGTTTCCGAAATTCAAATGCCACAGCGTCTCGTATCTTTGACATCCTTTATCTTGTCAGTGGGGTATATGAGCACTATGTACAAAAAATGTTGATAACCATACTATAATAAATAAAATACTTAAAAACTTCTACCTTAATATGTCTTTGAAGTCAATGCAAATGAAATATTAATTTTTTAATAAAATCTAACCTTTTTGGCGTCACTTGCGATTTAAAACCAAGAAAAGAAAACCTTGGACTAAAATACATCATCAACTTTTTCTTCTTGAGTCTTTACAAAATGATGTTTCCAAGTTACGTGTAAATAATTCATGTAGTCAATTTGAAAAAAAATCTCCTGCACAAGATCCTTATAGTAGGATAGTCGGCTATCGATTTTTGAGAATTTAATGCACCGGAATTTATACAGCTAAATTATATACCGATGGAATGCCTATTTCAAGCTCTATCGAAACATCGATTTCGTACGCATCGATTGTGATATCGTCTCTAACAAAATGGCATGAAAGTTCAATCATGATTTTTAAGAAAAAAATGTTGTATCATTTTTGTATGACTTATTTCCCTTTATTGGTGTGAAAATTCCAAACTTTTTACAGCAGACCAGCTCAAATTCAATCTCATACTAGAATCAATAGCTATATAGCTATATTGAAGAAAAAACTAGTAAATAGTGTCGTTCGCAGCAGTTGGTAAAACTTTTAAATTTTAGCTGTCCGAAATAGAAGGCCTACCTTGACCTTTGAAGTACCGAAATGTAAAATTAGAAAGTTAATATTTAAAAAACACATTCTGAAATAATTTTTTAACATCTAACATTTGAGTAAAATTTCGAATTTTCTATTTTGATAGATACAGAGTAATCAAGGGAACCAATGTTATAGAGGTAATCAAAAGAATGTAATTCAGGGACTATAGCCAGACATGGAAAACAGACATACACAACAAAGAACATAAAGTAATTAAAAGCAAATGAGCAACTCGGACTCCACTAAAAACTGGGAGCATGGACCAGAAGCTTTGTAAGTGCGAATTTCTCTATTAGTTCAAATACGCCCCGTGCAGGTCCGGGTGTTAAAAAAATAGGCCTGCAGCAGCGCTAAGCTTGTCGTAAAAGGCGACTAAATAGTGCTCAGAAACCTAGCCGGGGGCTAGGCGCTCTGCCCACAGAGCAACTGGGATGTGTGCCCCAGGTGGTGGAATGGCGTACCCCTGGCATGTTACATGCTGGGGTTGTCAGGCTATAATACGGAAAACCTGACCGCAAACCATAGTGGTGCACCGTGTTGGGAAAGATGCCACGTTCCTCGCACGTTAAAGAACCCTGCTGTGATATTCGATAGGAGTAGGAACCTTTGCGCTCCGCCACAGGAGGCTAAATTGCCCTACCTTACCCATCCCCTTTTTCCAGTGGCAATCAAAATTTGTCAACCCTATTATCCTTGTGACCCATCCTTTTTTTTTCTTCATTTCATGTTCATTTTATCATCCATTTCATGTTCATTGTCTGAATATAGCTGAAATATTGCTGCTCGGACGTTAAACCCCAACAAACAAACAAACAAACATTAGTGCAAATACAAGTTCACATTTGGTCCATTTCCTCCTGCCTGTCTGCAAAGGTTAGTAAGAGAGAAAACGAAAAATACGGTCTACAAAAATACGCCAAAATTTTCTGCATGACAATATATTTAGAATTACTGCTTCATGTAATACTTAATGCTTATTTGAAAGACACTTAGATCATTACATAAGTTTTCATAAATGCAATTAACTTTGTTTTAAATACTACAAAAGAAAAGAATGAGTTCGATTTTTCTTAAGTTTGAGATATTATTTCATATGACATGGATCAATTTTTGAGAAAAATACAAAATTCCAATTTTCGAACTTCAAATGCTAACTAACTGTTTGTTTAAGTTTTAATTTATTTTATAAACAGTCTTTCTAATTTTCGTTTTTTTTATGCGAGAAACTAGATGTTATCCGTTTAAAGTATGATTGTTTTCAATCGGGATATTTTTTTCATGAAATTCACCCTTTTTAAATATCAAAGCTTTCAGATCGATTGTTAAAATGAAACCAAAATAGTTAATTAAACTATTATTAGTATCATTATTATATATTATTTTAATTTTTAAATTGGAAAATGTATTAAAATAAAAAGATATTTTGTAAAAGATAGCTACTGTGCATTGACTTACCTTGTAATTCAAGAAAAAAAATATATTAACAAGATCTTTTTCTTTTTTTTTTTGTCCTTTTTTCAATGAAATTGTATTTTAAAAATCAACTTACGTGTGGTTATATCCTGGCGTCAACAACTCATTAACTTTGTTAACTTATTGATGCAGTTATTATGAATGCTCTGAAGCATAAAATTACATAAAAGAGCAATAAGTTATAAAAATAAGAACGTTTAACATTAATCAATTAGGGTTGTTATTGTACAATCTATAAAATGTAAGCAAATAGTTGCTATTGCAAAACCAGTTCAACGACATTCTAAAAGATTCAGCAGGTACAAGACAGAGACATCTCACACACCCAATAGGACAATTTTCAATTCGGTAACGAGGCTCCAATGGTATCTGAAACTTCCTAATCGTGCATTTTCTTCTGTTAAGGTTTCCCTTTTAATTTTGTGGTAACAATGACTTAGAATTTGATTCAAGACCCGACTGTCGCTCTTTCTCTACGACGGCACACACATTCAAGTGTTGTGTCATAATTGTCAAGTTTTACAATGTACTTCACACCAGGGATATTGAGAATCTCTCACCGCTTAGAATGCAAAAAATCGTAAGAGTAATATTAGCCTAATTAAAGTCACAATACTTTGATTCACTATGAAGTCATAACTTACAACTAATTTTGCACTTACGATTTTTTGTTAACCACAGGTACCAAAGAGTAAGGCTTCAAGTTTTCTAAGGAAGCCTCGTTAGAGAACATTGAAATCTTACCATAGATGGTGTCTGAGACTTCCTAGTCTTGCATTCTCAATAATGTTGAAGACCAAATTTTCTCAATTCAAGTTATCTAAAAGGTTATCTTCGTAAATTTTGTTTTTATAACCATGTACTTTTCTCGTGACCTTGACCTTTATTTACACCACAAAATATGTATTTATTGGTTTTACAGGTATGTATACTAATATTGTTATCACTTACATGGAAATGAAATATTTGAAATCAATATTTTGGGGTAAAGAAAACATCCAAAAATTCATCTTTTCGTTTCTTTGCCATGGCAACAACATTCAAAGTATTTTTTCTCAAAATAGAAAAAAATACGCACTATTTCTCTTTTGTAATAAAGAGTAGAGTTTATATTTTGTAACATTTAAAGAAGTTATCTACCTACGGGTGCAATATATTGTAGTTGTTTATTGAAGTTAACTCCAAATAGCATTCTTACTATGAAAAATGACCCTTTTAGTCTCTTTTAACAGTATTTTAACAGTAGTATTAAAACTATTACAAATAACTGTAAATTATGTTAAAATTTAGGTCTTAATTAATGCAGAACAAAGTTATTAAGTAAATTTAATGATGGTAACCAAGGAAAAAAGAACAGTTGAAAATAACATTGAATGCTCTTCAGCAGTGCAGTGAAATTTCTTTGAAAGTTACATGTACCATGGCAAAGGAGTAACCAAAATGAAAGGTGTTATTGTTTTTCCACGTTTACATGCCATCATGATTTCATACGGTAAAAATAAGCAATATTGGACACTTGTGATTTCCATTTTTTTTCTAGTTTTTATCCTTACAGGGAATTACTCTTAATATCACACATCAAAATAGGAATATGAGTATCTCTTTTGTGAGGGAGTAATCAAGGGAACCAAGGTTATAGCGGTAATCAAAGAGTAGTCAAGGGAATCAAGGTTATAGCGGTAATCAAAGAGTAATCAAGGGAACCAAGGTTATAGCGGTAATCAAAGAGTAATCAAAGGAACCAAGGTTATAGCGGTAATCAAAGAGTAATCAAGGGAACCAAGGTTATAGCGGTAATCAAAAGAATGTAATCCAGGGACAAAGACCAGACATGGAAAACAGACACACACAACAAAGAACACGAAGCAACCAAAATCACACATACAAAATAACAAAAGTAAATGAGCAACTCGGACTCCACTAAAAACTGGGAGCATGGACCAGGTGCACCGGTAGGGTAAGCGTCCTCTGCTTTTCTAGAAACACCCGCCGAGTTGTTCATAAAAAGTCAAGTCCGGAGAAAAAGAAAACCTATTCCACAAACGGAAGAAATAATATATCAACTAGGCAGATCTTTTTCATCGTGTCTTTTGTCATCATATTCGAATCTATGTGTTTGGATGCAAATATGCAATGAACACGTTTTAAGTAGCACTCCAGCTAAGAATCATGCAAAATGTGATACATTATGAAAAGCCTACATATTTTTATTTTTGATATTTTGTTTAAAATGCTTTAGTAAACAAAAATTTACATTTGGTTTTTCATATAACCTGTGCTCATAGGAGATAAAAATTGTATAGAATGCACTGTAGAATTCAAAATTAAGGGAGATAACTCTGTGAATGACACTCAAATGCAATAGAATCTATTGGATTTTCAATGTTGATTATCTCCTAAGAGCAGGCAGACTTGAATGAATAATTACACATTTCATAATATAGATCCATAAAACAACTTGATTACAAAAATAAAAATATGTAGCTTTTTTGGGGTGTATACTTTTTTCCAGATTTTACACGATTCTTAGAAAAACAGCTAGTTAAGGTGAATGTCACTTAGTTGTATTCAATTTTGTTTTGTTTACATACATGTAGTAAATAAATCTTTTGATTGTATAAACTAAGTTTCTTGGCAATTTTGAACATATTTCAAATATCGTATTTTTATTTCATCAATGTTTCCATGTAGGCGATTCATTTCAGTAAAATCTTCATGCATGAAAATAGAAAAAAAAGTGTTGTTGAACCTATTTCAAATATCATATTTATTCTTTCATAAATGTTTCCGTGTACATTATTCATATCAGTGAAAATTTCTACACAAAAATAAAAAAAATAAAGGCCGGAAGCATGCATATCATAATAGATGTAAACATAATTTTAAATTTTTTTTTTTACTCATTGGAATAGTTATACAGATTAGTGAATCGTATGTCTGGTTTGTTCAATTAATCATAAATTTTCAGTGTTTTATACATTGAAATGCGTCATTTACAGTGTATTTAAAATTAAAATATTCTTTTATGTACTTTTACCCATATACTATATTAACACAGAAAGAAATAGTTAATGCGTAGATAAATTAAACATAAAACTCGGATAACTAAATGTTTGACTGCAAATGTTTCGACACGTATTCACTTTAAGATTTTTATTAAAAAATCAATAACAGAATGTAATAGTATCCTTACTCATTATCGGCTTAAAATATGACAAGTATTATTTTCATTTAAACAAAGCCTATTTGCAGTGTGGCATTAAACAACTTTAGAAAAAGAAAATGTGACACATGTATAAAAAGGGCTTTAAAGATTCAATTGTATACATTAATCCAATGACAAAATGAAGATACTGGTGTACAATGTACCAAGCAAGCCGTGTGTTTGATTTATCAACATCCAATACTTCAGAAAGAGCACTTTAATATCCGATGCAACGATGCAGCATTTCATGAAATCAGATCTGTTCTTATAAAATATTATATCAATATATACCAAAAGGATATAACCGTTTGATTACAACTTTGAATCAATAAAATAAAATATTTGAATGCATGCTTGATAGCGGAAATGAGAATGTAACCTGAACTGTACCCGGTTTTCCAATTCATATACTTTTTAACTGGATCTCCTCGTAACACAGTGAAATGTACATGTAAAAGTCGTCAGTAATAATTCGCCCTGAACATGACTTTTTAAAAAAATGAATTTAGAACAGTGACACAGAATTTTGATTTTGACAACTAAAAGAATAAACTCAAAAGCTAAAGAATATTTTTTGTTGTTGTTGTTGTTTTTTATTTATTTAATTTTATTGCATGAAAGCGGAGTTCGTGATGACTATCAAGGCATAACTATGTGGGAAATGTTTTTTTATTAAGAACGTGGGAAATCCGAGAAAAAAGGTTGTTTTCTTATGTACGAGAGAGTAATCAAGGGAACCAAGGTTATAACGGTAATTAAATGTATGCAATCCAAGGACAAAGACCAGACATGGAAAACAGACACAACAAAGAACATAAAGTAACTAAAATCATACATACAAAGTAACAAAAGCAAATGAGCAAGTTGGACTCCACTAAAAACTGGGAGCATGGACCAGGTGCACCGGTAGGGTAAGCGTCTTCTGCTGTTCTAGAAACACCCCCCCCCCCCGAGTTGCTCATAAAAAGTCAAGTCCGGGGTAGACAAACGAGGAAAGGAAAACTATGACCCGTTGAATAAATCAGTTTTCATGGCGCAGATGGATACACCGTAACGATCCACGAGTTCATGATGACGACCATGAAACTTCTGTAGTGATGACTTTAATCTTGTAGCAACATAACCCTATTCCAGAAGCCTATTTATTAGAGTTCTAGCGCGATACAAAAAGTCTGCGTAGTTTCGGCAAGCTCTGGCATAACGTATGAGTTGTGATATGAACACTCCATACGCAGGTGCTGAAGGGATGTTGCCACAGATGAAAGGGAAGTTGACAATTTTGAATGAAAGAAAAGTCATCACGTTTGTCGTAAAGTTTGGTCAATAGTTTTCCTATACCATCGATTTCTAAGTGTAGGTCAAGATATGAGGCTGACCTTACAGTGTATGTAGTCTCCTTTATCTCAAGTTCTTTGGGGTAGATGCAATGTATCAAATCCCCGAAATTAGGATTGTTTAAAGATAATACGTCATCTATATAGCGGAAACTGAGATTAAAGGATCTAGCCAAACGGTATTCTTTCTTGTGGATCAAATCAGCTATAAAGTCAGCCTCATAAGAGTAAATAAATAGGTCAGCAAGTAAAGGAGCACAATTTGTTCCCATTGGAATGCCGACCGTTTGTTAAAAAACATGTCCACCACACTGGACAAATATGTTGTCGATTAAAAATTCCAGCATCTTACTCTGTATATTTGGAAGATGATTTGGAATTATTTCTTACCAAGTATGAGGAATCTCTACCAACAATTATATATTTGTATCTAGGTGTACCGTTTTTTTAGAAAAACAAGGATGTATAACGTTTTTAAGCCGGAATTTTAACTGAGTATGGGGAATAGAAGTATACAGTGTTGAAAAATAATAGGTTTTATATTCAGATAATAGTCTTGAACTAATTGTCTCCAAAAGATCTTACGAATTTTATAGGATCCACATTGAATTTATACCACTTCGGGAGTAACAAGTGTTGTGGTAGGACTGCAGACCGTCTTTGACAGTTGTGAGTATTGAAGTTAAAAGTTTTGAAAGAGGGTTGGTGGTACAGTACGTATTTATTGATGTATATATATTGAAGATACTCCTGTTATTCGGGAATATTCAAAGGGAATATGAGTCAATATGCTCAGTAAATATTATATTTTAATCATATATCATATCAGCTAAGAAGGTGATAGATCAGTTTCTTCCTTCGGGTAAAAGTTGTCATCCCGAGGCGCAGCACAGTGTGACAATGTATTTTCAAGGGGTAACTAACTCTCTATCACCGTCTAAGTTACATGTCATTTATTTTATTATACTTGATGTTCCATAGTCATTCTTTTTTTAAATTAAACCCCAGTAGACTAACAATTAATTTTGTTGTTTGTCTTTCGTCTTCATTTTCTTCATTAATATTGGTTTTTTTTCTTCAAGTTTGCATTTATTTGAAACTGTATACGTACAGTGTGGATAACACCCTTTTTGCAGCTTTCTTCAATGTACCTGTAACGGTCGAAATCGAAATTTTCCCATTCCGGAATCGGACGACCTGAATCGGAATAACGTTGAATCTCGCGTTATTCCGATTCAGGACGCGTCCCATTCCGGAATAGGCCATATTCCCATTTCGGCCGTAACATACCAACGATGGTCGTTTTTCTGCTCACAAACATAAATGTCAATAAGATCTGTTATACTGTATACAGTTATTTGATCCGACTGTTATTGTAGGTCTTTACACGGCAGAATTTATAACAAAAAAAAAAAAAATTCAACAACAATATCAATGACATAATTCGCAGTTGAACACCTTCTTTTCCAGTTCCGACCTCAATCTTACACTTTAATTTGACAATACAATTGGAAATGTTTGGTTACAGATTCCTAGTAAATTTGACATCATAAATTCAAAAGTATGTACGGCTGCTGAATTTCATTTCTTGACTTCAAACGCAAAACTGACTAAGATCGGGACCAGTTAAGATCTTCACGAGAGGATATTATACAAACAAAACTATCACCCTCTGAAATATGTGATAGGGTGGAACATTACCCTCGTAATGACTCAATCAAATTTCAGCAAACTGGCGAACTGTAATAAATTAAAATGTTATAATACTGCATAACAAGTTATTTCATCTGGGGGCTAATTTTGGTGTTTTTTATCGGTCTGCCCGAAAATTCAAAAATAAATCCTACAAATTTTTTACTCTAAGCTTAAGTGCACTTAGCATCCGAAAAAATGAGAATCGCCAAAAAAATTTCGTATTCCTTTTTTGCCCAAACTCGGCATTTTTTTTACTCCCACCAAAATAACCCGCTATACAATGGTCTCAAGGTAACTTTTAATTTTCGGTGAATTTTATTTAATTTGACCTGGTCTGCTTTTTGTACGAAGCAACGAAGCGCTTCTGTCGAGAGCTACCTCGGGTAAAACCACAGCAACAGCAATTTGTGCATAATCAATTGTGTCATTTCACGAACGCTGAAGTCTATAGTCTGTATGCTACCACTGCTACTACATTTGTATAAACAGTAGAAATAAATCAACACCATTACCATGTATTAAGAATATTTTGAATAAACTTGTTTATTAATATCTATATTGTAAATGACAAGAAATATGCTAATCAAACCTAAACTAGTGACAACCCCAAGCAAACCAAAATATGTATACTGAGTCTTTTAACAGGTAGATGTTGTTGCCCAACTGTAAAAAGCAGCTATGAAAAAATTTTGTGACTAACAGACTGACAAACGGACGGACTACAAGGGACAAACAACTTAGCCCATTCTCTGTTTTTTTTTTTTTTTTTTTTTTTTTTTGGGGGGGTGGGGGGGGGACGTATAAAATTCTTTTAAGAGCTTATTTTTACGTGACTTCTACAGAAATAAATCTAAAATTGCAGAGGTTATATAACTCTGAACATAACACTTGTCGGTGAGCAAATACAGTGTCCACCTTCAATAACACTGGTTTTACGGTTTCAACACCGCGGAGTCATGGGTTTTTGTTAATTTACAATCATTTCCTGAGGAAAGACGCACCTGGGTAGTATAAATAAATTACTCTAAAATTAATAAAAAAGTTTATTTTATCTTTACAACACTAATATATTTTGTTGCTAAAATGATTAACTTTAAAGTTTCAGAGTTTTCCTGTCTCCACGGGTACAAACACTCATATTTCTTAATCGTTCGTAAAGCGTTTGTTAACAGTTAAAGCAAAATTTGTCTCAATTTTGCTCTTTCTTTTCAAGACGGTCGGCCTGAAACCTCAAATGGGTACCATATATTTCTGTAAATGCCATTCTCAGATTTCCCATGTACAAAATGTATGCTGTCATGCTACTCCAGCAACGCTAGAGGTTGTCTGGCAAGCTATTTTCTGACTTGGTGCCATCCTAACCTCTAGCATCTGACATGTTGCAAGCCACCGCAAATGTAAATTAGCTATACATGTGTTTTAAGAGACTTTTTGTCTTTAATTTACAAAAAAGAAGTTTAACCTACCGGAAATCGAACGATAAAAATCCCAATTTTTTGTTAAATACCTAGAAAACATTTGTAATGGAGACAGTTGTCAAAATGACCAGCAATTTTGAATTAGGTCACTAATTTTACGGAATATATTTTTGACAAAACGAACTCAAAGATGGTAAAGGCAGTTCGTTGGTTAATTTGATATGTTTGCTTCGCAAATTTTAAAATTCGTAATTTTATTAACCGGAATTACGCACTCAAAAAGCTAAAACCAAATATGAAGTTCATGTTAACTGCATTTACAAAGGATTTCCCGGATTGCTGGATTTTCTCATCAGGTAGGTCATTGTTTTTCTTCAGTTAAGTCACCTTCTCCCGTGTAATGGTAAAGAAACTGTATAAAACGTTTTAAATGGATAATAGTTTACTATAATTCTGCCAATTTCAAGGAACGGCGGAACGAGCGTTAAGCAATATGGCGCTCGGAAGTAAGAGGTTGGGGTATGGAGGAACGGAATCCCAACCTTTTACGTTGTAGGAGTACACAAAATTTAGCAATGCAAGTTATGAAACTGAAATAAGCACACCTATAGACAAACTTTAACAAGTGAAGCACACCAAATCACGTACACAAATCGAAACTTCAATCAAAAACCTTTATTCCAGCTAGCTTGTATGTTTTTTTTCAGGTGTCATACACAATAAAAATATCAATCAGAGGAACCAATAGAAAATATGTATGACATAATTTTCAAACTTCTGTTTCAAACTGAACTATTTCGAGCCTCCTTCAAAGAGCCCACCGAATCAAATTTAATGCCCTGTATCCATAGAAACTAAAAGGTAAATGGCTACAATTAAACCTGATGATAGATTTCTACTAGATGTTATCAGTGATATTGTTGAAAGCTCCATTCATAAACACATTAATTATAAATAAGTGTAAATAAAACTGGTTATTGTTCAAAAACAAAACCTTCAAGTATTGAAGAACTGGAAAAATGTCAATTTTATGTTGAAAAACTGATTTATTTTCTATCAGGAGGCAATTTAGCAGAATATCAATTATTGCTTTGGCTTGGAATTGTATGGATAAAAAGACAAGATCATTTCTTGAATTCGACAAATACGAGGAGCACATACGCTTTAAAAAATTAAGACCGCACAAGTCCATAGTTTAATTTCAGTAACTGGTATACCCCTTCTTTCTTCTAAGACCATGATATCTCCTAAAGAACTAAGTGTTTTATACTTATATTTTGTGTTATATCACATAACTCTTTATATAGACTGACCGACCCTACACAGTTACCATAGAGCAATTATAGTAGGTTTAATTACTATATATGAATATCCTGCAAAATTGGGCCTGGGGGTATCAACAATCTTATAGCACATGCAATGATGATGTTCAAGGGATCAATTGGGTTACCACTTGATTAAATGACAATCACTTTCTAAATACCCCCCAAAAATGACAGCATGTTTAATAAGTCTTCAGCTCATAGGTTTTATCTATTAAAACACCAAAGAAATAACAAGGATTTCATAAAAAAAAACTTCCTAAATATTTTTCTAAGGTTTGTTTAATGCGTATAGTCTATAATTGACGGTGTACGGCATGAGATGCAATAATTGAAATATCTCTGTACACTATCTACAACTTTACTTATATATCATAAAAATACATATGGACAGTTCGACAGGTAGGGACAGACTCTGATTAAACTAGAGAAAAACCAATTCTATATTTTGACAGAGGATCATAAAAGTAACTATATATTTACATCTGGTAAAAATGCATCTGTACACTTCGAAAGCTAGGGGACAGACTCCCTGATTATAATAGAACAAAAACCAATTCTATATTTTGACAGAGGATCATGTAAGTAATTATATATTTACATCTGGTAAATATACATCTGTTCAGTTCGATAGCTAGGGACTCATACCATTAGCTTTGACAAAACGTATTTTTAATAAATGTTAAAATGTTAGGCACAAGATTCAGGAAATCAGTAAATTAAAAATTGAATTTGTTTTTTTTATTAGATTTTATATCTGGTCAATCTTTGATCTAATAGAACAAGGAATCCAATCTAGGCAGTTAAAGGGTCATACATGTATCATACAGATATGCACATGAAAGTCTCAATCTTATATAACCAATGAGTTCGTGAAATTGGAAAAGTATTTCATTTAGTTAAAAGCTCTAAGTTCTATAATAAATTGTCCTTACCTGTTCAGCAATAATATACCTTCATCTCATGCATATGGTGTTTATATTTCATAACTGAATTGCTACGCAAGAGCTACTTTGATTTCTTTGAATGCCATAAATATCTGCGTAACAGACTCCGGATCCTGAATCAGGGGTGTAAGATCATCTACACCAAATTTTATGGTATATGGGGAACTTGGGAGATTCCCACTGGAAGTACATATTAAATTAAAAATGGTGTGTTTTTGGCATAGAGTAGCTTCTAATAAGAATAAATTGTCAGGAAAATTATACAAATTACTACTCTACTTAAGTGAGCATGATAATTTTAATTTTAAGTGGTTTAGTTATATAAAGTCTATATTTGATGATTGTGGTTGTAGTGAAATATAGAATATTCAAGAAAATGTCAATTTCAACTTTTTAAAGATTAATATTAAACAGCGTATCCAAGACCAGTTCATCCAAAGATGGTTCACTGATATGAACAATTCATCTAGAGGGGAATATTACTCTAATTTTAAACACGAATTTCGATTGGAACCTTATCTTTTAAAACTAAAATCAGGGCAACGGGTACATATTTATAAATTAAGGGTTTGTAATATTAAATTTCCTATCGAAACTGGTAGATGGCGGAATATACCAAGGGACGAAAGATTGTGTACAGTATGTGGATCTGGTCTTGGGGACGAATATCATTATTTATTTGAATGTAATAAAATATAGTTTTAGATATCAGAAGAAAATTTATTCCGAGTTACTAAATTAGGTATCCTAATAGAGAAGAAATGTATGGTATGTTAAAATTTTGTAATGTACGAGTATTGATAAATTTTTCAATGTTCATTAAAAAAATCCAAAAGTTGTTAAATTGATTTATCATTGGTATGTTCATGTAATGGTTCATTGTTTTGTCATCGTACATATATGTGACTGATATTGTGTAATATTTATATGTATATTTATATGCATTTACTCCTGTTACGCAGTAATCTGCGGCTGAGTTTTCTTAATAATAAACAGCAAACAGTAAACAGTACGTGCTTCTCAAAATTCATTTTCAGATATCAACCATTTAATCACCACCGGTATATATAATTCACGCCGCAATGGAAGAGGGGGATTTGGCACTCTGAAAAACCTAGTCTAAGATTTAACCCACCATTTCGTTTGAAATGCCTGTACCAAGTCAGGACCATCATGGCGGTACCAGCTACTCCAGTGATCTATTTTGTCAGATTTGTTCTGGACTTGAGTTGATTGTGGCCCTGATGTGTGTTCGGTAATTGCATTGTTACTCTTATTCAATATATAGTGGCCTCTTTTTCATGTCTCCTCTCTTTTCATATACAACTTCTAAATTATAAATTAGCATCTAAAGCTGATCAAAATTTCTCCTTGGAAACTACAAAACGGATACAAGTCAGTTTGTTCCAATTCTGTTCGAGGTCAACTCGTCCTATATTTTTAAACGGCTTTTGTTTTGTTGTGTGTTGCTCATGGTTATAGTATACTGTTCGTTTTGATTTTACAGGGTACTGTTTTACCGGACCTGGTCTTGTTTTTTGTTTTTGTTTTTGTTTTGTTTTTGTTTTTTGTTTTGCTTTTACTCTTTTGCAATTAATGATTACAAAACAGGGAATCTTTTGGATTTTTGTTTTGCACAAAACTACACAGCTAGATATGATATTGAACATATGACAGTCATATGATTATCATATGATTCTCATATGGTGATTTTGGCTTAAAAACATGACAATTATATGTTTGTGAAAAACATATTATTATCATATGATAATCATATGTACACCAAAACATATGATTATCATATGGTGCTCGATTTATATGATAATCATATGATGCAAACCGTATGATTCTCATGTGTAGCATATTTGCCTGTGTAGACAAAAAACAGATATGATTTTTTAAAAAAAAAAACAGACAACACTTTCTATTCCATTTAATTACATGCCAGTGTAACTCGCACACTCATTTAATAAAGATCATCGTGCAAGTAATAAAAACAAAAAGCAAACAAAACAATAAAATTGGTTGGAACAAATTGTCCAAAACTGGGACGAATTAGCAAAAAATGGGATAAATTTGTTGGGACAAATTGACAATACACTCTACAAAACAAGAATAAAACAGTTTCAAATATAGTCAATATTAAAATAAAATTATACACAATTACATGTAACATATTAAAACATAAGTGATAATAGTTTATTTATCTTTTTAAGATAACTATCAATACAAAGACCATGAACGATCGATCTGTCCTAACACTTTCCTGTACACAAATCTCAAACAAAGGCTACAAATCGAAATAAGATCATTTTTGTTTGGTAATTAAGGTTAAGCCAGATAATAATTTTATTTCATATCAGTGAAAAATCAATAATTTCATGTGGATAAAACCTTTTCACGTGGTATTAATTAATGTGCATTAACAAGTTTTACCAGTCAATACACAGGCAAATGTGCCACACATGAGAATCATATAGTTTGCATCATATGATTATCATATGAATCGAGTACTATATGATAATCATATGTTTTGGTACACATATGATTATCGCATGATTATCATATGATAATCATATGTTTTTCACAAACATATGATTGTCATATGTTTTTAAGCCAAAATTACAATATGATAATCATAAGACTATCATATGTTAAATATAATATAATTGTTATATGATTATCATATGAATCGAACACCATACGATTATCATATGTGGCACATTTGGCTGTGTACCATGATGTGATAATGCCCGGTGCGTAAGGGTTTAAGTTACATCTCTTTATTCAAACGCATTCGTGATCAAGCAGTTGTCAATGTAAATATGGCACAGAAACATCGCTTTCTGAAACAACAAAAAAAATATGGTTCCTTCATGAAATAAACATAATAGTTGTTGATACACTGGTCAATATCGTGATATTTAGACTGCCCGTTGGACAGTGGCCAGCAGGGGCGGAACCAGAATTTGAGTTTGGGGGGGGGTGTTAATTGAATTAAATGCCGTGCAAAGCAAGGCAAACAATATTATGGGGTGAAACTTGTGGTCTAGTTTTTTTTCTTTCCGATTTATGGGGGCGTACGCCCGGTACGCCAGTCCTTGGATCCGCGCCGGGCCAGGTACTGATAGCGACAGTGATAATGACCTCGCCTGCTGCTCGGTCATTATTGCTGTCTTAGTCAATACCACTGTCCTCTGGGCAGTCTAAATATCACGAAATTGACCAGTTTATCAACAAGTATTACATACATTTGTAAGTACATGTACTGACACCATTTGTTATTAATTTTCAAATGACAATGACTCAAATAAAAATCAAGAATCCTTCAGTACCAAGTTAATAAATTGTTGCACTGTGCAACTACTAGACGACACTTAAAAAAATCATTAATTTAAATGGGACTAATAATCTTAATAATAATCTATATTTAGATCATATCATTAAAAACAAAAATAACTCATACAAAACACAGCAGCCTGCTATGGGCCATTTAATAAATCACAATAATTTCATAGCAATGACTCTACAATTTGCAAGTTTTGTATGTGATTTCTGTGTGATTTTTGTATGGTTAATTTGATTTTTTTCTAAGGGGGTGGGGGATTTGGTGGGGAGGGGGGGTGTTTGGATAATCGGATCGATTCGTTTATTTGGTCCGAGAAAATATGGGCCGAGTTAGAATATTTGATTTACACGCGGACAGTTTCACTCCCTTGTACTACAAAACCTCCTGTAATTTGTTGTGAAAAACAAAAAGTATGGGTAGCTCGATAAAAATACATTTCTCATTCTTGGACCCGTGGTCAAAACTGAAGCCTTCGATAAAAATTCATGGAGGACATGTTTTTTTCTTTTTTTTTTTTGTCTTTTATGCAGTCTTGGTATTGTTCTATGACTATGAAATCATCTTACACTGCAAATAACTAGCATACATGTACGTGCCAATTTGCATGATTTAATCATTTTTTCCTCATTTTGACCATTTGTCTGGCTAACTTGATGTTTCAGGTCAAATTTACCCCAAAATACCCCCCAAAAAACTACAAAATCTCTGAATTCAAACCCCTTAATTTGTGTTTCAATCTCATTTCTTTGAATAAGAGTCATAAATCTGACAAATGGTGTAATGACTGTCTAAACAGGAAAGGGTACGTTTTACGACAGGTACATTTTGTTAATGATCTCTGATGTGCAATCAGCTGATCAGGGTTATCAATGATGATTGACAATTAGGAAACAAATTCTGATTGGATCTACCAATATTTTATGAACAGCCACTCCATTTTTTAAGATTAATTTCAAATCGATAATTAATTTGACAAATACAATGTACTCTCAATTTATCAGGTCTAAAATTTGTAGAACCATGTTTGTAAACAATAAAGTTATCATTGTTTATACACAATTTGTTACCTCCCCTGCAGTCTTCAATTCTTTTTTTCACATATCTTGTCATTTCAACAGTGCAGTACATGTATATTTTTAAAAAAGTTTTGTTTGCATTTGTTAAAGAAATACTACATGTATTCCTTTGAAATAGTGATGATTTTGGAAATTTTGTAGCAGTTTTTTTAATATTTGTTACATTGCCTCATATACTGTATTCATTTAATGAAATGAAAGAGTTGCCTAAGTTATTTCCCAGATTGGATTGGTTCAGACCAGAATTATGCTTGGACATTAACCCATTCAAAACTGAACCTGACTCCCCTTCTATTGATATTAAATGGAATGAAGAAAAGATGTGTTCAATTTATTTTCAAATAGTAGATATATTATATATAAGATTTCTCATTTAACATTATGAATTACATGTAAAACTTCAGAGTTTCAATAAGGTTTGGAATAATCCATCACAAAAAAGGGCTTACAAACTTCAGTCTGTTTCAGTCTATGCACACGTTGTTCAACTGAAAAATACTGTAGTGGTTGTTTCATTCATACATTACTACATATAACCCTTGCAGTTTGCAAAATGTGTCCTGAAAATGTCCCTTCACACTTTGTCCTGCCTGAAAACCCTAATGGGGATTTTTAACAGTTGGCAGGTATGAGCTACATTGTAGGTCAGCATTTACAATCATGATAATATTTTTGACATTTAATTGAATATTAAGACTGTGTATAAAAACGCAACATATCTGTCCAGGCCTGTTGTTTAAAAAAAAGAAAAAGACCTATGCTCATGCTGTCCAGTGACCCCAAAATTCCTAAAAATTCTTTTTTTCTTCAGTTTGGTTAAAATTCCTTAAAAAAAACTTTAAATTCCTGAAAAAGTCCTAATTTTTCATTTGAATTTCTTAATTTTTATGCTACATGTACTTCACTTCTATCTGTGCAGTTTTCAATGACCTCTTGTTTTGTAATTAAGATAGTGTGTCCTAATTGTCTATAAATGTTTCCTGTATAGCTGGTAATCAGGTGTTATACTGTCAGGAATTCACAAAAGACATGAAAGGAAGATGGAAAATTTTCTCAGAGTTACTTTCATGTCGTAAAATTCCTTATTTTTGCCCTAAATTAGCCCTTAAATAAGCCCTTATTTTTTGCCAAAAGGTGCTAGTCCTAAATCAAAATTATATTTGTTTGCCCTTTCCCTGCTTACCCAGAAAAAACGGCCCTTGTGAAAAAATATAGTCTTCCCTTGCAGCAGTAGCTATATTTTCAATCTTTGAAACAGATATTTAACACTGATATTAATTGCTTATAATCATCCAGGTTTGACATTCTGAATTGTACATATATAATAAGACTATTTTCCCACCGGCCTACCCACAGTGAATATTATGAGTTGAGTAAGTATTTATAGGAAGTTTAAGTATCATATGTAGATGTACATGAAGGAATATAATTACTGTTTGGGGATTCCAAGGGGAGATAACCAAATTTATGGGTTTTACATGTTAAAACCATGTAAGCCCAACTCCTCCTAAACCTCTTTTGGAATTTTGATAAAATCTTATAGGAAGTGTGAATGTGAATATAGATGTGCTTGGAGGAATAAATATCTGTTGGTAGATTCCAAAGGAAGATAATGCAAATAAAGGGTTTTATATATTAATCCTCCTATACCACTCAAAGAATTGTGATGAAATTTTACAGGAAGCTGAGTAATACATTGTATATTAAGATGTACATAAAGGAATATAATTATTGTTGGATGATGCCAAAAGGCAATAATCAACAAGCATTTTCATGAGTCCATTTGAATCGGGGGTATTGCTGACAGTATTTCTAGTTTGATACTGAATTCATTTTGCCTTTATGTTGATATCATATCTATTGGAAGGATTTCATGACTATTGAAGTTTCTATGATTTTGACATGACATATGACAACCCATGTCTTTTTACATTTCCAGGCATTGTGGCATGAAAATAGGAATTGCGATGTAAATAATTTACAATGACTGGTTCAATTGTATCATAAAATGATGTATTCAAAAAATGTCTACAGTCCACATGTACAGAGCCCCTTGTTGACTGTAGAATTTTTTCCATTTGGAAAGGTGTTTGGTTCACCCTGGTTCACCTCATTGAAAAATTTCTGAGCAAATCCAGTGATGCTGATATCAAATAATGGTCTTTTCGGATACAAATTACAACCTTGAGTGATATTACATTGTCAGATCAGTGGGGTTTTGACATGCATGTTTCTGATTTTTCTGATTCTGCCTGATTCTTACAAATACTTACACTTAATTCAATATTTGACTTGGGTAAGTTTCACTGTATAATTAAATACCAGTCCATATAAAATTCAGACACTGCCTATGGTAAGGTGATTCATGGTGTAGAAAAACCCATGGATCAGACAATCCTTTTTTGGTCTACATGTACATACGCTATATTTTTAAGTGACGATAGTCCTTTCTGTATTAAGATCTGTACTTTTGAGAAAACTACACTTTAATCTTCCTCTAAAATCTACTTAATCAAGAACAATAATTCTTGCAAAGTTCTAATTTCATGTACAATTTTTATAAATTTTATCTCGAAAGTGCAAACCCCAGATGAAAAACTAAGACTGGTTATGTGATCTATAAATGTTTCTGGGCAAGAAATAAAACTGAATTTGGTGGGTTTTTTGACATTCATGAATCATCTCCTGTCTGATTTTTATAAAGACTGCTACTTTAATTGTTATATGATAGTCATGATTGTCATATTTTATGTCATTCAAATTGTGACCCCATAGATGTTATTCTATACTGGATTCATCTAGTGGAAGTCGTTTTGTTCATGGTTTCAGTGACTAATGGAGCATTACAGTAAGGGAGACGTACGGATGGTGGAGACACCACCAGTCTTCATGCTGGATGATTCTGGAGTAGAAATGAGGGTTAATGCTGGTAGTAAAATAAGAAACCTACTGGGATTTGGAATGAAGAAAATAAGGGTTTGTATTTACATGTATGTATGTATGTTTTTGTGTGTAAATAAAAATATACTGTACAGCTTTTGCACCAGTTTGTATTAACATAGGCATGTTGTATTTGGTCCCATTTGTTTTCACAGGTTTGGCTAATTTTTGTTTTAAATTGATATGCTTTAACTTTGATTTTAGGTCAGAAATTTCAAGTCTTAAAGTCACTGACTGGAAATAAATGTTACTTTTGTATGTACTGAACTGTATAAACCTCCACTCAAAAAGTGGGTGGTATGTTGGAATCACCTTGTCTGCCAAAATTTTGTCGCTATTACATTCGCCCGGAATGATTAAATTGATTTAAAATTTGGCATAAGACTTTAAGTAGTTAAATCATATGTTGTAAAGGATTATGGGTGCTGTCTAATGTCAACTATTTGTTTTGTGGGACTTTGCCATTTTTTGCTATATGGAAAGGTAAACAAAATTTTGTCACAAATATCCTTGTTCCCAGTGGATGGATTGATTTCAGATTTAGTTTGTTGCTTTATATAGATAGGGCATCTGTAATTAGTAATTTTGGGTGTTGTCCAATATCAACTTCCTGTACAAGTGGGATATCCCTAGCATGACAATGTGTGCACTTTCATGTTATTCATAATTTTTATTTCAATTTGGATAGTGATGAGTGCATGTGAATGATCCTAATAATCTGACAGTATTAATTAACCTTTGATTAAAAAAGACATAACTGTTCTTTCATGTTTCTTATTATTTTTTTATTTTGTTTGTTATTTTTTAGTCAGGTTGTATTTTTTAGCCATAAGTATACATTGTACATAATTCTTATTTCAGGAGCCTGGTGTGAAACAGCTTACATGGAATGGTTCCGGCAATGCAATGAATAAAGCTATCTCCTGTGCTGAGATAATGAAAAGAAAAATTAAGGTTAGAAATTAAGAATCTAACACTGCTAAGAGTGCAAGACAGAGAAATTTCAGACAACCAAGGGTAAGATTTGCATTTTCTTGCGGTGTTTGATTCTTTCTCTCACTTTTGAAATGGCTTTTATTATTAGTATGTAAATGTAGACGCTTCTATTTGTTTTTTTTATGACTGCAAAAATTTGCAGTCAGAAAATGGAATGGAGTAGTCATTGGGGTATGGAGCAGTCATCGTCAGCATTGTCTGGGGTCACTTTGTTCCATGCGATAACTTCAGTTGTAATTGACCAATTGTTCTGAAATTTTGGTTTGATTTTACTTACCACTAAAGGAATGTTTTCTTTAATTTGGACTTTTTGGTCCCTACTGTTTTAGAAAAAATGACCAAAGAGGGTAAAAATAGGCATTTTGTTAAAACCCATATAGAATGTTTTTTTTTTTTCAATTTTGATTATTCTTTTTTTATTTTAACTCTGGTAAACTACTGTATCCTGCAGATTTTATGTGTTATGGATCAAAGTTGGGCAATTAATAAAAAAATCAACTTTTTTTATTTTGGGTCAGATTTCGTAAATTCTTCTTTTTTATTTGATTCCTCATAAAAATCACTACGTGTGCTTTTCAATCAGATTTCAGATATCTCTTATAGTTTTCAAATTATAAGCTGGTCAAAGGGGCAACACCCCAAAAATTCAACTTTTTTATTTTTCTACTGATTTCCATAATTTTTTTTTTCTTTGGATTCTTTATAAAAATCCCTGTCTGCACTTTGAATCAGATTTCAGATATTTCTTATGGTTGTCTAGTTATAAGGGGTAGTACATGTGTAGGAGCCACACTTGAAAAAATAAACTTTTAAGTTTCGGTCTGATTTTGAACATTTAAATTTAATTCAGATGTCCAAACCTTCTAATGTAATCATAATATTCTGTAAGTCCTTATGCTAAAGTCTGTCAAAAACTAATATTGTGTCCACACTTTCCCCAACTGTTCAGGGTTTGTCCACTGCAGTCTTATCAAGCTGTGCGTGGCAAAGCTTGTTAATGTTATTTATTATTTTCATAATCAAACAAAATAAGCATAAAATGTTTCACTGACCATAGCTGGACACTCTTGCAAAATCAATCCTGAATTTAATGCTTTTTTATATATTTTTTAGGGGTTACACCAAGTAAACAAGATTTACTATAGAAGGTAAGTCTTATAGAACAAATCTTTGTCTTTGTTGAAGCATTTTATAACCTCCTACAAAAGTCAAATGATACATTACCCAATATATCTACCCCTGGCTGATTCAGATGGAGAATTGTTTTTCTTTCCGACACAGTCAGTATAGTTTCACTTTTTACCCTTTGACCTTAAAGATGCTCTTTTTTCTTTTTTTCTGTTTTCCAATTGGCCAAATACTGATAAATTAGTGGAGTTAGAAAAACTGTATCGAAAATTGAAATTGCATGCCATATGTTATTTCCTGAATGAAAAATAGAAAATTATTAGTAAAAAGAACAAATTTTACTGTGTCGGCTATCTTTTTTTAAATATAGTACTTGTTTGTCATATAAGAAAAAAGAATTCATGTTAGGTATGGTCTTGTACCCATTTACACACATGTTGGCCTTTATATTCATATTTTATAACTCTCTAATGCTCAGGTTAAAATAATTGAATGCAGTGTATGGAAACCCAGCCCATGTGTAAATAATTACAACATCATAACCCATGAATTATTCTTAAATGTTGCAAAACTCTCAGCTATATAACAGGTAGAGCCAAAGTCAGTGTATCAAAGTTGCTTCCAACCAATCTTGTTAAGTGCAATATTTTAAACTGTAAATTGAAAAATATTTCTCACTGTAGAATAAGCTTGAGTCTGTACCACTAAAATCCATCAATCTGGCAAAAAAAACTGTGTAATGACCATAAGATATGGTACTATTTAGTAAAAGATAGGATTGCAGTGATATTAACTATGGCATGTTTACAGTGATTCATACTAGCATTTGATATAAGGGAGATAATCCAATTATCTATCTACCATTTTGATTTCTTGTTGAGTTATACCAACCTCTTCAGATTGGAAGCTTCTTTTTTCCCAAATTAAACATGAATCAGTATGGGGAAGTGTAATAATTAAACTTTTTAAAATCAGGATAGTATACAATTAAGTAAAACGTAATCTTTCCATTGATTGTTTCATTTATAACTATCATATGAACACCACCCAAGAAAACAAAACTGAAATACTGTGAGCATAGCTTACTTATTGATGCACACTGCATCCCATTTTTCATATGAATATAAATTTGAATCATGAAACCTCAGAAGTCATTTATATAAAAATGCAAAATAGGGGTGCAATGGCACACATGGTCAAGAATGTGATAAATTTTCGTCAAGTTCCATTTTAGCAGTTTTGGAGGAGTAGCAAATGGAAAAATGGTCCCCCTTTGATCAAAGACTGACTGAGTCCATGTTTTGCATCATGGCACCTCTTGAATGTAAATCAGGAGGAAATGCAAAAAAGAAATGCTCAATTTCATCTCATGATGAAGACTGTGTGAAAGTTTTTTAGATTAGGTTTTGCACCATGAAAATCCTTAAGTCATTCAGATGGAGATGCAAATTTAGAGGTGCACAATGGTATTTTTTTCTGTCAAAAATGTGTGAAAGTTTCATCAAATTCCATTCAGCAGTTTTGAGGAAGATTCACATGGGAAGATGGCCCCCTTTGATGGAAGACTGACAAAGTCCATTTTGCATCTTGATATTCCAAATGTCATTCAGATAGAAAATCTAAATATAATTAACACAATAGCTTCATGTGATCAAGAATGTGTGAAAGTTTCATCAAGTTCCATTCAGTGGTTTTAAAGGGGTTGCAGATTAGAAGATGATCCCTTTTGTTTACCTATGAAAAAAAATCATGTTTTCCATCAGAAAACCTAAAAAATCATTCAGATGGAAAAAAAACAGAATAAGGGGTACCCTGTGGCATCACATGATAAATAATGTGTGAAAGTTTCATCAAAGTCCATTCAACAGGTTAGGAGGAATTGCAGATTAGAAAATGTTCCCCGTAGTTTACCTATGAGGATTGTGGACAAGATTTGATGGATGTTTTATGTATAGAACAGGAAACAGCATCTTAAGTTTTTTTTCTAATTTTATAAAGCAACACATTTCAGTAATGTAAAAAATTGAAAAATGTAACGTTAAGATACTGGTATAATCAACCAAGTTTAGATTATCTTGTTATTTTTTTTCATTTCATTTTATTTTTTAGAGTTGAGGAATTTTGGGAACCTAACGTAGAAGGACTAGAAAGGTAATACTTTACAATTAAATAGATAAACAAATTGTGGTTAATGTACTTAAGAATAGGATGTGTCATTTATTTATGTTTCATTGGAGTGAAAAAGCATTGACTGTAGCACATTTTCAATGAAGCATGTTAGTGCTTCATGTCAGGAATGTGAGACTGGTCAACGCTTTTACGTGCTGATGAAACATAAAAAAATGAAACATTTCAATTCTTATAATTACATTAGATATGTTTCTATTCTATTATATTTGTATAAAAGCATCGGTGGTTGGACTTCATTTTGGCTATTTTTTATTCTGTTTTTAGAAATGCAATATGCACTGATCAATAAAAGAAGTCTAATAATTTTGGGTGTGGCCATATAAATAGCTAGAAATGTGTTTCATCTACTCATGAAACATCCTTTATAAAGCATATTATCCAAAGGCATTAGCATATTTAATAATATACACAATAATTATGATTATTATTATTTATATTTGGATAAGTAAAACCACTTTAAAGCACATTGAACAAGGGCAGATCCAGATGTTTTGAAAAAAGTGTTTTTTCTAGACTATTATCTGCTCATTTCTCCTATGTCCAAATTTCCTCTGCAACCATGCAACCCTTCTGTTTTTTATTTTGATATTGATGTATTAGGTTATGAAAAAAATGGAAGTTTGTGGAGTCAAAGGAATTTTTTTAAAAAGGATTAATTTTTCCTAAAATTCTGCACACACGTAACAAAATGATACAACAAAAAGTGAATTGTGATGCTAGAATCACCTACCACTGATGAATAAGCTATACTACATGTATCAGAAGACAGAGCTATATTGTAAAGTACGTAATTTTTTACATACAAAAAAAAACGTCTTAAATTAGTTTATCAGCTGATTACATAGACAACAGTGCACTGATTTGTCATATGTACGGATGAGACTTACAAGGAAAATGTAAAGTGGTGTCAAGTCAGTACACTGTTATTGTCTTTATACTGCAACAAAAATTTTAAACGAAAAATGACATTTAAACAATCTTTTTTTAGCTCACCTCGCCAAAAGCCAAAGGGATTTTTAATCCCTTAAAAAACATGGCCACTATTATTAAAAATAGAACATAGGGGTCAGAAAGTATTTTTTTGCATAATCTGCAAAACCGTTAGGTTTAGCTAAATTCTGACATTAGTAAAAGTGTTTAGCATGATGAGATCTATCTGTGGTCAAATTTTTGTTTTAATCAGTTAAGCTGTGTTTGAGGTATTGCCCTTTTTCTATGTTTTTTGCTATTTTAAATGTTATTTCTTTCAAAAATTTTCTCCTCTGACACTACTTGACCAATTGGAACCAAACTTGATATAAATGTTTCTTGGGTATTTCTACATAGAACTGGTATGTGTATTTTGAACAAAGAGAGTTAGACAATAGTTATTCACATATATCTCCAAAACCATTAGGTTTAGCTAAATTTTGACAGGGTAATAGTGTTAAGCATGATGAGATCTAACTGTGGTCAAATTTTCGTATTAATCTGTAAAACCATATTGGAGTTACTGCTCTATTTCCATGTTTTTTGCTATTTTAAATGTTATTTCCATCAAAAATCTCCTCTGACGCTACCAATTAGGCTCAAACTTGGTATGAATGTATCTTGGGGTATCTTGCATAGAACTTACATAGGGATTTATGATCTGTGGAAAATCATAGCTGCCGTTACTGAAAATAGAACATAGGGGTCAGACAGTAGTTTTTCGCATATTACATCTCAAAAACTGTTGGGCTTAGCCAAATTCTTTCAGTTGCTGAAATGATCCTTAGATCCTTATTATAAGGCCTACAAAAGTTTCAAGGGATAAAAGTTGTCAGTCAACTCCTTGTAAGAGTTATTGCCCCTGAAAGGTGAAAAATGACTTTTTTATGGTTTATAGCCACTAACATGAAAACTATGATAGATAGAAAGAAACTTTCAGTTGCTGAAATGATCCTTATTATAAGGCCTAAAAAATATCCAGGGATAAAAGTTGTCAGATAACTCCTTGTAAGAGTTATTACCCTTGAATGGTGAAAAATGACCAGGTGAGCGATTCAGGCTCCTGGGAGCCTCTTGTTTATTTAAAGTGGACAACATCCTGGCAGCTTCAGAACAATTTAATGTTCATGAAGTAATAACAGAACAAGTAAATATTCAATCAGCATATTTTAACAGCATTTTTTTCCTTCTTCACTAGTACTGTTTTTTTTTATAATTAGAAACATCATTCCATTTTGCAGGCTAAAAGTGAATCGAGACGTTCCTGCAATAAGTATTCTTCTGTCAAAAGATCCAGTGGACACTACAGAATTAGGGTTTGTGTTTCAAGATGTTATCACAAGTTTCATGGCATTAAACGAGGACAATGATATAGCCTCAAAAAGTGAACAGGTTATTAAAGGATTCTTACATCAGTTGAACAGTTCAAACTTTTATTAGGACCATATTATACAAGTCAAGGGTAGTTTTAAGAGCGGTGTACATCACATTGATCTACATTGCAGATATGGTTCTTTTTTAACTTTAGAAAGTAGCAGTGAGGTTGCTTTTGTGGAAAATTGTCATTTGGTTTAAGTTGCTCACAATCATCTTATCAGTGCTATGGAGTGAGGATGGCTATAAACAGGTTATCATCTGACAATGACAAGGCAACTCAATATTACATGTATATAATTCTTCACGAATAGCAACCACATCTGTGGTGAAGCTGCAGAGTGAGCAGGGAGCTATAAAGCAACATGCAAATCAGAGCTTACAGGTTGCAGGATGAAGAGAACAAAAGTTCATTGTCTAGATGTGATACGTTGGAGAGAATGAGAAACAACAATATTATAGTCTCCAATAATGATGTCCCCCTTTCTTTCACCCCAAAATCAGTTTGGTTGACAAATAACATGAAAGTGCCAGAATTTATGATAGGTTGAAATGTAAAAATGAACAAATTTATATCTGTTATTAATTTGCTTTATAGGTCTATATTGTATATGATGAAATGTATAATTATTCATTCCTATCTGTCAGCTCATAAGAGATAATCCACATTGAATATCATATTTTAAGGTCATTTACAGAGTAATCTCCCTTAGTTTTGAATTTTACAGTACATTCTATATTAAATCTTTATCTCCTAAGAACAATTGTTATATGAACAGCCACATGTTAATTTCTGTTTACTATAACATTTTAAACTATCAAAAATAAAAATATGTAGGCTTTCCAACCATGAATCGCATTTTGCATGATTCTTATCTGGAGTGCTATGTAAAAGTATAATTTTATTGCTAAGAATGCTGATGGGCCTACAACTATTTTTCAGTAATAATGAAGCCACATGTGGGTACAAAATTGCTTGCTTATAGGTAATGTGTACTCCATGTTAAAAACCATTTATAGCACATTTTATTTCTTCAGATATCAGCCTCCTGGTTACAATGAAGACTTTTGGAAAGCTGATTTAGGTACTGACAAGCAAACACCAGAAAAGTCATCTCAGGGTAACTCAAAGGGAAGTAACTCCAAGAAAAATGAGAAAAAGAGAAAAAATGACTACCGCAAGTCACAATATGATAAACAAAAAGTGAAAAAGGACAGTTTATCTGAAAAATCAGTTCAGACTTGATGCTGAGATTTCTGTATTCCATCTACGTGTATGAACAGAATATGTCTTAGTGGTGCTATATACATGACACAGGAAGATATTGTTCAATTTATGATGAGTTAATATCAATACTTAAAATGCTGTAAGAGTGGGACTATATTTCAATCACCTTGTCCATCCTTAAGTCGTGATGTCTGACTATTCATCCATTACACTTTTCTTCAACTTCTACAGGATAGAAAGTAAAGATATTTGGTATAATGCTTTTACATTTAATGAAAGATTTTATGTCCTTTTCTTATTTTGTATTTTGGATTTCTAGTAAAATTATCCTTTTTTTCCTGCAAAAAAGATCATTGCGCTAAATCTCCTTCTTAGAAAAGCTGGAAAGAGGAAGAGATCTCTTTGAACATTTAGAATGTATGGCAAAATGTTGTTTCCAAAAAGTTTTCATCCATTAGAGATCACAATCTTAGGTTTATTAAAAATTAATGTTGGTTTAATTTGTAATTTACTGAAATTGCAAGAATGAAATAAATTACTTGTACATAAAAATCACTAGAAACTTTAGAATAAAGGTAGATATCTCTTTAATTTATTAATAATTTAGTTGATTAGTTAAGGAACTTTGAACATCGATTCTGAGTACACTTTTGATACAGAAAAATCCTTGTTTTCTATGACATCATAATGAGTGTTACTGTAACATTTACATTTTATCATATTTGATAGGTATGAGTTGTACTGTCAAAACCCATCAAAGGAAGGAGAAAGTTTATATATATAATGCTGAAATACTGTAAAACCTGTCTAAAACTGAACCCCTTTGGAAAGATTTATTCTGTTAAGGCAGGTGGTTTAAAGGTATCGGAATATATGAGTGGACTTAAGGAAATGTCTGGTTTACACAGGTCACCCGTTTATCCTGGGTTTAGTTTAGACCAGGTTTTAATTATAATGTATCAGTATATGTCATCCAAAATGTAATATCAGGTAATAAATAATTTCACAGCTGCAGCCTGCCCAGTGGTGTTAAGTTTTTCTCTTCATTCCTTGAAGATCCTGTTGTAGTTGTGTCTTTGACATACTCACCATATCGAATCTCCATATATTTGTAGTCCAGAACGATGAAAAAATACTGACCGAAAAAGTTTTTAATTGTTTTATGTGCATTTTGAGAAGTTAAGATATTAAATTGGAATTTTAAAATATAAAAGTTGTGCGCTTTTTGTTGTTAAATTACTTGAATTCATTCATAAATAAGTAATAAAATTATCAAATTGTTACACCCATTTATTAAAAATATTGATTCCAAATGCTGAGTATAATTTCCATTGAAAGAGTCCAGTGTAAAATTGTATGCATGGTATCATTTCAATCACCTCTTCTTCAACTAAAAAATATATAGATGAACTGCCGAACCGGGTTCATTAGAAAATGAGGGCTGTTATTTTAGGGACATTATTTTCCATTTTTTGTCAATTTTCATATGAAAATAGCAAATTTTCCAATAAAAAGGATACCAAATCTCTGCACCCTCCCCAAGATCTGCCACTGGTAAAGTTATATAATTAACTAGCTGTAATCGGACAAATTGTGCTGATATTAAAAATTCTTTTGAGAATTCCAGATTTAAAAAGTGTTCTTCTTGAAAAAAATGTGAATTCTGGTTTTTTTTTTTTGAAAATCATTTTAAAGTTTGTGTGTTAGTGGCAGTGAAAAGTGGGCATGGACCCCAACCATCATACTAAAGATAAAAAAAATCAACGGTTTTGTTACGACTTTGTTCATATTTCTTGTTTGGAAAATGAAGTTATACCTGGAATAGGTTTGTTTAAAACTCTGTTATCGTTGTAAATGGATAATTTTTACACGACCACAAAAAAAAAATTGGTCGTATAGTAGTATGGCGCCGTCCTTTGTCGTTATCATCAGTGTCGTCGTCTTCGTCCATAGACACTTGGTTCTCGTGCTATGATTTGAGTTGATTGATCTTTATAAAATTCCAAACCACAAAAGAAAGATTGGTATTGATTATGGGGTGATAGCCTCAACCGTTTTAGAATTAAGGTCTAAACAAGCATTTCATAGAATTCAACTACTAGTATTATAACTCATGTAAAATCAAAGGAATTTCTATGATATTGTGCAACAATATTCTATACAGCAATGGTCAGACTTGATTGATTTTGGGGGTAAAGACTGGAACTTTTCAGATACTAGGGACCAGAAAAATGCATTTCCCTGATATCCAAACAAAAAACGACTTTTTTGCTGAATGCATTTCCATGAATGCCATACAACCATAGGAAGACTGTGATTGATTTTGATTTTTTGAGTTTTGACATGAGCCACGTAAGAATAATGTAAGTGACCAGAAACAAGTATTTTTTTTATTGATTTCTTGACGATAACTTGAATGGAAGGGAATGGATCGCTTTGAAATTGTACCACAAGGTGCCATATCCCCACAGAAAGTTTGGGATTTATTTTGCAAGTTTCAACTTCAACCATTTAATTATAATCGACAAAAAAGTTACAATTTCTGTTCTGGTCACATTTTTATCCTGTGTCAAATATCTAATCGTAATCAAAATTCAAGATGTGTCAAGTTTACTCATGCCCCAATCGTTCATTCTTCAAAAAATGCGGTCGTATCAAGCTGCGCCCTGCGAGGCATTTTATTACATATTTTAACTATGTCGCTTATAAATTGGGAGGACCTTTCTGTCTAGAAAACGTATCATTTTATCTTTTATTAGAACGAGCTTACGATTTCTATAAAATACAACTACGGACTTCTCAACTGGATAAAACTTCCGAGAAGACTTTATTTTCAGGAAATTACAATTTTGCATGAATTGCTCAATTACATAACCTACATTGTCATAGTATAATCTATATTACGGATAATTAATTCTTCACGTATATATACTTTTGAATTAAGCTCTTCATGAATAAGCTTTATTGGTTGTATTGTATACAAAAATAAACATTATTTACATCATGTGATATAACCAAGATTAAAAAAACACTTTATTGAAAAAAATTTATCCCGGTTCAGAAAAAAATATGGTTAAATTCTAAAGTCAATAAAACCTGTCCGATTTGATGACATTTTCTGCTATCAATTTCAGACAAAGACTACATGTACACTATTCATGTATAATTTATACTACATAACGGTATTGTATTTTGGATTCCCGGCCCCAACTCGGTAACATATGTCCATTATCATGGTATGAATCATATATCCGTGATTTTAGATTCTAAAGCATGTGGTTGTCCTACTTTCCTTTGTGACAATTTTAATCCGAAATCCAAGACATACATGGTCTTCACTGTAAATGACGATGTTTCAATGTTGTCTAGGATTTATATTAATATACATACTAATAAACTTTGTGGCCTGCATAAATTTGAGCTCTATGCCATAGAAAACGAACGTAATTTTTCTATACCCACACTTGAAAAGTTGATATACAATGCAGTGATAGGTGTCCGCCTTCCTTAATTCCGTACACAAAAGGGACCATCCCTCCAATGTATACGCCACTAAATGGAATTTAAGGAAATGTTCATGGACTCTTTATTACATTTTCCTATTTGGACCTATTTCAGATTTTGATCCAAATCAACTTCGCATTACACGGACGGCATGGGAACATGGTGTACTCATCTCCTATCCGTTACTGCTCCTACACCACCAAATGGAATTAAATGAAATCTTCACAGAACTTTAATACATATTCCCATTATTTCACCTCCAATTTTAGATTTTGAACCGAATAAATTTGGAGGTCAAACAATGCATATATTATCGAATAGGGAGCTTGGGAATCAATTTATTGAACATTGTGCATAGCTTTTCTACTTTAAAGTCTGAAATTCAGCTCGATTTCAAATGCAACGTGAGGTATTAGACATGAAATTCAACTCATATGTCATAGATTATGTGATTATTACGGATAAATTATATAATGATCTGTCTGTCTGTTCACTCTACCTTGTGAAGCTCAGAATCCGCATACAGTTCATTGAAATTTATATGAATTTTTGATGTCGTATGCAGATGTGTGTGATATTGTACGACGTACAAAAAAAGTTGCGGGGATGTAACAGACAGACAGACAGATCATTTTTTAATTTATCGGCATCTATAGATATACAGATATATTTTTAAATGATGTTCAATGAGGCCCGGCCTCCATATATATATAAACGTCTAAATATGTTTAACATCACCAGAAGATGGTCAAATTTAAATTGAATATTTCGGGTAACTGATATCCTTCTTCAGCATAAAACTCATAAAACTTTATGAGCATAAAACACACAAAACTTCAAGATCAAAACAGATTCAGAAGCTGAATCGCGTATGCTGTGTGTGATTGTACCTTTATCAAAGGCTTACATAAGCAACTGATAAGGAGTCTAAATGAAAATAACAAAGGGGGTCTTTTCATCAAAATTAAAAGTAAAAATTAACTGCAGAAAACAATTTTTAAAAGAAAGTCCAATGATGTATAGCATGTAGTGCTGTACCAGCCTTAGACCATGACCTATTCCATCTGGAGAAGTTCTTTGTGATTTCTTCATCCAAATGCAAATCTTTGATCGTTCCCTCCGCGGGACCCGAACTCGTACCGCGAGGTAGGGCTTGGATAGAACAAAAAAATTTCCACGCGGAAATGTAAATTGAGCATGTTCTACACATGCTCATTGACTATCCTACAATTAGCCCAAAAGGGACTATGAGTAAATTCCACAGATTTATTCACAAAAGAACCATTCCTCAACTCTGCGACACCGTAGTAAACTTTGCCAATCAGATTTAAATTCCTAAATCGATTCCTTGTTCTGTTGAAATTTCTTCCACGCCTTTGTGATTTTGTACATTCCTGTGGCTTTAATGTCGTGTCCGCCTTTCCAAAGCATACAGACTAGGTTGTTTTACCACATTTTTCTCATAGCCCTTTGGTTTTTTGAGAATGGTTCATGAGATATTTTCTAAATAATTTAAAATTCAATAAGTTACAATTGGTACCTGGCTTGGTACCGTAACTCTGCGATTCAAACATTACACGAATCAATTATTAATCCAATAGAATTTATACTATTAACATTTGGACTGTAATTCATTGGAAATTAAATCATAATGAAAATCTCTTATTATTGAACAGGTTATAAAAACCTGGTTATGGCCAGTTAACACTTTACTTTATCGAAGTGCGCTATTTTCATAAGTCCGAATTCTATGCTTTACTATCGCTTGTCGTCCGTTAAATGAGTGTTTTTCCTCTTCTATCATTTGGCTTCCTAGCTTCTGTGTAGTGTCGTGTCAACTGACTCGCGAATACACTGAAATATATCTTAGAGCGAAAACGTCTTGTGAAGTCAGATTATGATGAATGCATGTTATGGTGATGTAAAAGATTCTTATACAACTAAATCGTTATAGATACTCGTTATTGTTTTATAAACAATAAAGTCCTTGCAAATTTATCAACATTTCAACTTCCATAACTATAGCATAGGTTGGCAACTTTTAAGAGTAGGATAATTATTATCTCGAGCCAAGATTTAACAATCAAAATATCATTACTCGTGCCAGAGCGTTCTATTGCACAAGTAATGATATTTTGATTGATCAATTGATTATCATTGTTTTTATAATATAGTTTTTCTCTACAATTTATTACTATTTTCAACATAAAGTTTGTGACCAGCTAATTGATTTTAATTTTGTGACATTTTGGCGGGAAAAAAGTACAGGATTATATCGAAACTTATTACAAAAGGGATATTCAATAAACCACTGTGGTCTATATAATGCGTGTTTCCTTTGACTGAAAAGTATCATCTTGTAGCATTTGCATATACATGTACACATGTATATATAAGTCTGAAATTGCTACGTAGTCAGGTACAAAAATGTATTGACGAAATACGTTATTCTCTGTACCTTTATTTGGTAAATGATCACGAGAATGAAGAATCAGTGAAGCAATAGATTAAATAGCTGTCTTTGTAAGAATCATGCAAAATCTGAAAAATGTGATACACCCCCCCAAAAAAATACATATTTTTATTTTTGTAATTAAGTTGTCTATGGGTCTATACTATAAAATGTGTAATTATTCATTCAAATTTGCCTGTTCGTAAGAGATATCGACATTGAAAATACAGTGATTGTATTATATCTGAGCGCCATTTACAGAGTTACCTCCCTTAATTTTGAAATCTACAGTGCATTCTATATATTTTTTCTCCTAAGAGCACGGGTTATATGAAAAACCACATGTTTATTTCTGTTTACTATGACATTTCAAACAAAATATCAAAAATAAAAATATGTAGGTTTTTTTTACCCATGAATCACATTTTGCATGATTCCTAGCTGGAGTACTACTTAACAGTTTTGTGTTTAACAGATTTTTCAAATTTTCATTCTTTTTATTGATAGATTAACGGAAATATTTCAATTTAAAACTATGTGAGAGATGTGGAAAATCTGCATGTTAAATATACTGTTTAGAAAATCCTGCATATTACAATATAATTTTTTCAATTTTTCCTTTAATATTCAAAGTGTTATCGTACAAAGGGTAAACATAGCTGAATGAGCGAATTAACAGGAATTCCGGACAACTTTTTGAATTGTACAAAAATAATACCACCAATCTCATGTTTTTAAAATTACAGTTAAAGTGATACAGGTAGGTTATAATTTCGTAGATCTTTTTTTTTAATGGCAGTACAAACATGTGCATCTATCAATTTAGGGTTGATAAGTTTTGCTTTGCTTAAATGCAAATGTTACCAGACAAATTGACTGATGTGTTAAGAAAAAAAACCTTCTCCTTTGAAAAGTTCAGCCGTAAACTTTTGAAAAATCAGCAGTATCTTCCGCAAAATGTCTCAAAGAGTCGTCAAAACGGAAACTTTTAGTCTCGGATGCGTTGAATAACTAGTCGGTCTATCTGGGTAACTTTTGCATTCTTAACCACTTGATGAATCTCACTGAACCATTGTGGGAACTATTAAGTAACATCACCGAAGAGACAACTGTTCTGAAATTGGACTTTTCATTAGAGTACTCTGGTTGTGATGTTATGTTGTAGCTACGAAATCATTTGTCACCTTGCACGTGTTGATTTGTTGTGAAACTATCTGATACTGGTAATGCCCTTGTAATATTAATTGGTTTCCATCAAAGGAGGATTGACCTCGGCATTAGCTCTAGTATTGAGGACATAATTTGTATCCCCAGCTCCTTTTAAACTGCGTGTGACTTACTTTTTGTATAAAGATTAATACGTTAAAGCTTGTATTCTATAAAATAGAATTAGGACGTGAAAGCCGGAATATGTATTGATATACAGTTTTACCATTATTTGATATATCTCGATTGGTGTTTATGAAAAACAGAGGACACAAACCTGACCTGAAGCGTCCTGCTTCCCACTGAACAAACCTTACCACCGTACCCGTTTTAAGCTCCCAGTTCAGCCTTACTGGCATATTAGAAATGGTTGTCTACAAGAAGTGCGCCCAGTTACCGGTTTATCTAAACCGCGCTCCGTCCAACCTTACAGGCGTACCTGATGCATGTTCTTAGTCCAATCTTATAGGTGTAACTTATACACGGTTTTAGTCCGACCTTACTGGTTTATCTCGTTCGTGTTCTCTGCCAAACCTAGACATTTTTTGTTAATTTTTCGTATGAGAATGTGACCAATTTTCCAATAAAAAGGACGGGTACTAAAACCATGTGCTATGTACTATAGTTGAGAATTTTCAGTTCTATCACATACATGTATACGTCGATAAAATGAAAGTTCTTAACTATAGTACATTGATTGAGATTATCAGTGGTAGATCTAGTTGAGTGCAGGGGGTTGGCACCCCTCCTTTTTATTGGAAAATATACCAACTTGATGTGTGAAATTGACAAAAAAATGTTCTTACACCCCCCTTTTTCCATGGAACCCACGTTTTCACCCCTCCTTTTCCTCGCCCCTGATTACGAAGTTGACTTTCTGGCAATATGTTAAATTGGTTTTGATATTAATAAACAAACAAAAATCAATTAAGTGACCGTGTTACTTTAGGTGCATATTGACTTCGATTTGGGACTGTTTTCTTAGATATTTTAATTACTGAAAGTTTCGTAAGTATTTTCTAAATACAAGGAAAGGAAACTACGAACTCTGTAATTTGTTTCGTTGTTACAATGTATATATGAAGGAAGTAATTCTTGAGAGTTTTAAATAAGAGTCCCATGATGGTCATACTACAAGTTTGACATATGACCATCTTCAGAAGTCTATTAATAGAAAATGTCATTATTTCTTTTGATGCGACACTACAATGCTCACAATGATGAGTTGCCAATTTAACTTCCCTAAGTTATAAATAGATATTCTTCGTTTTGTTAAAATTATAGTGTTTCTACTTGATTATTTTGATCATACAACGAACCTTCCTGTTGAATCAGACCTTTTATTCAATCGGTATTTTATAAGTGATACAAAATTTGTCACTTGCTCACAGTTTAATCGTTTCGTATACGTACTTTTTGAGTATTTTCCCCCAAATTGTGGGGATTCCGTGAAAATTTATTTTGTAATTTCCTTTTGGTAGATTTTTTTGTCGAAACTCGAAAGTAAGATCATGGGTTTCGTATTACTGTTTCGAGATTCACTTTTCGTCCTGTACACTGTATATAAAACTGCAACAACGCGCAACACATTAGTGTGTGTTAGAACACAAAGAAACAACATACATTTATAGCTTCTGTTTTCTGTTACAATGTTTAAAGTGTTTCTCTTAAGGCCTTACTCATGTCTAAATATATAAAATGAATTCATGAGCTCTTTTGGGTCAAGATATGTACACGCATACGTTTGTAAATCAGTAAAGACCTTTGCGTGAGGAGAATTTTCAATAGAAGCAGAGCTAATCACGGTGGTCTACCTTTGTTTTACGTGACACAGTTTAGTTTTTGGCATGTCAAAAATGTCTAGATGTATATCTGTTATGACATATATTTAAACAAAGATTTTGAGGTAAAAAATGTATAGGGTTATAATAGGGGTAGCCTGATACTGGTCTGTGTAGGTTAACGATACTAGAATACATAGAAGCTAGTGGGGGATCCATGCAGGGAGCACGGGGTTGGCATCTCCTCCTTTTTATTAAAAACAATGTCATTTCAATGTGTAAAATTGACATAAAATGGTAAATAATAACCTAGCACCCCCTTTTTCTGAGGAACTTCGGCTGGCACCCTTCCTTTCTAAAGTGTCTTAATCCGCCCTTTGAAGGATACCACTCTGTATATAACTTTCAATGTATACAACCTCCTTGATGGCAAATTTCTCTTAACATTTGGTATAAAAATTTCATTTGCTATAATTTAATGTGATTTGTTACATTGGTCAAGCTTTCTGTTTGATTGGGGCTCTTTTAGCAAACCAGCTCTTTTCACAAAAAATCGTAAGTGTAAAATTAGTCGTAAGTTATAACGTCATTGTAAATCAAAGTATTGTAACGTCACAACTTACGACTAATTTTACACTACGATTTTTTGTGAAAAGGACCACACGACAGGTTATTTTGTATAACCTAGCTTGTAACTATGATGTCATTATGACGTCGACTGGTCGGCACTCTACGATTCAAAACAAAGTAACATTTTGACTACAGATTAATCCTATGATATTTTGACTGTCATACATTAGAAATTTTAATTTAAAAATTATAAGGAATGTTAGGTTATACTCAATAATCTGGTTGGTCCAGTTTAATATGATGAAGGTGAAACCTTTTAACGCTCCCGAAGAAAAATTAATAAAAACAAATTTTTTGTCAGCTCTTATTTGATATGTTATATCTTCAAGTATGGTAAATTTTGTAATGATATATATTTGCCCTAAAGCATTGTACTAATTGTCATGGTCTGATATGTCTATTGGCCGAAATGTCCGGCATTCATAAAGGATTATTGGTTTTCGTGGTCCGAAATGTCTTTGGTTTGAATCGTCCGGCACTGGTTAACATTATCGTTCTTAAAATTTGCGAAACGTCTTAAAAGATTTCTTTTATTGTATTTAGCTTCGCTGCATTCTGTTTCGTTTAGTATAGTTCAGTTATGTTTTTATAACGATTTGATTCATTTTATCGAATTGTTTCGTTTCAATTCTTTCTTTTATCGATTATTTTCGTTTCGTTTTGCCAGCACTCCACAGTGTTGTAGAACCGCCTAATTTTGGTCTTGTAGTCTGATGCTTTGTAACATTTATCACTTTAAAAAATTGTCAACCATCTGTAAATCTATATATCTAGAAATAGCTCAAGCCAAGGCCTTCAGGATGCAGTAAAAAATTTCTGGAAAAAAATTACCCACAGCATATAGGGTTACCACAGAAACCATGCAAAAATATGCGAAAATTTGCAAAAAAGTTCATAAAATCAGGTTTGAAAATATCAAATTTCCCGCAAAATATCTGAAATTTTTATTTCATCCCCTGCAACTGTTCAAACTTTTTCCTTCGAAAACCACTTCCTCATATGGGCATCGCCGGTTAGATTTTCAGCTCCTGAAAATGCAGGTACAAACCGGATATTGATGCTTTTTCTCGCCATAAGGATACTGAATCAAGTTGATAATACAACCATAAAAGCTCCCTACGGGAGCGTATCATTTTTATAAACCGCTATACTGCCGCAAACCAGGTTATTTCGTATAACCTGTCAAAAACAAATAGAAACATTCCTAAAATAATTTAAGTTGATTGTTTATTTCTCGTTTATTTTTAACAAACCAACTTGGTTCTCTACTACGGGGCGCCGAATCATGGAACTATTGTGGTTTTGTACTCAGAATTCAATTTTGTACAGGCAAAAGTGAATTTTGTTCAACAAAAATTAGTTCAAAGTAATCTTTCAGTGGACAAAAGTTTCATTTTCGTATCACAGACTTTACTTTTGTTACCTAATTTGAATATTGGGTAACAAAAGTCAATTTTGTATGCAATTTTGTGTCGCAAAATTCAATTTTGTGCCACAAAAGTCAATTTTGTATGAAAATTAGTTTACAGAATCCTCTGGATAACTAATTTGCTTACACAATTGGCTATTGTGACACCAAATAGACTTTTGTGACACAAAATTTATTTTGTCTCACAAAATTTATTTTTGTGGCACACAATTGACTTTTGTGACACGAAATTGAATTTTGTTATTTGATTTCAATATCAGGAAACAAATGTCAGTTTAATTAATATTTGCATACCTATTTGACAAAATTTAATTTTGTCATGACAAAAATGAATTTTGTCATTACAAAATTGAAGTGATCATAAAACAAGTCTGTATAACATAGTTTTGTACCACAAAAAATGATTTTGTTAGGACGGAATTCAATTTTGTGTACACAAAATTGATTTTGATTACAAAAAAAACAGGTTCCATTCGGCGCCCCGTGCTGTACCGCCAATAACGTCGATCAGCTCGCAATCCGCAGTACAAATAGAACTAAATGAGGCTTTGATGAAGGAGCAACTCTTAAGTTACTTTTTGAACTTAACAGATTAGAAATTAAATTTAACAGTAACGCTCGCAAAACCAACTTTGGACGGTTTGTGCGTCATAAACTGCCCCAAAGTTGGTTAGTTCGCATATAGATATTAGCTTATCAATTTTCTTTTGGTAATTAGTTTTGTTTATTCATTCGTTCGTTCGTTAGTTTGTTTGTTTGTTTTGCTTTGTTTTGTTTTGTTTTGTTTTGGTTTTGTTTTTTGTTTTGTTTTTTTTTCTTTTCTTGTAGACTTCCTGTATGTTTTGTTTGTACTTATAATCTTCATGAAATTAAGAGTGTTATTTTGCTCGTTCCTATGGTTGCTTTTGTTTATTCATTTACATGTATTTACGTGTTGTTTTTTTTACCTCTATATTCCTACATCCTTGCATTGTTTATATCAAATCGTCATTACAGCCAATGTATATTATCCGTTTATCAACACGTCCGACTTAGGTCATGCCCAAAACGCCCAATTGAGTACTGACAAACAGGGTCTCAACCCATTGACAACGTCTATTTCTGGTCATTTCATCACACTCTCCTTATGTCGTTACTGATCTTCGATCTTCCGATGTTTACTTATTTTGACGACGTATATATGCTGATTCGTGACCGATAAATTAAAGTTCTGGTTCTTTTACTTACCATTAGTTTGTCATATTATAAGTAATAACTATATAGATATTTGTACTCAATCTTGCAATCACTACTGTATCTACTAGATTTTTATTAACTTTTAAAAGCCTTCTTTTTAAATGTATATATTACTTTAAAACGTTGTTTATGTTTATGACAGTAGTATTTATAAAGTTGATGTCATAGTCTAGTTATCTTTTTGTTTGTCGCTCCTGGCCGATTTCATTTTCTTTTTTATTGTATCTTGTTTATTGTACTATTACCTGCTTATGTAGGTCAAAGAAGACTTATTTCATCAGCTTTATCTTTGTACATATACGAACATGTATATATCACTTTCAATGTTATGTAATGATGTGAAACCACATAGCGCAAGGTTGTAAAACGTAATAATCTTTCCTTTCAAACCATATCCAGTGAAGTATAAACATCAGCTCCTATGTTGTTGTTCACTACTTTAATCTATATGGTGATACATTGTACAAGGAAATATTTCATAATCAAAAATTACCAGAAGAGCGATTAGGATATCAAATCATAATCCTATTTGAACTAGTTTCGACAATAGTGTACGCTCTCAGAATTAGTATAAATTGATCGGAAATCTGGTCCAGATGTCACAAAAGTTGATAAATACTTAAGTCTGAGAGAATTCTTAACTTCCATGGTAACATCAATCAAAGTCGTTGGAATTTATGACGTCACAAACAGACTTAAGTAATTTCTTTCAAGTTTTGAGGCGCTGGAGCCTGCACCCAACTAAATGTATTACATGTAGCAGTTACTGTCATGTTTGTACTGATTTACTTGTTTACTCCACATAGGTCACTGACAAGTCCTCTCCATCTCACCTCACTCAAGTCTTTGATAGTTGGCGTACATTGTTCCAGTTGTATCCACTTTCATTCATTTCATTTTAAGTACTCTTTATTAGTGTATCATTTTAGTTAAGGTGTCCATTGTATGGCTCGACAGGTGATGTTATTTCTGCCTTTGCGATGTGTATGCAATGCCATTACTGTTATTTCTGCCTTTTCGATGTGTATGCAACGCCATTACTGTTATTTCTGCCTTTGCGATGTGTATGCCCTGGCCATTACTGTTATTTCTGCCTTTGCGATGTGTATGCCCTGGCCATTACTATTTCTTCAACCTTACTTTTTGCATGATTGATATTTTATTTGTTCTCTCACAAAAACGTTCATTAGTGATTTCATTTGGGCACCACATTGACGGATATTTCTCAGACACGTGTTTGTGAAGGCATTGTCAAGTTGTGTATTATTAACTTCTATGACGTTAATGTTTATGTATTAATTCTCAGAACTTTAGGTCTTTATTCGACGACAGATATTAACTATGGAAAAAAAAAGAAAATACTAAAAGAAGCTTCGGCATTTTTAAAAAGCTGGCAACACAGAAAGTAGAATAAATGAGAAATATTACTATGATCAAGACTCTAGTACATTTGTATTACCAAAGCTTGAAATCAAGATTAAATGCATACCGAATCTTGTGAGTTTTATTGCTAATAAGAATAATAAAGTATTTGCTCATGAAAAATTTTGGGTTCCCTTACATACTGTGTTTCAGTAACATCTTTTACTTTTTATGCTACGGAATTTGTTGAGCATACATATTAGCATTTTTTTAATTAGGTACAGCATGTAAACGTTGAATGAAAAAGTATATGAAAGTGTACAGTAAATGAATGTGAATATATTTATCTATATTCATATATATTTCATATCATAATAAATTTAAAACCAATATTGTCAGTATTGATAGTTATAAGTTAATATTGTCAGACAGTGTATGTTAACATTGTCAGACAGTATAAGTTAAAATTGTCAGACAATATAAGTTAACTTATCTTTAAACATGTACATCTTTGTCAGTTGATGTAAGGATGAAATATAAAATCCCGACAATATATAAAATTGATAAAAGATGAAAAAAAGCTGGGTATTATCTATTTTATGGTGCTTATGTTTTATGTATTGATTCTCATAACTTTTCATTCTTTACTCTTTGTTGAAACGGAGTCTTGTCTTTGTTGTTGTTTTAGCTAGAATTGATGTCTTTTTTGTATTTGTTCTTGAGTGTGGGATATGAGAGCAATATAATCAGCAGGTCATCGAGTTGGTTCATGAGATGCCACTGGATTCCATTTTTATGGTATTCCAAAGTGTTCTAGATGTTTCCATAGGGTCTCTTTATCAAGTCTATCAAAAGCTTTTTAAAGTTTATATAATTGACGTAATGTGATTTGTTTGTTCTATCATCATGCGCAAAGTGGTAAATACATGATCTTTCTATTCTAAACCCTGCGAGTTGGTCTCGAAGTTTTGACCCACTGTTGTTTTAATACGGTCCATGCTATATGATTCTGTTAAGGACTTTTACTGGGATTTAGAGACTGTAGTTTTTGCATTGGCTCAAGTCTCTTTTTTGGGGGAGTGTAATAATGTTACCTTTTTTCTGTTTTGTGGTAATTTATCCATCTCCCATTTTGTAAAGCTAGACGAGTTGGGGAATTTTAGATGGTGTTTAAGGGCCTGTTTTAATGCCTCTTGCTGGTACCATGTCTGGCCATGGAGATTTGCCATTTCTGAAGTCTTAATTGCTTTAATGATTTCTTCTATTGATGGTGTACGTGGAGCAGTCGATATCAAAGTGATTTAGAGCTGGTTGTATGTCAGCCATTGTTTCTGGTCCAGGACTATTTGGAAGTTCTTTAAAATGCTCTGTCCCATCTCTGCTTTTGTGTGCAGTACTGCTTTCAAAATGGACACGTTGGTCTGACGGTATCCCTTCTAATGCCAACTATAATAAGTTATCCAATTATTATCATATAACTATAAAGTTCAGGGCTCTTTGGTTCACATTGAGAATTTAGTCAGAGCGGTCTGTTCTTCGTTAATAATGTAAAATATAAATCAAAATAATAATTTTGATACCGTACAAAGAAGCCCTGACTAACCTGACTGGATTTCCAGTTTTTGTCTTATATAATCAACTTAGACTTAGTTTTTTTTACCCCTCTTTTGGAGCCGCCCATGACACCACTAACAAAATGCATTAATTGTGTATCTAAACAAGAACACTATTGGACAAATTAGCCTCATATTAATATATGAAAATTTAAAAACAATAAAAAAAAAACATACGTTTTTTTTGTCAATGAAACTCAAAACATTTAGTTAGTGTAAACAGATTTGCGGTTAACTTAAGATTCAGTTTATAAAAATAAGTCTATGCTGGATTTTAAAAAGTCTAAGTTACATGGTTAAAGAGGTGGGCAACCAGATAGATGAGGTAAGCAACCTGATAGACAAGGTAGGCAATCTGATAGACGAGGTAGACAACCCGATAGACGAGGTATGCAACCTGATAGACGAGGTAGGCAATCTGATAGACGATATAGGCAACTTGATAGACGATATAGGCAATCTGATAGACGAGGTATGCAACCTGATAGACGATATAGGCAATCTGATAGACGAGGTAGGCAACCTGATAGACCAGGTTAGCAACCTAATAGACGAGGTAGGCAACCTGAAAGACGAGGAAAACAACCTGATAGACGAGGTATGCAACCTGATAGACGATATAGGCAATCTGATAAATGAGGTAGGCAATCTGCATGATAGACGAGGTAGGCAACCTGAAAGACGAGAAAAACAACCTGATTGACGAGGTAAACAACCTGATAGACGAGGGTGGCAACCTGATAGGCGAGGGTGGCAACCTGATAGGCGAGGGTGGCAACCTGATAGGCGGTTTGCTCATTAATCAGTATTTTCGATAGTGATCTAAACCTTAACACACAGGGAAGATTTACCACATTACCGGATCTTGAAACTATTTTAGGAAATGTATTCGAAGAAATACAATTAAACGGGCGTTGTATGTAGACACATCTTTATTGGTACTTTTTACATTGTGGGAGAAATGTAATACTAAACTTACTCTGCATAAACAAGGATCAAAAAGAAAATTGCCATTACATGTATGTAATAATGAACTATCTATCCATACAAATCAATTTTATAGCATATCTATTTGTAAAGGCATAGTACTAGTACTTATAGTATAACACAATAAAAATCCGGCTCACCGTGTCTGTCTGGAGCAAAGCAGTGTCTGTTTCGATTGGTCACACGTTTCCGTCATAAAATGCCATAGCAGACTTGGCGATATAGATTTTGGTCTGACTGACCGACTGCATATAGAATATTTTGACTTTTCTCACATGTTGAACAAGAAAATGTGAAAATTTCTATCCGACCAAATAATTTTTTCTGACATATCCTTCGGTCAGACACATTTAGCTATGACTACCATATGACGTAAAACCATAATCAATCAATGAATAAACCATGTAATCATTTATGAGATTAAACTTTATATTGATATAACCGGTAATATTTTAATTATTATTACTATTTTTGTTTACACTGTGTGGATATCTCTACGATTAATATGTTTGTGATGCGCTTTCCTGTGGGCTGCACTAGTTGGGAATAAAAGGCATTAATTGTTCTAGTTTAAAGGATGGAGTAATCAAATCTAAATATTGCGACATTCTTGCGTTTGCTGTCAGTCTACATTTTCCACTTTTTTACGCTGTTCTTTAGTCTGTCAATAAATCACGTTTGTACTCGTATTTCTTTGTATACCAGTTTGAACATTATAACTACTAAAAATTCGGATTCTGCCAAAAATTCATGATGTGGGAAAAAACTAACAAACAAACAAACAAACAAACGATGCTTTTTCGATCTACAAATGCCATATATTTTACACCACTGTAGTCCTTTCTCATACGAATATATATTACATACATTCATCTCCCCTAAAAATCAACCAAATCAAGAACGATAACTTTTGCTTAGCGCCACCTCAACAGCGTAACAACTGAATGAACAACTAAGACTGGTTGTATGGTCTGTACACATAGTAAATGAAAACGAACTTGGTTGGTTTGGACATGTTTGAACCACTTTCGGTCTGATATTTTTTAAAGACTGAGAGCGTTGACACGATCCCGTAAACACTGAGACCTATACACATAACCATGATAACAGTATCGTGTTTAGTGGGTTACAAATATCAGTTTGTTGACATGATCGATTTATAAAAGTTTTATTTAGGTTTCAGATTTTATTGCATGTATATAACTTCTGTTTTTATGAAATTCTATAGCAATGGTCTTGCAAGTGGAGACGAGGTAGGACACAGTATTACACAAACTGCTAACAATAAGTTTGAATATGGATTTTCATGGTTAAATATTCCTTTTTCAATAATATACATTATTTTAACATATGATTAAAAATAGCATTACGTACATGTATAAGGTATGAAATTGCTTCGCATCTCGTTGATATTATTCGTGCTCATGGTACTCCGATCATGTACGTACTTATAGTGAATTGTATATACTACAAATTTGAATTTTAATTATAAATAGTTTATATACGACACCTTTGTTGAGTAAATAAGGTAAGATAAATATACTATTTTCACTTTCAGTTTACTTTTGAGTTGCTGGAGTACACATGAGCAACTATTTCGCTATATCTGTGTAATGTTGTTTGGGGTTCAGAATCAGCTTGCCCTGCGGTGTGAGGGTTTTCCTGCCGTTCATTGAAGACCCGTGGGTAGCCTCGATCTAAAATGTTTCATTCCGTAGGGTTTGTGGTATCTTTGAAATATTCACCATATCAATATGCAGAAATTTGTTACATCTTTAGCAGCAAGAATGAACTGGTATTTCCATACTTAAATTCACTATCACATTTCAAGTATTCGAGTACATGTGAAATCGAATTATAGATACTTTTGTAATTTTATTTATTTAAAAAAAATGTTTTGTTTTATTTTTGGAATGCATTGTCTTTGTTTGGTTTAAAGGTCTCTTCTTTCCTGAATTTATTTTATATTTGCCTTGGTCAATATAGTTAGCTTCATTTGGGTCTGCTGTTGAATTGCATATTTTTTTTATCCTGTACATCGCATTATAAAACAGCCTCATGTAGGGGTCTAGTTCCTTGTTCCCGAAGCAAACGAATCGTTTTTATGATTTACACTTATCTAATGTTTTTACCATTTTCACTGAATGTATGTATATTATAATCATATTGTATACATAGGGATAGATCTTTTCTAGTGGGCTATATCTTTAATCAACTCAAGAAAGTTTTTAATCAGCCTCGAGTGGTGCCAATTAAGGGACTGAAAGAAACATAGCAACTTGGCAGAAATGTCGAATATATAGATGTAGATTTTGCTTCTTGATTGAGAGGGTGTATATGTTATGACACATTTGTATATTACTGAGGAAATCTATTTAAATGAACATCCTACAAAGTATGAAGTAAACTGTTTATATCTTTGTATCACTTACCGTAACGTTGTAAGTAAATCACATGACTATTTAAAATATGTGTACATTGTTAATCGCATTCAGTATACTTAGGAGTGTGTATCGAATGTTTTTCATATATTTCAAACATATTTCAAAATGGATGGTACAAGTTATAAATCATTAAATACACAACTTATGCTTAATCAGGATATTTTACTCGTCTTTTTCTAGGAACTCGTGAGGAAGATAGGACCAGTATTACGAGGATACCTGATGGATCCAACAGGGACTCGCTATCTAGTTGTGGATTATGTGAATTACAGACTGAATAATAATGGAGTACAATGGGGCCAATGTCCGTCCCTTTTACCACAACCATTAGAAGTGCATCTGACTTTAAGGGATAAGGGCAACGAGCTCGAAGCGCGATACAAAGCTGTTTTCCAACGACGTATTGACGATTTACATATTACAGAGAATACAGCCTACCCAGTGTTTCGGACGGTAGTGGACGAAATTTTCAATGGGGGAATTAATTGGGGACGCATTGTAGCTTTGTTTTCGTTTGGGGGATCGTTAGCTACAGCATGCATGAAAAAGGACTTACCTCAGTTGATAGATTCTATTATTGAGTGGATTACTATATATATAGACGAAAATTTGTCAGCATGGATACAATCACACGGTGGATGGGTGAGTATTATAAATTGAAAAAGAGCATATCTTATTAATCGCACATGCAATTGCATGTATATATACGAGAAAATTTAAAGTGGAAGCAGGATACTTACTTATGGTTAAGGAAAAAACAGAAGGGTAGGCTTCATTTTCAATTATGCCACGACTGAAATATCAAACTTAAAAAAAAAGAAACAAATACCCACAATCAACGCGAAAAAAAAAAATAATAAAACTGAAAACGGCAGAAAGTTGACGAATATCCCAAATGCCTCAAATTCGATATATAATGTAGAGTAAGTAGACCTATAATCCAGGTATTCTTTTTATAAAAAAAAATTAAAAGTTAAGAAATGGCAACAATTCCCGATCTTTCGGTGGTGTTGCACAACTTAGACCATTTGATGAATACGTCAACGTTTCTGTCAAACACTCCCTGTTTCACTGAAACAGTGACATAATTTACATCATGTATACATACACTAAATTATTATGATAGAAATTAATTACTGGAGTTAATTGGAAATTGTATATTAAATGAAATAATAAAAACCGTTGATATTGATATAAATTAAGCATTTTTATTATTCCAGTCATGGTCTCTCATGGGGTTTTAACATTGATATAAATGGGTTTAACTTTGAAAACCATTTTCAGTTTACAACGCAAACGACATTTTCTATTTTGTTTAACATAGATCGTGATTTCAGATTTCAATAGAACATTATATAATTGAATAATTAAGTCCCTGTATTGACATACATGTATGTGTAAACAAGCTGTGTATTTCAATGAATGAATGTTGAACTTTGACCTTTGTCCTATAATAAGGGAGTGTAAGAATTTTAAAAATGTACATGTAATTGATTTCTAGAATTTACCTGTATAATTGTGTATTCAAATTTGTTTTAATTTAAAATAGCTCATTTTATGGACAATTATGAAAATGTAAGCATAAATAATCATTTATTTGTGACGTAGTGAATAAATCGTTACTACCGGTTGTAAACTCTGCTTTCATTGATAAAATAGAGAGAATCCGAAGCAGTCGTGTAGGTTTGGCTGCCCAAGCATATTTTCTCTCAAGATGGAATGATATTTCAGAATGGGGATTACATATTATGACTTTAAGTAATAATTTGGAGATGAACCAGTACAGTTCACGTTATTTAGTGGTCGATTTTGTGAACGACCGACTAAGAAAGAATGGATTACAATGGGAAAACTGTCCCTCGTTGGAAGTCCCACCTTCACAAGTTCAGCTCACATTACGGACGATTGGGGACGAATTTCAGGAACGATTTCGCACACAATTTGACGATATGGTCGATCAGTTACATATAACGGAAGCAACAGCATATCCTACTTTCCAAAGAGTTGTTCAAGAGTTATTCATTGATGGGAATATAAACTGGGGGAGGGTCGTTGCCTTGTTCGGTTTTGGAGGGGCCCTCTCAGTAGAATGTGTACAAAATGGAATGCCACAACTTGTAGACTCGATCGTTGACTGGGTTTCTGTATATTTATGTGATAATTTAGAACCATGGATTACTTCAAATGGTGGCTGGGTAGGTACATGTACTTCTACTCAACTTGTTTATTTACATCAAAACATGCCATACAACATCCTTTGTCACCTTTGCTGACATGGTTGAGTGATCACAATAAACAAAATTAGCTGGTAAACAGTAATTCTTTGTTTATTGAATTTAAAGAGGTTAAGGCTGGATTTAACTTTTGTAAAATTAAATAACCTATGGAACAGGTGAATACTCTTGTTAAATACAAACCACAAAAACTTAGTGGATTATTGCAGCTTTTGCATACTTGTAATTCCACTGGTTAGTTTTATAAAATAATTATTTATAAATGTATCAGATTCAGTATAACACTGTCCTCAACATAAGCACAGGACTAACAAGTCTTAAATTGTCCAGTTAAAATACTTACGGTCCTGTCAATATAGAGGATTTTGTAAGTTATTACATGTACATGTAGGAAACTCTGTCTAAAGATAAAATAAACATCTTTACTTCTTGTCTTCTAAATTCAAAAACATGATTTCACTGCTTGTTTAAAGGAAACACATACATGTACCTCATAAAATGAACAATTTGTAGAGGACAATAGACCAATGATATTGTTGGCCCTTTTCACCCCTTTTTTATTTTGGAGAATACATGTACATGTATGTGTAATTTTTATTAACTTAGAAATATGGAATTAATTGAGTAAATGTACAAAAACTTGAATTAGTAGATGGAGCATCAGAGTTTTACTAATGGGCAGTCACATTTTCCAAATTCTTTTGCATTACATACTGTACATGAATATTTCCAAATACATTTTACATGTACATGTGTGCATTTGTGTTTGCATATTCATTGGAAAAAAATTCAGTGTGAATTGTACAACTGCGACCTGTGTATGTACACTGTTCATGTACATGTACATTACAAAATATACACATTGTATACATGTATGTACTTCATGAATGTATTTTAATTTTTGGGAAACTTATTTTACTATTTGGTAGTCTGGAACTGAAAGTCTTAATCTACTGGCCAAACTTTTAAGTTATTGAAAAAAATCAACGATCATACAGTTTGGATGGTCAGATTTCATAAATTTTACAGCATAATTAACACCTTTATCATTTTTGACTTAACTTTGTCAGACAAATGATGAACTACTGATATTGATGACAATGATTGCATACTATAAAAGAATCAATAATTTGGCACTTTGCCAAGTCAGCATCAGTTTGATATTGGCTTCCTTCCAGTGGTAGTCAATATTTATTACTAGACTTGGATTGTTACTTAGTGCATTGTACACAGCATAATTGCATAAATCCTTGCAATCTTTACTAGTACAGTCAGATGAGTCCACATAGATATAAACTTGTACATGTAGATACATTTGTACAATGTACTTTTTACATGTTCACCTGTCTACACTTTTACATGTACATTTTTTGTACATGTACATATTGCCAATTGGTTGCAAATGTATAATGTAATCTGCAAGATTCTCTTTGGTAAAATATACATGCATAACTACATTTTTGTACATCTTCTAGATAGACTTTAACCTTGGTGGAAAACATTTCTTTTACTTAGCAGTGTACATAAAATGTATAATTTCCCAAGTGACAGTATGTTAATACTAATGCATTTTATTGGACGAAAGTGATGGCAACCATGAAACTCAAGGTTCATTTTGGGGCATTTGTGTCAGGAATGTGTTCAATTCCTTTTTTATATACATTGTATTGAAAAATTATGAGTAGATTTACACTTATTAAACTAGTTATAATATTAATTGAAATGGAAAACATAAAGCAGCGATCACAGTTCACCAAATATAACTTAAATTGGATTTGCCATCTTACTAATTAGACTGACAAATTGAGGGAAAAGTATGTCTGACTCCACTATCTTTTTTAAAGAGAGTGCTTGTTTTTATTGAAAGAAATCACAATTTTCCTTTATCGACATTATCATTGGAGAACTACATGTATATGTAAGTGATGTCGTCATATGCCTTCTGTTTATCATTAACTCAGAAGATAAGTATAAAACAACCATGATACATGTGCACGTACCACTTTGGACTGGAACACTTTTGCAAAATGCATCGTCAGAAAAAAGTACAAATGGATTTCAATTGAGTCTTAGGTGACAGTGGTCAGTATGGGTATGGTCTTTTTACACATGTTCAGTCATGTGACAGCTGCAAGTGCATAACCTGTACATGTATTAAGTGCATCATATCAAATGTATGCAAGTAATCAAAGTGGAGAGGTACATGTATGAGCTGGATCCTTTCAAATAGCTGGTGATTTATGGTGGTAGTTGATTGACAACTCTAAATGTATCATTGATAAGGAATGTTCATGAATGTTTGATATTTTCCAGAGGCTAAATCCAAATTGAATTGCTGCTCATGTAATGAATTACAAGTTAGTTGGTAAGACAACGCTACTTGTGCAGTATACATGTACAATATACAAGTTATACATGCTCATTAGTACATTTGTACGCATGGAATGTGGTCTGATTTAGGATGAAATGAATTGAAATCAGTATTAATTGGGTATACAATGTACATATACATGTATATTTGAGAGAGAATATTACATTTTGTATGAAGGTTGGACAGTACTGTGTCAAACTGTTTTTAATGCATTATCAACATTTTTCATGCTTGTCAAGCATACCAAATTTCATACATATTGTACTCCTAATGTGCAATGACTTACAATTCAGAATGTTAAAAAATACTTGACTTTACATTTCATGTTTTTTAAATGAATACTTTCTATTGTTCTTGTGTAAATTGACACTTAAAAAGGTCATCTGTAAAATGTTGCCCCCTACATATTTATAGCAAGTCAGTAGGTACACAAAATGTGCCATAAGAGGGGGAGTTAAGAATTGAGGTCCAATTTATTTTTTAATAACTGAATGGCTTAAAATACAATGAACAAGTACAATATACATGTACATGTACATATACTTTGTACACAGCTTTGGTCACATATTACATTTCTTTCTTACCCGGTAAATTGTTTGTAATAAAATTTCACCAAGTTACAATAATGTACATGTGAATGATGATGTATACAAAAGTATACAATGTACATGTACATGCATACAGGTGAAGTTCATTGTACAAAAATGCATGTACATGTTTGTGCAATCTATTTTGAAAACTGCTTCTTAAAGACATTATGTGTCTTCATATATTCCAGTATGAACCATTGGAATACTAGAATTATGTGTACAATGTACTTGTATCTGCCAAACACCAATGCACATGTATAAAGTCATTCTTACTAAATTGACATTCATTTTGTAGCACATGACAATTTGGCATTGTTATGCATTTTTGCAATGAAACTAAAATTTGAATTTCATGTACAAATGTACAGTTGTACATGTGGTACACTACTTAATGTACACAAGTGTATTATCTGATTCTGTTGAATGTACAGATCTGTCCATGTACATCAGTCATCTATGATGATCTAGTATGATAAACAGATATTTGTATCTCTATACTGCTTGTTCACTGGAAATTCATACATGTATGAGCCCCTAAAGGAAGCTTGAGGGAATCTCTGAAAATATATATATGTACTATAGTTTGTTATACATGTTTGTACAACTTGTTGGCCTTGAAATAACACTGCAAGTCATATTAGGTCATTTTGAGTGGGTGTACAGTTTTTGCAGAAACAATTTATTTTCTGCAGTCAAGCACATTTCTGTGGCAATTTAATTAAACACTTTAATCCCCTGTATTTTGGCTTTTTTCCAAGGCCTTGTGGTTTAAATTCCATTCATGTTATTTGACTTTAATTCTCTACTTGAATTAAATAAATTTGCTTTTACCTACATACATTGTAAATACAAGTCTGAAATTATTTATGTAGATATTTATCTACAGTGGTTCTAATTTTAGTTCTTTCATGTGCTTAGCTGTACATTTAAGAATGGTTTTCCTTGTGGGTGTGAGAAGGAGTGTTCAGTTCATTATCCAGGACAAAATGGTTAGAGATTATACACTAACTTACCAAGTACTAGCAGCTACATTTTTTTCATTGTCTGAGCATTTTTTATGATCATATTGATTTTGAAATCCTCATTGGCTCCATATTGTCTCTCAATCCCCACCCATATGTACAGCTACAATACAATGTGGTTGTACATGTACTTGTACAAAATATGCATACATGTACCTGTACATAGTATGTACAATTAATACACTGTATTTACATTGTACAGGTATATGATTTGATAACATGTATTACTTATGATGTAACTTAGAATTCAGTTTTTACAATGTACATGTATTTATTAAATAGTGATCAAGGGAACCAATGAAGATTTTAGTGGAAATCAAAAGAATGTAATCTAGGGACAAAGACCAGACATGGTAAACAGACAAACACAACAAAGAAAATAAAGTATCTAAAATAATGTATACAAAGTAACAAAAATAAATGAGCAACTCAGACTCCACTAAAAACTGGGAGGGTGGACCATTAAAAAGTTTTAATTCAGTTACATGAATTATGCATACATGTACAGTACATGTTTATTTGTACATGTAAATTCATGATAACAATAGCCATATTGCATAACTCAAACAGTTAGCTGTAATATAATCTGAGTCTTTGTGTGTCATAAATTTTTACTATTCTAAACTAAATCATTTCCATGGTAACTAGAGAAGTACCCTTATTAGCCCTGACAACAACATCTGCTATATTGATGGAGTAAACAAAAGGACACTATACACATCATCCATGTGAGCAGAGATAATTTATTCAGACACAGCTGAGTAACATTAATTAGTCATAAACAACAAAGAAATATTTAACAAGTACATGTACATGCACATGCATATGTACTTTGTGTTATGTACTTGTACTTTTCATTTTGTACAGGAATTAAGACATTGACCAACACTTTGCCGAGTATATTGTCAAAACAATTCTGTTGATTTTGATGTACAAGGTTCATCATTATATTTTACAGTGGATTGGCTTATAGACCCTTCAGTGTTGAGCCAATACAGTACATTGTATTTCTTTGAGACTTACAAAAAGGCCTATTAGAATACAAGTACAGTGTATAAGTTTCAGATATCAGTCCTATTTCAAAAGTAGAAGTCTGTTTGAAAAGCCCATTTAGTGTTCTCTACATAAATTTAGAATCTGCCAGGGAAACTGTGATACTTACATAGCTTAGCTTTTCAGGCTTTTCTGCTAAATTAAAAGTACACATGTAGCACAGTGCCCATAATGCATTCTAACTAGAATTAATTTCTGATAGTAGATTATTAGTACAGTTGTAAAATCATAGCAAATCAAAGGACTAGAATGGCTTTGCAAGAACACTGCCACTGCTTCTTGTCATTCCAGTCTTTTGATAAAATGGTAAAAAAACTAAACTATGTAATACGAAGTTTGACCGACATACTATAGTAAAACCTAGTATCGACCCAGATGTTTGTAGACTGTCAAAATACTTTAATAATATCAATAATTCTCCCTTAATATGGCGTGGTATTATTACTTTACCAGGCCTTAATGTGGGTGTTAGTTTTTTTATTGCCTATTTGCTTGCCAACTTTTTGATGGTGAAACTTTAATCTTTGCAATAAAGATTGATTTAGTTGCACTGTTTTCAACAAAATGGATATTGGAAGCCAGCCATAGTTTTGCTTTGTATTGATGAGTTAGTGGAATGTAAACAAACAAAGTTATTAACCAGTAATTGGATTTCTATTCTGTTCTGCTGAAGGTTGATGGTTTCCATTAAAAGTTGAGTTTTATCACAAAATCTGTACTGTAGTGTATCCTTCATCCCCATTTTCAGTTTGATTTTGAAAAAGTTACAATATAAACTGGTCTTTACAAATTAACAATTTTCGCTAGTTGTTTTGGCTTCATAGGAAATTTTAAATACCGCAGATACATGTAAGTTTTACATGCACCAGTACATGAATTTGCTTTGTTAAATTGTACATCAAGTATTAATTTGTGTCTGTTTGCTACATGTACATGTAGTTTGAATATTGATCTGTTTAACCTTGATTGACTTATGGTACATGCATGTGTCCAAGATTTACATGCATTTTATAAGAATGTGGTCATCATTTTACCTGGCATACATGTATTTACATGTACATTAGACTGATGGGACCCTTTTTTTTGAGAAATATGGTCTGTGATGAGCTAAATAGGATGTCACGGCAATACATGATTTTCTTGTTAAAGAATATGACTGTTGGTAAAGCCTATGATTTCATCTGTCTAAGTGACCTACTTATTCACAAGATAATCAAACTTTGCATGTTTGTGTTACATGTAGTTATTGTTGACAGTGTTCTCAGCATCCATACCTGTCAGCTACCTGTACAGGTAAATCAATCAAAAGGTGTTCTAATGACAAGCTTCTAAGCTCTCCCGTGGGGAACTGGTATGAATTAATGAACACTTTCAATGATTTATTCTTCATGCTTGTTGGATCCATGTTGATTATTCTGATAATGTCAATTTTCTATTGACAATCAATGGTAAATTAGCATGGCTTGAATATAAAACTGAATTAGACACCCAAGAATAAGCATCATTATCAACTCTCAACAGTGATCCAGTTTGAATTTATACATGTAGCATGTACTAACGTGGGGATATTTTAATCACAATACATGTACAATATAGACATACATGTAAATGCATAATTAAGCATGGACACTTTTCTTTAGTAGGAAATCAGATAAGGAAGGAGTAATTTGTCTGTCAGCACACCCCCTTTTCTCATATTATTACATGTACATTTTGTATGTACACATGTGCATGCATGTTTCTTAACATGAGAAGAAAACAAGGTGCTGTCTTTTCTTGATAAAATATGTTTTATAATTCAAATTTCTGTGATTGATAATAAGGGCAGTTACCCACTTACTGCTACATAAACTATAAATGTTAAAACATGGGAGCCTATTGTACTGATACATGTACATCAAGCCATATTACATAATCTATAATAAAAGTACTTAAATATGTACTTTCCTAAAGCTGTTTATTTTCTAAGACCACTGACTAATACCTGACTTACCAAGGTGTAGGAGGTATGTTACAGAAGATGGCCTTGATAGCAGTGTATTTTTGGCAGCAGTTGATATTTACAGGAAATATAAAGCCATTATGTAATATAGCCAACAGGTGCTTGTTTTAATTAACTTAGAATCTATCAGAGATTTAACCATGTTTCCTCTATAAATTGTTATTTCCTCCCAATGGTGTGATTGCTACTACCAAAATGACTAGCTGTCTTGATATCAGTGACCTTTACATAATAATTTTCCTTTGATTTTTGTGGATGTACATTGCTCATATGGGTGAATGACTTCAACTCAGTTTTATTCAGAAAATGAACTGTATTTCACATTTATTGACACTCGAAGGCATTTAAAATAGATTTAAGAGGGCCTATGGTAGAACAAATCTTATAAGCAGGGCAAAGACATGAGATTAAAATACAATGTATGTCTACAACCACATGCTATAAAATGTAATGTCAGAATAAAGCATGTTTGGTCATGGCTGTAAAGTTATGACTACACGTTACATGTTGGGTTGTTATGTTAAAAATAGGGTATATTGTCTTGAAATGTATATTGAACTAACTGAGCTTGTTCTGTGGAGGAAAATATCCCCAAAATTCATGCATTAACTCTCTTATTATATAGCTACACACATGTATGTTGTACATATTTGTTTGATACATGTGTTTAAAATGGCCTTTTGTTAGCTTCATATATTAAGTATTGAATTTAAAACTGTATTTGCACTAGTGGTCAGTAATATTATGTTTAATGATGAACACTTATTTGGTTTTTTAGCCTTATTGGGTACACTACAAAAAATAAAATTCAGTGGGAAAGAGGGAAAGTAAAGCCCGAGAACACAAAAAGAGGCAGTTTGAAAAAGCCTGCTTTGTTTTTGTTATTGGTGTACATTTAATTTGCATTTACAAAATTTGTAAAAGTGGATTTTTATTTTAGCAAATATTTTAGATATATTACTTTCTACTTTCAGCAAGGCTTTGTGGAATACTATAACCAAGCACAGAACCATAATGACAATCAGTGGAACTTGGGAGAATTTGTACGTTATGGGGCCATTGGTGTGGTTGGTGCCCTTGCCCTTGGTGCTTTACTACAAAGGGTATGAAAATCCTCAATATTGTTGTTGTTATATTTGTTATTTGTTAAGTGTCATGAGTGGGGAGATATGCTGACTTCAATAGAATCCAGTCAGGATGGAGGAAAAGTAGCTAAGCCAGTCTCAAGAGCTGGCTTTACACTGTGCTTCTTTGTGTCTAGATGAATTTTTGATGTACATGTATTTGCAAGAGTGCATGTGTGAAATGGAAAGCTGAGCAAAACAGACTGAATTGTTGGGAATTACAGTGTGTGGAGATGTGTTCAGTTCTGAAAAGAATTACAGCAAGGATTTAACTTTACATTGAATGTTTGTGTAGCAGCTCTTTAAATGAAGCACATCTAGAAATTATCAGAAGATGCATTGTTGCATAGTGTAGCATAAATACCAGAAATACATGTACTACTGAATTTGTATGTATCATGAATGAATAAAGTAACTATAGGGCAGACTGTACATTTAAAGTTTAACAGAGTTCAACTTTCACCCAGATAACAATATTATGGTAGATGTTTTTTTCATTGTAGTTTGTTTTGAAACGAGTTGAGAAATACAACAGAAGGTAGAAGAATTACACAAAAAGCTATAAAATTATGTTGTGGGGTGATCATGTGTTGTAGGAAGAAGTTTTTAAACATGTCATTATTTTTAAAGCAATTAATTGTTTTTGAAATGCATTGTTAGGAGCTTTATCTGCAGGAACTTGAATTTTAAGTTAAGGAAAAAATCATTTATTATTTTGCATTGTAATCAACTGCTCACTTATTAAGTCTGTGACATTGTAATCAGAATGCAGGGAGCATTAAAATAAGCTTATGCATATCTTATGATGTCAAGAAATGCTATTTACATGGAGCTAAATGTGATGTACATTCTGAATAGATACTCAGTAATTACTTCTCTTAAAGGTCCATGTAGGCCAGTCTGTCAGTAAGATTGCTACCATAGTTTGAATTCAACAAAATTCAGATGTGGCTTAAATTTAACAAAATTAGCAAATGTATAATATTAAGTTCAATGCTGGTTACATTGTCAGTGAATTTCCAACCCTGTCTGAATCAGTAACCAAAAAAAATAAGCGTTAGTCTTTACATGTATAACATGAAAAAGAAAAAGAAATTCTTCCTCTAATTATGGCAGTATGGCATTATAATGTCAGCATATGCAAGTTTTGTCGAGAATGGATATGAATCATGTTGATAAAATAACAAAATTATGTGAATAATACTGTCACCACAATACAATAATGCTTAGCATGGTACTGAACAGGATGATACAACTCGGAGAAGTTGTCCATGGACTTTCCAGGTGTATTGCAGCTAAATGTATCTCAATTATTCATGTAACCAGTCTTTGAAATGTTCACACTTACAAATGTAGCACATTTTTGTGATGACTTGCTTCAAATTTCTCTAAATTAATATTTAATGAGTAGAAAAGAATAAGCTTATTCTATTCACCTATCAATCTGTTGTACTTTTCGGTGGCGTTGAAGATTGAAACCAATCAAAAACCGGGGATAACTGGGTAGTATTGTAGAAGTACTAAGAAAGAGTTTTTTTAACAATTGATTTTCTCTCCATCTGTTTAAATAGAAAATTTATTGATATGTAATTGTGTTATATGTTTCACTGATAACTTACCAAGGCCAATATTGTTGAACGATTTTTTTATTACCAGTACATAATACATTTACATTAAGATAGCTGAACTAGATACTTTTTATGCATGCACATATGTATACATGAACATTATAAACATGTAATTCTACATTTTACTTTTCAACATTTATTCCATAGTAAATGATGCACGTAATGAAATCATTAGATTTTTACGGAGTGCAATGATAAATAAATTGATTAAATTGAAAGTCTCCCACACAGTGTATAGTACAGTCAACGTAAACTTTCATTTCTCCACTCTTCACACTGGAGATGGATTGAGTGGAGTCTGACACAATGTCTCCACCCAATGCAAGAAGTCACCATTTTGAAATATTTTCAATACTTCTTCTGTCTTCATACCAAAATATATTGAATGATTCTTAAAGTTTAATCAGAAATAAAATTGAAAATCATTTAAATACACTAAAAGCAATTGTATCGGTGTTTATTTTGGTGGATGAAAATAATGACTCCATTCAGGAGGGTCAAGAAATTAAAATTTAGGTTGATGGTAGTGTAGTACATGCATGTTTATTTAGTTGAATTTTATTGTAAGTCAGAAAACATATGTTTGTAAAATAATTATACATTTTTTTTATATTAAAGTTATGTGGAAAATAACATAAGATTATAACTATTATGATTTACAATATATGTGTACAGTGAAACCTGTCTAAATTGTACAGGGAAACCTGTCTAAACTGTACAGTGAAACCTGTCTAAATTGTGCAATGAAACCTGTCTAAACTGTGCAGTGAAACATGTCTAAACTGTACAGTGAAACCTGTCTAAACTGTACAGTGAAACCTGTCTAAATTGTGCAATAAAACCTGTCTAAACTGTGCAGTGAAACATGTCTAAACTGTACAGTGAAACCTGTCTAAACTGTAAAGTGAAACCTGTCTATACTGAATCTTTTTGTTTAGAATCTGTTTGGTTTTGACATGTATTTGGTTTACTTTGGTTTAAAAACATTAGAATGATACAAGTATGTGGTTTAAACAGGTTTTTGGCTCATTCAAGGTTTAATTTGGACAGGTTTGCAGCTTATTCAAGGTTTAATTTAGACAGGTTCTCAGCTTATTCAAGGTTTTGTTCAGACAGGTTTTCAGCTTATTCAAGGTTTTGTTTAGGCAGGTTTTCAGCTTATTCAAGGTTAGGTTTAGACAAGTTTCAGTGTACATGAATGTATTGGTATTTCTTGGAGAAAAGCATTTTAGAAGGATGATACCTTGTACATGTATGCATGGTCAGTGCCATTTACATGTAAATGCATTATCTAGTATGTAACAAATGTATTTGTCATGTATAAACACAAAACATCTTGATATGAAATACACCAGAACTACTGTAAACATCATAACACAAATATTTACATTAATGCTGTTACCTGAACATTAAGGCAAAACAAATAAGTCTGTTTCTTGCTACCCTACAAATGTACTTACCCTATTTTTCTCTTACACTTAACATTTTATGGCTATTTTGGCTTAGCACTATTGAAGTCAAGATTGTTGGCCCAGTAACTCAATGTAAAATGTTATTGATGCATTGTAATTTCTCTATACACTTTGTACCTACCCTATTTTTATCTTGCTGGTAGCAGGAAACAAAATTATTATATTTGGCCTTAGAGAGTGATTTTAGGAATAAAATATTTTGATAGATACATGTTTATGTATATTCAAAGGTCTGTTATGTTTCTTACTAGATCATTCTTCCTAACCTAATAATCTCTTCCTAGTACTGTAGATCTCTACAAAAACAAGTTTAGTCTTTAGAGGCTGATGATTTTCATTAAATAAGACATTACAAACATTACTATAAAGGGAATTCTAATCAGATCTTCTGAGAAAGGCTTTTACTGACCATGCATGCATGTTACATAATAATGGTTTCATTTTGTATTCTCCAATCTCGGAGAAATCTCGGAGAAATCAAGCAATTTAAATGAAGAAACAGTTAATATTCTTAATTTAGCATGTTCCTATCGATTTCCTGGAAAATTGCAGTCCTCTGTTGTTTGTTGTTTGTTGAGAAATGTTAGTATTCTTAGAAAACTCTCTCAGATTGAATTATATAAAACCTGTCACATCATTTGACAAGTAATTTCTAAGGCATTAAAGGCTTGGACTAAAGTGCCCTTTATACGACTGTGTTATTTGTTAACTAGAATTCTCATTTGATAGCTTTTATCATTAAAGAAATGTTTAAAGAAGCAATATTTTTAACAGAGTTCGTCACTTAAAAAATGAATTTTTATTTGAATAGATAACACAAGAGACTCTTGGGTCTAATTTGTCTAAAAAAGAAATTTTTAATTGAGACATTTGACCAAAGAGATTTGAAGTTTTGAAAAAAAGAAAACTTTAGTCTGTCATCTTTTGACATTTAATGACAATGTTAGAAAGATATTTAGTATTGTAATCTGATAGGTACACCATCTGCCCATAGTAGAATCATTTTCACTTCCATGTATTTATTTTTGGTTTTCTTGGGAATACCTTCCCATGAGACCCTGTATGTACTTGTAATTTTAGCTTGTTCACTTCCATAAAACTGGTATTGACATGGATTTGTACTTTGTACAAGTGTACATTGAACCTAAGGTTATCAAGCCTTCTTGCTATGATATACATTTCGTACATTTGTACACATGTGACAGATGTGCTTACGTGTACGTAATATATATATATATATTAATTTGAATGTATTTAAACCTACACACAATGTGAAGATGATCTCAGTTTGTTTTGGTATTGACCACAGTCTTTTTTTTTTTTATTTTTATATTTGTTCACTACATTGATACATGTACAAATGTATGTTAAGTAGTATAGAATTGTAAATCCATGGTACATGTAGGGGAAAAAGGGGGAATTTAATAGTATACAAGCATCTAAATGTGCACATTTGTCTTAAGGCAGTGAAAATTTGGTGATGTAAGAATTGTAACTCTCATGACCTATCCCTTGCCCTGTTTTCATTCTTTTTGTGTTTACAAAATAGGAACTGATAACCAAATGATGTACATGTGTACAAAATAAATCTGTTTTAATTTAAGGCAGGATTTAGTTATTGCTGAGCCAACATTACATCTTTCCTGTTAGTAACATACGTTTTATATTTGTTTAACTTCCTTTTTAACATCTCAATACCACTTATTAATAGCAACAAGAAAATTTCTCCTTTGCAAAAAAAAATATAAATTTGCAAGAAAACGTACACTTACTGAATCATCCTGACACTGAATGTGTTTTAAGAAAATGTTAGGAAATCCACACCCTCTATATTTAGTTTATCTGCAGCGTACTATAAGACATATTTGTTGTAATATGTAATTTGCTTTTATAAAGATCTACACTGGTATTTGGTAATAAAATGGTCTAGGAATTTACAAGATTATCTTTTGTCAAAATATCATCAGTCACTTGTAATTATATTATTTCTGTTGAAGTCAGGATTTTTCCATTTGCCTTTGTTAACATTGCAACTTGAATTTCGATGTGCATTTCATATGATCAAGTGGGTGGAAAGAAAGTAATGAACAGATTGGGCATTGTTTATGACTTGTAAGATTTGACCCATTGGTGATATTTATCGAGAAGGATAAAAGCCTGACTGTAATGTTTATTTATTTTCATTTTGTAATCCTTCATGTTTTTTTTTTCATTTTTTATACCATCTTGTTTTAATTGGCAGCAAGTTAAATATTTTCTGGTAAACTAATCATCTGGCTGTGAGTCTTACTTAAATTTTCTTATTGATGTTTCTCTATTTTTGGAAATTATGTTTCATAATAAAAAAGCTTCTAATTGATATCAGAACACCTTGTTTGTAAGTAGAACACCATGCAAAGGTGCATACACATAGTTTTTAAGAATGGTGACCTTGAAAAGGTCATCATTTGGATTTCTCCACAAAATCATTTGCATGGTAAGATGGAAGGAGACGATCGTGGCAATTTTATTTTCCTGTTGGCTTGAGACTGAGCACATACAATCATGGTAGACTGCTGATGTAGACTTTTACAAATACAATATATGTATATTGTAGAACAAAGAAACTTTGTAAAACAGCAGCTAAACACAATTTGGTATACATTCTACCAGTTTATTTAAGTACAAGTCTTTCTTAGAATCAGACAAAATGAGAAAAATCTGAAACAATAATATCTTAACTGATCTGACAATTCACCCAAGGAAGTCTTTTACAGTGCATTTTAATAATACTGTAACTCATGTTTCCAAAATTATTTTGAAAATATTGTCTTTATTCCTTGATTCTAATGGTCAAATAACATGCCAAAATGGTGGATTCTTTCATATAACTGCCTGACTCTTATAGAGACTGACATTTAATTCTTAAGTCATTAGTTAGGTCCATTGTATTTTATTGCCACTTGAAATAATTTTTGAAGACTGAGATTCATTAAGAATGTATCCTAAATGGGAAATATTTATGCATGTGTCCCTGGTTCTAGAGTAGCATTAGCTTGCAGGCATCACTTTACATTGTCTAATCTGGGAATGAATATGAGAATATAGTGGCATTTATAAGGCAGATATCGATTATTTGAATTTTATTTGAAATAAAAACTTAAATTAACATGCATATTAAACTATCATGTATTTTACTATGTTGTAATTTGATCAGATTTGCCATTGGTAATAGTAAAATGTGCATTTAGTGTCCTTCTACTGAGAGTTATAATTCCTGACTTATTTATTAGGTGCATGAAAGTTGATAAAAAGTTATCTAGAAGAAAACCAGACCAGACATAATTTGGTGACTCATGGGAAAGTGGAAGGTAGAGTTTCCATTCATATACAAAACATCACAAGTACATGTAATAGTGGATATTTTGATGTTGACATGATTTTAAGGGTTTCCACTTAACTGAATTTATTTCCTGTTAAAGGATGACACTGATGTTTGGTCTGACCTTCAGTTTAAGGATTGTCAATTTAAATAAATTCAGTTAATTTTAGAAGATGACCTTAAAAGAAAATCTTTAAATGGTATGAATGACAGTATCTCACATTATGCTCAAGTTTTCAGAAATATTTATGAAGGTTTTTAAAATATTTTGGTATAATTGTCAATAAAAGTAAATTATGCACCAGTTCACGACTGGTGGTTACAACGCATATTTTTAGGTCCAACCCAATAAGAACAGTTGACCTGGTCATCAAACTTATTTAATCTATGAGTTTAAAGATAAGGGAATATCTGATATTCAAGGACCCACAGAAAATTAAAAGATTTTATAGAGGTTTGCATCTTGCTGTACCCCATTCCTCTCAATACCTTTTTTTTTAGACCTATTAGAATTATTACACGTTTGGGTATGTCTATGACTAGCCTCATTCTAATTTCTGCCTATTGTTTAAGTCTATCCTCAGTATCAACAAAGTCTTGCTCTAAATATTAACTATGTAACATTAATAGTTGATAGATGAGCTTCATATATGATAGTGGGAGCAAGCCCATGTACCTCAATGTCAATTTCATTACATAGTCCTAAGGAGAAGAAAAACTTATTTGTACCTACAAATCCCATAGTGTCTGGGACAGTATTCCCTCTGTAGCCCCCTTTTTTATTCATCTTGAGTACTTCTTTGTATTACATGATATTGATAGAATCTTAAATATTATACCTGCAGAAAGAGGTAATTTGACAATAAAAATACCCTCAGCTAAGTAGTGCTGTTTGTATAAAGGTGTATATACAATATGTTTTGATATTGTGAATATAATAGAATTTCGGAGACTGAACAACATTAGAAGTAGATATAGCTGTTTAATGTTAGGTGGAATTATATATCATTTTAGCAGGGGCATTTAGAAAAGAAGATTTAATAAAGGTTTTGTTTGTTTTTCTTGAAAGTTTGTACAGAATAAAAGCTGCCATCTATAGATACATGTAGAATATTAGGTTTCATTGAAATGACAAACATGTATTTTAATCAACTCAAGTTAAAAGCAGAGAATCCTCAGCTTGTGTTGGTAGGTCTATGGTGTACTATTTCCCACTAAAGTTATATATTGTAGATGTCATATATTTTTTCAATTCATGTAAGCTCATCAGAAGGCTGTTTTGTAATCTTCATTGATTCAGTTGAAGTACTTTTTTCCTATAAAAGGGCTGTATATGTGTTATAAATAAATCTGTTGCATAGAAAATGATATACATTTACTGGATAAACTTTTAGTTTCAAAGTTTACCACATATTATTTTAGTGTTACAAATTTTACTAATTTGATTTTCACACATCTTTATTTTAAGGAGGTAGACTTAGGATAAGGGACACAATGCTTAAAATCATTGGAAAGTTTGTATTCAGCATTTTATATCAGTCTCATGTAAGCATCAAAGTAACTTGGATCAATTTCATTCTGTTTCAAATGAAAGCTTGATAAGCTTTGGTGAAATTGAATATGAACAAACATATCACTGATTCCAGGAGTTGTTTCCCTTATCCTAGATCTCCCCCCCTCTTAAACAATAAGTGTTGAACTTTGAAAAAAAATATTGTGTGATAAATGAACTGTAAGTAGATAATAAGGGTTTCAGCTTTAGTTAACTGTATACAGGGCTCTCATTTAATATCAGAAACATGAATTCTTGTTATATTTTGGTATGTGTGTAACATTGGCATATGATGGTTATGTGGTTTGGATACAAGTTGATAGTTGGGGAGCAAATGAAGCTAGATGTATTTGATATACATTTTGTGAATGGTCGGCATGTTGGATGTACATTTTATGCTTAAAATAAAATGATGTAATTTTAAAGGTGTCGTTTTATATCCCCCTTTCCGCCTTTAAAGCGGATGGTATATATACGGTGTTCGTCTGTTCGTTCTTTTTTGTAATATGTTTATATTTTATAGTATCAGAAAAGGTGTGATAAGAAATTCGCATTTACATCGTAGCTTTGAAATGAACGCAAAATAAATTGCACAAAAAATCTGAAAAACAAACAAACTAACAATCTTTGAGAGTCTCGATCCGGTAAGTTATGTTTTGCGTGCACAATTCGGAGAATTCGTGAGTAATAACTATGTATTCAAATTGGTGTATTTATTTATAAAATTTTTCAATAAAACCAATCTCAACAAAAAAGAAAGAAAGTCCCCATTTCCAGGAAAATTGAGAAAGACCTTTGTATTTAAAGTTTAGATACTTGACATAATTTTATTATTTTCATACGAATTCATATGAAAGTGAATACAATGGATCACTACTACAGATATTGTCTGTTTTAATTTTTATCTCAATTTAGTTACGTTAGTCATCGTTGTCCTAATGAGCTGGCCTTGACCGCATTGTTCTAGAAATACACATCACATCACTTCGAGACTAGTATATATTTATATAGTTAGTAAATTGCTATATTAGCGACTGGACAGAAGCCATGTGAACTCTTGACATCCAATATTACCACAGGGACGAAGACAGCTGCTATTAACAAGTGTGAATATTACCGCCTGTCCCTGGAGCCAGATTGATGATGATAAACTGTTTTTGCGTTGTTACATATACATGTTGTTTATGTGCATTCGGACTGGAAGCTGGGAATATTTGTGTTTCTAATCTACACCAGCTTGGAGATAACAGGCAGAACAAATAAAAAGATGCTTCTGTACCGGGTAACAGATCTCACTTAGTCACGTGAACTTAGTCCTGGGGATTACTGGGTTAAATCAGTTTTAGTACAGACTGGATATTCGTTCTGAAATGCGTTTCACTTTTACACTGTTATCTTTGCACAGCATTGATACCGACTGAGACAAAAAAATACCATTGTAGCAAGACGAAATAAACATCTAATCAGGAACCTACTGCCCCTATGTATAAGAAGTCTGGGGTGGGGGAGGAATCTGTCCCTATACATAGCTCCTTAGTCTACCAACTGTGTATTGTTAAGCTGTTTAGGAGGTTTTCAGTTTGATTTGTGGGGTATAACTTATGAATTCATCAGATTGTCATTGGAAATTATCTGTACTGTCAAAAACGCAATTTAAAAATATATCAACTAAATTTTCCTTGCTCAGAAATAATCGTATACTCTCTAGAGCATTGCCAATATCTAAGACAATGCTCATTCCTTCACTGAATGACATCATGTTTGTCCATAGAAATAATTGATCACAGCTAGATGACCACACATGCATTTCATTAGAAGATAGCGTCCAGTATTTTATCTCTAATTGATATAGTCATCGAAGAACATCTGCTTAGTAACACGTGTCTTTTTCGTGAATAGTTTCCTCTCACCATCCGCATGACCACTGCCAAAACGTAATTGATTTTTATGGATATTGTGAAATATTTCATTATTCTATATATTTGCTCAAAATGATGAAGTCCAAACAATATTGTTAATAATGAAGAGAAAGAGTTCAAATTTCAGAAGCTTTCAATGTCGTTTAATTATAGGTTTCCCTCGAATAATGGACAGAATTAACCGTTTGATTTTCTCAATATCTAGTTTCTCACACATATTATGTTATTGTTTACATTATTTTCAATATGGAAAGGAATTGAGTTTACGCTATATTCTCTAGGGAATCATAATTGGTTCCAATTTATCAAACGAAAGTTAACAAATGTTAATAATTTGATATCTAAAATGAAGCACAATACAGAGTGATTTCTGACGTCCTATTTATTGTCGTATCTGAAGAAAGAATTTAAAGTAAGTTTATAATTGGATAACAAAAACGGAAAATAACATTGTCACATTCTACAATTAGTTCTAATTCGCAAAAATATTGATCGGTGAAAAGGTTAATTCCTTTTTGAAAATTGATTCTGTGTAGTTGTTGCCATTAATATACATGTTTAATCTGTATTTTGCCCTAACGAGTTGTTCCATCAAATAGGTTTAGTCATTCGTGAGACATCATGGTTTTGCCTTGAAATGAAGTAATAATGATAAATCATGACCAAATACAGCTGTTACTCACATTCACATGTTCAGACATTTCTAGGCGTTAAGCGGTTGATGCAGCAACACAAACATAAACCACGGAGTTATATTCCCATGAGGTATGCTAAAGTGTTGACAAGAAGGTCGACATTGTCATAAAATGTGCTTTAGCGACAAGAATGAGAAACAGGAGTACGTAATTGATGTAATTAACCCACTAATGTAGCGAATCAGGATAAAGCATTATAATTAATTTATTTAAAATATTAACTCGAACAGAGTAAATTATGAACTTAAGAAACATGCATGAAGAGTCGAAATATTTCAGGTTTACTCCTTTTAAACTTTTGGATTGTTGAATGTTTACTTCATACCAGGTAGAAGCATCATACGATCACCGTGGCCTTCAGAATATTTGATTTTTTTTTCAATTTATCAGAGATAATATACTGTAGTGCTCTGGACTTCGTGGTATTTTACTACGCGTTTATTTAAAATCAATAGTAGGATCAGTTAGTAGGCTGACAAATATATTTTATTTCCCATCAGACGTATACAATCGATCCGGCTTCTAATTGCAATGCTGTATTGTTACTTGTACTTTAAGGGTTTGATCCATGTTTCAACGATAAGAATCTGAAATAATAGGCATACTTCAAGTAACAAATACTTCGGTCCGTTGACGTATACTGTATATGTACAAATATTTCTGGTTAAAGGGTTCGATTAAATTTAATTACCTAGCTCGATCGGCTTTATTGTAAATATGATATACATTGAATACCTGAAACGATGCCAGAAAGGTGGTTTTACATTTAAACTATTATTGAATTTGAATAAAAGAAAGAATTTCTTTCAAGACACATGTCTACTGATAAATTATTTCTGACTTTTACGATATTGTGTTAGGCTGAAAATCAACGTGCCATAGACAGTTAGTGAGCGTTTAGCACACCCACAAAGCTGTAAGTTTTATTTCTAAAAAAATCTATTTTTAAAAGACACATTAAACCACATTCATATAGAACAGCATTTGTGATTAAATTTTGAAATATAAACATTTATTGCAAAACGAAGTATGAATTTTATAAGAAATGCTCTGTAGAAATGTCAAAAATTATAAGTAAGTCGATGCCCCCAAATTAATGGTCTTCATTAACCATAATGCTTGTCCGTTATCTATAGAGAAGTCATGATATACGAAAGTCCTCTGAGTAATATATATACATTCTAATGAAAATTTGACCAACATTCATACCTCTAAATCAGGTTCGGTGATTTTGGGCATTCTGAACAAAGTTCATCAAACATTGTCTTTTGAGAAAAAATTAAAAGAAAAATATAGACAAATTATTTGGGTATGATCTACCTTCATGAAATTCTCCTTAAATATATACCCCTTTTTGTAAACAAAATACCTTAAAACACACACTATTGATTGTTGCTGTTAAATTTTGTTTCAATCCCTTTTAATGTAGCTGTAAAACAGAAGTTTTTGTGAAATGATTTGCAAACATCCTCAGGCATAGAAAGCAAAGTGCCTTAGAACAAAGGGAAATCACAGTAAAAGGACAAAGACACTTATGAAGTTGTAAACAGACGATTCCGTAACTTAATACCTACAAGCATACTAATAGGCACTAAAAGCACGTGTAACGTAATTGGATAGACACGGAGACGCACGTGCGTAACCGTAGGAAGTCCTTTTTAAAATGATTGCTCGACCTATTTTATAGTTTCAACAAAATCTCTGAACTTTTCGTCTAGCTAATGAGATTTATTTTGAATGGCATACGTCTACTCCAGTAATTCACAAGATTTACTGCCGATCAATTTCCTTACTAAGCTGAGTTGGAGATAGGGGAAATGAGCTTCTCTTTCGTTGCAAGAGCGTACGCGTGCACCATGGACTTAGTGGATTTGTTTTACTTATGAACAATTTTGGCAGAAATAATGTAGACGATCCGGGTTGTCTACAGTAGTTAAAAGACCTTTGTGTAAAATGCTATAGTTTTTTTCACCAACGCTGCAGTATGTTAGTATATGGAATAACCAAAGTTTTCGGGCCTAATTGAATATGGCCTATTTGTTTGTACTTTTATGACTGTTATTGGAAACTCGACTATGTAATTATTATATGAACCGATTTAAGTCTTCAGTCAAAATAAAATGTTTCACTAGGCTCAGCTGAAAATACAAATTTAGAAAGGTCTATACAAATTTGCAATTTACAATAATACATAAGAAATAATCAATCGAAATTGATTATTTTATAACTATTAAGGCTCTCATTTCAATGTTTAAGATCAAAATCATATTAAACTAGGACGACTTTTGTTTTGTAGAATGTCATACCTTTACTACAGCAATTGCTAGGATACCAGACAAATCTTTTCGGACTCTCATTCCTTCGTAGTATCACCCTATGAAAATAGATCAAGGAATATATACATGTATTTGGACATTTTTATAATCTGAACTCTCATATTTTTGTATAGTTTAAGACTTGGAAATAATTCTTTATAATTATCCCTTATATCATTAATTGCATTTATACACAACAGATCAGTGTTTCAATATATAAAGCAACACATTTTTACATCATGACAAATTGAAATACACAGAAATATTTTGGATGACAGATTTCAAGGTTTCATACTATTTTAAAGCTAATACATACAAATAATATGAATTTTCTGTTGACATATAGCATGTATATACAATGTTGAAAGTTAAGTCTACAAACTTGATATTTCTGTTCAAAGCAGACATACAAAACTAACTCTGCGGTTAGGCCAGAAAAATAGTATGTCAGTTTCCTGCTACCCTATCGACATTTTAAGGCCATTTTTGGCTCAAGCACTTACGACCACTTCCACCCGGTCACAGCAGGTACAATGTTAATCGCTCCCTGACTTTTTGTACTTTACAATCCTTATGGTACAATATTATATTACACAAACACTTATATCTAAGTTCTACTATACAGTTTTATCAATAAGCAATAGTAAATTTTAAAATAGAATGAGAGCCTTTCGTTTGTTGTAGATCTATTAAAAATTAAGTTAAGCGGTAGAATTGAATAACAAGGCATGTTTTTGTCAGTTTGTGGTCCGTTTTATAAGTAGTTGGAAACATTATCAAAAATTCCATACTTAACCCAACATTGTTTTGTCATATGAAACCTTGTTGTCAAGTTTTATCGAGATCTACTAACTAATATTCAAGTTATCACACGAAAAGCAATTGTAATAATAATAACAGTGAAACCTTTGCAAATGTATCAATCCCAAACGACAACGAAGATTAGAGATTGGATTAACTTTTAAACACGGATTTAACTCTGAATCTTGCTACACGTATCCCCTATATCCTTTAAATTTTAGTAATTAAACCAGGTGCGGATTTAGGCGGGGGCGTGGCGGGCTTGCGCCCGCTCCATAAAATTTGCAAAGCATGGGTTGTCAAGGGTAGATTAAGGCGGTTTTAAGTTGAACCTTTAATTTCTCGTTAATTTTACCACAAAAGGTATTTACATTCCACCCACTCTATGAGAATATTTCCAAAATTTAACCTAAAAAATTAAAATGTGCGCCCCCAATAATCTAAAATTCCGGATCCGCCCCTAAAAACGTTTGTTTTTGTCAAGAGTCCTTCTTGTTCTCACTAATGTAGGTATAGTATGATAATCTTATTACTTCAAAGTAACATCGCTGTAATACATTGATATTTTTACTTTTTCATTTCAAGACGTAAAAACAAACAAACCAGTACCAAACCAATATACAAACAAACAAACAAAAGAACTAAAAGAGAAATACAGCGTCACCAACCATATTGCGGCGATCAAAGGAATGCTCCAATATCGATAGTTAAATTACAGATGTGAAAAAATCTTATGCACAGGTAAAATTGCAACATATGGTTTCATATGTTTTAAAATATGTTTAAACATGTGTTTAGCACTAGTATAGTATAGTATAGTATAGTATAGTAAGTATATGTGCATTTATATCATGTTTTCGAACATCGTATGAAAACCATACTCTTTTCATGTACATGTATGCGATCCTATTAAAATATATAATTGCCATATGATGTTTCATTTACATGTATTTCATAAATTAATTCGTTAGTCAGAAACATGTGTCTTTTTGTATATTTTTAATGGTGGTCCTTATGAAATTGTAAGAAACTTTACTTCCGTTATTTAGACAACCACTAAGAAACATGTGGCATGGGAGTATCTTTTTTCGTTAATGTCAAAAAGAATATTCAGATAAATTTCCACTGAAACCACACAAAAATGAAGACGAAATCATTTGTACAAAATCAGCAGGACTGAACAAAAGCATTGAATCGTTCAGGATTATGTTGGTTCAGGTATAACCACTACTACATTTTAAGTTTCTTGGTTGTCATCATGAGCTCGTGGATCGTTATAGTTTATCAATCGGCAAGAGAACTGATTTGTTCACATTGCCAGAGTTTTCATAGCTTTCTTTAAACCCAGACGTGACGATTCGGCTTGTGTCCATAGAAAAGCAGAGGACACTCAACTCACTGGTATACATTGTCCATGCTCCCAGGTTTAAGCAAAGTCAAGTTTGTTTATTTACTTTAAATTTGTTCATATATGCGTGACATTTTGGTGATTTCATAATATTTGTTTAGTATGGCTATTTTCCCGGTCTAGTAGTATTCCCTGAAATTCGGATGAAATACGAACTGGGAAAACGACAAAATTGACATTCACTTAACTGAATCAGTTCCTATAAATTTGGAATAAGTAAGTCCCAAGTCTTTGTCTTCGAAGTTCCATTTCACTTCTTTTGCTCGTGTGCAAACCTTAATAAATACGTATCAAACCACCGACGTTAAACCAAGCGCGAATCTCCTTGAAAAGTAGTCTAAAGAAGTATTTTCAAATTACTTAAAAGTATCACCATTATTTATGTTTAAAACAATAAATAGAAGAAGAAAAATTACTGAAACACCAAATTTAAACAGGGGATACATTAAATTCTATCTTTTAAAGCACTTTGAAATGGATTTGTACAAATTTGATACTTGTTTTTTTTTTTTTTTTTTTTTTTTTTTTTTTGTGAAATTAATAAATAAATACATGAAACCTCAAAAGTCACCCATGAAAAGGAAATAGAAGATACATGTCCAATGGCATCATGTGATTAAGAATTTGATGAAAGTTTCATTCTGCGGTTTCAGAGGAGTCAGTTGCGGATTCAACTTGAGGACGGACGGACACTCGAACAAACAGACGAACATACAGCCTGATCACTATATACATCCAAGTTTACGAGAATATAAAAATAAGATCCACTCAGACGTATATAATAAAATAGATACTATTAATTAGGAACATTTCAAGCAATAATAAGACACCGTCTGATAAAAGTACAGATGTCACTTGAAATACAGTGCAACAAAAACAGGTCTTTTGGTAAATATTGGTTTTTAGTACAATGTACCATCTGATAATTAAACTTTGATCGTCGTGCTAACGAATGCAGTCTCCAAAACGATTTATGCTTGCATACTTTATATTACGACGTGGGAATCTTTAAGTGCAAGAAACATAGGATTTGCGTGACTTGATCCAATAGTTCATGAGCTTTCCAAAACAAAAAGAAAAAAGCTCGGCTTCACTTAATTTTTTTCCTCTTAATCTTCACTACTTTATAATATTCTCATTAGTGGCACTTTTAATTGAACGTTTGACGCGCGCCTCGGTGCCATTTCACTTCACCTGCACGTGACAAATACATGATAAAATCTAAATTAAAAAAATACAGAGGAGACCGTACAAACAAAACTAGTTTATGAAACATAGTACAAACCGGATGCACATCTTGTTTATGGCACAAGACTATTTTAATGAAGAAAAAAAATAACCTCCTTGATCCAATAATAAGTCTTAAAAATGAATCACAATCATTTGTATGACATTTTCTAATAATAATATTGTTAAGAGAGAAATGAAGATATGACAAGAAACAAGTATTTCCCAAAAGCAATTAAACGGAAAACTTGTGAAAACTTTCCAACTCAATATAAATATAGGAATGATTTGATGAGAATTTTACAAGTAGATGTACTACTACAACAATTACGAAACGTTGAGAAAATAAAATTTATGAATTGGAAATCTCCAATTGAAAAACAGCTTATTTTGAATAATGCAAAAGTAGGTCCATGTGCGTATCAACACAAAAATGACGAAGGCTTTACACATGGGACCTAATCAACAGGTAAAATTCAATTGTGTTTGATCTTGCATTCAGCGTTATCGTTAAATCAGGTGCAATTTCATGACCGTGAGAAAATTGTCAACGTTTTAACTGAAATATGTGTCATTGAACAGAAATGTATCAGTTCAAAGCGATTTAAACAGATAGAAGTCTTTTCTAACTTGAAAAATATGTGTCCAATATATACGTAACAGTAAGTTAGTGAAGCGAAGTGTTACTGCTAAAAAATATTTAGCTACGAAAAGTGCTCAATTTCAGTATTATTTTTGGCAACTGCAATCTTTTGCGCAAATGTTTCCGCATTATTTAGAACATCCAAATATTTTCCGAATGTTCTCGCATTCGTTTACATTATCTATCAACATGTGAAAACAGTGATATACCGAAATTCGAAAAACAAATATTCATGTAATCATTGGTCATAAACTGGACGAAAGATCACTTTTCTTAATTATGTGGTTATAAATATCTTTATTGTAAAAGCTCACTTTATACGATTGAGTGGCTCGGTCAACACTGCCTCCTAAATGACAATGTAACAGTTTACTTTGCTGCTCTAATTTTTGTGACAATTAGTTTGTAATTTGATTACATTGAAGACGCTGTATACACATGCATGCAATATGGCTATTCACAAAATACACATTCAAGACCTTATGATTGCAAGCGTGCATCTATTTATTCTAAGTCATAAACATAGAATTGTAAACAAGTAGTATATATTTTTTTGCATTTTACAATGTTCTTATCTTTACGTTAAATCAAGCCACGAGTTTCAAAATAAGTCTTGAACTTTGTTGGGGATGTGCATCAAATTCAAGATGAAATATTGATATACAAATATGCCCGTTTGTTTAACGGACTTTCCTTTTGACTACTGCCTAGATTTTATCAGTTCGGTAATTATGTTATTAGCTATAGTTTTAAGGAATTTACACTTTAAAAGATACATCTAATTCTCACTTAATTGCTCTATCTTACTCTTCTGAAACGATATTATATTCTTTTATATCCGAGTATCCTCTTCTCTCCTAGTTTGGAGAAAACCGCCAATCGTTCAAGATTGAAAACATTGTTATTTTTTATCATTAGATAGCTAACATAATCAGATGAGTTTGACATACTTCATAGCAGACAGGCACATTAATCACTTCGTAAGAATGAGCTATTTTACTTTATTTAGATATTGGCTTTTGTACTAAAAATAAAACCACGAAATAACCATAAAAAGATAACGTAGTGTTTATTGTCAATTGGAAAAATGATATTTGAATGTTTCATATTTCAAGAACATTAAACAAAAAGGTAATAAGATATAACATTTGACTTGAATCTAGAAACATTGAACAAATCACTTCATTTTACTTTTCCTGAAAAGCGAAGCTAAAACAAATGTTACTATTTATTGCAATCGATCTAACAAATGAACGACTTTGTTTGTCGCTAATACCAAACAAACCAAATGTATTACAAAGATTTAGTCCAGATTGTAAGGAATATTTTAAACCATTTTTATCACAAATTAAATCACCATTTAGGCAAAAACGACAGATTGCTACAGAAGTTCTCAGTGGAGATTATTGAATAGAAATATTACATTTTTTTACATTTATTTTTCATTTTTTCGTACCGATAGAGGTCCCATGATAACCTGTATATAAGAGATTTGAATATGGATACCAGTTTATTGTTACATGTGTATTGCGATGCAAAATATGAACATCAAATGTTACACAACGTCAAATTGACAACAACTCTACCACACTATTAAGAGGACGCCATTGCATTGCAGTCCATTGGCCAGATGTGTGTGTCAATGGTTTCTGTCAATTCTTTCAGCAATTTAGCAGATTTCATTTAAGAAAAACAAAAATACCAATTACATATATTGAAAATTTCGATATACAGTACAGGTGTTCAATAAGTAACCTCTCATCATTAGCACTATGGTCAAATGTATAGGAAAATCTAAATCGAAATATTTATTGTAAATAAAAAGTATACAAATACCAACACTATCGAAATAGAAAGCCAAATCCACCACCAAGATGTTCCACTATTTGCAATACAAGGAAGAAATTCTCAGTTTTTAAGATATTTTGAAATTTGCAATACTGTAAATTTTGATAAGCATGATAAATAAAATCTGATATAATTCGGAATCAGACAAGCCTGACTACTGGTTTGGTAAATATCGCCGCGGAACTTTGGTCCATCAGCAAAAGCATCGGACAAGTGTGTTGTCAAATACAAAAATACCAATCATACATATTACAAGTCATTATGGAGATTTCAGAAATAAGAGGCATTGTACTATTGATTACTATAATGAGATATCAAAATTATATAAAAAGAAGATATGAGAAAAAGAAATTTTTGGTTTGTCACAATAAAGTGTTACGCGGCTTGAGTTTTTCATGAGAAAGATACAAAATGATTTTTCCCACAATGGATCACAATCCAAATCAATTTTCAAGTAAGAGGTTGATATCCAGTTAATTGCATCAAGTCATGAAACTTTAAGTGGATTAGCGTTGATAATTTTCACCTTTTCGGTACTATATCATTGATTGGATACAGCTGCATTTGTAAGAAATCCAGTTAAATGTCGGTCGGTCTAAAATGCTTAGTTTCACATCAGGGATTTAAAAAAAATAGGTTCTTTTTATCTTTAGATTATTTTTATGCTGCTTTTGACTGAATAAAAAAGTATAATATTTATTTCTTGGACATTTGAATATGAGTCTGCATAGTGCCAAATAACTTTTTCTTACAATGTTCGAGCAAGAAGTTAAAGGAATAAGGGAAGAGGCGCACACACATATACAATGGGAACGTAAGAGCGATTATCGATATTCAAAAGCGCAAACTAACTAAATATAAATTGGAATATCGTGTTTATGCTTTTGTACTTCTTTTATTCTTTTAACATTTCAATGTAGAATCAACTCAGGGAAATTAGGAATTTATTACTGAAGTTATTACTTCACCCCCCAAATCTCTAATGCACTGAAAGTATAGCTAAAAAAATATCATGACTTTCCATGAAATGAGAAAATTAAAGCATAGTTTCATGTTTTAGTAGCACGTAAAAGGATATTTATTTGTTCTTATCATGAAAAGACATTAAGAGCACTAAAAGTGTCTTATATCAGACGCATTTCAACCTTGGTAAATATTACAAAGTGCTTCTAGATTTAAGGATTAGACAGCAATCAATAAATATAGTACAAGTCTTTTCAACACCTATGCTGTGTCTATAGCACACCATTAAATGAAATTTGTAAGTTTTGTAAATAAATGAATTTGGATTAATTTTATAAGAATTATTTATTACATGTAACTTGCTTCACATTTTTAAGGTCTTTATTTTGCTTTTAAACAAAATGAAAAAAAATATGGGGATATGTACTTTATAATAATCGTGTTAAAAAAAACCCAAAAAGACACCAACTCCAGTATCTTAGCCTTTTGAAGACAATATTTCATTTGAGATGTTGTTGTTTATTTTAATATATTGAAATTCATTTTAATTTCATTAAAACAGTCTTGTGCCATGAACAAGACGTGCATCCGGTTTATACTATAATTCATAAACTAGTTTATTTTGTTCGGTCTCTGTAATTTTTTAATTTAGATTTCATCATGTATTTGTCAGGTGCAGGTGAAGTGAAATGGAACCGAGGCGCGCGTCAAACGTTCAATTAAAAGTGCCACTAATGAGAACATTATAAAATCGTTAAGATTTGAATACGTCAATCTATTAATCAAACATCTATATCTCGGCAAAGTAGATACAAAATAGTCTTTTTTGTCTTTTAGAATTGAAATAATTCATCATGTGTATGGTGTTACACTCATTTACAAAATGGCTGGCCTTCAAATCCGTCTTTTTTTCTATCACTAACGCTTGCTATTAAATAATCGCATATAAGGACAAGGGCTTCCTGGAAATAAGAAGAAAGTCAAATCCTCAATGAATTATTTCTTACAATGTCGTGAAATGTTTTGGCTGTTTGAGTTATTTCCATCTGTGCTAATTGTACCTTTGTCCATTTTTACTATAAAAGTCATGAAGAAGATTTATCAATTAAAATTTGTTTTTAATATCAGAGTTGGACGTTCCGAATTTTCCAAATTACTAAGTAAAAAAGGGAAGAAATGTCATTTCGCTGTATCTTTTAGTAGTTATAGAGATTTTTATATTAAATGAAGTAAAACATTGCAAGGGGGACGATAGTATAGGGTTGCCATATTAAATTAAATACTGATCTAAATGCCTTTATATTCAAGATACTGTTGCCTGGAAGTGATTAGGTGCAATATTCAGAGTGGATTGTCGTGATGTATAGTGCATCTCCTTTTTTGTGAACATAAAGTCAAAATTTTGTTAAATAAGTTATTTTTTGTAAAGTTTTGGGTATCACTCTCTATAAAAAATCCAGACACTGCACATAATCAAGTGATTCGCGGTAAAGAAAAAAACCCATAACGATAATTTTTGTCTATATAGGCTATGGTGCCACATAGGTATAGCCCTCCCTGTACCAAAATTTTGATGTGAAAGAAAACATACATCGTTTAACCAGCATTCGATCTGTTCAAATCTTACTATACTATGAAAACAAAAACATACAACCCGGGAATATGTAGTCATAGTAAAATGGTGCACTCAAACGACCCAAAAAGTATTTTTGTCTCCCGAAAGGAAATTGATAAGTATCAAAATGCTACTTTAAGTATGTCAATCATAACACAGTTCCTTTTATTACTATTAATTCATAAATACTAGTACATGGAATAAAACATATTCTCATTCCGTCAATTTATTCTTTATTTTAATCTTTTCACAGATATTTTTTTAAAAACGTTTTCAGGTAAAGCATAAGGAATACTCTAAAAGTATGTGATGTAAAAAGTGGGTTATTAAGTGAATTCAAGAGCATAATAATCACGAAAGTAATGGATTTTCAATCATTTACAAAACAATATGTACTTTGAACAAAATTCTAAGCTGGTAATATATCAAGGTCAACATACGAAGACTAAATGATCTAAGATATTCATGCAGAATCGAGCACCATGAACATTATGAATAACAAAGAAGTATCGCAGGTAGTATGAAAGGGTAAACCGTCCCCGCCTCTTGTCAGACGCGCACCATGAATAAATATGAAGGAGGAAGATATATGATAGATGGGGCCATTTGGTTTTTCTTGAAAGAGACAATCAAACAAAACCATAGGGACAAACGTAGAACTCACGATATGATGAACTTAATCCATGGGAAAAATAATCGTGTTTAAATAATTCTGGCGTAGAGTACGGAGAATTATCCAGAATATCGGCATTATAGCCACAATTTATACAAAAACAGATAGATTACGAAATGAAAAATCTGCATAAGCTCCACCAATGGACAAATAGATTTAACGACAGCTTTCCACAAATAGGAATGAAGGGAAAATGGGGAAATTTATCGAGACTTTCCTACGGTTTTTGAGGACATTTACAAGGTGATAATGCCCCAGGGCCACATAACTTGAACAATTACCTAAGTCTGAGAAAATTAGAAATTGATTTTCACGTCATCAATTTCAAAGACTTTGAATGGAGTTACATTGAAGGTATGGCAGGAAGATATAAGTTTTTTTTTATTTTTATGGCCTAACGAACAGATGCCAAATAGTGAAAGACGTAACACAAACATAGCTTATCAAATGTTTTTGTTAAAACATACAAAATGCTTCTCATATCAGAGTTTAATATTGGAACCTATTTTATCATCAGTCACATTTTAAATTGCCTGATTTTAGTGCTAAAGGCAATAGATAGTGATGATAATATAAATCAACAGACTCAGACAGAAACATTGATCATGTCTAAAAACGAGTATTTGCTTATACTATATTTAGCCATTGTAGTTTGTGTTATAAATAAAACCACGAAATACCAATACATCTGTGATTGAATTAATGTCGTTTGACAATTTTGACCAATATACTACTAGTAATTTGGTGAAAAATATGGCATTTCATTACTCAATTTCAAAATGATATTCCTCTGTGATAGCTACAATATATTAGCATATTTCTGAATATTTATGACAAAAGCGCATTTGATAAAAATATATTGTTTCAATAAGTAAAGGAAGATTGCATGATAATGATGTTCAGCTTAAAAGATGTATGATTCCGGTTACTTAAATGCCCGTTACATATTTTTCTTTTCAAATATAACTAAGTAGGTATAGCATATATGTAAAAGAGAAAACATCCCAACAGGAGGAAAATATCAGCCTAACATCACCCATGGGTCTTCAGTTAAGGACGTGGAAACCATCACACCACAGGACAGACTGCAGCTGGCCCAAAACATCATTATACACAGGTACAGCGAACGAGTTACCATATATTCTCAAGTAACATAAAAATAAATTAAAGGTAAAAACGAAATAATGCATACAGAGGCCAGAAATTCCTGACTTGGAACATGCGCAAGACATGCAGGAGGCTTTAAGTACTTTGATGTAATCACAACCCTCCTCCTTTAAAAATTTGGTCACTATGGAAATAATATCACACAATTTAACACACCTAACAGATTATATTATAATAATTTCATCATTTCATCAACTTTATCTAAACATTCATTTTTTATTGTAGTTAGATGGGACTATATGCACAAGTTTGATATTTCTTTATGCTTGATCAAATTTCACTTTATGTTGAAGTACAAGTCTCTGTAAGAACCAGTCAGTGACACGCGGTATACGGTAATTAAAAAAATGACAATGAAATGTGACTGTTTGTAGAAGCGGAATCAAGGTTGAAGACATTTCTATAATATTTTGGAAAGAAGAGCAACAACCAAACTACCGAACACTAATCTAATTCAAAATCAGGTCAAGTCCAAAATAAAACCGGCAAAATATAATGATAAAAAAATAAAAACAATCATTACTCATTGTTTTAGAAGAAATTGAGTGTTTTTCAACCAAGGACTGATATCCAAAAAGACTTTGGTAAGAAACATTTTGAGACACATTTTTTCATATCCCTGATTCAGGAGTCTGTTACGCAGATATTTATGGCGTTAAAGTTAATATAAACACCATATGCAGGAGATGAAGAGATATTGCTGCACAAGTAAGGAAAATTTATGATATTAAAATTAAAGTCGTCTCTTTTATCATAAATCGCAGTGCTAAGATGACAACTGTTATCAATTCGAGATGTATATACAAAAGCAGATGCAGAACAAGCTGTTTCTGTAGTTTCCTTTATCTCGAGCTTTGATGAATATACTGACAGTAACCATGTACCAAAAGAAGGAGTGTCAATGGACAATACATCATCTGCTTTTTTTGTGTAGCACACTTTGCCATTCTGTGATGTTATAGAAAACAAAAATTGTGGATTTGTTACCAAAACAACATAATTTTTCGAAACAGCAAAAGATTTAAGATAATAATTGATATATCCATCCACGTTTGTTTTTTGAATGATACAAACACAGTATGTCTCATTTTTGGGCCATATCGATACTTTTGTGGTTGACTTAGTCAGTAAATGTCTATATCAACGATTTTTGGGTTGAGTTAGACAACAAATATCTACATCAACACTTCTTGTGTTAATGTAGACAAAATGTGTAACCTCAACGCACAAAAGCGGTGTGTTAGATATTTGGAGTGCTACTCAGCTAAAAAAATATAAACTGCATACTACAGTGCATTTGTGTGTTGAGTTTGACAAATAGTGCTTTTAATGAACATTGTTAGTGTATATAGGGTAAACATATGACTTAGTAAAACAAATTAGCGTTTTCGTAGACATTTGTTTTCCTCAGTTATATTTTGACTGTACATGGTCATTTCTATCATAATGTTAGCCAGCAGTGTAACATTGAAATGAAATATACCCTGTGTCGCAGAGGTCAAATAGTGGGTGTTTCAAATAAAGAACATATTTTGAGTGAAATTATTTTGTAAGATTGGCAAGTTTATGATATGTATTTACGATTGTCCCGATTATTACAAGAGATTTATACATAATGTATTGTTACAACAGTTTGTACTAAAAGACAGTGCTTCATTGGTCACACAAGAAAAAAACTTAAGGTCATAGTAATTGAACACATTACAAGCTGTATGAAACTAAACAGCTGTTGTTATGGACAAATAAATCATTTGATTTTTTGAATAGTTGCATACAAATGTCATTGCTTTTTGTATATATATTTTATTTACAACAACAGCCTAAACAGTGATGGAGCCTCAATAAAGAATTTATCTTGCATTCAATTTGTAATCATTACATAGTTTTTATGTATATATATACTCTTTGTTATGCAACTTAGTTTTATATACACGTTAATCCAGGTAAAGTTGACACCCAATAAATAACGCCATGGACAAAAATAAAATGCATAGAAAATGTACCTTGTATACTGCAATGACGTTTTTTTTTTTGTCTTTATCATTCTTCTTAAACCCCTAAAGGCATAACTCTACGACAATCGTGAAGACAGTTCATATCATATGATTTAATATATCCTCAGTAAAATGTCTTTTACTTCTGTTTATAGAGTTTAAGTATCTTGAATTATCATTCATTCGAGAGCTTTCATGTGTCAGTGATGTTTCGTAAGATACTAAATTCCTGATATGTAGGCTTTTTATTGCAGGAATGTCCATCTTAACATGGTGAAAACTGTGTGGTTGTATGTTCAGGTACGCATTTTAATTATACTTTTTAGTTCGTGTTTCATTTATGGATAATTCTAAAAAGACAGATAGTGCGTGTCCTACTGGCAACCTTAAAATTATGACGGGATCATGGAAGCATACCACGTTATGTTTCTGTCTTGTTGATATTCTGTCCGTGTCCCTTCAGTATATCAAGTCCTAAAGTGGTTTCACTTCTGCCACTAAGCTACGGTTCGACAAAGTGTGAAATATATACATTGACATGATCATTTCCAAGGAAATGTGATTTTCTAAAGATTCAAAAATCTGTTATATCTAAATCATCCAAACGCTTAACGTCAAGAATACCATTATCGTGAACATTAATGCCAGCATGAAATGAAGAGAAGGAACTGTCGTAATTGACAGATTGCTTGCTTACCTGCATATATAACATTTTCAGACAAAATATTACAAAAATGTTTCGTTTGATAACTGTTTTGAACAAGCATTCTTAAAAAAACCTACTTAGGGCAGGTTTAGCTAGATATATAATCAATATGTATTTTAGGAATGTCTAGCTTATGTAAGAATCATATACTAGTATACATTTTTTAATTATCCCGGTGTTGGTTTATTTTGACTGTTTTGATATTACTTTTTGATAATTGACATGGGGTTTTATAATAAAATATCGTTTTGTATTTTTGATATCAGAAAAGCACCACGTTTAATGTTAACGAAGGATTTCTGACTCTTAAAACAGAAAAAAATCATTTTATCAAATGCTATAGAAAATGTCGAACTGGTACAGAGATCAAACATTTCGTGACAGGATTTTGAAAACATCGATGAACTGCATTTTCGGTCGAGATTGAAATGTATATTTTTCTGCTGTTATCTAATTTTATTTTTTTGCGTCATCGGATTGGAATAAAATTAAAACGATTTGTCTCGACACTTGTTATTAGTTTTGCATGTATACCTTTTACTATAATTTTAAGAAGGACCAGCAAGGATGATCTATAGGCAACATATCATTAACATGAAATTTAACCCCAACTATTGTTTAATCCGCTGGATTCCTTACACGAAGTAATAGTCGCAACTTTTGTATTTGTAGGGAAATAGATCAACGTTAAAATAATTGTCGGTTATCTTTGTCTTTTTGCACATTACTGACGGCTTTGGCATCAATGGTTACTTTCATCATGAAGAGCACAACCTTTTGTTGTTGTATATAGAAAATCTCAACTATGCATGGGGCGAATGAAACTGTTCTTTTTTTTTCTTTTTCTCTTTTTGCGATCCGACTCTAAACTATATTTGCGTCTACCGGACTATGTTAAGCGGTTACGTTTGAATCGTAGCTCTGTAAGCGCTAAGAGTAAGGAGTTTTTAACATCCTTGACTACACTGTCGGGTCACGTACGGACGGTATAAGTTAACGTTATTTACTTTGAAAGAACTTTATAGTTGTAAAAAATGAAAATGTGTAGTAGCGCCGCCTGCAGCAATATGCAAGTACTATGGATCGTATATTCTCAGGTAAACAATATAAGAACAAAACATTTTTTCTGTTAATTTTTCAATGTAGCAATGATGGTAGAAAGATAGAATAATACGACAACAAAGTTTCCTTAGTCTGCGTATGTGTTCCTTTTGTCTTTGCAAAAATAAAACGGAAAGTATGAAGATTTTTGTTCAGCTAAGTTTTAATGTCATATTTGTAATTATAATTATGTACATTCCATTTGACAGATCGATCTAGGACTTTTTTTTACAAATATGTAGGTATTTCTTTTACAAAAATCAATCTTTGTTTTAGCCAATGGCTAACGAAGATTTGTTTACAAGAAAGTTTGAAAGTTAAGATTGAGCAATGACTTGCAGTAAGTAATTTAAAATATTTTGCCCTTGCAAATAAAAGTCGACTTAAACATTATACAACTGATTTTAATTATTATTGTCTGTTTTAAAGTTAAGTACCAACCAAACTCTAAAAAGAAATTTTATTTTTATGGTATTAATTGGGCAGAAAATTATGTTTTATGAGAAAAGTGATGAAGTCTATAACTCTATCAGCATATTTATTATTATGTGCAATGAAGCTAACTGGATGTGAACATATATGAAATAAACGATGCCATTAAATGCAAATGCAATCATCGTCACAGATCGAATAACAAATTCTTTCCGATTTTTTATTTTCATACATTCCTAAAATGTTACCTTTGCTGTCCTGGAATTTATCATGCGCAATACCAATTTAATGTCGGCGAAGCTCCTGCCGATGCAATGGACCAATTAACAGAAAGATTTGGGGTTATAAGGACTACGTTGTTTGGCATCATTCTGAAAGCTTCGAAGTAGCCAAAACACATTTTCACTTTAAATTCATTTCACTTTAAAGTCAAATAGTTAGTCCCATAACCGGTTGAATACCACAAACTTGAATTCATATCAAAGAAATGTTTTAGATTGAACAAATAGTTGAAATACATAACTGAAACGTTGTTTTTGGATTTACAAGTTGACTAAGCTCAATTGATTACAAAATGTAAACAAAGTTAGGAAGTAAAAAGTCAGACTTGTAGCCTCAAACCCTTAAGTGCACATTTAATTTAATCAAAATTTATATTTTATTAGTTAAGTCATAGTTTATTTCCTAATTTTCTTGACATTAACTATTTGCAGCCCAAAATTACAAGAATTGATGATGATTTCAAGGAGTAGAATATTTCATTTTATAGTCTCAACAAGTAACTGAATTCTTTATTTCGATCAATATAATTGATTTTTAAGTAAAAAAAAGTCTTTTTTATGAAATGGTTCAGAAGATGTGAAATTAAGTTAAAAAGATTACAACATTGATCTTTGAGAAGCATGATTATATAAATATGATAATATATATATGACGAATTGGTAAAGATAACGTACATTCGTTTTTTTGGACACTTACCCTACCAGGGCACCTGATCCATGCTCCCACTTTTTAGTTGAGTCCGAGTTGCTTATTTAATTTTGTAGTTTTTTTTGCGTATTTATTTTGTGATTTTATGTATTTTGTTGTATGCGTGCCTGGCTTACATTCTTTTGATTCCCGCTTAAATCTTGATTCCTTTGAGTACTCTTTCGTATTCCCCCTCCCTCTCTTTATGCACGTGTGTGTGTGTGTGTGTGTGTGTGTGTAAGTGTGCAGGTGCACACGCTTATGTTATTTGTCTACGTGCAAATTATCACGGGATTATACATTTAATTACTTTTTAAAATTGGTACAGCAGTAAATTTATGTGATATATTTGTTTTATCTTAATTAAAGCAACGAATAAAGTCTCTAGCTAATTTCCAATTTATAAGTATAATAAATATGGAATACCAACAATTCCGCCAATGGACTCGAGGATTTGGTTAAAATACTGAAACCTTGTCAGAATATACTGAAAAAAAATACAAAATGCCAATAGCATGGAATCTATCTCATCCGAAATCAAAGTTAACAGATTCAATTCGCCTTTGTTAAATGCGTTGCTTTCAGTTTTTTAAGATTCCTCTTGATAGGATAAGCGACAGTAGATACAAGCTTTAATAATTCCATTTATCGCCATTTATGTAATTGTATTTTGCTTGCTATATGCATGCAATGATCAAAACGTATTTAGCAGCTACATGTAAACACTAAAATGACTACGATTAACCTTGAGTTTTCAACCAATGTAAATACCTTAAGCATTTTGGAGCAGACGTTGTTCTTCTATACACTTTTTGTAAAAATAGATATTTAATTGTTCGCCATTAATATTCAGTAAAATCGTTGATTATCAAACCATCTGAGTAACATCTTGGAACTTGAATTTTCCACTTAAAACAGACAATCTTTAATAATCTTAATTGTGAATTAATGATATGAACTTTGATTTGTATGCTAAAAAACACTCAAGGATATTTTATTTCCGAAGGCATCAACACCAAGATGGTGCTATTGTGCTGGCAAAGTAATCCAGATTGGGACCAATGAAACAATGTATGAATCAAAAGTGGAGAGGCTGCTGTACGTATTCGGAAAAGTTTTTGTATTATATGCGCCCCGTGCAGGTCCGGGTGTCAAAAGAATAGGCCTGCAGCAGCGCTAAGCTTGTCGTAAAAGGCGACTAAATAGTGCTCAGAAACCTAGCCGGGGGCTAGGCGCTCTGCCCACAGAGCAACTGGGATGTGTGCCCCAGGAGGTGGAATGGGGTACCCCTGGCATGTTACATGCCGGGGTTGTCAGGCTATAATACGGAAAACCTGACCGCAAACCATAGTGGTGCACCGTGTTGGGAAAGATGCCACGTTCCTCGCACGTTAAGGAACCCTGCTGTGGTATTTGATAGGAGTAGGAACCTTTGCGCTCCGCCACAGGAGGCTAAATTGTCCGACCTTACCCATCCCTCCCTTTTTCTAGTGGCAATCAAAATTTGTCGACCCTACTGTCCTTGTGTCCCATCCCATTTTTCATTTCATCATCATTTCATGTTCATTTTATCATCCATTTCATGTTCATCGTCTGAATATAGCTGAAATATTGCTGCTCGGACGTTAAACCCCAACAATCAATCAATTAATCAATGTATTATATGCGTAATGTTGTGGATGGAATAGCGGGGCCAGTCAGGGCTTACGATGATTTTTCCAACACGGTTTGATACCTTGCTACATAGTATATATTGGCAATGAACGTCTGAATATACACCAAGAATAGAATAGACAGAGATGACAGACATACGCAACAAAGAATATTAACAAACCAAAATAGCACGTTAAAAGAAACTAATGAAATGAGCAACCCGGACTCCACTAAAACTTGGGAGCATGAACCAGTAGCACCGGTAGGCATCATTCGTTTTTAAATATCATGATTAGCATCAGTTTTCAAACACATTAGGTCATAGTAAGTTTGGTCCCTCCACCCAAGCTGGTTTGTATACCCACACAAATGACGAGGCGTAAATGATCATGCTGTCTATCTGTCAGTTAGGTCGGCCATTCAACCGTCTGTCCACCTAATCCTATCATCCTGTACTCTGAAACTGCTCACTGGAATTTAGAATTTTTCTCTAATATTTTATCGCATAACGCCATTTTGCAAAACCTCTTTTGTTTTTCAATCTGACTTATTTTATTTTGTTTTTCCTGATGCAAAACATTGACAAATCATTTGTCATCCATTGACCATATTCTAAACCGCATCTAAAATCAATGAAATACCCCATGTTGTCACATGGCGCGAGAGTGCACATCTCTTTTTGCTTTAATTCTGAAGGTTTTAAATATGGTTTTGGTAGATTTTTCAATTTACATCAGGTATAGCCTTGGTTTTGGTTTTTTTTAATTGTGCGTGGTCAACGCACTACTCAAGTAAATTAGTTGCATCACACATTAGGATTTTATGCAATCCATGCTACAAATACAAAAGCTTAAGTTAAAATTTTCATTGTACGATAACTCAGAGTAAGACCTTACTTACTTGATACTGGCTAGAAACAACGTCCTTGTATACCAACGTCTTAAGAACATTAAGAAATAATACATGCTTGGCAACGAGTACTTATTAATAATACGTATATGGACTAAATGAAAACCAATTATGCTTAGAAAAACAAATCTAAAAATGCAAAAATTTAACAGTGAAACATCAAGGTCTAGGATATGGGAATCACAATCAATTACAAAACCGGGAAATTTTCAAATGATCATGCAAATAATACAAAACGATTACAATGTTAAAGAAACAAGGGTTGGAAGTGCTGAAAACAAGACAATAAAGATATGAGGTTATTTATATGTCATCATCTGGACAGCTGAAGATTAATCTAATTTATGATTAACAACAGTAGTTCTATCTACGCAGTATACAAGTTGCATCTATTTTTTCAATGTTATGATATGTAATAATAGAAATATTATCTGAAGCGTATCCACAATTAGAAGTGAGAGGGGGTACAGAAAGCTTAGCAGAGCGGGCCAACATTTAGTAGGTGTAGGTCTGGATTATCGTGCCCTGCTTTGCAAACATTTAGTGTGACGTGTGTTAATAAAATGTATTACTTCCCTAGTTGTTTGCTCTGTTGAGACTTGTATTTGTCAATACTCGTAACAGTACACGTCCGCCTTTTCCCCTGCCTAAATACGTTTTTTGCTACAACATCTAAGTTATATATTCAATACGACTATAAGTTGGAATGAATTTGAAAACAAACAGGAACTACACCTAAGATTCGAAAAGGAATCTATGAAATTACACATTTTCATTCGGTGTCATTTTTAATCATGTTTGTTACAACGAGGAATGTCATTTTGACCGAAAACCTTTATCTCGAATAACTTGTAACTTTAGTCCGATCAAATCATTGGCCAAAACTATCACAAACGTGTCTGTTACTTCCGTAATAATATATCATGACTTAGATCCTTATTAATACGGAAGAGGTAAATTACGATATTGGTAGATTTCAGACAAAATGATTTGTCCAAAGATGTATATTTTTTCTTTACACTTAAAATTCAGTATCTGACTCATTACTGATATTGTATGAAATGTAATTAGTCTCCTATTTCCTAATGGTCATGAGGATAGCTATAGACCCATAGTTTTTACATTAATATAAAATGGCATAAATAAAATTGTCTGCGTACGTACAATATAATTACAATATAATCAGTATAGTTCAATAAAAATTAACATAACAATGGACAATACCAATCATTTGAATCTTCACTCTGAACCCAATTTGTCGAAATCTTAACCGAAACCGGCTTCAGCTATTTTGTACTTTAAACCATATAAAGTTCCCCCTGGTCATATTTCATAAAGATGATTAATTATGTATAATTCTTTCATGCATTTTTGTCAAAAAGCTATGTTTAACTTTTTTGTTTTGCAACTTCCTTCATTAAAATGTACAAATATATAATGCACGATGAACAGTCCATTCATCTAACGCAGATTTGTTCAATAGTTTATTCTGATACGGATGTCAACTTGTATGTGTTAAGCCAGTTCCGTGATATTTACAAATGTTTTACAATATCGATATCTCTGTTGTTTAGAGTCACGTATTTTGAAACTGAAATGACATTGCTGTCAATTCCCTTAGCGATTAGCAACAAACTAAATGTAAATATTTATCGATAATTAAATAGCACTTTGACTTTGACCCCGATGTAGCAAAACATTGTCTACTATACATGACAAATATCCTGTCGTATCAGCAAACAAAGCCCAAAAACAACATTGGTTTTGTCTGCAAAACGTTTTACATCCAATGTTTATTATCAGAGGTAGATGTAGAAAATAATAGCAGTGATAAGACCTATACTGCCACCACACTCTCCGAAGAAGAGATTGTGGAACACCATAAAACTGTGCTATCCTCTTTTGGTCTCTCTACCAAGGACGATGATTTTGATTTACCGTCTATGTACTGGATTCCTAAATTCCACAAGAATCCATACAAACAACGTTTCATAGCTGGATCTGCAAAATGTACCTCTTTCAAAACTTTTAACTTCTACACTTGCAACTGTCAAAGTGGGTCTGCAGTCCTACCACAACGCTTGTTACTCCCGTAGTGGTGAACTTTGAACAAACTTTGCGACAAACATGATGACTTTTCATTCATAATTGTCAACTTTCCTTTCATCTTTGGCAACATCCCTTCAGCACCTGCGTATGGAGTGTTCATATCACAACTCATACGTTATGCCAGAGCTTACCGAAACAACGCAGACTTTTTGTATCGCGCTAGAACTCTAACAAATAGGCTTCTGGAACTGGGTTCTGGAAGTTTTATGGTCGTCATTATGAACTCGTGGATCGTTATAGGGTATCCATCAGCACCATGAAAACTGATTTATTCAACGGGTCATAGTTTTCCTTTTCTCGTTTGTCTACCCCGGACTTGACTTTTTATGAGCAACTCGGCGGGTATTTCTAGAAAAAACAGAGGACGCTTACCCTACCGGTGTACCTGGTCCATGCTCCCAGTTTTTAGTGGATTCCGAGTTGCTCATTTGCTTTTGTTACTTTGTATGTATGATTTTAGTTACTTTATGTTCTTTGTTGTGTATATCTGTTTTCCATGTCTAGTCTTCGTCTAAGTGATGACTTCAACCTTGTAGCAACATAACCATGTTCCAGAAACCTATTTGTTAGAGTTCTAGCGCGATACAAAAAGTCGTATAACGTATGAGTTGTGATATGAACACTACATACGCAGGTGCTGAAGGGATGTTGCCAAAGATGAAAGGAAAGTTGACAATTTTGAATGAAAAGTCATCATGTTTGTCGCAAAGTTTGTTCAAAGGTTTTCCTTTACCATCGATTTCTAAGTGTAGGTGAAGATATGAGGCTGACTTCACAGTGTCGGTTGTATCCTTTATCTCAAGTTCTTTGGGGTAGATGCGATGTATCAAATCCTCGAAAATAGGATTGTTTAAAGATAATACGTCATCTATATAGCGGAAACTGAAATTAAAAGATCTAGCCAAACGATATGCTTTCTTTCGGATCAGATCAGCTATAAAGTCAGCATCATAAAAGTAAAGGAATGGGTCAGCAAGTATAGGAGCACAATTTGTTCCCATTGGAATGCCGATCGTTTGTTGAAGTACACGTCAACAACACTCGATAAGTATGTTGTCGATTAAAAATTTCAGCATTTTGTAAACATCTTCCTCTGTATATTTGGAAGATGATTTGGAATTATTTCTTACAAAATATGAGGAATCTCTACCAAGAACTATATATTTGTATCTAGGTGTACCATCTTTTTTGGAAAAACAACGATATATAATGTTTTTAAATCAGGATTTTTACTGAGTATGGGGAATAGAAGTATATGGTGTTAAAAGATTATAGGTTTTAATGCTATTATATTCAGAGAATAGTTTTGAATTAATTGTCTCCAAAAGATCTTTCAAATTTTTCAGGATCCATGTTGAATTAATACCACTACGGGAGTAACAAGCGTTGTGGTAGGACTGCAGATCCTCTTTGACAGTTGTAAGTATAGAGTTAAACGTTTTGAAAGAGATTTGGTGGTACATTCAAAGCAATGTTTTGTACTTTGCGATAAAGTTCAACCAGAAATAATGAAATTCATATGCTTCAGCGGATTATTTATTCATTGTTTGAAATGTTTGAAACAGCGGGGTTACCCGTTTCCCATGAGGACAACTGTCACATTTATTGTTTAGTTGAAGAAATATTAAAGGTAACCAAGATTCTAGCAGTGTCTAAAGAAACACATGTAACATATAACCTTAAGTCACATTTTATTTTATCATTTCAGTTAAGTTTAATCAAATTTTATTATGAGAATGAAGAATAAAAGGGAAATCAAGGGAACCAGAATTCGAACGGTAATCAAAAGGATAAAGACTAGACAAGGCAAATAGACATACACAACAAATGACACGAAGAAAAAAATAACACGTACAAATACAACTCCTTTGAAAACTAGGATCATTGACAAGGTGTACCGGCAGGGTAAGCGTCCACTAACAGACCCTAGCAAGTACAGTAATATGTATAAATGACTAGAATTTGTTAACTTGCTTGTGGCAATTAAGAGGTCTCAACAACCAAAATATAATAAAATCTTCCAAAGATTTTTTTCAGTTTGTAATACAAGAATATTTGCTTATAGCCATGTTATTCAACTATTGATTCTATTGCTATATTTTGTAAAAAGGTAATGACATGTTCTCTGTTAACAACCTCATTTAATTGTTCGCTAATAATATTTCGAAAAAGTTTTGATTAAATCAAAAGCAGTTTTCACTGTCTGAGTTACATATTCAAAATTTGATTGCATTGTGCATCAAACATTGTTTTATTATTGGAAGAACTAAAAAATATCTTTTGTCCAATGTCAAAACACCAAGACCGTGTCAATGAACTGTTAAAGTGAAATTGGGACCAACCGAGCATTGTCGGAACTAATGGGAGTATAGGTAATGTTTTCAAGTTATATACGCTATGGAATAGAATTATCGAGGGCGGTCATGGCTTGTAATGACTTTCTTGCGTAGAAAGTATTTTTGCTTTGTATCACAAATACAACAACTACGCGTTTTAATATATCACGATAACATCAATCTTTGAGGATAGTTTCCGATTCCTAGACTAATGTAGTGGCCAAGCTGTTCGTCTGTCCATTTGTCCGTTTGCTCGTTTCCTGTTTCCATCAACAACTTATCTGAATTCGGTGAATCTTCACTGTTTTTAAATCGCACGATGTCATTTTTAAACTCCTATTTTGTTTTTCCATCTGAATGACCTTTGGGTTTCCACATGCAAAACATTGACGTTGTCATTGGTCATTAGGAAATCAAGGATGAATCATATACGACATTTATGTCATCACATGGCGCAATTGTTCACCTTCATCTTTGCTAAAGCGTGCTTGCTAACGAGCTTGTAAACAACACGGATATGTAATAAATTATTACCAAATATTCTCAACTTCTGTTTCTAGAAATGTTAAGAAAAACTATAAAGTAGACAATTGACAGGGAAACATCAAATTGTAGGATCACAATCAAGTACAGCATTTGGAACATTTCATATGAATGTGCGAAATGATACAAGAAAAAGATTATTAATCTCAAATTTTATTGAAGAAATATACTGGCTGCATCACCATATTCAATGTTATGATATTTGATAAAAGAAACGTCACCAGGGACGGATTTGCAATTCGAAGCCAAAGGGGAACAGGAGATTGTGCAAGGGGATGTGAAAATTTATTTAGCGGAGTCCTTAACAACTAAATGAGAAGGTGAATATTTACCAACATGCCTTGCATACAAAATACCACAATGCTTTCTCTCGGTTTTTAGCATTTTCAATACTATATTTGTCAAAACCAGTGATGGCACAGACCTGCTAAGCCACATCAAAAATACGCTTTTGGCTACAACATTTCATTTCAACGATCAATAAATTTTGATTTTTTCACAACGAAGGGACAGAAAACACTCCAAATATTCGAAAGGCAATCTATGAAATAACAAATTTTTGCATGGTTCGAAGTCTTAATTGGGAAGTATGACAAAAATTTATTTATGTTGACCAACTCATTTTTCTCGTATACATGTGCTATTTGTACATAAGGATAAGGATAAGCGTCCTCTGCTTTTCTAGAAACACCCGCCGAGTTGCTCATAAAAAGTCAAGTCCGGGGTAGACAAACGAGAAAAGGAAAACTATGACCCGTTGACTAATTCAGTTTTCATGGTGCAGATGGATACACCATAACGATCCACGAGTTTATGATGACGACCATAAAACTTCTGTAGTGATGAGTTCAATCTTGTAGCAACATAACTCTGTTCCAGAAGCCTATTTGTTAGAGTTCTAGCGCGATGCAAAACGTCTGCGTAGTTTCGGCAAGCTCTGGCATATTAACACAAAAGAGGTAAACTGCACACTTGATAGATTGTCGAATATAAAATATATAAAATATATAGCTCTAAATACATTTTTGTTACAATTTCCTTCATTTTATGATTGAAAATACATTACCAAAATTTGTCAAAGATTTTTCTCATGATTTAAAACTTTACACGGATGTACTTTGTAAAGTGTTAAGTCAGTTCCGTGATTTTGAATGCTTTATTTACTTTATAACAAGGAAATCTCCATTGTTCAGAGTCATTTATTCTGAAACTAAAAGGAAATGGTCTTTAATGACTAAAACGAATAGAAATGAAATGAATATTTATCAATGATGGTTAAAGCATTTTTTAACGTAATTAAAACCGAATTTTCCAGGTTTGTTTAACAGTTTATATCGTCTGTAAGTAATACAATCACTTAGAATGGCAGCAAATGTAATTTAAAACAAAATCTATATGAAGAATGATTAATATTGTTTTAACAATGTACGTCTTAATATTTAGGAAACATAGTAGTATTTATTTTCCTGGAAGAGGTTGACCAATCGTGTACCCTATTCAGATGAAAGGAAGTAGAAAGGACAGATTGGATTACTGACATAGTTTGTAATTATGATTTTTCTCTCTCAGAATCTTAAAAGATTAATTTTTTTTAAAACAATTAAGTTTATTTTTTTATTCTTAAAAAATGCATCGTTTATAAAAATTTTCAACAGACTGCATATTATTAATGAGTTATTAACCAATAAAATGCAAAACTTCCAGTACCTTCAAGCTTTTGATGGTGGTTGCAAAAAAGAGGGTCAACCATGGTGATTTTTCGATCTCTGAATGAAAGTACTACAACAATGGTTTTTGAGTCCTAGTTTTAATTAGAAATTACTGAAAAACTTGAAAAGGTTAGTATTGTCGGCTATGAGAAAATAAATACTACCGTTTTCCATATAGTCTTAGTGCATATGATATGCGCATTGGCAATTTAGATTTAAATGAATCTATCATAGGACACTCACAAATACAATCGGATACAATTAAATTGGTTTTAACAGTCTATATGCCGCAAATTGTAAATACAATGATTCTTAGTTTGATGCTCTTTTGTTTTATTTTTAACATGAAGAAAATCAGTTGATTAGTAATAATTTTACTAATAGTTAAGTACCTGTTTTAACCAAACCTTTCGAAACTGGAAACCTGTGTGAGACATGTTGAAAAATATATTCATATTAGTTTCAACACGTTTTGATCCTGTTTTTACCGAACACCTGCCCGAACACCATTTACTTTGAAGGTATTATTAATCATGAAGTACCAATTTTCGTGGGTTTCGTGGGTTTGGTAAATTTAGTTCCATTGCAAAGAAAATATTCCATTCGTTTATATAACAGAAATGTCAAATCCACGAATTCAAGAATCCACGAACTGATCATTTTCTCCGTAACAATGAAAATTGGTACCCATGAATAAAAGTACTTTAACAGTTGTCCGTTAAGTTAAGTGGAGACCTGTTTTACTGTAATTATACATAAACTATTTCCAAATTATTAATTATTTGTTTAGTAGCAGTCTTTTTAAAAATCATGCAAATTCTGTAAAATGTGATACACCTCAAAATGGCTACATATTTTTGTTTTTGTTAATTAGTTGCTTTATATGTATAATTATTTATTCCAATCTGTCTGTCCTTAGGATATAATCCAAGTGGAAAATCCAATAGTTTCTGTTGATTTTTTATGTCATTTACAGAGTTATCTCCCTTCATTTTGAATTATACTGTAAATTCTATATAACTTTCATCTCCTGAGAACAAGGGTTATGCGAAAAACCACATATTACTCTCTGTTTACTATGACATAAAAAAAAACACAAAAAATAAAAAAAAAATATGTAGGCCTTCCAACCATGAATCACATTTTGTATGATGATTATGTTGAGTGTTTCTTAAATCCCTATACATAAAAGGAGGTCCTTTGTGAAATAAGATAAGAAATTTATCATTACTTATGCTTTGACATATGCTTGGATCAAATGTTAAACAGCTTATATTTCTGTAAATTGACTACGAGTTGAACAGTCCAACAGTTGCAAAGGACGTTTCAAATGTATCCCAAGTGTCAATTAAGCAATTCCAAATCAATGAATGACTCACTTGGCGAAATACAAACATACATGTAAACAGTTTAAACTATAGCCAACTTGCAAATTGTCAATTAAGCAATTAAAAAAATATGAATCACTCACATAGTGAAATATAAATATACATGTAGACAGTTTATTCTTTTGCCAACTTGCAGCTAAAAAGTTAGAGAACAGTCGCTACAGTGTTATTACTATACTATAATAGAGAAATCATAGCCTGACCGCCATTAAAAGATGAAATCATAAAAATAACCATAATTTCTGTCTGTTTACCAAAATATAATTGCAGCACTAGCCCAGGATTAAAGTAACAGTGAAGGCGTGATCAAATTTGGTAAAAAATGAGTTTTCCGATAAAGAAAATACAGATACAAAGAAATGTTAGAGGCCATTAAAAAGTTCAGTTTCAAGCTTCGAGAATGAATGAATGGTTCGTATTTTTTGTTATAAAATTATAGCCAACAAATACTCCCCTCCCCTCAAAATCCTATTTGCTTGCAAAAATATAACTGTAAAATATAATTGATTTTCCAATCGAGGTGTGATGACTGACCTCTTCCCCCATTTTTAACAGTATGAGTGTATCGTATATTAAAAGGAACTGACCCTAACTTTTAATGATTATCATAAAAAGACTGTAAAATTCATTTTATAGGTATTTATGGATAGTAAATTGGACGGAAAGAGTCATGCTGAAACTTTTATAGGATTGAAGATATAGCCTTTCCATTTTTGAACTAATAACAAAAAAGGCGATACAAAGTTTCACAACTATACTGTAGCTGCAGACAAAAAAAACATTAAGGATGAACTTGTTATGAAATTACAGTAACAAATGAATTTAAGCCAATAGTCCATTTGAAATGGGAGCATGATGATGAAAAATGGGATATTTCAGATTTGTACTTTTCAATTTCTCTTAGTTAAGTTATATTTCTGTATAAAAGAATGAATCAATAATGACAATTCTTTTCCTGGATTATACATAGTGATGTGTTTAAATACTACTGATTTTCAATTTATATTAAAATGATGCCTGATAAACAGTATATTAAGTTATTCAAGAAATAAATATTTGTTGTTTGTTAGTCTTGATTAACATCTTATTTAGTTTTTTTTTCCATTCAAATACTGTGGTCTTTTTGACAATCTCATGAAAACGTTGTTTGACATATATATTATATTCTTAAGACTATTATGTCTTATTTTCATTTTCTTATCTACGATTTGTGGTATCAATTACGTGCAAATCTATGCATTTATATATCATGATATCCTTATATTTCAGTCTTTTTTTATATGCTATAAAGACCAATTATTTTGTCTGTAAGATGAACATCATTTCAGTAGCAGTCTTTATAAAAATCCGACAAGCGGTCATTCATACATGTTAAAAACCCACAGAATTTACTGTTTCCAGTCTCAATTTTTCATTTTTGCTGTGTGCTTTTAAATGTATAAGCACTTTGCAAGAGTTATCGTTCTTGCAGATGTTATTGATTGGATCCTGATGATTATGAAGCATGTTTTCTCAATCATTTGTTATGAATTCTGGTCACCAATGAAGAAGTCATAGTTTGAGGATTTCTTTGTTTTTATTTGAAAATTTATAAAATCCGAAAGTGCCCATATGCTTAGGAATTCCATAAAACCAAAAACAATAACGTGTTTTAAAAGGTAAATTCTAAAATTTCAAGTTGATATCTATAAAGAAATAAAGTTTGGGGAGAGATTTACTAATGTAATTTCAGAAATTGTAATTAGTGAACAAAATGTAAAAGACTCTCTCTCAATAATGGATCCAACAAAGCGATGAGATTGGTCATTATAAGCAATATAATGTAACTGGGAGTCAAGGAAGTGATAGTGCGATCGTTATGTTTACCTTTTACCCGTTCACTTACAGAAAATTATTACCCTTCACAGTGGAAAATTGCCTATGTCATTCCCTAATATTTATAAAAGGAGATAAATCTACCCCTTGCAACTATCGTCCCGTTTCGATTTTGTTATGTACAGAGAAGAAAGGTAGTTTAAGTACGTTTATAATCATTTACCTGCGAACCGATCACTATATTAGTTCAAATAAGGTTAAATTTCTGGATACTCTACAACTCATCAATTGATCGAAATGTATAACGATAGAATTTAAGTATTGAATAAAAGATAAGATACAAGCGTAACATTTGCAGACATTTGTATGACTTTCGACAATGTTTGGATAAGGGGACTAGTTATGAAATTAGAAAAATATGGAATTCAAGGAAATTTGTTATCTTGGATTAAAATCTTCTTAATTGTAGATCTTAAAAAGATTAGCTCAAATATATTTTATCCTCGATAGGTATTTGAATGCTAGTGTGCCCCAGGGATCAGTACTTGGTTCCTGGCTTTTCCTAGTGTATATAAACAATTTACCAGATGGAATGTCAGGTTTCGGAAGACTCTTTGCTGACGATACGTCAATAGGTCATGTAACAAATGATGAATTTAACCTGAAGTAGAATATTTTTAAATAATTGGTCATTCAAATGGTTACCCATCAAATGATAAAATATTTTCCCTGAAAGAACCAGCTAAATACTTATATCATACATGAAAAAAAAATGTAGAATATTGAATTATGATTTATATATGTCGAACTTCATGATTCCAAATGCGATACTTTCTCTTATATTGTAACATATTTGATTTGCAAAGAAGAGGTTTATTGAATGATCTATAATATTTACAAGCTTCCGTAACTTTGGAATTGTTGCTTTTTGGTCCCGAACATTTCGGTATTGATGAAAAATATTCATCTTTGAAAAGGAAGCAATTGTTTATAAAAAAACAAAAGGTTTACTTAATAATATTATCTTTACATTCTCAAAATGTAGTTTTGTTTTACATCAAATTGATTGATGCCAACCTGGTCTTTGCCATTGTCGGTTTTGTTTGCATCTGATGGTATTTTGATTTTATTTTATTCTGAGCATGATTAACAGATGAATATAAAACTGGAAGCAAAATATCAATAAATTGACTTAGGAAATTATAGTTATGGAAACTGCTTTGTTACTGCATGTTTGTTATTTATTCACTGTATCTTAGCTTTGCTGTGCCATTTGTATGTATAAAATGAATTTTACTTGGAAGGAAGCAAAATATTTCAAAGCCGAATTCTCAGAAATGACCTCGTGGCCTACTTTTTGACCCCGGTTTCCATGACATCGCTGTACTTATTTTTTTAGGAAACATGCGTATTTATGTTTCTAATGTAAATATCTTTCAACCTTTATAAGTTTGGAAAAATCCCTCTAGGGGGTAGGTTTTGTTAAGTGGTATATGAACTACTAGTTTTAACAGGAATCGTGCCCCTTCTTTTTTGTATGCTTTTTTGTTCTGTTTTATAATGTAATTTAATGTTTGTACTGTTTTGTTGTTTATTTGTTTATTTTTTTTAAATGATTTTTGTTTTCCCTGTCTATGGCATTGTTTTGTTGACAGAGGAATTCCCATCGTTAGTTTCTTTGATAGAGCAACTTTGTTATGAAGAGAACCCAGATCGACGTTCAATAGGCAAGTGCGCAATAATGAAAACCGGGAATGCGAGTATCACAACACATAAACTAGTTTGAAATCGCAAATAACTGGAAGAACATAAGCAACTGATCACCACTAAAAATGTTTTAACAATGACAACATTTTACCTCTTACCAATTTTTCACATTTTCATTCGAACGACATACATATAAAAGAATTTGTGTTTGCTTTCAATTGCATTGTTTAAATGTAGCGATAAATATTTACAAAAACATCAAAAGCAAAATCATTTATTTCGATGAAGATTACATCAGAAATGGTTGATCATCGATGATATTGTGTAATGATACGATCAGAAATAGAAAATCAATAATCTGTTCTTTTCTTTGTTTCATTGACGTTGCACTCAGTCGCAAATACATCTATAGGCCCATCTTGTCCAAAGACAAGATGATTTCACTCGTCAGCAGTATCCTCCATTTCGACCTAAGTCCTGCTTACAGCGATCTTTGCAACTTTTCCATAGTTTTCCGGTACCCGAAGAACTCTATCGAGTACACCCATTCCAAGTAGGCCAACAATATGATAGAGTACCTCATCTGACGCTAGATGGAACGACCGTAAGTGTAACCACAAAAATAACAGTTTTGGTATATTTGTTCATTTTGGCGGACTAAATTAGAACAAAATAATCTCCATTCTCTCACTGCAGTGATATATAGTTTCCTATACTCAAGATAACTGATTTCAATAAAGTCCATATTTACAAAGAGAAATTGTACCTGGGCAACGTTTGATTAACCGCAAAACAATTGAGAAGGATTGTATTGCATGATTTTGCTCTCAGTAACGGCAACCTCTTGCATAAATTTATCAATACATTAAAGATGCAGTTTTGTAATGTAAATGCTACTGCAAGGGAGATATATATCAATCAGTCATTAGGTCTCACTAACCACTTCCGGATCAAATGGCCACCCCCATGTAGTACCAAAAACACACTGAACCTAGACATATGCATTGTAAGTGCATTATTTGTGTGTATTATGATTAAAAGTAGTCAAAATAAAGCTGAGAATGTGTACTTTAAATTCATGTATGTAATTAACTACAAAAGTGTATGAATATTGTTTACATGTGTAAGTAATTTGCCTCCATGCTGACAGTTAGCAGAAAAGGTAAAAATGTGGATTTTCAGTATTATTTATTCAAGTTAAATTTTTGAAGAATTTCTACAATCATCGTACCATTAGCATTTTGATTTCGGACGCCTTTTTTTCCGCGCTTCGCAATGGTATGCAATTTTAAGATGTAATTTGACCAGTGAAGTTTGAAAATTACTTTTTTAACATGTAAAGTAATGGAAACGTCAGAAGTGGTTAGTGAGACCTTACCTTATCAGTGCTGAAGTCTTCAAAAGTAATCATACCATTTTCCATGTTCCCTTAACCTCGAACGTTTAAAATACTTCAAAATATTTTTTTAAATTTGATATGATATCAAAACAATATTATCCATGTCAACATTGGACATGAATCACATTCCACGTGTACATGTACATCTAAAATATAGACTCGTAGAAGCTACGCATTATATATTATAATTTACATTTTAATCAATACACAACCCTTTTAATATTGGACTTTTTAAATAGCTCAATATAATGTGAAAAAGATTATTAAACGATGATTAAATGCAAAAAAAAAAATAATAATTTAGAAATAAGTTGTAAATTGCCAAGTAATATATTCACATGTATTATTATTAAAGTTAGCCACATTGAAAAGGTAAACGCAAAACTATTACAGATAAATAAAAAAATTGCATAACGCATGACGACTAAGAATTGGTGGTTTGTTTACCTTATACAATATTACTAATGCAAATTATTGATAATGCAACTAAAAATAAGTTGTACCATGTAAGGCTTTAAGATACTGTTTTCAATAGATAATTGTTTTCTAAACATGTACGTATTATGTTCGTAGTCAATTTTAAATGTCTTTTTATTTTTAATACAAATAAATTTTGAATCGTCAATTAATAAACAAGATATTGACCTTTCCACTCAGGACTTCGGGAGTTAATGTGTCTATGGACGCTCTTAAATCTTCAAACTCTGATAAGTTTTATCATATCATTCTTTCTGGATCTATTATGTAAACGTTGCTGGTATATGTTTCTTACTGCTAACGAAAAGGTGTATTTCATCGGATATATCATAAATTCCAATCAACCGAAGTCCAGGGGCATCTTTGAAAATATAAAAGAAAACATTACATCATACAAAGGAATTTGCACTAATTTTACAGAAATAAAATTATCATTTTATTTAGCATGTTGGATTGCTTAAAACTTTTCTTAGTTGTCTGCTTGTGTTGTGCACATAAATGACTTGTGATTATATTTACAATTAAAAACTTAAAAAAAACATTATATTGATTTATAGAATTAATAAAAAGTAGATATGGCGAGTTGATACTTACCGGTCTAACTGCCACATTCATACCTCCTTGTAAACAAAGTTCAAAATTTCACATACAACACATTTTAAGTAGGTATTTTTTTCTACGACAATGTGAAATTATTAAATCTAGTTTTTCGACAAAAATATCCACCCTATTCACATTTTATAGCTGAAATAGTCAATGATAAGATGTTGAATTTGTCAAATGAAAAATTTTACTATGCACCTTTGGTATTAACCAGTTAGCAAGGGATCACTTATTTAAAAAAAGAATGTCCGAGAGAAAAACGACCGTTGAAAATCCACCTCTGTAATACAATTAAAATTAAATGACGCCCGTATTATTTGGGTTGTAAGGATCCAGGTGATGGTGCCACGGCGCACCGGACCACCCCATTGCCCTTTTTTTCAATGTGGTACATGTATTACTTAACGTCTGGCTAATTAGCATTTCATAATAACTGATAGAATTGATAAACCCTTACGTGTTGTACCTGGTGTTAAATTGTGAAACAACTTATTGAAGAATTCTTCAGAGTAGCCAAGTATGTTAAACCCAATGACTAGATCCTCAACCTCTAGACAATAACGTTTACCTCATGATCATTTACTGAAAAACATAAAATACCATATACAGCAGATGCTGTTAAGATTACCGCTCATAAAAAGAAAATTTATAATTTCAAAATCAAAATCTTCTCGTTTGTCATATATTTTTGTACTACGATGATTACTATCGTCGACTTTAAGGTACAGGTCGCGCATCAATCTGTGTCAGATATCTCCATAATTTTAAATTCTGGTGGATAAATAAATCGAATCCATTCTATTGAAACAAATACCGAAACAGCAAAGTATAACAATATGTAATCAAGTAGTATAAGGACAGTCTCGGAGAGTAGTAGCTTTTCCAGTAGCAACTATTATAATTTGTAGCCTATAAAAATAGTTCGATTTAAGTAAAATGAATTTTTTATACTTTCTGCTTGAAAAAAGTGAGTATACATATTATTATCGTAATGTTCGTCCTACGTTCGCCTGTCTGTCTGTTCCTAGTTATAATAATCTGCGCAACTCATCTGAAATCGATAATGGAACTTTACCATGGGGACACCTGCAAATCCGCAACTACTCTTAAATTGCTTAATTGAAATCTATGAAGCATTCACATACTTTTAAGAATATGATGCAATTGTGCATGTCTTATTTTGTTTTTCCATCTGACTAATGGGGTTTCTCTGTGGTTTCTATGGTGGGGGCTGGGGTACATGTTTCGACAAGTTTGCTTTGTAAACAGTATGTCTAGTTAAGTTGATCAGCAGACAGCCCACATACAGAGATCCAACTTTCTTTAATGGACTTTCTCTCGGTGAGAAAATATGTGTAAAATCGTGAATCACAGATTAGGCAAGACGTATCTTTGATTCTGTAATTGTCATTTAACCAATAAATGAATTTTAGGGTACAGTTTATACGTAGTTATATGTTGGTTACTTTCAAATTTAATGCATTAGCACACTTTTACTTGACGCAAGCTCGGTAGAAAACTAGTCATTGTTTTATTCATGTTTATTTCATAAAATACAAGTACGGTCGAATGTGAAGATATAGGTTTCAATATAATACGTGTCGCACGAACGCTTATTCATTTAAGTACTTACACTGCACATAATTAAAGTAAGTGTGAAAAGTGCAAAACTAATTAGCCTCTGACAAAACAATTCTGACATTTAACTTGAGTTATACATGGACTATATTATTGGATTTTTATCAGGATATGTATGTTGACAAAAGAAATTTCCTCCAATTGCGCAATCAAATTAAGTGATAAGACTATTGTTATACAGATAGATTCGTCATAATCAAATGTTAAATATATATTTCGTGACAAAGAGAGATAAATCGAAATTTTAGAAACCACTTATTGACATTAGGATACAATTGTTATGTCAAGTAATGTCACATTATGTCATTTTATGTTTGTTGTCCGATTTCTCAAACAAGAATTAAAGGAAAAATATAATCACTTCAAAATTTATTTGATGTGGTTATTAGTAAAATATATATTTATTCTTGATTAATATTCGTCATTCTACAAACATGCATCTGGAGAAGAATAAACACGTTTTGTCATGTACAATGCCTTTATTCCTTTAATTACAATATACACTGGAATAAATTGTTATTTATGAATAATTTTAAATAGGGAAATACATAAAAAGACTCATTACCTTTTTAGTGCTGTTAAGATCAAATTTCCCTTTTCTGTGAAATTTTAGCAGATTATTTGTTCATTGTTTGATAAATGTTGAGTATCCACAAGATTGTTCATTCCCGCAAAGGTATGTGTCACTCCAAACACTAACTTTTAAAAACGTAGACTGTAGTGGCTACGATTTTTTTCTAATATCATGTACTATTGTCATATCCTTTTTAAACAATTGATCCAAATAAAAAAATGTCATAATAAAACAAATGATAGCAAAGTGTAGATATCTATCTTTTACCAGTTCAAGAACGGGTGAAACAAGCAAACAGGCCAGCAACGAATAAATATTGCGATTTTAATGTGGGCGATAGCTATTTTTTGTTTAAGAGCAGTTTGTATATGTAGAACTCACAAACGTGTACTGTGCCACAATCATGTTCGATTTGACAGACGTGTCCAAGAATACATCATACAATGACAAGCTTGTTTTGTGGCTTCCATAAACGTAGACTTCTTTGTCGTATTCATTAAGCTTCATAAGAACAATGTGAGATTTTCAAACGTGCGGAGACGTGTAGTGTTTTCGACGATTGCGCAAAAGCAGTGCCGCGTGCTATGAACATTACTTACATTGTTTGTGAAAAGGCTAAAATATGTCCGCTAATAACCAGTCCTGCATTTGTAATGCAAACACCAACCAACTAACAAACATACAAAAAATCAAACTCTTTATTTCTGATTATCAATAAAGCATTCACAAGTACAAAGGCCGCAGGTCACTGAATCAAATTTTTATGAAGAAAAAACCTAGGACTACAAACTCTAGTGCCAGGGCATTTACAATTCTGACGAGTCAGGCATGCATAACAAACAAAATGTTATATATCAAATTGAAATACTCCGACACAAATCATTTTTATAAAAAAATATTTTCTATATTAGCTGTTTGTAATCGATGATGTTTGTGATTAAGAGATTTTTCTTTAAATATTTTAAAAATGTTTTTGTCTGTTGGTTGGTTGATTTATGCCCTTTCATTTCAGGACTGGAAAAAAATAAATTTGAACCAAGTCGTATTTTTTATCATTAAGAATAACAACAGTAAACATTTAAAGAGTAACCAAGGGAATAAAGGTTATAGCGGTAATCAAAAGCATGTAATCCAGGGACAAAGACCAGACATGGAAAACAGACATACACAACAAAGAACATTAAGTAACTAAAATCATACATACAAAGTAACAAAAGCAAATGAGCCACTCCACTAAAAACTGGAAGCATGAACTAGGTGCACCGGTAGGGTAAGCGTCCTCTGCTTTTCTAGAAACACCCGCCGAGTTGCTCATAAAAAGTCAAGTCCGGGGTAGACAAACGAGGAAAGGAAAACTATGAGCCGTTGAATAAATCAGTTTTCATGGTGCAGATGGATACACCATAACGACCCACGAGTTCATGATGACGATCATAACACTTCTGTAGTGATGACTTCAATCATTGCATTCTCTGTTATCTTATCTCGTTTTGGAAAACCTTGTTCAATCCTAACTTGTGAACGGCTTGTGTGAGACGATGCACTGGTTCTTGTTAACAGTGATTTTATCTATTCCATTTGTAGTTTGTACTAAAGTTCAAACCCAGGATGAAATGTTCGAACTGCTTGTTGCTCTGAAAGGAGAAGTTAGCATCCTCAGGAGTGAAATGAATAAGTTACAAGGGACAGTTGGTAAATATTTTTTTTTTACAAATTTATAAATCCGTTTAAAAAGCTTAAGGATAGAATAGCATATTAGCAAATATTCTTATCAATAACTGAAGATTATGTGTGCAAGTTCTATGAAATAGTTTACCTTCTAAAAACCACTTGTGTATTAGGGAATAAAATAATGTTCTGACTGAAAAAAGATCCGGTATGGAAAATGTTGTGCGATTTTCTATTGTGTTTCAGATGAACTCGCAGCTGAAAATAGGTACTTAAAGACGGAAGTTCAAGATCAGAAAGATAAAAGATCGACTCTAGGTTTGTAGCACATCTACAAAAACTCAAACGAACAGTTTACCAAATTTGATCTCATTGTCAATTGTTTGTCAGCAATGATAAATTTTATCTCCGTTAACATTTAAAAACTTTGAACGCGGTAACATTTAAAAACTTTGAACGCGGTTTAAAAATATTTAGTGTTTGCCATACTATTACATGTTTTAATAATGTCTACAAAAGGTCACATATAGCGAATATACTACAAATCTGATGCATTCATATTAAGTAGCTGTCTTTGTAAGAATCATGCAAAATTTGAAAAAAATGTGATACATCCCAAAAAAGGCTACATATTATTATTTTTGTAATTACGTTGTTTCATGGGTCTATACTATGAAATGTGTAATTATTCATTCAAATCTGCCTGCTCGTAGGAGATATTCCACATTGAAAATTCAGTAGATTCTATTGTATTTGAGTGCCATTTACAGAGTTATATCCTTTAATTTTGAAATCTACAGTGCATTCTATATAATTTTTAACTTCTAAGGGCACGGGTTATATGACAAACCACATGTTAATTTCTGTTTACTATGACAGTTCATACAAAATATCAAAAATAAAAATATGTAGGCTTTTTACCCATTAATCACATTTTGGATGATCCTTAGCTAGAGTACTACTTAAACAACAAAACAAGCAAAAGCAGAACCATACTTAATCCTTGAGTTCAAACCGTCACTCTGAAAATTATTAGCAGGTAAACATGTCCAAACATTGACTTACTTGATAGGATAAGGGTTACAACAAAATTACCAACACTAATTCGATCCGATCTAAATCCAAGTCAAGTCCAAAACAAATGTGGCAAAATAGATATTACACCACCAGAGCAGTTGGTACCGCCACGGTCTTGACTTGGTACAGGCATTAGGATGTTTGACAAGGGGTTAGGTTCACTAAGTACAAAAATTTTCTTCAATTGTTGTTTTTGATATTCACTTTCGTTGAAAGGGGGTATTTAGAGTTTAATCAAAACAATAAATATCAATGCTTGGGTAATTTTTAGTTTTATTTTCAAACAATGTTCGGACCAAACCCTTTAAACGACAGTTTCATTGGTGTCTAAACGTTAATAAACGCGTTATTACCTTGTACCTGATAGAAACATGCTGTTGCTAAATTCTGCAAAAAATAAAACATATATTACAAAACCATGTATGTTTTTTAGATCTTGTTGCTGAAACAAACAACAAAACAACTATCGCTTTCTATGTTACTAAGCAAGAATCCGGTTTGATAGGACTACACCAGACCATAGAGTTTGAAAACGTCCATGAAAACACTGGAAATGGATACGACAAACGACATGGGCATTTTACAGCACCTTTAACTGGCCTCTACTTTTTTGCAGCTACAATTTACTCAAATCCTAACGCAGATATTAAGTGCGAATTGGTGAAAAACGGAGTACATTTAAGTTCACTCTATGCACCGAGACCAGGATCCGCTTCATCAACAATGAATGTTGTTGTAAGATTGTCTGTAGGGGATGTGGTTTGGGTTAGGCACTCAAGCTCAGCTACTCAAAGCTTGAATGCTAATAATTATTCTGCTTTTACTGGATTTCTGATTTCGTAGACCCCAAATGCAAAGGGTGCAATGCAATACTAATATTTTAAGAAAATGAATAAAAGTTTGATTAGATATGACTTGTTTTAATACTAACAAAAATCAATGATCTCCAAATTTTATACCAATCTGAAGTGGTCACATGGAAAAAACGTATTTGACTGATAATAATAGGACATTGCAATAACTAACTTTATCACTATTTTGTTTAGAATCCCTTTGATCTTGCTATACGATAATTTTCAATCTTACGCCAGTCGAGTGAGAATGAAAATTATCGCTAGTTTCTATGTCCTCGCGTGACATACAAGCAACACCGTAGTAATATTTGACGACCAAAATAACCATCTGTTTGTTTACTACGTATGAAATAATGGCTCATTTGTGGCAATATTTTCTAGTCTACAATGGAAAATGATTAAATACAGTAATTTACCCGATTACATTGAATAAATCCCCAAATTGTTTAAAAAAAAATTTAAATGCGATCGTCATAGTTAACCGATTTAAAAAAAAATGTGTATTACAGCTGCACAACAAACGTGACGTCACGTAGCACGTCGCTGAAAAATATTCCCGAATGGAAATTTTGCAGTGCTTATAAAACCTACATATTTAGGTCAAGAAAACTGAAAATAAAAGAAAATTGATACATTTTAATTCATCAAAACAGCGATAAACAGATTAGTAAATTTTTTTTCAACTCGCGGGAGTTTTTCATGCTCATCTGGTTGAAAAAAAAATATTAAATAATCTAATAATCCCATATCATTTTCGATATTAATAGTTAATTTATTTGAGACCTCAATATTTAGGCAGGATGCAGCTAAGACTTAATGGTTGAATAAATTATATTGACCTGATGAGGAATACTCTGTGTCTTAGCGTCTTTATCAGAAACAGAAGAACACTCAGTAAACCCCAGGATAAAGCGAGATCTTCTATGCGTGCAGTAAACATCTAAATATCGGCTTGTTGATGCATGTCGATACTTTCACTTTCCCGTAAGAAGAAAACATTAGATCAGATAGAAAATTATAATAACCTGTGTAATGAAAGCGGAAATACATTTTCTAAAATTCTATACTTAGAAAATTTCACCATAACACACAAATTTATACAACACCATAGAAATTCTTTTCAACTAGATTAGTTAATTGAATTGAAAAAGAATGAAGTTCGCATATGAATGAGATAAATGAGTAAATTATTTCAATGAAATAGACATATTAACAATATAAAAAAAACAGAAACAATCGTACTTCGTTGTTGTTACCCCAACATAAAACGTGTTGCTGGCGACCGGACTGAAGTTGGTTTACAGTTCACTATTCATTATTCACTATTGAAATGTGAAAAGTAAACTACTTTACCGACGCTTCTGTCGGAACACAATATACATACATTATGTGAACAGAACATTAAGCAATTACATGTCGGAAATAGTAACGGTACGTTTGGTTGATGTAAACGTACACTATTGTGTTTCAAAACGTTAGAACTTGCATGGGTTTGTTACGATTTCATTATTACTTAACATTTGGTGCCGTGACCAGGATATCAGGAAACTGAAAGCCTTTAGAGCTGGTCATAAAAGTAAATAGACTTTTACGGAAAACGAAAGAAGAAAACTTAGATGAAGAAGAACGTTCAGGATTGTTAGAGACTTAAGTGCAAAAACAGTGAATTATAAGTGGTTTAAATGAAGAAAAATTCGCATTATTAGAGGAAAAGGACATCGAGGAAGAAATTCTACAAACAGATGAGTATAAATTTCATATTAAGTCAGACACTTACGCACAATATACTCAACTCCTTTGACTCAAAGTTTCTCACAGAATGAATCAAACTTACAATTCAATTCCCAGTCCAATTCTAACGAGAACACAAATCAGCACAGTTCAATTCCATCCATACTGCAAATGTATCCAGACCAACTGTTTAGCAATCAGTCATCACTTGTCTATCATTTACCCACATTCAGCGGAGATCCTCTTACATGGCAGACCTTTTGGGACTCGTATGATACTGCAGTTTACTTCAATACATCACTCACAAATGTGCAGAAATTTAGTTAGCTCAAAGCCCAACTTATTGGTGCCGCCGAAAGTACGATAGAAGGGTTACCTCTCACAAATACAGACTACATGGAGACTATTACAGAAACGCTTATGGCGACCCCACAAAATTACAAATGCTTTCATGCAGGCCTTGCTAGAATTGCCAGCACCATTCAATAATCTCGCCAGTCTAGGTGCGTATTATGACAAACAAGAAACGTACATCCGTGGTTTAGAATCACTAGGCCGTTCGGTAAACTCATACGGAGCATTACTCGTACCGACGATTTTGAACAAACATCCAGCCGTGATTACACAGAATTTAGTCAGAGATCACGGATCTGATGATTCGGAACTTTGCAATCTACGCCGAGGAATTTTGAAGGAGATCACGATTTTGGAATCAACACAACGCAGAGCCGTACCACTAGCTACACGTTACGCACTTCAACCGACCGCATCTTTATTAACTAGTGCAAGTAAGAAAGGTAAACAGATCACGCATGAAAAAGTCGACACACGCGAGACACAAAATAATAATATTCGCCAGAAGCCTTGCGTTGATTGTCAAAAATCGCATGACCTCGCCAGACGCCTAAATGTCACAGGATACGAATACCGTTTATCCGTGGTCAATGGAAAGAAACTCTGTTTCAACTATTTAGGGTCCCACCGTTCTGCTGAATGCAATTCAAGATTTCGTTGTAGGAAATTTAGCAAAAAACACCACACCAGTATATGCAAGGAGAATGCAAGTTCAAGTGACCAGAAAGAAAGGTCAGTCAATGTCGCTTTTATCAAAAATGATAATTTGCCTACTACCGTGGACCTACACTCGTCCACAGTAGAGCCTTGTACGAATGTACTACTGAAAACTGCCGATACACCTGTTTGGGGAATCCAGTGCATTGATAGCAGTATATTATTTGATAAGGGTCTTTCATTACCCAAAATTTAGCAACAAAGCTTGGCGCGGAAATCGTCGATATAGAAACTATTCACTTATCTGCATTCGGAAATACAGAAAACAAGCGAAACTTACAGAGAGCGTGTTTTTACGTACAGTCAATCAACGAAGCAAAAATCAGAATGGAAGTCTTAGCTTGGTTGTTACAACAATCGCCAGTCCATTTTCTAATTATATGACCAATGACATCAAGAACTTGAAATACTTACGAGGATTACGCCTAGCTCATGCAATAACCAATGATTCAACATTTGCCATATCACTGCTTATTTGCACTGATTATTACTGGTATTTGGTCTTCGTCGAGGACAATGTTATCAGGGGGATTGGACCAACAGCTGTCAAACCCAAATTTGGATACCTTTTATCAGGGCCAGTAGTGAATTTGACGAGACCAAATCGACCAAATAATGTCGGCATGTTCAACATATTGACAGCACACAAACCGGAGGAGTTCGACTTGGAGCGATTCTGGAAGTTAATATCATTAGGAGTGAATAGCAAAACACAGGATGATACGGATTCAAACTATTTAGCCAGTTATCAGAAATCGTCGATCGAGGAAACCGTTACGTAGCAAAACTTCCATGGAAACCTGACAATGATCAATCGCCGACAAATTTCTCTGTCGCAAAAAGTAGAACCGAAAATGTTATTAGACGACTATTGCAAGTATACGGAAAAATCATCAAGGACCAGAAAATAAGGGATTTGCAGAAAAGGTTGAAAATCCAGAAAACGGAACCAATCCAGTACACTGTATTCCTCACCACTCTGTAAAGAAAGACTCAATTACAACACCGATTAGGATGGTGTATGATCGTAGTTGTAGACAAACACGAAATTTTCAGAGCGAATGATTGTTTAATGAATAAACCACCAGAATTAAACGATTTGACCAAACTGTTCATCAGATTTAGATTAAATTCTGTTGCTTTAGTAACAGATATTCAAAAAGCATTCATACAAGTAAGTTTACATGAGCAGGACCGCGATGCAACAATAATTTGTATGGTTGTGTAACCCAGACGATCCGAAAAGTGAGTTGACCACTTACAAATTTAGATCTGAATTATTCGGAGCTACTTGTTCTCCACTGATTTTGAGTGCTTTCTTGTTGAAGCACCTACACAAGACACCCACAGAGACTGCAAAAATACTTGAGAACGATATTTATATTGACAACATACTACCAAGCGTAAAAGACGAAAAAGAAGCTGAACGTATTATAAAGAAGTCAAACAATTTAATGTTACAAGGAGGATTTAATCTTCGCTCGTGGACTTCAAATAGCCAGCATCTGAGAGAACTTGCAGACAAAGACAACGTACTGGATACCGACAAGGAGATAAAAATTCTAGGAATGCGATAGAACGTAAAAAAACGACGAACTTTCTTATGAGAGAAATCCCGAGAAAATCATCGACAATTTTCGACCCGCTTGGACTATTGAGCCCTGTTAGTATTAGAGCAAACGTTTTTATTCAAAATGTGTGTAAGGAGAGGTACGACTGGGACAAACCGCTACCTGACAACGTGCAACAAGAATGGATTGAACTAGCTAAAGACATAGAGGACGCTTCCGAACTGACTTTTCCAAGATATTATTCTGTTGACAACAAAAGCTCAAGATCGTTACCTGTATTTGTTGACGCAAGTATGAAAGCTTACGGTGCAGTAGATTATCTTCAAAACGATCACAACACTGCTTTAATAATGGCAAAAAAGAGAGTTGCTGCCGTGAAAGAACTTACATTATCTCCACTGGAGTTAATGGCTGCCGTAATTGGAGCCATACTAGTGCATCATCTTACAGACGCTCTTGATTCTAAAGAAATCACTTTGTTGTCAGACAGCCAGATCGTGTTACAGTGGCTCAAAACATCAAAACCGCTTAAACGCTTCATTTCAAATCGTATCGGGGAGATTAAGGAACTGACAGCCAATTACAACTGGAAATATTGTCCGACAAATTAGATCCTGCGGATTTACTCACACGTGACATTGGTGCAAAACAATTCATTGAAAGCTCGCTATGGAAGAATGGACCGAAGTGATTAACTACAAAAAGCATGTACTCAGAATTGAAATTAAATAAGGATACAAGTTTCGTTTATCGCTGGATGTAAGAAACGAAAGTACTGAACAACAAGGAATTTTTATGATCATGGATATCAACAAATTTTCGTTCTCCAAACAGGTTCTAAGAATCACAGAGTACGTACTACGTTTCATTAGCAATTGTAGATCACAACCCATAGTCGAGCACATGAACCGTGTTTTGCACAGGAAATAAAAAATTATGCGATATTATGGATTGGCTCTTGTCAGAAACAAATTACATAGACAAATATATGACATTGACACGAAAAAAGAAAGATGGCAAGATTTTACCGAGAATCCGTCAATTGAAGCTATTTTAGACGAAAACAAAATGTAACGATGTAAAGGAAGAATGGGAAATGCGCCAATAGCAAAGGCTACAAAATTTCCCATCTGACTACCCGCAAATGTACCTTTAACAACTTTGATAGTAAGAGAAGCACCAAAAAGTATTTTACATTCAGGAGTAAACAACACAATTTCGCATATACGTCAAAGATATTGGATTCCTTGCAATTGTGACATGTCGTAAAGTGAATGGAGCACCTTATTCAAAAACCGGACCCACCGCCTTTGCCTAATATGTGGTTGCAAGAACCATCACCATTTACTGTAACTGGCATCGAATTTACTGGAGCAATGAACATAAAAGGTTGAGCACGGAAGTATTAAAGAGCTTACATTTGTTTGGTTACCTGCGCATTAACAACAGGAGTACACTTGGAGGTTTTACCGGATTTATCGGAAGGTTCGTTCATGAAAGGATTTAGACGCTTTACAAGTCGTAAATCAACACCGGAAGTGATAATTACAGACAACGCAGTAACTTTTTTTGCAGTATCAAATGCAATTAAAGAACCCAAAATGTTCAAGGACAAATTGCTAATTTAGGCATTTAATGGAAATTCATTCCAAGCCGCGCTCTGTGGTACGGAACTTTTTTGGAACGATTGGAATTACAAAAACCGCATTAAGGAAAGTTTTAGGAAAATCTTTTGTTGATATGGAAACCCTGAATCCCTTTGTGGCAGAAGTTGACATGATCATGAACGATAAATCAATAACATACATATCGCCCGACATTAACGACCCTGAACCTTTAACGCCGTCACATAACTAGAACATATATAACAATAATCAACTGTAATATTAATACTCAAAATATTTCTTCAAGTTCTTGTAGTACATACAAATAAAGATGCATCACTGAAGATACTGGCTTCATCTATTGAGTCTCTATATAAATTTCAAGAAAACCTGTATAGTAAATATATTTTTTTTATTTTTGTGCAAGATTGTTGAAGTTGAAGTGTTGTACAATGATAGATGATCCCTTGGAGAAAATGTTTTATGTAACGGGGACTCTCATACCACTTGCTATGCATGGGGGATTTGATCATATAAAATAAAATTGAAATAAACAGAATTTCAAAATGTAACAAACTGCGAACTTCGTTTACTGATGATTTCGATAATTTAGTTTAAATGTCAATACTGACTTTCAAAATAAAACATTGATATATCAATTCAAAACTGTAGTAAGAGTAAATATATCGTCAAAACTCAACAAGGTTGCTTGATAATATACTAATAAATGAAAAATACGTTGCAGTTCGTTGTTAATCATTTAATTTTGGTGATATCGTTTTCGGCGCATTTTTCAGTAATTGCTGGATAAAATTTCTCACCACCAGTTTAAGCGTGGCCTGTAGCTAGCATATCAGTCCATTGAGATTAGCTACAAACCGAGCATTTCAAAACAAGGTAGGTATGGCTCCAAATCTGATAACAAACTGTGGTAAATGCAATTTGTCATTGTGAAAAAATCGAAAGAAATGCTGTTCTACATGTAAATATGAATACGGAATATTGCTCTCTCATTTCCTTATATCCGCATTTGTACACTATAGTATTCAAACAATGATAACATGTGTTTTTAAATGGTTTCTTTGGTAGTCTTTTGGTTGTGAGTTTCAAGCTGTGGTCCATGCTAAAATGATTGTTGCAAATGATGAACGTTAAAATAGAAAAGATAATGTTATCTCAGTTATTTTATCACCGTATCGCATTATCTTTTCTTTGTTACACTTTATGTCCAATCAACATCTGTTTTTTTAACAGTGACATTTCCCATCACATTTCTTGAACGTTCAAAAGTTTCTTCTTAAGATGAATTACATGGCAGTTATCTTATCCGCCTTTCAAAGAGAAGATAGTGCCCCTGGAAAAAGAAGTCAATAGTCTCAGAGGAGAAGTAGGTACTTTCAATTATTTACAAGAAAGAAACTACTAGATTCGCCGTGGTAAATTACTTAAAAAGTGATCAAGCAATATTCAAGACAGATTATGGTTTTTAGAAAATTATTTTCAACCAAATTCACGTGTATAATTTGGACTTTTTTTATATTTTTCAAATAAATGTCAGTTAATGTTTTGCTTGGTCCCTTTTGTGGAATGCCGGAATGTACTCGCCATATTGGTAGCAAAATCAAAAAGTCAGCGTCCTTACAATCGCCGAATTGCTGAATAAAGGTAAACAAGTATCTTTTACAATTTTAATATAAGCTCTATTGCTCTGCAATAAAAACAAATCCTAGTCTATACCAAAAACTATCTGCATGCAAATATATTCAAATTTTGTGTAAACTATATAATTTGTACCTATAGATTTTTAATCAATGGTCAACGCGTTAAATGCACTGTAAATTTCCATGCTTGAAAAGAAAAGTAACGCGTTAGTACTTTTTATGGAAGATGTACATAACTACCAATTATAGTGTATCTTTCGATATGCTGCACACTTGTTTAAAGGAGTATTCTCTCGTCAGCGGCCCAAACATTAAAAATACATATAATAAATATAAATAAAATAAAATATACGTAGTGTATGAAACTAGCTAACATAACCTAACGTAAACAATTATTGTTATAAGTGTATACGCCTTCTAATTTTACAAAAAAAAGGTCAAAGCGTTTTGTTTACTTTGCCGTGTATTTAATCCGTGTTTTTCACAGTTTTTTTTTATTTGACAAATTGTGTTGTCTTTTTCCTGTGTTTATGTATCATGCATTATCTCAAAATTTCAATTATGAATTTTAAAGCAAAAATAGACTAAAACGAAGCGTGCCTTTCTGGAAAGAAGTACACCATGATCATATATACTTTCAATATTTCATTATTTTTTTTTTGGTTTTTCCTGGATTCCTACTTTTCTGGGTCTTAGGATTTTTTTTGCTTGTGATTTGTTGTTTCTTTATGTTCTTTATTTTACTTTATGTTACTTTATATTCTTTGTTGTGTATGTCTGTTTCCGTGTCCGGTCTTCGTACCTGGATACCATCCTTTTGATTACCGCTATAACCTTGTTTTACTTGATTACTCTTCTACATGTGACTTGTTGTTTCGATGCTTGTAGACTGTACAATTCTTGTTCTGTCGCATGATACTCAAATGCATCTAGGAAAACTATTAAATTCATTATGATGCAAATAACAAGGTAAAGGCATTTCTAAAACTGAATTAGGATATGATGGCGTAACTATAGGTGTGTTTATTTGTTCACAATATGTTCTACGTTATCAAGACATGCACAAAATGGTAATGGCATATCTATAACATGTTACTACACATGTCACTTAATTGTATACCATGTTAAAGAAAACAAAACGTTCATTGGCAGTCAGTAAGATAAACTGAAAGCTACAAACTGTCCACTCTAAACCACGTTTATACATGCTGATTGATTGATTGATTATGGTTGAACACCCTATGGATTTCAGGACGAAAACGAATGACCAGTCGAACAGATTAGGATCTTAATTGTGCTAGCTCCAAAAACGGATAGTCCGCAGGTAGACAGGCCATCTCTATCGCGCACATTCTGACCCAGAGCTAACCAGGCGTCACATAATATTCTCAAATACCACGTGCTGGGTGAATAAGCAATACGTACCAATTAAAAAACCGTTGATGTGACTTGTCCGGGGATCTAATCAACTACCATCATTACTAGAAGCGAGCACATTACCCTGAGACCATGGGAGCGGTATATAAACACATGAAAGTCATTGAATGCTAAATATGAAGGAAATAGTCTGAGTCTTAATTTGGAAACACGACATTGTTATTTTCACGTTTCTAAAAAATTCATGAAAAAAAAGATTGAAGTATATATTTAAGAGTATTTTTAAATGTATAATATTCTTTTTGTGTGAAGTGTACACACATATGAGATCACAAAAAAATATGTTCATACGATTTTAAAACTGCATTTATACACACAAATTGATTGATTAATTATTGTTGAACATCTTATGGAATTTAGGACGAAAACGACCAGTCTATCAAATTATGCAATGCGCTAGTCCGACTCGCCGACTCGTATATTTATTGCTCTAGCTCACAAAAGCAATAGTCCGCAGGTAGGCATGCCATCACTCTCGGGCACATCCTGACCTCGAGCCAACTAGTCGTCACATTATCCACTCAAATGCCACGTGCTGAGCGAATAAGCATTGAGTAGCAACTAAAACGGCTTTTGTATGAATCAATTTGGGATAGAGCGAGTACGCTTCCCTTAGACCAAGAAAACGGTTAATAAACGCAGGGAAGTCATTTGAGGGAAATTGTCCGAATTTTGAAAAGAACAACATTGTAATTTGCACGTTTATAACAAATTATTTGAAGTCTAAAGTACATATTGAAAAGTATAATTGTAGTTCCTTTTGTGAGAGGTGAACATAGATATTAGATTACAAGAAAATATATGTTTCATACAATTAAAAAAGTAAACTTTCATGTTTGAAAGAGTAATGAAGGCAACAAAGATTCTAGCGGATATTTTTAGAAAACAAGTCTGGAACAACGACCAGTACAGGGAGAACAAACACACATAACAAAGAACATAAAATAACCAAAATAATACGTACAAAGAAAAAAGTACTCAAATATGGACTGCATTCCTAGAATCACCCGCCGAGTTGCTCATTTAAAAAGTTATTTGGGGTAGACGAAAGGAACAGAAAACTGTGACAGATTGAGCAAATAGATTTTCATGGTGCAGATTAATACATCGTAACGATCCAAGAATTCATGATGACGACCATAAGACTTCTGTAGTGAAGACTTGAATCTTGTAGCAACAAAATCCTGTTTCAGAAGCCTAATAGTAAGAAGAGTTGTGGTATGACAACTCCAAATGCAAGTTCTGAAGGAATGTTGCTACAGATGAAAGGAAAGTTAACAATACGGAATGGAAAGTCATCGTTTGTCGTATAGTTTACCTGTTCCATCGATCTCTAACTGCAGGTCAAGATATGTGGCTGACTTCACAGTGCATGTAGTATCCTTTATCTCAAGTTATTTTGTGTATTTTACTTCTTTAGCAATTTGGTGTGTTGTGATTTCATTCCTGACTTCTTTGAATGATATAGTTGCTCGAGTGCAGTGTTTTTCAATTCGTATGCTTTACCAGAAATACTGCCCATTTTATTATGTATAAGATAAGGCGGGGCAGTCTTTAAACAAGCTACCGAAATAGAAAAATTACAATAACAAAAAATTAGAAAAGAAAGGTTGTCATTCATTTATTTATAGGATCCTCATCATATCATATGTGATAACCCCTTTTTTCAACAGTTAACTGATGGATTTTCTGCTAGTTGCAAGACAACCCACGCTTTCAGAGGATTCAAAGTCACTATCGTTTAAAATGGTACTTGTTCATATGATGTCCCCCGTCTATACCTTTGTTAATTTGTAAATTTGGTTATTGATTACACTCTAATGATGCTTCCTAATGACACTTTCCAATTTTGATAGGGACAAATTGTAATACTATAACAATCTATATAGTGTAGGTTGTGTTTGTTCATCATCATTTTCAATACGTTAACATTGTAATATGATATTAACGGTTCCCATATCGACCTGTACAATGACAAAGTATAACATTGTATCTATTAAAAGAGAAAACACTCATTGAGAAATTTTATTATTGTTCAATTTCTCTGTGTTTAAAAGTCAGAAACTGTCTACTTTACGTGTTGCTCCTTTTTGGACGGTTCACTAGGTGACTTTTCTAAAAGAGAATCAAAGCTCAAAGATAGAAAGTTAAAATCATTCAAGTTTGATGAATAAAATATACTGTACATGTGTATTAATAATAATCAAGATAATAATCGAGCTTTATATATTTCTTTTTTGTTTCAGGAGGTGTTTGTTTATACCTTCCAAAGTTTCAAAGCAATTTTATATAAAAGAGCGCAAAGATACATCTACACGAATTATAGTCTTTTGTATTGTTCTCAAGTTTTTGATATTTTTAATTATTTATTAATCCCCGTGCAGGTCCGGGTGTCAAAAGAATAGACTCGCAGCGGCGCTAAGCTTGTCGTAAAAGGCGCCTAAATAGTGCTCAGAACCCTGGCCGAGGGCTAGGGCGCTTTGCCCACAGAGCAACTGGGTTGTGTGCCCTAGGTGGTGGATTGGGGTAACCCTGGCGTGTTACATGCTGGGGTTGCCAGGCTATAATACGGAAAACCTGACCGCAAATCATAGTGGTGCACCGTGTTGGGAAAAAAAGGCCACATTCCTCGCACGTTAAAGAACCCTTATGTGGTATTCTCCCTGAGTAGGAACCATAGGGCTCTGCCACATAAGACTAAATTGCCCGACCCTATCCACTTTTCCCTATTTCCAGTGGCAATCAAAATTTGTCGACCCCATTATCCTTGTGTCCAACCCCATTTTTCATTTCATCATCATTTCATGTTCATTTTATCATCCATTTCGTGTTTATCGCCAGATTATAGCTGAAATATTGCTGTTCGGGCGTTGAACCCCAACAATCAATTCATCATCAAGCTTATTATTATTAAAACGTATCACGTTTTTTACTGTAAACGTATTTTCAAAAAGTAGCATATTATAAATATTTTTGAAGGGGTTGTATTGTTGTAAATATATTCGGTCCTTTATAGTACAAATTGTACAGACATTTAGAATCTTAAGTTACCTTTATCCCATGTCTCCTCGAGTTGTTCTTGATTTCCCTTGTCACCCTTTTCATGGTTTGCTGGAATCAAAGTAGGGTAATGTAATCATAATTAATTTCATTTTTTACGAAGCAAAATAAATCTCATTATTATTAACTATGTATAAAAAAAATAAATAAAGTTATATATTATAATCTTGAAAAGCTTTTGTTTCCCCTTTGATTTAAATTTAATATAAAAAAAACAGACCTTGGTGATTTCATTTATTAGAATTAGGGTTTAAGAAAATTTTGAAGAAAATCTCAATTTAAGATTTTTAAAACTGTCCCACACTTCTGTTGTTTTGTTCAAACATTAATAAGTAATTTCCATAGTATCAACAGATTGATCCTAAGTGAATTTATTCATTCTTTAATTTTCTAACTGATTTATTAGTAGTCTAAGCGTAAAAACGAGTTTTTTTTTTGCTAAGACAAACAAAACAAGGCAAGATTTGTCGATTCTGCCCAACCAATTTACCGTTTGCCGTAAATTAAACCCTCAAATGACCACAAATCATGAAATCACCTTTTGCCCATCCTTGTATATCTTGCTGGGCAATGTTAGTCCAAACATGTTTTTATATAAAAGCAGCAGGCCAGTGTTTATCCCTTTTTGCGTATGTTCAGAATGGTGTATACTGAATACGAAAGAAATGTTGGAAATTTTACATTTATACAAGAAACTTAACCAACTGGATTTCATACACACTAAAATTCGTAAAAAATGAATATACATTTTGCGTATAAACTTTGCAATATTGAATACATGTAGGGACCTGTGTGATATGTTAACATTGAACAAATACTAGTACATGTATTTGAGATATTTTTCCGCATTAAGAAAGCAGTCTTGAAAGAATTTTCCTTTTGATTTTCCGAAATTCAAATTAAGGATCAGGAGAGAGTCACTAGCTTGATATTAAAACTGTGTTTCAAATTTTACCGGACTACATTGGATAATAGAATTCGTTGCGACATTTATAACCAAAGAAAGCAATATCCTTATGCAACGAGCTAATGGTTTCGAATATTTAGAAACGCATCAAATGGCCACAACTCATGAGATCACCTTGTGCCCATTCTTTTAGATCTTGCTCAAAAGCTTCCAGTGTTTCTTGATTTATCCCAAATGCATTACCAGCTGAAAAAATAAATATAATATACGTTTCGTTGAAAAATAGTTATATACAATGAACAGTTGTCTCCACATATGTTAATAGATATTGTTTTGTTTATTTATGTTTTTGGGGCGATCATGAATTACCAAACCAAAACCAAATTATTTCCATGTAACAAATGTTTAGTCAGAACATTATCAAGACATTTAAAAAAAAAACAATACTTTGGAAATATTATGTCTTTTATCAAACGAGTAAAAATAGTTTTGAGGTATAAACCCATAATACAGATCTGAGAATTACATTATTTTTTTAATTCCATTACTGTAAAGTAAAACAATATTGCGCTTTCTTATTTTTTTCGGAAAATGCTAAAGTCTTCAGTCTGCAATATGGCAAACAAATGCTTACATAATTGATCCTGGATATATAAACCGTAGAAAGGAATTGAATATAGGATAAATTATTATACCGCAATAATAAGTGCACGCAACATTTTAAGAAGTCAACGCATCTATGGCTGTCTTTTGAGATGTTTGTTCAAGAGATATTTCTTCTCTTGCACATTCGTATGATGCTCTCGGTAACTAGGTGATGGAGAACCTACACTAAATCGAAATTTTACAAATGCCCAACTTTGGAAATTGTATCTATGCAACAGATATCAAAGATCACCGTACTGTCAACTCTGTAACATCTGTTCACATACCTTATTTTTGATTTTCCTACCGTAATCTAAACCCGTAGATTAAAAAAGACGGAGTTTAAAGAAGCAAAAATAATTACTTGTAACAAAAACACACCAACAAAAAATGTCTCCTGAACAAGAATTAAGCTTATAATGTTTTTATCTTTCATCGAACAACTGATCTTAAAATTGTCGTAACCTTAGTCTGCTTCTTGAAAAGGTAGTTCTCGAATTATCAGGGTTTCTTTGGTTCGGCAGTTGGAAATATTGAAACTAAAGAAATATGTTCATTTGATCTTATTCGAAGTGGAAAATCTAAAATGATGTATAACAATACAAGAAAGTTTAATTAAAGACAAAATGAATTATACATTTTTCGAAATAATCTTTTATTTATTCCCTAATTTTCTTACCTATATTTTGTTCTTGTGGATCTTTTTCTAGAGTTTTCCTATTTTCCGGGATATTCCTATTTTTACTTTGTGGATGGGAAGACGGAAAGGTTTTTGTTGCTGAAAATAAGAATAAGATTAAAAAAAAGGAAAAGTGTAAGGTATAGCTAATACCATCTAATCTTCTGTTCTCACAAAAATCATGTTTATACTGCAATCGTTTTGTTTCAGCTACCAACAAAATGCACTGACATTGTATTTACTGATGATATATGGTCACAAATACTAAATACTATTTTAGCTCCCCTTACCTCCTAACCCTTGCATGAACTACCGTTTTATCATGGCGTCAATGTCGGTGGCTTCTAGTCGGGATGTAATGAACACGTAGTAAAAAATTAAACTCATAAAATATGATCAGGATTGCAGCAAACAGACAATAACAGTTTATTAACTAAAGTAAAAAAAAATATACAATATACCAATTCGGTATCCTCCGTAAATTCTTTCTATTTGAAAGAGTAATCAAGGGAACCAAGGTTATAGCGGTAATCAAAAGAATGTAATCCAGGGACAAAGACCAGACATGGAAAACAGACATAAGAACAAAGAACACAAAGTTACCATAATCATACATACAAAGTAACAAAAGCAAATGAGCAACTCGGACTCCACTAGAAACTGGGAGCATAGACCAGGTGCATCGGTAGGGTAAGCGTCCTCTGCTTTTCTAGAAACACCCGCCGAGTTGCTCATAAAAGTCAAGTTTGGGGTAGACAAACGAGGAAAGGAAAACTCTGACCCTATGAAAACTATATCTGAAGACATCAAATAAGGTTTTGTTCTTCTTCTGCTATGATATAAAATGGATACATTTATGAAATAATTTAACTTTAGCAATTTAAAGGAGATATTACAAATTCTTTTAGGGCAGAGCGTTGTGGATAGAATAAAAGTAAAAAAAAATGATTCCTGCGTATGGAGTGTTCATATCACAGCTCATACGTTATGCCAGAGCTTGTCGAAACTACGCAGACGTTTTGTATCGCACTAGAACTCTAACAAATAGGCTTCTAGAACAGGGTTATGTTGCTGCAAGATTGAAGTCATCACTACAGAAGTTTTATGGTTGTTATCATGAACTCGTGGATCGTTATGGTGTATCCATCAGCACCATGAAAACTGATTTATTCAACGGGTCATAGTTTTCCTTCCCTCGTTTGTCTACCCCGGACATGACTTTTTATGAGCAACTCGGTGGGTGTTTCTAGAAAAGCAGAGGACGCTTACCCTACCGGTGCATCTGGTCCATGCTCCCAGTTTTAGTGGAGTCCGAGTTGCTCATTTACTTTTGTTACTTTGTATGTATGATTTTAGTAACTTTGTGTTCTTTGTTGTGTATGTCTGTTTTCCATGTGTAGTCTTTGTCCCTGGATTACATTCTTTTGATTACCGCTATAACCTTGACTACTCTTTCAATTATCGTTTAAATTTATCACACGGTAGTCGAGTGGTTAAGGCACTGGGCTTGTAACCACGCGTTCGGCACTACTGTGGGTTCGAATCCCACATGTGTCCAGGATATTCATCAGATAACTACCTTAGACCTATATATTACAAAATTTCCTGCTTGGAATATCATATTTTATTTTTCACAATACTTGTGTCCATGCAAAAACATTGACTAAATGACTAAACGGCCGTGAACCAGGTTAAAAAGTTGTTCATAGCTGACTAACTATTAACCAGTTTTCGTTAAAATAAATATTACCTATCCATTCATATTTAAATAAGAGTCATGCATTGTTTTTAACATTCATCTGGTAATTCTGGGCATCTGATAATCAATCTTTCCGAGTCGTAACCTTCACAATAAGAATCTTTCACATCTACATAATAATTCACAAAATAGGTGATTCTTCTTTAAGTAACTTTTGGCATCAATTTTCTTATATGTAGTAATACAATCATACAAATGCAATAAAATAACATACCGTTAGCGGCAGAAATGATGATTCCAATTAGAACAATAGCGACAGAGATGATTCTAAAAGTTGCCATCATCTTTTTTTCAAATTTTACTAGACTCTCTCAAATACTGATTTATACTGTTATGGTCAACTCTTACTTTATACTCAGATTTGATACATTCACTGAATTTTATCGACGTCAATATAGTAACGTAAATTTGATTAATTATGATAATCATATGTTGATTAAGGTTGTTACTGTATATGCTTATTTCCCAAGAACAAGAAGTTCGAATTAAAGTGTACTTGGATATGATCATGTAATTCGTATATTTTTTTTTTAGTGGAGTCATTTGCTTTTGCTTCTTTATATGTATGATTTTAGTTACTTTATGTTCTTTGTTGTGTATGTCTGTTTTCCATGTGTGGTCTTTGTCCCTGGATTACATTCAATTGATTACCGCTATAACCTTGGTTCCTTTGGTTACTCTTGAACCTGCCGCTTCCATCACAGTAAGGTTTTTTTTTCGGTATCTTGCAAGAACAAACGACCACGATAAAATCATTAACGGTCAAAATAATCAAAACCATTGTTCTAAACAGAAAAAAAGATGTGAACAATAAATAGTTGAAAATATTCGGAACTAAATACAAATGTAAAACAAAATAATTTTTAACCTTATAGGGAAGATAGGGAAGATGCGTCAAGTTTAAGATGCAAATGTTAAGATGTAAGTACAAGAAAGGACTTATAAAAGTGAGTTTAATACTGTGAATCAAAGAATAATGAAAACACTTGATAGTTCAGGATGTGGACATTGGGTAAGGGACATAACTTTTGAAATCAGTGATATGTTTGTATCATATTCAATTTCACCAAAGCTTATCAAGCTTTAATTTGAAGCAGAATGAAATCAATCTAAGTTATTTTGATGCTTACATGAGATTAATGTCCAATGCTGAATACAAACGTTCCAATGATTTGTCAAAGTTATGTCCTTTACCCCACGTCTACCTCTTTAAATGCGAAAAAAATGTCTTTCAGAGAAGGTTCTATTACCGTATGCGATGTTGTAGGGTAAAACTGCATTAAAGCTACTTAAAGATTGTTTCTAATTGTTCGTTGGAAAAAGAAATAATATAAACTTTTATTAGCATTGACAATATGAAATCTACATTTGTTAACGCTTATCAATATTGTCAACGTCATCAATAGACAATTAACTGAATTCAATTTGTAATGTACATGCATTTATTTGTGTATTGATATATCATTATAAGACAGTTAGGGTTGGCTAAAATACAAAGTTAGGTCACGAAACGGACCATGTTGATCAGTAATTCTAAACTATTCAGCAATTCATGGTAATTAAGATTTATAGATTTGAATATAGTTATAGATTGTTTGTGTCAATGATCGGCAAGGGAAATAGTTTACTTCTTAAATACATGATAATACATGCTGCCTATTTACAAATGCAAATCATTACAGTATAATGTATATTGTAAAAAAAGCTGTCACTATTGCATTATATATGAACCTACAAAATAATTAATGTTAGAACACTGAACAAACAAACTATTTTAGAAAAATCGTTATCATTATTAACTTTCCATGCATTACTGACCATTTAAGGAAGTATTGACAAAACAAAGAAATGTCTCGTTTTATTTATGAATACTTAGACGACTCAAAGACAGTCAAATAAATCACTTCATTCTAGTAGCAAATGATCGATCACATAAAATGAAACAACATCATTACATTTTGTTTTTATTTCAAACATAATAATATTTCCCCTTTTGACCATTTTCTTGTTCGGGTGCATCTTTTGAGTTTTCTCATACTTTTTAGTTGGACGTCCATGGCCTTTCCAATTTTCTTGGAAACTGCTTGTAATATCCCTTTGCAGAACAAGACATACAAAATTTCTTTAAAATATTTAATAACAATCCACACAATCGGAAGATATCATAAAAATATCATAGCTCTTTCAAAGGACTACAACAGAAAGTATTTATCTTTTTGTTGATCCCAGTCCTTACGATTTTTTTCAATTGATAAACAAGTCAAATGTATTTTAAAAAATAAAAAATAAATACAAATGAAGTTCAAATGAAACATGATGAAAAGAAGTGAGACAAAGAAAATAGCCGCTTAACGGCTTCCGTCAGGGGCTAGATGGAGAAGAATCGCAACTGATAACCTAGAGCCAATTCAGTCACAAATGTAGGTGCTTTGGGTTTGTTTCGACAGTTGTTTTGCTTAGATTTTGTTCAACTGGATTTCAAAGCCCTCGAGGTAACAAAACACGACCTGAAATTGGATCAAACATATAATAACAATTAGTTAACACGTATATTCATGTGATTTAATTATTGGGATATTATTTACCCTCCTTTTTGTCGTCGGAGCGTTTAAGTAATAATGAGAGCCTGAATCGCTCACCTGGTCAAAAATAATCTTTATAGCTTTCTAAAGCTGGACTGTACTATTGTCACAGGAATCATTTAATCAATACAGAGCATTTTAGTTTATTCAGCCGGTTTATATTGTGAGATAAATTTGTAATTATCATTTTCCTCTTCAAGGGCAATAACTCCAACATTGAGTAAAAGAAATGTATGAAATTTTCAGCATAGGTCGTTCTTAGAAAATTAGTATAAATCCTTTGGTTTTCAGGTTATTACAACATATCGTCAATTTATTAGTGGTAGCCATGTTTTCAACAGATGAAAAATTGTTAAGGATATCTTAACAAATATTCATGCAATGTTTTGTTGCAATCCATCCTACAAGTTGTCTCAGAGGAGATTTTTTAAAGTACATTTTAGGACCCACACTTCATTAATTTGTTAACATACCTTTCTGAAAATGTCAGCATTCAAGTACATGTAGGTAATCCCATCATGCTGAACAATTTTAATCTCTGCCAGACTTTAGCTAAACCGAACTGTTTTTGAGTTAATTGCATAATTTTCCAATTTAACCCCTATGGTCTATTTTTAGAAACTATGGCCATGTTTTCACAAGATCAAAAATCCACACGCATATATTGCTGAACATACTCTACATAATATTCTCGCGAAGTTTTGTTTTAATCCATCCAGTAGTTTCAGAGGAGAAGATTTTCAAAGTTGGAAATGTAAAATTGGGGGGGAATTCATTTCACAACTCGTTCATTCGTCAGCATCTTTCTGAAAATTTCAGCTTAGGGCAATCGAATCATGCTGAACAATTTAACCCCAATTTATCGAAACCCTACTGTTTTTGAGTTTTTTGCATAATTCTACAATTACACCCCTATGTTTTATTTTCAATAATCGGCGGCCATGTTTTTGCCAGACCAAAACCAACAAACAAGAATTGTTAAAAATATCCTAAGGAACATTTATGCAAAGTTGGTTACAATCTATTGAGTAGTTTCAGAGGAGAAGATATTTGAAAAAAGTTTTCGGCGACGACGACGGAAGAAGACGACGATGGATGACAATGACGGACGACGGACATATAATGATGGCAATCGCTCACATGGCATATCGGCAATCTGAGCTAAAAATGCATGATATAACTTCTACGCAGTTGCATCAATCCCATACATTTGTACGTCAATAAATTGTGTTGTACTTATTTTTGTTGCGTTGTTCTTATTTCGGTAGTATTTCTGTCATTGTCTTGTACTTTTCTAGCGTCTTGAGTGACTTTTGATCATCAGATTCTGTTGAGAAGCTTGTCAATTAGTAATTAAAATCTAAACTGAACACTTGATACACCGGCCATGTGTGTAAATCAAAAATCTTATGAAGTCGATTCATATCAATTTCAGTGCATTACGAACCTTTGTAAACAAATAACATGGCTTTACAGAATAAATCATTCAATTCAAAAGCGGTTCAATTTTGCCAGATTTTAATGTTACATTTTTGTCTTTATTTTTTATAAAAGAATTTAAAAAAAAACTTGAAAAGTAAATTTGGCCTACCATTTCTGATAGCTTTTCTACAAAGCCTAACGTAATTGTCTTGATGTGCAATTGACTCATCCAAATTAATATTTTAGTCAGATAAAAGGCAGTCTACTTTTCTAATTGGTGAAACTTAAGACGCGCGTTCAGAATAAAATTAGAAAGATAGTTTTTAAAAAGATAGGCCTCAATAGTTTAAAATTTAGATAGGACACAGTTAATATTCTCCTTGCCTTGCATGGACAAACTTTATAATTTCAATTCCATTCTATATGTCACCAAAATTGATTTGAGATTATTGAGACTTAAGGATGGCGATGATTTGAATACTTTGTATATCTTATGCTGGGAATTTTTGCTACTTTGCTTATAAATAAAGTGCAAAAAGAAAAAAAAACGAATTTAAAAAAAAATACCTATCTTACATTTATTCGTATTTAGAAAAGTACATGAAGAGTCAATAAACTTGATTTGGCTATTTAAAAAGAAACTTAATTTGTAGTTTAGCAACACTTTTTTTTTTATCGAAGCTTCCCTCTAAATAATTTTAAAAACAGAAAAACGTATCTGACATCTTAGGTTGACGGATAATTATAACTTTTCAGGTGCCTTGAATTACTTTGATGGTTTTGGCTTTTGAATGCAGGAAAATTGTAAGCAAAGCAAATAGAAAATTAATATTAAATGTGAGGATTGCCGTTTTGATTTTTGGCGAGCGTTTTCATAAAATGTTTAACAAAACAAGAACTAACTCGTCATTGAAATTAAATATGTTGTCTTAATAATGCTAAATTGAAAATCATTATTTCAAGTAAAGATCGGAGGATGTATATTTCAGCCTATAGAAAAAAAAGAAGTAAATCCAGAGTGGTTCAAACTGTTTTAGTAGGGCGCAATATTATGTATAATGATTCATTATCAAATATTTAAAAAAACATCTAGTTTTAAGGATTCATCTTCTTCGAGGACTGAATAACCAGTCTGAAGTGTTTCATTGTTTTATATTCGTCAATTGATTACATTATTAAAAAAATACTGGATATATCGGTTAAAATTAGATAACATAAGTGTCCTTATTCTTATCTCCAAATAATTTTTTTTGTATTTTATAAACTAAATATGTTGATCTGGATATAAACCAGACGACATGAAACATTTAACGTAGAAGATGAACTTAAGAACTAATCCATATTAAATTCAGACACTGCTTTTTGTACAGGTGATTCATGGTGTCGAAAAACTCACCGAACAAACAATATTAACTGTGTGTGTAAGGATAGTCGTTTTTCTTAGGACGCCTACCCTACCGGTCCACCTGGTCCATGCTGCAAGTTTTTGAATGAAATCCGAGTTGCTCATTTGCTTTTGTTACTTTGTATGTATGATTTTAGTTACTTTATGTTCTTTGTTGTGTGTGTCTGTTCCCATGTCTAGCCTTTGTCCCTGGATTACATTCTGTTGATTTCGGTTAGAATCTTGGTTCCCTGTGTCACACTTCCATCCTTTTAAGACCACTAACCTATGTGTTAAAAACTTCCTTGTGACTAATCAATATAATTGTCAAAAAAGTTAAACTGGTCGAACGCTTTTTATAAAATTAAAATATATATTCAATATTCTGACTGTTTTGTTTTTTACTCAATATGTTACTAGTGGTTTGACAATGTTAAATGCAATTGCAACAGAACCAAAAAAAGTATAGAAAATACATCATGCATAAAAAAATCAGTCACGATTGAAGACTCAAAATTAATTCTTAGCTGTAATAGGACCATGCCATGAAATTAAATAATAGTGTGTAAAATTCAGTTTGAGGACTGTCTTTTTTTGTTTGTTCATTTTTTACACTAAGGGATTGGTCATTATTCATTTATAGGAGTAGGCCGGACAAATGTAAATTTACTGGGGACAAACAAAACTGACCAACCCACTTTTATTTACGGAAAATGTTCAAACCCTCTCTTTCAATTTCTTGAACATATTAACACCCTTTTAAATGCATGACTAATTTTATGTGCAGAACATGTTATAAAAGAGTATACATATACAGAGTTCGTGATTTTATATGAAGACTGAGGTATAAAAGTGTATTTTACAAACACAGAAAGTGATTTTGAATATGGATTTGAATATGAGATGCAGCACAAGGAGTGATTAAATATGCAGAGTGGGGTATAAAATGGCATATAACATTCAAATTGAGTGATTTATGGTTTTAGGGGATAGATCTTTTCTATTTTATTGAAGAAAACAAAACGGTATTCGTTCATGCTTATATGATACATCTTTGACTTATGGTTTTATGGTTGTCATCATGAACTCTGGATCGTTACGTTGTATCCATTGCACCATGAAAACTGATTTGTTCAACGTGTCATAGTTTTCCTTTCCTCCTTCGTCTACCCCGGACTTGACTTTTTATCAGCAACTCGGCGGGTGTTTCTAGAAACGCAGCGGATGCTCACCCTACCGGTGCACCTGGTATATGCTCCCAGTTTTTATAAAAGTGCGAGTTGCTCATTTACTGTTGTTATTTTGTATGTATTATTTTAGTTATTTTATGTTCTTTGTTGTGTACGTCTGTTTTCCATGTCTGGTCTTTGTCCCAGGATTACATTCTTTTTATTTCCGCTAGAATCTTGGTTCCCTTGATCACTTTTTAATATACATATTGGGTTATAAAACTGCATGTTACACTTTTTGAATAAATAATTATAGTATCATATCATATAATCATGAATGAATAACATTTTGTTTTCCTCCATAAAATAGAAAAGATATAGTCCCTCTCTTCAAAGTGTTTTTTTCTTTGACCCCATTTACTGTTTTGCCAGCTCACTCATAGATATAAATAATGATCGGTCACCAAGTAACTTTAATCATTCTTTTTCTTTTTTTTTTATTTAATGTTTTATATAATAGTAACACGGTTGCAGGTTGTCGAAAACCAATATAGAATATAACAAGACTGGAATAATAATCCAAACGATTTCTCTCTGTACATGTATCTTTTTACAACAACACTTTGTCTTCAAGACTATACATTGACAGATCTACATCTTGCATGATAGGGTTTACGGCTTACATTGTATCTGCATGATGGCTTTTACGGCTTACATTGTATCTGCATGATGAAAAAATAAAAATGTTTCCGCATATCTAAGGTGAATTTATTCCAACAGATACAGAATCCATCCACTGAACGAGTTATGGTTTCCGCCATCCAATTTTCCGTCTCCAGCATGCCCAGTTCTTATCCATACGTGTTGTCCTTTGTTAACCTACAAAATGTTTTCAGAATTTTACTAGTCCAAAACGGATTATTTCTTTTGCGTTTGATAGATTCAAATTATAATATTTTATAACACAAATTTGGATATTTAATCACGTATAATTGTTATAAATTGTAAATGAAACTGCATTTTAAGTTATCAAACCTTACTCTTAGAATGATCGTTTGTGATCCTGATCCATAATCGGTACCACTTTCAGAATCAACCAGTGAAAATGACTGAGGCGAGCCATCAACAACAAGTTCCGTCGACTGCCAGGCATGACATGACACTGACCAGGTAAAAACATACACTCCATTAGCTGGTGCTGTGAATGTACCGTCTGACGGATTGTATGAGTTTGATGTATCAATAACTTCCTGCAAACGAAATAGTTTTTGTTGTACCATCATACATGTGGCAGAGTGGAATTTAACCTGGAATTGACTGTGGATATAATATTCATTGTATTTTACTCTTTCTATATATCTATGTATTGTATTTTATTTACTATATGATATATGATTTGAAATTAATAAATGAATGGTTTATATGTTTAAAACACTCACAATTATATTAAAATGTATACATGTTGTTACTTGTATCAATATAATTGATAGTCAGTGACTTTGACTGATGTATTTACCTATCAGCAGATGAGTCATGTATAGAACTCACTGTTTCTCTTTTATGTATCGATCTATTCAGGTCACATCTACTTTACAATAATCTTTGGTGTTTCTTTTGGAATGTGAGTACTATTCTCTTTGAGTTTGCTGAGCTGAATGGCAGATTTTTATAACTTTGTCCATAATTTCTGTCTAGTATTTCAATATAAATCTATTTTGGAAGTTTAGTTGTATTGCTGAGTTTCTTGAACTTGTATTTGAGGTTTGTTTCTATATTTCTAGCACTTTATCCCACTAAAATAACTTTGCCTTAACTGAGCAGCTAGTATGAGGTTGAATGTATAGTTCGAATTTCAGAATGAATTTGCAGTTTGAAAATGAACAAAGTGAATGAGTAAAATTATTTAAAACCATTTAAAAGAGACTAAATGATATAAAAGATTATAAATATTTACAATAGTTAGTAATTAAGCTATTAAACCAAAAGTTTCAAGTAAAACAACTGAATGAATGAGATTTCTTATAGATAAATAGGAAATAAATAATTGATTAAATGGTTAACTTTTATTACGCCAGAGCTTGACGAAACTACGAACGCAGACTTTTGTATCGCGCTAGAACTCTAACAAATGGGCTTCTGGAACAGGGTTATGTTGCTACAATATTAACGTCATCAATACAAACGTTTTATGGTCGTCATGAACTCGTGGATCGTTATGGTGTATCCATCTGCACCATGAAAACTGATTTATGCAACGGGTCATTGTTTTCCTTTCCTCGTTTGTCTACCCCGGACTTGACTTTTTATGAGCAACTCGGCGGGTGTTTCTAGACAAGCAGAGGACGCTTACCCTACCGGTGCACCTGGTCCATGCTCCCAGTTTTTAGTGGAGTCCGAGTTGCTCATTTGCTTTTGTTACCTTGTATGTATGATTTTAGTTACTTTATGTTCTTTGTTGTGTATGTCTGTTTTCCATCATGTGGTCTTTGTCCCTGGATTGCATTCTTTTGATTACCGCTATAACCTTGGTTCCCTTGATTACTCTTAAATGATACTTGTATCTAATGATGTACTCAAAGTGTTTGGTGTTTCTAATGAATGTTATTATTGTTCCATGAACACATCAGTTATGAGACATGTTTTAAAGTTGTATTAAGCTGACCTTTTCATCTATTTGAGAGGTAAGCATAGTTGTGTTTTTATTATATTTTTTTTATGTTAACATACCATTTGTGGCAATGTTTGGCAAACTTATGTTTTGCTATTATTTTAAATCTTACATTTTGCATACAATTTATAGAGTATAAGAGATCTGTACAAAATACCATTATGTCAGAATTTACAAAATTATATTAGTATGAGATTTATGTCAATCACAAATAATTATAATTCATACATGTAGACGCAAAATATATTGAGTCTTAGAGACAGACAAACACATGAATACATAATTTACATTTTATTCTAACAAAATTGTACAGGTTGACAGAATATGTCCGTATTTAAAAATAGAGTTATCTTTCTTTTCTTTGAACTTATAGTATTTTATTGTCAACAATATTTTATTTTACAGGGTCAATTAGTTTATTTGTGACAGATTCCAATCTGCCTTATCAATAGAGGAACCCTAAATCATCCATGTTTATTTTGTGGATCCCGACATGGTTACATACAAAATTTTATTTTTATAAATGAAACAACAATATAGAAAATTTAAATCACAACAATATTTCAATTCATATAACCTAGTTTTATAAAATGACGTCATTAACACTTAAACTTTTTGTCAGCAGATCCCTATTTAAAATATGTTATTGGTAAATGTTCCGCTGTCAATATTGGAATCAATCATTTTTGGTAAATAACTGATATAATATTTATCTTTAAAGCAATCCTTGAATACACGCATGTTATTTTACACTTTTGAACACCGGCAAATGAAAGAGTAATCAAGGAACCAAGGTTCTGGCGGAAATCAAAAGAAAGTAATCCAGGGACAAAGACTAAACATGGAAAACAGACATACACAACAAAGAACATTAAGTAACTGAAATAATTCATACAAAGTAACAAAAGCAAATGAGCAATCTGGACTCCACCAAAAACTAGGAGCATGGACCAGGTGCACCGGTAGAGTAAGCGCCCTCAACATCAAGGTTAAAACCAAGGTATGTTGGAAACCATTGCAAAAATTATGACTTAGTAGAGATATGTTCAAAGAAAGTGGGGGTTAAACTAGGTTTAGAACGCTAAACTCCTGTTTCCATTCCGGATAATTAGTTAATATCGATAAAATCAGTATTCCAAATTCCTACAGAAGGTGTGAACAATTATGAAAATAAAAGGAACTGAATAACATCTTAAATATAATTAAGACCTGGAAATACACTTCAACACATAATAAACTTTGTGGGAAAGACGCGTAAAGTTCAAGATGAAAACAATAAGATACAATTGAAAAAATACAGAAAATAAATTTACTGATATTATGACAATCCATTCTCTGCAATCTGTTTGTTAAAATTATGATGTTTCTCAATAAGTCTGGATATCGGGAACAAAACTATTTTAAAGCAGCGTGTGAGACAAAACATTGTTCCAGAACCCTGTCCCTCGGGTAATGATTATGCACCAAGAAGTCAGAATTGTGGCTTCTAGCTATGGCATACCTTGACAACTAAGATATATAAACACGTTTTGCAGGGAAACAAACTGCATGATCGCAAATAATCAATTAATTCCATATATAATTATATAGTCCTAGAAAGTTTGGATAAAAAAACGGACGAATCAAAGTAATTATTCGGAATTTTAGTTTGCAAAACTGAATAAGAAATTTATTGCATTTCTCAGTTGACCAATAATTATGTTCTTATAACGACTAGGTTTTCCTTGGATAATAATTTCTACATTCAATGTGCAGTTGCACATGCGTATAGGAAATATTCGAGGGTTGTAACGTTTGGACGTCTGAAGCGTCTTAATAGTCATTAATCAATGATTTCAGTATATGTCATTACACCTGGAAACATTCATTATGTCTGCTCATCCTATAAATATGCCATACAACTCTAGGTTTGTTTTCCTTTTTTATATGGCAAAGTGTTCCCCTATTGAAGAAATACCAAATTGATTCACGGAGAACTTGGGGATCACGCGGAAAATGTTATTCCGGATTTTTATCATATCCGTGTCGGAACATTTTTGAAAAATTCTGTTGTCTTGTTTATGGACTTAGACGGTTAACGAATCTGTAAATTGAAGATAAAAAAGATAAATATTGACACAATAAACTTTGTGCCGTTTCTGTTGTTGACAAGTATAAATCAAACAATACTAACCCGAGAATATTCTACATGTCGATGTTCAGATAATCCTGTGAGTGCATTTGGTAGACTGGCAGAAAAGGCTATTTCATTTGCAGCATCCCGTCTTCTCACTTCAAAACAACAAAATAAGAAAGAGAGAGTTGGAACGTTAGAATATATGCTTTGACAACGTTAGTTACTAGGACAGAAAAAAATCTTAAATGCACTAACAACGCGGAAACGTAAATGAAATAATTAAATAGCTTCAAGGAAGCACATGTTACCGGAAAAAAAACTAATGAATGTGTTACCCAAAGGATTTTGGTTAAGAATGGACAGACACTCCTTTAGTGAAATGTCATCGTCTATGTGTCCATTTTTAATTTATTTTTCTTTAACTTGTTAATTGTTCGCAATCTTTAGATAAAAGACAAAATTCTTATAAATTTCCGCCATTTAAATTTCATTCTCTACAAAAATTACCTCTTTCGGCAACGGAGCCACATTTTTCCAATTTCCGTTGCATGTCAACATTTGTTTTCTCAAGGTTACTAACTTTAGATTGTAGCTCTGCCACGACATTTTCTAACTTTGACAGACGCAACTTGTCATCAGAAGACGAACCATTGCAGTGTAAAGCAATAAAAATAAATATAACAATTAATTTCATACTTTCAGTCCACTATGATAAGAAGCAGATAACGTAATTTGACCTCTTTTTACTAGTCGACATAACAATCAGATAGGAGTTATATACGCACGTCAAAAACCCATCAAATACACTTCTTCAATAAATAGCTTACGACCATGTCTTAGTATCAAATTCGGTTGTTGCAATTGTTCATTTTTGTGTGTAAAATTGGCACTTTGCAAGACTTATCTTTTGAGATTTGGTTGATTTAAAGCAATTCCACTGCTTAAGGATAATAACCTTAGATTTTTATAATAAGAAAGGTAATAACAAAAAAGCCGAACTGAACTTTGTAAAATTCAAAAGGTAAGTCCATTTAAGCAAATGGCAATACCGAGTAAATCCGATAAGTTGGAACACACCCGCAATTGTTCTGAGTTGGTACAAGTTCTTTAGATAGGAATGGAAAAACTGTGTTTTATAGCGCGCTAACATACACACACCCCCGCGTGAATTATGGTTATTTATTTCCGGTATTTTGGAATAGTTGTGAATTTGAGATCTTGTTAAGAATGCTCTGGAATTTTATCAAAGGTTTCATATATTCATTCTTTTCTTGACGAAGAAATAAATGATGTACAACAAAAAATATTTTATTTTATAACTCTTACTTCAAGTACATGCGTTTTTTTGTTTTTGTTTTTGTTTTTGTTTTTGTTTTTAGTTTTGTTTTTTTCTTTTTTTTATTTAATTACATCTTATATTTCTTTTCTTAAAGTGATTCATATATCATTAGTCTCATTTCCGTGAATAAATGGCAACATTAAACTCACTTCAAAAATGAATGTATCAGACCTCTCATCAAATACATTTCACTTATTCTACATGCATCTTAGTTTGACTTATAATAAACATGTTAGAACTTATCTTTATTTTACGACTAATACAATTATGTAGGACTGGGAGATATATTTAGTACAGTTTTAGTTCACTATGAAAGAACAGAGTGCAGGATTTTAGTACTTTATATTGCTTGAAGTTGCTGCATCCGAGCTAAATACTATTCGTTTTAAATACCAATTAGGTTTTAGTACCCACTGTAAGACTTCACGCTAGTGCTCTAATTGTTTGGTATTTCAGAATTTCCTCAAATTTAATGCCAAACCACTACTTTTTTCTAATTCCATCGAATATTCTTTTACAATACGATATGATATGTCATCAAGTTTCAAAGTATAGGTTAATATGTTTAGGTTTGTAATATCAACTGACATTTACACTAAGATAAAGGTTTTTGTATTCGAGTAGCATTCTTAATAAAACAAATACAGTCAGAGTCAGGAGGGAATAAAAACCGACCAAATTTAGTTTTATTTCATGTCCAAAACAGTTACTGATCACATAATCAGCACCTATAGACTAAAAAGCATCGTTTGTTTGGAGAGCTTTTTTCTGCACCTGGTCCATGCTCCCAGTTTTTAGTGGAGTCGGAATTGCTCATTTACTTTTGTTACTTTGTATGTATGATTTTAGTTGAACTCGTGGATCGTTTTGGTGTATTCATCTGCGCATGAAAACGGATTTACTCAACCTGTCATAGTTTTCTTTTCCTCATTCGTCTACCTCGGACTTGACTTTTTATGAGCAACGAGCTGGTGGTTCTAGAAAGGCAGAGAATGCTTACCCTACTGGTGCACCTGGTCCATGGTCACAGTTTTTAGTGGAGTCCTAGTTGCTCATTTGCTTTTGTTACTTGGTGTGTATGATTTTCGTTAATTCATGTTCTTTGTTGTGTATGTCTGTTTTCCATGTCTGGTCTTTGTCCCTGGATTACATTCTTTTGATTACCGCTATAACCTTGATTCCCTTGATTACTCATCTACACCGTGAATCACTTTACCATTGGTAGTGTTGTCTGGTTTTAATATGGACTGGTACTTATACAAATACAGAGCAGTTTTGTCGACATTATACCCCCGGGTAAGAACACAATCATACGAGTACAAATACAACAACCTACCGTTAGAACAAGAAACGATGATTTCAGTAAAATTAACCAAATTAAACAAAACCAACAACAATATCTATTGCAAACAGCAAATTTCATACACAATCTCTCTCTCTCTCTCTCTCTCTCTCTCACACACACACACACACACACAGGGAAGATATGTAATCGTATACTCAGCGGTACAAGTTCGAGTACCGCAGAGGGAACGACCAAAAATTTGCATCGCAAATTTGACAGTTCTAACATCGATGGGAATTTTTCAGACCTTTCTATATGTCTGCATATCTTCCCTGAATCAATTTGATCCGATGGAGCAGTGCAGTGAATAGAGTCGTCACATTCTGAAACGTTTGTATAATATTGATTTGTTGTGACATGCATCATTAATTTGATCCTCTATCCTACATAATAACATCCAAATGAACTGTCCCGTACTACCATACATCGTGTACTAAGTTACAGCCGTAGATTAATCCTACGAGGAGGAATGACCTGGCCAGCGAAATCTATAATTTTATATAGCCTAGCTTGACTTTGTGCAGGCGGTGTTGCCATAGATGTCACAACGGCACGAATTCGAGTCCTGCGGAGGGAACGACCAAATATTTACATCGCAAATTTGACAATTCTAACATTGTTGGGAATTTTGTAGACCTTCTCTATACGTTTATCTTCCCTGTATCAATTTTATCCGACGGAGTAGTGTAGCGAATAGAGTCGTCACATTCTGAGACCTTTGTATATATAATATCGAAAGTGCAACAAACGAACAACAAAATAAGACTATGTGGTGTGTTACTGTCTCTGGATTAGATATAAAAGTTACTTTGGTGGGTTTTTGTCATGCATGAATCTTCTCCTATCTGAATTTTATAAAGATTGGAATTCGAAAGTGTTGTTAGAGATTACAATTTTTTAATCATCCATTGAACAAAAATAACAATTATATTTCATTTTTCCTTTACTTAACAAGGCAGATTTTTAATTTTAATTCAAATAAAGATTTTAGCTGCTGCGAAAATATAAATAAAAAGATTATTATCAAATTCAAGCCCCCTCGGTCGATACTCTTCATTCGTGTGGTAATCTTGTATTCCATCCTCAACTGCAAGAAGTATATGTATTATAAAGTATTAGGGTATTGTAAAAACAAATCTGATATTGTATTGTTTTATTGAATGTATAGTAACCCCCCTCTCGCTTTACAGTTATGTAAGATACTGAAAATACAGGCATAAATATATATACATGTACACAAATACAGCATATCTGTATTCGGAATCACAATTTGAATATGAAGGTCGTATTTAAAGTCTATTGTATCCTTACTTGTCTAGTTATTTCTCTTATTTGACGAAACGTGTATTTTTTTATTGAAATAAAGATAATGATACTTTAATGCTGCCAATTCCATTAATGTAATCTTGGCAAAATTGCTTAATGTTGTTTTGATTTCTATCAGTTTGAAAGTGTAGGAAAACTACTGTCCAAACTATAAAACAAACCCGATGACTTTTTATTCCGTAATATCAACTTTCCGTTAATCTGTGGCTACATCCCTTTAGTAATTGCGTATGGAGTTTTCATTTCACAACTCATACATTATGCCAAAGCTTTCAGACTTTTTGTACCGCGCTGGACTTCTCACAATTCGGTTTCTAGAACGGGAACATGTTGATACAAAATTGAAGTCATCACCACAGTTTTATGGTCGCATCATGAACTCGTGGATCGTTACTGTTTATCCATCTGCAAAATGAGAATCGATTTGTTCAAAACGACATAGTTTTCCTTTCCTATTTCGTCATCCGTCTTGACTTTTTGTGAGCAGCTCAGTGGGTGTTTCTAGAATAGCAAAGCACTCTTCTCCTACAGGTGCACCTGGTCCATGCTCCCATTTTGTGGTGGAGTTCGAATGACTCAGTTACTTCTGTTGCTTCGTGCGTTTTATTTTGGTTTTTTTATGTTCCTTGTTGTATGTCTGTTTTCCATGCCTAGTCTTTGTCCCTGGATTACATTTTTTTCATTTCGGCTAAAATCTTGTTTACCTTAATTTTCCATTTTAGGGAAAACTGTTGTGATGTATACAAATTGCATTTCAAGAATCACCAAAAGGTATGACTCTGATGTTTAATTTACATGTAAAAAATTAAAGCCAAATGTAAGTCAAAACCTCAAACGACAATCAAAGGCATAAAAGGATAAAAACAAACAAACAAAATCTTTGTTTCTCATGCGTTCGTAAAAACAGAATGAATTGAAATAAGAATGAGTTCATTTGCATTTAAGTTATTTTCCAGCAATGTCTGGCTTTTTGTCTATTGGACGAAATGATTTGTTTGTTTCTCCATCGGTTCGTTCTTTCTCTTCATTCAACGATTCAGGTTTCCTGTCATATCTTCCTAAAATCGGGAGGTCTGGTGTCATAGGCTTACTATTGATTCCATCAGTAATAATACTCTTTGCTGAAATATTTACAATAGTGCAATGCTATTGGATCACTGACAAGAAATAAAAAAGGAAAACTAGAAATTTCAGTTGTTAAACTTTAAAACAATAAGATATTTATAAATGAAGGGTGCCATGAAAATTATCGAACTGATAAAATATAGGCAGTAGTCAAACAGAGTAGTCTAAAAGGAAAGTTCGTATAGCTAGTGGTAATATCAGGGCAAAATCCGGAAAGTTGGAAGACCACAGCTATGGTCCTGACTGTACATCTTTCATTCAAATCAGTATGAAGAAAATTAAATGACACAAATAAGGCAGGTCAGAGACTTAAGAGATCGTTTCAGCTGTCCCAAAACAATGATACACCGATTTCTTTAAATAAAAACATGAATAAAAATATGTGCATAATTATAACCATGATATTCATTAAGAATATAGCCATACAGATTTTCTAATTCACATTTTATTTAATTTGATTTGTATCAAGCTTCAGGTTTGATTTGATACTTGATGTCATTGACGTCATTTTGCCTTATGTCCGCGATTAAAAAAATCTAAAATAAAAGTTAAAATTAGGAATTGAATAACTTAATATTATATGGAATGAAATGTATTAGAACTTAAATCTCAATGATGTTTCTATTTCCTTAATAAGCTATATAAAATAACCATATTTGTATCAGTTTTTATAACTGCGAAATAAATAAACAAATATTTATAACGAATGCTAAATTTTATTATGAATTTCAAAGAATTGATATACAATTTCCATAATTATCAAAGTAAATAAATCTTTGAAGATTTCTGTGTTTTTTCTAAAGAGTGCCCCTTTGTAAATCATAGAGCCCATTAGAAGAATTGTTCGTGAAATGCTCCTTTATCAAGAAAAGAAGTTAATTTGATGTACTTACCGTTGGTGCCAGAAATGACAATCATTTCTAACAAAATAATTGCAACTACAGAACTTTTAGAAACTTTCATCCTAGATGTTTTTTTTAGTTTATTGCCTTGATTAATTATGATGAGTGATTCACTTCTTTATTTGAATAACGATGGTACAATTTGAAATCCCCTATTGTTGTCAATCACAATGTTTGTACTTTATCATCTTTGGTGATTAAAATAGGTAACAGCTAATAGCTTCAATTACAAAAATGCTTAGTCATATTAATATTGCTTCATGATCATATTGCTTCATTATTAGACATTAGATACGCACAGGTATGTAAGAAAGTATTTAGGTTATGAAATTAATAGATCATTTTTTGATACAGATAAAATAAAGAGTTTGGGGGCGTCAATAATTTTGTTCTTTAAATTGTAACCCGAAAACGCACATGACCGACGTGGATGCAGAATGCAATTTGAAACAATGTTTTGTTTTAAAAAAAAACGTAAACACTAGCATTTGGGAAATAATACTACTCAAATATTTAACACATATTCAGTCGATGTCATTGGTTGAAATACGTACATTATCATCAACGAATTGTATTTTGTATATATACTGTATTATGACATTTTTAAATTTATAATAACAAAAGATGAGGCATTTCTTTGACTATGTATGTCATTAAAAATATTCAAATTAAGATGATAGTATTCGCATCTTTTTCACATTTTTTCGAGTATCGTTAAATTTCAAAAAATATAAGATGTAACATCTGTCCGTACTTACATTTTGTTTTCTGATAAATCTACTAACAAAATTTTTTGGCAATATTATTATTTATTTTCTATTACCATGGGCTGTTAGTATTTGAAACAAATAACATTTACAACATCATGACGATGGATAGATTATTATCATTTTGGTTACCTCACTTAAACTGGATAGTTTTATCATGTAGCCTGGCCTTCAAACAATTATTTCCATAAAGGGGCGTACCACAGGAACCTTCTCTCTTGGAGAGCTGGTAGTGCTTAAAAGATCCAACTGTCCCCTAACGTAAGGACCTGGTCAACAGTCTTTTAAGACTACTCCGCTTTAGGCGATTTTATGCCCCACTTTCAGGAATGTTAGAAAGAGTAATCAAGGGAACCAAGGTTATAGCGGTAATCAAAAGAATGTAATCCAGGGACAAAGACCAGACATGGAAAACAGACACACACAACAAAGAACATAAAGTAACTAAAATCATACATACAAAGTAACAAAAGTAAATGAGCAACTCGGACTCCACTAAAAACTAGGAGCATGGACCAGCCGCACCGGTAGGGTAAGCGTCCTCTGCTTTTCTTGAAACACCCGCCGAGAATTCTGTAATTGGTCTATCCTTGTGGGTCTCTAATTGCTACAATTGGTTGAACAAATCTTTACATTTTAGCAACGGAAATCAAAATTGTCGCCACCAGTACCCACCGGTCGGCTGAATATAAACATAGTTGACATCGTGGGGAAAAAGATCGAAATGAACCTTGATAGCTAAATGGACACAAGCCCATTGCAAACAATCCATTTGCAGAATATATGTGAGTGAAGTACGACTAAAATAAACAGTTGAAATATATCAGTACAGTGCCAACAACCTGGGACTAATTGTGGCACGAGGGATGAAAACACGGGAAACGAACTCTATCATAACCTTTAAACAAACATTCCTATAATTATCCCATCACAACAAAATAATACAGTTATAGGTATGTAAATCGTTCATACTGTATATGAGCTCACTCAGGCGGACACAAATGAAATAAGAAAAGAATACTGAGTGACACTCGATAAATAACTGAATTACCAATCAACTGATCTAATCCCTATTAGGCACTGAAGAAGGTCATTTTTTGACTGATAATTTTGCTCATTATATAATTAACTATAGTGTATTAACATCTTTACTGGTATCGTTGTACAATCATTTAGACTTGTATATTTTTTTTGTTTGTGCTGCATCGTCATGACTCGATGATCCGATACCCATTAAGTTTGCTGGTTGGCAGATTCATTTAAACTATATATAAAGGTCTGGAAAATTCCCAACGATGTTAGAACTATCAAATTTGCGATGCAAATTTTTGGTCGTTCCCTCCGCCATAAATCAATCAAATTAATGATGCATGTCACAACAAATCAATTTGATCCCATGGAGCAGTGTAGCGAATAGAGTCGTCACATTATTAGGCGTTTATATACTATTCATTTGTTGTGACATGCATCATTAATTTGATCCTCTATCCTACACAATAACATCTAAATGAACTGTCCCGTACTACCATACATCGTATATTAAGTTACAGCCCTAGATTAACCCTACCAGGAGGAATGACCCGGCCAGCGACAGCTATGTTTTTACATAGCCTAGCTAGCCGAGTGGTCTAGGGCACTAGACTTTGTGCAGGCGGTGTTACCATAGATGTCACAGCGGTACGAGTTCGAGTCCTGCGGAGGGAACGACCAAAAATTTGCATCGCATATTTAACAGGTCTAACATCGTTGGAATTTTTCAGACCTTTCTATACGTTTACATATCTTCCCTGTATCAATTTGATCCGATGGATCAGTGTAGCGAATAGAGTCGTCACATTCTGAGACATATATATGTGTGTGTGTGTGTGTGTGTGTGTGTGTGTGTGTGTGTGTGCTGATTAGAAAAGGTATTAACCCTTTTAAAATTAAGGGTTTTTTATGTTTGATGCTTTGTGCTGAATTAAAACATAGTGTGTGCAAACAAAGTAAAATAAACATGACTTTTTAACACTTTATTTGTTGGTTCTTATTACACCTGATAATACCATGTAGTAATAGATAAGATAGCAAGACTGCATACAGATACAAGATTTGGTTTTCCATGATAATCAAGGTAAATGAATCACATTCAACACAATGAAAGGTATGTATACTTATATGTAAAACTAATGACCTTCTTATTGTAAATTGATAAATTTCAAATGGTGAAAAGGTGTCCCGATGAAAATCTGAATGTACGTGGTATTTAAAAATTGTAATTCACCGCCGAATTTGAATATAGCATCATATTATAGTACCTGAAGAGTTTCCATTTTATGATATATGGGAGTGTTGGGAATGGTAAATGGGAATGGGGAGGGAATAGTGTTTTGGGGAAGGGGAATATAAATGGGGAAAGTTTTAGTATTTATTGGTGAAAAACGAATTCAATTTAATTATAAATAATAAACAATTTAAAATATAAACTTTGATATGATAATGTACGTATTTGATACGAAATGTGCAATGGAGATTCCATGAGGGGATGCGGATATTTCTATGAGGAATGGGGAATTCTTAATTGGGAATGTGAATTTGGACAATGGGGGAATGGGGGATGGTATGTGGTGTAAGTGGGAAGTTTATACCATTCAAGAGCGATGACAAGTTTATATTCACAATAATTGTAATATTTGTTAAACATTCATAAAGAGGCCATTTGTATTAACAACGCGACGATTTGTTTTGTTTTTGTTTTGCTTTGTTTTTTTTGCTTTTTGGGTTTTTTTTTGTTTTTTTTTGTTTTTGTTTTTGTTTTGTTTTTTTTTTTTGTAATTTATGATTATCAGGACCATAAAGCATAATGCCCTTATGATTGTTTAAAATTTTATTACAGACATTTTCATTATCATCATATTATTTTTTTTTTGATTTTAAGGTCAATGTGGAAGTTTTGTTTTGTTTTCACATGTGTTCATTTTGTTCAGTTTTGTTGGTAAGTGCAATAAATATCATACATTGTAATAAATTGATAACAATATTGATTAAACGTTTCTCTTCCATATTTAGAGAATATGTCAATATAATTTGCATTACTGAAAACTAAGTCAGGAGCAGTCGTCATCATAATTTTCTTAATTTGGAGAGTAAGAAGATATGAACCTACACTTGTTATAATAGAAGGTGTGGATGCACTTCTCTGTTAACCGTTAAATGCTTTTTTCGCTATCGTTAGCGTTATATGAGTATCGTTGTTAGCGTTTTCCGTTACCGAGTTTCATCGTGATTCGTAACGACCTTCAATTACGCAACCGTTAGCTATTTTGCACTATGAAAATTACGGTTAACCTTAATAGCCTATTGCATTTCATCCACACCGCAATGATACAGTGTTATTAAACAGGTATTTTCATATTAATTCTGTATAAAGTCCAAGTACAGTCGTATTGGGTTGTGGTATTAATACAAAATTTACTGGTCTTAATACTGATTTTAGTTGGTCAACCGGAAGTTGAAATTATATATAAGGACCAACTAACATCAATATCAAGACTAGTAAATTCTATATAAAAACCACTGAAATTCATATTAAGACCAGTGAATAAAGACCATTACTTTAAACACAAAAACAACAGTTGAAAGACGATTCTCTCTAAATCAACCGGTCAGTGTCTATTCTATTTAAACACATTAGTTAATAGTTATATATTTGTAGATTGTGGGCAACAATGTTTGTCTTGTAAAAATATACAGAATATTGGTGATTGCCACAACCGTGTAACATGCAGCAATAATGAGGTTTATATCCATTTTTGAATTTACATTCTGACCATTGACTAATTCTCATTTGAGCTGATTTAATATAGAAATTGCCAATTTAAGAAAGCAAGACAATTTACTAGCTTAATTTTTGTCGAGTAAACATTTTTTGTACCATTATATGTAAGAATCAGGCAATAAGTGGCACATCATTTTTCTCAAAACATATTCAAATACATCTAGACGACAACTGAAAAGCTATTTGAATTTATCCTGAAACACTGGTTTTACTGCTTTTATAAGGAACAAGTTCCTGCCATTTTTCCATAGCGCATTTCAAGTAAATTTGACCTATCACTATCTTAAAAGGGAAAACTTTGCAAACAATTTGACAGTAATTACTCGAGGTTATGAGGTATAAAAACTTGGATAATGCAATAAAATGTGTTTTTTCCAACATGTGACAAACCTTTTAAATATTTTGCCTGAAGCTTAGACCGAAAATACTTAAATAATGTTAATCCAGTATATGAATGTCTTGCAAAATCAGTTTAGGTTATAGTATGTGTTTTAATAAGATTACAAATCAACATATTGATCTACAATGAGCTAATTAGCATATGAATAAATATCCAGCCAATAGGAAAACTGTGAAAAAATGGAATGTCAGTACCGTATTTGATATCGGTCGAACGAAATGTTAGCGTTTTGTTTTGTTTACATTTGCATGATCATTGGATAAATCACGCTAGTTCGTAGTATTACCTTGATAACTCAAACGTATGAAAAACAGGCATATTTTATAGCATTGCCTTGTTAAATCCAACTTATAAAAAGTACCTAGTTAGAAGCATTACTTCAGTAATTCCAACTTACAAAAACACGCCTTTTTCGTATCATTACCTTGATTGACAACATGATCATAACAATATTAGTATAATTAACAAGGATTTTTTATCATTTTGTCATTGACATAACAAGCCCTTTGTTTAAACTATTAAACATCTTATTACTATTTCGCCTTAAAGTTTTTGATATTTTTGCTTTTTACACCACTAAATGAAAAATATTTTGCATTGAAATGTTCATATGAATGGAAAGTATACTTTTGTTATTCAATGATTTTTTTTTACCTTACCCTACCGGTGCACCTGGTCCATATTCATAGTTTTTAGTGGCGTTCGAGTTGCTCATTTGCTTTTGTTACTTTGGATGTATGATTTTAGTTACTCTATGTTCTTTGTTGTGAATGTCTGTTTTCAGAGGAAGATGTTTACAAAATGCTGGAATTTTTAATCGACAACATATTTGTCCAGTGCGGTGGACGTGTTTTTCGACAAACGGTCGGCATTCCAATGGGAACAAATTGTGCTCCTTTACTTGTTGACCTATTCCTTCACTCTTATGAGGCTGACTTTATAGCTGATCTGATCAGAAAGAAAGAATATCGTTTGGCTAGATCCTCCAATTTCAGTTTCCGCTATATAGATGACGTATTATCTATAAACAATCCTAATTTCGGGGATTTGATACATCTTATCTACCCAAAAGAACTTGAGATAAAGGATACTACAGACACTGTGAAGTCAACCTCATGTCTTGACCTACACTTAGAAATCGATGGTAAAGGAAAACTATTGACCAAACTTTACGACAAACGTGATGACTTTTTATTCAGAACTGTTAACTTTCCTTTCATCTGTGGCAACATCCCTTAGGCATCTGCGTATGGAGTGTTCATATCACAACTCATACATTATGCCAGAGCTTGCCGAAACTACGCAGACGTGTATCGCGCTAGAACTCGAACAAATAGGCTTCTGGAACAGGGTTATGTTGCTACAAGATTGAAGTCATCACTACAGAAGTTTTATGGTCGTCATCATGAACTCGTGAACACTGATTTATTCAACGGGCCATAGTTTTCCTTTCCTCGTTTGTCTACGGACTTGACCTTTTATGAGCAACTCAGTGGGTGTTTCTAGAAAAGCAGTGGACGCTTATCCTACCGGTGCACCTGGTCAATCCTCACAGTTTTAGTGGAGTCTGAGTTGCTCATTTGCTTTTGTTACTTTGTATGTATGATTTTAGTTACTTTATGTTCTTTGTTGTGTATGTCTGTTTTCCATTCTGGTCTTTGTCACTGGATTACATTCTTTTGACTACCGCTATAACCTTGATTCCTTTGATTACTCTTAAACTTATATAGACACTCAGATTGGACAAATAGCAAATTAAGTTATGTGATACCTCAAATGATCAACCTTAATGTCCTATTTATGTTTATCTAAGGTTTGCTTTCAAACAAGATTAGACTTGACTACCGGAGAAAGTAAATATAACTTAGGATGTGGATTTTCGATTGTAAGTATTTTTTATAATCTTTAGCTTACTCTAACATGATCACACTTGTGTATGATATCTTAAGTACAGAATGAAAAACGGTTTTCTCATAATCTAAATTAATGACAAAATTTTTAATCCAAGAAGCAATTTCAACATACTGTATAAGGAATCTAAGACTTAAGGAAGAATATACCTAATAGCTTTGGTTAAAAGATAACTATAATGTTTCTAAGAGATGATGAACTTTTTATATTGCACTCTAGCTTAGAATCATGCAAAATGTGATTAATGGTTGGAAAGCCTACATATTTTTATTTTTTATATCTTGTTTAAAATGCTTTAGTAAACAGAAATTAACATTTGGTCTTTCATATAACCCGTGCTCATAGGAGATAAAAATTGTATAGAATGCACTGTAGGATTCAAAAGTAAGGGAGATGACTCTGTAAATGACACTCAAATACAATAGAATCTATTGGATATTCAGTGTTGATTATCTCCTAAGAGCAGGCAGATTTGAATGAATAATTACACATTTCGTAATATATTGCCACAAAACAACATAATTACAACAATAAAAATATGTAGCCTTTTTTGGGGTGTATCACATTTTTTAGATTTTGCATGATTCTTACAAAGACAGCTACTTAAATATTTATATGACTTTTTTGTGGTAAATTGTTAAACCAATTTCTTTTTCATTTCTTTTCAACAAAACTAATATATTCGAATTACATTTCGATATCGCAAACCTCAATTATCCATCTTTTAAGAATAATTGTAATTTCACCAAAACTAGTTTAATGTCAAACAATCGTTTTGATATAAGGATGACCAAAAACATATAATATATATTAATGGAAAGAAAGAAATATAAAATATTGAATTTTTCTGATTTATTACAAAGTGGTTTTCTCTCGGATGTGTATAGTGATTTTGGGATATTAAGAATAACCAACTGCAAACACTGAAAACGTATACGTGTTAAATTTGTTAAAACAAAACATTTATGGTCGATGAAAAAAAGAAATAGTTATCATTTATATATAACGAGAAAACGTATGGTGTATTTCGATGAGACAACAACCCCAACGGTGTGAATATGTCAACGACGATGAAATCCTCATTCCACATGACAGGCTTCAGCTGACCCCAAAACATCATTATACTCAGGTACAGCGCAAGAGTTGTCCCTACATACTCAAGTAACCTCTTTCATTATGTATGTACTGAACATAATTATATTCATTATAGATTTTTATGATGTGTTTATTTACATTTAGACGTGTGGCCAGTTCGATGCATCAGTTAGGGGGGATTTGCTTGACGTTGATGGGTTGTATCAAATGTGCTCAGTCTGTTGCAACGAGACACGTCTCTGCAATAGAGATGTAAACTGTGATAATTCAAGTACCATAGATATAGGTACTGTAGTTTAGTTGATTCAACATATATTTATAAAGATTGAGAATATACATTTAAAAAGTGGAATAATGAGACCGTTGTATTGTTATAAGAAATCCTACCTTCAAAATCATTGTCAAAAAAATAACACACATGTGAATGTATAAAATTGGGGAAACTTGTACGAATGAATACATTAATGTTAAAGCGATATAAATTTTAATTAAACAAATGAATATATAATAAAAGGAGGAGAAAAAATACCGCAAAATTAAATTTTGATAATTAAATGATATAACAAAGAAAATAAAATTTGGACTCTATTAGGCTGTAGAGATTGTGTATTGTTCAAATGGGACGCAACTTATACAATGTAAGAGTTGTCGTTCCTTATATATAAAATATAGCACTGTTTAATTTGCCATTATATAGTAGATTTCTTTTCTTCAATATGTAATAGATTTCTTACCAAGAGAGTGCGGAGAGATTAAAAATGTAACAACGGGAGTTCATCGAATCTACCCTAATGGTGATCTGCCATCTATTCAGGTGTATTGTTTTGTCGAAGAGGGAAATGCTTGGACAGTATGAATTACCTATATGCACTTCATTGATGTACTGCTGTGGATTATAGGGTTCTATACTTTTTCATTTTCAAAACGTGTGTGACGAATTAAGTTGTTGTGATTTTATATTTTTTGTACTATTCACATTGGCAAATAACGAGAAAAATAAACCATAATAAAATATCAAAATCAATAATGTTAAAAGTTATTAGAATCGCTATTTAAGTCACTGTTTTAACCTTTAATACACTCATTTTTTTCTCATTTTAAGGTTTTTCAGAGGCGAACGTCAGGTTGCCTTGATTTTTATCGTGACTGGCAGTCCTACAAGACGGGATTTGGTGATGCCGATGGAGAGTATTGGTTAGGTACATTAATATTTGGATTAAATGTCCATTTGTTACTACCACTTTAAAAGTTGTGATAATTATTGATTGATGTTTGTTTAGTTTCGTTGTTCCTACCTGAATCTATCGTCAATATGCACATAATAATCAACATTGATTAGCATGTAATCTATTCGAAAGTGTAGTACCGCTTAACAATGTAAAAGAGTAATCAAGGGAAACAAGGTTATAGCGGTAATCAAAAGAATGTAATCCTGGGACAAAGACCAGACATGGAAAACAGACATACACAACAAAGAACATAAAGTAACTAAAATCATACATACAAAGTAACAAAAGTAAATGTGCAACTCGGACTCCACTAAAAACTGGGAGCATGGACCAAGTGCACCGGTAGGATAAGCGTCCTCTGCTTTTAAAAAAAAAGACTCCAATTTCATTTTTTTCTTTCTTTTTTTTTTTTTTTTTTTTTGGTTTCTTGTTTTTATTTTGTGTATTGTTTTTGGTTAGATTTTTTAACTGATTTTTTAAAAAAATATTTTCATCCTTTTTATTCGCGTAAAATGCATTTCTGCAGCTACTTTCCATCAAGATTCTTTTTATATCTACTCACAAAAAAAATGACCGAACGTTGCAATGCATTTCCTCCAGGTAATAAACATTTACACGAGATAACGTCACATGGAAGACATGGTTTACATGTCCAACTCAGTGATTTTGACGATAATCATGGCTATGCTAATTATTCGACATTCTCTCTCGGGGATGAAAGAAGTGGCTATCAATTGATTGTGACGAAATATACAGGAAATATTGGTAATATATGTATGTAATTGAGACAAGTAATGTTTTTCCCCAACTACGGTAACAGTAAATCAGGGGAACAAGGTTCCGATTGGTAATGAAATAGGTTAAAATCAGGAGATAATGTATATAGAATGAAAATACAAGTAAATCTTGGAAGCGAAGCTTCCTAATTTTCTTAGATTATTAACAGATCTGTCAAACAGTAGATAATGTATATTTAATATGTCTAGCATTCGATTAGTTTTAAATGTTTCTCATCTGATTAAATTGCACAAAATACCTTTTGTTTTAAATAAATTACTTATCACTTCCACCTATTTGTCGATACAAACAAATGCAATATTGTAACATGCAAAATTAATTGCTTATGGTTTCTATTAATTTTCCTTCAGGCGACTCACTTACATATCACAGTGGAATGTCTTTCTCAACAAAAGACAGAGACAATGATCTCTCTAATGAGAAACATATAGCTGTTTCTAGAGCTGGTGCTTGGTGGTATACTGATGGATATCAATCTAATTTAAACGGAAGGTATTTGCGTGGGATCTATAAACCAAGCATTATTGATTATAAAGGTATGAATTGGGACTCGTGGAAAGGCTCCAACTACTCCGTTAAATCTACTATAATGATGACAAGAAGTTATTAATTAGAGAACAAGTTGCATTGCAGAGTACTGATGTACTGATATGAAATTTTCATTAAAATCTGTATTATGTTATATTTATCGTGTCGCATTTAGACGAAAACTGGAGACAAAAATCTGATGAATGTGTTTTCTCGTATATGTTAATGTATGTAACAAGGAATTGTGATTCTTTTAAAGGGTGTGGTCTTCAAGAGGAATTCCTAATTAGATTGTTTACAGTATCGAATAAATTTTACGACAAACATGATGACTTTTCCTTCAGAATTGTCAACGTCCCATTCATCTGTGGCAACATCCCTTCAGCACCTACATATGGAGTGTTCATATCACAACTCATGCTTTATGCCAGAGCTTGCCGAAACTACGCAGACTTTTTGTATCGCACTAGAATTCTAACAAATAAGCTTCTGGAAAAGGGTTATGTTACTACAACATTGAAGTCATCACTACAGAAGTTTTATGGTCGTCATCATGAACTTGTTCTGAGGTATCCATCTGCGCCATGAAAACTGATTTATTCAAAGTGTCATAGTTTTTCTTTCCTTGTTGTCTACCCCGGACTTGACTTTATATGAGCAAATCGGTGGCTGTTTCTAGAAAAGCAGAGGATGCTTACCCTACCGGTGCACCTGGTATATGCTCCTAGCTTTTTGTGGAGACTGCGATGCTCATTTGTTTTTGTTACTTTGTATGTATGATTTTAGTTACTTTATTTTCTTTGTTGTGTGTGTCTGTTTTCCATGTCTGGTGTTTGTCCCTTGATTACATTCTTTTGATTACCGCTATAACCTTGGTTACCTTGATTACCTATAACTCAATGTGTTTTGTTAACAAGGAAACCGAGAAATTTAAAAATTGAATTTTTACTGATACAAAATTGATATCCAGTAATTGCATCCCTTTGGCAGTTATCCTTTTCGTATAAAAAGCTTTAATGTTAATATTACTATGTCACCCTATCAATGAAAATGAATTAAATAAACATTTATACTCGGCGTCACATAAATAATATACTGTTAAAATTTGAATAAAAATATTTTCTACGACTTTATTGACACCTACCGTCGTTTAAATTGTCTTAAATGACTTGCTCATTCGTTTAGCCAAACGGCTTCTCCCTAAACAAGTCGCTTATTATCTTAAATCATGCGTAACAAATCCTTACGGGAAAATCCCATACTAATATCCGCCATGTTGGTTTCTACGGGACGATTTGTTTATAAACGAAGTTCGTAAGTTCCCGTCGAACTCCGGTGACAATCGTCTGCTTGATCAACTTCTCGGTATTGTACGATGTTCGCGTAATATAAATCCGAGATATCCGAAATAACGCCGAAATGCATTCTGGGTTCTTCGGTTTCTGGACAAACCATTTAAACGTAAACAACATCTCCTAGCAACCCGATCAATGTAAACATGGCCGACTTTTTACAATGTAAATATTGGCACCGAGAATTAAAATCTGACCGGAATTTAACGATTCAATGTTTAGGGGGAGCAGCCGTTTGGCTAAACGAATGAGCAAGTCATTTAAGACAATTTAAATGACGGTAGGTGTCAATAAATAAAGTCGTAGAAAATATTTTTATTCAAAATTTAACAGTATGTTATTTATGTGACGCCGAGTATAGTGTAGATCAAACCTAATATTTCTAGTAGATACTTTTTCATTGTTTTTCTCTTTAATAAACATACTTTAGAATTTAATGACAACACATAGATCACCGAACTTGATCTTGAGATAACTGAGCCCTTTTAAAGCTATTATCTTACTACATGTATATTTTTATGGACTCAGTGTGGGGATCGTCAACATTTCGCAAACTTGAAAATTACTGGTATATAAAAGTTCTAATAACTTTTTATAAATAACACTTAACTGACATTCCTCCATATTTCAAAACGAAAATTGCAGGTCACCGGATTCTGTTTTTTTCTGAAATAAAAAACAAACACTATAATTTCAATGTCAATAGGACATTTTCCGGCCTATTATCTTCCCTTGAAGAGTCTTTTTTAAAAATAATGGTTTTTTTTTAAGTTTATCATTTTCATTTTATGTCCAGAGGTCATTTAAATCATTTAAAATATATCATTTTACATCATTTAAAATACTATTAGTCTATAAAAAATATATGGGTCTGTATGATTTTGCAAGATGACAGAAAAGAATGCTCCATGTAATAGGTATGATCTACCTTAATCATAAGAATAAAATAGTATGAAACAAAATGCCCGAAGTTAAATCATAGACCTTTCATCAAATTAATACAGGCCTATGCTAATAGGGCAGTGAATGAGTGATTTAAAAAGTTATCTTTTGTTTTAGAAAATGGAGAACTCTAGATGGATTGGATAATTCCTGATTTGTCTAAAAATTTAAAGTGTATGGCTTAGTCTAAAAATGCAAATTTTCATTATTCATGTTGCATTGCAAACATGAGTTTGTAGTTCATTGGCCAGGAAAATATTCATATTCTTCAAAATTAAGGTAACAAAATGCCCCATTTAAACAAAACACTTATGTGGATGTCAAAACTGTTAATAGGTCTAAAATATAAAATATATGTCTTCAAACTAAAACAAAATAGTTTGAATTTGAAAGAACATTTAACATTCACTTAAGTTGGAAGTGATAACTTTTAACATATCTTCAAACGTTTATAGTCTAAAATGTGTAAATTTTCACGTGTACTACACACAGGTAATTATTAACAATATATTTTACATTTAAAAGTTATCAAAGTCAACATAATTTCTCCTCATTTTCTAAGTATCATATCATATTTGAAAAATGAAGTACTCCAGGTTTATGATTTACCTCTAAAAATGTCGAAAAATGCACAATGTATGTTTTTAATCTGAAAAATGTTACTTTTCACTACGCATAGGATATCGCCCAAACTTTTTCTCAATAAAAATCATCAAATCAACAAAATTTCAAAAAATATTTGAAGTAACATACTTAATTAAGAAAAATACTGTACTTTAAGTGGGTGCAATATGTAAAAATATTCAAAATATATGAATTTAATCTGAAACTTTCACTTTTTACTGCACACAGTGTTTTACGAACACTTTTTCTCAATTAAATGTTTCCAAAACTACATTTTTTTAAAGTATTTTCTTAGCCTGACAAATGTCAACTTTAACCAAAAACAGGATTAGATACTGCGAACATTTTTTTCTTAACTGAAAAGCAGCAAATCTGAAAAATATCAATTAACACTGTACACAGTGTGTTGCCTACAGTTTTTCTCGAATAAAAGTCATCAAAATATTAAATGTGCTCAATTTGTTTTGAAAAAACAAAGCATATTTGTAAAAAATATAGTAAATCAAGTGGGTGTGATAACTACAATTTTTGGTATAAATAATGAAAAGTCCTAATAATCAATGCAAAATGCAAACAAGATACATTGCGGCAAGAAATAACATGCTAACCAATCAAAAACTTTTGCGATATTCGATGTGTCATACACGGTGTACGATAAACGATATATATTATAAAATAGTTCGCCAATCTAATGATTCTTTAATCTCTAAATTTAAAAATACATAAAACACCGAGGCTTCATTCCTTGAATTGCATATGGTAGAACCTCTCGGTGATGGATTTGGCTTCCTCTTTCGATAGTTTTGGTTTTGAGTACTTCTTGTATTTAACTAATATTTTGATTATGATCCTCCTACATATTTGATTTTAATGCTGCTGATGACAGGTTACTCCTTGAAACACGTGTACAGCATATCGAAATTTACAATATATAAAACTGGTATTTTTTGTATTTAAGAACCATTGGGTCGATACCACTGCTGATGGACCTGAGGTCCCGAGGGTATTCACCAACCCAGTAGTCTGACTTGTCTGACCCCGAACAATATCAAATATTATCTACCCTTTTTATGAAATTTTGCAGTATTCCAAATTTAAAAATACGTAAAACACCGAGGCTTTATTCCTCGCATTGCATATGGTAGAACCTCTCGGTGATGGATTTGGCTTCCTCTTTCGATAGATTTGGTTATGAGTACTTTTTGTATACAACTAATATTTTGAATATGATCTACTTACATATTTGATTTTAATGCTGCTGATGAGAGGTTACTCCTTGAAACACGTTTACAGCATATCGAAATTTACAATATATAAAATTGGTATTTTTTTGTATTTACATATCATTAGATGTCAAATTGGTATACAAACAAACAACTAAATATATAAATGACAATTTGATGACAACAATCCCAATTGTCAAGATTTTAAATCATTGCTAATTACATCCAATTTTTGTTCTGTAACATGTTTCATTTAGATAACATTTTTCATATTCTGAATGTGAGTTTATAACTTTTTTAATCGAAAGTTGAATGTGTACTGATATTTACGTGTAAACCTATTTTCATATAAAATTGTTATCAACATTGTATGTTCATAAAGTCTTATTAATAAATGCAATGGATAAAAGTTTTCTTTGAAGTTTGTGGAACCAACGAATTTGTCAATTATCTTAATAAAATGAAAAAGTTATAATGATTTGAATTTGATAACCTTTGCCACTTAATGGTACTTGCCAGCCAAAACTAAACCAAAGGTTAAGGATGGCATCACTCTTCTATAGAGTGTGGGATACACGATGTACGATACACGAGGTACGATACACGATGATCGATTCACGATTTACGATAAAAGATAGAAAGGTAAGTTGATGTGATCCAAGTGTTGTACGTAGAAACCAAAAAAATCGTTTATTTAAAAACAAATAAAAAACATGACAGATAAATTGGAAAGATAATGATTAACGTTTTAGATGTTCCTACTACTCGAAGATTATCAAAACAGGTTGGGTAGTAAAACTAGGCATTATTCGCCGAACCTGGAACTGTTTTACCGATAAAACTACAAATATTTGGATTATCCACAATCAAATTGTGCACAAACGGTAAATCACATGAAATCCATTTAATTTTAACGGAAACCACCTCAATCCTTCGCACGCACTTAAGGCAACATCCTTCATCATAATAAGTTCCGTTCATACAGTTGCTATCATATTCATGTCGTTCCGAACTACAATTCGCTCACATTTTTTTCTCGCGATCATTTGCACTGTAAATTGACCATCTTGTTTCTTTTGATATTTTTATATGTTCTTTATTACTTCACTTTTGCAGACCAATTGTACCATGATTCTCCGTCATAATCCGTTTTCTACCTTGACTGAAAGAATACATTTGATATTCCGAATGAAATGTCACAACTGGAATCGAATGCAATACGTTCCGAATGTAGATTTTAAATTTGTAAGATAATAGGAATGACGTTTTTTGTTTTATTTACTTATAAACAAGTTGAATCTTGTTTTAACACTAGTTCTAGGAATTTGTGGGTTTAACATTTTATAAAAAATTCAATGTTTTCAAAAATAGTCATGTGAAACGTAAATAGCCCTACATTCCTCATCTGTGAAAAAAAGAGCTAAAATGAGACGAACATGTACTTTCACATTTAATCTAAAATACTTTTAAATATGGTTGTTATATTATTTTGCGAGAAGTTAAGCAAACCTACCCGTACGTTTAACGTATTGAACTGGGTTAAGTTGAAGTGAAAGAAAACATTACAAATCGAACAAACATAGAACAATTGATGACATATAACTATAAACATTAGATTCGGTATAAATAAAAACGAGATTTGTAAGCATGTATTTAGATATTTTTTCCTTCAAACTTAATGTATTGAATCCGAATTAATTTTGAGACAAAAACGTTTTTAAACATCAGCCACAGGCGTAAACTATTCATGTTAAAGTATGTAGAAATTTATTTAACTAGGTAATGATGAAATAAATATTTTTTATAGGCTTTAAAAGGCGACAAATCTTGAAGAGTTGCCCGAAAAAGCGTTATGATATGTAAGGGTATACGAATTCACACTCTAGTGTCTAATCGATGGCAGTAAATGCAAATAATGCACAGGCAAAGTTTAGTTGCATGTCAAACACACGTTTCAGATGACAACACGTATGTCTTTCATATGCTGAGCACACATATGTTTAATGCACGTCAAAAATATCTAAACTTATATTTCTAATATATAGTGTACATATAACTAGAATTGATATGGTGAATATGTTAAAAAGACAACATCCCAAACGGGATGAAAAAGTTTAGCTCAAGGCTACCTGCACATCACAGGGCAGGCTGCCGTCTACCCCAAAACAATATTATACAGAGGTACGGCGAAGGAATTGGCCTCTATATACTCCAACAACATAAAAATAAACTGAAAGTGAAAACGAAAAAAAGACATGCAGAAAACTGCAGCTAGGTAAAAGTACTTGGCTTGATAACAATCCTTCTGGCCACTTCAAAAAAAAATATTACCCAATCAAATACACCTAAAATCAGTTCAAAAAGGTTTGAGACCCTTGTTCAAATAGCAATAAAAAAACTGATTTTACATTTAACAGATGTACATCAAAGGACTACTTGTAGTTAACAGACATGTCAGCTCTATACAAGTGATGGCTTGCAAAAAATGTTATATCCTCATCGTATGTTATATCGATCCCAAATCTTCCCATGCGGAATTGAAAATCACGGAACACCATAGGTCATTGAATAAGGACAAAACCAATAAAATGCCGAAAACAGCTTTTAATTATAATGTGCAAGTTTCTATGTAAATACCTTATAATCGAATCAATACTAATACCAAACAATGCTAATTTTAACGATTTGATAGTAATATCATTATTATGTAATAATTGTAAATGTCGAAAAGAGCTGAAATATCGGAAACTTTGATATTGTAATATATCGGTTTTATAACGATTTTTTTCATTATATCCGAAACATTGTAACAAATACAAGCAATCGAACCATATCACGGTAACAACCGGGCGCCGAAAACGGATAGTTAACAATAGGGAATGAAAATCATCCCTATTATCGTAAATATTAGTATAAAAATTGTCATAATTGATATAATAATTTAGATCAAGAAACGGACATTCTTTATGATTGATATTTGCTTTATTCAAAGAAGGTTCTGCAGTGTAAATATCTTCAGCATAAATATTGAAGTCGGTGTTGTTTAGATCCAAGATGTCCTCATAATATCTAAAGGTGTCATTAAACTTTACAATTAAATATTGTTTCGAAAGGTCTTTATCTATTTAAGCAATAAATTGTGATTCTTAACAATACAGGAAGAGGTCCAAAATTGGTGAATTCCAATAACTTTACGATTAACGGTATCGAAAAAGCGAAAGAAAATATTGTCGTACAGGAATTCGAGTGCTGTAAGTATACCAAAGGAAGCCCAATTAACGTAGTATTTATGTTTTTCGTTAATTAAACTTGATCTAAAAGAATTCGAGCAAATATAATTAAATCCCGATTTATCAAGGGACCATTTGATAAGATACGCGAATTTTTGTTTATTGAAATAATGTGGACGTGTAGTGTATAAGGTAGAAAATTTTTTTCGAAAAAAACCTTCTATGCTTACATTATCTTCCCTGTATCAATTTGATACGATGGATCAGTGTAGCGAATAGAGTCGTCACTTTCTGAGACAATGTCAAGGTATAGTGTTCAGTATGTTGTGTTCACATAATTGTTGAAAACAAGTAGGAGTTTCAGAAAAGATGAGTCACGTTTAGATAAGCAAATACTATTATAATATTGCTTATTTATAATAGGTCCTCTATAATCTTCTAATATTATTTTTCTATTGATTGTGCAAGCTATTGTGTAAGATCGTATAGTATAGAAACTTGCTAATGCTGTTGTTGACTAGTAATTTAAGATGGTAAGTGACTACAAGAAGTTTTGTTTCATACTGAATGTACAATGTATAATAATACCAGCTGACTTTGTTGATATATGGAACAATGGGTTTTTCAAAGTGAGCTTCTGATGGCCTGCTCTGTAATGCGAACACTAACAGTACACATGAAATAAAAAAAAACAAAACAATAGTTATTTAAATTGATACATTAATTCTTAGAATAAGCATTATATTAGATACGATTTTTTGTTCATTTTCAATGACTACGTATCATCATAATTGCTGTGTTAAGAGAATAGTCAGTGCCATGCCATGCTCCCCAGACCATTCCTTTCCATCCATGTTCCGATGTTTTATACTTTCCCGCCAAATATTGACCATTCAAATTAGAGTGGTAGCCTACATTATACCACCATGCTCCCCGTCTATCAATTGCGAGATTACCATTGGGCCATAAATCCTGATCTTTGTCAAAAGTTGTAAACTTCATTCCATTATGATAATCCAGAGAATCTCCTTAATTATAAAAGTTTAAAAAAGTATGGTGGAAACATGAAAATGAATTGATCTTTCTTTGGTGGAGTTTTTGAGATATAAAAAAGGACAATAACACAAAATTCAGAAAAGATCGTACAGTGTTCACAACGGAAACTTGTAGTATTCTATAGAATTATCGGGCAAAAGAATTTCATAAAACAAACAAAGAAAATACGATAGATGATAATTATTATTTTTTGACAAATTTGACTCATGATCATGAATTTATACAGGTACAAATGTGTTACTTGAATTTGAAAGGAGAACATTTTTATTTACCTGCGTTACCGCTGTAATTCATTACTAAAAGTTGATAACCGCTTTTTTCGTCACCTAAGCTAAATACTGTGTAGTGTGCATGCTTTGTTGTATCCCTGAAATCACTTAACTCAACATAAAGCCCATGTCTACCATGAGAAGTTAATTCATGAATATTTTCATTACCTGAAAATTACTAATGTAAAGTAGTAAAAATGTCATAATATTTCATGAAAACATATAAATGTATAGTTATTTACAACCAAAGAGTTCTTAGGCATCGAATATTGTTTCACAGAATCAGGTATCGCATTAATTAGTAAAACAATGACACGACAGAAATGTTACCGTTTCCACGTTATTGTAGACATAAAGCCAAAGAAAGAATACACGTGCTTATGATGACAAATGTTCAACTTGAAAGGAAGCAGAAAATATTGTCAAACAAGACTAAACGTGTCACGTCCGAGGTAGACAAAAGAAGAAAACTAGGAAATGGTTAAAAAATCGTTTCTCATGAAACAGATTTTTTTAAACATCATAAAGATCCACTAGTTCATGATGACGACAGTAAAACTTGATGACTTCAACCTTGTAGCAACAAACTCTTGATTCTGAAGACTAATAGCAAGAAGTCTAGCGTTGTACCGAATGCTTCATTTCTGCAAGCTCTGTAATAACAGAACATTACGTATGAGTAGTGAAATGTAAATCTACACGCAGGGGGGTGAATGGCTGTTTCATAAGACGAAATGAAAATGAACAAAACGTAACGAAAAGTAAGTGCGTTTGTCCTAACGTTTTCCCTTTCAAAATATCTTTAAATATAGGCCAAGATATTATTAATCAATTTACAGCTACATCTATTTACCTAACCAATATTCTCCATCTGTATCACCAAACCCATGTTTGTAGGCGTCCCAATTCCTATAAAAGTCAGTACACCCAGTTGTTCTCTTGTGTATAACCTTCAATACAATTTTGTAACCGTGTTTTTCATCTTCCGTTTGTTATGAAAAAAAAATTTATCAGTGTGGTCTAGTTATATTTGATAATAAAAATAAACATTCTGCATTTATTTCTGCCATAGATATCAGATATTTTTCACACACTGAATAAAAAAAACATAATAATTGAAAACGTATATATAGAAGAACATAAACAATAATATTATTTTTTTTTCATTTCATATATCTTACAGAGCATTTGAAAATTAAAACAAAATACAGAGGTATGCTGGCTATCTCGACCTTCAATACTAGAAAGGTGAATCAGTAAGCTTTAGCTAAATTCATTTACAAATTCGATTGGATACACATTCTTTGGAGTACTGTTTACGTTTCTCCATAGGGTAATTATATCTCGACTCATACGTATTTTTCTTGGGAGGTTCCATTATGACATACTTCTCTTGTGATGAATCGCTCATCCTTCAAATCGTTAAATGTCATAGATGTCCATGATCATCACAGTTAGTGATGGGAAAAAAAGAAACTGCTTATTCATCTGTAGCACATGCAGTTACATGACTTTACTTCTAGGTTTATTGAGTTTGTGCTGGATATTTTTCATTGTAATTAAGAAAAGGAACAGAATATTCAAGGCCCGGTGCAAAGACTAGATCGAATACACTTTAAAATCATAATGCATATCACATTATAATTCTAATCATGAGATTCTTCATGCTTAAAGTCGTTTTTGATTGGTCAAGAACGTCTTTGCCAGAAAGTTCATACTTGCATGAACTTCGCCAGATCGTTCATACATTCATGAACGTCTGTCAACCTGAAACCAATATGGCGGCCGTGTAGTTTGAAAGAGTGTGACAACGAAGTAAACGACATAATATAGCCGTGGAAATAGTTTATTATATCCACATTGATTCGACCGGTCAAGTTTGTTTACATTGAGTAATTTTCAGCTCGGGGGAATAAACTTGTTTGATATAAATGCTTGAACTCTAACTACCAGTAAATTCGCCCAAAATTAAATTGTCCTAGATTTTATAAATACATTTACCAGTTCAACAAATTTTTAAAAAATAATTATCAAATGTCGGGATAGAATTGCAAGGATTAAACAGCTATTTTCGGTCATTCATGCATGTATGAGCGGATCACTCCACTCCCAAGCATTACATGAACGGCCTTTGGCCGTTTTTTGGAGTTTGGAAGCTCCGAGATCCGTTCATATAAGCATGAACGACCGAAAATAGCTGTTTAATCTTATAATAACTTAAAACAATATAATAACTGGTATAACTTCCTCGCATTACTTTTGTGGTTGTTAATATTACTCCAAGCTTTGTATTATTGATGAAGCTAGTCAAAGTCTGTAGCAAGGATACTTATACTTAATTTGACAGGAACCAATGTCATCACTTGATGAATACCATAGTTTAACATAGATGGGGTAAATATAAACCAAAGATAACTACACTTCATTCCATTTTATTCAACGTCCCTCTCCTTATGTATCAATACATGCCACGACCTTCTCTAACTGAATTTAAAGGCAGACAGAAGGAGTAAAAACAAAGTGAAGATGCATTGAGTTTGGACAATTTCAGTAAAAAAAAACTAGATACAAGCCACCAATATAGACTAACCTGGGCTGTATTTCTTTTTAAATCAACCCCACCAATTATTGCTCAAATTTGTAATCCTAAAAAAACTCCAAAACTTAAAGTCAACATGCACAAGCAATATTTTCCCCTGCGTAAAGCGTCGTAAAGTAGATGTTAATCGATCACACAATACAATTACTATTCTTCTATTTAATACCATCATAAGAATATGTAGTGCACCTGCACATGTATAAGAACACTACACAACACTTTTGCTAGCATTTTTAATTCCTTATTAACAACACTTTCCCGACACATTTAACTCCCCTTACTCCATTTCCTGAATTGGATGGCTCGCTTGAAATAGGAATGCACCAACATTAAATAGGTGTCCATACTTTTGCATGAATTACTGTTTACCTAGGCGTTAACTCTGATGAAAGTTTAACACGTGTGGTAAAAGATCAATTTACGTATATGCAGTGTATTACATGTATACATGTATACATGTACATGTGTGGAAACATATTATCAGGAAGAACTGTTGTTTTTGGATAGTGGATTTACTTCTTGTACCCATGACCATTCCCACATACCACATATACAGTCCTTGATTTCTGGACTCACCTTCTAGCGTCATCTTCTCAAATGTTTTTGTTTGTTCTCGATGTGCTGGTCTATCTTAATGGGATTCATTGATTGATTATGGTTTAAAGTCCCACGGTTTATATATTTTTGACGATGGTGGAAGTCGCACTGTTTGTGGACATTTACGCATACCAACAATTCCACATTTTCATCGACCAATCAAATTGTTATTAAATTTGTAGTACGTCTAAACATACTGCCATTTAGTGCAGTAGCCGGGTCCCAAGGCTAGTATTTCATGAATTTCAGAACGTAAACGATTGACCAATTGAACAGACCCTGAATTGTTCTTGGCCGACATCTTTGATGTTCTAGCTAAGTAGCAGGTAGACATGCAGTCTTACTCGAACTCATTATTCTGACTCTGGGTCGACTTATCGTCACTCTTTCTCCTACAATATTACCTGCTTGGTAGATAATATATTGATTGGCTTTAGACTTTTTTCCCTGGGTACCTTCATTCCTGGGGGTTAACCTAGTGGAGGATTCCTTGTGTGTTCATCACTTTTAATGAACGTAACTGGTAGCATGGGTTTTCCTGTTTGTAGATTACCTCTGATGGCCATACGTTTTTAAGGGGCCCTTCCCTATTCTGAAAAAAGAGGTGCTTGGTTTCATAAGGGGATTACCTTTGTATTTATCTAACTAAGTGTCTTCAAAGCCTTTTATCCCACTTTGAAGATAGGGCTCGTCTGGAAGTAGGGGGTTCACTTTTGTATTCATATATATCTTAATGATTTTAATTCTCTCATACCACCCATCAGTTCGGCTTGCTTTTTTCGTCCCCTAGACCTGCATTGAAGCATAATGTGTCTTCACTGCTCGTTGATTCATCCTTTTCCCTTGTCGCCCTAAAAATTACCTCATTACCTAACTCAATTTTGTCAAAGAAGCCTGATTAATACCCCTTTTGGGAGTTTTGGGGGCACTTTTCTTTGTCCACCTTAGATGTTGCTAATTTGAAATTACCTAGACTGGATGATAAAAATATCTCATACTATTACTATGTTTTCAAAAAAATGTCCCTTATTATTTTGAATACGTATGTGTATTTATACTGACCGTCCAAGAATAATGATTATCTACATGACAGAAGACTGAAACAGCAGGAAACGAACCAGTAGGGTAAATCTGATGTACACCACTGGTCACGTTTTCTATTTCTTGGCATTCTCTTGGTAGCTTGGACTCTTAATAAATAAAAATTAAACTGTAAAACTCTTAGTTTAACTAATGAAAAATGGGATGAATTGTTTATTTATGCAACATGTAAGGTCTTATTGTAGAACAAATTTCTCCTTGTCCCCTTTTTCACATGTATATTGAAACAAAAAAAATGAAAGAATCCACTAAAACTGTGCCCTGTAAATAATAAAAAGGCATTGTTAAAAATGAAAAGTTTTCCAAAAACTATATCAAAAAGCTATGATTTTTCTAGATATTATTTATTGCTTGGGTCGATCTTCACCTCTTTTTGACACCTTTTAAAATCTCTCAATATCTCATTTAAGTAACAAATTAAACATGCTATAAAATAAATTTAATTTCATTAATTCATCAGATTCATCAAGATTAACAAAACATATGAATATCAATTACTGTGAAAGTACAATTTTTCATGGGGCGCCAATTTTCGTTGTTTTCGTGGGTAGGCCAAACCACGAAATTTGGTTCCCAACGAGAAGGATAATCTCATTGGTATGTATACTGAAAACTTCAAAACCAAGAATTCAAGAATCCACCATTTTTCGTTTCTTCCCTTATCAACGAAAACTTGTATCCACGAATTAAAGTACTTTCACAGTAAGTTATAATTTTTCCATTCATTATTTCTCAAACCACATTCCAAATAACCTGAACCCTCAAAATCTGATTTATTTTTGATATAAGTAATGAAGGATGATTGATACAATATATTAATAAGGTACCTTTGTCACGGTTTGCTGAGTTACAGTTGATATCTTGATTGCATAAACGTGTATTATTACAACATTTTGAACAAACAAAATGCCTCTCGAAATAGTTGTTCATCCTCTTGCCAAATATAGACCCAAATTTATCCCCACAAAGCTGGAAAAACAGGTAGGTTATAATCCATAGTTAGACACATCTCTTTTTGTCAGAATATAAGTAACCATGAAAGGCCAGCCTGACAGATATGTATGCTTGTCAACAAATAAAATGAATGCTAGAAAAAAAATAATACAATGAGCTACTCTATATAGAGGCTATATTTTTTTTATAAAAAAACTCGTGATCACAACGTTAATAACGTTAGTCGTTGTTCGTTTGTATGCATGTTAGTATGAATTTATGTAGCCAAAGGCAGATACACTTGCGATGCACTTGGTCTGCCCTCCCTTTTTTATAGTGAAGTCCGGGCTCATTTGAAATTTGTTTCTTTATGCGTTTTGTTATGTTTGTGTGTGTTAGCGTGCGTACGTGCATTTGTGTGTGTGTGTGTGCGTGTGCGCGTGGAGATGTGTATCGTTGTCCTTGAACTACATTTTTTTAATAGCCGTGCAAATCTTGGATGCCTTAATTTTCATAGTTCCTGAAACATTATGCAAGAAAGAACTGTACAGGTTTTTATCGAGTATGGCATATACATTATGCCAGAGCTTGTCGAAACGACGCAGACCTATTGTATCACGCTAGTCGTCTTACAATTACGCTTCTGGAACAAGTTATATTGCTACAAGATTAAAGTCATTACTATAGAAGTTTTATGGACGTCATCATGAACTGCACCATGAAAACTGACTTATCTAACGTGTCATAGTTTTCTTAATTTTGGAGTTGACTTAATTTTGAATCGGATTAGTTTTCGGTAATTTTGTTGTTTAATTATAATTTCCGCTTACGTCTACCCAAGACTTGAATCTTCATGAGCAACTCGGCGGCGGTTGTTTCTACAAAAGACGCTTACCCTACCGTTGCATCTTGTCAATGCTTCAAGGTTTTAGTGGAATCCGAGTTGCTCATTTACTTTTGTTACTTTGTATGTATTACTTCGGTTATTTTATGTTCTTTGTTGTGTGTGTCTGTTTTCCATGTCTGGTCTAAGTCCCTAGATTAGAGTCTTTTGATTTCCACTGGAATCTTAGTTACCTTACTCTTTTATAATTTCAACATATATTTCAAATGTTGAGATATCATAATAAGACGTATAAACTAACTGAAGGATATCCACAGCCAAGATCGTACTCAATAATTCCTGATTGAAGTCTGTATTGGTGGTGGTAGCATACCTACAGTGAAAAAAATATTTATAAGAATCTGTTTCAGGAATATCATCAAAATATGATAATAACGCTGAACAACAATATTCTCTGTAATCTTCATATCCTTGTTCAAACTGTTCTCATTGATAGACTAACACTTTAAGTATTTATGATAAATTAATAATCAAATTTGTTCAAACATATTAGCAGAATAAATGCTTTACCTCATCATGGCTACACGTCATGAAGTTTAAACAATCTGTAATATTTCGTGTATTCCGACATGATAGACAATCCTGTCCACCGCCTAATACGAAAGTAATACGATTTAGATATAGTGCAAAATGACACATTTGCTCATCGCCAATTTTTAACTTTTTAACTATGAAATAGAATATTACTGTTCAAACTATTGCCAACTTTATAGATGGGAACCCCATTATTATATAAAGGACAAGGACAGATAAAAGGTATCGAGAATTACAAGTACTCTTTACTTTTCCCCTTAGAACTTGATGACAGATATCTCTCTATCTCTCTAACATGACAAGATATTCGAAACTGTCTGTCAAAACATTGTGAGTGATCCAATCAACATTAGACCTTCTTAATATTTACGAATGAAAGAGATGTCGTGTAAAAACAATGTAAAGTAGCACTCCCAGACTCTTTTGTGCAACTAAAGTTATTCAGAATCTAAATGTACATTTAAATTATTCAAAATGGTATAATTGTATTACCGATAAATAGTATGATATCGAAATTTACTATTTTATCAAACAGAGATAGATCAGATTCGTTTACAACTTCAGTTTAAAAACAGTTGTTCTAATCTTCCTTCTTAACGGCTTCTTTTGAAATTTTTACCATGATATTTATAATACTAACCAACAAAATCAGGGCTGTAAAAGAGTAGGACGGAGACTAAGGCTGTAAAATGATATGTTTATCGTTAACATTTACAAAACTATACTATTTATGTCAAAGTCAAAATGCGGAATTTAATGGATAGCGTCATATTTACCGCATAAAAGCGAACAAACAAGTTCTTACATTGCTTGAAATCATTTATATCGTATTCATACTCAACATTTAATCTTAATTTTTTACTTTTATTTGTGTTTTGAATATACATCAACTAATTTAATTCAATCAAAAAAAAAACATAACTTGTAATCAAAAATAGGGTAAAGGAAAACTTACTAGCCCAACAAAACACAGAATACTCCATTTAATGTCGAAACGTAAATGCTTTTATCAGTGTTTGCGTTAAGTCTTAGATAATGCAATGCAGCTTAAGTAAATGCGTGCAATGTCAAGGATAGACCTGATCCTAAGAATTATCGTTATACATTCTATGTGCTGCATATGATAACCGCTCGATAATCGATGGTGCTCGATTCATATGGTATTCGAATAAAATAGAATTAAAAATGTGATTTTGTAACTCCTTATACTTCTATTCCCCATACTAAGTTAAGATCCCGACTCAAGGACATTATTCATCGCCTAATTGCTTGTAAAAAGTCAAGTCCAGTGTAGACAAAAAAAAAGAAAAGAAAACTATGACATGTTGAACAAATTCATGGTGCAACCGTAACGATCCACGAATTCATGATGACGACCATACAAATACTGTAATGATGACTTCAATCTTGTAGCAACTTCAATCGTCTTCTTGAAGCGTAATTGTAAGAAGTATAGCGCGATACAAAAAGTCTGCATAGTTACAGCAAGCATTGGCATATCGTATGAGTTGTAATATAAAACTCCATAAGCAGGTGCTGAAGGGATGTTGCCACAGTTGAAAGGAAAGTTGATAATACGGATTGAAATTCTTCGCGTTTTCGTATAGTTTAGACAATATTTTTCCTTTACCATCGATCTCTATGTGTAAGGATATGAGGCTAACTTTACAGTGTATGTAGTATCCATTATCTCAACTAATTTGGGGTAGATTGGATGTACCAAATTCCCGAGACTAAGATTGTTTAACGATAATACTGTTACGCCCTGACGGGTGTGTAAGTATATTTAAAATGCAAGTGTATAGTAAAGTGATATGGTACTGGTAGCGTGGCCTTTGAAGGTATTTCCATATTCTTGTTCTTAACACACAACTCAATAGAATTTCCATTTATAAATAACATTTATTAACCTCTTAGGAGTCAATAATTTAATACATAAAATATATAATGTTAAAAGCCTACCTCTGAACGCTAAAGTATAAACGGAGGTTCCCCCAAAATATGATCCCGGCAGCTAATTTATGTCAAGAACAGGTCGTAGTAAAAATATGTACTGCTAAAATACAGGGCATACCATGGGTATTCGTCTCCTGGTGAGCTGGTAGTGCTCAACAGTTCCAACTACTCTCAAAAATAATTCTACCAGGATTGATTTTAGGACGCCGGCCCACAGTTTATATGTAACTGCCCCACTTGGAATTTTATGCCCACTTTCAGGAATTTGGGGATTCGGTTAATATCATTGGTTTATCTTTGTGGGCCTTCAAACGATATGATTGGCTAAGAAATCTTTGCATTCTCACAGCAGTCTATATTCTCCTAACTAATTACTTCTGGTCTGCCAAAAACAAGCATGGTTGACATCGATGGAAACAATGTAATGACGGGGTGGAAAAGAAGGAAGACGGGACCTACTATAGCTTGTAATTCAGGGAAATAAGCCTTTAACAATCATATCCCTTAGCAGAATATATGAATTTTAATTACAGGTAAGAACTATAAATAACTAGTCGAAATAAAGCTGGGGACTGACTGGACACGAGGGATGCTACAATGAAAACAAACTCTGTCTTGACCCTTAGAAAACATTCCCATTATAATCCCAATACAATAATACAAGTACAATCATATAACTATGTTTAAATTGTCCATATCGCGCATGAGTTCACTCAGACGGACAAGAGCAAACAAGAAAAAAGAACTTTAAAGGCACACAAAATATCAATTCATTATAAATCTACTGACCTAAACCCTATTTTGTAACAATGCAAATCCCCGAGACTAGGATTTTTTAACGATAATACGAATCCCCGAGACTTTGATTGTTTATCGATAATACGTCATCTATTATGTTATTGCATGTTCTTCGTTATGTATGTGTGTTTTCCATGTTTGGTCTTTGTATCTGGATTACATGTTTTGGATTTCTTGTGGTTCCTTTGATGAAACCGATACGGAAAGGAGTTTTACAATACCTTATAGAGCAAGTATAGCTGGGTATTTTTTCACAAGTTAACCATATGTTAATGTATTTTATACTATGCAAACAGACATGTTACATTTAATCAAATGTATCATTATTGTTATAAGTAAGAGTATCCTATTGCGAGTTAGTGATTGAATAACTGTGTTACTTATAATGAACAGGAGCTAACAATTATTCAAATATGGTTCAGTTATTGGTTCAAATTATAATTTCTGCATATCTTAACTCAAGATGTTACTAATGAAATTCAAATCGTGACATTCCAGAAAACATTTATTTGTTGTAATTAAAACTGGTATTTTAAATATTTGTAATGACAAACATGTTACAAAAATCGACTGCTGAACCAAAGCAACTAAAGTTAAATCATATAACAATTTATCTATAATCAGCATGTCTACTTCTCTTGTTATCAACAACAAAGTTATAACACTTAAGTGTATTTGTTCGTAAGAATCAGCCAAAATGGGAAAAATCAGACACATGCATGTTAAAAACGCACCGATTTGGCAATAAAATATCTCTCAAGGATGCTTTTTCTATTCGAAAATACCGAAAATACCATTGTTTGATCTCTGCATCACTGGCTTTGCCCAGAAATTTTGCAATAGAATGTTAGAAAAATGAGATTTTTTTACAGAGTTATCTGCCCTTGAAATGGTTATTTGCAGTACATTTCAATGAAATTATTACTCAATGGGCCAGTATGATAAGGAAAATCTTGTCCTTTTTCCTTGATTCTGAAAATAAGCAAATCAAACTATCGAAATGGTGGGGTTTTTTTTCCTACCATATTCCACCAACTGCTGGATTCTTACAGACACTGACACTTAAAAATGATACCAAAAAAGCTTAAATTACAACCATAGTTTTAACTGTATAAAATATTGATTTGCTGTTGCAAATGTACAATTCGTCCAATGTATATCTTGAAAGATGAATCATTTAGTGTTAAACAAACTGATATATGTAACAGGAAACACCAAGGATGGCGCTGAAATACATGATATATTTGATTGAATATATTTACAGTCTACACAAGTCAAATTCTTAGCTGTCTGCATCCTACTTCTTTTTTCTTTCTTGTTTTACGAGACGACGACTTCATATATTCGAATATTTTGAAATATAAATTTGGTTGAGCTTTTTGTCGATACTTTCAAAATAAGAAAAGAATAAAAAGGAATATTTATCATATGTAATTATTCTAAATGATCTCTGTGTTCTGCAGTCTAAATTCAAAACATATATGTAATAATCAAAAATTTAAAAATGAGATCTAATAAGAGTTTTATATCAAAGACATGATATGTTCAAATATGCAAGGAAACTATACCAAATTGCAGAAGAAATGCACCATTTTTGCTAATATGCCTTTGGGATATTTAATCCTGATTCATTTTGAATTAATAATGGAAATTATCTGATAACTAAACATACATAAGTGGAAACAATAAGATCAAAGGTGTGAAAAATAATATTTTCCGACATTACAGTTTTCATAAATTGACGTTTTCCACCAGAAATTAAAAAAAGTCACTTTCATGTAAACAGTTGATGTGTCCTTTTCGTATCGGTTTAATTATTGTTTCTTTTTTTCAAAACCACTGATTTTAAAAGCGACTTATGGCTATTATTGTTATTGAAGAATTCCCTTATTGCTGCTAAAGCGTTGTGTGATAATGTCAAGAATATGCTTTAAATGCTTAAGTATTTCAAATTATTTTATCAAATATTCAAAAAGAATTGGAAAATGCACAAATAGAAAGAAGTTGACGTTGATCTTATTTCTGACGCCTAGCTATGTTTTATCCTATTATACTAACGTTTTAGTAGATTATTTGGCCTGACACCTATTCTGAATAAGAAATAAAGGTAATGTTGGTTGGTATTTTGACATGCATGGATCATTCAACACGAAAACAAAGAACTATGCTTTAATAAGATTAGTATTCATCTAAAGCTGGGATAAATTGTATGTATGTTTATTAGGGCAAAAAAACCTTATATCTATGATTATTCAATTTTATTTAAAATACTCGCCATTGCATGCGAGGCTGTCAATGGACGTTCAGTCAAACAGGCGTATGTATCAGACAGACACGCAGAAATGGGTCAGGGAAATAATTCAAAGTGAAAGTCGCCTTTAAATTGGTTTGAACAAAATTACAGTAAGCAACTCAAAAACAAAGTAAAAAAAAGAATTATTTTGCTTCCAGATTGCCGTGTTAGTTTTGATTTAAATATTATGGTTGAGATGGCTTTTCCGCAAGTCCGCGATTTAAATAATCTCAAACTCAATCTTAAAAAGTTTTCATTCCAATCAAATCTTCATTTGCACTGGGCATGATAAGAAATCAAATTTTAACGTTTGACCAAGTCATGCTAACGTAAACAACTTTGGAACGATTTATGCTTCTTCAAAAACTGTTTTCAAGGTTTAGGAAGCGTAGACCGAAAAAAAGATTAAAAAACTTTCAATGAAGAATTGAAAGTCATGTCAAATTTACTTTGTCTAATGAAAATATACTAATTAACTTTAGTTGGTTCTGCCGTCATTTCATTAGACTTGCAGTTTTATCATTTTGATAAATTCTATTTCTATTACAGTCGTCTGCTTGACTCAGAATTGATATGCAAATAACATACTTATGGGCCACAGTTACATTGGTGTGTCACCAACAGATTTCACGAAAGTAGGGAAAATTTATTACAGACTCGGTTTTCATTAACATTTATTGAATATGTTTGACAACATATTGACTTCAAATTATGTGCAAAATCAAAGAAATAAAAACACATGGGAGTGCGTTAATTAATGTGTAGTTTGTTTATAAAGATATCTTTCAAGACGTGTTTTTCCACAGCTCTCTTCAGAAAAAAATGGTTCCATTGAAAATGCTTGTTTTTATTTTAGTACTTCTTGGTCTCACGGCTACTGAATGCAAGGAAATAAAGGGTATGTAAACTTATATATACAGGTCTGTTGATGTTGTTGTCGAGTGGAATCTTTTTTTCGATGGGGGTGGGGTGTTTTCGTTTGCATTGTTTTTTATTTGTTTTGGATTACAAATAATTCTTAATCTTACAAGATGAAGTACCAAATTGGTAAGTCTATTTTTAGTTGTTATAATGCTTTGATACATCAATACATTTTCTATTTATCGATAATAAAGCTGTTCAAGAAGTACCTATAAGCACATTGTCAATCCCTTTTGTTCTTTTTTCTGTATTGGCGAGTGCCAATCTGGAAAAAGGACTCCCGTTAAGTTTATAATGCACCTACCTAATACATGGTTAATTTTGGTATGAATTGAAAGTAAAATCATCATAGCTAATACGATTTGATTGGTCGTAAAAGTTTCCCCGTGGTCACGCTTCTTAAAAATCCCGCGAGATCAAAGAGATGTCGAAAAGTTTGTAATTATGCAGTGAAATACAACCGAATATATTTTGAAACTTTTGATGCTAAATTATTTCTTTTCCTAATAGATAAGAAGATAAAACATTGTCAAGGATAAAATCTTAATACAAAACATTTATTTAACCATGTTTAACCATAAATAAACAAATACAACGAAATTATTGTCGACACTCCATAAAACAGCACAAAAAAACGTTATATTGTATCTGAACTTTTTAGTCTTTTTTAATGTTATTTCGAATACATTTTAGCGATTTATTCTCTTAATGAAGATCCATGATACGAGTTGATGTCTTTACAAGCCTTTGAAATAAATAACAGTGGAGCTGTCCTCAGGGATTTTTTCGTGTTTATCTTTGTCTTGTTTTATTCTTTGTGTAAATTGAAATATTCCTTGAAAAGATATAGTGTTTGCGGATCATTATCAATTTTCAGTCCCGTTGAATTCATTACCCGCCTTCGAAAAGTATACGAAGGATATAAATTGGCATCTTTGTATTATATGCAAAAATTGTCACACAGCAGAAAATAACCGTGCATCAATTGATAAAATATTCTCTCTTTTATAAATGCACTAATACCACAAATGGTCATCCTGCATTTTATGCGAAAAGATCGGAAACTCCATTGTACTCATTTGTATTTAAAATATATTGTAACTTCCGCATGATACAGAATGGCAAAAAATCAAATGCAAACATGTTCGTGTACCATTAACGTCACTTTTCTAATCTATGATTGTAGAGTAATTTGTTCTGACAAACAAATTGCATACAGACAATTTATTTAAATACGCATCTTTTAGACTTTGACTCATTTTTGTATAAACATTTTGGGGACAACATAGTTGTTAATGTGAATCATGGTCAGGGGAAGTCAAACTTTGTATCAGTAGTTTTTTTACGTTGTCGTAACCACTCACAGCTAGTAGTTTAAAAGCCAAAAAAATAATGTTTAAAACTGCGAATATCTGCGTAAACTTCAGAAAAAGAAACCAAAATACTGTATTCAGAAGCTTCAGTTCTAAGACGCAAAATTAGGATTACTGTTTTTCACTAAATATTCTGCTGTGAACAGAATGACACTGATGAAATCTAAGGAGACTTTGCTTTCTTTATTGACAGGGTTTATAACATGACTTTTTGATGGTAAATCTTAAATATATAAGGCACAGTTATGGTGTGTTGAAAATTCATTGTGTCATTGCATACAAAGGTTCTGTTCACATTTTGTATTGACATCTCGTTGCAAATGTACTATATGGAAGGTCAAAATTTCTACTTGAGCACTTATACTTTCATAGAATTTATGCTTTATATCACGAGGTTTGATTGTAGCTGACAGCCTTTGCATGTTTGTACTTGATATATTCCCACTATTTTTTGCCAATATAATGACAAAGTTAATACGAATGCCGAAACAGTAGATGGATTCTTTTCACTCAATAGTTAGTACTGTATTTCATGTTTGTGAGGACGTAAGCTGCAATAAGAATTAAATACTTGACAAAACAATCAGAGAATTACCAGTTGTCGTGTAAAAACCTAGCCAATAGACGAAACATTTTGATCTCTTTTAACTGGAACAACCAAAGCAAAGAGCTGATCCTGTTCAGAACGACTAGTTTTTTTCTTAGCTATTGGAATGTTTCCTTTCCATGCCGAGACCTCTCATTACTAGGTACTATTGTTGAGCAACCATGTCAATTTCCTACGATTGACGGACAGCTAATAATTTTTTTGTAGTGTGTTCGACAAGATTAAAAACAATAACAGTGGTGTACAGATATGTGAAAACAGACATGTCTACCTTTGTCTTTGCACACTGGATCTTCTGTTTTTAATTACGCATTCTGCGACTTTGGTTGTTTTTATACTCTGCCGTGCTTTAACTCATCATTAGAAAATATTAAGGAAATAGAAGTCTTTGATATCTGTTGGTAGAGTCAGATTTATATTCAGTCTCTCCTGTTTACCAAATGCTTCTAGGAAAACAATCAACCCGAGCCATATAAAGTTTCAAATTCTGTATAAGACATATAACCCACGGGATCTGCTTTTTTGTTAGGTTGTATCAGGTAACAATAAAGTCTTTCTGAAGTGTTTTGGCATGCCGCATATGACTGTTTTATAAACCATTCTCTCATATAAGGAAATCATCAAAATCAAAATATTCAATAAGCAATAAAAGCAACCTCGGGTAAAAAATTAAGAAATTTTAAGAATGGACATTAATAATTAGCCTCTAACTTCTTGAAGCATTATGAGTTTTGCTAATTAATATTCGAGTGAAAAGCGAAAAAGAGGTCTTCATTTGTATTCAACTTGTACAAATTTAATTTGTATTTGCCTTACTTTACTGTTTCCAATAAGATACACCACCGATTCCAATGGACCCCTGCCGCTTTGCACGACATGCTTTATTCTGCCTAGTGAGGTTGCCAGTGGTCCACCACCTTTTTGTCTTGCGTTGGTTCAGCTTCCGATAAAGAAATTCGTGGTTGTATGTTTGTCGAACTAAAAGAGGGCCAATTTAAAGATATTTAGTAAGCACGCTCGCAATACCCAACGAGCAAACATTTACAAACTTTAGAAAAATTCAATTCTGTACATGTATGGGTCCAAATAAAATATTGACCGTTGACCGATGTATGTAAAAAACGTCTGAAATATTATTGCTACTGATCATTCACTAAAAGTTAATTGGTAAAAAAAGAGGCGTTACCAAGGCCACCATACGTTATGACAGACGGACGCACAGAAGGATTGACAGACGGACACAGGTACGAACGTACGAACAGATACCTTCACGGACTAAAACATTTAAGCTCCGTAATTTTTCGTTGGATATAATGAACAAGTTTATTCGAATGTAGTACTTAAAAGTTAATGCTTTAATACCTTTTCCCGCGTGTTTAAGAAGCATTTCAAACAATAAAGGGGCAAATCAACCACGATCTTAGTTTACAAAAATAGTTAAACATGTTCTTTTGACAAAAAATTTTTTTTTATGTTTGTAAGGCACGAAAAATATTGCCGGTCATTTAACATGAAAAACCCCTAAAATTTTGATTTTTTTTTTTACGAAATTGTGCATTTTTTATTAATTCTAAAGAACTCGTGGAAGGTTAATTTAAAAATGAATCAAGCTTGGATTTAAATTGATCAAATGACAATTTTGGTATAATTTTTCAATATGGTTTCTGTTTAAACGACGTTTTTATTGAAATGTTATTTGATCTTGATATACTCATTTTTTTTTTGCTGTTTTTGCAGTTTTAAAAAAAATTGTAACCACTTCCCATTTTTACGTTCAAGCATTTCCAAAGGTACGATAAAAGACATTTCAAAAGATATACAATATAGCTATATGTTTGGTATGTGCATTAAAAACCTCCAAATCCCTTGTTTGGTACTCGCCTAGTTGTCTTTTTGTGTTTAAATTAAGTATCATCGAGTTTGTTTTTGTAGCTATTATTTTGATTTTTGTGATACATTATGACTTTTAATTTTAACCATAACCTTTGTCCCCCTCTTTATCGTAAACGAAATACACTGACTCTTCCTTTATTCTCCAAGGTAACCAAATAACATTTTCGTCTCCTTTCAGGCCTTCCGCCTGGAGTTTCAAATAATGCAGGTAATATTAACAGAACGCAATAACTTTCAATATAAATAATTTAAATAGCTTGTTTAAAAAGCTATTTTGATTTTGAAAAAAAAAGACATACTCATTACTTGTGTATTAATTGCGTATTACTTTCAATTTTGAAAGCTTAATAAATGAACGTTCCTTTTAATCATATTTGTGAAAACTTATTTAAAAAAAAACATACTTGTGCATCTTTTAAAACTTGCATCATATTCGTGACAAAATCAGAATTTCATTTTTTTCAAAAGGACGTTTCACATTAAACCATTATATGGATATCATTAAAAAAAAGTATAAGTTAATCAGAAGCTTTTATTAGTATTCTATAGAATATGATATAAAGGATCAAAGTAAGATTTTGAACATAACAACACCAGAAATTTATGAAACTGCAGGATGATTTGAATTAGAACTATTTTATTTAAGGTTGTCTTATTTATTATATGATGTGAACTTTACAGGTGGACGCCCCTTTCCACCTGGACAATCAGTAGAAACAGTTGTAGAGAATGTTGGTGGTCCAATGAAAGGTAGAAATAATGATGACGTTTTCAATGATAACTCACAAAGACCAAGAATTTGTAACTAAAATATAGAATAATAGCATGACATTTTCAAACTGCATAATTGTTATTACCGTGAGCATGTGTTGGGCCAAGGAAAACACGAATGTGAAATCACTTTTAATTCACACCAAGAAGGCATTGAAAAGATCTACAGCATTAGTACAAAGAGTCATATAAATATGCATACGCATACAAAATAAATCAATTATCAAAAATATATGCAAATTATAGAACATTACTGCAAATATTTAAACAATATGGTCAACCACATTGCATTTGTATGTTCTAGACATATTCAACATATAAATGCACAAATCAACAATTAAGAAGTTATAAGTAATACCCACAGTTAACTATAAAAATACACAAACTGATCACAAAAGTTCGATATGAGTACTCACTATAACAAGGTATCTTAGCATCAAATAAATTAAACTGACTTAGTGATATTCAAAATATATATAGTAAAATTAGTAAAATTAAACTGAACTACAAAGGCTTTAACTTGTAAAGTGCCGGTACGCAAATGAAAAGTAGGTAAATGGAAAACAATAACGTCATAAATACCTTATCTGCTTGTTATACTGCTTACAATTATATACACATCTCGGCTTTTTTATTCCACATTTAAAAAATGTACAAATCTCAGGAGTTGTAAATTAAGGACATCCAACCCCTAAGCATATTTTAACCAATAACAGTCATTGAGCAGATTTTAGGGGCAATGCGAAGTAAATGTCAAATTCAATTAAGCGTATAGAAACTCAGACCACTATAGAGAACAGATCAAATTAATTTTAAAGAAATAAAATATAATGAAAAACATAATTAATCTAATACATATCTGCTTGTCGACATTACATATAAAAAATATTTAGGAAATGGTTCATGATACTAAGGGTCATATGGCAATATAAGGATAAGCTATATATTTAATTGTTTTGACCACTTACCGTTCTATATATTGCATTGCTAAATATTATACTTCTTTCGAATAGTTTACCTTTGATCATTCGTATAAAAGAAAAGAGAAAACGCCCTGGTTTCCTATGGGTCCATATAACGATATATGAACCGATGAAAATATTTAAGTTGGTAAACAAACAAAATTCTTTAAAGTATAATATTCCGAATTGATAACTTCCTCTTTCGATAGTTTGGGTTTCCAGTACTTCTTGTATACAACGTATATTTTGATTAAGATCACCCTACATATTTGATATTAATGCTGCTGATGAAAGGTTACTCATTGAAACACGTGTACAGCATATCGAAATTTACAATATATAAAACTGGTATTTTTTGTATTTAAGAACCACTGGGTCGATACCACTGCTGGTAGACCTGAGGTCCCCGAGGGTGTTCACAGTTTCGATTGTATATAAGTGTCATGAACAGAATTATCTCCATTAATTTTAAATACTACAGTACATTCTATATATTTTTCTATCTCCTATGAACAAGGATTATATAAAAGGCCACATGTAACGTTTTGTATACTATGACATTTTATAGAAAATATAAAAAATATTAAAAAAAAATATGTACGCATTTATCATGTTTTGTATGATTCTTATGTGCTACTTAATAAAAAAACGCTAATAAAATGTTCCTTATTAAAATCATATTGCAGTTTCGTGAAGTTTTGGTTTGGTTATGTTCGATATGTTTTATTGGTCTTTTGACATAGTATTCTATCGGACTTCTGATAAATAAGATTATTTATCTTAAGTTTTATCAATTTTACTGCAAAAATGTAATAAATTTCAAATAAAATAGGGATTAATTGTCAATAAGCCTTGTGTATTATGATGAGTCGGAGTGTTCGGGTGATATCATTATGTTTAGTTGTTTAGTTGTTAGTAAAAATACTCTTGATAAACTGACATTTCCAAAAAAGAAGGTGATGGAGAATGAGATTACGCTGCTTTTTTCAAATTTAACCAAGCATTGGAGTACAATTTCATAAACAACCACACACAATCATTGTGTAAATTGTACATACTTGTTACAGACAACTCAATTTTTTGATATAGCAGTTATAAGTATATTGAATAGAAATAACTTTTCTATTTCAGATAGGTTTCCACCCGGTATCCTGAAAAAGGCCTGAGTTCTACTGAAATGATGATTACTGGCCTTGTTTATGTTAATGTTTGACATGCATTAACTTTTTGAATAAATTATAATAAAATATACAACATGAAATTATTGTTTTAAAAGACATAATCATTTTTATTTTTTTTATTTTTTTTACAGCAATGACATTGCCGTAACCGAACCCTAGAATTTATTTAGATGTAAGTCTTCTTTTCTAAATATTGAAACGTATGAAAAAAGAAAAGATGTGGTATAACTATCAAATCACCAGCGAATTCTAATATAAGATAGTAAGTATTTTCATCTTACCAAAACGGCTTCAACATTTGAAACCACAGATGAAGTAAGCACTGAAGTCCCAAACAACAACAGTTATACACCGCAACAGAACAATGACAATTTTTCAAAAGTATCACGACACAAAGAAAAATTTATGACCATCTCCTGTCCTGACTGTGGGCTTGCGCATAAAATATGCGATGGATGGGATCAAACTAGCTTTAAAAGGTCTTAACAATCCTCTTTAATGTAAGATAAAAAGTTGATTTAAATTAAATAAAAAATAGCACTAAATTCGAGCAGCAGATCTTGTTATGAAGGATCTTTACAGAGTATAGCTATGAACTGCGATTCATAGCAGCAGTAGAAAAAAATTGGCTATGAGGTAGAGCACCTAGTCCCCCTGGAATACACAAAATCTGTATATATTATTACAAGGCCGAATTAAAATATTGTCAATAGAAATATATTTAAGGCATCGATCATATCTAGATATGTCCAATCAGTGTATTAATCTATTTAATCATTGAAAAATGAAATGTAGTCATTATATGACACGTTGAGACCCAGATTTTTCAAAGGACATATTAATTAGAGAGTGATTAAGGGAGCAAAGTTCTAACAAAAAATAATAGTGTCCGTAACCTGGCTCGACGCTATGTTAATACGTGAATGTGCATGATTTTTGAATAACCGTTCATAGATTATTTTAACAACAGAAACATGTGGCAGTTGTAGAGTATTTTCAATTTGTGTTCTTTTTCTACAAGATAATTGAGTACCTAAAATAGACTGATAATTCCCAAAATAGTTTATCTTCACAAGATCATATTGTATTATGTATGACATACAATAAAGTTGCATATCGATGACGACAAACAATAAGTTAGTACACCAAGTTGGTGCCTCGCAAATATGTAATTAAACTACAAAATTCCAAAATACTAAAGAAGTTATTGCGACCAATTCAATCTTTTTTTTTTCTCTTTTTTTTGTGAAATTTCTGACACATTTTTCTACAATTCCAATGCGCAGTAGTTTAATGTAAGATCATATTTAGTTCCTTTCGTAATATTCTACGCTAATACCTTCGGTTGTCATGAATGAATTAAAGAAATTGTCAAGGAATCTTGCATCTGCTTTTCTCTTTAAATACATTATTATTTGCAATAAGCATTTAATGAATCTTGATGTTGTTGCGACGCTCTTAACCATCCAACTTTCAAGAGGGCAATATTTAGTCCTTTTAAAAAAAAAAAAAACTCAAGAATTCCCCCGTCTTCAACATGGTTAAAGTCTCCTTTAATAGTATGGTCACAAGTTTGAACTAGTACAACTATATCTCTAGTAGGTGTCTTATAGGAATAAGATAAAATAGTGTGTTCTAGATTTTAACCTGATATAGCTATTATTTGAGCCCCTAAATATAGTAGCCAAAAATCTATAACTATGTTCAAAAATAACAGTTTGAGAAAATATTTTAACATTTGCAGGTTTCCAATTTTACGCTTATAGTAACAGTAAGAAATGATAATATAATATATATACTTCATATCGAAAATTGGATTTTGAAGTAAAATTACATGCATCCAACAATGCATCAAGTTTTATAACAGGAATAGAAGAAAGCCTACCTACAAGATTATGTTGCCCATTAAATATTGCAAGAAAGTCATTCTGAGAAACTACTTAACGGCGATTGATATGTTTGTCGTGAGATTGCTTGCTCCGAGATTTTCTTGTAAAAAGTTCCATAACTTTAATACCTGAAAATCTCAACTTTTGGTCCTGTTTCCGAGGTTGTCTTTTCTGTTCAGGGCCAACTTCAATTTGTTGAAAATTGATAAATACTATATGGTTATTTTTATTTGAACGTCGGTAATCGAGAGTTCTGTATTTCTATGGTCTCCGAAAGATGTTTTGAATATCGTTTACGGAGGAAAATGGCCGGTCTGACCTTAGTACATAATAACACAAGAATATTGAGTTAAAGGTCATTATTAAAAGTCAGTGAAATGGTTCTTCAATTACCCCTTGATTTAACTTTACTTACAGAAACTAAACGAGGACAAGTAAGTCATTTCCTAGCACTGTACTTGTATATTTGTTGGTGGCCATTGTTAACAATATATATTCAAGCGCTGGTGGCAGAACGGATCGGATACTTATTTATTTATTTATTTATTTATCGTAAGGGAAGATCTATTGAGCAAGGAACGATTAAACATTGTGATCATTGAACAGGCGCCTTTTATCATCGATATTATTTAGAATAATAATCATTTGTTTAGAATAAAGAATCAAGGGAACCGAGGTTATAGCGGTAATCAAAAGAATGTAATCCAGGGACAAAGACCAGACATGGAAAACAGACATACACAACAAAAAACATAAATTAACAAAAATCATACATACAATGTAACAAAAGCAAATGAGCACCTCGGACTCCACTAAAATCTGGGAGCATGTACCAGGTGCACCGGTAGGGTAAGCGTCCTCTGTTTTTCTAGAAACACCCGCCGACTTGCTCATAAAAAACAAGTCCGGGGTAGACAAACGAGGAAAGGAAAACTATGACTCGTTGAATAAATCAGTTTTCATGGTGCAGATGCATACACCATAACGATCCACGAGTTTATGATGACGACCATAAAACTTCTGTAGTGATGTCTTCAATCTTGTTACAACATAACCCTTTCCAAAAGCCTATTTATTAGAGTTCTAGCGCGATACAAAAACATCTGCGTTTCGGCAAGCTCTGGCATAACGTATGAGTTATGATATGAACACTTCATACGCAGGTGCTGAAGGGATGTTGCCACAGATGAAAGGAAAATTGACAATTTTGAATGAAAAGTCATCACGTTTGTCGTAAAGTTTGGTCAATAGTTTTCCTTTACCATCGATTTCTAAGTGAAGGTCAAGATATGAAGATATGTCATACTTCATATTTTAGAAGATTACCTTGAATGGACAAACTTTTGGTTCCAATAACATGTAGCAAACTTTATTTCAATATAATTGAGTCTTGATGTTATGGATATTCTACATAGCTTATGTCGGACATTTTTGCTATTGTGCATGTAAAATATGAAAAAGTTATTTTTACATCATGCCAAACCCCACCTTTCTGGTCAACTTGTAAATTCATATAGACAAATGGATTTTCAATAGCTCCGTTCCTCATAGGCAAATCCTTAAATCATCTCCATATAATGGAGTTGATATACCAAAGAAATTGAAAAAAACTTATTTGACATTCTAAAATGATGCATTATATTAATGTGATTTAGGCTTTGTTTATTAGGAACTGTTTCATTTAAATGCTTTGATATGTTGTTATATTGATGTCCCAACCAAAAGGAATATGCGAGACCTCTGCGTTAAAATTTCAAACAAACACGTCCAAACGGTGGTATATATCTTCTAAAAACGTCAATTTATTCCAACAGAAAGATTTTGAAAGACGATCTTTATATATGTATGGACATTGCTGACTCTCCGTCTCTATCAAGGACTTCGTATTACCTTGGTGGTTTTGGTTTATGTTTTCATAATGCAGGCAAATAATAAGACAAGAAAATGAATGTTTAATGTTCTTGTTCCGATTTCCATTCGGTTACTTCACTAGCGGATTATTATTAGAAGGTTACAACAATGAATAAAATAGATATTCAAATGCAAGCAAGTTCTATGTAATTGGATCATTTTATGTACCCATTTTTATTTTTTCGTGACATAGAAATCTTTTACTTCACAGCTACTCTCTTCGAATGAAATACTGCCTGAAAGAAATAGTAAATAATCTGTATGACACTATGGACGTAATATAAAGTAGACAACAAATGATGGATGTATATATACAGCTAAGACATTTTTTTTTTGATAAGGCACAGAATGACAATGTTGTTATGAACGATACTTTTGGTCACTAGTTATAAATTGATACTCATTTTAGACATATTTTATTACGTACAAGTTCAATATTTAAAAATCAGGATCATTGACTTTACTGTATATTATGCATCCATTCATATTTTCGTTTATTCAGAAGCTACTTATATTCCCAGAACTCTAGCATCATCGGTCCATCATTATATTTCAAAAAACTTCAAAGTCATAACAGTTTAGGTACAAATTATTCAATACCTAAATTTTACAAATTGTACAATGTTTCTACAGCAGCCGACAATTGTTTGTATGTTTACTGCATTTTTGTCTCTTATTAGATGGAGTTGAAATCGTAAGAATACATAAGATGTCACGATTGAGATATTCATCTGAGAGAAGAGCCATAACGATCCCTTACTGGCCAAAATATAACTTTAATCAAATAACGCATCCAGTGTTGCAGGGGAGAAAAACGTTATTCAAATAATTACCATACAGATATAACAACAAGAAAAAGAAAAAACACACAATCACACAACAAAGAACATAAAACAACTAAAATAACACAAACATATAAACAATACTGCATGTATGATCTGACATCCCGTTGTACTTCTTGTTCTGATGATCTTTCTTAAAAGCCAATCAGAATTTGCCTGTCATTATTTTGAAAGCGTTGTTCAAAGGGAAAACCCAGAAAATACTGAAAGAGTCATCTGAACAGAAAGTAGAATAAAAAAAACGTGAATGAACCTGTATATATACGTGTTTGTTTGTTTTTTTTTTTTGTTTTTTTTGTTTTTTTGTTTTTTTTGTTTTTTTTTGTTTTTTTTGTTTGTTTTTGTTTTGTTTTTTTTTTAAGCTGTTCATCAATTAGTTTAACAAAAGAAACATGTTACAGTAGTAGAGTACTTTTAATTTGTGTTCCTTTTCTGCAAGATAATTGAGTAATAAAAAATTGATTGAAAATTCTAAAAATAGTGTATTTACACTAGAACAGATGTTTTATATGGAATTACAAGCAATCAACTTGGACAATACCGATGAGGACAAACAGTCAGATTTTACGCCAAAATGGTGCTAATAAAACATGTAATTAAATACAAAATGCCAAATAACTAAATAAGTTATTGCCACCAATTCTATCGGAATTTTTTTTCTTTGTTCTAAATGCGAAACATGTAATGCTTTGTTCGAAATTACAAAACGACGACGACGAATAGAGTTAGATAATATATATATGTCAATATTCTGCTTTTCCATGTTGACCCTATGAGATACCCGAGGAATTAATGATTACTAACGAACGACTTTAAGGGCCCCGATGGCGTGCATTAATACTGATTTTTACCCTACCAGTGCCCCTGCTCCATGCTGCCGGTTTTTAGTTGAGTCCAAGTTGCTCATTTGCTTTTGTTACTTTGTATGTATGATTGAGTTACTTTGTATTCTTTATTGTATATGTCTGTTTCCCATGGCTGATATTTGTCCCTGGATTACATCTTTTGATTTCCGCTCGAATCTTGGTTTCCTTGATTATTCCTCCGCAAAATAACTACTAGGGTATGATTTGCTACAAAATTCCACTTTGTTATCACTTATATAAGAAATTAAACCATTACAGAGGACGAGGAAAGCATAACATTAACCACAACGAATTACATGTATAAGTTTAGAAGTACAGAGAAATTGATTTTATTTTGACAAGAAGTTATATCCCATGATAATACAAAAAAAAATAATTAGTTTTTACTTGTATACTATTATTTTGTTATCTTGAAATCATCAATTACGTTGAAGCTCGTGTTTTGGATTTTCTTAATTTCAATTGTATTTAATTTCTTTTGAGTTCCCTTCTATATTATTCATATCTTATCATCTTCTAAACATACCAACGCAAGTGTGGTGGACGCGATTTAAATCATCACTATAAAAAGTTAATGGTCGTCATCATGATTTTGTGGATCATTATGGTGTATCCATCGGCACTATGAGAACCGTTATATTCAACGTGTCATAGTATTCCTCTTTTCTTTGTTCGTGCAATTTTTGAGATTTAGTGTGCTATGAAACCTGTTTAAACCAATCTTTCATGTCGGTAATGCATGTACCGTGTACCATGGATCATTGAGGTGGTTTCCAGTTTCCCGGATTTTACCCTAATATTTCAATTTGTGAAATAAAATTCCTTTTGACTCTAGCCTAAGTGTTATAAGTTCGGTAATTTTTTATTATTCATTTAAGATACTGGTAAATTTGTAATATAGTGAGTTGAACACTATTGTTACATTTTTTTTTATTATGCACATTGCAGTGTTTTTTTACATTTGTAAGTTTGATTGTAGGATTTATTCATCTATTCCCAATCTGTAGATGTTCTATTCGATTTCAATACTTTTCTATTCAAACCCCATGTACGTGTATTGTATTATCATCACCGTGCGAAAATTGTTCATTATGTTCTGTTTTGTTTTTTTTTTTTTAGTTTTGCTTTGCTTTGTTTTGTTTTTGTTTTGTTTTGTTTTGTTTTGTTTTTGTTTTTGTTTTGTTTTTGTTTGTTTGTTTGTTTGTTTCGTTTGTTTTGTATTATTTCTTTATAACTCTATTTTCAAGGAGGATGTTTACGTTTCTTATTATATAGGTTACTCTAAAATATATTATACAACGATGTTACGTTTTCAACACAAATACTGCATTACATACTATAATTAACAAGCTTTAAATGTCTTCAATTGGTTGGAAAAATGAAGATCTTGTTATTTGTTATCATGGCAACGTTTCATGTCTGCTAAATGGAGACCACGTATTTGGATTTGTTTAATACGGATATAAAAATTATTCATAACTTAAATTAATATTTTTGCTTCATCTATAGAGAAGACCTTTGTGTTTGTTTCATACAAATTTTATTTATGTCTTCATTTAACCAGCCCAGTTTTTTATTAAAAGAAAACAGAAGACTTATAGGCAGTAAAAACATTTGTAATTCCTGAACATTATAGATGTAAGTCATGAAAACTTGTAATCTTTTACATGTTTCAATTTACATAGAGATGGATTCATTCTGTGAATAAGACACTGTGAAGTTAGCTTCATATCTTGAACTACACTTTTAGATCTATGGAAAGGGAAAACTATTGAGCAAACTACACGACAAACGCGATGCCTTTTCTTTTCATTCCGCATTTTCAACTTTTCTTTCATCTTTGGCAACATCCCTTCAGCACCTGCGTATGGAGTGTTTTTATATCACAACTCATACGTTGTCAGTTTGCCGCTACTACACACACTTTTTGTACCGCGATAGACTTCTTACAATTAAGCCTCTGTAACAAGGTCATGTTGCTACGAGATTGAAGTCATCACTACAGAAATATCATGGTCGTCAACATGAACTCGTGTACCTATCTGTATCATGAGAATCGATTTGTTCAACGTGTCATAGTTTTCTATTCATCTTGCGTCTACTCTTGAATTTACTTTTTATGAGCAACTCGGCGGTCGTTTCTAGAAAAGCGGAGGACGCTTAGCCTTCCTATGCACATGGTTTATGCTCCAAAGTTTTAGTGGAGTCCGAGCTGCTTATTTGCCTTTGTTGCTTTGTACGTGCTATTTTGGTCATTTTATCTTCTATGTTATATGTGTCTGTTTTAGTCTTTATCCTTGGATTACATTTTTTTATTTCTCCTAGAATCTTTGTTCTGTGTGTTACTTTTTCCTTTCCCTTTGGTTGTAAGCAATGTAAATAAATGTTAATATAGGCAAAGCTATAAGCATTCTAATAAGACTCTGCATTTAAATATTCATATGATGAAAATTGCTATCAAAAGTAGTTTTGTTAAGGTTAATAAATAAGATGTATTAAATAATTCAAAGAAATGTATTTCCCTTTAATAACTTTAAAAAAATAAATATGTAATACTTCACATGCATTATTAATTCTTTTTATTCATTGTTTTGTCTAATTGACACTGAAAAGACATATAAATTCATATTTAACTAAGCATGATATAAAAAAAAAAAAGAAAATGCATGCAACGAAATACACATTTCTTATCTGATGTGATATAAAATGATACGCCGCCTCGTTTAGAGGCACTTCATATATGCACATCAAAAATGAAATAAAGTAATCGTTGGTTGACCAACCAGAGAGTAGAATACAAAATATCGATGTAAAGTTGCATAACGTAAATAATTGTACTCAATGTTTCCAAAAAAATCGTTAAATTGTTTGAGGCAAATTGTGGGTTCAGTGGGTTCCTTTATTTCCTATTTGAATCGAGGATAAAATTATTGAACGCCACTGAACATTAAAACCCATTCAGAACAAAAAGTTTTCATTAAACAATTATACAAAGATTGAAATATATTATCTGTTATTTATTAATCGGGTAGTCGAACGAATAGGCGGACTGGTCGATTTAAACATTTGCATTGTAAATAATGAATAAAATAACAATGAATATCTCATACTATACATTTATATACAAATTACAAATACAACTCATTACAAGTGAATTAAAAGACAAATCAAACGTGTCTAAGAATAATGTATGTACCACAGACACGCAATGTAATTACAAAGATACATAATTCAATATGAAATAAAATGATATTTAAGTGTAAGTGTTTGTAAGAATCAGGCAAAATTGAAAAAAAAATCAGAAAAGATCAGAAACATGCATGTCAAAACCCTACCGATCTGACAATATGATTTCACTCAAGGGTGTTTTATTTATTTGAAAAGATCATCTTTGCATCATTGGATTTGCTTAGGAATATTTTCTATAGAATCGTAGAAAAAAATGAGGTTTTTACAGAGTTATCTGCCCTTGAAATTTTCATTTTCCTTGCATTTCAATGAAACTGTAACTCAATGGTCCAGCATAATATAGAAAATCTTGTCTGTTTTCATTGATTCTGATGGTGCAAAAAAAGTCAAATTACACTATCAAAAAGTTTTTTTCCAACCATCCAGTTCATCTTTTGCCTAATTTTTGCAGGGACTGACACTTGATGAATCAAAGGACTTTCAAAAGTGTTAAGATAAGACAGGGATCGATTAATACAGTTTCATTACATATGGAACACATTATGTGTTGTGAAAATAGTTCTGTTATACAACGAATATTTTATACCAGATTTGGGATTCAAGCGTCATGCATGGTATCAAGTTCAAATGATTGTAGATAATGATTCGACCAAAACGTAATTTTAGAATATAAAATGGAATATATATATGGCAAGACGCAACAAATATACCATTGTATAACATTTTTTAAAATAAAGTATTCTTTTAGAGTATCCACCAGCATAATATAAATTACTAATGTATGTTCTCATAATGAACTAGTGTATAAATATATTGCGCACTGATACCGTATTTTATCTAAAATGACCGGATATTCCAAAGCTTTCCACCATGATCCGGATAGTGAACAAAAATTCACAAACTAATGCAAACATAATCGGAATATGAGTAAATCAAATTGGTTCATTCAGTCTTTCACTATCTACGTTAAGTTCGAACCACGCGTAAGTCATAGTTAGGGAAACGTTTGATTCAGCAATATCTTTTTTTTATTTTTTGGATTAATTCTCCTTATAGACATCACCAGTCAATGAGTCAGCATTTTTTTTAAAAACTGATTTCGTTTATACACAACTAGTTAGAAAGTTCAAAAAGATACAGAAAGGTCAAGAAAAACTGGAGATAATTCTATCATTTTGAAACATGTCATTTTTTTCAAATAATACACCATATTATATATCTAAAAATCATAATACTATAAACATCTTATGTAGGTCATTATTCTACAGTTGTAAAACATAAACAATGTCAAAAATGTCATTGCATTCAACAAAGAAGTTTGAAGAAAATAAACTTAATACCAAGCAAATATTACATCAGTAACCTACAAAATACATGAGTTTTACATTGATTTACTAGTAATCGTCTTTTTTTCTTTGTTTTGAATAATACGATTTACCAAATTTAATTTAAATCAGAAAGAACATTAAATGAAAATTTAAAGCAACATTTGTGATTTTACTTGCACGAGAATAAAACACTAGTTGTATACATATGTGTGTAAAATACAATAAAAAATACCTATCATATGTATTGTAGATTTCGATATTCTGCTCGCATGTTTAAATCTCATCTACAGAATATGCATCAAATATGTAGGAAGACCATAATTTGAAACTTAGTTGTAAACTGGAAGTACTCAAAGCCAAAAGTGCAGGAAGAGGAAGCCCAGTCAATCACCAAGAGGTTCAGTATACAATTTGACTAGTATGAGCTTCTAACATTGTGGGTGTGTAGGGAAAACATCCGACATTATGCAAAAGGTGACTTATATTGAATCGAAACTGAAAAATTTCAAGAAAAAGAGAACAAATACTTATCCGTGACTTATGAATACAAATGATAAGCACTGATACATAATGTCGATGCTTTGTTTCAAGCACTTTGATACAGTTGAGAAATGGCCGAAAAACCGTATCCCATCAGACAAAATGTATCGCTCCGTTTTGTTTAGTTTTTATAATTTGTTACAATTTGAATTCTTCTGTTTGGTTTTATTCAATACCGATTGCATCAACTTCACGATTACACAAAACATCACTGCAGTTGAATACAAAATTACAAAGAAATAACATGCCTTGACCAAACGGATTCTAAGGCCGATATAAGCTGTTTTTGTATTCAAAAGTGATTTAAACAAAACGGTAGATAATAAGTGATAATTTATGGGTGCATTCTCATGTTTGATTTATTAATTGGAAAAAGATCAGGTTGATACTATGAATAAATTAGAACCGTTGTATTTAGGAAATAAATCACGTAAATTCCATTTTATCATAGTTTTACAACAGATTGGCCGTGTATGTAGCATTGTTTTACCCCAAGCAGTAGCGAGCGTTAAAATTCCGACATAAATGGCTAGCTGATTCTTCATGCTTATTTATAAATGCAGGTTATATATTGTACGAAGTATTGGTCATGTGTTTATCACTTTTTTTACCATAGCTGTGGTCTAAAGAGCTTTGAACAACGTCATATTAAAATATGTAGTAATACAATACCTGAATCATCGGTGGAACAGGAGTGTCAAAGTTTATTGATGCTGACTTTCAAATAACTTTTCTTTTCAATTCTAGTGTCAGTTCAACCTTAAAATATGAAATAAGGCATATAGTGGCATTCCGATATTAGTCATAATTCAAGAATATTTGAATATATTCGATCAAGTAGAATGTCAAATTGCATTTATATTGGGGTCCAATAATGCAGTAAACGAGTCACAATATCATAGTGTTACTACATTTATATGTAGTAAACATTTTATAATATTAAGGGTCATATGGCAGTCGAAGGACCGGTATGTGACACAAAAACTTGTGTAGGGTCCAAGTATGTGTAAATGGCAACTTACCGGTCCTAATAATGCCGTTTGACTCAAAATACAAATTAATATTTGCTATATAAAACATTTCAAAAAAGAATAATGTAAGTAATATAGCTATATTATCCTAATGACACCCAAAACTACTATTACGCCCTCTCCCACACTAACATAAGTATCAGAGAATAAAATAAGAAAACAACATTTGACTTACGGTTTTTGACATATAAACCTGAATTTCAGCCAACAAAAGTCATCATTCCATTCATAGTCGAAATTCCAGTACATACTCAAACAGTGCTCGGAACCTTCTTTATTGTTGGGTTCACCATTATTGGTGTACCAGTCTGTGATAGTGATTTGTCTTTTACTGGTTGCCCAGATCCATTCGGACTCTTTCTGCTCGTCTGTCCCACCAAGCCGGAAACCTAAAAGAATATAATTTATAACTATTAATAATCAATAATGAATCTTGACGATACAAGATTGCCACTAGAATAAGGTTGTGCTTTATTCGGGGTTACTCAAATATATATATATATATATATATATATATATATATATATATATATATATATATATATATATATATATATATATATATATATATATATATATATATATATATTTGTTACCTGGCTATGCATTTCTTGGTCTACTGACCCGTGGTTTAACTATTGAAATCCACTCTTTATTGCGAAAACAATGTAAGTATTCGTTCTTTATTACAATGTTTCTCATCATCAGACATCGGCCATGAATAAAACTGTCTTCATCTAGATCATTTTCTCAAACTTAAGCACTTGACAGGAAATATAATTCCCCTGACTCCATAGTACGACAGTTTAATAGAGAATCAAAGGGTTTTTTTATGCGACATTGTTTCCGGTTAGGAATTTCTTTCAACATTGTGAAACCTAACGCTGTATTGCTTTACTGATGTTGGTTAGACCTTGATTAATGAACAACGATACTACAACTAGATACATGTAGTCACTACTTCGTAACTCTAGTCCTTCGGCACTGTTGCCGTTTGGTATCAACAATATTTCCTTTTCCCCTAAAAAGATCTCATCTGCAGCATTAATATTTTGTTTCTATCGAACGACTTCTTTTGAAACAAATACCTTACGAAGGAAACCGTACGAATTCATTTTATAATAATTCTTTATAATATTGTAATGATTCTTTATGCTTTCAGCCGTTTTTTGATTGGTCGAGAACGCCTTTGCCAGAAAATTCATAGTTGCATGATTTGCCAGAACGTTCATATATGCATGAACGCCAGTCAACTTGAAACCAAAATATGGCGGTCATGTAGTTAAAAAGAGTGTGATAACGACCTTAACCACATAATCTAGCCGGAGAAATAGTTTATTACATTCGCATTGATTTTATCGGTACAGTTTGTTTACAGAGATTAATTTTCAGCTCGGGAAAAGAAACTTGTGCATGCTTAAAATCTAACAACGAGTAAATTCGCCCCAAAATTAAATTTCCCAGAACGAGATTCTTTATATATATTTACCAGTTCAATACATTTAAAAAAAAGTAATTCCCAAATGTCGGGAAAGATCAATAAGAATTCAACAGGTATTTTCGGTGGCCATTCATTGAGTATGGGAGCTCCGAAATCCGTTCATACAAGCATGAACGACCGAAAATAGCTGTTTAATCCTTAAAATTCTATCCCGACATTTGGGAATATTTTTTTTAATCTGTTGAACCGGTAAATGTACTTATAGAATCTAGTTCTGGACAAATTAAATTTTGAGGTGAATATACTTGTAGTTAGATTTTAAGCATTTATAAGTTTTGCTCATATGGAATTCCACAAAAACAAGAAGGGTGCCAAATGTTTCTGAAAGGTACGCAAGTTTTATTAGAACGATTAATAGTATAATAGTAACTAAGATAAGTCGTATATTGGAAATTCCGTGTCTGTTCGTCCGTCATACCGTCCGTTTCCCTTTAGAAGATTTTTGGCTCCCATAAAAATCGATAAATTTCAAATCAGCCGTATGTTCCGTGCGTTGTGTATGTTATTTTTGCCTATTGCAGATATGAACTTTCTGATAAAGGGAACTTTGAATTTTTAACACCTGTCTTATGATATTGAAATTCTTCCTCATGACGATCTCGGCTTCAACAGTATGTAATGACTTCAAAGTTAGTATGCAGGTCCTTGGACATTCTTTTAAAAGGAGATATCTCTAACTTTGTGAATACATTAATGCCAAATGTGTTTTAATTAAGGCCTCGCTTTAAAGAGCATTGCCCAATGTCTAAAACTACACCATAAATGGTTATTAAGACAGTTTTTGTATTAATCATTAATTCAAATTTTGTATAACATGTACAAATATGATATACTAATCTTAGCCCCTCTTTTACGAAAAATCTGGCGTAGCATGACTTTACCACAACGCGGAAATTCTGTCGTAACGTTTCTCAAACGCTGAACTAAATGTGATCTTCTATACTTTCAAACTGGTTCTTGCTAATGTTGTAGAACTGCGTTTTCTTTAAATAGTACTCTCTGAAACCGATAGGACCTTGCTTATATTGACAACTGTAAACTTTGACTATAAAACTCATGAGTACTTCCTTTGGTGTGTCAAATTCTAGGGTATTTCTTATCGTTAATGGCTTGTCTATTCCTATTTTCATCATGTTTCCCCTGTTCATTACGCCTTAACTTTCCATGTCGCAAATTGAAAGCTAATCAATAATATCTAGGCTCAGTATAACTTTCATGAAGGATATTTCAAGTCTTTTGAGTCCTAGTTTTCTTAAAATGTCTTCCATGTTAACAAAATGGACGCCATATTAGAAATTGAGCCTCGCAGAAAAGTTCCGGTTGGTATTTTCGTCGTTAGATATTGCTTACATAAGTGAATAAAAAAGCACAATACGTAAAGGAGAAACCGCATCACGTAAAAAAAACACTGCATGTAAAGACAAGAAAGAATCCACATAAATTAATGATATATCGAAATAAAGTAGAAACGAAACGACCTCAGGTATAAAAAAATAACTGAGCGTAAAAATATGTCCACATATCGTATAAATATGATGACAAAGATAACAATAAAACGACTGATCCTTAAAACTAAATGGCAAAATTGAATGAAAAAAAACGACATAAAGTAATGACGTTACTACATGACGTAAATACAAATGTAATCCTTTAACTACGGCAGGTAATATTTAAGTGACAGCACATAAAAAAATATGTATCTCCTCAGATAGTCTAGGCGTTCAATACATTAACGTGATGAATATATGAAACTTTCTAGCTCTGTATGAAAGATTCCGCTCTTCCTCACTTCCTGTCAGTCAGAAACAAGGCTCCCAGTGCTTCCAAAACTATTACTTTATATCGCATTGAATACCGTTATAATGACACTATTATCTTACAATGTATAAAATATTAACCAACCTTTTCTCGTTATATTGCACAAAAACATTTAGATTCCATTATAATAGTTTTTACCAAACAACTTACTGCTAAAATAAAGAAGGGGTTACACTTGAATATAAGAATTATAAAATTCCGAAACCGCTGCAAGGTCACAATGTGGATTTCCTCTTTGATTTAGGTTACATTGTAGAACGCCGATTACTGTACACGTGATACACCGAAAAATGATATAGAATGACTATATATATAAATATATGAATCGAGTTTTTAGTGATGTAATCACAGAGCTTGTTTACTTCTGAAATGTAAGTATGAAAAGTACGCTGTATATCAGCACAACAGCATAATCAGCATAACAATTTCGAACATATTTTGGATCTAATGTCTAATGATAATTCAGGGCACTTCCTGAATCTGATTTCTGTTTATATAACAGATTGTCTTGATAAAAGGAATAATACGCTCCCGCAGGAAGCGTTTATAGTTGTATTATCAACTTGTTTCTATATACTTATGGCCAGAAAAAGCATCAATATCCGCTTTGTACCTGAATTTTCAGGAGCTGAAAAATAGCTTAATGGCAGCTTCATTTGCATATACTTGTACCTGTGCGATTGAGAGCCAAACTCGTTTCGGAAAATATTTGCTAGCTTCGATAATTAAATACAAATGAATCCTAGCTTTCCAAGATAAGGTTGGCCTTATAGTCTGCAGTATGGCGCACAGATGTTTACGAAAATTACGTTATCAATTTTACCAATAATTCTCGGGTCATAAAAATGAAACGAAAACGGACAAAAATGAAACGAAAATAATCGATAAAAGAAAGAATCGACACGAATCAATTCGATAAAATGAATTAAATCGTAATAAAAACATAATTAAACTATACAAAATAAAGCAGAATGAAGTGAAACTAAATACAATAAATGAAATCACTTAAGACGTTTCGAAAATTATAAGAACCATAATGTTAACCAGTGCCGGACAATTCCACCCAAAGATATCTCGGATCATGACAAGCACTAATTCCTTATGAATGCCGGACATTTCGGCCAAAACACATATCAGACCATGACAATTAGTTTAATGCTTTAGGATAAATATATATCATTACAAAATTTACCATACTTGAAGGGTATAAGTATAATTAGTAATATAAAATCGAGCTGACAAAAATTATCAAAGTTGTTTTTAATTAAAGTTTCTTCGGGATCGTTAAAAGGTTTCATCTTCATCATATTATGTTATAATGTTATTATAATATTATATATGTTACATTCTCTAACATGTTAGTATACAATTATGTTTGTTTGTATTTTCATTGTCATTAGACCATAACCATGCATTACATTATGAGTCTTTGTTAATAAAGAATTTGTAAAGAATTTATTATTTATAAAGATTTTATATAAGATTTTAAAATGGTGCTTGTTTATATTGTTCACATACATGTAGTTATTTAGATGATTTCTTACTTTACATGTTTATCTGGGACCACTTTTTAAGTAGAGTCTTTGTAAAAATCATGCAAATGATGCAAAATATGATATAAACCAAACTTTAAAAGGCTTCGTATTTTTATTATTGTAATTAATTTGCTTTACAGGTCTATATGATGAGGTGTATAATTAATTATTTTAATCTACCTGCTTTTATTAGATAATCAATATTGACAATCCAACATTTTTTTTCATATTGGCCCTGTAATAGGTTTGAGATCTGTCATACTGGTCGAGGCGGTCGTATTGGTCCCGTGAAATCGCCGAGGGCCAATACGGCTGTCGAGGCCAATATGATTGACCGAAACTATAACAGGGCCAATGTGAAATTACATATTTATTGACAATTTTATTAACCAACTCAACTAGGTGATTTTGTAGAACAGTTGTTTTCGTGTTTTACCAAGAACGTGTTGGTTTACTTGCATTAATCAGTCTTAAATATCCTTTTTGTATAAAATGGAATGTTCTTTTGTGTTTCTGTAGCTTTTTGTCTTGGTGATCAAAGTTCATGAAATCCAATTCTAACTCAAAATGGCGCTGTCAAACGAACAGAAGTCATGATGCCGTATTGGCCCTGGTTTGATCCATATTGACCCTCTTTCTTTCATATTGGCCCTGTAAGATGCCCGGTTTGAATTCATATCAATTGGTCAGTTTTTGATATATTTTAACGTATTTTGGGTAGTTAATAATGTGTTTTATTGTCATTAACAGAGTATTCCTTACTTCACAGAGTTTCTTCATGTGTATAGCAATTTTTAATGTTTTTGTTTGTTTATTTGTTTGTTTTGGGTTTTGTAGTGATGGGTTATTTGTTATCGTCCGTGAGTTTAACTTGAGCCTCAAAAGTGCATTGAACCTGACCACAGATGTATATGTTGTCGAAGATACATCGGGTACGAATGTAGCGGCGTATAAAAAATTGTATTTATAAATGAAAATTATGCAAGTCTTTTTAAATGTATGTCTCCATCTGGGATCTGTCTTTCAGTGCGCTTACTATATTTTGTTTACATTTCAGGATTAAACAGACTAGGGTTATGGCACTTTTGTATGGAATTTTAACGCTGGTAGCTGTATTGGTTGTTGTCTCGGCGGACCAAAAGCCAAACATTTTATTTATAGTTGCTGATGATTTAGGTAAGTAATTCAAAGAATTGGCAATAATTACAAATCCATTTTTCTCTCATCACTTTCTTTTCGTATTCAAATATCTTAACTTTTTATAACTCTTTCATGTCAGACTGATTTTGCACATCTCTCCTTTATCAAAGATGTCCTACATTTTAGTGATTGAAACGCGGGCTATATTCTACTTTAACAGAGCCAAGGAAATAATTATATTCAGAGATTCAATGTGTTTTCATAATCACTCTTGAACAAATGTGATTTCAATTGTTGTTTCTGTCCTTAGCGTTGAGATCAGTTACTTTACTAAACTTGTAAATTAAATTAGCGAAGTCTCGGATTTTCCCTTCTTCGTTTTTTAACACAAACAAAAAGATCAATATTGTTCATATGGTGACTTTTCTATCGGTAAACTTTATTACCTTTTATAACATGATGACAATCAAACGAAATGATGCAGTTGATAACATGTTCCTACAGATTGTAATGATGTATGGCAATATCAATATATCTTGTGACGTTAATTTTCATATTGTTCACTTTCCATCCACAGGTTGGAATGATGTTGGATTTCACAATCCAGATATAATATCACCTAACATCGACTACCTAGCAAAGAATGGAATGATATTAAACCAGTCGTATGTACAACCAGTATGCACACCGTAAGTTGTCGTAAATAGTATACAATATCTTGCAAATGCTTTTTTTTTAATAAAATTGGTTCATTTTATCATTTTCAAGGAACCACTGGCATCAACCTTTTTGTTCATTTTTATACTTTCATCTAAATGCATATCTTTAATATTCAGTTTGGATTTTGCGTAAATTAAGATATTGTTTGGGATTTTGTAGATCGAGAAATGCGTTTTTGTCTGGTTTTTATCCATTCAAGTCTGGTTTGCAGGTATGTTTTTTTAATTAATGGTTTACAGGAAAGCATGCAATAAATCAAATACGGAACTAATATGTTGGAATACATGCGCAGAAGTGCTACTCATGAGGATCATGCGTACTAATGCTTCATAATGATTTTGTATGAATAATACTTTATATGCTGATCAACCGTTTCCATGTTATCATTATTCGCGCATTGTCATATGTAAATGCGATTATCTTACCATTTATTCACGAATCTGACTTCTTGTAAATTCAATTAATATAACGTTGGATTTGTCGCTGTGTGTAGCCTATAATCAATTACTCGTATAATATGTTACGTACTGGAAGCTTTTAAGGAGGAGTCGCTGGTGGTGTTAGATATATTTCTTTTTCAAAGAAACGGGCTGCGTTTTTTTAATCCCACGAAAAATCTAAATAAAATATTCGAACTCCAACACACCAGAATAAAAAATAAAATAATTATTCTGTTTTTCCTGTTACAGGATGGGGTCATTTTGCCTTATGCTCCGTCATGTGCACCATTGAATCGGACTTTTCTACCGCAGAAACTAAAAGAACTTGGTTATACAACCCATGCTATAGGAAAGTAAGCGAAAATAATATGGTGCATGTTTTATTTTAATTTATAGAAATATGTTTTGTTTTATGTCAGTTTTCACATGACAGACCGAGTGATGGCTACTTATAAGAACTTGAGCATTTGTGTAGGAGCACATTTATGATTTATTTTTTGTTCTTACTTTTTTGACGTTTTAGCGTGGATCTTATTATTATTATTGCATCTCTAGTGTAAATTTAAAAATAAAATCAAATATTGTTTGAGTTATTTGAAACATGAAGCAGGAATTTTCTCAAGTTTTGAAATATGTATGGTGGAAAAAATGGCAAAATTGAAATATTGAAATTAATATTATGAAATAAACACCATGAATTATAAGTCTGCATTTATACAATGAATGATGTATTTTATATATATACTTAGCTTTTAATTTACGGGCCATTGTATTCTCAAATTTTGAACCCAATAGATATGTAATCTATACTTAGTGACCACCCTGACAACACATTTTACACGTGTTATGTCAGTTTTAGTAGGACACAGTTGCGTTTATCTCACTGTACAATTTCCACTTACTTACGAAATTGAATTATTTTTGAGAAACATGTTATACCTAGGTGGCATCTTGGTATGTGTAAATGGGAATGTACTCCAACATACAGAGGGTTTGATACATTTTACGGATATTACAATGGTCAAGAGGACTACTATAATTACACTATTAGTAAGTTTATCAACTCGCATTTATGACGAAATGAAATCGAATTACACCATGATCAGATCCATCCTTTTTTTTCCGCACCGCATGATAACCAAAATAATTGCTGATGTGCAGGAAAAAAAGAGAGTTAGAGTTAAATTATTATACGTGTTTGGAACATTTTTATCTTATTTATATTTTTCTTTCTTTTGTTTTTCATTCTTCTCATCATTTTTGGCCATTTCGTCATCCTGGATTTGGTCTATCTTGAATCTTGAATCCTGTTTCTTTTTTACCCGATCTATTTAGACAAAAACAGCCATACTTATTTATTACTGCTAATACATGTTTACTAAAATGATTTATATTAAGGAAACTGACTTTTTTATATTTACAGTAGGCGGATCAGACTTTCGAGATAACAAGGATCCAGTCAAACCAGACGGATATTCAACGGTAGGTTTCCGTAGTAACTACTCGGGCTTTATCAACTGCAAGTTGCCGTAGTAACCACTCTGGATTTATAAACGGAATATACGATGATTGCCGTAAAAACTATCTGGTGTTTATCAACATACGTTATCATGGATACAACCATGAAAATGTATATAACAACTGAAGAAAAAGATAATTTCAGAAGTAACACGCTTTCTGATTGGATAAAAAAATTTGTCCATTATCTCATAGACCAAACTTTGCAAAGCCAGATGTCATCGATTTTTTTCAATGGTTTACTCGTTGTCTTTTGATACTAAAAGGAATTATAAGGAATTACTGTGATATATTTTTCGGTCTATGTGAAATAACCTCAATGCTCGTTATCCACATTTGACAATAATCTGCTACACAGGTTATTTAGTTTGCATTATGTGAAAGAGGTTATTTCTTCATAGACCGAAAAATAATATAACAGTCATTTCTTAAATAATTAAACAAAAAATTCAATAAAAATAATATATCATTTTTAATATTTCTTTCAGTTTGTATATGCTCGTCGTGCTGATCAAATTATATCCAGTCATGATAAAAACAAACCCATGTTTTTGTATTTGCCATTCCAATCCGTTCATAACCCTATACAGGTAGAGTATATATTTACATATTTACTTTCAATATACTTTTACTTAAAAATTTCTAAAACATTCTAATTGTCTGACCTGGTAATTGTATAAACAAAGAATCGGATAAAACGCCAAAACATTTGCTTCAGAAAGAGTAATCAAGGAAACCAAGGTTATAGCGGTAATCAAAAGAATGTAATCCAGGGACAAAGACCAGACATACACAACAAAGAACATAAAGTAACTAAAATCATACATACAAAGTAACAAAAGTAAATGAGCAACTCGGACTCCACTAAAAACTGGGAGCATGGACCAGGTGCACCAGTAGGGTAAGACTCTCTATATAAAAATTAAATTTAGGGCTCAAGCTTGTTTGTATTACTGAGAAATATCAAAGGTGTTCCTGATTCAAAATATTTCAAAATCTTTTAAGCATTTCATATTATAAAAAAACACGATTCTTCAATCACATTGAATATTTGTATTCGCCTGATTCGTGTTTGTTATCATATAATACAAAAAAAGACAACTGTTAAAACTGACTGTAAAGTCACCTATAAACAGAAAAAAAACACCAGGTCTTAAGACAAGTATACATGCCGCGGAATTGTGAATTTATTTCGAATTTTGAAAATTAAGATCATATCATCTGTATGTGCAATAAACCCTACACAGTCTATTGTTCAGAATGTAGCTGTTTATTTGACTATATATGGGTGGTAAATATCACATTTTATTTATTATTGGTTATATTCAAATACATCTGGACATACTCAGAAACGTTTACCGAATGTCAATCAAGTCAAAGGCATATACAATCTTTTCGTGGTCCTTTTTTATGTTTTATTGAATAACCTTTGAACTCTTGTAGATTTAACATTTTAATATGTTTGAACATTGTTTTGCATTCTTTACTCAAAGGTTCCAAAATATTACGAAGATATGTACAAAAATATAAAGAACAAAGGAAGAAGGCAGTTTTCAGGTAGGGTTTTTACAGGACCAAATATTTATATATGTATATATAACGTCTCTAATGCGACGACTCTATATATATAAATATATATATAAATGCAGTAACATCTGTATAAAAAATTCGTGTCACTATGTTAACGTGGTTTTCAGGTCTTGAGAATGTTTAATAACTACGGATGTAGATTAATAACTCATAAAATTGTGGTTACATCAAATTTTTACTTGTTCGAATGTTTAACATTTTTAATAAAGCTACAGAATACCAGGGCTTAATAGCCGAACACTTGTGATTTGTCAACACCATTTCTTACTACATTCAATCCGGTTAAAACCGAACCCTGAATTATCCGAAAACTTGTCAAACCAGATACCTCTGAATTATCCTAATATCAATTTAATAGGTTCCAAAAAAAGTCCTCGAGTCTTACATGATATATTTTACAGGTATGGTCACTGCTATGGATGATGCAATTGGTAACGTCACAGAATCATTGAAGAGGAATGGCATGTTTGAAAATACACTGATAATATTTACTGCTGATGTAAGGAATTTATTTCTATTACAGCTAGAATTAACTCTGATTTTTTAATTACCTCTCTAATCTTGGTTCTTTTCTTCAACTATTTTGTAATATTATCTCTCTTTATCTCTAATGCATTGTTTGAACCTATTATAAGTGTTAGATCATTCAACCTTATCCGGTATTATTATAAGAGCTGTTGAATCTGTGAACACTCGCCAATAAAATTTGACCTTTGACATGTCCCAAGCATCATTCCATATATAGTTCATACATTGCCTATGGAAGAGGGTATTATACTGTAGATAATCCAATCAACAAATAATGCGTTTTCCTAAATCTTACAGTTTTTACCATTGATGTTGTAAGCAAATTATTAGAAACCTTTAAACAATCAATGATAGATCTTGAAGCAAAACTTAGAGACAGGACAGGTAAAATGCAAGATCAGGTTGATTCATTGCTAATGGAAAATGAAACTTCGAAAGAAAAATGAGAGATAAAGATAAAACCATGCGATTGATTGAAGAAATGTTAACTGATTCCGAAAATCGAGCAACAGAGGCAATAAAATTGAGAAATTATAATGAACAGTACTCTAGAAAACACAATATCAGAGTCGTAAATTTGCCGGAACAAATTGATGAGAACCTAAAAGAGAACTTCCAAACAATTGTAAAAGATCTTTTGAAAGTCGACATCGAATCTCAGGATATACCAACAATACATAGAATTCCAGGAAAAGACAATGACATTAGACCTTTCATTGTTAAGATGAGAAATACCGAAGTCAAGGTGAAAGTGATGAGAGCTAAAACAGGACTTCAGAAGGGAGATAAATTCCATGATGATACAACTCTAAAGACTGATGACAAGACTGAAGAACACTGAAAAAATTGAAAATGTATGGTTTTATAACCATATTTTTACGCCTAAATACGTAAATACACTGAGTCAATATAACAAACAGTCATATGGTAGAGTTTTACAAATTACGATATGTGACCATCTTTTGTGAGTTAATGATTTTTTATTGTGTGTGTGTGTATATGTGTGTTTGTCTTTGTAAGTTATATGTTTGTTTTTGTTTTTGTTTTTTGTTGTTTTTTTGTTGTTGTTTTTTTGTTGTTGTTTTCGTTTTTTTTTTGTTGTTTTTTTTTTGTTTGTTTTTTTTTTTTTTTTGTTAACATATAATAGTGTAGATAATGCTTTTGATTCCACAAAATGGGATTTTTTGCTTAATGCTTTCAAAAGCTTTAATTTTACTCCTTTTGTAAATGGTTTGAGACTTTATCATAATGCCCATTGCATTGTTATAAACAATGGATATAATACTATTTACCTCAAGCTTGAGCGGGGGTGTAGACGAGGGATCCATTGTCCCCCTACTTATTTATTATTGGGGTAGAACTTTTATTCATTTTAGGTTACAGACCACCAATTCAACCAATGAGCATTTGGAACGTACGCAAAAATAGTCCTACGCAAAAATTACCCCTGTTCCTCATAGTGCTGTGAAAAAAGTTCTCATCTTATTTAAAAAATTTAAACAGTTTCTGAAAGGAAAAACATTTCTGTACATTTTATAGGTGCATTTTGCTTCTTGTGATGTGAAGCCTAATCTCCATAATGATTTTTAAATATACCCCTATCTTGTGAAAACACTGGGATTTCCCATGCTATTTATAGACCCTTCACTTCCGGTGACCAGTACTGCACTGCAAGTCTGCTAACCCCACATGCCATTCTGAGGATTGTGAGCTGACATATGTAGAATCATGCTGATATATAGTCATCTGCAGGTTAAAGTTAAGGTAAAGTCCAGAGAAGCCATTGAATATTGTGAAATTAGCATAGAAGCCTATGGGAAGTGGAATTAGTGGTTTTTAGCCTTAAGTTGAAGCCATGGCAAAATGAAAAGTTTCTTGAAATAGCTTTAAACTACTTGAAGATCTTGTTAACTTTGCCATGAGAGGAATACACTACAAAAATCCTTCAAAATATGCATTTTTTTAAGTTATAGGTCCAAATTATGGAAAATTGGTCTTTTTGGCTGATTTTTATGTCCTATCTTGTAAAAAGTGTAGACAATTTAGTAAAAATATCAAATATTAAACTTTGAGGGCTATATTTACCTAAATATGGTAGTAATAAGCACTTGAAATCAAGTTTTGTGTAGATTTGAGCAAAAATTAGGTTAGAAATGAGGAAAAACTCACTATCATTATTGCGGTTAAGGCCATATAAGCATTCCCCTATGGCAACATGGAAAATCCATTATTGAGCACTTTTTTTGCTTTAGGTGCCCTTTACTGGTCATGTTTTAATGTGAAAACACTGTATTTACAAATTTAAAGCCAAATATATCACCTTTTGTGAAAATTTAAAGATTTAGGATTTTTGACATGTGATCAAGAAAAAGGGGGAGGCATGTCAGAAATAAATTTTTAGAAATAGACCAATTTCTCAGAAAATGATTACTTTTAAAACTATTTCTTCATTAATATTGTTAAAAAACAAGTTGTGATTGATATTTTTTATTTGAAAAGTCAGAAAAAGTTCTTTGCAAATATTTAATGCATTTAAGTATGGTAGAATATTGTCACTTTTTTGCTCGCACAACTTGGTTACCCTATATTTAAAAATCAAATATTTAAAAAAGTGCTTGTCACATTTCACTGAAACTTTGCAAATGCATTCAGTATGTGTGTAGGAAGATACCTGTATAGTTCTTTATTTTTTCTAAGACAAAAAGTGACTCTTTAGGTTACAGACCACCAATTCAACCAATGAGCATTTGGAACGTACGCAAAAATAGTCCTACGCAAAAATTACCCCTGTTCCTCATAGTGCTGTGAAAAAAGTTCTCATCTTATTTAAAAAATTTAAACAGTTTCTGAAAGGAAAAACATTTCTGTACATTTTATAGGTGCATTTTGCTTCTTGTGATGTGAAGCCTAATCTCCATAATGATTTTTAAATATACCCCTATCTTGTGAAAACACTGGGATTTCCCATGCTATTTATAGACCCTTCACTTCCGGTGACCAGTACTGCACTGCAAGTCTGCTAACCCCACATGCCATTCTGAGGATTGTGAGCTGACATATGTAGAATCATGCTGATATATAGTCATCTGCAGGTTAAAGTTAAGGTAAAGTCCAGAGAAGCCATTGAATATTGTGAAATTAGCATAGAAGCCTATGGGAAGTGGAATTAGTGGTTTTTAGCCTAGAGATGAAATCTGACCCTAGTATTAAAGGCATAACGGTCAATAACAAGGAGTCACTCATAAGTCAGCACGCTGATGATACATTTCTGGTCTTGGATGGGGGTTCGCATCCATTAACGTCTACATTACACTGTCTTGATTCTTTCTATAAAGTCTCTGGGTTGAAAATGAATGCATCCAAGACTAGAGCTGTATGGATAGGTAATAAAAATTATTCCGATCAAATAACATGTCCAGAGTTCAATCTTCAATGGTCATATTCTAACTTTAAACTATCAGGCATGGATTTTTCACTTGATCTAAGCAAAATATTAGACATAAATTTTACTAAGAAAATAAAAGCGGTATCATCCTTCCTTAAGAGTTGGCACCATAGGAAGCTCACTATGATAGGAAAGATTACAAAAATCAAAAGTTTGGCGTTGTCAAAACTTATTCATTTATTCACTGCTTTACCAAACCTGTCAGAGTTAAAACTCAACCAGATTAACTCTATATTTTATTATTTCACGTGAGATGTTAAAGCTGAGAAAATTAAGCGAAATATTTTAATAGGTGAATACTCTCAAGGTAGTTTAAATGGTTCATCTCCAGTCATTCATAACTTATCTATATTTCAGAATGGTGGTTGGCCTCAGTTTTACGGAAACAACTATCCATTACGAGGATCTAAGGTTACAGTTTATGAAGGGGGAACTCGGGCAGCAGCCTTTGTTTACGGAGCTGGATTAAAGAAAGAGAAGACCGTGTTTGAAGGGTAAGACTTATCTGTAACATAACTTTGTAAAAACAAACACTTGTTCTCCTTGACTAATTAAGGTAATAAATAAGCATGCTGCTGATGAAAGGTGACTTCTTGGAATTCGTGTACAGCATATCGAACTTTGATTGGTATTTTTTTATAATTGCTAGTTCACTTTTCCCAACCTTTAAAAACAAATGATGAATTAAGAAAATATTTAAAATGACATGACAAGTAGAGTTAGTTAAGCTATTTGAATATGTTATTTTTCTTAATATTCATATTACGTGAGTATTATAGATATCAGTCGTACATAGTAATCTGTAGTCGCACGATGTATAAGATAAGATATAATCAAAATGTTATGCTTGTACAGAATGATGCATGCAGTTGATTGGATGCCGACTATTTTGGCTGCAGCTGGCGGTGAAGAAGGTAATTTTCGCGGTGTACTGATTATCCCGTTTGAAAGAAAGGCGCGAAAAATAGTGCCCGCGAAATTGATTTTTAACACTATATAACCCTCAAACGATCATTTGAAACTGCGAAAATTGGATTTCTACACTGTGAAATAAATTCAGTTATTTCACTCCCGGATTTTCTCCTGCGAAAACGTCACAACTTTGATATCAATCAGCGATCACATAATTTAAAATTAATGTAAAAAATTATAGATAAATTATGACGAAAATCTATATAATAAATAGAATAATCAATTGCATATCGTGAATAGCCAAAATATAATAAATAGTGCAAAGAACGCTTGAGGATTTAACTCATACGCGGAACAAGTTCCGCACACTCGTTACATCTAAGCGTTCTTCGACATCCGTGATAATATTTTGGTTATTCACTCTTTCCAAATAATTATCCTATTACTGTTATTTTTGAGGTTTTTGTTGCTTCATCGAACCAGAACTAAAATTCAAAACATAATTTAAATTTCAATTTACAACGTAAAGATTGTACCAAATTACAAAAAATTGAAACCACAAATAAACAGAGAAACGATTGAAATTAATACTATAGAAACGAAATGCTTTCATAATCAGTGGCGGTTCTATGGGCTGCAGGGAATTGGCTTCTTCCTTTTTACTGGGAAATGTGCATTTCCAGTGTAAAATGGACAAAAAATGATATCCTAGCACAAACTTTTTTCTGAGGAACCCCGACTGTACCCCTTCCTTTTAAAGTGTCTAGACCTGCGCCTGTGGTAATATAAATAGCGTGTTTTTCTTTTCTATCTGTGTAATACTAAATATCGTGACGAATTTTTTTAGCACTGTCTTCTGCCTTACATAGCTTTGTAATCATGTATGAATTACACCATTATTAGACCAAACTGGAACGTTACAATGAAACTGAATGTTTCTATAACTCTTACTTTCTTTTTGATCGGTTAAAATTTGCCAGTGACCCAATTGCACCTGCCTAGGTTCGAATATTTAACTTACGTCAAACTAATTCAAAATCATTTCTGTTTTACATGTGATAATTGTCTTTTAAACAGTACCAGGAATTGATGGAATAAATCATTGGGATAGTTTACGTAACGGGTTGAAAACAACAAGGAGGACAGAATTCGTTTACAACCTAGATACTTCATCGCATCCTTTTAATGGTCATGCTGCTATCAGGTGAGTGCTTCTTTAACCTGTTATTAAGTTACAAGATTTGTATTGTTTAGTTTAAAATGGACTTACAACACACAAAAACACAGGGTAAATAAGTCTGTTCGGCTTCTGATAGTCATTTGTCAAGACTTGACCAATGATTGAATAGAAGTTCAACACAAGTAGAGTTTGATTGTCAATTCGTTTCTGATACGACATTCAAATGTTATTGTACATGGCAGAACCTCGCAGAAAAGGGATTATTTCAATAGCGTTGATTAAGAGTACTTCTTGTAAACAATATTTTTTGAGGATTTAGATCTTCCTATATATTTGATTCTAATGTTGCTGAGTAGAGGTTACTCCTTGAAAACGTGTGCAGTATATCGAGATTTGTCAAGTCAATATGATTTAAATCTGTTATTTACAGAGTCGGTAATTACAAACTAATTGAGGGAAATGCTGGTCCTTATAATGGTTGGTACCCTGTTCCGACCTCGGAGAAAGATCGGGAAGTCGAGGAACCAATCGATTTAGGATATTATCAATTATATGATCTTTTAAGTAAGTTTTATAAATGCTTTGTTGAATCGAAAGGCAAATAGTATAATATCAGTGCATGACAAAAGTTAAATACAATTTACGATGATATATTGATGAATAACATGGACTGAATACAAAATAGGCACTTTTTTAAATGAAATAAGAAAGTTAAATTTTTGTTTCTGCAGTTCAGGGAATTGAATTCAAATAAATCCTGTGGAGGTAATTGTGTAGGGTGTTAACGTCAGTATGTTTAGCGGTCTGACTTAAATGCCAATATATCTCGATTTAAAGACTAAGTTTTGTATCCAGCATTCGCCACAATTAGAAACGCAAACATTGTTTTTTATTTTTTTTTTTTTTTTGCGTACAAAATTGTCAAATTACACTCCAGAAATAAATCTACTATATGTATCCTCTTGAAAACAACACTAAGGGTAGTCACAGTTAGAAGACGGCACTGTTAGTAAAAAAAATCAATACTTCAGTTGTTATGACTGTTTACCATTCTATTTTTGCAAGCATTTTTTGTGTTTTGCGAGCATTTGAACCAAATAAAAGTCACAAAAAAAATGAAAAGATTGGTTAATAACATTTTATATATACATCTACAAATGCTTACTACTTTCATTTTAGATGATCCAAATGAACGGCAGAACCTACATTTAAAGGAAATTAATATCTTAAGGCAACTAAAGGAAAGACTTGACAATTATAAGAAATATATTGTGCCACCAGTATCGAAAAAGGTTGATCCAAATTCTAACCCTAATAATTATGGCGGATTTTGGACACCAGGGTGGTGCTAATGATGTAGGGATGGATACGATAGTGATTTCAGTAATACCCTTGAAGTCAAGCATGAAAATAACGCCGTTTTTGTCTTTGTTTCTGTTTTTGTTTTTGTTTTTGTTTTTTTGTTTTTTGTTTTGTTTGTTGTTTTACTTTAAATACAATGTTTTTTTTATTTGTACATTCTCAACGTTCTCTTATTCGCATCACTGATTTCTCGTACATGAAAAAAGTCAGTTTTTTTTTATTTGTTTTTACCAACTACGTATTTCCAATTGCTACTATCACGAATACAGACAACTCAAGTCTCAAAGAAGTAAGCCCTCGGATTAAAAAAAACAGTAGCATCTGTAATGCAACACATAAAGATCAAAACTTTCACGCAGCAAAAACCCAAGTAAAAGCGAAGGGTTAACAAGTTACTTTGAATAGATAGGCAGTGTCTGCTCTTTAAGAAACCCGTCATTTTGTTCGGTGAAGGTCTCTGATATATTTAAGAATATGTATGAGAGATGTAAGTCGTCAGTTACATTCTATAAAATCTTTGAATTTAAAACACAAAGTTATATCATATCTCTGGAACAAATACATTGCAATTATTGTTGTGCACAATGTCTTATATTAATATATCTACATGATATATAATCAAGTCTAATCTACACCCCAACTCTAGAATCGATGCAAGGTTGCAAATTTGGTCCTCTGTCAACTGGATGTGAACCCTTTTTCTTCTTTGACGTCTATGGTAATGAGGCCTGCACTACGCCCAATGCTCTAGACTAGGCTATATGAAAATATAGCTTTCGTTAACCGAGTTATACTTTCTAGTAAGTGAATCTTGAGCGAGAACATTAGCACATGATGTAACTGAGTAGAGTAACCTCTGATAGTATCTGGTAAGAGAGAAGAGGATCTGCAACATTATACAAATACAACCACACCAAGTATTTAAGATATATAAGAAGTCTAATGGGATGGGACAACTCTACCATCATGGGTATTTTTCAGACCCTTCTATGTTTACGAGATCTTCCTGATATTATACCCTAAACTTAAACCTTGTTTTGGTTGTTTCCTGTTATTTATCACTAATCCTAATCCTAACCCTGATTAAGTTGGGGTAAAGAGTCGGGAGTAAGAGTCAAGAGTTGGAGTTAAGAGTTGGGAGATAGAGTGGAGGGTTGGGAATAGGAGTCAGGAGTCAATATTAAGGGTCAAGAGAAAGGAAAAGGGAGTAAAGAGTCAAGCATATGCCCAAAAGGGGGATAAGAGTTTACAGGGAATGTCAGCAATAAGACTTGCAAAAATAGTCGTGAAAGTAAGAGTCAAATAGAATTCTTATCAGTTTGTTCTTAGTTGTCGAAGAAAAAGACCGAGGTTTACAGGTTGTCCACGATCTGTCCAGAATGCAAGATTATCTTACAAGAAGATATGAAACGCCATTTTAGAAAACTCATGAATACCAAACGTCAACCGATCTACCCCATCAGAGAGAAACCAGAGGTTCCATTTATTCTAGACCGTCTATCAGGCTACGTAAACCAAGCAAATAGACCAATACAGACACGCGTATACATCCTTCCCAGTCCTGTCCAGCAAAAGACAACCTTATAAAGACTGAACCTATGCAAGCTGGTTTATCGTACTACGATACTTTGATGACAAAATTAACATCAATATAATTTAACTAAAGAAAGACGAACACTTTGATGAACGTACTAGGCCAAGACCCTTATACTTCTATGAAAGGGGTACGCCAATCGATCTAGGATGAAATTCAAGAAAGCTTACCCATTGAGCCAGACGACGATGACATCCAACAGACGATCCCTTTGCTTTCAACGTACCCAAGGACTACTTGAACGGCCATTTCGTACCGTGGACCCATCCCTGTCATTGCAGGACTAACCGGAAGTGAAAAACGATGTTTGTACACCGATTCGTACAAAACGTGAAACACATGACAATGCCTAGACTCGATGGGATAATCAGGTGCAAAGACGTGCACCAGACGATTTATGGAACCATGGAGGGTGTCGACTTTGTCAAGGACTCCCCGACTTTGACATCTTAAATCCAAGAGAGAGAGACTTGTTTTTGGACGATATGATGAATAAATTAGTGTTATCTATCTCCAATCTCTTTACGAAATACTCTCACCATAAACGTTTAAGTGTCATGTTGTTGGTCAAGAACCTGTGCAACAAAAACGAGTATCACAGGACCATTAGTCTGAACGCCTATTACTTGGTCCTCAGAGAAGTTTCACAGGCCATGACCATGGCCCAACAAATGTCTCCCAAAAACACAAAATATCAGCATGCCACTACCAGTTCCCACTGTTCGACATGAAACGGGCTACACCCGACATATTGAGTTTGACAAGCAACATTTTTCTATGGAAAATGCAGGATGTATTCTTGGATGAGGAAAGAAATGAATAGAGATGGAAAACGATATTCGGTCACTTCTTGACCGACTCGCAAATGAGATGGACGCATCCGGATCAATAAAGATACAAGATAGTTTCCCGACGAGGGCGTCATTTAGAAGAGGTCACCAGTCGTGATGCCGTACACGTGCAATGGACGAAAGAATGTGCACAATGCAAATTAAGGAATGAACTGTGAGGCCCCAAAAAAACCTCGTGGTAGACCAGATGGAGGAGAAACATAGCCGACCAAAAAAACAGATTAAAGCCTATAAATGGAACTGTATAGAGAGAATTTCGGAACAAAGATCATATAGATGCATTACGATCGTGATAAAGCTGAACAACGTCAGAATATTAAATACAAGTAGAAACCAGAGCGGATCATCGTACAAAGATATCGTTGCATACCAAACAGGAAATCAAATAGACGCATTGTAAACACAGGTACCTGAGAGTGGGTCACTATAAGACCGCCAGATGTGCTTGCATAAGAAACAGCCTGAATAAATTGAGTTGAATAAACGTAACCAAGGTTCAAGTGGATCTAAGAGCCCGGCAATAACAGTCGGCGCTGATGTATTGCGACCCTAACAAATCGAACGGAAGACAGTTACAATCAGATGCATTGGAAACATCCCATGACTTTTTATAATGAGAATACATTTCATCAGAAATAGCAGGTTGCGTTTGGGACGGTCAGTAACCAGAGGTCGTGTAAATCGAGTAATAAAAAGAAATGACATCAAACTGAGATCACCAAATGGAAACGCCAACGCTTCTGGACGGCAGAAGCAAGAAGATTCATATTAAGACAAAAAGGTAAGTGGAAATTGACGGACCCCAAGTGAAAAAAAACAATAAAAACAGACGACTTCCCGACGAGTAGAACAATTAATATGAATTGTAAATAAAATATAGAAGAAAAAGAAATTACTGTTGTGTAATAAAACCATACTAAAGAAAGACTTACCCATTTTTTAGAAAGATTAGCCAAACTATTAAAGGCTCTCAAAGGGGTTCCTGTGGGATCGTTTTCGCCCTCCCAACATTAAAATGGTCCCCTTCCTAGGTAAAGAGTCCCCGATCTAAGTTCACTTCCGGTCACCCAAGGCCCACCTCCGGTCTTACCCAATCTTCACTGTTTCCACCTCCCGCTCTCGGTCACTTTCGGTCCACGCCAACCCGTGCGAATGCGCATTGAGGTGTTCCATCCGCAAAACTAATAAGTCTACAGCTCATACTATACTACTGAGAGTACTAGTGATTCATTGTCAAAGTGAGTAAAGGCTGTGAGGTCTTTAATTTTGAAACGCTTGAAAGTTTTAATTAGGTAAATAATATTAGGCCCTGATATAGCAAAAACATTGTCTAAATATAGTTTAGATTTAATATACTTTATTTGTTGAACAACGTACAAAAGGGTTTAGACACAAGTACGTGTACATCTTTCTTATGAAGTCTTTTCCCTTTAAACAAATACGCAATAATCTAATGAGCATTTGCATTCAGAAATATGTTGGGTTTTTTTTTAATTAATCATGCAAAACAGATGAAGAAAGGAAATAGAAAACTTTGAAAGGTTAAATATAGAAGAGAACACGTGTGCTTTTGCGTCATGGTGTGCCTGTTCTACGGAAGTAATTTAAACTTAAGAAACAAGAAATCTCTTTTTTATATTCAAAAACTGACTTTAATAATAGTACGTTTTTTCGTTGGATAGATTCTCATGTTCATATTAAAATAGTTCTAGATTATCTGGCAAATTTACCGGTAACCACGCAAGATCATTCCCTAATTTCTGCCTTAAGAGACTGCATAAATGACATTCGAAAAAATAGTGGCATTGAGTTTCTACTTCGAATCCACATCTGCAAGGTGGATTACCAATAATGTTTACTTTATGAAGGTAATAATTAAGAAATGATGCTCCGCCTCTCATTTGTTTTAGAACAATGTTAAGTCGTCTGGGTCCGAAAGCATAATGTTTGTGGATATTGGTTTTTATTGTAGGCTTTAGTTCGCTTTTGAATTTTGATAACGAATCTAAATCTCTTGTTGATTGATCTAGTTTATTCCAATGTCTTATCGTAGAGGGAATAAGTAGTTCTGCTGTTATAGAGAGTCTACAGAAGGGTAATATTGTATCTGAAACATTTCTTAGGGGATAGTTAGTAGTATCTTGAATTGTTTGAGGAAGAAATTACACAGAAATGGAGGAGCAATTTGGTTTTTTAGTGTATAAATCATTTGGAGTTTTCTTCTCATACATCCGGTATTGCCGTAGATTAGATCTATCTTGGTAAAAATGGGTAATCCAGTTACAATCTAGCCGCTTCAAGTTAGATATTTTTTAACATATTCGAATAAACTATTCTACAGTTGTCCTACACTTCACATTTCAAATGCAAATTCTAATAAAAATATTCCTTCAAATATTATATTTAAGCTTTCGCATCACGTTGATATGTTCCATGGCACTTTTTATGATGTTGTCAGTTTGCCATTTTGATTAAATGTTACACCTAAGTGTTTATGAGAGTCAACAATCGGAATTGCTTGATTATTGAAGTTAATGCTAATATTAGGTATACTTATGTGCAAAATCATTAAGACATCCATCTTATTCGGATTAAACGTCATCAATCACTTTCTAGTTCAGCAAGATCATGATCTATGACAGATTGAGTATAAACAAGATTGTTACTAGAAACTCCATATGATGTATTATCTTCAAAAAAGTCTTGTCAATGGAACTCGCTTTTCAGATACATTGTATATCGTTTATAAAAATGATAAATGACAGAGAACCTAACAAATATCTTTGTGGAATTCCAGATAAGACACTGCAAACGGGGGCATTGTATTTTTATTACAACTCTTTGTTGACTGTTTCCAAGATACTTTTTTGTCCGCCGAAATGATCACCAGTCGTATGTTTTCAATTTATGCAGTAAACCTTTATGCCACACTCTATCAAACGCTTTCGAGAAGTCACAAAAGTCACGAAACAGCTTGCTTACTTTTTTTAATCCACCAAGAACAGATTTGTAAAGCTCTAATAATTGGTGCACTGTTGAATATCCCGGGAGGAACCCGCCTTGGTATTCGTCCAAAAGTTTATTTTCAAATAAGTGATTGTAGACACGTTTATGAATTATTCTCTCCATCACTTTGCCAACATAGTTGATAAAATAAATAGCTCTGTAGTTCGACGGTAAAGCGGCATCCCATTTCACAAATTGGAGTCACGTTTGTGGTATTCCAGCTGGAGGGAAATTTGCAATATTGAAGAGATTTATTAAATATTATTTGTAAGAGATTGACATTATTTCGGGGCTGATTTTCAGCATATCGTGGCTTATTATCTCAGGACCGGATGCCTTATTCGGGTTTAAAGTTTTGATAAAATCTGTTATTTCGGAACTTTCTATATTCATGGTAAATATATCATTATTTGATTTTCGCTCTATGTTCGGTAAAGGATTATTTGCTTCTTTAATGTTTGAAATAGAATAAAATATTTATTTAAAACTTTTCATCGTCCTCGTACACCGTACTCGACATTGACTGAATATCTAAAACATTTGTTAACGGTTGAATATTGTAAGAACCTTTTCAGTTTTTAAAAGCATCTTCATAATTTTATGATTAACTTTTGGATTAGATGTATATTTAAGAATAAAGTTATCTAGATTTTCTTTTTTTTTTCTTTTGCTGTTCTTTTCAAGTTGTTAACCATATTTCTTTTCCAGATTCTATAACAAACACGTATAGCCTTCCTTATTTCACTATTGAACCAAGGTTTATCTTTTCCTCTAATACTTACTATTTTTGATGGAACACATTCTTTAATTATTGAAAGAAAAGTGTGTTTTAACATTTTACACATTTCAATAATGATGAAATCTAGCAAGGTTTAAGAACAATATGTACTTCATGTCTGTTTAGTAATTACATTTTGTAGATTAAAACGGTTAATAAAATCAACTTATCGATCGCATGAGAACGTCGTGTCCAATATCCGCCTTTAGACAAGTCTGGCCGATATATACAACAAAGGAAAAATCAGTTACCGTTACTAAGTGCTTCAACTAAAATTGTTTCACCTAAGTTTGTTTCAAGTTCAGGTTTTCAATTAACGTGTACAGTGTCTTTAGCGTAAGTTAGTATCCACCTCCAGAGTTATTTCTGTCTTTATGTATCACATTTTGGGAAAGAGGGCAGATCCTTTATATCGACACCGGGATCAAGATGTGTTTGAGTGATCGTTGCCATATCAAATTCATCTGCAAAACAATGGAGAAATTCTACTTTGTTTCTTCCCAAGCTTCTGATATTTACATTACAAATAGACAAATATCTATCTATTGATTCTATGGATATTAGTATTTGGGATTAGATTCTGACAAAGTGATAGTTGGACAATAAGAAGTGTAATTTGGATATTGGAAAGTAATATATCTTTATACGTATCTTGTTTTCGAATAATTGTAGAAAACATTTTCCCTCGTCCTATGGCAGCCCTGTAACCTGCCTAAACATAACTTATTGGGTATTACTTGACAAAAACATCTATTGAAACTCCAGAAGGGGTTTGCCAATCATGTAGCGCACACATTCTCAGGAAAATAACACAAATAGTAGAAGAGAAGGTGTATCAAGAATTATAATACAATTATAGCGGTCAGCTCCACTCAAGATTGCAATTAAAAGGGTAAGATAATATTCGATGCTTGTATTCATATCAACGATAAAATTGATGCTTTTAAGTTGTTTCTGTTTTTTTATTACCATTTTTTTTTAAATTTTGATCTTTGGTGAGTGGAACGGGAAACAATTATACCGTTATTTCATATAGCAGTAACATGATACACTAATTGCTTTTTGCATGTCCATCATTATAAATATACTAATAGTATATAATCCTTCGAAGGTAGATAATTTTGCAACTGGTATGTGTCAAAATACCTAATGGTGTGATATGTTTCAGGGGAGACAATTTAATGTGGCTATGAAAGCAATTTTAGCAAATTTTCAAAATGAGCCAGGTATAAGTAATACAATTTCTACTTTATATGATGTTTTGTAATACATATGAGAGTGATAATTATTGTAGAAGAGTAATCAAGGGAACCAGACATAGAAAACAGACATACATAACAAAAATATTAAAGTAACTAAAATCTTACATACAAAGTAACAAAAGCAAATGAGAAACCACCCTCTCTAGCCTTTCAATGTCATGGTGGTCTTTGATAATTTGTTTGTGAAAATTTTAGACATATTGACAAAAAATCTGCCATCCTATGTCCAGTGAGGCTCAATCAAGAAAGCAAGCTTTTTTGTTAAGTTGTTCTAAAATCTGTCAAATTTTCTGTGATGGAAGTACCATTTTGGTCATCTTTTAGGCCCTTCTTTTTAGAATATACCAACTCCCTCTCTTTGTAGACTCTGACTATTATCTGAGATTTTCCATTTTATATTTGTCCAATTAAGTGGGATCTACCTATCTCTTTACTCTTATTGCCAAGGCCTAGTTTAGTGTTGAAGACATTCAAAACAAGGCTTTCAGTATCAACAGGGTGAAAAACTAGTCCATTCTCATCTGTTGGTATTAGTATGTTGTGCAACCTTAGACAAGTTCTTTTGGAATAATGCTCTTGATTTTCAAGTCAGGACTCTAGCTGGTCATCTTTTTGTATAATGCCATTTGTCATGCCATTTGTTGCGAGTTATTGCTCTTTCCAGTCTTCGTGTAATTACGCATTGCTTGCATGCTTGCACAACCTTTCATTAAGCTCAAATATAAATATATTTTTTTTTTTTGGTCGCGTGATTCAACATTTTGCGAGAGTGGTTTAATGTCATTGTCTACAATGCTCTGGACATGAGTTTCAATGACCCCACTTAGTTTTTTTTCGTCAGTATGGGTATGATTGAGTTAATGATTTCATCACTTTTTCATGCATCTATAAACTGTTCTGCTATGCTTTTCCTAAGTGTTGTACCATTTTGGTGGTAAGAGATGTCCGATCACCGACCGATCCTGATCTTTTACGGACATATTTGACAAATGTGTTGTCGTAAAAACCGACAAGTCCCAAAACAAAATCGTCTTTGTCTGTAAATCATATTACATGCAATGTTTATTATCAGAGGAAGAGGTATCAAATAAAAGCAGTAATCAGATTTATACTGCTACTACACTCTCCAAAACCTCTAGAAAAAACATAAATCAATATTATCCTCTGTCGGTCTCTCTACCAAAGACGATAATTGTGATCTATAGCTATCATCTAGGTAATGGAACCCTAATGCCATAAGAATCCATACAAGCAATGCTACATACATGGATCAGCAAAATGTACCGCCAAGCTCCTATTAAAAGCTAACGTCTATAATCACAGCTGCAAAATATGGCATTCAGTACTAGTCCTACTTCGACACTTTTTACTTCCGTAGTGGTAATAATTCAATGATGATCCTGAAAAATTCGAAAGATCTTCTGGACGCAGAACGCATAGCATTAAAACCTATAATTGTTCGACTCTTTGCCCCGTGCGGGTCCGGATGTCAAAAGAATAGGCGACTAAATAGTGCTCGGAACCCTGGCCGGGGGCACCGTGTTGGGAAAGATGTCACGTTCCTCGCACGTTAAAGAACCCTTCTGTGGTATTTGTCCGGAGTAGGAACCATAGGGCTCCGCAAAAAGAGGTTAAATTTCCCGACCTTATCCACCTCTCCCTATTTCCAGTGGCAATTAAAATTTGTCGACCCCCAATTTCCCTGTGTCCCATCCCATTTTTCATTTCATCATTTCATGTTCATTTTATCATCCATTTCATGTTCATCGCATGAATATAGCTGAAATATTGCCGCTCGGGCGTTAAACCCCAACGATCCATCAATCATGTTCAACTCTTAATACTCTTTATACTTCTATTCCCCATACGCAGTTAAAATTCCGACCCAAAAACATTATTCATCGTTCTTACTCCAAAAGAGACGGCTCACTTAGATTCTGATATTTAGCACTTATAAAGGATTTTTCATACGTCTTAAAACGCTTCCAAATAATCTGCCAAATATACCGAAGAAAATGTTTTCAAAATGCTGGATTTTTTTTATCGACAACATGTTTGTCCAGTGAAGTGGATATGTCATTCAACAAACGGTCAGCATTAGAATGGGAACAATTTGTGCACCGCTACTTGCTGACGTATTTCTTTATCCTAATTTTGCTGACTTTATAGCTGATCTAATTCAAAGAAAGAAGCGTCATTTACCCAGATTTTTCAATTTGATCTCAGTTTCCGCAATAGATGATGTATTATCGTTAAGCTTTTCTAGTTTCTTTGATTTTATACTTCGCATCTAATCCACCCAACTTGAAATAAATGATACTACAGACCCTGTGAAGTCAGCCCCATATCTTCACCTACACTTAGATACCGATGGTTAAGGAAAACCATTGACCAAACCATACGATATTTCATTTTGTTTCCTTTCTTCTGTGGTAACAACCATTCCGCACCTGCGCATGGAGTTTTCATAGCACAACTCATTCGTTATGCCAGACTTTTGCCCTATATATGTATACATTTTGTACCGCGCTATACTTCATACAATTAGGCTTCATGAACAGGGTTATGTTTCTACAAGATTAAAGACATCCCTACAGAAGTTTAACGGTCATTATTATGAAGTCGTTGATTGTTACAGTGTTTCCACCTGAACCATGAGAACCGATATTTTCAACGTGTCATAGTTTTCCTTTGCTCTTTCGTCTACCACAGATCTGACGTTTATGAACAGCTCGGTAGGTAATTCTAGAAAAGCAGAGGACGATTACCCTACCGGTGCATCTGGTCCATGCTTCCAGTATTTAGTGGAGCCCGAGTTGCTCATAAACTTTTGTTGCTCTGTACGTATTATTTTTTGTTAATTTTATTATTGTTTGTGTGCGTCTGTTTTCCATGTCTTGACTTGTCACTGAATTACATTTCTGAATTCCCGCTACAATCGAGGTTCCCTTGATAACTCCTTAAATACTAACGGATAGTTTGATCTTCAACTGATCGTTCATTTGAGATATTAGAGGATACAATTACTCCTGAAAAGAGAACAAAAAACGAATTCAAGAGAGAAAGTTATTAGTACATATTTAATCTCTTTTTAATAAAAATGTCGTTTATTTAATAGAAATAAGAAAAAAGAGAATATGAAGTGAAAATTTTCATAAAAGACCAAAAAATCGACCTAATATTTAAAAAAAAACCTAAAACGAACAATGAACAACGACAACCACTGAGGAAGTATATTGAGTGTCTACATGATCCATCATTCATTACGATACTTACTTCAGTTTGATATATATATTCATGGGTAAAATGTCATGGGAAATTTTCCATTCGTTATCCACAAGATGGTACCTTTACATTAACATGCACATGGAAAATTATCCATCGTTATCCACAAGATGGTACCTTTACATTAGCATGCACATGCAAATAATGATAAAAGCCAAAAAAGAAAGGAAAGCAATTAAAATCCGAAAGAAATATGTAAACTGTGTTAAAACAGGGGTCAAGGCTTTCCATAGCATGAAGGGAACTGGTGCATTTAATGAAGACAGCACATTGCGATACAAGACGAACGAGTCCACTTCTGCTTTGTTTTGTTTTGTTTTGTTTTGTTTTTGTTTTTTGCTTTGTTTTGTTTTGTTTTCCTCTTTTTTCATAGCATTTATATTCATATTTATTACATGCCCCATGTTTAAGGTAATTTCTAATATTTATGTCCTCAGTAATTACTCAGATTGAAGTCCTGTTATATATAGATTCATGAAGAGTTTCTTTTAGCTCCGCCTTGCTTTAAATGGTGATTGCAAAGACAGTATAACAATAAAAGATACACTCTAGGAACTAATCCAATACATTTATTTTTACTGATATACAGGTAGTTATTCAATTAAGTTGGAAAGAAGCAAGCTGAACAAAAATAGACAGAAAAATAAAATAATGCTGCAGAATCCATGAATTTTTTTTCCTATTCAAAAGCAGGTTTTGTACATTTTCTTTAATGTTGTTATGATATGATATCAATAACCAACGAGGTTTTATCCAATGTGCATTTTTAAATTGGATAATCAGTTTACATATATTGTAGATCTTTAATTTATAGAAACAAAACAGCCAGGTTACACCAGTCAGTGACACAATCGGTCTTCGTACTTAATAATAAAGCAGGTAACATTGATTTATATTCATAATACTGACGTTTGTTCCCACAAAGTAAACTATATTATCTACATTCACAGACACTACAAATGATTCTTTGTGCAAAGAGGTATTCCATTATTCTAACTTGTAAAGGGGGAAGAAATGTCCAAATGCAAAGATACAAGAAGACAAATTGTTTACTGCACTATTGTGAGACACTGCTGCCTGTCTCTGAACGCCGAAAGTTGTGCTACTGTGGCCTGTACTATTGTTAGACACTGCTGCCTGTCTTACTCTGACTGTCGAGAATTGTGTTACTGTTGAAGACGTTAATGACGGTTTCCTTTTGCGTCTGAGATGAATTCACCTCAGTGTGTAATAGTGCTTCCCAACCTCTACTGTAGACATCTTTCAATGTATTTAGTAACGCGTCTTGCTCTTAATTGTTTTCCACAGTTAATTCATTTCTTATTATTGATAAAAAAACACACCCTTTGTTATTTTCATTCAGATCCCTTATCATTTGCTTACATGTATCTTTGATAAAAGTACAATCACCCATAGCGTACGTGATTCAGCTTCTGAATCCATGTTTTGATCTTGAACTTTATTAGTTTTATGCCGAAGAAGGATATTGGTTAAAAATATAGAAGGGTCTGAAAAATTCCCGACGATGTTAGAACTGTCAAATAAATTTTTGGTCATTCCCTCCAAGGAACATTTTTTCTTCTCTGGCATCTATGGCAACATCGCTTGCCGTAAGTCCAGCGCCCTAGACCACTCGGCCAGCTAGGCTATATAAAAATATATCTTTCGCTGGCCGGGTCATTCCTCCTCATAGGATTAATCTAGGGCTGTTACTTAATACACTATGTATGGTAGTACGGGACATTTCATCTAGATGTTATTATGTTGGATAGAGGATCAAATTAATGATGCATGTCACAACAAACCAGTATTATACAAACGTCTCAGAATGTGACGACTCTAAGTTTACATTATCTTCCCTGTATCAATTTGATCCGATAGAGCATTGTAGCGAATAGAGTCACATTCTGAGACGTTTGCATTTTTACTTAATAGTTACATATTATCTGACTTCAATTCAAAATATTCAAAACAAAACAAATACATAAATTCAATCGATACAAAGAAAAACAAGACAAGAAGACGGAGACGAAAACCAAATAATATAAAAAAAATTAGACAGATCACTCACATGGACTAAATTAGTGAACGCATTTTGTGGATACCATCTTGGAGTAAATATAATATTTCTTCGATAGGATAAGCGTCATCTTATAAATAAATGAAGTATACAACTCTTAGTATCACTATAAGATGTGAGAGTTTATCTCGTATACCGAAAGTTTACTGCAATCAATGAAAACAATGAAGATGATCGCTTATACGTAATATGTCTATCCCACAAATTACATAATCTTGAGATATAATTCGTGAAAATATTTCAATAATTTAATTCGAACGGCATTACTGAACGTTTACTATATATATAGTTCTGAAATATTAAAACACCAATAGTTACTGTTGTATCTGTACTTAACTATAAAGTTCAATTCTAAAAACGGAACAAGGTAATGATCATGTGAGGTAAAATAGAACTCCAACATTCTACGAAATTGTTTGCCGTCAAGGTTTGTGGCGTTAAGTCTATATTTTGATTCACTTTAAGTATGTATAAACAATTTATTAGCATGTACGTTGAGCAATATTTTTTTTTCTTAAACTTTCAATATGAAACACTGCGTTGAATTTGGTGTATTTATTTTCATAGTAATAAATATTTGCCTGTTTATTTTATTAGAAAATCCCGATCAAACTACCGTGCAATACATCAATTTAGTCTATACATCTTTTGTTCTCGCCTCGAGGATTCTTTTTCATTTACCATGATTCACCATAGTATAATCTATGCCTTTACTTCTTTTTTTTCAAGTGGTCTTTGATGGTAAGTAATTGGTAATCAAAATGGATTAACATTGACAAGTCAAAATAATCCATTGAGAAATAAAGCATACATTTGAATGGGAAATATTGTTGTATTATTGGATGAAGCATGTAGAATAAAGAATATAGTTTGACTGAGATAAATTAAATTTTCTATTTGTAGGAAAGAATATTTTAGTCATTAATTTACTTCATTTTATTTTGGTGGCATATTAAAGCTTGGGTGGATCCAGGATTTCTGAATGGGGGGGGGGGGCGTGAATAAAATGAAGGGCCGCACGAAGAAAGGCTTAACAATGTTTTGAGTAGAATTTGTAGCAAATCAAGATATCATTTTACCTTTAAGTAGAGTCGGGTTCGTCGCTTGTGAAACTGCCCCCACACAGGAGCGTATCCATGGTCTTGAAAAGGAGGGCTACATGTTTTTTTATAACCGTTTTGTTTAACGTTTGCTTAAAATTAGCAAACTTTTCTAAAAAGAGGGGGTTTCAACCAGGGACTCCTCTGGATCTACCACTGCGTAAGCATTCGTTTAAAAATGCCTATTTAATTTGTTAGTTGTATCTTCTTCAATGTGCATTTGATTGTTAGCATAAATAAGTTATATTTCAGAATTACCTCTATTGTAATAACAGTGTGATATCTATTTTTCATTTTAATTCAAGAAAGTATCATAGGGTTGACATGAAATTCAAACATTAAATCATGCTGTAATATGAGTTCTTATCTCATCTTTTAGATTTATTTTGCACAAAGAAACTCTCCTCTCCTTGTTTCTCCGGAAAAGCAGATATACAATGACGGATCCAGATATTTTGAAAAGGGGTTACAGATGAGTTCCAGGCTATTGTTTGCACATTTTTGCCAGAGATTTGCACAAAATTAACAAAATGTTCCCACAAATGGGTGTTTCAACGCCGTTTCCTCCTGGATCCGCCACTGAAATATGTTTACGGAATTACATGCATTGTTTTTTAGAAATTTTGGTTGTCGCTGGATTAACAGACTCAGATTAGAATTATAACTATCAATTTAACTATGTGTATAATAAGTTAAGTGTAATTAGATTTATAAGTGTGTGGGAAATGATGGTAATTTAATTTCCTTGTTTAAATGTTCTTATAAAAAATTAAAATTATAGCAAAAATTGAGCTGATATATCACTAGTTAAATTTTTAAAACTATTTAATTTGTTGTTTTTTCTTTGTAATTTTTTATGAATTATCTCCCTTTTTAACATGTTCTCTAGACCCTTTTTATTAAAAAAAATATCTTAAAACAATAAAAAGGTATTAGTAGGAAGAGGATATAATTTAGATCAACAGACGAGTATGTCAAAAATATCTGCATTGAATACTATCTGCCTAACAGACAAAATAGAGAAAATGCGTAAAAAAAGGTCTCTCATCAAATTCTTTTGTAGATATCAGTTCTGGTTTAAAAATACTCAGTTTCTACTAAAACAGTGAGTAATGATTGCTATTGTAAATTATCTACAACTAAAACGTTTTGCAAATTTTAAAATAATCACCTAACATAGTTATCTCCCCTACTCATAGTACATTCTAAGTAATTTGTCCTATTCCTATCTATGACGGAAAAGTGTCAAAATCAGAAAACTTCAAATTTCAGAAAAGAAAAGAAATGTTAAAAATAAATACAAAAACACACAATAATGGGGAATCAAATCATATCATGTGCAACACAATTTTTAAATTTTACATGAAGTAATACTAAATATATTTCTTAAGTTGAAATAAAAAGTAAACTTAGTTGTTATAACAAATTAATTATGTTGTTATAACAAGTCAATATAGTCGTTATAAAAATTTAGCTAGGCTTTCGTACTGATATTAGTTTTCTCTACGAAAAAACTATCGCTGCTCTGACCTTTAAAATTACCTATAACGACAACCAGCAGGTACAAAATGAATTAGTAATTCATCGGCAAAAACACTACAAATTGACAATGAACTACCACTAATGCCCTATCTTTACACCGGTTTTGAAAGGGAATAAACGAAATAACGAATTATCAAAGTGCAGCAAAATTCCAACAGCCAAAACTACAAAGGAAAATGTACTCAAACATCACAGACACCACACTTAGTTCAAACATAATAATCATCTGAAACTTAAAGTTTTGGCCATATGGAGTCCCACAAACAAGAAGAGTGTCACGTGTTCCTGAAGGGTTCCCAAGTCATGCATTCTGGCGTAGTATGACTTTACCATTACATGGAAAGTAACGAAATGTCTCTAACACGCTGAACTAAAATGTTATATTCTGTACCATCAAACTGGTTCTTGTTAATGTTGTCTCACATGAAATTTCTGTAAATAGTATTCTCTGAAACCGATAGGACATTGTCAAAAACTGTAAACTTTGACTATAAAAACTGCAAGTACTTATTTTGGGGTGTCAAACTCTAGATTATTCTCATCTTTGGTAGTTTATCTTTTCCAAATGTTCAGCATTCCATTCTAATCTTCATTATTTTCCCTGTCCTTTACGCCTAAGTATTCCATGTCGTAAATTGAAAGTTCCCCAATAACATTTAGGCACAATTTTTATTTCTTTCGTTAAGGGTTCCTCAAGTCTTTTGAACCCTACATTGTCTTTCATGTTAACGAAATGGACGCCATAATAAAATTGATCCGCACAGAAAAGTTCCGGTTGGTATCTTTGTCATTGGATATTGCCTGAATAACGTAGATAAAAATACACAGTACGCGAAGAAGACACCACATCACGTTAAGACGAAACCACATAAAGTAATGATATATCGAAATATAGCAAAGACGAAACGACCTCGGGTAAACGAAAAACACTGAGTGTAAAAATAAATTCACATAACGTAAATATATGTCAACAAAACTTATTAATAAAACGACAGAACCTACAAAAGAAATGGCAGAATGTTGAGACAAAACGACGTTACTACATGACATAAATGCAAAATGTAATCATTAAACCACGGCAGGTAATGTAAAAGTGACAGTACATCAAAAATGTGTATCTCCTCAGACAGTGGCGTTCCATACATTTAAGTGATGAATATATGAAACTATCTAGCTCTGTATGACGGATTCCGCTCTTCATCACTTCCTGTCAGTCAGAAACAAGGCTCTCAGTGCTTCAAGACTATTACTTTATATCGTGTTGAATACCGTTATAATGACATCGCACACTATTATCTTACAATGTCTGAAATATTAACCAATCTTTTCTCGTTACATTGTTTGTATAATACAATATATCACAAAAAAACACTTAGGTTCCATCATAGTATATTTTATCGAACTACCTACTGCTAAAATAAAAAGTGTTATACTTAAATATCACTGTCTGAAACGCAACAATGCGTGCATAATTCTATACACGTGATACGCCGAAACAGTTAAAGGATAAATATATATAAATATATTAATCGATTTTTAGTGATTTAATCACAGATTGTTTACTTTTGAAATGTAAGTATATAAAGTACGCTTTATGTAATCAGCTACAAATTCCAAACAAATTTTAAATCTAATGTTTAATTATAATTCCTTGATATAAGAAATAACATGTTATAATGTAAAACTGTATCATATTATGTTAACTACTTCAACATGTTAGTTTACAATAGTGTTTGTTTGTATTATCATTGCCATTGACCCATAACAATGTGTTGCATTATGAGTTTGTGTCAATAAAGAATTTTAGAATTTCTAAAGATTTTATATAAGATTTTAAAATGGTGCTTGTTAATATTGTTGACATAATTTCGATGCTTTCTTACTTTACATGTTTTCCTGGGACCCGTTCTTAAGTCTTAAGTAATAGTCCTTGTAAAAATCATGCAAACGCTGCAAAATGTGATAAACCTAAAAAAATCCTTCACATTTTTATTTTTGTTATAAAGTTGCTTTATAGGTCTATATGAGGAAATGTATAATTATTCATTTCAAACTGTATATTCTAAGGAGATAATCCACATTGAAAATCCAACAGTTTTTATTGTGCTTTATTTTCATTTACAGAGTTATTCCTACTGCACAGTAATCAGAGTTTCGTCATTTGTACTGATATTTTTTAAGGTTTTTTTTCGCTTATTTTTCTGTTTTTTTTTGTTTTTTTTTTTTTTGTTTTTGTTTTGTGGTGGGGTTATTTGCTATCGTCGGTGGGTTTAATTTGGCCTCAAACGTCCATTAAACCTGACAACGGGTTTGTATGTGGTCGAAGGTACTGATATAGCGGCGTATAGGAAATTATATTTATAAATGAAAATTATGTGAGGTTTTTGCAAGTAGGTCTCCATCTCGGATCTGTATTTCAGTGCGCTTATTATATGTTGCTTACATTTCAGGATTAAACAGACTAGGGTTGTGGAACTTTTGTATGGAATTTTAACGCTGGTAGCTGTATTAGTTGTTGTCTCGGCGGACCAAAAGCCAAATATTTTATTTATAGTTGCTGATGATTTAGGTAAGTACTATAAAGACTATTTGCAATAATTACAAATGCATTTTTCTCGTCACACTATCAATATGTCTTTATAAGCACTTTTGAGCAAATCTGATTTCAATGGTTGTTCCTTGTGCTTCACTTATAGATCAGTTACTTTATTAGACTTATAAATTAAAATAGCGAAGTCTCGGCTTTTTCCTTCTTCGTTTTATAAATCAATCAAAATGATCAATACTGTTCGTATGGTGACTTTTCTATCTGTAGACTTTATTACCTTTCATAAAATGATGATAATCAAACTAAATGATGCAGTTGATAACACGTTCCTGCAGATCGTAGCGATGTATGACAATATCAATATATCTTGTGACGTTAATTTCAGATTGTTCACTTTCCATCCACAGGTTGGGATGATGTTGGATTTCACAATCCAGATATAATATCCCCTAACATCGAGTACCTAGCAAAGAATGGAATGATATTAAACCAGTCGTATGTACAACCATTATGCACACCGTAAGTTGTCGTTAATAGTATACAATATATTGCAAATGCTTTCACAATGAAAATTAGTTCATTTTATCATTTTCAAAGAACCATGGGCATCAAGCTTTTGTTCATTTTGATATGTTCATTTAAATGTGTATCAATGATTTTCAGTTTGGAGTTTGCGTAAATACTAGTATACAGTTTGGATTTTGTTTTTGTAGGTCGAGAAATGCGTTTTTGTCTGGTTTTATCCATTCAAGTCTGGTTTGCAGGTATGTTTTTTTTCTCAATTAATGATTTGCAGGAAAGCATGCAATTAATCAAATAAGGAACTAAATTTTTTAGATACATGCGCAGAAGTGCCACGCATGAAGATCATGCGTACTAATGCTTCATGATGATTTTCGTATGAATAATAATGAATATAATGCTGATCAAACGTTTCAATGTGATCATTATTCGCGCATTATCATATATAAATGCGATCACCTTACGATTTACGCACTAATCTGACTACTTGTAATTTCAATTAATATAACTCTATAATATTTCGCTGTGTGTATTTTATAATAACTTACATGCAAAATATGTTACGTACTGGAAGCATATCAGGGGAAGTTGCTGGTGGTGTTAGATGTGTTTTTTCCGCAGAAAAGTGCTCCTTTTTTTATTTTTTTATTTATTTTTTTTTTAATGCCACGAAAATTCTCAATAAAATATTTGAACTCCAACACACCAAAATAAACAAAATGATTATTCTGTTTTTTCCTGTTACAGAATTGGGTGATTTCGCCTTCTACTCCGTCATGTGCACCATTGAATCGGACTTTTCTACCGCAGAAACTAAAAGAACTTGGTTATACAACCCATGCTATAGGAAAGTAAGGGAAAATAGTATGGTGCATGTTTTATTTTAATTTATAGAAATATATTTTGTTTCTGTCAGTTTTCACATGACAGACCGAGTGATGGCTACTTATAAGAACTTGAACATTTGTTTGAGCACGTTTATGATTTATATTTTGTTTCTGTCAGTTTTCACATGACAGACCGAGTGATGGCTACTTATAAGAACTTGAACATTTGTTTGAGCACGTTTATGATTTATATTTTGTTTCTGTCAGTTTTCACATGACAGACCGAGTGATGGCTACTTATAAGAACTTGAACATTTGTTTGAGCACGTTTATGATTTATATTTTGTTTCTGTCAGTTTTCACATGACAGACCGAGTGATGGCTACTTATAAGAACTTGAACATTTGTTTGAGCACGTTTATGATTTATATTTTGTTTCTGTCAGTTTTCACATGACAGACCGAGTGATGGCTACTTATAAGAACTTGAACATTTGTAGGAGCACGTTTATGATTTATATTTTGTTTCTGTCAGTTTTCACATGACAGACCGAGTGATGGCTACTTATAAGAACTTGAACATTTGTAGGAGCACGTTTATGATTTATATTTTGTTTCTGTCAGTTTTCACATGACAGACCGAGTGATGGCTACTTATAAGAACTTGAACATTTGTTTGAGCACGTTTATGATTTATATTTTGTTTCTGTCAGTTTTCACATGACAGACCGAGTGATGGCTACTTATAAGAACTTGAACATTTGTTTGAGCACGTTTATGATTTATATTTTGTTTCTGTCAGTTTTCACATGACAGACCGAGTGATGGCTACTTATAAGAACTTGAACATTTGTTTGAGCACGTTTATGATTTATATTTTGGTTCTGTCAGTTTTCACATGACAGACCGAGTGATGGCTACTTATTAGAACTTGAATATTTGTAGGAGCACGTTTATGATTTATATTTTGTTTCTGTCAGTTTTCACATGACAGACCGAGTGATGGCTACTTATAAGAACTTGAATATTTGTTTGAGCACGTTTATGATTTATATTTCGTTGTTCTTACTTCTTGACGTTTGAGTGTGGAGCATTGCTACCACAAGCGCCATCTTGTGCACCACTGAAGAGAACATTTCTTCCACAGAAACTGAAAGCGCTTGGATACAATACACACATAATTGGAAAGTAATATATAAATATCGGTATACCCTTCTGTGTTCTGAGTATTATTATTGCATCTGAGGTGTAAACTTAAAAATGGATCACACATTTTTTTAGTTACTTGAAAAATGAAGCCGGAATTTTCTCAAATTTTAAAATATGTATGGAGGCAAAAATGGCAGAATTGACATTAAAATTATTAAATACATATCATGAATTATAAATTTGCATTTATGAATGATATTTTTAATATATTTATTTAGCTTCTAGATTTGTTTTTTTCTGAAGAGAGATTGACGAAGTAATGGGACCAACTCTGCGTTTTTCAGAATATAAAAAAAACGTACCATTACTCTTGGATGCTTTCAATTTGAATTTCTGTACGGGCCATTTTTTTTCAAATTTTGAACTCAATAGATATGTAATCTATACTTTAATGACCACCCTGACAACACATTTTACATGTGTTATGAACAAGTTTTAGTAGAACACACTTGCGTTTATCTCACTTTACAATTTCCACTTGCTTATGAAATTGAATTATTTTTAAGAAACATGTTATACCTAGGTGGCATCTTGGTATGTGTAAATGGGAATGTACTCCAACATACAGAGGTTTTGATACATTTTATGGATATTACAGTGGTCGAGAGGACTACTATAACTACACTGTTTGTAAGTATATTAATGTGAATTTATGAGTAACTGAAATCGAATTAGACCATGATAAGATCCAACCTACTTTTCACACCTTTTTTATGATAATTTAACCAAAATAATTGCTGATGCGCTGGAAAAAATAAGAGTGTAACCGTTAATGTATTATATGGGGTTGAACATTTATGTCTTCATATCTATATTTTTCTTTCTTTTGTTTGGCAATTTTTACCTTGGCTCCTTACATTTCATTCTTCTCGCTATTTTGGCCATTTCGTCATCCTGGATTTGGTTTGCCTTGAATCGTAAATCCTGTTTCTCTTTTACCCGATCTATTTAGAAAACAACAGTCATACTTATTAATTACTGCTATTACATGTTAGCTATTTATATTAAGAAAGCCTACTTTTTTATATATTGTACAGTAGGCGGATCAGACTTTCGAGATAACAAGGAACCAGTTAAACCAGACACATATTCAACGGTAGGTTTTCATAGTAACTATTCGGGATTTATCAACCGTAATTTGCCTTAATAACCACTCTGGATTTATAAACGAAATAAACGGCGGGTTGCCGTAATAACTATCCTGGGTTTATCAACAGTAGGTTGTCATGGTTGCAACCATGGAAATGTATACTTAGCTTGCAAATCACCTACTGAAGAAAACAATATTTCAGAAGTAACACGCTTTCTCATTGAATAAAAAAATGTGGTCCATTAACTCATAGACCAAACTTTGTATGACACAGACGTCATCAACCTTTTTCAATGGTTTACTCGTTGTATTGTGATACTAAAATTGAATTATAAGGAATTACTGTTTATTTTTTTAATTAACTTGTTTTATGGGTGTATATTATGAAATGTGTAATTATTCATTCCGATCTGTCTGCTCTTAGGAGTTATCTCTCTTAATTTTGAAATTCACAGTGCATTCTATATAATTTTTATCTCCTATGAGCACGGGTGATATGAAAAACCAATTGTTAATTTCTGTTTACTAAAGCATTTTAAACAAAATATATCACATTTTGCATGATTCTTCGCTGGAGTACTACTTAATACTTCTTTCAGTTTGCATACGCTCGTTGTGCTGATCAAATTATATCCGGCCATGATAAAAACAAACCCATGTTTCTGTATTTGCCATTCCAATCTGTTCATGAGCCTATACAGGTAGAGTATATATTTACATATTTACTTTCAATGTGCTTTTCCTTAAACATTGGATAAACGGTCTAACTATCTGCACTGGTAATTTTATTTAAAAAAAAAGAATCGCATAGAACGCAAAAATATTAGCTTCAAGCTTTAAGCTTGTTTGTGTTAATAAGAAATATCAAATGTGTTCTTGATTCAGAATTATTCAACAATCTTTCAACCTTTTTACAGTTATAAAAAACACGATTTTAAATAAGCGTCGGTGATTTCAATGTTCTTTTCAATCAAATTGAATATTTGTGTTCGCCTGAATCGTTATTCGTCAGTCTTGAAGAGTTGACATTTTAATATCTTTAAACATTTTTTTTTCTATTCTTTACACAAAAGTTCCAAAATATTACGAAGATATGTACAATAATATAAAGAACAAAGGAAGAATACAGTTTTCAGGTAAGGTTTTTACAGGACCAAATATATATATAACTATTTATGGCATATATATATATATATATATATATATATATATATATATATATATATATATATATATATATAACTATTTATGGCATATATATATATATATATATATATGTTAATTGATGGGTAAAATGGTCCTAACAAGAACTTGAGTAACATTATATTCCCTTACACCTTAACATAATTGAGAACTATAACATAAAAGATCGAGATAGAGGGATCTGGTCGAACTAAAACGTTAATGACGTCACAGTACCAAGTTAGTTAATGAAAAATAATATCTTGACTAAATGAGAAGTAAACAGATTTAATCAAAGTAACTTGAATAAGAGTGCACATGTACTCGCGTTGTCTGGCCGGATACACAATTGACCTTTTCTGATGACAGAGCAATCAAGGGAACCAAACTTTTAGCGGAAATCAAAAGAATGTAATCCGGAGACAAAGACCAGAGATGGAAAACAGTTTGATGAAACAGACAGATGAAACAGACTTGATGAAACGGCCAAATGAAAACGAGAACAACATTGTTTACAACTTTGTCATAAGTACAACAATACATATAGGCGTCACAAATGCTTAATGTACATGTGTACTATCTGACAGTCTGTCTATTGTACATGTGTACTGTCTGACAGTCTGTCTTTTCTCCGGTGAACTGTCCTGTGTACTGTCTGACAGTCTGTCTTTTCTCCTGTGAACTGTCCTGTGTACTATCTGACAGTCTGTCTTTTCTCCTGTGAACTGTCCTGTGTACTGTCTGACTGTCCGTCTTTCAAGAGTGAATCAGCAAATTGACTGAATATAAAAATGTTAGCTTTATAATAGTCCTACAGTTTATAATTTACAAGTTTAATATATTACACAAATATATGACATTTGATTTTCATCAAACCAATTATCACGATTCTCATAACTAGGCATATTTGTCTCTCATACATTCACTTCAAAGTATTCAGCTGATTTTTTTTTCATCATAAAGACTTGAGTAGTTATATTATCTTTTACGGCATTGATTACGAGTCTCAAAACCACAAACTCACCATTGTTTTTCATTTGTTCACTTGACAAACTAAATTGTTTGACAGTAGACTTAAGAAAGTTTATTTTATCCCAAGTGTCAGGCTCCGCTACAAAAGCATTCTTTTGACTGCAGAATGCCTGAAAAAAAAAATACATATTGTTTCACGTAATCAAAATCCATGCTTACAACGTGAATCTTTGTTTGTGCAAAGGTATTTTTGTTTTCGGACAATGTATAGTCATTGATCATAGCTCCTTACCAATACATATACCTGTAATGGAATACCTGTAATTCGCTACATTTGAATATTCTGCAAATAAGATAACCTACTATAACGACAAGTTAAAACTGATGTTGATATTTAAATTTTCATTGGCAAAAACTAATGCACCCTGTTTACAATGTAGCGGAAATTGTATCTACTATATAATGAACCCGAATCATTTGGAAAAATTCCTTGTCAGTGCTTTGTTTTTGTTTTTTCTTTGTATGTTTGTTTGTTTTGTATTTTTTTTTGTTTTTTGTTTATGTTTGGTTTTTTTTCTATTTTGTTTTGGTTTGTATGTTTTGTTTTTTGTTGTTTTTTTTTTTTTGTTTGTTTGTTTGGTTTTTTTTCCTTTATTCGGTCTTTTGTTTTTTGATTTTTTTCAGTTTTTTCTATTAAATATTTGAAATAAAAAAATTGTAAAGCCCATTTTTATTGCTCTTATGATTGGTTTGTACCTTATTTTTATAGACGCGCATTAGTGACGAATAAACGAACAACTATTAACATTTTTCACTTTCTTTATGTTTTACATGTCGTATTGATGTAAGTTAATGTTTACATCGAATGATCAGGCATTCTTTAGTCAATGACATTGTATTGTTTACCCTTTTAACTTTTGCTATCCCATTAAGCTGTAGTGCTTACTAGCTTGAACTCTTTTTTGGAAGCATTGGTGATCGCTTTTATTGTTACAAATGATTTGATATCAAATGATTTTGTAGACATATATTATCAATATTGGAAGAATACAGCGTAAGGTGAAAAGTTGAATTGGAATAAATCAAAATGAGTAATGAGTTGAAATATCAAAATAGAAAATTACAAATCATAAAATTTTCCGATTGTCGGTATACTGTTCGAGTGTTTAACGAGTTACATAACATCAGCAGAATTACAACCAAATACGTGACCTTAGGAAGTTCAAGATCCAGAAATAACGCTACAAAATAAGAACTTAACCGAATAATTCGAAATCGAAAGCCAAATCAAGGCTAGATAAAGTCCAGTAAATGAAGGGTAATAACAGAATTTGCAAACTGATAAAATGTAGGCATTAATCAAAAAGAACAGTCAAATAGAAAGTCCATACAACAAATGTTAATATGGTAAAAACTGGATAGTTTGAATCCACTGCAATGGTCTCCACGTGGTTCAGTCATCTCAAAATGAAAAGTGGGTTAAAACAAATAACTTTTTAAAATTCTACATACGTATCAATTTGTTAATTTCAAAAGAATAGCTATGCGGGGCAATTAATTTGCTCATTGGCTCATTACAATCGAATACAGATTGTAGCAAACTTTCTATCGGTATAATTTAACGTTTCGTTTATTTGCAGGACAACTCTTTTCCTGAAAATAGCTTCTCATGTGGGTAATTGCTGACATGGTTATTATCACTTGGTCAAATTTGGGTTTCTTTAGATTGAGACTTCTTACATCTGAAATGCTCCGGTTTAATCCGTGCAGATTATGTTCATTAATATAAGAGTTCATATAAACCATGACATTTTTTTAAGGATTTAATGTAAAATTTTCCCTCCCTTTTAATTCACATTGCCGTCAAACCGAATATAAAAGGGTCAAATAGGAAACCCAACAGAAAGGGCAATAACAAGGCCATGTGTCTTAATCAAAAGCCATGCTTACAACGTGAATCTTTGTTTATGCAAAGGTATTTTTGTTTTCAGACAATGTATAGTCATTGATCATAGCTCCTTACCAATACATATACCTGTAATGGAAAACCTGTAATTCGCTACATTTGAATATTCTGCAAATAAGATAACCTACTATAACGACAAGTTAAAACTGATGTGGATATTCAAATTTTCATTGGCAAAAACTAATGCGCCCTGTTTACAATGTAGCGGAAATTGTATCTACTATATAATGAACCCGAATCATTTGGAAAAATTCCTTGTCAGTGCTTTGTTTTTGTTTTTTCTTTGTATGTTTGTTTGTTTTGTATTTTTTTTTTTTGTTTTTTTGTTTATGTTTGTTTTTTTCTATTTTGTTTTGGTTTGTATGTTTTGTTTTTTGTTGTTTTTTTTTTTTTTTTTTTTTGTTTGTTTGGTTTTTTTTCCTTTATTCGGTTTTTGGGTTTTCAATTTTTTTCAGTTTTTTCTATTAAATATTTGAAATAAAAAAATTGTAAAGCCCATTTTTATTGCTCTTATGATTGGTTTGTACCTTATTTTTATAGACGCGCATTAGTGACGAATAAACGAACAACTATTAACATTTTTCACTTTCTTTATGTTTTACATGTCGTATTGATGCAAGTTAATGTTTACATCGAATGATCAGGCATTCTTTAGTCAATGACATTGTATTGTTTACCCTTTTAACTTTTGCTATCCCATTAAGCTGTAGTGCTTACTAGCTTGAACTCTTTTTTGGAAGCATTGGTGATCGCTTTTATTGTTACAAATGATTTGATATCAAATGATTTTGTAGACATATATTATCAATATTGGAAGAATACAGCGTAAGGTGAAAAGTTGAATTGGAATAAATCAAAATGAGTAAAAAAATATGCTTCTGTTCAAGATCTTTTTTTAAGGAGATAGACCTAGGGTAAGGAACACAACTCTAATAACAAATCATTGGAACGTTTGTATTCAGCATTTGACATCAATCTCATGTAAGCATCAAAGTAACTTGTATTGATTTCATTCTGTTTTAAATTAAAGCTTGATAGGCCTTGGTAAAATTGAATATGATTCCAACATTTAACTGATTTCAAGAGTTATGTCCCTTATCCTATGTCTACCGGTACTTCCTTCATCAACCCAGTCTTTAATTTGTCGATTGAAACGAACTTACCCTTGCACTGATCGAACTTTTAAACTCTGAGCTAAAGTAATAACACCAACTGGAATGTTCCCACCAACCATTTTGGCATGTTTTTTCCTTGAAAAAGAAACAAAAACAAAATGTATGATTGTGATAGGCATCAAAGATTTCACTTCAAATATAGTGTATATTTTTTGTCAATATCTGGGTCTGTACTAATGAACTTCGACTGTATTGTGATAAAGGAAAACCAAATCAGTTGATTATATATTAGTAAGACAAATGTTGAGTTAATACGCACACACTAATACATTAGGATGATGCATTGCCTGTTAAAATTCGACTAACAGGGTATTTAAGGGAACTAACATACTAGCTAAATTCAAACGAATGTTATCTAGGGACAATGACCAGACACTGAAAACAGACACAGACACACACAAATAACCAAAATGATACAGACAAAGTAAATTATATCACCACTCAACAAGTGGATGTTGTATTAGAATAATCTTGTCCGTTCCGTCCGTCCGTCCAAAATTTGTCCCAATTTATTCCGGATCGTTCCCAATGGATGTATTTATTTCATATTTGATGTGTGAATAAATAAAGATGGGACATATGTTGAAAGTAGATCTGGATGCTATCTGTTAGCTATGTTTTTGTTTCTTGGGACTTTGTCATTTTTCATTATCTGAAATGATAGAGAAAAGTTTTGTCTCTGACAATAGATAGTATAATATTATATATGGTGTGTGGATTTCGTTCTATTTAGTTTTTCACTTTTAGCTAGGAATAGTAGAAATACTGTGAGCAAGATCACAAGATAATTCTCGCTTCAAATGCAGTTGAATGTATAACCCGTATGTTTGACTTTCTTCTGTCGCAGTCCCCCAACAGTAACTATATTCTTTTTTGCATAATTACATATTTACGTATAATGCCAAACCTTCCTATAAAGTTACATCAAAATCACGTAAGAAGTTTAGAAGGAAATCCCCTTACTTGGTTTCAACATAAAAAAGGCCTAAATTGGATTATTTTCCTTTGGAGTCCCCTGACATTCAACATTAAAGAAACCTTGGCCAGTTGAATAGGCGTTTACGACGATTTAACATGTAAATCATTAAATGAGATAATCTCTCTTTGGAGTCTACCAAGAGTTACTGAATTCCTTCGTGTACCTTAATTTTGTTTACTGGGTTATAAAAATGACAAAAGTGGAAATTAATAGTGATAGTTGCTATAGTGATAAAAAAAGTTTTTTTTTGAAGAAGGACTAGTAACAGTATTTTGAAATGTTGAAAGGTTTTTTTTCAATTGACTTTCATGTGAAAGTGAAAAAAAGTTTTATTGTTTGCCCAAGAAATCACGCTAAATTTGATAAGTGGATAACAAAATAAAAGTGATACAAATCTAACCGGTGATGCCTTTACAAAGAAGAGGTTTTCTTAGGATATTTCAAGCAGGAAGAAAGAGCTACAGATAAATGAAGTAATGGCATTGCCTGTCGTATTACATTGTACGAGCAATCCTTTTTTGATTCTTCAAAGGATTAAAACATATCGTGATAAGTCAGTGCATAATTTTTTTTCAATATATACAAATGATATATGTCTACAATAAATAATATCTTACTTTGTATTTTATTTTGACATCTTGTCCCGTTATAGCCATCCAGACAGGAACAGATAAAAGAATCACCTTGAACTGTACATATACCTTTATTGTGACAAGGCTTGGAACTACATGGTGTAACTATGAGATAAGAAAACATACTGATTCTAAAAAAAAACTTTGGTCTTAAATACTCGGTTATTAAACCCTTTACGTTTCTCTCTGAATTGGTGGGCATCATCTTTGTTTTACTTCTATGGTGTGATATGCATCAAATGTCATTTTTGTAAATAAATTATTTTATGTTTAAAGTCTGATTGTGCGTTGTACAATCAGATCGTCGAGGTATATTTTCATAATATTTAATAATCTTTAATCTGCACAGTGATTTAATTGACGAAATAGGGAAAAAACAATTAAAGCTGCTTATTACAATTTTCAAAACTCAAAAAGCACAGGTGAAAAACGAATTAATTAAATTCAGAAAAGCACAAAAACAAAATTCGAAAATACCATGAAAACTGTATAAAAATTAGTAAGCAAGACTCTACAGCCCTTTTCACAAAAAAATCGTAATTGCAAAATTAGTCATAACTTATGACGTCACAATAATTTGACTTATTATGACGTCACGACTTACGACTAATTTTACACTTGCGATTTGTTGTGAAAAGGACTGCTGGAGTCTTTTATAATTTAGTAAAACTTTAAATATAAAGACGACATTTTAAAGCCAAAATGTACCGATTATCTATACCTTACAGTGGTATATAAGTGATTGGAACGGCAGAAATGAAAGAGGTAAAAACAATCCTTTGTTTTAGTTGTATATAACTTTTTACAATTGTCCTGGTTTCCTCTTGCCCAAAGAATTGCGTATCTCTGAAGAAAACATTGATTTAAAATGATCTTTGTTACGATTGAATTTCGACTGCGTTCTGTTTAAGTGGAACCAAATTCATTTCGCATAATATTAATCTTGCAGCAAAAAAAAACATTAAAAAAAACATTGCCTTTATATGACCAAACACATTTTTTAAATCGTAGATTTGAAAAAATACAGGGAGAATTACATAATTCAAGGGATTTGGAAATATCATGTAATTCTGTAAATCAACTTTAAATGAACAGATATAGATACATGATAAACATCTTTGAACATGATAAACAATGTTTTACTTTCGCAACTTGTCCCGTTGTAGCCATCCGGACAGGAGCAGATATAAGAAGCCGCTTGGACTGAACATGTACCATTGTTGTGGCAAAGCTTGAAACTACATAGGGTTCCTATAGTATAATAAAAATGAATATAGATTTATATTTTGAGTGTATCACGTATGTAATGGTGATCGTTATTTTTCATATGTTTCTATGTTTAGACCTCATTGCAAAGGTAGATTTTTTATGGATATTTTTTTGCTAAATTAATGACGCTTTACGCAAACTCATCATCTACAAATACTTTCATAATTTTAATTTCAAACTGCACCTGAATTTCAAAGACCCTGTGGTTAAAACTCAACAGTTGTGGAATAAAAAAAACTGCTTATATAATATTTAGTACAGAAGGAACATCCAACAAAAAAAAATCTGAAAACTTTAAAAACTGAATGAAACTTCAAAATCAATGCTTTGAAATATGTTTTTACTTCAAAAAGCTTAAATTAAAAAAAGCTACAAATTTCCAAAAATAATTGGTTACATATCCTTTACAAAATGTATAAGTAGCAAACAATGTACACAAATAAAAGTTGACTTTTTGTTTGAGTGTTATCAGAGAAATGGTCATTACCTACGATTTTCGACTTTGCAGTGATTAAAAAAACATCACCACTAGAAACATTGATGTGAATGGGAGACTTTAGAAACTGCTTGACAGAAATATGTTAAATTGAAACTTGAAAAAAGTTTTTGAAAGTGAAAACAGTGCAAGATTTTTCGATTATTTGTTGGCGTAGGGAACTCGTTACGCCTTCTTCGGTGTTACGTAAATACTAACCAAACTAATCGCGCATACTGCCCTGATATTTTAACTGGAGTGCTGAAAGTCTATTCTGGTCGATTTGAAAGATCCCTTACAAAAATAAATACAGATGAATGATATAGTCAAAGCTACGACCAAAACTATCGGTGCAAAAATATGACACCCTAAGGAAACATTGGTTAAAGGCCTGGGGCATTTTCTTGTTCTACTGTAAGATTTGAAAATATGTTATTAGTAGTAACATTTACTTTTGTAAGATATTTAATGTTGTTACATGTAAGGAGGAAGACCTAGGGTAAGGGACATAACTCTTGAAATCTGTGATATATTTGTATCATATTCAATATCACCTAAGCCTTTTAAGCTTTCAATTGAACAAGAATGAAATAAATCCACGTCACCGAAGTTACTAAGATGCTTACATGATATTGATGTAAATTGCTGAATACAGACGTTCCAGTGATTCGTAAGAATTGTGTCCCTTACCTTGGGTCTACCTCTATGAATCGCCTTGTTCTAACTATAACCGAAGTACATTGCTTTTAAATTTAAATTTACAGGTAAAACCAACAACATACAACATGTATAACTAGAATAGATCACACTGAAAACCGAATTCAATTTACATAGCAAGACTGTGAGTTTTAATCTGGTTAAACTTGAAACAAACATAAAAGCAAAACAAACCTTAAAAATGTACCGAATGACTTACATTGATATAGTAACGATGAAACTAAATAAAGAAGGCAAAACATTGTTGAGCCACTATTAAGAGGTAAATACCTTTTTTTGAATTGTCCTGGTTTCCTGTTGCTCCGAACAATACAAAATAAAGTAAATAAACGAGACCCAAAACTGTCAAGGCAATTATAAAGGCAAACACAATTTTCCATTTTCGTCTCCTGTAACATTCTTTTGTTGTCATTCTTCCTGCGCTAAATTCTTGCTGCGGTTTATCTCCGTGTTGTTTACTCCAACCGGTTTTGTTTTCAATCCATAATTGTCTTTTGTGGTTACAATTCTCATACTGTGGAACAATGTCTGTGTAATATGTTCCAGATGTTGACTTTTGTAAGACTTCTTTATCTAGAATTAATTCGGAATAGTGTCCTTCGGATGATGTTTGCCCTTGATTTTCGTCCGACGGAAGTAATTCTGTATAATATTTAACTGATATTGGTATTTCTTTGTCTTTCCTTGCGTTACTGTGAACCAGTGTGGTATGGTCAAGCTCCATAATAAATTTTAACTGACTCAAATCATTGAAGATGATTGTATATAGTATATATACTAAATTAACATAATAGGTATTTATATTGGAAGAGGGTGTTCTAATTTGACTGTATTAGGAAGTAAAATTATCTTGCTCATCTAAAGCGGTTACACCTAAATGCACTTTATCTAACCTTATTTGGTGTTTGATTTGTTACAATCACTGATATGAAACATCTTATAAAGAGAAGGGATGGGGGCTGTGCACAAAATAATGTATTTGTCAAAGACATTACAATGAGTGTTACAAATGAAACAGTGTCATTACATATCAATACATGTATATTGAAAATCAACTTTCCTCCTCTCTTAAAGAAGTAAACCTAGGGTAAGGGACATAACTCTTACAAATCATTGGAACGTTTGTATTCAGCATTTTACATCAATCTCATGTAAACATCAAAGTAACTTTGACTGATTTCATTCTGTTTCAAATGAAAGGTTGATAGACTTTGGTGGAATTGAATGCACTACATACATATCACTGATTAAAAGAGTTATGTTCCTTATCATAGATCTACCTCCTTAATTGGTATATCCTTCAATCCTCCATTCAAAACCAGGTTTTAATGATTAAAAACCCGATTTTACATTAATAATTGTAAATAAAGTATACAAGACTGGTCTTAGAAACTGTATGAAACAATGGAGTCAAAGTTACATGTAATAAATTAATTTCGTTTATTACGTAATTTTGGCGTAAGATGCACACAATATTTTCAACTTTCCTCTTGTCTAGAACTATTTGTTACATAAACCACCGTGTTGTTTTACAAATAATTTTACATAGTGTGAAACCAACTTTTCCTACCCAAAGCTTACACTCATACACAAATTAGTGCATGTTTCGTGTTCTTTGCTTTTGTCCTATTCAACCTTACCTTGAATGGAAGCGGGTTTGTTTACATCTATTTCTTGTCGCAACTCTGGAATTCGATATAATCTTCACTCTGCTCAAAATTTGACCATAGAGATTATACCCCTCGAAAATATACTTTTTATTATTATTGTATAGTTATTGCATGCAACAAGGTGATTGTTATTGATATTACATTTCCTTATTGAGCCTCATATGAATCATGTCACTATGGTTTTTTTAAGCTAATACAGTTGTAAGAAATATATAAAAATATTTTCATCGAGATAGTTCCGTTTAATTTTTAGTATCAATTTCCTTAAGGAAACTAATGTCTATTTCTGCCATAGTTCGATGTTTCGAAAATAAAATACAGCACAAAATGAAAAAAAAATTACATCTACATGATATTTTTTTTTTAAATGTGAAGATATTTGTATGTAGTCTGTTTAAACTGTTAATACTTTTTAAACATCCGTATTATCATGAACGATTGTTTGCGGCACTTAAACTCCACCGTAATAAACGAATGTTAACTGTGACTCCACAGCCCTTTGACTATTGATATAAAACCCATAATTTGGGCTTAAACTATTAAATGCAGTAGAACTTCTACTGAGGCAAACATCTGCGTATGTGAGAAAGGGGGGAAGTGGTAAAAACTGATATTTCGGCCAATCCCAAAAAATCGCTGAAACAAAACATGGTAGTTAAAATACCTGTGGAGCTATTTTGTCAAGGTTTTTATGATTTCCATTTCAGAAATGATTGACAGCTAAAAGTTACACGACTAATAAGCAGCAATAAATTTGACATTTCAATGAACAGCGTTAAATCAAGAGGAGTAGGTATTGTACAAAATTGATAGATTCTGTTGTATTATATCTCATTTAGAACACATATAAGGAAGGAAGGATATGTTTAACTTCCTTCGAAGTTCATATAGATTGTTAACTTTGAAAAAAAATTCAGAATTTTTAATCGGAAAAAAAGAGTTATTTACTCCCATGTAGAGCAAAGGTAACTGGCAATACTGATAGGGTTGAGAAGGTGCATGGTTACAAAAATTGCCTTTTTCAATTATTTATCTGCAAGACGTGCATCGATTTGTTCAATGGGTCATAGTTTTCCTCTCCTCTTTTGTGTACCCCAGACTTGACATTTAATAAGCAACTCGCCTATTGTTTGAAGTAAAGCAGAGAACACTTACCCTACCGATGCACATGATCCATACCACCAAGTTGGAGTCCCAGTTGCTCATTAACTTTAGTTACTTTGTATGTATCAATTTGGTTATTTTATGTTCTTTAAATCTGTTGTGTGTGTCTGTTTCCTGCCTTGTTTGTGTCCCTGGATTACATTCTTTTAAGTTCAGCTAACTTTTTGGTTCCCTTGATTACTCTTTCCATGGAAAGCAAATTTGGGGCACAAGATGCACTCATCGTTTAGTGAAATTTTGATTAGAGATACAAATGCGGGCTGTTGTTTGAAATTCTATATTCTATCAACGCAAGTACATTGTGTACAGGTAAGGTTCGTCATTAAATTCTTAGGTTATAAATTATAATATTGACAATTATCAACTCTATGGCTATATAGTAGGATGCAATATATTTCGTAAAACAATGTACCAAACTAAATGATAAAATCAATAAAGTTATCACATTACATACAGGTTTCTTTTCGAATATTGTTTTGATTTGTCAGTTAAAAATAGAACGTCATAACCCGAACACAATATACTCTCGAAAAGATATCTAATCAACGATAATTCCACTGACAAATGGAACACCATACACCAACTAGCAAAGGACAAAGTGAGATGGAGAGGTATTGACAGTGACCTTATTCCACATAGAAGTAAATAAGGGTAAAGTGGCATACAGTTGTTACATGTAAGTGTATGATTTTGACAGCACCCTTTCAACTATTCCTCAGATATAACCGTCCATGTTGAATCAAGATTACAAAACATACGTAGTGGTAGTTCAATTGCGCTTATAATGAATGTGTAAATATTTTTAATGACCGCTCTAACGGCTCGTTCACACTACTACATAAGTAATATACAAATTAAACTGAAGTTGTACAAATAAATAGAAGAAGAAAATATTTCTACTGACTTTTTATATTCTAATTTATCGGATGTTTTACTCTGGTAGTTTTCAAATGCTAGTCCATAAGACACTACTTGAATCTTACTAACACTTACGTCGTTCTCAAACTTATTTGTTGTGTTAGGTCAATACCTGTTTGTATTGAAATATAGATCGATAAAAATGCATTCATCGAGTGATCAAGAAAGATGAACAAACGAAAGTATTAGAACCCAATTTATAAATTAACCGCTAAATTTGTTATTGTTTCTGTTTGTGGGTAAAATATTTCCAGCTCATCGGAAAAGTCTTAATGATATTTATATTATGCGTTTTGGGTTATCCTTCTTCATATTATGTTGTAATACGAAGGAATATCGGCGTGAACATAACCACTATATATCTTATATGCTTTTTTATATTCATTTAAGTGATTGTAAATCCTATATTGTTTAACCTATAGTGTTCATCATATATCTCATTCCTCAGAGCTATATTGTTTACCCTTTATCGCACTCGTAATCGGAACAAATTTGAAGGATAATTAAGATATATAACATAACGAACACGTCATGTCAAAATTTGTATCTCATGCGGTATCAACCTACAACCTATATCACATCGGGGGCCAGCGGCCCTTGTAGTCATGTAGGAGATTCGGGTTAATACGATATGTGATACATATTTTTGGCATGTAATATTCAGTTATAAAAATTGATTTTGTCCGTACTACATATTTAGATATTGTTTGATCTTCTACGTTGGATTTGTCTATTTACTCGCATGGCGGGTGTCGCTGTTTGAGCTTGGAGTGCTCACCCTTCTGGACCACCTGATGTAACCCTTGTTTTCAATTGGAGTTCAGTTTGGATGTGATAGTTTTTGTCGGGTATCTTTTTTCTTTATATTCAGCTATCTTATATAATATCATTATCTTATGTTCGCTGCATTGTGTATGTAGAACGTCTCTAATTCAGTGGGTCATTTTAGGTCATGTAATTGGATTTTCATGTATTAGAACTGTCTTACTCTCAATGCCTCGGGGTTTGTTTTTATTTTTATTTTTTTTTTATTTTTTACTTTTTTTCATGACTCATTTAGAATTTTTACAAGGAAAGTTTAATTTCCTCCGACAATTTCATATCGCTTGTTTAAGTACCCATTGTTTTATTTGAAAAAAAAATGTAAGGGTTTTTAAAGATAAATGCGACTTACTTGACTTTACCCTTATTTACTTCTATGTGGAGATAAGACCACTGTCAATACCTCTCCATCTCACTCTGTTCTTTGTTAGTTGGTGTATGGTGTTCCATTTGTCAGTGAAATTATCGTTGATCAGATATCTTTTCGAGAGTATTAAGTGTTCGGGTTATGACGTTCTATTTTTAATAAAAAAAAAAGACAATATTCGAAAAGAAATTTGTATGTAATGTAATAACTTTGTTGATTTTATCATTTAGTTTGGTTCATTGTTTTACGAAATATATTGCATCCTAAAATATAGCCACAGAGTTGATGAATATGAAATCAACCGTAAAATTATATCAAAATATATGATAATGCATAGTCAGTCGGAATGTTTATCTTAGAGTTCATAGAAAATAGACGATAGTTTTTGTATTCAAATGATAGACCAAAAATGCACGGGCCTCTATCAATTCATTTTAATTGCTTCCCTTTTATGTCATTTTTCCTAATGTAATTTAAATATAACAATTTTTTTAATATTTTTTTTCTTCAAATTCGTTGATCTGAGGCATCATGTTACTTTGAGGTATTGATGTTAGGACAAGCATAGCAAATATATTTACATTAAAGCAATTAGCTAACTCCAAAGAATTACATCATGATCTGCATTATCAAGTTAGCACGTAAATAGTCTATGCATATGTGTTTCCTGGTCGTACTTTCAATCTATAATTATTAATTGGTCCAGAATCATTATTTTGCATATTCTTACTAAGTTGCTGTTATTTAGGACTGCTTTTCGCCTTTAACAATAACAAAATGGAAACTATCTGGTGGTGGCCTTATTCACAAAGACTCCACTTTATCTTTGTGTACCACCCAAGCGACCGCTTGGGATTAACTAATTGCATAAAGCAGCATGTGGTAAAATTACAATGAAAAATAGTCTCTGCATATTATTGCGATTCTACATGAAATATGAATAGTTTATGCATGTCTATAAATATATGCACACATGTTGCCGTATGATACTGTGACGTCTGTTAAATTTGGTAAACTTATCTATGACGTCGGGAATAAGACAATCATATGTATACTAGGTTAATTATTTGTACCACAGCTGTGGTACAGCATGTAATATCCATAAATCAAAAGCTTGTTTTCATTTTAGTCGAACAAAATATATTCTTTATAAAGAAATATAATGATTATCAAGTAAAAGAAAAATGAACTTTTATTCAATGGTTTTATGCAACAATTTATCATAGCTACCGTTATCAAGGAATCATATTGAAAACACATGTAGAATTTTTACCGTTAAGTGTTGTATATTTGTAACGTCCCGAGCAAACCAATCCTTGCAATGATATCGATAAAATAAAATTGTCAAATCGTGACAATTATATTCATATATTTTTAAAGGTTAAATGGAGTGAAACCTGGAAATTCTCAGGCAGGAATGAATCATTTATTGTTATATTTAAATTTATTTATCATGATTTGTCGAGATATAAAAAATGAAATTTACATACACCTCCTGGGTAAACATCACATTTTTATAATTACCCAATGCGTTTTAAATTTCGTTTCCTGCTCAGCGAAAATAATATGATTTCTTTCAGTACTAGTTCAAAACAACTTTGCAAGCCACCACCATAAATTCACTGTGTAATGCACTTGCATGATCTTGTACGATAAAAGTGGTTAAAAAGATAAATATGCAAAAAATCCAGATTTTTAATTTTTTTTTGCTGATAACAAAGCATTGAATGCTTATTCATAGACTGTTTTGTTAGAAAACTACATTGTTTGAAAATTTGAGTACTCGTTACCTTTTTGGATTATAAAACGATTTGATCAGTCGATATGATCAATATGATTGCTGCTAAACGATTAAACCATTTTGATTTCTGTAGGTCCTTAAACAGGAATACCAATTTTATGTTAAAAAATAATGTATAAAACCTCGAAGATAAATTGGCGTCCTACAAACAACATGTAGTTTCTCCTTCCTGGAACAACAAAGCGGCATACGCTATTAAATATATATTTAATTTGTAACAGGAGAGCATGATTTGATTCACAAAACTATACCGTCGTCACCGATTATCGGAATCTAAACTGCCCGGTGACATGCCAGTGACAAACTGATTTGGCTTACATTTTAATTTCTTGGCCAATTCAATTTACGAGCTTTTTCAAATCTATCTCCTAATGCAACCCAAGTAGGCAGTCATTTAACATTACCTAATATGTAAAATAATTGAAAAAAAATCAATTCCTATAATTCATCGCGTAGAAAATATGCAGTAAACAATCATGTCTCAAACATTGACATCTGGCGTAATTGTCACTTCAATTTTCTAATTTGACATAAGATATGTGAAAATATCATAAAAAAAAAGACTTTTTTATGTAAACATTTGAAGCAAATAAGAAATGAGAAAAGTTCGTGAACTCAATCCACACATAATCTGATTTTCACTTTGATCAATTCACTAATATCATTTTGAGGTCAATTGCTATCAAAGTATACAATAAATTAATTAGCCTCTCTTTCGCTTCACAACTGTATGATCTGATGTAAGAAGACACGTTAAATAGGTCATCTAGTGATTAATCATCTTAAGCCAAAGTGGAGCTCAACCCATGATGGATGGTGCTTCAAGGCATTATACAACATGTAACTACCCCAGACATCGATACTTCTCGACGGAAAGTCGACTTTTAATGATAGATAGTGGTCAAAAGTTTAATACGTGATCAACGCTGGTAGTTGTTTAAGGATCAGCTTTGAACGATTATTGTATCTTGTTATGAATTGATTGATATTTTCATCATAATAGACAGAATACTAAATATTTGTTCATTTGAATACAGTGAGACTTGTCTAAACTGAACCATGGATAAACGGGTAACCTAAGAAAACCAAATATATAGTAGAGGACAAAATTCTAGAAATCAGTGATACATTTGTATCATATTCAATTTCACCAAAACCTATCAAGCTTTCATTTGAAATCAATCCAAGTTACTTTGATGCTTACATGACATTGACGAAAAATGTTGGCTACAAACGTTCTAATGATTTGTAAGAATTGGGTTCCTTATCTTAGGTCAACCTCCTTAAATACGCCTTCATTAACCGAACAAAACCCTAAATCTAAAATGGGATTTCTTTACACTGGTTTTATTCTACTCTGTCAATCTGGAGATGTTTTCCCGTATCAAGTACATTGCATTCAGGTGATATTTTGCCGGTACACTGGATTACACTCTTTTGACTTCCGCTAGAATCTTGGTTCCAATGATTACTCTTTTCGCTATCAAGTGTATCGCATTCAGATAATATTTTTTATACTATTTTTCAAATCAAATTTGACTTATAAGATTCAGTAGAATAGATAACTTGGCAGTTTAGCTGTAATTATCATCAATGATTTCCTCCATGTATACTACTTTTGGATAAAAAAAAATCCACAAAGTGCCTCAAAAATACAGATGCTAGTCATACGAGCGTGAAGTTTTAAATATGCGAGCAAATAGATTTTGGAATCAATAAAATATAAAGTTACATAGGCGTATGTAAGATTATTGCTTTCTGTTCTTAAGGAACACAAATTTATATGCATTGATAACGCGCATTTTGATATCATTTTTGTTTCTCTTTGTCATCAAAGTAAAACACAAAAAGGGAAGGAAATGATATAATTAATATAATGCTTGAAATTGTGTTTTATAAGCATAAAGATATGACATGGTTTTATACAATTTCAAAATTGTTCCTGGTTTTATAGTTTCATGAATGTGTTTATTTTATTTTATTTATTTCCATTTTTAACCAAAGTACTACTTGCTTTATTAAGTTAAATGCGCACTGTTTGTGTTAGACTAAGTATGCACACTTCATATCGCACTAAACAAATTCGCAATTAATGCCTGTTATAAACGCAAACGAACAATGAACGACGACAAAAAGAGTAAATGTATTGCCTGTACTATAACAGCCCCTGATATATGTTCTTGGTATTGATACAAACCTAACTCAAATGTTTGAAAAAAAGCAATCGGAGTTACATTACAACCACACTTGACAATTATTACATATCTTGGCGTGTGAAAAGGCCAATACAATTAAATGTCATACACTTAAACTTTAATATATATTACAATGTTAAAGTTACTTATTATTACAAATACATATCTAGTGATACTAAAAAGCTATATGATCTATCAATCAATCAACCTTGAATGCTTGATCTTCTATAACTATTGCTTATTTGTTATTTGACTTTGTTATACGCATTTTACAATCATTTTCAATATACATCCATTTCCTCATCATGCTTTCATTGCAATAAGGATGTTCGCTTGTTTGTTTGTTTGTTGGGCTTTAACGTCCGAGCAGCAATATTTCAGCTATATTCAGACAATGAACATGAAATGGATGATAAAATGAACATGAAATGAAAAAAAAGGATGGGTCACAAGGATAATAGGGTCGACAAATTTTGATTGCCACTGGAAAAAGGGGGATGGGTAAGGTCGGGCAATTTAGCCTCCTGTGGCGGAGCGCAAAGGTTCCTACTCCTATCGAATACCACAGCAGGGTTCTTTAACGTGCGAGGAACGTGGCATCTTTCCCAACACGGTGCATCACTATGGTTTGTGGTCAGGTTTTCCGTATTATAGCCTGACAACCCCAGCATGTAACACGCCAGGGGTACCCCATTCCACCACCTGGGACACACATCCCAGTTGCTCTGTGGGCAGAGCGCCTAGCCCCCGGCTAGGTTTCTGAGCACTATTTAGTCGCCTTTTACGACAAGCTTAGCGCTGCTGCAGGCCTATTCTTTTAACACCCGGACCTGCACGGGGATGTTCGCTGCTCTATTCAAGAATTAAATGGATTTCAAATGGTTGTGAAAACTTTAAGATCTTTAACTTTAAAAGAAGAAAGAAAATAAAGATTTATCATAGGTTTTGTCTTATTAGGTTTTATCTGTTAAAACACCAACAGTATAACAAGGATTTTATAAAAAAAAAAACAAAAACAAAACAAAAACAAAAACAAAAACAAAAAACAAAAAAAAAACTTCTCAAACATTTGAATGTGGGTTAAATGAAATTATGAAAAGAAAAATGGGGGTCACAAAATACTAATGCTATTACATGGATAAAACCAGAGGAGTCCGCAAAATGGCTTAACTTTACCAGCTAACATCCTTAACTTGCATTTTTTTTGTCATCATCAGTTAGCTGTAAATGCCTTTTTCAACCTAAACTGAAACAATCGGCTAGTTTTGTTTTTGTTTGTGAATTTACACTTATTTGGTTTTCTGATTTGTGTGTTTTAAGTACCCAGGTAAAAGTCCGGCAAAATGTGAGTCATGAATGGAAAGCGTACATATTTCAATTTTTGATATTTTGTTTCAAATGTTATAGTAATCAGAAAGTAACATGTGTTTTTTTCATATAACAATTGTTTTATGAGATAAACAGTGTTGTAAATTTTTTAAATAATGGGAGATAACTCTGTAAATGACATTGAAATGTAATAGAAACTATGTGGATTTCAACATATATTATTTTCTTAAGAACAGACAGACTGGAATGAAAAATTAAACATTCTATCATATAGACCCATAATGCAACTTAATAACAAAAATAGTAATGTGTAGCCTTTGGGAATTGTAACACATATTACAAACTTTGCATGATTCTTACAAAGAATGCTTCTCAATTCCGATTCATATTTTTTATCGTTAACAAAAGTAAATTATTTTGTTTCAGATTTTTCGCTGAATGTTTGAATTTTGTATCATAATCAGTCAAAGAAAAAAAATGACATTGCTTTGAAAAAGTAAATTAGAATCAGGCTTTGGATATATTTATATATCGCACTATCCGTCGTGTGTAATAAAAGGTCGTTATTGCTAATCTGGTACACGCATGTAGATAACGTTATAGAACCCTAATTTTGAACTAAAACAACTTTGTATTATAGAGGTGAATTCCAAACAACAGATATAGGAAATATCGGTATTTGGACTAGCACTTGTAGCTCGATTACTGGTTGTTATCGGTTTTGGTGTTTTGAATGGAGATTAAAATCCGTCATGTGCAAAGTTAAGCTAAAAATCATATCCGAATTCTGACCTATGTAATGAGAACATCATGTCTTTTCTACATTAATATCCTGAATCATTAGACTGAAGTTAGACACTCAAAATATCTGAGATTGATTCTCAAAAATGACTTTCAATTTCATTTGTAAATATTTTTTGCCAATCAAAGCCGAATGTCTAGACTAAGACTTAATTTCTTTGCTATAATATCAAATCTCAAATGAATTCACTTCGTACTCTGCTAATGATAGTCTTTCAGCTTAAGGTTGCAATTTCCTGCGTAAATACAAAACAAATCTAATCGTCTTGATTTTGTTAGTGTCGATTTAAGTATCTGTCCGTGTAAGAAATAGGGAGACGATGACATTCCTAAATTTTCCTGCCACGTTATTTTTTATTAATAAAATATATTAAATATTACAAGCTAAGCAGAGGATAAATTGTTCATAACGGTTATTTCAATGATCTCAATATTCTAACAGTCTGACAGGAGATGCTTTGCTGTTCAAATACGAGAAAGTGGGAAAACCACCGCAATAGTCATCGCAAAGCTTATGACATATTCTAGAAATAATGGTTCTCTAGCTTATAAGTGGTCCTATAGGCTGCATCTACCTCATATTAAAATAAATGTTTTAATGTATACGAAATAACTGTTGACTAGTCTTAGAAACAAATAAAATAGCGGGAATTTATCTTGGATTATTACATGTATGAAATTTCAAATTAATATATCTATATTAGACATTCTACACTGTTGATTATATAAGATATTTTGTTATTAGCATTATGTATCTTCATTATTTTTGCATGTGCCTGTTTATTGTGCAGAACTGTTCTTCGGATGTTGGTCTTTATATTATTGCAAAAAGCTTAGTTTCGGAAAGAAATTAGATCCCTTCATAACTGTTAAATATAACTTAAATCGAATGATGACATTTTTGTTGTAGTTTAACTGCTTTATAAAATGTTAATTATTGACTATCAGCTATTGTAACCTATTGACGTCCTTCATCGTCGACTGTAAACAACTACTGAAATATATTCTATGATACTACTTGACAGATTTGATGAAAAAAAAATATATATATATATATTGATAAAAGTTATTCTGAACAAATAATGTCTATGGATTTTTATATTCGTATAAACACATTGCCTTCAGGTGTATTTTTAATAAAAAAAAACATGGGGGTTAGGTCATATATTTTAGGGCATTCCTCAAAACCTATGATAGATAAGGAAAAATAAAAATGAAACTTGAAGAGATTTGCAGGTGGTCTCCTTATCAGAATTATTGTACCTGAATGGAGAAAAAAACGATGGTTGCACTAATAAGCCACTATTTAAAAAACAACATATTCGAAAGAATAGATATGGGAAAAACTTTATGGACCAGGTGCACCGGTAGGTTAAGCGCCCTTATGACATGATCTTTATGATAAGGCTTACAACGGCTTTCTTTGGTCAAAGTTGTAAGGAGACAGAATTTTTTTAAAAATGACTTTAAAGGTCGTAAAACGATGTGTTTGTTTTAATCGTATCTGATATTTTGAAACCTATGAAACCTTCAGATAAATATTTATCTAAATGGGAGCTATGTGACTCAATTGTATGATTGATTTATAGTATCTTAAGTAAGTATCAAAATGATTGTATGTAATAAGTATAAGATGTGGTGTGATTGCCATTGAGAAAGTCATCCCCCAAAAGTCAAGCAACGCACAATTCAAACATTAAGTATAAGTACATTTGTTTTTATAAGATTTAAGCAAAATGGGAAAAATCAGAGACATGCATGTCAAAACCCCAACGATCTGACAATGTGATATCATTCAAGGATACTCCCTTTATATTAACTTTTGAGATCAATACAGAATACAAACACTTATAAATAGGACAGAGGACAATAACCTGTATCTACATAGAAACTGCACTCGCTTTTTCTGCAAGCTAGTTCAAGTTCCAAATGCAACTGATAACTGCACCTTTTTTACTCAAAGAAAATATGAATAAAAAAAGTCCAGCAGGAATATCTCATAAAATGTCTCGTGTAAATACAAAGATAAAAAGTACTGCCGTTCACGTGGCACTTTAACGTAATAATGTTCATTCGTTAATCTTGAACTTTGTGAAAGAATTATGAAACACCACCAGCATACTAGAATGCATAAAATAAAGTACTTTTGAAAAGAACTAAATAATAGATTGTAATATACAATAAACTCAAACTCGGGTGAAGTGCAATAATATCAATCCATTAATTACTCTGAGTGAACCAATTGCAATTTAAAAATATATATGTGCTGTTGCAAAAGATATTAATAAAATATCTCATGGTTTTGAGAAAAACAGGATTAAGAATCACACTTCGCAACCCCCTCCCTAACCTAAACACGATATTTGGAGTGTCCCGTTTGTATACCAGTCATTGTGAGCGGTTCCATATATCCAGATACACAATGTACAAAATATGGCCAGAGCTTCAAACATAAATAGTGGTGATATAATGCACGAAGGCCTATAAAATCAATAATAACAATACGTTTACCATGTAACCCTTGTATTTGTTGTTAGGAAAAGTATATTCATTTTCATATTTGTTGAATACCATTTTCCTGGTTAAAACGATCACAAATTCCCGCAATATCGAACAGACACTTTCGGCTGAATTATCAGCTTTAAGAACTAGTATTGGTTTTCGCTTTCAATCTCCTTCAATCATGCCGATAACATGTTAATTTATACCAATTATATCCTAACTGAGATGTACGGATTACAGATTACGTAATATCTAATAGATTCAGAAAATTAAACGTAAAGAAGTTACACGTTTATTCATTATTTGCACCATTATTGCCAGTTTTTTTTTTAAATCTCTAATATGCTCTTACTTCTGTACTTAATTATAGAATCTTGTAACGTATGATATTTACTCTGGTTATATTGTTGTGGTACTTTTGAATGACAATATAACCCTCGATTTTGTAAGTGAGTGTTGAGAGCATGTTTATGAGAAAATCGTGCAAAAATGGAAAAAAAATCGTCCGGAAATCATTTCGTAATTGCTGTCATTTTATATTAGGAATGAAAGAAGGCCATAAGAGATTCGATTCCCCAAAAGCATATGATTTTGACTATTTGTCTATTTTTAGTAACAACGCTTTTACGTTTAAGTATATGGGGTATTTCTTTAAGGATGCGCTGTTGTTTTTTTTTAACAGTAATTATACTTTATTTTCGATTTGAAGTCACTTACAGAGCCTTTTGTGAAAATTGGCTGTTTGCCAAGTTTCCAAAACATTAGAAAATGAAAAAGACATTAAATGATACATTGTTCAAGAAAAAACTGAAACTAATCACATTGTGTGATTTCACTACTTTTAAATTCAACACTGATAATATAAGTTTATATTTCTCAAGTTATAGTTTTATCCAAAATTAACTGAAACATGGCAACTGTGTGTGTGTGTGTGTGTGTGTGCGTGTGTGCGTGAGTGCGTGCGTGCGTGCGTGCGTGCGTGCGTGCGTTAATTTTTTTCTTTCAAATCACACATTATTTTATAAATAGAACAACGTTTATGATAAATTAAAACACGTAGCGTCCTTGAAATGAATAATAATGTTTTGGTTATTCACAATAAAGAAATGATTGTCATTGAACTGATACATTAAAGTGGTTGGATTTTTTTTATTTAGCAACAACTGGTTAGATGTCACCGCTTCTGGACCAAATGCATACAAGGGAGTTTACTAGTCAAGTAGGTAGACTTGGCTAGCCTTAAAATTCAAAAACTGCAAAACACTGGGGTTTTATTCCCTTTGTACTAGGTCGAACTTCTCAGTGCTGTACGTGTCTTTCTATTTCGATATTGTAGATTTTGGGGAATCCATTCATTGATTTTTGGACTTTTAGATCTTTAGTTATAATGCAGCTGTGGAGTTACTTCTTGAAATAATTGTACAACATACCAGTATTGGCAATGTTAATAAAATTGACATTTTTGTATATATATATATATATAGAGATTTTCTAAGTAACTCATTTTGTTTCATAAGCAAAATATAAATATGAAATATTGTGATTGATTGATTTATATTCAAAATCATCAGTGATATCGAATATAGTAAATTTACATTTACATTAAGGGAGGATTAATGTGAGACAATGACTACGTAGATGTTGCAAAAAGTAAACGTTTAGCAACTTTACAACACTACTACCTGTTTTGGATTGAATTAGCTTTGAGTCAAAGAACATGCCTTTATGTTTCATTTGTACATAGTTGAGACCTCTTTCGTCAGTCTTGGTTATTGACCAACCTACAGAATAATTAACATTAAATCACAAACAATATCATAACTCTCTTTTGCTTGATTTAAAAAATAAAATTAGATTTAATAGTCGCTTTTACTCCCAGTTTTTTTTGTGGATTAAGGATTGTTTATATTATGCTTTTTGCTTTGTTTGTCTACGCAATTTCTTTTCCCTTTTTTGATTTTATCTTTTTCCCTGAATTTTGTTCTTTAAGGATTGCGTTTAACTGTTGGTATGATTATTGGATATAAACCATTTTTGATCGGTTAATGTTGCAGTATAATCCGACCGATATACGTCGTTTATATTCCATAATCTCACCATGAAAACAATTCTTATATTCTAATTGCCCCGTGCAGGTCCGGGTGTTAAAGGAATAGGCCTGCAGCAGCGCTAAGCTTGTCGTAAAAGGCGACTAATTAGTGCTCAGAACCCTAGCCGGGGGCTAGGGCGCTCTGCCCACAGAGCAACTGGGATGTGTGCCCCAGGTGGTTGAATGGGGTACCCCTGGCGTGTTACATGCTGGGGTTGTCAGGCTATAATACGGAAAACCTGACTGCAAACCATAGTGGTGCACCGCGTTGGGAAAGATGCCACGTTCCTCGCACGTTAAAGAACCCTGCTGTGGTATTCGATAGGAATAGGAACCTTCGCGCTCCGCCACAGGAGGCTAAATTGCCCGACCTTACCCATCCCCCTTTTTCTAGTGCCAATCAAAACTTGTCGACCCTATTATCCTTGTGTCCCATCCTTTTTTATTTCATCATCATTTCATGTTCATTTTATCATCCTTTTCATGATCATCGTCTGAATATAGCTGAAATATTGCTGCTCGGACGTTAAAGCCCAACAAACAAACAAAACATATATTCTAATTAAAAAACAAAAACAAAAAAATAAAATGACAATATATTGCTTTATGATATGAAATCGACATTTGTTTAACGTAGGTCAATACTGCTATCTGTCTATCAAATGCGCCATTTGCAATTTAAATGCATTTTAAGTGTATTGTGATACCCCATGGAAGCACTTCCATATCAAGCTTGTGACTGAAATACCAAGTCATGATATATGAAATGGACAATGGCAAAGTAACGGTGTACTATTCAGAATTTCACAAAAAATCAGATATATTTGATTAACGTTCTAATTTTAGTATCATTGATTTCCTACAGGCATAAAGAATTTTCAAAATTATAAAACGTATATGGTAAGGTGTTTTGTAACCTAAAATAATAAAAAAATTCATATGAATATTGTAAATTTTGGTTCGCTGTATACGTGTTTCAAAGAGTAACCGGAAATAGCACTTTCTGACACGGTGCAGCAATTGTCTCAATAAACAAAATAAGAAGCCACGTACGATTTTGTCACAAATTATTTTGTATCTATATGGATATGAACATCCCACATCATTCCATTTGAAATCAAACTGGCGATCCATAATGATACCGCTGCCACCTGTGTTATTAGGCATTCCACTGTTCAAGTATGTGTGAATAATTCTTGTTCTTTTTGATATCCACATCCATTCGAACCCTTTCTTTCCACCAATCCAAAAGCCTAGAAAATCCAATTGTTTTTAAATTTTGATTGTAAAAACCTCGAAATTTAGTATACTTAGAGAATAAAGATTCTAGATAGAGGTTGTTATATAGTATTTGGCACATACGTAAAAGGTTTAAGATATGGATGATTTTGATTTGTTAATGGTTTGTAACTAATTCAAACTTTGACATTCTGGTTATTGAGCAGTACAGTATTCTTTTAATGATTGCAAAAGTATGACATGTGTAATAAAAACGACGTTAAATGATGTCGCAGTACCAAGCAAAGTAACCTAGATTGATCAAAAAGAACAAACCGATCAGAAAGCTTGTTTCAAATCAAATTAAGTGTCATTCGCTGTAAGCATCAGGCAGTCAGTGAAACATGGTATGAAAAAACCGTCATTTTGATTCTGACTATTTGTACCATCAGAATCAAGGATAAAAACAAGATTGTACATATCATGCTGGACAATTGCGTTACAATTTCATTGAAATGCAAGGAAATGAAAATGAACATTTCAAGGGCAGATAATTCTATCAAACTCTCATTTTTCTAAGATTATATTGAGAATATTTTTTTGCACAATGCCAGTGACGCAAAGATTAAAAGATAGTCATTTCAAATAGAAGTATCCTTGAGTAATACTACATTGTCAGATCGGTAGGGTTTTGACATGCTTGTTTCTGATTTTTTTTTAATTCCGCCTGATTCTTACAAACACTCATACTTAAATGATGAAATGATTGTCATTCGGGACCCATGTACATAGAGTTTATATTAGTGTCATATCACAACATAATGATTCAAATTTATTTGTTTACAAATTCATTTTTGTTTTTACTGTCGTTTTCAAATAAAATGTTTTATTAGTTTAAAATTATGAACACAGATGTTTTGATTAAAAGGGGAAATGCATGTGTTTTACAGAAATCTGTATAAATCGTATAAAATTATACTCCTTATATATAGGAATTGGTATGAAAGTATTAATAACCCTTTTTCACAAATAACTACATTTTAATTTATCATTTTTAGTTGTGAATAAATAACTTTTTATACACTGTATAATGGTCTTAAACATTTATAATTATAATAATAAAAACCATACGTTGCAGTTTTTCCTTTGTACTATTTGTTTTCTTTGCTTTGAAACGACGTCATAACCAAGTCCTTAACCCCTGTGTCCAAAACGTGATTATTTGTACCATAATCTTTATTTGTAATAGCTCTCCGGACTTGACTTTTTATGAGCAACTCGGTGGGTTTTTCTAAAAAAGCAGCGGACGCTTACCCTACCGGTGCACCTGGTCTATGCTCCCAGTTTGTAGTGTTTTTTAATGTTTTTAGTCCAGTTTTAGTCCGAGTTGCTAATTTGCTTTTGTTAGTTTGTATGTATGATTTTAGTTACTTTATGTTCTTTTTTTTTGTGTATGTCTGTTTTCCATGTCTGGTCATTGTATCTGGATTACATTCTTTTGATAACCGCTATAACCTTGGTTCCCTTGATTACTCTCTAATGTTATTTACCTCTATAGGCAAGTGAACAATTTTTAGTATTATCTTGTATTTTTCCTCATAATTAATTTTTTGTAATTTCGTCAATAAAACGGATTTTTTTCAAATCATAAATAATGAAGTATACACAAAAAATTTCCGCAGTTTTACCCGAGGTGCACAAAACAATAGCCATCTAATGATATGAGATAACTTTAGTATGCATATGATAAAGGAACCACACTTAAAAAATCATTTTTCAATTGTAGAACCTTTAGCATCTTCGTATAATATACTTGCTGTTGCTATTGTAGATTTGTTGTTGAAAGGTTAAGTTATTTGCTTGTTGAAAATTAGCCATATTCGTCAGGTAGTTGATTTTGTCTATAGTATCCGGCTCTGCAAGGATGGCTCCTTTTTAATTGACTAATTAATTTATTAATTATAAATTAATTAATTTAATTGATTAATTTGACATGCATTGTTATCAGTATGCAAAAAGGGAATAATTTTTATTATACACTTGCCTTAGTGACCAAAAATAATAAGCAATAAGCTGAAAATAAACCCAAACATTGAAATATTTAAATATAGTTTTGACACAAATTGACTCATTGTCAAATATGAATCTTAACAGTCCTAATAATATATTTTATTCACCATTTGATCAAATAATACATTATGAGAAGGTAAAAACAAGACACTTACAAAGCTGAATGTACTAAGTTTTCTTCTCAGCAATCACTGATTACACAATATGTATGTTTAAACAGATCGTTCGCTGTGATCAACAATTTTCCGTTGATTCATCAGCAAACGTTCCTTTGTGTACCTTCATTTTGCCAAGAAACCATTGCGTACCTTTGTTTCTATTAAAACACTGAACTTTATTTGTCAACCAAACTTTGCTTAATATGTGCCTTCATTTCAATCGGTACAGTCAACAGTTACTGCTAAGAAACTCTGTTTACCTTTGTTTCTGTCGTGACATTCTACTTTATCTGGCAACTAACCTTTGTTTACCTTTATTTCTGTCTTGATTTTCTACTTTATCAGACAACAAACCTTTGCATACCTTTGTGTCTGCCTTTACACTCTACTGCATCAGCCAGCAAACCATTGCGTACTTTTGTTTCTGTCTCAACAAATATTTTCATCAGACAACAAACCTTTGCGTAATTTTGTTTCTGTTTCTACACTCTATGCATCAGCCAACAAAACACTGCGTACCTTCGTTTCTGTCTCGACCCTGTATTCATCAGCCAACAAAACACTGCGTACCTTCGTTTCTGTCTCGACCCTGTATTCATCAGCCAACAAAACACTGCGTACCTTCGTTTCTGTCTCGACCCTGTATTCATCAGCCAACAAAACACTGCGTACCTTCGTTTCTGTCTCGACCCTGTATTCATCAGCCAACAAATCATTACGTCATTTTTTTCTGTTTCTACATTCTACTTCATCAGCTGACACACTTTTGTATGCCTTTGTTTCTGTCTCAGTCGGTTAATAAGCTTAAATTCGCTTTATGTCAATTGCATTATCTGGAGACACTTTAGTTCATCAGCCAAAATACCCTTGCATACTTTTTAGATATTAGATATATTGTCAAGACACTCTACTTCATCAGACAAAAGTCCTTTATTCTGTCGAGACACTCCAAAGTCAACCAAAGAACCTTTGCTTATATTCTGTAACGATACTATCCTTAATCAACCAACGTACCCGTGCTTACATTCTATTCTGTGACGACATTATCCTTAATCAACAAACGTACCCGTGCTTCCATTCAATTATGTAACGATACTTTATGTAATCTACCAACGTACCCGTGCTTCCATTCTATTCTGTAACGATACTATATTTAATCAACCAACGTACCCGTGCTTATATTCTTTTCTGTAACGATACTTTACTCGATCAGCCAGCGTACCCTTGCGTATTTTTTTTATTCTGTAAAGATTCACCACTGAATCAGCCAACAAGTATTTGCGAACCTTTTATTTTGTAAAGACACTCTTCTTAATCAGGCAACGTACCTATGCATACCTTTTTATGCTGTTGAAAATCTCAGCTTCACCAACACACCTTACAATACGTATGTCAAACACTCCTGTCTACCAGCCGAGTTCTTCAAACTTACTTATGTCTGTGCCCAATATCTAACTGACCCGCTAAAAAATAGCACATTCCAGAATATTCCCACCAACCGTCCTCGCATGTATTTCCTTTTACTACAAAAATAATAAACATGTATTGAGATTGTCTCATATACTGAGTTTTTTTCTGTTATATGTTAAATGATACCTACGTTTTAATATATTTTAAGGCATTAGTATAATGTCTTTTTTTAGTCAAATAAGCCACAATAGGACATTTTAACAACCAGTACCACGTTCATCAAACAAAAACAATACAAAATTAAATTCAACTTACATTATATTCCATAAGTAAGATAAATATTTTTAAACGCAATTTTTTATCTATGTTTTCATTGATAACAATGCACCGTGGATTAAGATTACGCTTACACGAGACGTTTAAGTGATTCGTCATTTTTGTTAAAAGACAGCGTTATTGTGAATCACTATGAATTGTGTTATTATGATCAATTTATTAAAACAATCATGCAAGTATCATGTTTCACTTATAAAATACACAAATGCTTAACAGGCAGCCCATAAAAAAATCAGACAGATCCTATGATATGGGAAACAATAAAACTTTATCCCACTGATTTCTTTGTTTAAATGCAATGTATACATCATATGCATGTATGTCAAATAGTATAATGTCTGTTTCTAATCGAAAATGGATGGCTTTCACACAAATTTCACACAACTCTTCTGGCGACGATTTTATGTCGTAAGTTTGAAATTAATTGTAAGGCTATTTTAGGTTGTGATGTTATTACTTACGATTAATTTTATTTAGGTAAAACAATATGGTTCGGTTACCTCTGAAAATATTCTTATTTTGTTGAAATAAACCTGTTTCGAGGCAGTCCGCACAAGAATTTCAAGTGTTTTAACATAAAATTGCTTATTTTTTAAATCTTTTGTGTGTAAAGGTTCAAGTCATTTATGAGTATATTAGTGATTATTGTTATAAAATCCAGTAGTCATGGCAACATACTGAAAACAATTTTAATACAAATCAGGGGTGACTTACCCAAACTAACAGCCAAATACTATTTGTTTATACAATATCAGGCACTTAGACACTACCACGTGATGAAAGCATGCATGGAGTAGGTGGGGAAAGGGTAGAAATGATAAGAGCCTTTTCAATTCATTCTCTCGCAATTTTAGTACCAAACGTTCGTTCGAAATAAGTTATTGTCAACGTCAGTTATCTGATACCGAGAAGAGAACCTAACACGGCAGGGGACTGAAACGTTCCGGATACCATTCTTCATTTACATTACACCTGTTTACCAACAAATATATTACATCTGTCTATGTGTAAATGCAAAACTACATTCAAACAATGTAGCCACTCAATTTCAACCTTTAATTTTAAGTTTTACAAAATTTGACGGGGGATAACTTGGTGTGCGAAACAGTGCGTCTTAATGTAACCGTATAGTACACCCTTACACTTACGACGTTTTGTGAAATCTACGCCTGTACTCGTACACTTGCTAGAAGTAACGCTCCGTAAAACAAAATGGTGAAATCAATTTTTTTTTTTTTGAAGATCGAGATAGGAACAGATGAAAATCTTAGAATGTGAATTGTATTTGCCTTATGCGAATAGTTCATCTTACATGACAGAACAAAATAATGACAAGATTTCTATGTAATCTTCGACAAAAGTGGTATCATTTCTCTGTGGGTAGTCTGTGGATATTTGACAATTTTTATCATTTTTTTTCACGACGTAATTTAAATTGATACAACTGTAAGTATATATTCACTGGCTATCCAGCACTTTCAATATTTTCAATCTCAATTGTAGAAATCATGCAATAAAAGCAGAAGTCCTAAACATTTCAACCACTCGATCTACGATTTGTGAACCCATGACGTAATACGGTCACGTGGCCATATGGATAATTAAATTTAGTATGACTTGGAACATTGACGTTTTATACTTTATGTTCTTTTTTGTGTATTTCTGTTTTCCATGTCTGGTCTTTGTCCCTATATTACATTCTTTTGATTACCGTTATAACCTTGGTTCCCTTGATTACTCTTTAATCAATTTATCATTAATTAAACGACGGAAGACGCTTCACGGGGCATTTTTATTATATATATATATATTAGGTACAAAATTTCAAAAAAATCAAAAGTCAAAAAATTAAATTTTTGTGTCGCGTCTCTTTTAAGAATTAAAATCTGATACAATTCAACCAAAAAGGCACATTTATTTTTTGTTATTTTTAACAATACCATACCTTCTTACTTCACCTGTCAGTTATAATTTGTCTAATATTTTAGAATACCAGTCTTTTCAAAGTAAATATTTAGAAGGTATCCAAAAGTTGTCTAGAAAACTGATCATTTTTACGGATTTTTTAAGGAACTCCATAATTTAAGGATTTAAAAAATATATAAAACATGTAACATATGCTTCTTTCAGTGTCTGTATATAGCATCATTTCTACATATTGACATAAATCATCTACTAAGCCTATCTATTGAGTGGAACCTTTGCATTCGACACAGAGAGTTTCATTCATTATTTCTCGTACAACTTGCCATTTTATATACGTCGTTCTGTACTACAATTTTCATACAATTATCTTTCGTTCTTACCCCCCGAGACAATTGTATGCGAAATAACCAACCTTAGAGCAGTTTTTGCCTTAGATTATGAATAAGCGTAAACTGTCCCACATTTGGTTATGCGATCATAACTTGATCGAAAAATAAATGCAATCCTTATAATTTTTTTTTAAATCTATTTAAGTAAAAACAATTAGGATTTGTCCCTTTATCAAAGCTTTATTTAGTTTGGAATTATTTGAATTGCAGACTTCAAACCGATCGACTTTATTGATGTCCTGTACCAAGTTAGTTTATGGAAAATAACCGATCTTGCCCAGTTGAGAATAAACAATCAAATTGAATTATTATACATGTATCACAGTTGAACTTATTTTTAATTTATGCAAAATACAAAACTTGTATTTTTGTATTATATAACCTAAGAAAAGAAGTTTCTGTGTGAAACATATATCAATTACATATTCGCCAATACAGGAAAAGTGTGATATTTAAGATAAATAAATCCTCAAAACTGACTTTCTTTGCTTTGTGAAATACAGTGTGTGACCTACATTGGCTTTAAAACTATATAGACTTACAGATATAAAGTTTTACATATAATATAAGGAAGGCAGAGGATTTTAGTATGAGCGCAGTCCGAATCATCAGGTTCCCTTTACAATAAATTGGACTTCATGACAATTATCATTTTGCCAAGTTTTTTCTTAGGAATTTTTCATAAGTGTATAAGTGGGAGATTCTAAATATTCGTAAAATTATAAGAAGAACTCTTCCGGGTTCGGCGTAGATTGCAGGTTTTAATCCAGGTCTCTAACCGGACGTATAACATAGATGTATTTTAAACATTTTGTCTAGGCCGCATTTTTACCATTTATTAAGCTTTAATGTACTCAGATGTATTGTTTTGCATCGACAAAAGTTTCTCAAGTGTCAGTTCGATGATTTTTTAGACAAAAGTTTTCGATGGCCGTGTCAATCCTCCCCGTAGGAGAAACTTAGGGTTGTAGCATGTGCACATAGAGTAAAACTCTTCACTAGCAATTGCATATCTAACTGGAATGGAAATGTAAAATAAATTCAAATATGTCTAAAGATTAATGCATGACGTCTGATTTTAAGGATGGTGGCTGTTCCGAATAAAAATAACAAGGATTTCAAAGGTTGTAAAATTGTTCAAGATTGCTTATGTTACAAAAATATAAATTGAAAACATAGATGGGCCATTGTGCTTGTTTTTGAGATATAAACATTTACAATGTTGGAGGGAAATGATGTGTATTGATTTTAAAAACTTCTTGAATAACGTTTTAAGGCCTGTTCAATGAAATTATGAAAAATAAAGTGGGGGTCAATTGGCAAATTTTATCCATTCTTTGAAATGGATAAATCCACAGTAGTCCGAAAATCTGACATAATAGCTGAACATGTGCAGCGAACATCCTTAAGGGTGAAATAGAATGATAATCAGTATCAGATACAATTTTGCCGATTGTATTATAATTATGTTTTTATTAGTGACTACTTGGTCAGTCAGACACTATATGTTAACCATAGATGGTGTTTTCGAATGTTAATACCTGTATACTGATAAAACAAAAGACGTTACAGTTACTGCATAATATTTACACACACTCATATTCTTCTTAAACCTAGTTATTTAAAAGGGGAAATGTTTTCTGTTATCTAAAATATATCGTTTTTTATGGTTTCCATTTTTTTCAAATGAGACAATAGCTATCAAAAAACAAACAAAAAACAAAACTATCAGTATTAGTAGAATGGCAGAGACTTTCATCCACTTTCTGTTCGCATATTGTTCTACTGATGTATTTGAACCACTTCTTACCACCACGTTAGGATGAGTTCTAGCGCCACTTTGTTTATCAAAATTTATTTTACATCTTTTTACAATTGGTCTCTTTTGGCAGGATGGACATTTTCCGACATTCGCTAATCAGCTTCTCTTTTTTTCTCCTCTCTAAATAATTCGGTATATTCTGGTACCTCATTTTGCTTTTCATCACTAAAATTAATTCAGTGTAAATTCCGGCTGATATTAGTCCTGTTTTGTCGCTTTGTTTACCACCACTGACTATTTTGGTATATCCTGGTACCTCCTTTTGCACTTCATCCGTCCGAATTAATTTAGTGTAATGTTCGGCTGATATTGGTCTTTCGGTACTTTCCTGTCTGTTGTTGTTGTGATTTGATTCAAAATGTCTATGCTCTAAGTTTAGATTCATTTTGGAAGACTCAAAGTATTTAAAAGAGCATAAATCATATGTAATGTCCTTTCTTACATAATTGTTTTAAATGGATATAAGGATGTATCAGATTAAATGTAGTATATTCGGAAGTGATATCATTTTGCACTTAATGGGATTCGTTATGTGACAATAAAGGGATGTTATTGGAGGCTTAACCTATGACAAACTAAACAAACTTTGTTCGGTGGACTGGTATATTAAGGATATGCACAAACTTGTTCAAACTTCGATTAGCATTCTTTTTGCATTTGATCATATATTAAAAACGTGTATTTTCTAGGAAAGAATTACAAAGGCCATGGCATTCAATTATCGTAAAGAGATTTGTACTCACGTTCAGTAAAGACGTCACAGACATGTCACTTGAACTGTTACAGTTACAACAAAAGACATTACATTAATTGTTCAATTCATATAAAGCGTTCGAAAAGATTTACAAATATAAAACAAATATGCCATCGCAACATAAACATTTACAGTATGAGATAAACTTTCCATTTTATGGAGTATGGGGCATTGGGGATTGGGTAATGGGGGATGGGGCAATGGGGTATGAAAGAGTAATTAAGGGAACCAAGGTTATAGCGGTAATCAAAAGAATGTAATCCTGAGACAAAGACCAGACATGGAAAACAGACATATACAACAAAGAGGTATGGGGAATGGGCATGGTGAATGGGGCAATGAGGAATAGGGCGAGGGAATAATTTTGATTGGTCAATCGAAAAAAAAGTTCTTCTCTTTTGCCCAAGCAACGTTTCTATCATATTTCTATGACACCAATTGAAAGACTTTAAAAAAACGTATTTAAAACAGATTAATGATTACAAGTGTTGCAGTTCATTATTCATTGATATTTTTAATAATTAATATGTCGCAGTCACACATATGATGCTAATTTTGGCACTTTTAACAATTTAAATAACTATATAAGACGATTAAGGAAATTGTAAGTATTCGCACTCATTCAATTTGCAAAAAATCTCATTTTAAGAATTTGGTCTGAAATATATATATGTTGCAGCCTTCAACTACTTATATTGACAATTTTAACATTTCATACAATAGTTTTAGAGTGATAGGTATATCAAAAGTGTTCGTACACATACACTTTGCAAAAATATGTCATTTTGAAGATTTTGTAGCCATAAATTAATTTACATGTTGTAGTAAATGTCCAATTAGAATTCCTTTAATTTTAACTACTTTAAGCATGCCATTACCTTAGAATGTACTTTAATTTAGATACAACATTGAATATGAGTCAGATAAATAAGACTTAATTATACAATTTTAATCTTGTCACCATCAATCAAAATTACACAATTATCTAGCATTCGCTTTCATGCAATTTAGCTCCATAAATTTTATGATAATAACCCTTTAAATTGAAATTGATTTTTTCATGCAAGTGCATTTACAACATTTTCTGAACGTTTGCTAGTTTTTGATAAAAGAAAAAAAAACTGTTCGTTATTTTAATTTTGGATGTTTTAATCAGTTTTTATATTTAATTTTTAAAACATCATTTGCTTTTTCTTCGCCAATAATTTCGTATTCCTATACTTCACCTATTGCATCCATACATTTTAACTGCAAAAGGTATTGCGGGACCTAAGGTCTGTAGACTCCATGGCTAAAGCACCTGACCTCTTGCCAAAATTCGCCATTCAAATATGTCCCTTCCGACACGCCATTTCCGAAGATTTTGATATCGTAGTATACGAATCTCTCCGTGAAATCTTAAAGCTGCATAAATGGATTCATAACTTTCTTATGGATGATGTAGAGGACTATGTCAGGAAATGGATAAAACGAGAACAAGAAATCACTGGTTCACTGTCAGATAGGTTGAAAGCTGTAAAGTCTTTAATCATGATGAAATGAAAGTTTTTAATAGTCACTGAGTGTCGATGCTCCAGCGATTTTCACACTTTTCATATAGCTAAACAATGTTTACTTTTTTTTAACATATATATTGTTGTACCAGGAAACAAAACACGAAACAATACCGTTTTCGTTGGCAAGATGCATTACATCCAATATTTATTTTTAGAGATGAATACAGAAAATACTAGCAGTAATGAAACCTTAACTGCTACCAAACTCTTCAAAGAAGACGGTTGAAAAATATAAATCTATCTTTTTGGTCTCTATAAAAACAAGCGACAACAGAGATATTGCACCCATGTATTGGATTCCAAAATTCAACAAGAACCCGTACCAACAACCCTACAAAGATGGATCTACAAATTGTACTACCAAGCCTCTTTCTTAAGTATCAACTTCCATTATTATAGCTATCAGTCGTTACCAAGACACTTGTTACTCCCGTAATGGTGTCAATTCAATATGGATCCTGATCATTCGAAAGATCTCCTAATAATCCATTTTTCTGTATTATTATCGGATTATAAAAGCTTCAAAACCCATCATTTTTTATCTCTTCATAGTCCTTTCTTCCACATACCAAGTTGAAATCTAGACTTAAAGGAATAATACATCTTTCTTATTCTTTAACGCACGGAACACCAAGATACAAATTCGCAGTATTTCGTAACGATTTTGCATACTTTGCAAAAAAAGTTCCAAATTATCAATATATATTGAAGAACACAACATTAGTATATACAGTCTTGCGCATATCTTAACCTACATTTAAAAATCAATGGGAAACTATTGACAAAACTTTACCACAAACGTGATGACTTTTCATGCAGGTTTGTCATCTTTCCTTTTATCTGTGGCAACATCCCTTCAGCACCTTCATATGGAGTGTTCATATTACAACTCATACGTTATGCCAGAGCTTGCCGACGCAACGCAGACTTTTTATATTGCGTTGAAATTCAAACAAATGGGCTTCTGGAACAAGGTTTTGTAGCTACAAGACTGAAGTCATCACTACAGAAGTTTTATTGTCGTTATCATGAACTCGTGGATCGTTATGGTGTATTCATCTGCGTCATGAAAACGGATTTACTCAACCTGTCATAGTTTTCCTTTCCTCATTCGTCTACCCCGGACTTGACTTTTTATGAGCAACTCGGCTGGTGTTTCTAGAAAGGCAGAGAATACTTACCCCACCGGTGCACCTGGTCCATGCTCACAATTTTTAGTGGAGTCCTAGTTGCTCATTTGCTTTTGTTACTTTGTATGTATGATTTTCGTTAATTCATGTTCTTTGTTGTGTATGTCTGTTTTCCATGCCTGGTCTTTGTCCCAGGATTACATTCTTTTTGTTGCCACTGTAACCTTGGTTCCCTTGACCATTTTTTCATCAGAATATCGACATTTAAATGGAAACGAACTTCGCTCTCCTGCACACTGACCTATTTCTTCACTCTTATAAAGCTGCTTTCAAAGCTGATTTTATCCAAAAAAGATTTAGCCCGATTCTTTTGATCTCAGACTGCCATATGTATAAAGTTTTCTTGTTTTGTCTATAACTAATTCTTGGATAGGTGGTTTTATTCATTGCATCTACTAAAAACCTTTGAAATAAAGAATGACATTATGAAGTCAGCCTTTCATCTTGACCTACTATTGAAGACCGATAAAAAGGAAAACCTCTTTCCATTTCTTCAATTACCTTTTATCTTTGGCAATATCTCTTCAATACCTAATGACTTTTCATATTGCAACTCATACTATTTTTTTGTTTTTTTTTTGTTTTGTTACGTGTGTTCATTTACCCTGTCAAGTTGTTATCCAGGAATTATAGTATTTTGATACTCGTTCTTTCAAACTTTAACATGTTTGTAACATAATGATTGTTGGGAATATACAAACATGCATGCTTCCATTGAATCCTATTGGATGTGTTTTTATTGATACTTTTGTTTGTGGTTATCAGCCTTTGGATTTTGAACTAGCTTACAGAATCACCAAATACTCTTTTAGGCAGGTAAAGCTTGTTTTTTTTTTTTTTTTTTTTTTGTCCGATTTATTAGTATGTTTGTATTTTAGATCGATCGCAAGAGTTAATACGAATTCGACAGTCTTTTGTAGTTTGTTTTATTGTTTTCCCAATACTGTCCCAGATTAGGGGTAGGAGACATCAACCAGATTGGGATGACAAACTGTCAGCTCAAAGGCAGCCATGTGGTTTAAATGAATGGCGAGGAAACATCAGACCACAGGGAAATATGCGACTGGCCCCAAAAATGGCATTAAACACATGTACCGATATAGCATCAAAGTAAACTAAAAACGAACATATTTTGCTTGTTAACTTATGCTACCCTTGTAAGTGTGTCAATTAACAAATACAGATGTTTGTTTTTGTAATTATTTTATTTCATATTTTACGTAAACATGTGTACATCATTCACTGTAATAGTTGCATATCATGTTTTGGCGCGACAGGTATAGCTATAAGCATGATAAAGAAACAATAAATTAAACCATTCAACAAACGTACAAATTAATGCCATAAAAGATATGTTCATGACATGATAGTAACACAGGAGGTGAAATAAAACTAGATATTTATTATGCAATTGATAGGAATATGTCTATAGAGTTTTCATATCCCCCAACTCCTGGGATATTTCCAATGCAACAAGAGAATAGCTACCGCCATGATAAATATAATGTATGCTAATTGTTTTACCGTGATAAACTTCTGAACAAAAAGATAGATGGTAGATTGCTAACTGGTTGATAATAAAATAAAAAACCTGCCATCAAAATTTAGTCATGAGTAAATCATAACAATAGTCTTTTTCATTTACTCACACTTCTCTTGGATGGTATAAACATGTCAGTTATATTTTTGTTCATTAAACTTATACCCTTATCCACTGTGTAGTTAATGCAATAGTGTTTGTAAGTCTCGTCATGTAACTACGTAATTTCACGAGAATGGGTCCTTGTCTACCGTTCAAATGCATATAGATTTGTCATTTTCAGACCATTGGGTTCAGTATATAAAAACAAAACAGTAAAAATGAGATATCTGTTCCCCTTCATAAAAGTGTTATGAAAAAGCGTATGATAGAAGATTTGCGTTGTAATGTAGCATTTTTGAGATCCCGTAAGTAGCAATAGAATGCAGACTGGTCTTCGGATTCAATATGTTCTACATCAGAAACTCAGATGATAAGTGGTGACAGTGATCAGTTTTAATAAAATTTAATAAAAATATATAAAACATCAATTGGATTGTTATAAATATTATTATTAAAAGTATAAAGTTAACTGCCAAAAGTAAGAATTGTACTGTTCTTTTATGCAGAGTGAACTTAAATGTAATCAAAATATTTGCTTTCATTCCTTAATATTCATGCTCCAAGATTTAGTACAGTTCGAGTTGCTCTTTAACATTTGTTTTTGTACTTGCTATTATGGTTATTGATTTTTGTTGTGTATTTTAGTTTTCCCTGTCTAGTGTTTTCCTTGTAAAATATTCTTTTGATTATCGCTCAAGTCATGTTTCCCTTGGTTATTCGGTCAATGTAGAGTATGGGCAAATTAAATCGCCTTAATTATCTTTTCGTTATGAACAATCAGGTTTAAATTTTAAACGTTATTAAACATTGTACGTTTTTTTTAAGACAATTCCCTTTAATTCTTGGGGCGAATCGGTCATCGAACATTTAAGTGAAGAAGTCAATTTTTTTTGCAAAGAAATATAATTCCACCAAATCAATATCCTTCTCAGCGGTAGCAAATTTTGGTATTTTTGTTGGGTGATATAGAATGGTTGAACATTACACTTGCATGATCATTTGGCAAAATTTTTGTTTATTTCATGTAATAATTTTTTTTTCAGTCAGAATTTTGCAAGGTAAATGAAACTGTAAAAAACAAAAACAGAACTTTGCATAGACACCAAACAAATGAACATGTGATCTTTACACAGTACAAGTAGCAAATAAAAATATTTTAGCAAAATTTTACAATATATTTGATGCAACGTTAAAAACAAAATTAAGCAAGAAATTGGAAAGATGTCATATTTTATAATTGCATAGAAATGTTAATAAAATACATTACAGCATAGAAAAAAGTATACGAATCTAAAGTCATTGCGATAATGATGGCAAAAAAAGCTTTCAACTAAAGATAATGTCAAATGTTCACAAACGTAACGTCTCTTTTGCAATACAAACTGACGTAAGCACCTCAAAATGTGTTATTTGAAAATAAGAGGAGACATTAGTTGAAAACTAAAAGACAAAACATAAATAAAATTTTCAGTAAATAAAGATTCAAGTCAATTGTGTATGCCAACAAATTACTCTAAACAAAATATTTTTTTACAATATTAAAGCAGTCTTTGACCGCAACGTCTATCATCATGATCATCAGTTTACAGCAGTCGTGCACAATTGTTCACATAATAAAATGATCATAATGTACATACAATGGTGACACAATAAGGATGAAATTAGCCCGCCCTTAAATTTGTCATGGAAGAATTAAACTACTTTTAAGCTTTTATTATCCACATGAGTCAATTTCTTGAAAACGGGTTGTTTTACTGTTATGATGGGTTTCAATTCCTTATTTAGTAGGGCAAATGATTTGCATTAACCATTTATTATATATATAGCAGTGATTTACGTATGTTCCCAGTGTAAAAAAAATTCGATATTTCACACAGTAAAATAAATTCTGTAATTTCGATAATTTCGATCTCGGGCTTTCACCCACCAAAATGTTATAATATGAATATCAATCCACCATTCACAAAATTTGAAATAAATGTTAAAAAACAGCAACGAATAATGGAAAAATAATAGGATAACTAATTGGAAAGGGGGAATAACCAAAATATTATCACGATTGCCGATGTTGATGTTCCGCACACAATTTAAATACACAAGTTTGATCCTATTTTGTTGTTTCACGGTAACCAATTGATTATCATATTTAATATTTAGATTTTCTTTGCAATCTATCGATATCTTCAATATTACTTTTAATTCAGTGAGTCCAAGAGTAAAATTATCGAATTCATTTCAGAGTTTGAACTATCGAAATTTATTACACTTGTAACATTCGATAAAACAATGCTATCTATATAAATAGGAAAATCAATTGATTATTCACTCTTTCCAATTAATTATCCAATAATTTTTGTTTGATTTTATATGACCCTTATGAACTATATTTGACCTTGACCATTTTCAGTAAAAGGGCAAAACGTAGATTAAATATGAACCTTCAAACATAATTTTGTGAAGTTAAATCCTCGGCTGCTCCAAGAATTTAATACTTACAAATCATGAACGGATGGATTCATTAAACTGCATTTGCTTGATATGCATATTGTCAATGATTTTGTCAATTGTTCCTTGATTGGTTCTATTTTCTGACCTTTTGATAAATCTTTGTTGACCTAATGGCATGCTGGAGCAACCTAAAACGCGCGGATTTGTTGACAGTCTTTTGGCCTGAACTTTGAATATTCGTACTTTGCCTCAGTTTTAAGATTTTTTCTCTGCAAACTACACATCTTAGAGGCAAACATCTTTGTGACACAGCACTCTGGATTGTTTTGATGAAACACTTCCGGCAAACAACCTTATGCCCACATGGAAAAGTACGCATTGTTGCTTTTGACGCCATGCATATTACGCACTGGAAGAAAAAAACTCAAATATTAGGCTACCAGTGATCTATACATCGCATTCAGAAAACTAGTTCAGTTTTGAATTCCTTTGTCCTACGGTATTGGATCTGCTTTTATAAATATGCTCATTTTTCAAGGAAAGATAATGAAAAAAATTCTAAATGGTAAATACAAAAACAAAGATTACTTTTACAATGACCAGTGGCGCATGCCTTAAAATTTGGGTGGTTAACTGTTTTAATTTTTTCTCTGTTTAACCTTTTTTTCTAGTTGTTTTCTTGTTTTAGTATATTTTATCCTTATTTATGTCTTTTCTTTACTCGTTGATCTTTCTTTTATGTTCTGATAATTTTGATTATGTGTCAGTCCCTGTAAGAATCGGGCAGTAGGTGAAACATGGTATGAAAAAAAACATCATTTTGATAGTTTAATTGGATTATTTGCACAGAATCAGAATCAAGAAAAACAGACAAGAGATTTTCCATATTATGTTGGACCATTGAGTTACAATGTCATTGAAATGCACTGAAAATTAATATTTAAAGGACAGATAACTCCGTTAATAACATCATTTTTCTAACATTCTATGGAAACATTTGTAAGCAAAGCCATTGATGTAGAGATCGAATAACGGTCTTATCAAATAGGGAAAGCATCTTTGAATGATATTACTTTATCAGATCAGTGGGGTTTAACATGCACGTTTCTGATTTTTCCCATTTTGCCTGATTCTTACAAATACTCGTACTTAATTTCCTAAAAATATGTTTACCTCATCATCCTGTGTGTCTTGTAAAAATTTAAACTCCGTGTCTGATTCCTCAATATTAGCTAACAGTCTGTCCTAAAAAAAAAAGATATTCGGACTTTCAACGTTCAATTCTCAAACCATATATTATCCATCGAGTAGAAGATTTGACATCAGTTTTCTTCATTCAGCATAAACATTATCAATTGTATATTTTTTTCTGCTTCTACACAATAGTATTTGCAATGTAATGTGTTTCGTTTTAAAACAGTAAAGTTTATTTCAAGCTAAAGTATTCAATATCAACAAAATTTCTATCAAATGCTTTGATATTTTATTTCGGCAATTTCATATCACTACCATTTTAAATGCTGTTTGAGAAGACAATACAATTGTGTTATAATACATCGATTGATAGTAACAGGTCTATATAACATTCAAAACGCGTAAACTATACATACAAACTAAATAATTTTGAAGTTGCCAGAATGTTGTTTACTTCGATTCAAAATCATTATCTTTCAGCCTTTAAATTTTCTAATTTTTTTTTAACTTTTCGTTGCATTAAATTTAAGAACTGACTTAGAAAAAAAAATGTTGATATGTGTTCGGCTCGCACCAGTAAAAATGCTCAGCACAACCTTTGCATTTCCTATCGTTTCTAGGAATCATCATCTTTGAAGTTTACAGTTACTGTCTATCCATAAATAAGTCTATCCCCAAAATGTCTCCCGTGGGATAGAAAATATTTGTCAAACTAATGCATAGTCTGCTGCGAAGTTGAAGTTTTTTTTTTTGGCATTTTAAGATAACACATTCTCACGGCATAATTGTGGCTTAAGTAGAAAGTAAAATGTGTTTTGCAATTATCACAATGGAACACCTATTAATGGCTTTCATGGAGTTTTGTTTTTATTCAAAACTATGCATATCTAATATTTTGTCAAATTGTAACTACTCAACTTCACATTTTAACAACAAGTGGCAATTAAAATTTGAAAGACGTTTACAACAAAAGTAAATTGAAAACATCTAACATCGATCACAAACAAAAATAAACAGTCAGTAGAAGTGATATTTAAAAAAAAAAACATTTCCTAATTCGGCTTCTGCGTCTTGAATGAATGGCTAATGAAGTGTATGAAAAGGTCATACTCAGCATTACACATGTTTGCAAGGATCGTTTTTTTTTTTTTTTTTTTTTTTTCGTTTTGATTTAACTTGTTTAGGTACATTCTAAAGATGTAAATTATCTGCAAAAATATTTACAACAGCCACATTCTTAAACTCACAAGTTCGTATGTATAAAAAAAAATATAAATCCGTAGGTTTTAATAAGATTCACATCGGGGATTTGCTCATCCTTTTGTTGGTATCACCACCCCAGAATTTGAACGATCATCCTCACAATTTGATTGACCTACATGAAGTTTCTATCTAACACACGAGATCTGATTTTGTTGAATTTCACATCTTGCGGGATTAATCCTCCAATCGAACTTGACATTTACCGGGTTTTATTCAATGCGCAATGAGACAGGTACAGCTGGTAGAGTAGGACATGCTTACCCTTCCGGAGAACCTAATTTTAACTTAGCTTATTTTTCATATATTCATATATTTTGTTTTTCTTTAATTCTATTTATTTACTTATTTTTATTTCGTTTTTTTGTGAAAGTTCCCATTGCAAGTGTTGTAGTTTTTATGCGTTTTATCTTTTATTTAATTTAACTCCAATGCCGACTCATTCTTTTCACATTTTTTAATTATATCTTTAATGTGACAATTTCTGGCAAACAAAGAATTCATTTTTTTATTTTCAGTGTTGTTTATAAAATACAGAACAAAATAAACATTCATTTTTCAGACATGAATAATCATAAGGTCAATTTTTCTCAGGATGGCCCCAATTTACCGACAGCGATAATTTAGCAACAAAAATATTTTGTATAGAAATAAACATCAGAACTAATAGTTTGATTTGTATTTGCGATTAATCAATAATATAGCCGACAGGGATAAGCCTGGAAATACAAACATTCCTCATTTTTGACATTTTACAAGAAAATTTACTTCGGGTGATTTATAAACTTTATAAAGAGAAATATCAAATGCCATATCGTCTTGTATTTGTGAATATGTAATATATTCTTGTGTGAAACCGTCAGTTTGATAAGTCTGTTTAGTGTCTGATAATAGAGTCATCATTTTCTGTATACTTCAAAAAGAAAAAAAGAAAACCAGGATAAATTCTGAACAAAATACAAGGATAACTATAAGACAGGTGAAATAGACTGATACAACAAGGAACATAAAATTACCAAAATTACACATATATAGATAAACTAGTTTATAAACAGTCAGGACACCACAAGAGACTTGGAGCATGTTTAGGTTGCAAGACAATTATTAGCTCAGAGAGTAATCAAGGGAACGTGGATTCGAACAGAAAAAAATATAATCCAGACATACACAACGAAGAACATTAAGTAACTAAAATTCATACACAGTAAGAAAAGCAAATGAGCAACTCAGACTCCACTAAAAACTTGGAGCATGGACCAGGTGCACCGGTAGGGTAAGCGTCCTCTGCTTTTCTAGAAACACCCGCCGAGTTGCTCATAAAAATAGTATGAAATAACCAAAATTAAACGTACCAAGAAATAAAACTAAATGGGCAACTCTGACTCCAATCAAAAATGGAGATCATGGGCCAGGTGCACCGGTAGGGTATTATTTCACACTCAAGCAGCATATAGTCCTTAAATTTTATGACAAGTTCAAATTATGGCCGAGTGTCAGTACCTAAGGTAATAAAACATCCATATAATTTCAAAGGGATATACTTCTAAATAAAGAAACGATACTAAAAAGGAATATCAGGCAGCAATTAGCTTCCAGTATATACCAGATTCCCCCGTAATAAATCAATTCATGTTTTGAGTTATTCTTATGATAATTAGTAACTTCCACTAATGTCAGAAAAAGGCCATAAAGATAAAGGGTTTGGTTATTAGTTTCTAAACGGAAAACATTTAAATCTACAATTTAATCATATTTACCGTAATTTGTCATAATGAGAATTTATCATCAACTATTTTTAGAATGCACTGAATGTTACATCATGGACATTTTTATATCAATAAGGCACGAGATATAAAGACTCAAAGCATAACGACGTTGTCTGAAGTAAATTGTATCATCATACAAGGTTGAAGTTGAATGGTTTATATAGTACAGTAAAACCTAGCTAATCAGAACCTCTATGCTATAGAAGAAATTGTTCGATTTAGAACAGTGTTCAACTGGTTCATTTGCTTTCGTTACTTTGTGTGTATGATTTTGCTATAAAGGAGATTTCAAAAGAAATCTAGTTTGGATAGCCAATACATTTATTCAGGGTCAGGTTAAGACACGTTTTACTTATACAGACACTTAGTATTCAGTTTTAGGTTAATGAAGATCGGATGACAAATTTCAAAGTACAACATATTTGGTGTTATATAATTCCCCAATTTGTTTTAAATGTTTGTATGAAGTAAAAAGAACAGTTTACACCTGTATTATCCCAGGATGATTGAACTTCCAATTTTAGATAATGACAAGGTTATTTATCCGCCTTCATTTTACACTCCTGTTTCAATAACTAAAGTATTTCTTTTTAATTGGGCTTTTTGTAACATCTGCAGATATACACAACTTTTTGATAAATATTGCAACAGAACATCACTTTTATCTGTATGACCACAGAACAAATATAATTCTTAGGTCTCTTTGTCATTGAGTCATTCAATGTCTTACTATTAATCAACCCAATGATGTCAGAACATAATCGATGTCACTCAGTTGCGGGAAATGGAAATACTACATATTACAGATTCTATAATTGTTTGTCATAAAAATCATGATGGACTATTTTAGAATGTAGTGGTAGTTCGTAATAATTTTTACGTTATTTAATGATTTCATTGTCAATTAGGAACACGGTATCAAAGAGAAGTATTCTTTGAAAACACTTGAAATCAGTGATATGCTTGTATCATATTCAATTTCTCCAACGCCTATCAAGCTTTCATTTGAAACAGAATGAAATCAGTCCAAGTTACTTTGATACTTACACGAGATTGATGTAAAATGCTGAAAAAAAAACGTTCCCATGATTTTTAAAGACTTGTGTCCCTTACCCTTGGTCTACCTCCTTAAGCAGTTCCTTACTTTTTGTATTAGTGCCGTTTCATTCCATCCTGTTAATTTCACATGTTCATAACTTAAGGAGGTAGACTAAGGGTAAAGGAAAAACTTGAAATCAGTGATATGCTTGTATCATATTCAATTTCTCCAACGCCTACCAGGCTTTCATTTGAAACAGAATGAAATCAGTCCAAGTTACTTTGATACTTACACGAGATTGATGTAAAATGCTGAAAAAAACGTTCCCATGATTTTTAAAGACTTGTGTCCCTTAACCTTGGTCTACCTCCTTAAGCATTTCCTTACTTTTTGTATTAGTGCCGTTTCATTCCATCCTGTTAATTTCACATTTTTGCAAAAATGAAATATTTTAAGAGTCCTGATTCAAATATGTTTATAATACAACTGACACTTTATGCGATATTTTTTCCTGTTTAACATATTGTAGGTCTTGAATTGTATTAAAGTCTAGTGCATAAAGGTATAATTGTATTAATTATTGATACATGACATTAATTGTTTTCCACGCAATAATATAAACTAGGTGACAGGTAGGCTGCTTAGGTGCAATTGTAAAATGACATGTTTTATTTTTAAATGAGAAAACCGCTCAGCACGAATAAAAAAAAGTTCAGACTAAAAAGTAGCCAAACTTAAGTCCGAAGTTTCTTTTTATCTTCAAATTTCAGAATATTTGACAATTTCAGTCGTATCAAACTTCATAAAACGACAAATTCTTTTATTGGCTGTAAGAAGTATTCATTATCAAAGAATTTGGATGTTCGTTGTGGACGACTCTTTGGTTTTACATTATTAGATCTTTATATGGAACACGGTGCCTTAAAGGTAATACTTTGAGAAATAATCTTTGGTAACAGTTTTATATTGTCAAAGAAATAATCATTAAATTGCAGCCGATAAGAATTTGTCTATATCGTTAAACGAGATGGTTAAATAACGAGGAAATAAAAACACTATTTATAGCAATACTATGTCCTTACATTCTGCGTCAGTGCGGTATTTAATTAAATTTCGTTCATGTTATTACATTTTATTTCTATGAGATTTGATGGTATAAATCTGACAGTTTATATTTAGAGATTCACAAAGTTTATAAGCATCCTTTTGTGTATGTCTCATTTTATATATGTCCTAATGGTGAAAAAAAGTAAACAAACTGTAAATCAGTGCCGAATGTTTTATTGAATCCATTTATTGACAATTGACCTTTAGTGTCTTATTTCGGACTAGTCAATGGGTATGCTTCACTACCGCCATAACCTAGCGACTTAGAAAGAGTATGATCCAATTTTTTTTAAGTTTATCTCTTAATACTTTAATAACGGCTACATTCAGCTCCATTGATCATTAAATATCGGCACAAAAATACAGGAACGTTAGCGGTGGTATAATTTAAATACTTCAAAATCCAAAACATGGCCTAAACCTGAACACATGAAACAGAGACGATTTACATACACAATATAGCGAATCGAATAAACAGATTAAAAAACTGAAGATTAGGGAAACAAGACCACACAAAAAACTAAACACCAGCAATATGAACTCCCATAAGATAAAACTGGGAGTGACACCAAGTCATGCAGGCATGTCCTACTCCGCCAGCGGCACCCGCCATATTGCAAGTGAGTATAACCTAGCTACAATGGTGCACCCACGTGTCAAATATTATTGACATTAGGACGTAATCATTCATTACTTAAGGGTCATCTTGTAGGCGTATCAGATCACTTAAAATGGTGTGTCCTCTCTCATTTGGTGTAGTTTTTTAAACCAAAACCTGTGACATTACCTTTCATATCAACTTTTTTTAAAATGAATTTTAAAGAAACTACAAAAATTGAGGAAACAGAGATACCCGAAATTTCAATTGCATGTCAAACTTAAAACTTGCTCCAATATTGTATATTTGTAATTTTTTAGGTTTCTCAGTAAAAAATGAACACATTTGATAAAAGTTGTTAAACTGTCTTAATTATTTAAAGTATAGTTACTGATTTCTTTATTCTCCGTCAATCAATGCATTCAAAGCGACAAAAACTTTGTTTACATTGTATTTAGAAATTACCAAATTGTGCATTGCTTTCGCCAAAGACGATTATTTATCGACAATTTATATATCGATACAAAATTCATGCAGAATGGTCTAAGTTTCATAAAGTAAAAACTTCCATGTCTTAACGAAGTTTCAGTTTTATTAGTTCATATTTAAGGAGGTAGACCTAAGGTGAAGGACACAACTCATCAAATCATTTTATTCAGCATTTTACATCAACCTGCTGTAGGCTTCTATGTTACTAGGGGTGATTTCATTTTGTTTCAAAGGAAAGATTAATAGACTTTTGTGAAAATGGAGATGATACAAACATGTAACTGATTTCAAGAATTATGTTCCTTACCCTAGGTATACCTCCTCAACTTTACCTCTTTTATTTCTATTGATATTTTTACATTGTATGATGATGTTTGTATGATGCCATTTCGATCGCAAATAATTTAGTAATACCGACAATAGTTTCTTCTTCAGACAAAAAGTCAAATTTATTGACAACGTCATTTCTCAGGATGTGAAACGCAATAGATAAAGTCATTATTGATCCAGCATAGACATATTCTAAGTTAAAAGTTCAAAGCTTGTGCTGAGATATGACATGTGTTTGCAAATCAATCACCGAGGAGAAGATATTCCAATTCACTGAGTCTTGGAATGAATATATTCTTTATTTCTGACAAAACACACCAGGACAATTCATCTTGTGATTTATTACAAAAATCATTTACATGACGGCTTGTCTTCCTTTTATCAATTATTCAAATGAAGGCATCTGTGTCAGTTCAATTATTGAGGTCTGACAAGCTTTTCCTTCGATATTAAAAACTGATATTGCGTTATTGCATTGAAATAATGACATGTGAGTTAATTATGCTTGAATGATAGCAATGCATTCTACTGATGCAGTTTATTTTACATGAAACTTGAAATGACTTCGTTTAAGTTTGTCATTCTATGAACAATGTTTCCCCCCTTTTCTGTTTTAATAAGGGATATACGCTTCCATACTGTTTAATTAGTTTCAAAAGAAATGTAATCCTTCGTTTTCAAACTAATAAGTAACGGATTTCAGATGTTATTTTACTCTTTAAAGCTCAGAGTTAATTAAAGATCATCGCAATAGACCCTTTTGGGTAGTCATGAGTATGTGTATACACTTCCGCGAGGAAAATTCTTTTCTTCTACCCAAGCCCTACCTCGTGGAAGTGTATATAGAGCATGCTCATAAACATACCACAAAAGGGTCAATTTCGCCCTAAATATCAATTCAGCTACCAACATTTATTTTTCCTACCAAAACATATTTGACCATATCTTTTATATGGCCTTTAGGCTTTCATTTAATACAATATGTTAAACATTACATTTGAATATAGTTTTCGCCTACTTAAATGAAATAAATATATGATTATTTCCTCAAAAATTAGATTTTTCATGAAATGTCTAGTCCATAAAATCAAGCATTGATTCTTTTCAATGAAACGTTCAAAATATTGAATTATTTATGTAACAATTATTTTGCATTAATACTGCCAGATAGAGGTGCTAAAATCAATGCAAATGTTGTTATCAGTTAGTATATTAACGCTTCAATCTAATGCTCAACAAGTTTTTCATGTTTCCTTCTATCACAAAAGTATGTAGAAAACTGGGGTAGCCGTGAACAATGGGTCGTCAGAAGTAAGGCCAGGTTTATCTAAAAGTACAAAAGTTTGTAGTCAAGGGAGGCAACTTATGACTCAATAATGGGATGACACTGAATAAGCATAATTGCAAGTAAAAGAGTAATCAAGGGAACGAAGATTGTTGCGGAAATCAAATACAAAAAATACCAGATAAATAATATTGTAAATTTTGATATGCTGTACATATTTTAAGGAGTAACCTCTCATCAGCAGTCTTGAAATCAAATATGTATAAAGGTTATAATCAGAATGTTAATAGTATACAAGAAAAACCCAAGACCAAAAATATAGAAAGAGGAAGCCAAATCAATCACCGAGAGGTTTTACCATATGCAGTGCAAGGAAAGACGCACACGGTGTTTTACTTATTTTTAAATCATATTCCCTTTTAGCCTTATTAATGCACGATATTCTGGAATTAATTTGTAGGTAGGTGTTTTAATTGTTGTTTGTTTTCAGACTTGTTATTATAATTATAATGCTTTTATTCCTTTTATTACTCCAAAAGACAAAACGAACATGGTTTTGAGATAAGTCTTTATTCAATTCATTTTCCATCCTTTTGTTGGTGCAAAATAAATCAAAATTATAGACATAAATTGCCAGGAATTATATTGCTACTTTCAAGTACTGTAGTAACAAACAAAAATTCTATTAAAATGAGTAAAATTATTTACAATTTGGTTTAAGACCTTCTAGGAAAGTAAATGAAGATATGGCATGTAATTCAAACAGTGTTTCCTCGTTCTTATTACAGATGCATAAACATTTAATCAATTATTTATTGTTGATATTCGAATTTTGCTGTGTATTACATTTGTAATTAGGTCGCAAGTTCATCAATAACAAATTAGTAAGTACACAAAAGGTGGAATGATAACCAGATAAAAACTGTATTCGTATTATCAAATATCATTGCAAATGAAATTGAAGTATCAATCTTTGTAAAAATCGTGCAAATTCCTCAATATGTGATAAGCCAGTATATACTTTGTTTTTTATTATTAACTTTCTTTATAGCTATATATTCTGAAATGTTGAGTTTTTTTTTTTTTATTTCAATCTGTCTGCTTTAAGGATATAAATCACTCGAAAATCCGAGGGTTTGTTTTGTTTTTCCGTGGCAATTACACATTTTACAATACGTACTATATAATTAATATCTCATTAGACCAAGGTTGATAGGAAACGCCACGTGGTTATTTCTGTTTTCTATTACATTTAAACAAAATATCAAACAAATAAATACGTAGGCTTTCCAGCCATGTTTAACATTTTGCATGACTGTTAGCTGGAGGGCTATTTATCTGCATTGCAGAAGGAAGATATAAAGATTAAAAAGTAAAATCCGATTCAATTAAAGAAAGACATTTTTGCAATTTTTGCTACGCTTTAATACGTTTCAATGTGTAGCGTCTTAGTAATGACTCATTGACTTCTCTGTCAAGCGAAATGCCGTTTTATTAAATTATTTATACAACAATTAGATCAAATTAATTATATTGGATTAAGGTGCGAAAATCAATGTAGGATGGTGTAATCAGTTTCTATAAAAATGTTGTAAATGGTGAAAAGAAAGGCCACTTCCATATTAACCAGACTATTCAATGCAAAGCAGTTGGTTGTTGATATTATTCAACTAAACGATATTTTGGCCTTAAGGAGGTTCACAAAGGGTAAGGGATATAAATCTAGAAATTAGTGATGTTTCTCTAAAGAGCACTAGTCATATGAAAAGCCACATTTCAATTTTTGTTAACTATGACATTTTAAACAAAAATAATCAAAATTAAGAATATGTAGGATTTCCAACCATGAATCTCATTTTGCATGATTCTTAGCTGGAGTGCTACTTAAATGACATTCAATTAAAATGTAAAATGTTAATCTTTCAGAACAATATATATTCACAATGGTCGAGAACTTTCATCTCTTTAATTGTCGGTGAATATTGTGTTAAAAATGCGTTCTTCTAATAATGCAATAACATAACAGCCTTCAATCATGACACACCGTTTTACAAACATGCGTTGTAAGTCTGATATAAGATTCTATCTATAATTAACTGATAACGGATAAGGAAATACAATGTCAAGTCAATAATACAAAGATAACATGACTGTATTCGGTCAACATGGATACGACATAAAAGTTAATCACCGGCATTAGCTGTTCATCTGTATCATAATTTACCTGGAAATCTACGCCTATGGCTTATGCCTTTAATTTCAATGGGATTCAAGAGTAATAAATTGAACCATTAAAACATTCGTCAACAAAATACAAGTTTGACTTTTTACGAGCAACTCGGCGGGTGTTTCTAGAATAGCAGAGGACGCTTACCCTACCGGTGCACCTGGTTCATGCTCCCAGTTTTTAGTGGAGTTCGAGTTGCTAATTTGCTTTTGTTACTTTGTATGTATGATTTTAGTTACTTTGTGTTCCTTGTTGTGAATGTCTCTTTTCCATGTCTGGTGTTTGTCCCTGAATTACATTCTTTTGATTACCGCTATAACCTTGGTTCTCTTGATTACTCTTTTGAAGAATAAGGATAGTAATAGTTTATTAAATATACTTTTACTGTCTTAAAAGTACACAATCAAAGGCACAATACATAAGAATCATATGTTTCAAAAAATATTTGAAAGTCATATGCTCCAGTACATATTCAAAAATCATATGTAATCAAACCGATATTCATAAGTGATTATCAGATGATATGATACTGATTTGTAAATGATCGTATGATTATGATATGTTAATTATCACTTGATCATAATAAGTAAATTATCATATCATTGTAATATGTATATCATAGGAATCGAACACCATACTAAGAAAGAATAGTTAAGCGAACCAATATTCTAGCGGAAATCGAACGAATGTAATCCAGAAATGGAAATATCCACATACGACAAAGAACATATAACCAAAATAATACATACGAAGTAACAAAAGTAAATAAGCAACTCGGACTCCACTAAAAACTGGGAGCATGGAGTTGTTGCGTCCTCTGATTTTCTTTAAACATCCACTGAGTAGACAAAAAAACGTCTGTAGTGATGACTTCAATTTTGTAGCAACATAACCCTATTCGAGAAGCCTAATTTTAAGAAGTCTAGCTGGATACAAAAAGTATGTGTAGTTATCGCAAGCTCTGGCATAACGTTTGAGTTGTGACATGAAAACTCTATACGTAGGTGCTGAAGCAATTTTGCCATAGATGCAAGAAAAGTTGATAATACGGCATGAAAAGTCATCGCATTTGTTCTATAGATTGGTCAATAGTTTTGCTTTAGCATCGATATCTAAGTGAAGGTCAAGATATGAGGTTGTAGTATCATTTATCTAAAGTTCGTTTAGCTAGATGCGATACATAAAATCCCCGAAACTAAGATGTTTTTATAATACGTCAATATAGCGGAAAATGAGATTAAATGATCTAGCTAAACGCTGCTCCTTCTTTTGGATCAGGTCAGCTATTACGCCAGCTTCATAATAGTGAAGGAAAAGGTCAGCAAGTAGAGGAGCACAATTTGTTCCCATTGAAAGGTTTGTTGAAAGACGCCTCCACTACACTAGAAAATATGTTGTCAATTAAAAAATCCAACATTTTGAACATGTTCTTCGGTATATTGAAATATGATTTGGAATTATTTAACAAAAGATGAGGAATCTCTACCAAAAACTACATATTTGTATCTATGTGTACCGTCTTTTTTGAAGTAACAACGATGAAGAATGCTTTTGAGTCGGGGAATTCTAACTGATATGGGTAATAGAAGTATAAAGAGAAATATCTTTAAATGAGCAAAACCCATGCATTCTTCATCATATATGTTCTAGCCTTTCAATACAAGTTTACCTGTATTTTCATAAAACAACAAAAGAACACACCCTCTACTCAGGCAACGGTTCGTTCTCTTACTGTTGTTTATTAGCTTTAACAGCTTTACATGGAAATAGAGCTTTTTTCAAATTCCCAACTTGACTTTTATAACATTTCAAGGAAAGGGAAGTAACTCTCCAACACGAGAGACTGGTTTACTTTATGATTGGAGCCATTGACAGCAATATACTTCAAGTTTGAATATCTGATTTGTTGTAGCTGCGGTAAGTACTTGGATACTTTTAAATAAATCATTTTCAACCATTTAACTTCTACCGAAGCGTAAATATTTTGAGTTTCAAAGACAAATGTTTACTGTTCTTTCTTTTCCCAAGAGACCGCCAACCAGGTTGTCACGTATTGGTGGGTTGCGTCCCTTTGGAAAACTTGCTAAAATTGGCTTGCATTCCGTAAATATGAAAAACGACTAATAAATCAGTTAAATTGAAAGCTATTTATGATCTCTTATCATCATTACGTTGTTGTTTCGAACGTTATCAAGAGGACTGATCGCACCGCATTAAATTCTTTTTATTTATTTGTTTTTTATGTACTTATACATATGAAACTTTTATTGTAATGTTTCTTTAAACATCTAACAAGACAAAAGAGAAACAATTGACACTTTCAATCTGTAATTAAAATTGATACAAAAAACGGCATTATGAATTATTTATAACTGACATTCTTTGCTTTTAAGTCTGTCTATGACATGAAATAAAATACATTAACAACACTGACAAAAGTATCAAACATAAGAGTTTAAAGACTGAGGAAGTGTCTATGGTCTAAATGGTACATAATAAAATCACCAAAAAAAATTATGTACATGTATATTGCTGTTATCATATAGCTTTTAATCTTACACATACTATTCAAGGGCTGAGCATCATATATAAGCCTACATATAAAAATACTGGATGTAAGTAATGTCAACTTATTGACAAATGTGGATCATGGATGATAATGAAAACAAACAATTGAAGAAAGTATTTTAATTCAATATAAATGTTTTTGAAAAAAGAATTCCAAACCACATGCTTTTATCTGGTTATGACTCGCTGCTAAATAGTAGACAGCTATCAATGTTTTGGCTTTCTTGTCCGAAAGATTCATGATAGCAACCCTGATTGAGTTTCGTCCCACTATATTGGAAAAAGAAGGTATTGTGAGCATACTACTGTGAAAATCGTGGAATACCAATTTCCAAGGTTTTCTTGGATAGACAAAACAACGAAATTTGGTTCCCAACTAAAATGAAATTTCCTTTGATGTGTATACTGAAAACCTCAAAACCACAAACTTGTGTTTCTTCCCTAATCCACGAAAATTGGTATAAACGAATTACAGTACTTTCACAGAGCTGTTGCATATCATGTTTTAATTGAACAGACCACTTAATATTTTCAGACAAAACGTCATTCCTATAAATGACTTCTTTGTAGTGTTCATGCTGTCAAAGTCCTAATGTAAGGCTAGATATCTATATATCAATAATTGGTGACGCAATTTATTATTGATAACAAACCTGCACCCTACACACTTTGTAACAAAATAGCTTTGACAATATGCACAGAGGCAGGAATCGTTATATCCAAGATGATTAGATATTTCTTTGTGATGTTTAAACAGAAATCAATGACCATACAACAGAAGACAGCATAATTTTAAAAAGACCAAAATGAACTTCATTGCATGATGTAATGCATTAGTCGTTCGTTGATTACCTACCGATTAAGCCGACGTCGTACGTGCGAAGAGAAACGTAGAAGAAAATTCCCACAGTTTTTTTATACAAATTAGGTAGGTAAAAATGAATAAAAACAATGCTATACTGGAGTTGCGAGTATTTATTGAGGTTATATTTTTTTCAGGAAATATAAGTTACACATTATTAAACAGAATTTTGAATTTGGCCAGCTTATAACATATAATGAAAGGTGTTAGTGTTGTAAAAGTTAATTCCGAAAATGATGTCATGATCTGTCCGACTTTGTTTTGTAGTTTACTACCAATTACTTCCGTTGGGCTAGTGGTGCATTGCAGAATATTCCCAGGTTTCGTCGAGATCCGACGTCTTCTGAGAGAGGCCAGTCTGCCAACCTATTAGATTGTCATACAGTATTCATCCTTAGATAGGTATGTTTGTATGTCTATAAGGTGTACCACATTAGTTTAGATATACAAAGTCAGAGCGGTATACTAGTAATGCCAATGTAAAGTTTTTTATATTGACTTTTTATGATCAACTAGGTGTTTCTAGAAAAGCAGACAATGCTTACTGTACAAGTGTACCTGGTCCATGTTCTCTGTTTTAGTGGAGTCCAAGTTGCCCATTTGCCTTTGTTACTTTGTATTATTTTAGATACTGTATGCTCTTTGTTGTGTTTGTCTGCTTTCCATGTCTGGTCTTTGTCCCTGGATAACATTTTTTTTATTTCCGCTAAAATGCGTTCCTTCGACTACTCTTTCAGGTATTTGCGGCAGTATTTTCTTTATTTTCTTTAAGAGGAATTGACGATAGAAAAGACAGATCAGGGCCTTAGCATCAATGGGACAATAAAGTATAGTAATTGGAAGAAAATTGGAAAACTGGAATTGATCATGAAAGTATGTGTCGTGAGTCCTAAGTATCCTCTTATTTACGTTCATTATATATAGGCTTTTCAATTTTTTTTTCAAAAGTACAAAAACGTGGGCGGAATGTATCCAATGTCATTAAAAAATGTTTTTATATTTTGTTTTCGTTTTTCGATTTTAAAATTAGTTCTTAGAATTTAAAATTCTGTCATGTTCAATTCTTGTTTATTTTGCTGTTATTGTTTGGAGCTATAGTTTGATACTTTAAACCGAATTCATGACAATATTAATTTTCAACACAGATTTCATGAACGCTTTAAAGCAGTAGACGTGTAGGAATCCGTAAAGTAAATAAAGGGCGCTGTTGATATCTCCTTTAGTAAAACACATTATTCTGATGCTTGAAAATTAAGTTCCTGAAACTTTTGATGCAATGTAATTTTTTTTTCAAATCGTGAAAACGTATTTACTTAATGTAATTTTTTTTAAATTCATATTAATTTGAAATATGTATTCGCTAGAATATTGGTTCCCTTGATTTCTCTTTCAAAAGTTTGAATTCATAATTATCTCTGAAACATGTTTGTCAGGATTAGGATTTACCTAAGCCCAATTACATATAGTTTTCATTAATTTCACACATTTGAATACATACAAATTTCAGAAATATTTGTAAGTTTCATAATGAGTTAAGAAGTTAAATATCGTAAAATATCAAATGAATTTATTCTATTTTAACATCATAACAAACGACCCCCGGCGAGATTGATATGATTTCGTAACTTAATAATGCGCGTTACTGATATGCCACATTCGATTTTCACGAATTATAAAACCTTTTTCTCTATTATGCATCTGGCCTTTTGACATACGGTATCTACCATGGCAGAAATTTTATCGACAGTCCGTCTAACTACTTCACCAGTTTCTTTTATAGGAGATCAACGTAAGAAACCTCAGAACGTTGCTTTCGACCAATAGGGCTTTATTGACAGTGCCACACAAACGATATAACAACTAATCACAACAACGTATCACAAGTGTATGTAACATCCTCCTATGATATGATTTCGCCAAATACCTAGCCGTCCACGAGGTAGATAAAACGACCAATTCATAGAGAATTTTAAATTTATATATATTAAATATTCCATACCTTCTGGTATTATATACCATTTATTACTTTTCCTACGTTTCACCAATGTTATCAATCATTTCAATCTAATTATTTCAATCATTGGTAATAATAAATAATTGAAACCATCCTGATGATATCAATTATATCTTTGAAAAGGTAAACGCAATCGATGATGGTGATGTTTACCACATAGAGGTTCTAGTAACGTGTAAACATTTAACACAAGTCTTAGATCTGATCTACAATTTTTACTGCTTTCTTCGTGCTTTTCAATCTTATGAAATAACAACATTGTGTAATCTGAATTCTATAATTTAACTCTGGAAAGCAACAAAAACCGTATGTCATATCTACATAAAACCACATACCAAATATAATAGGAGACTATCCAGTGGAATTCGATATAATTCAACAACATCCAGACGGACAGACGGACGTATGGTGGACAATGTGATTTCATTATACAAAACGTAATTATTCGTTAATTACAGAGTTAAACAGTGAATTACATAACGTAGTTTACAGTCATAACATATTAGAATCATGCTTTCATATCAATCTATTGTTTTACTTTTCCTTTGAGTAAGATAAGAAACGGACGTATAATCGATAATTGCCTTTATTTCAATACAGGAAAAGAAATGATTGGAAATTGAGCTAACTTGTCAGATAAAAGCAAATTCTCCCTTTTAAATTACTTAATGTATAGGCTAGATATCTCAGTAAAGTAGAAATTTGACGTATTTGAATAATTAAATGAAGTGAAGTGTATGTATAAATATATAGCATATGATAGATAAGATTTAGTAATAAAAACATATAAAATTCGAAAGTTAGAAAAAATTAAGCGCGATGAATTGGATATTTCTCAAGAAAACAAAATCTTTTATTTGCTTTTCCAACAAGATTAAAGGCATGATAGTCATGTTTTTTCAATCAAACACGAATTTGAAGCAAAAAATTAAAGAAAAATTTATAATGTTAGTTGGCTTGCATCGGTTGATTGGTTCAGTATAGTAGCAATGCACTATAGTCAATCTTGTTTACATTACATTTGCTTTTTAAAGTTACAAAAGAGAGCGCAAAATCTGTTGAGTCCAATGAATAAAAAATAAAATAAATAATAACTCATCTGTTCAATAGCATTCAGAATACACTTTTCTACTTGAACATTTTTAAAGTTCATACGGCATTATGTTACCAAGTTACGGGACTGCCTCTTACCATTAGTCAAAAGTATCGTTAAGTTATTCTAAACGTAATGTCCTAACTAATTTTTCCAGATCTTTAACACGACCAAGTAATTTCCCCCACAATGCATTAGAATATGGACTTTATCAAGCCAGATAACGAATACTACTAAAATCGGTTTATAACAGAAAATAAGGTGGATATACCAGATTTTACACATCATCCGTTGTTAATTATGTTTCCCACACTCGAGTGCAAGTGTTTAAAATTGAAAATTTAACTGTTTGAAGTGAAAAAAGATTTAAACACGAAATTCTTTTTTCAGATTTTGATTCCCTGTTCATTTTATTTTCCTTCGCCTAATCTTTGAAACGTCAAAAAAGCTGTGGTTAATGTGAGTAACTAATAAATTTTTTTTTATATTGACATCACAATGAATACAATACAATTAATTTATCTGCCGGAAACCAAATAATTTCTAGAAAGTATAATAATTTATTCACAAAGGTTGGGAGACATGAAATTTAAAGTATCACAGCCTTGTGAGATCTATCTTAGCAACAAACATTCCATAGTTTGGTTTGATTTCACTCTGTTTCAAATGAAAGCTAGATATGCTTTGGTGAATTTGAATATGATACAAACATATCACTGATTTCAAGAGTTACGTCCCTTACCCTAGGTCTACCTACGTAAACCGTTATATGCTAAAATACTTAGTGTTGACCTAATAAGGGGTGTTAAGAAATGGCAACGTGTTCAATAATTATTTACTACTGCGTTTTCCCTTGTCTTATTTTAGTGTCAATCTAGTACCGTCATGGAAAATATTGTAGGTTAGTAAATATAAGGACTGCTATTAAAACGAGGATTTTACATTTTGATTAAATTTATTTCGAAGTACGACTGCTTTATAAATTTAATTATTTGATTTTTAGTACTTTTGCTTGGTGTTTCTATGTAATATAGCTGTATTAAGTTATAGCTGATATTTCAATAAAAAATTTATTCTATGTCGTTTTTAATTAAATCCTTTGTAATATGTAATCAATATACTACCATATTAATAAGACTTGAGGTACGTAGCAAATTAAATAAGTCGTCTTGCAAGACATTATTTTCTGACAAAGTATATGTTGACATCTTTTTTTGTAAATACTGCACTAAATAAGTATTTCTCGTCATTATAGGGAAAAAAGGACCAGATGCTAAAGCAATTAAAATATGATCATAAAACACCAAGTATAAGTTTTTTGTAAGAATCATGCGAAATGGAAAACAGCATAAACTTGCATGTCAAAAAAATACCGATCTGACAATAACATTTCACTCACAGATATTTTTGTGATCCCTGTATCGCTGAATTTGATCAGAACCTTTTCAATAGAAGTTAAAAAAATTAGTTTTTGACAGCTATCTGCCCTTTAAATTTGTTTTTTGTAGTGCATTTCAATGAAAGTAATACCTGTATGTACTAAAGTAATATGTTAAATCTTGTCTTTTTCCTTTGTTTGATGTTGCAAAAAGTCAACCGAAACTTTCAAAATAGTTTTCTTCCATATTTCACCAAATGCCGGATTTCTGATATGTCGACTTTAATGATGGGTAGCAAATTTTGTCCCAAATGATTATAACAAGTTCAATTATTTTTCAATATTATTCCATTTCATCTTTTGTAAATTTCAATTTCAATTTTAAAACATTTTTTTAAAGTTCATTTTACGAATCTCACATGTTTCCTCGCGAATTGAACAACTATAATTTGTTGCAAACATCTCGTGAAGTTCATATGAAATCAGTCGTCACGGGCATTTTATGTGAATTAAGGCATGAAGTTCACTTGAAGTTGATTTTAAATGCAAATCACGTTAATTTTATGTAAAACTTTCAGGAAATATTCAAATAAAAACGGACCAGAGGAAAGCCGATTTATAATTTTAAAAAGTCAATATTTTGACAAAAGAAAGTACAAAGATAATAAAACTGGTAATTGTCATCCAAAAGTGATATGAAATTATTTCAATATAATAAACCCAAAATGATGCTATGAAAATGATCAATTATTCGTCAAACTAGGTACTAGAATTTAAGTTATTTTCCAATTACAGTTTGTGTAGTTAAAAGTACCTGCTTCTAACCAGCTATAACAGCGCACTGACTTGATATAAATCCGATATACGGATAAGGATGAAAGTTTTGAAAAATTTAAGAGAGTGTACTGAGCTTGTTGACAAGTTGGGCCGTTTTCATGTATGCATATATAAGTTTATAATTTTGTGAAGAAGTTATGAAAAAAATATTTAGAAGGGATGACTTCATGACAATGTAACAAATGTCGGAACAAAAAGACAAAAAAATGAAAGCATATACAGGCAAATGTACCACAAAAGAGAATCAGATGGTTTGCATCATATGATTATCATTTGAATCGAGCACCATATGATAATCATTTGTTTCAGTTAACATATGATAATCGCATGGTTTTTCACAAAAATGTGATTATCATATGTTTTCAAGCCCATATTAACATATGAGAATGTTAAATATCACATGATTGTCATATAATTGCCATATGATTATCATATGAATCGAGCACTGTATGATTATCATATGTTGCACATTTGGCTGTGTACAGTCAGTGAATGTCGATTGCGCTAGAACTCTAACAAATAGGCTTCTGTAACAGGGTTATGTTGCTACAAGATTGAAGTCATCACTACAGACGTTTTATGGTCGTCATCATGAACTCGTGGATCGTTATGGTGTATCCATCTGCACCATAATAACAGATTTATTCAACGGGTCATATTTTTCCTTTCCTCGTTTCTGTACTCCGGACTTGAGATTTCATGAGCAACTCGGCGGGTGTTTCTAGAAAAGCAGAGGACGCTTACCATACCGGTGCACCTGGTCCATGCTCCCAGTTTTTATTGGAGTCCAAGTTGCTCATTTGTTTTTGTTACTTTGTATGTATGATTTTAGTTACTCTATGTTCTTTGTTGTGTATGTCTGTTTTTCATGTCTGGTGTTTGTCCCTGGATTACATTCTTTTGATTACCGCTATAACCTTGGTTCCCTTGATTACGCTTAAATACAACGGTATAAGAACAAGATACATTACATGCAATAATAATTTTTTATATAACAATTTGTATGGCAAAATTACAAATATAAACTGTAAAAAACCTTCTACAAAGGAAGATACTTGGTAGGAAAATTCTTTCAAACGGGGAGATATTTATAGAAATGTTAGGGTTTTTTTTAATAATAACAGAAAAAGTGATTCCCGATTTTCTTTTTGAAATATGAAATAATGTTAGTGAATTGTTCTTTATATATAATTTTATAAGAAATCTGACATTCCAGTTTTTTGAAAAGTATATGAAATTTCCCGAGAAAATCTATACAAAAATGTTGTCAAAAAGATGCCTTTTTCAAGGCTCAATTTTTTCGAAATCAAGTTCGGTGACCTATGTTTTTTACATTTAAATTCTATAGAGTATGTTCATTCAAGGTCATTTTCGAGAAAAACTTAAACAATATATCGACTAGAAATATTAAGTAATGATCTACCTTAGGAACAATAACTTCTAAACAGCATTTGAAAATAAAGTTTCAATGCCGTCATATCCGAAGAAACGAGTGTTTAAACTAAATGAAAATATTGCACAGCACAGATATTATTTAAACATTCATAACTTTCTACAGTAATAATAATAATAAGACTATGCTCTATTAATATTCAAAATAAGATTCATTTTGACTTTCATTTTTAAACATAAGTTAACATTATACAATATTCGCATCATGGTTTCTGGTCCTTCATGATAATATTTGGGCATAACAAATACTCCTTTTTTATGTATATCTTTTTTATTTTTTTCTTTTACATCTTGGAATAAAGTGTCACTTCATGAATACTGCAATATCTTCATGGAATCATAAAGGAATATGATAAAAGTAATATTTAATGAAAAGAACGAATTCACCTACAGCAACGCAAAATAAATTCAACAATTAATCATAAACAGATACATGTATTCAATGTTGTATAAGAATATTTTTACTGCAAGACAAGAGTAGAAAACAAATAATCAGATCCAGTTTCATGGACACTAACCCGTTTTAAGCCAAATGTGAAACCAACCTATTAAAGAAACACCTCCCTTGTAGACAAAAGCGTCAATAATAATAATGATAAATGCTACATGGAGATAATTAATTTTCTGTAGCGTCTTAGAAAAAGCCCTTCCCGTAAAAAAACAGACTTAGATCAATGATCGGTGTATTTTCATTTTTCAATCTACAAAGTTACCTATTATAATAGATATATAATAATAGATACAAAACATACTTTAAAGTTTAGAAATCCTAGAGCCAAGAAATTCATTTTGGTATGAAATGATGTTTGATGGTAATAAAACACTGCTAAGAAATAACAAGAAAAAGAGGGACATATGCTCACAGATTTACTTATGGTTGTAGTATTTCACTAAGTATGTTGACATTCTTTACGTTGAGTATTTAATACATAGTAAAACGTAAACCAATAAATGGCGTTGTTGTCAAGTGTAAATATTTGTCAGCAACATAATATTTCATTAATGCTGTAATTTTACAATCGAAAATGTATATTTATGAAGACTTAGGACCATGTGTTTCCTTATTACTTTTATGGGATGCATTCAACTTATAATATGTAATTCATCGCCTCATGGTTAAACAGATACATTTGTATATTAAGCAGTGCAAATTTGAAAAATAAATAAGTGACTAATGTCGACAGTGGTTTTTCTTTTCTTTTTACACTAAAATCTGGGTCTCACTATCTGTGGTCTATTACGTTTACTTTGTATTTCATTCGTATTTAGTTCATTTTACCCTTTAAATGTGGCTTTTGTTCACTTTTATATTATCCATGCTGATTATTTCTGTATTTGAAATGTTTTTTATTCATTTGATGGTGGCAATAAAAATGAAAAAGTAGAGATACAATTAACATGATACACGTGTACCAAACACTTTCACGTTTACCTTTCTACTTTCTGATAATACAATATGACAATCACTGTCAACAATTTGTGAACGACATTAATAAGAAAAAAGTATTAAGATGAAATAAAAATAACAGTCCGATGTACTAAGAAACACAAATTGATTTAGTAACAATATTTTCACTTATTAAACAAATGCAAAAAAATGACCATAGAACAATAGCAACCAAAATGACCATAGAAAGAATAATCAAGGGAACCAAGATTATACCGGTAATCAAAATCTTTGTGCAGGAACAAAAACCAGACATGGAAAAATAGACATACACAGCAAAGAACATAAATTAACTAAAGTCATACATACAAAGTAACAAAAGCATGAATGAGCAACTCGGACTCCACTAAATACTGGGAGTATGGATCAGGTGCACTGGTAGGGTAAGCGTCCTCTGCTTTTCTAGAAACACTGATAGCAATCAAAATGACCATAGAACGGTAGCAATCAATGTATGCATTACAAACAAATCTTTTCATATAACGTTGACTTTCAAGTGACACAAACACATAAGAGACATAACAAATACCAATACTAATATCTGTCTCCTAATATTTAGTAGATGTTGACAACATTCCCGTTACGGATTTTATTGGACGACATATAATGTTATATAGCTTTTCTTTCTTCCGATCGACGTTATGTTTCTAATTTTGATGGCACTTGCAATGAAACCGTTAGCGTCAAGGCGGCGGTTATATTTTGATATAAAACGCAACAGCTACTGTGTTGCTAGTGAAAAAGATTTTACAAACTATGAAAATTGAGTATTGTAAAAAAATATACCTCATTCTTTAATTTCGGTGCTACTTGTATGTAAATTACATTCAACTTCATTGATAATGTACCTTTATACTGTTTCACCGCTGGATCTCGACGAACGGGAATATGCAACGGACATATGCAACACTCATCATACCAAATGACTTGCGTCTGCGTTCAAATTTCAAACAACCACATGTCATGTTTTGACAGTGGATGTACGTATGTAGGACGTCGAAGAGACATTTTATGTGACTTGATAGAATCATTTTTTCCTTCATTATCTTTATTTGTGGCAAGTGTTTCGCCAATTATTATAAGGTACAGTCGATTCAACATTCTGGGTTTTCCAACATATCAATTATAATTGTTGAATCAGATATAATAAGGTATATTTATACTTGTTACCGTTCCTGATAAATTGAATTAGTAGGTGGAAAACAGCTCAGTAATGTCAGGTATTTCCTCCAACAATCAGGAAATGGTTTTGTCAATTCACCTACTGAATATCATGAAAAATCTACAATATTTCTTATTCTTTATCATGAAGGCGTCATTTGGAACGAAACAAAATGTTTCCAAACATAGTAATTCTGTAGACAATAATTTTAACGACTTGGATCACGAACGGGAACATTGAAAAGCAACTATCATTAAACATTGACTCCTTCGCATCCAGGGATTGTGTGAATACATACAAAAAACTCCCATTATTCAAATTAAATACTTATAAATAAAATATTCTCTATCTTGAACAATATCACGATTTATTTATTGCAAGTACCAGCCATATGCACCTCGACAATTGTCTCTTAATAACTGAATAAATAGGTTGGTAAAAACTATACATACAAATGCAACGGTAGAAGCCTATAATATTAGCTGCAATTGTAGAAAAGGACTAAATGGAAAAAAAACAGCTAAGTAATGTACTAACATCGTTAATCATAGAACAGAAAGTATTTAAAGGGTTATATGTATATAAAGATAGTGTTGCAGAACGTTTAACACAATCAAGACTAATGTGTAGCGACGTATTTCCTTGTATTTTTACCGAATAGTTACAAAAGATCTCCATGACAGATAAACGGACTCAGCTTACTATTAAGTCTGTGTCATTTTTTTTATTTATTTGTAAAACTTTTAAAGCATCCTGATCAATTACTTCCAGAACATATAATTCACAGACATAAAAGCATGTCACTTTCAACGTTTTGTTTATGAATCTTTTATATTTCATTGCTGATACTGTCAGATGCATTGTCGAATAATCACATGATTGAACAAACTGGCAACAAAACCATGATAAATGATATTATTTTATTTCTAGACAAAAGGGGTGTCTGTTTATAAATAAAGTACATATCCTTCTTTACATGAGTATCCGTATCATTTTAATGTAAAATAATAATGTTACAAACATTGTGGTAAGAAAAACGAACTCTGATCCCTTCATTAAATCTACTTCTTGTAAAAGAAACCCATTCTGTGTAATACATTTGTAGGTTTCAATCCGGGCATTATTTACATCAAATGTTTAAGTTCTCGCCTTATATTTCCGGTCGGAAAAAATATTACATGAGATCATTCTAAAATATATTTTTGCCGTTGACTGAAATTTAATTTGTAACACGGCAAATAGCCTTCAAATGGAATTATTGTAATGCCTGAAATGATTTTGTAGAATTACTCCATAAAAAGACCTCTTGATAGGTAGAAGACATTTTATTACTTACAAATAAAACAAGAAATAAATGTTTCCCTGTAAAGGAATTTTACGTCATAAATGAAAAATATATTAATATTTTTTATATCTCTATATTTTTATTATTTCTTTTGCTTTTCCTTTGCGTGCATAGTTTTGCTTCGTTTGTTTGTGTTACTTTTTCTTTTGCCAGTATTATTGTTATATCTTATTATTATTAGTTTTTTAACCTTTTCTTCTGATTTGTTTACCTACTTATATTTTATTTTCTTTATCATTGTAAACTAGTTGTTTTTAATTTCAGCGAGTACGTCACTTTAAGAAGTTCATATCTCAGTTTACTTTAGCTATATAAAGAAAAAGACGTATGTTAAATGGCTTATGATATTTTAGAGCTTAAGTCAAGTATATTGTTTTAGAAATTCCACAAAACTCTCTTTAAATGTATATTTAATTATTTGAACATATAATGCACACATTTGATCTTTTTTATTTGAGAAATTGAAAGCACATTGTTTAACTGATTCCATATTGTTCAGAGGGTCAAACTTGTTAGACATGTTATAGTTTTTGTCACAACTTTATTCGTTATAACTGTTGCTTAAAGCATAACTTGCATATGTAATTTTGATATATTCATATAGACTCTATACCCATTCTGATTCAATATTCTAATAACCTCTTTAACTGAATGCTACGTTAGCATTTAATGATAGTAAATTATTTCTTTTTGTTACAAAATAGAAAACTAAATCTTGCAGTACTTACAATTTTTTGATTTAGATGATCCAGTTCCCGTTCTGTTACCTTACGTTTCATATCCTCTATCCTTTGTCGTTTAAACTCATTGTACTTGTAATATAAATACATCCCAGGAACAGCTATGGCAGAGATGTGTCGTAAAACAGAGGACGGATGTGGGTCCTCCATTGTCTTGTCACGCTCCCTTCTTCTTAAATTCGGCATTGTTTATCTTTACCAAAGTCCAGATCTTTAAGAACCGAAGTAGTTGAAATCAATTAAAATGACGTCGCTCCAACCAGAGTTAAGCAGCCACGCTTTCGTAGTTCAAACATAAGATAGTAGAATATATAACCTTATAATATCCGGAATCGATCAGTGAAAGGCAATTATGAGAAACAACCAAATTCCAATACAGTTATTGGCATTTCACTTCTGGCTAAAATCAGTTTCTAGAAATCTCCGATCGAGTGTGTCGTCTGCAACATGTATCCCTTCTAGACACAATAACAAACATCTTTTAGTCTGGAATTAAAACATCTAATGCGTAATGCTGCAAGCTTCAGTTGTTAAGATCAATTCGCTGATTTGAAAATCAATAATTCTGTATGCATTACAAAGTCATTACAAAGTCATTTAAATATCAGCTTAACGTTTGGTCGCCAGTGAACTTTCAATGCTCTTGGGTTATGCTATTGGCAGTGGCGTTTACAATAGAACTATTTATTAACTATTTATAAAATGACACAAATAGTTCCCAATGGAAAACGAGACAAATAGTAGGAGTAGATCGTATTGTTTTTTTTTTTTTTCTATTGAACAACTCAGGTTCCGATGAAATAGTTTCGCATATCAAATTGTTTTGGTTTTCCGTATGTTTCTGGCCCTCTTGAATAGTAATATTTAAAAATGCCGACAAACCAACAGACATCAACATTGCATTTAAAATATAAGACATAATGTTTCAGTATACAGTATTTTTTGGGTTTTAACTTAATCTTTATGCGTTTTCAAAATTTCCATGCATAATTTTTCATTTTATTGTCTCGTAGGACAGTGAATTATTCATGCAATACAAATGAACCGTTAGGAATCTGAAAATGAAACGCTTTGTTTTCCACTCATATGTAGAAGTTTTTCAAATGCTTAGATACATGTGTGACTCACTTGGATGTCAATGCTTTAGTAATGTGCAAATTCCTAGCAACTAACACAAAAGATCTGTATACAATGCGTTATAAATATGTCTATATAGTATTGCGCATTATCTTGAAAAATAGAAAGCGTACTTAACATGAATATTTAACTTATTTAAAAAGGATATAGGAAAATTCGATGACAACGGAACGATTAATTAAAGATGTTTTTTTTTTTTTTTCACAACACTAACCGTCTAGTCTCATGCTAGCAAAACTATCTTAATGCCACTGCTGAAAAGCCATATACCATCCCCTCTCAACAGTCAGACATGTCTGTTCGATTTATATTATAGATTTTTGACCAAAATTTGTAGTATTACTAAATTCAATAGCATAAAACACTTACGCTTTCTCCCTTTCTTGATGGAATTTTCAGAGCTAGATTTTGCTTTTTATCTCGTAATTATTATATTTGAGTACTTCTTGTGTGTTATTTACTTATGGATTAAGTTCTTCTTATGTAATTGGTTTAAATGTTGCTGATAAGAAGTAACTTCTTGCAATACGTACATTTTCAATATTTGTATGAGTAGGTTTCATGTATTTGTACGAAATAAAATCCGGTAAGGGCACAATAAAAACTAGAAAGTCTAAAGTGGTGAAACAGAAATGGAAATGGTCGAAACAGTAAAGTTATGAATGGACAGAAATCACAAATAAATACCCAAACTAATAACATCGGTTAATAACCGGTGCACCTGGTTCATGCTCCCATTCGTTGTTGTGTATGTCTGTTTTCCATGTCTGGTCTTTGTCCCTGGATTACATTCTTTTGATTTCCGCTCGAATCTTGGTTTCCTTGATTGCTCTTTGCTAAAGAACCTATTGAGGTGATCTAAAACATGTAAAATATAGACAAATATCTCACAAGACACAAGATTGTTCATGTGAAATTCATGTAGAACTGCATTTCACATTATCTTCATTTGATTTCTGAAATCAATGAATATGAAATGTAACAATTGTCGACACGGTTATAATAAACGTTGAATTATATTACTGTTTAGGCACTATTCATGTGCTCCATTATAATAACATGACACCTCCCTCGTCAGCTTACAGCTGGAGAAACGACGTAATTAAAGATACGGATGAAACAAAAGCAGTTGGAATTTTGTTTCAATGGAACGCTTTACCTATTCAAGAAAAATTGTTTGTAGCTTGGTATGATTAAATCTATATAGGTATTTTACACCTTCACACATTATAGACGTAAGTTAAAGATCTTAGACAGGGTTCCTATACAAGGACGGCTAGAAGTAACAGAAATAGCACATTAAGTGAAAGGATATACATTACCTGTAATAGAATGAATAATCTAGGGACATGATAGTGTTTAATCGATGGATATGCTGAAGATATTCAATAATTATCTCTAAGGTCAGAAATGTGATGATACATCCTACAAGTACAGAAGCAAAAACAACAAAATCTCATTAACTGCAATAACTGAAACTTATAATGACCATAAATCTTGCCTTAAGCAAAACGATGGAAATATTATTATTTTTGATCTATGTCTCTCTAGTTCAAAATTAATTCACATATACTCAGGTACATTGTGCTTGCAATAGGGTAGTTCGGGTTTTTATATATAGTTGTTGTCTTTTTGTTTTGATTTTGTTTGGAGTATTAAAACATTTACATGGCACAATGCCGTTTTTTATATATGTATTGAGGCAATTAACAATATTAATAGATACGAAATGAATTCAAAAGGACACAATCAATAGCAATAATGAGGTTTACCTAACTTAGTCTTCAGGGTCAATTTAATGATAACGCGAACAACGTAGGCATAATACTCCATTACATTAATTATGACACGAACATCGATTATTGAAAAAGCTAATTTATAGTGACAATAAAAAGATGGTTAAAGGCTGATGCTGATGTTTCGGGAAGAATTAATTACAGTTGTAAACATTTATGGCTTATTGTTTATTGGTTAATTTGTATAATGCTTTAACTGGAGTACAAAGCGTATCGATAGAAAAAAAGAGACGGTAAATCATTAGACATTAAGCTAGTTGTAATTATTGTCATTCATTGTGAGGGTATCCACCTTTACCACGACTTTTTTTCGTTAATGATGAGGGTTTCTGCTTTCTACAGTCAGGAAATGTTTGTCAGTAAAGTGTCCTTGTGTAGTTAAATTACATTATAATTTGATTTTAAAGAACTGTCATCGTCATTGACCGTGAATTTTATTACTTTGTTTTCGGGGCCTTCAAGAACTTACTTAAAGGTGTGTTGACACTTATTGCAGGCCTTTTGATGATCTCGGAAAATATTTTCTATTTGTTTTGTATTTAGGTGAAACGCTGTTGCATTTGTTACGTTTCACTGTACCCATTTTTTTTCTATTCATTAGGTCATTATCTTTCGTGTTGAGGATGCCTACCATCAATATGTCAAATTAATGTTCATGGTGAGGGTATCAACCTTTACTACGTTATTTTATCGTTAATTGTGAAGGTGCCTGCCCTCAATGTGCCATTATCGTTCGTGTCGATGGTTTTTGCCATCAATATGTCAAATTAATTTTCATGGTGAGGGTATCAACCTTTACTACGTTATTTTATCGTTAATGGTGAAGATGCCTGCCCTCAATGTGCCATTATCGTTCGTGTTGAGGGTTTTTGCCATCAATATGTCATATCGGTCATGGTGAGGGTTTCTGCCTTCAGTACGTCCTTATCGTTCGTGTTGCCTACCACAACTGTGTCATTATTATCGTTCGTTCCTACCATTATTTTTTTCATTATGATCATTTGTGATGAAGGTTTTTACCTTGAATATGCCATTTTTGACTTTTGCGGGGAGGGTATCATTTGGTATTGATATTATGTAAAGTCTACCTTGGCAGACTTTCATTACGTTTACTTTGCATTAAGTTTCATTTTAAATGTGGCTATTTTCACTTTTTTTATTATCAATATCCTGTTTTGTTTTCGCTACGTAATGATTTTACCAACTTTGCCTGACTGTTTATTTCGTAAAATAAGTTAATCAGAATGAGAGCAGGGGATGAAGCGTGCAACAAAACAAGAATTATCCCACCATATCGGCGAGATGTGATCATTTTTCAACTATTTATTCAATTGTGCCAATTGTTTTTGACTGGAAAACGTAAGTATTCTCTCTCAAACCGTAGGTAAGAAAATTGGGTACAGCTAAAATATAGGAATTTTCTTCTCTCCTTAGTGAAAAAAAAATAAATATTTCATTCTTCCTTTTTAGCGAGTTATGAATTGTATAAAACTCTTTTATTATAAGAAAGCATCGTTTTTCTCTACAAAAAAAACATACGAACTCATACCGAAAAAGAAAACTATCATATTCTTCAAACAAAAACCCTGAAACCATGAAATTAAGCGAATTATGTACAATATACCGAAGGAAGTGTTAAGTTGGTCTTGTTGATTTTGCTTTCAGTGAATAAACTTTTAAGAAGCTTTCCAATGTGACACAAAACATTGAACTACAGCATTACGTAACAATTGTTTTAACGTATATGTGCATGCTTACTTTAATGCATATTGATTTATATTGACAGACGAAACAAAAAAAGGAATTTTAAAATGATAGCCTAGACATTAGAAATGAAAGTGTGCTTTCTTCCACTCAAACTAGCCTGGCTTGTCCATCAATCAATGACACTAACCAATACTTTATTTACAGAATAAAGCTATAATCACTGTCACCGTCTTGGACATCAGAAAATACAATATCAGCGATATATCACGCTATGTTACAATGGTATTGTCAGTTGAAGCGCTTAATTTTCACTTACTTACCTTACTCAGTCACGGAATCGAATACATCATCATGATTTGGGGTTTTGTGCTTGTCTGGTCATTGTTTATACTGAACAATTTCATCGTGTTCGAGTTTTCGTTGAAACAATTAACCTGAATTTTCAAATTTTATCTATTAGCGTATTTGTACTAAATATGATATGACCGTTATTGTGTTTTTATCTTGAAATTCGCACGCAAACCTTGTTTTACTTCTATATTTTATGACATATTTTCACTAAATCTTGTTGGACGTGTTTTATTGATACTTTTGTTTGAGTGAACAAGGTGTGTTTATCGGTTGCTTTTAGATTTTGAACTCGCTTACAGAAGTCTGTCGATATATCTTGTTGTCTTTGGTCCTATTTGTTAAGGTGTTGTAAATCTGTATCGGTCTCAAAAGTTAAATCCGAATACAACAATTTTTATAGTTTGTTGTTGTATTTTCCCACCACTGTCCCAGGTTGGGGGAGGGTTGAGCGCTCATAAACATGTTTAACCCCGCCACACACTTTATATACTTACCCAAAGCCAGAAAGGTGTAGTCCAGTGGTTGTCTGCGTTTTTTTATATTTTCATTGTTATTTGTTTTATAATTTTTCTATAGATTTTCGTCTTTCATGAATAGTTTCTCTCTATTTATTTTGGGCCTTTTACAGCTTGCTTTATTACCAATTATTGAAAACCGTGTGGTGACCTGTACAAGTTCAATTGTTGCTTTAAAAACAATATAGGGAACCAGGAATCTAGCGGATATGGAACCAGGAATCTAGCGGAAATCAAAAGAATGTAATCCAGGGACAAAGACCAAACATGGAAAACAGATAAATACAAACAAAGGTATCGATTTTTGCCAATCCTTGAAGACAGTGAGGTGACCTGTAGAGGTTTGATTGGCATTCATACTACATCTCCTATTTTTTATATTGGTGGTACGTTTCTGCGTCCTATACATAAGGCTACCCTATGCCTAAGTACAAAGTTTTATGCTATAATTAGCTTTTAAATCAAATAACAAACTTTTTTGACAGTAACTTTATAGTCAAAGCACAGAAAATAACAAAAAATGAAATCACTTAGCACATCCAGATACATGTATTTAAGTTGCATGTGGAATAACTATTTTCTGATTATTGTGTTATTTATTTTATTTATTTATTTATTTATTTATTCATTTATTTTATTTATTTATTTAATGGTCATTATTTGCATCTAGACATTTGTGGATTCAGCAGTACTGGATTAAGACTTTTAAATGTTGAATTTTGTGGGACCTGCAAACAAAAGGAAAACTTGAATCGATGTGATAAAAGTCAACGAGCGAGAAATAAATTATGCATCTCATTTTCACACGTCGAATAACAGGTGCAAAGGTAAGGCTAACATAAAAAAAGACATTTGATGAAAAGTAAGAAAATGTCAGGGGAACAAAAGGAAACGACAATATATAACTTCAATAAAACGTGTCAAATCATTGGATACAAACAGACCTCCAAAGATATCTGATGGAGACGGGTTTTCAGTTTATTAAGGGTACAGTTACGAAAGCTTTTATTGTATTGAATATACAATGTATAAACAACAACACAAGAACAAACTAGTCTGATAATCATTTTGGTCAGGTGGATCAGAGATCCATTTGCGCTATTTTCATCACTCTGCGTCCGTCGTCGTCTTTCGTTTTCTTCTGTCGATAATTCGTTTCATCTGAAGGTCGATTATTACCAAATTGTGGTGGTTAATTAACTTGAGGTTTCTTCTTTAACTAATGTTTCGTTTGTGTATATCAAGTGTAAAACATGGCTGCCATTCCTATTTTTGATTAAAAGGGTCAAGGCACCAATTTCTACATAAATTTCGAAACTACAAAGAAATAAATTTGAAGTCCTTTCTGCAGCTTGAAAGGATTCTTCAAAAGTCTATACCTGGTCGAAATTATATGACGTCGAAGTTAATGCCCTTGAAAAGTCAACATTGACAATTTTGGTTCTTTTTAGCTTATTGCTTAAAAACCGTAATAGATCGATTGAAACTTCTAAATACAAAAATACCAATCATATAAATATTGCAAATATCTGTATGCAGTACACAAGTTTCAATTTTTGAAACGATTAGCATGACAAAACCTACAATTGCATCATCGGGTCAATATCGTGTTACGACAGCTTACCAGAGTTACAGCAGTGATAGGTAGAGGTCAATTTTAAATTTATAAAGTCAGCCTTATTGCAAGGACGATTTGAGTCGTAAAGAGTTCAAGAGTAATCAAGGGAGCCAAGGTTATAGCGGTAATGAAATGAATGCAATCCAGGGACAAAGACCAGATATAGGAAACAGACACACACAACAAAGAACACAAAGCAACAAAAGCAAATGAACAACTAGGACTCCACTAAAAACTGGGAGCATGGACCAGGGGCACCGGTAGGGTAAGCGTCCTCTGCTTTTCTAGAAACACCCGCCGAGTTGCTCATAAATTGTTACGTTAGGGGTAGACAAAAGAGGAAAGGAAAACTATGACGCGTTGAACAAATAAGTTTTCATGGCGCAGATGGATACACTGTAACGATCCACGAGTTCATGATGACGACCATAAAACTTATGTTTGATGTTGTATGACATGTTGATTCGTATGTTGATTTCTTATTAGATTAATTGCCCCTGAGAGTCCAGAAAGATTATTTGTTTTGCTAGGTGATCGAATCAGGTTCTCAAGAGCCTCTCGCCCTTGTATGCAATAAGATGACCATTGATGAACTATAATGCACAAATATGTCAATTGTTGGATTTCTTAGTGAAGGGTTAAATACGTAGTATATGAAAACCAAGGACGCCGAGTCGTCTAATTGCATTATTTAAGCTGTTATCATTGTCGCTATTCGAGACAGTCAGCTGAACTATATCAATGAGCTGTCATAGAAATTAGATGTTCAAAAGTCAGTGGTGGTCGCTAACCTGGGATATTTTAGTACCATTTATAAGGTTTCTGTTTGTTTAAGCTTTTTGTTTTTAATCAAACTTGATTTTTTCTTGTTTCGTCATTATTATACTACAAATGAACGCAAATTACTCTCTCTATCCAATTTTCAATTCAGGAGATCAATGACTCCAAATAATGCCGTAATTAAAAAAACTAAATTGTACCCACGTAAATATCATAATGTTTTGGAGTAGTGTGTCATTTAATGCCATCAATATTACAAGATTAAATAAATTTTTTCAAACAAAATGGACTCTTTCGTGTGAAGTAAACCATTAGTGTATTGGAAATATGTCTGTTTATTTCTTTACGCTATTGACTGTGTTCGTGTTCTATAATTACCTATTTGTTCGTTTTAAAGAGTTGACATTTGCGGTGAAGTACTAATCTTTGTAAAAGTCAGGCAGTTTGAGAATCATGATATGAAATAACCCACCATTATATCATTTTGGTTAATTGAGTTATGATTTCATTCAAATCCACTGAAAGTCAACATTTCAAGGACAGAAAACTTTCTTTTTCTAACAACCTATTGGAGCAAATCCATCGATGCAGAAATTAATATGGTCTTTTCAAGTGGAGAAAACATCCTCGAGTGAAATTATATTGTGAGATCGGTGTGTTTTTGCATTGCATGTTTCTGCTTTTTTTTTCCATTATGTCTGATTCTAATAATAATTCTTACTCACCCTTTTCAGGTAGTTGTTTTGTACGTTATTGATTTATTAATACGGGCAATAAACTCAACTGATTGGGTTTTTTTTCTTTTGTTTATCTTTGATTATTTTAATTAAAGTATTACTTTCACTTGATGTAAGCTAATATAGAATACACTTCAAAATGTGTATTTAGGGCATAGCATTGAACTTTTTTTTATATGCCAGCATTTCTGAATATATATCGTTACTTCAACAAGGTGTGATTTAAGGAGTACATTCTGATTTTGAATAATAGTTGGTTTGTTGGGTAAATTATTTTTCTATCTATTTCTGACATGAAATTACAGTAAATGAAACTATTATTTCTATAGAAAGCTGTTGTTTCAATCACTATTTCTGTCAAGTATTGTTCAGTACCTAGGCAATGGAGCGGGATGCTATCAAGCTGTGAAATTACTCAATGATCATCAGCTTTTTTTTCTCTGTTATAATGATTAGAAGAAACAAAATCTGTAGAACCTATGTTGAAGCTTCCGTGAAAAAAATGTTGAATTACTTTTTTCACATATAAGTAGTTTTGACTTCTTTGTTTGAACTTTTGTCCTTGTACATGTTGTATATTTAACATTTTTACTGCACTATAAGCTGAACTTGTTATGCATTTCAGTTACCTTATTCTTTAACAAGACGGTTCTAATCTCGTTTAACATTTCTTGTTTATATAAATTCATTTTTCCCTAAATTGATAAACAGAATGACGAAACGATATTACCAGCCAGGCATGGATCACGTTTTTAAACGTAATTGTTTTTGAAACAGAATGAAATCAACCTTACTTTGATGCTTACATGAGATTGGTTTAAAATCCTGAATACAAACGTTCCGATGATTTGTAAAAGTTGTGTTCCGTACCCTAGGTCTACTTCCTGAAGACACTGACAACATTTTTATCACTTACTTCTGCATATCAATTTTGCCTTTGGTATAGCATTTCTTGAAAGACAAAGTATCTGTCAAGATAAACTTCGATAACTGTCGAATGAAAATTATTTTAAAATGAAGGAATACTAAGAACCAACAGTCGACAGAAACAATTAAAATTTACTAACTACTTCTTGTTGAGTTTCACGATAATCATAATTCACAAAATACGAGATAAGGAGTATTACTAAAGTATGATGCATGTCTATAAATTTCAAATTCTTTTTCTAGCCTCTTGCAGTTTAATTGTATTTTAAAGAGACAATTCTTTTTTTCTGTGTGGTATTTATCAAATCTTAAATGCAAATGTAATGAATGTAAGCATAAAACAATTCTCAAATTCTAAATTATTTTTTAATTAGGACATCCGGGTATACTAAAATGCCATGATACCACATTAATGTCGTTACATAGTAAAAATGCATGCACTTTTTACTTACTTTGTAACCTTTGTACACTTGGCGCATTAAAATGTAATGACCTTCTCACAATATTTGATTTTTGCAACAGAATGTCATATATGACAATGGAGATCAACAATAAAGACCAATCTAGATGAAATATTAATGTTTCATAGTTATAAAAGATCAAGTTTCGTCTTCGACTAGTTAACCGAGTGAAAATAGCCGTTTTCTTTATTTTGGTCAAAATTTCATAGCTAAGTGTTATAAATATATTGCTTATTAGAAAGTAGAAAGGTATAAAAACTGAATAATTCCTATAGAAAGTTTGAAAAACCGAAGTCTCAACCTTCAAACACCAAGTCATACAAAACAAAGGGACAAACAAACAGATACAAATACATTAAACCCGGCGAATACCTGGGTTGACCAAGCAATCCGAAATTAAAAAAAAAGTTATTGTTTCTTGCAAGACATCCGCTGTACAGCTTGTGGTGGGTTGCGTCTGTGTGAAATTCCTAACGAACCTAATATACGGTAGTTTAGGTTTCACTTACAAAGAATCGTCGTGTTTTGGAGTGCACTAAAGAAAACAAATACGAAATTGTGATAATACATTATTTGTTCTTCAACAGCTTTGTAGCTGTATGTGTTGAACAGCAGGTATGTGGTATGTGTAGGTCCAAAACCAAGTATACGAAAATATCAAAGTAATGACTGATGCTTCATCTGCACAGCAAATTAACGCATTTTGTCGTGGAATAGGTGTAAGAGATTAGATGATGGACTTATTCTTGAAATATGTTGGAATTTCCTCTTTTGGGTTGCGTTGGGTTGTAAAATATTAAAATGATTGGTATAATTACTGTATCTGATGGTAGAAAGTGTGGCTTCGATTTCATTGGCGTTGTTATATTTCTGTAAGAGACATGATAATCCACGATAGGTATAGATGGTGTTGGGATAAGTTGCTAAAGATTTTACAAAATTAGGAAGTAAGTAGGTATTCTTAAGGAATTGTGTCTTTTATAGATTTATACAAACGAAAATTTAATTATAATACTTGGGATATACACGTACAACTAATTTATATAATTCCCATCTTTAAGAGTTTTTTTTTTAAATAATTGTTTTCATCATTCAATTCTTTAAAGAGTAATCAAGGGAACCAAGGTTAAAGCGGTAATCAAAATAATGTAATCCAGGGACAAAGACCAGACATGGAAAACAGACATACACAACAAAGAACATAAAGTAACTAAAATCATACATACAAAGTAACAAAAGCAAATGAGGAACTCGGACTCCACTAAAAACTGGGAGCATGGACCAGGTGCACCGGTAGGGTAAGCGTCCTCTGCATTTCTAGAAACACCTGCCGAGTTGTTTAAAAGCATGTAATATAAGTGTTAATTTCGCTTTCACAACCAATAGATCGATGCCACTGCTTTGAAGCAACGGTCCCCAGGCGTTTTCATCATTTAAATAGTAATAACTTTCTTACTAGATTTATCTCAGATTATTCACCGAAATCGAAATATAACGAAATGCAAAAGCCATAAACACTGATGTTATACTGCTTGTAATCACTTGTTAGATAATTGACGGTGCTGGATTCGGCTTCCCATTTCGATATTTTTGGTTTGAATACAACTTATTTTGGGGATTTATATACCTTCCTAGATATTTAGTTCTAATAATGCTGATGAGAGGTTACTTCCTAAAACTTGTATACAGAATACCAAAATTCGCAATGATGATATGAGTGGTATTTTTTTTTTTTTTTACATTTTCTACGTTGATCGCTAATGCAGTAGAAAGATCAATGATGCAGTTCAGTTCTTTAGGGTCCTATTTCCAATAATAATTAACAATAGAAAGTAAAGCAATGACAGGGAGCACTTAAGAGCCAAATAAAAAAAGGTTACTTTCAATCAAATATCCTCATAGGAATTATGCTGACCAATAGATGTTTTATTTACAGATGGAAATAGATAATAAATGTCATAGACTGGAAGATCAGATATATTTACTAGTGTTATGCCCCGCTTGGACAAACATTATAAATTTATTGTGGTGAACTAATTTTCATATTTTCCAAGTGAAATGTTTCTTTGTTTTTAAGCAAAACTTTGTCTTATTGATGCTATATTAAGAACATAAATATAAATGCCATTATCATGAATATTATATTGAATGGTGAACAAATTATTCCGCTTTAGGTATGTATAAAGGTGGTCATATGTTCTGAAAAATCAACATTTATAGAATGGGTGTTTTATTTTGTTTTCTGTCTATGAAGAATTACGTGGTTAATTACTTCACTTACGGAGTGCACACTAAATAACCTTCGTCGCAGTTATTTTTAAGCGTGCGCGGGCATTAAGATAATGTCAAATAGACAGAAAAGTACGAGAGTAATTCCTTATACATCATTTTAGTATAAAAAAAAATGTAGTGATGTCGTCACAATCACATTAAAAAAGAGATTATGTTCAAAATCCTTTATCCTATCAGTAAGCGTGTTACTTCTGTCATTAAATTATACTTTCCTAGTATATTTCTCTTTGTTTCAAGTCAATTAATTCTCTATTGGTCTCACTTGTAAAACCTAAATTTAACAAACCACTTCGGCTGAAGTGCCTGTACTAAGTCAGGACCATTGCAATACCAGCAACTACGATGGTGTAATATCTATTTTACCAGGTTTATTTTGGACTTGACTTGTTTATGAATCAGATTACTGTTCGGTAATTTTGTTGTTACCCTTATTGTTTCATTCACAGTATTTTGAGATTAACATCTCACACCGATGTTCCACTGTGGAGGCCAAGAGTTCCACTTCCTTAACATTTGGATGAGCGACTACAATCGAACATAAAATAAACATTGACATGAGGACACACATAGTAAAAAACAATGTTGTGAACCAATAGAAAAGCTCAAATTAACGATAAGATATATAACCAGAGTTCCTTCACAACTTCAAAATCTTATTAACTAACTTCTCGACCGATGTGTGAAGGCTCTTTTAAGTGAAAGATTTGTTCTTGTATATTGTAAATCGAAACTCAGCAGAAAACTATTGTTAACAAAGATGAACTTAGTGACATATTTAAAGCAACATCTATGCAAATGTTTTCATAAGCATGGATTAAATTTATAAAATAATGAATACTCTATGTCAAAATACTGTATCACATGCCAAGTAAGTCGTGCACCAACGTTATCCTTCAAGCCACTCTTCTGTGTAATTGTTTAAGTACCAGTTCATATCAAATTCAGACACTGCCAATGGTTCCTGGTGAAGAAAAATCCACCAAACAAATGATGCTTTCAAAGTCTACATATGCTATAATTTCACATAACAACAATCTTTACTGCATTCAGATTTGCACTTTTTAGAAAACCATACATTCATGTCCCACTAAAAGTAAATGAACTCAAATCAAGGACGATAACTCTTGCAAAGTGCAAATTTCATGTACAATATATATATTTTTTATCTTAAAAATGCAACAACCAGATGAAAAACTAAGACTAAGTTACTAAGGTTATGTGATCAGTAACTGTTTCTAAACAAAAAAAATAAAACTAGATTCGATGGGTTTTTGACATGCATGAATCACCTTCTGTTTGATTTTTATAAAGACTGCTACTTAACGGCGCAAGTCATCGGTCTTACACATGCAAAAATGATCTCATCCCCTTAAAGCATCATAATATTTCTTGACTATAATTAATATTTTCCTAGACATTCTTTTTTTTTTAATTTAGTAATGGATTCAATTTAGTATCGTCTGCCATATAGGTAAGAGTAGACAAAATCCATTTTGGATAGATAAATGAATTACCATTCTTTTACTTAGCAGAATATAGTTGAAAACACTTCTAATGGCATGGATATGGGTTGTTAATAGAAAGCAGTTTATGATCCATCATGAGAAATGATAGACACTATAAAATGGAATATTAAAACATTATCGACTTCAATAAATATCACATTATTTCCAAACCATCTAAAATGTACTTAAATAAGGGAACACTTTCATCGAAAGTGAAATTAGAGAAAATCGAAAAGTCTTAATCTAAAAACACGAAAAACTGACATAGATGCATAAACAGTATATTTATATATTAGAGTGAAATTGTTCCGCCAGTTTCTACTACAGAACGGTGGATAAGATTTCTTAGAGACTTTACCTGACACGAACTAAGCGATATACAGTATGATATAACGCATAATCCTGCAGTAAGCAGTTATAGTGTTTTATTTTAATTCTATTAAAATATCATATTTAACTAAGCTAGATAAATATTCATATTGAATTGTATGATAAATTTTGCAAATACTTTATTTTCCTTTTTAGAAGAAGTTTCGTCAGTCAATTAGAAAACATGTTTCACACCTGAAATATTCCTACACATTAGTTTATGCTCTTAGAAATTGAAGGTTTACGGACGCTTGCCCATTCGTTATTTGACATCTCTGTAGATTATTTAAATTGACATGATATAGAATTATTTCATTGTATATCGTTGTTCATTTCGCATGCACTTTATGTATGAAAAATAAACATTAACAACACCAAATGGAAATGAAACACATGCTCTTCATCCAGGAACATAACGCTGGAAAATTGTCTTTCCATTTTATTCTATCCTTCCAAATGTGTAGAGCTTGTCACAAGGTGTATCTAATTTCCTGCAGCTCAGACAGAACGGTTCTCTTCTAGGTGGTACGAGGTCTGCCCTTCTGTCTCTTCCCAGTGGTGTCCAGCATAGAGCTTCATCTCATTTATCCATTGACAATTGGAAAGTATTCAGTTAACTCAATGCCTTTACCAACTGCCTTTTTCGACGAAGTTATATTCCATTTTCACCAGCTTATAGATTTTTTATCTCACAATACAATCTTTCTGATAGATATTGTAACCAGCTCATCGATGTTCTGAATAGCTTCGCTTTTATTGTTTAGTATTATTGCCTTTTTTTATAATTTTGTTTTGTTTTGTTTTGATTCGTTATTTGTTTGTTTGGTTTTGTGTGTTTTTTGTGTTTTTTGTGGTTCTTTTTCTTTTTCTTTTTTTTTTGTTCTAATCGTTTGTTTTTTTTTACAGATTCTACTATCTTCACTCAATATTTGGTATTACACGAATGACTTAATAATATACAGCAAATGATCAATGTACACGTTCAATCAAGTATCCCTGAGTTATTAGTATGACAAAATATTGGCTTTCTAATTGAATCATCGAGACAATAAGTGCCAATGTTTACAAATGGAAATATTGCATCAAAGTTGTTTCTGGTTGATAAGAAAAAAAAATAACTTCTTGTGATACGCAATTATTTTGTTGTTCATAGTGGAATAATTTCTATGACTCGCCATTACTCATGTATCATTTCTAAAAGATGATTTTATCTTATAAGATTACTTCAGAATTCACCAACAGCTAAAATTGAATCAAGGTTATAGACTCTCTTATTGATCAAACTAAATGAAAAAGTTGAAACGTTCATATTGATCAATACTTTTTGAACCGACAACTTTATAACTTACATCTATACCAAATCTTCATTTTACTAAATTTTTACTATCATTTCCTTTGTTCTTTGTTGTGTGTGTGTCTGTTTTCTATGTCTGGTCTTTGTCCTTGGATTATATCTTTTGATTTCCGCTAGAATCTTGTTTCCCTTGATTATTCTTTCTATTACACAATTATATATGTACCAATGTTTGGACTTATCTGAATAGGTTATCATGGTTTTCTAAGCAAGCCACAGCCATGCAGACTCACAAACGACCATTTTATAAAATAGTGTGTCTGTCGAATGGTGAACCATAGAATCTTTCGCTCTCAAAATTGGTCATTTCAGATAAACCGTGAATACATATCGGTTCCCTCATCTAAGATCGATACATTGATTAAACCAGAATTGTTTCAGATGAGTGGACAACAGAAATAATATTTGTAGTAATGGACTTCTTTTATTGTTCATCACGAATACTATTTATGATAAGACATCAAATGTACATTACTTAGGGAAAAAAAATTACATTTCTAAAACACGACTGATCCTATCTGGTGAAAATTATGCTGCTAAATTTAATTCTACGACAGATGTATCGGGAATGGAAGATAACAATCTTGATGTAAACATTTTTTTCTACATGATATTTTTTGTTATTTATTTTCTTTTATTTCCGCTCGAATCTTGGCCCATTGATTACTTTTTTATAAAATTAAAATTATTAAATTTTATCATTTTTTTTTTATATTTTTACCAAATGCTATACATCAAACAGGTTCAATTGCAGATAGAACAGACATGTTTTGACCTTCAGTTTGTATTATGTTACTTGAGTATACAGAGCCTTTTTCTTATACCTGTGCATAATTTTGTTTGAGTGCCAGCCGTAGCCTCCCCTGTGGTGTGAAGACCAATTTGTGTCCTTGAGCTGATATTTACATCCCGATAGGGTTGGTGACTTATACCCATTATCGTTATATATGAATTTGTTCACAAATATGTACAAATTAGTGAGTGTATCTTGTTCTTACATGTCTGTAACAATGCTATATATAAAACAGCAGAAGTTATATAGTTGTGACATGTATATACTACTTCTTGTTTAGAGATAAACGGAAAGTTAAAAAGAGGGAGTGAATGTATTCGTGCATAAAAACCTATCCATCTATAACATGAAAAGGATGGAAAGAGTAATCAAGGGAACCAAGGTTATAGCGGTAATCAAAAGAATGTAATCCAGGGACAAAGACCAGACAAGGAAAACAGACACACACAACAAAAAAACATAAAGTAACTAAAATCATACATACAAAGTAACAAAAGCAAATGAGCAACTCGGACTCCACTTTAAATTGGGAGCATGGATCAGGTGCACCAGTATGGTAAGCGTCCTCTGCTTTTCTAGAAACACCCGCCGAGTTGCTCATAAAAAGTCAAGTCCGGGGTAGACAAACGAGGAAATGAAAATTATGACCCGTTGAATAAATCAGTTTTCATGGTGCTGATGGATACACCATAATGATCCACGAGTTCATGATGACGACCATAAAACTACTGTAGTAGTGATGACTTCAATCTTGTAGCAACATAACCCTGTTCCAGAAGCCTATTGGTTAGAGTTCTAGAAAACTATTGAAACACAATTGCCATAATGTTTGTAATGAATTACTAGACAACATTGCAACAAAGCCAATATGTTTTTTTTTCATCGTAGAACATTATATTAATACAATATTTGAAACGTCATGAACAAAACACTGCGCAAATGTAATTAGATAGCAGAAAAACACTTAAAATGGCGCGAAAATGTCCCCGATTTAATATATTTACAGTGAGTTTACTTCGTCCTTCAACCTTTTTAACTTGAATAGCCCGAAGTCAATATCAGTTTTTTGGATTGAATTCATCTATTGAATTAGGTACAATGGATCTTAAACTTTGTGGTCATTTAAATAGACACCTTCATTCATTTAGTTAAGGTGATTTGCTTACTTGCATATGCCCTTTGCTACCCATGACGTACATAGACCGCCAACAACACTCCTCTATCTAGTTATGTTTTGTGCCAGTCTGACTATGTCTTACTACTTGTTATCCTCTTCACAGTGTGTTTTTGGTCTTCCAACTTTTCCTTTCCTTTTCGGGTTCCATTGCAACGCTTGTCTGGTGATGGAGTTTGCAAGCTTTCGTGAGGTGTGACCAATTCAGCGCCATTTCCGCTTCTTCAATTCTGACTCTATAGGGAGTCTTCTTCCATAGATCCTCATTTGTGATTTTTTCGGGCCATCTGATATTAAGTATTTGTTTTAAGCAATTTTTGATAAAGACTTGTAATTTATTTGTGAAGTATTTTGTAGTTTCCCAACTCTCGCAGTCATATAATAGAATGGTATTAATATCGGAGTTGAACAACATACAGTTAAAGTGCTGTTGGAGAATTTTTCCTTAACATGTAAAAATTACCTGTTAGGTGTTTCAGCAGGTGACCACAGGATTGTTATAAAAAAAAAATCTTAGTGTTCAAATAATAATATTCTGTTTTCTCAATTGTTCTCTAGGAAAATAAGTCATGACACACTCTGGATAATGTGACCATCCTGTTGCAATTTTTTTTAATTTTATTTTCATATAATAAGAGAATTTAGTTTTTTTTTATTTCACATTAGCTAATGCACTTTTCAAAAGTCTATGTATAGCTTAAGTGTAAACCTTTCCACTAATAACAAAAATGATACAGCTTTAATCATTCATCATAAAGTCAACATTATTCTAAGACTAATCATCTGAAGATGAAGAACATGTATTATCATCGTGTTTATTGTATACAGGCCTACGTTGCAAAATGTTTACTGAAGCTATAATATGTTGACAATTTTAATGTTTTATCTGAATGATGATGAAAATTTTATTATTTTATTCAACAACTTCAGAATTTTATTATTTGGTTGCATATACCTGCTTTGATATCCTAAGTAAAAGGAATACCTTCTTATATTCCTAAATTTAACTTAGTTTATTGTGTTAAAAGCATCTCCTACCTTGCAGGAAAATATTCCATATTCTCAGCTGTTTTACTACTTGAATGAAGTTTTCTATTTAAATGACCACATAAATTAAGCTCAATTGATATTAATTCAATGGAACAGTTTACTTAGCCAAACAGGTATTTATCATGGGCTATTCCAGTTCAACAATGTCAGAAGTCAAAGTCAATCGACTGTAATGTAATAACGATTATTGCAATCTTATCATGCATTTTCAGGTAGTTTAAATAATTAAATGAAAGATGTGTTTTTAAATATTTGATTTTAGGACGCAGACTGTTTGTACGATAGAATTTGCAGTTGATCAAGTACCAAAAGAAAGTTAATCAATCCAACTTGCCGGAAAGTATTTTATTTACTGTATTAGCAAGACAATTAATTACAATGTTTACAAAATCAGACATATTATATTATTACATTCCTTGGTTGGTTTACTGTAATAAATAAGAATTCAATTCACTTTTTTACTCTGCTTATCAGGCAAAGACTATCCATCAATGTTTTGAAATATGATTGATGTGGTAATAGAAAACGGTCTCTGTATTGATAACGTCTCTGGAAATTAAAAATGTTTTGGGAAAATATCTAGATTTCTCTGTAAATAAGATGTCGATATGCAATTAGGATTAAAAATAAAAAAAAAAGTTAACATGTCTAATAATATAACCTGATAGTTACAAAACACTAATCCATTCTCTTACTGTTTTAGTTCACAAACATTGTATCTGGAGATACTGTAGGATAAATAGTACTTGTGATCATTGATCAAGAACTATCCTTACTTTCAGAATTGTATGACGCAAGTGGAAAAAAATGAAAGCCTTAGAAAGCCAGATAAAACTGATTGAAGGACATTACATTTGAGTAGAGAAAAGTACAAGGTTGAGTAAAGGGTACATGATATTAAACTACAGCTAAAATGACTCAGATAACAAGACTTGGCACCACATTTTTTACAAATAGGTTTCTTAAAGTTATCAAAATCACTTTACCACGGAAAATGTTTTGTGACGTTCTAGGTTGACAAATTCTTTCTCGTGAATTTGTCAAATATATTGGGATCTAAGTTGCATTTCAAATGATCACTAGTAATTAATTAGTGAATAAATCAGCAATAACTGTACAAAACAAATGTCGAAATAGCCCATGTAAATTGGTGCGGGACAATGCTCGGACAATCTTGAATGTGATTTCTTTCTGGGGGGTCATTTCGACTTCAGAAATTTCCTATTAAAAAGCAATACAATTCAGAGGCTAGAATGTGATTTTACAATAAAATTTTAAATCAATCGATCCTACTTGGTGGAAATACCAAATATTTGTAAAACAACATATATGTGGAACTGATTTTCCATCTTTATATCAAGAAAGTTTGTGGAAACACTCACTGCAGATATCGATAAATCACGACTTCTTTCCGTACGCGCTATCATATGTATGTTTCTTGCTACAAACCCTTATTTATTGTATACATGACAGTATAAACAGGCTTTTGTCAGAAATTCCGACAGATGATCTAATAAACAACTTTCCCATACCCCATTTTAGGTTGATTTCCATTGAATTTTAAGCTGACACGGGGTTTGGATCATCAAAGAAAAGAATCGAATATCCTTCATCATTACCAAACAGATTCATTACTAAACTTTTTTCTCTAACTTTTTGTAATCGCTTTGAACAATCTCATTCGGTTTTTTCTGAGGATATTTGAAAATAAATAGAAAAGAGAACAAATATCGGAAACACAACAAACGAAACAACGTATAAAATAAATACAAAATAGTAAATACATTCAGAGATCACCGCTTTTAAGGAGGTAGACCTAGGGTAAGGGACACAAATCTTAAAAATCACTTGAACGACTGTATTCAGCATTTTACATCAATCTTATGTAAGCGTCTAATTAACTTGTATTCATTTTATTCTGCTTCAAACGAAAACTTGAGAGGCTTTGGTGAAATTGAATATAATACAAACATATCACTGATTTCATGAGTTATGTCCCTTACCCTAGGTCTACCTCCTTAATTAACTCTGAAAAACCTCGACGACAAAAGTAATAAATAATGGCGATTATTATTAGCATTCGAACCATACGAGGTTGACCTCCACGATCAACATCGAAGTAAAACAAACGTAGATGGTTTCATATGAAATTGACTGGTATTTCTAAAAGTACATATATAATTAAAAAGTAAAAAAAATAACGAAGGGAAAATTTTTGATGTTTTGTCTAAAATACAGAAGTTGATAGAAAATAAAATGTAGGCTTTTTTATAGAATCCTTGTTCATATGAAATATGAATTATATAGAATGGACTTTAAAATTCAAAATAAAGGGAGGTAACTCTGTAAATAATACTAAAACACGATAAAAACCATGGAATTTTCAATTCGAATTATCTCTTAAGAGCTGACAGATTGGCATGATTAATTCTGCATTTCATAATACAGGCTACAAAGCAACTTAATAACAAAAAGAAAAATATGCAGCCTTTTTAGGGATGTATCATATACTACAGGATTTGCATGTTTATTACAAAGACTTAATTTCTGGAGAGGTTAATGCAATCAGTACAAAGGAAATAAGTTGTGATTCAATCGTGTGTGTTGATGACAACAGTTGTGATTAAGTGGTCGTGATTTGTCTGTTGTCATTGACAGATATTATTGTCCAGTCATGTTCCATATATCGTATTTGTCATAAAGCTGCATACAATACACAAGAGTCATTCAGTCATAAAATAAAAATGGAAAAGATACAGATATCTTGTGCATGACAAATGTAATACTTACTTGCAGACAATAAAGTGTGCATTTTTATCTTCGCTATGAAACCAATGGTATCTGTTATATTATGCAATAACAGAATAAAAGTGTGTTTAGATAAGTGTATTCATATGAACAAAGCAAAACAGGAAACCAACGTTTTATCTGGAGACTTGAATCAGACTACTGGTATATATTAATCCTCTGCTTTTCCCAGAGGAAAAACATGAAGTGTCTCATGCAATTACCGGCTGAATGTTAAGGGGGAGAAAACATACAAGACTATTCCCCAGGAGATTATGCACACTATATCGATATGGCCGAAAATCCCATTAATCTATCCCAAAAGCTAACATGAAAGAAGCACATTATGACAATAATGTTTCTGCGACTTCAGCAAACTCTTAGCTAATGTATTAAGTAGCACTCCACATCAGAATCATGAAAAAATGTGAAAAGCCCACATATATTTATTTTTGATATTTCGATTAAAATGTCATAATGAACAGAAAGTACATGTAATTTGTGGCTGCTTTTCATATAACTCTTGTTTATAGGAGATAACAATTATATAAAATATACTGTAGAATTCAAAATTAGCAGAGATAATTCTATAACACTACAATACAATAGAAACTACTATTTTCCATGTGAATAATCTCCTAAGAGCAGACAGATTGAAAGGAATAATTATACATTTCATCATATTGACCATAAAGCAACATAATAACAAAAATAAAAATGTGTAGCCTTTTTTAGGTGTATCACATTTTACAGAATTTGCATGATTCACTCAAAGACTGCTACCTAAGTAAGATACTAAATACTTTCTTACAGCAGTATATTTGATGTAATTTCTAATAAACGGCAACTTTATTATTGATAGGGAATTCAACTGAACCAGAATTCCAACGATTTTCAAAATGAAGATAATGCACGGATAACAAATTGACAAAGAAAAGGCGCAGGCGAACGCAACAAAGAAAATAAAGTAACCAAAATAACACGTACATACAAACCAAACTAAATAAGCAACCTAGTTCTAATAAAATATGGGAGCATGGACCGGTCATATCGGTAATATAGGGCATGCGTCCTCTGCTTTTCTAGAAACATCCACCGTATTGGATAAAGTAAGGACACCATGATTTATTGTGTACTTATGTCAATATTCAGACATTGACAATGGTAGAAGATATACAAAGGACAAAACCAAACACATAACAGAGGGTGCTTTTTCGTTCTGTATACACCAGATGTTACGTTCTTATAGAACAATCTATATACAGATCTGTGTTTTCGAGACAGTCGTATATTCATCAGATTTAATTTACCAAAACAAGGACGATGACTCTTGAAAAATGCTAATTATTTGCAATCATCATTTTTTCTCATTGAAAATGTAAATACCAATTGACAAATTAAGACCGGTTATTTGGAATGGGACTTTTTATAATTAGACATATATGAAAGTTTTTTTTACAAGCATGTATCATATTCTGTATGGCATTCATAAATCAAACGTCTTGTATATGTAAGTTTCATTATTACTAACTCCAATAAGGTTTAGTGCAGTTAAAGTTGATTTGGAATACAACAAGCTTATGCAAGTATTACATCATTAAAGACAATTTGAACATCAATCAATATATCAAAAATGTAAATTCGTCATCTGGAACTGACTAATCAATGCAAGATAAGGGAGATAATTCAAAATATACATGAAGGCAATAACAATCAATTTTGAAAACGTTTGTTATTGAACTGGATAATGGGACGGCGTACTTCCACTTGCCCAACATTTGTTATCTATGCAGGTGAGATATGTGGGAAAGTACTTGTTGGCCAGGTGGGAGTTTAGTGTGTGTGTGTGTGTGTGTGTGTGTGTGTGTGTGTGTGTGTGTGTTTTCCAATAATTAATTGATTATTGGTTTTGAATAGTCTTTGAACTAATGGTGAAAAGGTATAACTTGAACTTATTTGGCTTTTTGATTTCTTCATTGCCTCGGTACTGTGAGGGTAACCCCAGACTCTATGTCCTACGACGTAGATTTCGGGTACTGTTACAATGGACACAAAATCCTTTCTGCACGCTCTATGAAAAGACGGAATTAATATTAGTTCTTACCATTATTTTCAAATCTGAGGTAATTTCTTTCATGTTTAGTATCCTTTATCAAATCGAAAAGTCTAACATATTATTTGCTCTGTTTTATTTGGTAGAAATGCAAAACAAATCTAAAACAAAATTACCGAACGCTAATCCGATTCATAATCAAATCAAGTTCAAAATAAACCTGGTAAGATAGATATTACATCACCGGAGCCGCTGATACCGCAATAATCCTGACTTGGTACAGGCACTTCAAACGAAATATTGGGTTAAATCTAGGTTTTACAGCGAGCTAAACCACCTCTCCCATTGCGGCGTGACTACACTAGTGGTGATTAAAAATCATTTGCATGCTATTCTCATAATCGGCGTTCACATCAGGACAAAGATCATTTCACAAAAAACAGTCATAACTCATTGTTTTAGAAACTGAATATTTTTCAACAAAGGACGGATATCTAAAAAAGAGTTTGATAAGAGACCTTTTAAGATACATTTCCTCATACCCTTGATTCAGAAGTCTGTTACGCAGATATTTACGGCGTTCAAGGAAATCAGAGTAGTTAGTATTTGCTGTAGCGTAGCGAATCATTTGTGCAATATAAACACCATGAGATGAAGGAATATTGCTGCACAGGTAAGGAAAATTTAGGATATTAAAAATAAAGTCATCTCTTTTATCATAAATATTAGTGCTGATATGACCACTGTTGTCAAATTAGAGATTAAGTCCAAAAAAAGATGCAGAACAGTCTGTTTCTGTAGTCTCCTTCATCTCGAGCTCTGGTGGACATATTGACGGTAACCATTTACCGAAAGAAGGGTTGTTGATGGACAATACATCATCAATATATCTATAAAGTTAAAGAGGATTTAGCATCTTTTAATTTTTTATTCTTTAAGAGGTTCTAATGAAGTTCAGTCTCGCATGAATATAAAAACAAATCGACTAGGAGAGGAGCACAGATAGTGTCCATTGGAATGCCAACTTGTTGAAAAATACCTCCTCCAACTATGACAAATATGTTATCAATGAGGAAATCAAGCATATCGCAAATCTGCTTTTCTGTGTAGCACACTTTGCCCTTCTGCGATGTTTTAGAAAAAATATGTGGATTTGTAATCGAAAACAACATATTTTTTGAAACAGCAAAAGATTTACGAATAAGTCATTTCAAACGAAATATCAAGTTACCATGTGGTAACGTAGTGTAAAGAGTAGAGAAGTCAAAAGTTTGGAGAGAACTAATTTCCGTAAAACTGCGGGATTTTAGGAATTTTTAAGTATCCACATATAAGTAATGCCACTACGAGAGTAGGTGTTATTGCAAAAAGCTTGCTGTCCATCCTTCACTGCGGACAATATCTTTGTAAGATAATTGACGTCTCCTTCATGGAGCAAGAAGATCCTGCAATATACCTTTTTTATATGGGTTCTTAAGAAGTTTGGGAATCCAATACAAGTAAGGTAAGTCCTCACATTTTGTTTCCATTAGAGAAAATAAGGATTCCTATGGACAACATTTTACCAGCATTGTTCTTGTTTTAAATTCAATTTAAGTCAAATATTTTATTATTTTAGTACTTTCACAGGTTAATGAGTTCTTTACATATGTTGGCTAAGTGAGAATGTACGTTTAGGCAATTTTTGCTATGTGGGAATTAATCAAATTATCGAAGTGTTTGGCAGATGGGATTTGAAATATTTGAAATGTTGGCTAAGTGGGAGTAAACCGATCGGACAACATTATGACTCGTGTGGGGAAGCTTGATTATTATTGCTAGTCTGTTATCGAATTACAATCACTTGCAATATGGCGGATGGTGCTGGAGGAGCAGGGCATATTTACCCTTCTGGAGAACCCCTTTTTTGTGGGGTTCTTATTGCTAGTACTTAAGCTCTTTAGCGTTACGTCATGTTTTCCGTATCTTCAGGTTTTGTTTTTCATATATATAATCAGTAATATTCGGTTTGCTGAGTTGTATTTGTGGATCGACCTTGTTTCCTTTTTTCACGTTCTAGTCATTTATTTTTATTTTGACGTATTTGAATTGTCCCATTTTTCACGATTTTGTTCAAAATCTTTTTTAATTGTAAACGCGAGTATCAATACCTTATTTAGGTAGAGAAACCTACTTAGTGCAAAATCAATCTTAATCTGATTACATCGCTATGTTGATTTTATAGGCAGTATGTTTTATTAGTTTTTCATGATCAGTAGACAATCGAAATATCGACTTTTACAAATTGTGCATCCCTTCTAGTCGAACGATCTGTTTTTCTACGATGCCGATTTCGTCAAACTGCAACTGCAACTGAAAGAATGCAATTATTATTTTTTTTCGTTGTTGTTGTTGTTGCTATAAAAACGACATTATTGTATGTACTGAACAATCCTCTTTTCATTGATTATCTTCATTTCTACCCCTAAAAAGTTAGATATTAAAGACACTTTAAAAGGACGTTAACAACAAATTGCAACAACCGCGAAGACTTGGATTTTCCATTGTCAACTATCAATTTCTGCGTAATAATTATAACATTCAAGCTGCCCAGGTTTCACATTTCACAGCTCATAAATCTTGCAAGGAATAGCTCTCAGTATGTCGATTTTCTTGAAAAAGCTAAACATATAAATCGGCCAGCACAGAATATAGTCAAAACATACCTAAGTATTAAAATTAGAGGAACAATTAAGAGCTATCCAATCCAAGTACACTGCTTTAACGTGAAAAAGTAATCAAGGGAACCAAGGTTATAGCGGTAATCAAAAGAATGTAATCCAGGGACAAACACCAGACATGGAAAACAGACATACACAACAAAGAACACAAAGTAATTAAAATCATACATACAAAGTAACAAAAGCAAATGAGGAACTCGGACTCCACTTAAAACTGGGAGCATGGACCAGGTGCACCGGTAGGTTAAGCGTCCTCTGCTTTTCTATAAACACCCGCCAAGTTGCTCATAAAAAAGTAAAGTCTGGGGTAGACAAACGAGGAAAGGAAAACTATGACCCGTTGAATAAATTAGTTGTCGTGGTGCAGATGGATACAAACAAGTATAAAATACATACACCATGAGCGAAAATCATAAAATACATTTACATATAGTTACTGAATATAAAGGAAACAAGACACCACACAAAAAACGTTAGCACAACTTGAAGGCAACAAAAAAACGTGTGACATCAGGTGCTCTGCTAGTGGCCTCCGTCACAGAATGAAAACCTGGTAAGAGTGTACATACTTTGTCAAGGCAGAACACAAAAAAGTATTTCCAGACACAACCGAGCGACCGGAGATGCGATTCCGACTGGGCGACATCGGGTAATTCAACAATGTTTCATGATGTGAATAATACATAAATAAATAAGTTAAATGTTCAAAATCTAAAATCACCTAGAAAAATATTACATTTTGAGTATTTTGTAAATTAAGGGAAATGAAATTATCTAATTTAAAAAAAAAATAGAAAAATATTACATTTTGAGTATTTTGTAAATTAAGGGAAATGAAATTATCTAATTTTAACACCCTTACTCAATGTATATAGTAGTGGGATTAAAAGCTTGTAATGGAAAAAATGTGTCTTGTACTGTTGTCACATGTGTCAGGCATGAGACCTAGCTCTGTTGCTCTGCCCAAAACTTTTTGATAAATAGATACGTTGGCCAAACACTGGAGTCATCCCTTTGAAATGTCTATGAATATCACCATGACCAACTAATCATGGTGCATCTATTTCTAGAATGATTAATGAAACTTTATTAGTCGCACATATTTTTCCTCTTTATCAGCAACGGCTTTAATTTGGCAGCTTAGTATGTGAATTGTAGGAAGCAGCAACTGCTTCACATTCCAAAGCATCAGAGTATACCAAAGGTGTTTTATGGGTTTTGCACCACTCGTCTCCTTGTATTATTTCACTTTTTTTGTGTTTTATATTGTTTGTCCATGTCATTTTGTGTGTTCTCAATAGTGTTTTATCCATGAAAACATGATTAAACTGTGAAACTGTATATATATCTTGTATATATACAGTCCTTGAACCAATCCATGCAACGGTTTGACGGATCGATGACCGCTGACTGATTGATCACTGACGGATCGATAACCGATGACCGATCTGATTGCAGTTTTGTTATGTAAAATGACGAATAGTCTGTTTTTAAAAATAGAACTTATGTAAAGTAAAAGTACAAAATTATATTTAAATTTATTGCATTATGTTAATATGTACAAAATTGACAAGGAAAACAATGGAAACCGTAAAATATATTGACCGCTCTGTGGTCATGTGATGCGATCACCAGTTTAACTGATCGGTTTGACGGATTGAAGACTGATCAGAAACTGATCAGTGATCGATTACAGATTGCAATTTTTGTTGCACAGATTGGTTCAGGTACTGTATCTGTCTATCATATTTCCAGTAATACCACGCAGATCACATTTACAAGTCTAAATGGTGCCAATAAAATTTTCAAATTTTGGAAGCAATCGAATATTAAGCCTTTAAAATGCACCAAACAAAACTATTATGTTGCTGTTTTTAAATAATTTCTTAAGGTTGTTGGTATTTTATATTTGCAATTATACTCCACATTGATTCTAAATGATTGGTTGGACCCCATCACTGAAAACCAAGAGTATTGGTACCACTCGTCACATACTTCTTTCACAGTAGATGGTCTGATTTTGTTGGGACAATCACAGGTACAGACATTCTAACTTTGGTTGACTAATCAGAAAGCATGACAAATGTATGTGTTCATTCTCACACAGAAATTTAGGTCTGGGTTTCATAAAAAAAAATCTTAAATTGAGGATGTCCTCAAATATTTCCTCAACTGAAATTTTGACCACTCAGATTGAGGAAAAATTAAAGAATTTGAAGAAAATCTCAATTTGAGTTTTATTTATGAAATCTGGCCCATGTGCAAAAAGTAAATCACCCTTTTTTGGGATTTTAAGTTTTGAGTTGCTATCTAACAGAAAATGAAATCAGAAAACTATGAAATGATAAGAAATTTCCAAAAACTAATTTTCAACCAACAACTATGAAAGTCCTTTAAAATATTTTACATGTGCAAGATGTTAATGGACTTACAGACAGACAGTGCAACTAAGGAGGGGATTACAGTACATAATAATGTATCTGGCATAAGAAGAGTATATAATAACAAGCAGACATATATAAATAAATAAAATTTCTATTCTTCTGTTTATACATCAATATATAATTGTGTTATTCCTTTAACTTTTTTCTCTCAATAATCATGTCTATGAATTCAAGATACACTTTTTTCTGTTGAGAAGTTGCTGGAATAAAATGTCCACCAGAATGATTTAACACTTTTGGCTCTTTATAATGCTGTAACAGTTCTTCACTCATTTCTGGAAATCAAATAAAAACCCTATATGCAGTTCTGGTCCATGATTTATGTTTTACACTGAAACCTGTTAAAACTAAATCCCTTCTGGACCGAAGTGATTTGTTTGGTTAAGGTAAGTGTTTGGTTTGCACATGTTAAAAAGTGTTGAAAATGATATGGATCGACTTCAGACGTGTGGTTTACACAGGATACCAGTTTATCAAGGGTTCATTTTAGACAGGTTTAAGCTTTAAGATTTGATTGCTCAGTTTCTGTTTCAGTATATTAATAATACAAGTATTTTAGTACTGGTAATAAATTATTATAATTTAAAAATTAACTAACTTAAGGAGGTAGACCTAGGATAAGGGACACAACTCTTAAAAATCATTGGAACGTTTGTATGCAGCATTTTACATCAATCTTATGTAAACATCTAACTAACTTGAATTCATTTTACTCTGCTTCAAACGAATGCTTGAGAGCATTAGTGAAATTGAATATAATACAAACATATCACTGATTCCATGAGTTATGTCCCTTACCCTAGATCTACCTCCTTAAACTAGTTCCCTGTTTAATAGTGAGGATCTGTAATCATTAAAATTTCTAAAACCATAAATTTCTAACAATCATATGACTATTGTGATAACTTGCATTTGATAGTTGTATGATTATTATATGATTCTCCTAAATAAGTATTGGCTTGCTAACTTTAATTACATATAACTGAAACATATTTTAATCACATTGTGGTTGATTTAAATGATAATCCTATGTTTGCAGTTCAAATTATTCTTATTAAGTAAATACTGGCTTACTAACATTCATTAAATGTAATATAAACTAAACATATGTAAATCACATCTTGGTTGATGTATATGATAATCACATGTTGCATTTTTTATGGTTTTTATATGTGTCATTTTTGCCTTTGTACCTTTAGGAATGACTTGGTCTGTATCACCATAAACATGTAATGTTGGTATCTCTATCACTATGTCATAGTACTTCTCATGGGATTTTTGTCTACTCTTAAATCCAGAAACAAATACACCAAAGTCGAATTTTAAAGGGGATTCTGGAAAAGAAGAATTATTATAAACTTACATTAATACATGTCTATTTCTTAACATTTATGCAGTGAAATGCCCTTCTTTTCACTGTGAAACATATAGTATTAAAACTTTTTTTAAATTGGTACAAAAAGTCAGGAATTCAAATTTACTTTCAAGAGTGTGAGGTCCAGGACATTCCAAAATTTTGAATCAATGATCTGTAAACTGAAAGTACACAATAAAGTATTAGTGAAAAGGTTAAAAGGTTAAAAGTTAAAAGTCCAGGAATTAGGAAAATGTAATTTCAAAGATTCTTGGTCAGACATTGAGAGTCCCGTTCTTCAGACAACATCTAATTTGAACTCATGAGTTTAAAAGTTAAAAACACTCTGAGCTCCTGCTATGATATCCTTGTCCTATTTGACTGAAAATATGTAAAAAAATCTTCTTGTATATCAATTTTCAAATTTCTGAGAAACATACCCATCTTGCTTTTGTGGAGGCATCAACATTTGATTTTCAACCCTAGTACAAGGGTATATAAATCCTTGATACACAATTATTAAGAGGATCAAACGTAGGCCACAAAAATAATTTGTCTGTTTCCTACCACCCTATCTACCCGAGTTTATTGTGCCTATTCTAAACATTTTATAGCCATTTTGGCTCAAGCAATGCTGAAGTCTGCTTTGTTTCCCCCATTAACTCAATGTAAAATGGTTTTGAAAAATAAAATACTTTCCCTACCTACTTACCTTGTTTTTTCCTAGCAGGTAGCAGGAAACAAGACTTATTTTTTTGGCCTTAGATGTGTTGCATCATTACATGTTTTGTTCATAATTTTGACAATAAAATCATCATCATAAACAAAATGTTAGTATTATTCCAAATGAACATGGCTGACCTTACAGTATGAGTTAATCGCTTCACAATATAATTATTCTTGCTGTCTTTCATGTTGGGCAAAAATTAATAAAAATTATACCCTCTGAGCTGATCCAAAATAAAAATAGTACCCTCAGACCTGATACAAGAAAAAATAGTACCCTCAGAACTGATACAGAGAAAAAATAGTACCCTCAGAACTGATACAAGAAAATAGTACCCTCAGAACTGATACAAAGAAAAAATAGTACCCTAAGAACTGATACAAAGAAAAAATAGTACCCTCAGAACTGATACAAGAAAAATAGTACCCTCAGAACTGATACAAGAAAAAATAGTACCCTTAGAACTGACACAAAGAAAAAATAGTACCCTCAGAACAGATACAAGAAAAAAATAGTACCCTCAGACCTGATACAAGAAAAAATAGTACCCTAAGAACTGATACAAAGAAAAAATAGTACCCTCAGAACTGATACAAGAAAAAAATAACATCTTAAGAAGTTACTTTTGTTCCTATGTGCCTGCTATTTTGGTTCTTTCATGTCCATTGTTGTATAAGTCTATTTTCCTTGTTTAGTTGTTATCCTTGGATTATGTTCTTTTTTAATTGTACCTTTGAATAATAGTTCCACTGATATCATTTAACATCAAGATTTCATATAATCTTTTAAATATAGTACATGTAGTGGCCAAAACTGACATTGGGATCTAGGTGATATCTACTGTTACTGTATATACCTGGATCCTTCTGTTGGATACTACATAGTAAAGACAGAAATGATGACCCCTGACTAAAAGACAATACACCATCAAATGGACCCTGGAATAAAATATCAAGATGTGTTGAGTGCTCTGAAGAGTGATATAAATTTGTCCATTCTTTTTGCAATGGGAAAACCCATAAACTAAATTCATGAAAGTATAAATATTCATTTCAAGTGTTCATATTGAGCCAAATAAATGTGAGGTTTTACTGCAATATATTAAAAAAAAATACACAGGAGCTAAAAGAGAGCACAAATTTGGTAATGAGCTGACAGATAGAGACAGACAGAACAAATACATGTCCTCCCTAGAAATTGTACAACATTAATAATAACCTATGTATTCCATCATTGATTTTCTTATAAACTCTTCATATTTTCTTTATAAATGAAAAACACTGATTTGGAAAAGTGACCATCTATGAAGTTCACACTGGTTGTTTACTCTGGTTCCTTATTGTCCAGATAAACCGCAGGCTATTTATATAAGGCTCTCAAACAATAGATCATTCAAAATATCTTCATGTACATCACCCATATCAATTACTACTAAAAAATGTATGTGTTAGGAATTTCTTTACTTGTGTGCTTTAAGTGGTAGTTGCACAACAAATCAGTTATTGTACTCTCATCCAATACTCCCTTTCTAGACCATAGACACCCGAGAACAAAATAAAGTTTTTTTTACTATTTTTCAGATAAAATTCATAATTCTTATTAACTGAACCCATATCCAGCGTTACTACGCATGTCTGACCCAATTTTTAAGTAACTTTGATACATACCCTAGTTTTTCTCTATTATATAAGATCAACATTGATATTATATAATAAAGAAAAATGATGATAGTAAAAAATCTATATCTTGTGCTCACGTGCCTGTGTTGTAGACTTGTACAATTATTATAAGTTTTCTAAACTAAATTATACAATTATATTTTAGTACTTTTTTTTTAAATATTGGTTATTTCCCTTTATTTAAAAAAAACATATTGTTAGGCTCTCAAGTTAACTTCAATGAAACAGAGATGATAAAATCTCTGGGTTTTTTTTTCTTTCAGATTAATAGCATACTTTTAGATTAAATATTTACCCACCTGTTCTCTGAAAGCATCAACAACACATTGTAAAGATGCCTCAAATCCTTTTGCTGAGTCTGTGTAGTCTAATGGATTGTAATAATCATCTTCTGGTCTAGAAAACCACCATCCTCTTACATCGGACTCTGTAAAAAATCAATGATTAATCAAGAAAATAATCAATGATTAATCAAGAAAATAATCGATGATTAATTACGAAAATAGTTAATGATTAACCAGGAAAATAATTAATTATTAATTAGATGTATCAAAAAACAGTTTCCTCAGTTTATCTACATGTATAACCAAATTTTACATTAAAACATTTCAGATTTTATTATTTCTATTGATACCAGGGATATTGCAAGGCTGACGTATCATGATTATATATTCTATAAAATTTCTTTCTATGGCAAAATTATCAGATTCAGTTTAATTTATCTGTCAAATATCTAGTAGGTATTTAACATTTTTTTACTCATAAATTGACAAAAAAAAACAAATACAGATAAAATAAGATGCACATTCAATTCATACCTATATATTTATTTTAAAAATCAAGATGAAAATAAACTCACTCACTGAGATTTCTACACAGAAATATAATAAAACACCTATGGCAGCTACATGTAGTACATGCAATATCATGATATCATGTTTTCTGGAACATTTACAGGAGATATCAACTTTAGCCTTTGGACTCGGTCAATAAAAAAAAAATCAGACATGGTGAAATGTAAGAAATACACCAGCATATAACCTAAATACAATACAGTAAATAACTTTCAGAGATCACCAAAAGATCTTCAATTAGTGTAAACACACCTTTACGTAACTTCTGGAAGGTCCCAACAACAAAATAATAAAATCTACGGTGACAATTCTTCAAAATCAATCTAAAAAGTAATATAACTACACAAAAACGCATTAATGACCAACATCTCCTGACTGTGTCTCTTTAAAGAGATAAAACTTGATATCACATGCACTGAGCTGCCATAATTGTATAATATTGTCTGTCATTTCATAAGATAATTCAACTACAATGTAAAAACATTAAAAAAAATAAAGACATTGTAATACCTAACTTTTAAATGCATCACTTCAATGCATTAGACACTCATTATTTCTTTCAGTTCATTTCCTACTTACTTAACCTTCTACAACAATCATGACAGCGTGTTAATAACAAGTCAAGAATCTCTTTATTTTACTTTTACTATACTGATATTTAACTCTCACTTATAAAAGCACTGACTATTTCAGTAGCAATGGGGTCCTGAGATCTTTTTGAGAAAAAAAATAAATGTTCTAAATTTTAAAAAAGATTTTTTATTTACTTATCCATTGAAATAAATAAAAATATGATTCTATATTTTCCCCATTACTTAACAAGGCAGATTTTCAAATCAAGTGTTGCTTTGGTTGCTATTGAAATATTAATAATTTTGTTGCATTTGTCCACAAGAATTCTTATCTGACATCAAATCCCTAGCCTCCCACTCAGCATAAAAATGGTTGGTGACTTCCATGATTTTAGTTGCTCAGTACTCCTGTTCAGCAAACACGGATAATGTCTATTTACATAATAAAATTCTTTAACAATAATGTACATATGAATCCACTGATTTTTTTTTATATAACAATTTTATATCATAATTTTAAATTTCAAAGCTTCTCAAACAAAATTTAAAAGTAGCAGCTGTGGTATGGCCGTATGCCCTACTAGACTGACATACATGCATTAAAATCTGTCATCAATATGCACCATTATTTCAACCAATGGCTTTTAAAATGTACATAAAAATAAATCTACACAATATTGTGGAAAAAGTTCCCATCAAATCTGGTTCCAGCAGAAACATGTACATGTAAATTTTCTTTATTTGCTAATAAAATGATCCCTTTGATTTACTCTGAATTTTAGGTTCTATATGAAGACCTCTTTTTGTGGAATACTGATGAAACCCTGTTCTATATTTAGCCTATTGACTTCTCTGCACTGGTGTCAAACTGAACATATTTCATAAAAGCAGCATTTAAGTGATTTAAAGTTTTTTCTTTGGGTTAAACTACAGTACATTTGTAGACACTTCAGAACATATTGAATTTTGTTCATGGAAATTCTAAGTAAACATATATATACATGTGTATACATATACCTTCAGGTTTTTCTTCATTGTCTGTTTCTATTGGTGGAACTCTGTTGGGGGCTGTGATAAATACTGTAATCAAACCATGTCTTATTTCAATATTCATGCTCGGGAAGTAATATTCAAGTTCTCTCATTTTCCTTTCAGAAAAGAAATACCAGTAGCTACTGACCAATAACCAAATGGATAAAATTTGACTACCCACAATGACAAATATAAATATACTTAAGTATAGCTTACTTATGTTGTTTTTCAGAAATATAAAACAATTAATACAATAAAGATGCTTTGTCAAAATATTGATTGGTTGATTGATTGTTGGGGGTTAATGCCCGAGCTGCAATTTTTCAGCTATATTCAGGCAATCAAAATATTGAAACATCTATTTTGTACATGTACAAATGTATTGATCATCATGCATACTAAGCAAAATAAATATAGCTAAAATCTGAATAATAGTCTACTTAATTCATGTACCTAGTTCAGCATGCTTCTTTATGATTTTTCTGAAGGCACCAGTTCTCTCTCTGAATGTCTGGCCATTCTGTCTGAAAGAAGAACAAGAGGTTTTATGTGATGTCTGTCAGGAAATATATCTGTGACATTAAGACTGATCGATTGTTTTACTGATTACCGTTTAACATCCTATGGCAGACAATCTATGCATTTTAGGACAAGAACTGTTGACCAATTAAACACACCCTGCTGCACTACAAATGGCTTAGTTAAATCTTTATTGTGCTAGCTCACGAAGTAATGGCAATGAAGGTAGGCATGCCACTCCACTCAAATAGATTTTTCCTACCTAAAACCAACCAGTCCTCACTCTATCCCCTCAAATATGTGTCTTCCAATTTTGAAGTCTTTAGTGTAACAGGGCCTTGGATCGAACCCACTACCTCCCACACTCGAGGCAGGAAAGCTACTTTGAGACTGCTAAGGCAGTAATGGAAGTAAGAACTCCAACAGTTCTATCAGTGTCCTTTTTTGGTTATTGCCATTTCTTAACTAACACCATGTGAACAAGTGTCACATTTGGGGATTAGGCTTGTATAGTCAAATTTGCAGACTGCTGCAAAAAACTGCATTGGACACACAATGAAAAAATCTTAAGAAAAAATCATAATTCGTCTCATGTAAAACCCAAAACAGCAAATAATGGAAAAAAATAATTTATATGATTATGAGGGACAAAATTCAACAGAATTCTTGATCAGCATTTGGCTGAGAAATTTAAGAACTCAAATGCATGTAATAAACATTACAAATATCTAGAACAATGCAATACATTACTGGTCTCACCTGTATCCATGAATGCAAAGAATCTACAAAAAAGAAAAGTTAATGACACTTTATGGTACCAGCTAAAATAATCCAAATTTCCTCTTACCCTACTAGTCCTAATTTTCTCTGACCCTGTATCTTTGGTTATACATGTACATAAATATGGTAGATAAATGTTGGGGTCAGAACAAAATGACATACAAAAAATGTGTTAGTTTTTTGGTTTTTTTTTGGGGGGGGGAACTGCAGAATATAGCATTTGAAATGCTTTTAAAAATTATGTATGTCATATATATATGCATAAGATACGTGTAAAGGTTCAGTTTTGATTCCGGATTCATTTTCCTGCCATACTACAAGTACCATTCAAATGTATTTCATACCATTTCTATTGCAAAAAAATTATTTTTTATTGCAGATTACATATGTAAATAATTTTTCCTTAATTGACACTTCCACATATACATATCATGCTAAATGGCAAAAATGATCATCAACCTGAAGAGTGATGAATATTCTTAGAACGATGAGCTTTTTTTTAAAGGTAATGCCTACTGAGTATCCCATAGTACAATTTTTATGAGATTACTTTTGTCTGCACTAGATCAGGAAAAGTATTCGAATATAAAACCATATTAAATCTTTAAAAATGACCTTGCATGCACTGAAAACATACAATTCATTACGAACATAAAATCCAATACCTTTAAAGGGGGTGTATTAGCCATGTAAATATAAAACAATAATTTATCCTGAAAAGATTGCGGCTTGGGATTGGGTGTAAATGATACAGGGATAGAAAACGATCATAAATCCAAAATAGACGTCGACCAACTCGTACCAACAGGTCTGCTGTCCCATGATGGCCATTGTTGTTGTTCTGGAAATCCCACCTATGAAGAAGGTGCACCCTCATAAGGCTTGTCTAATAAAAGTTAAAGTTCATTAAAGCATTTTGAAACTTTGAAAACATCTTCAGTATATATAAAGTCAGGATTTTAACTGAATGAGTAATCAAGGGAACCAAGGTTATAGCGGTAATTAAAAGAATGTAATCCAGGGACAAAGACCAGACATGGAAAACAGACATACACAACAAAGAACATAAAGTAACTAAAATCATACATACAAAGTAACAAAAGTAAATGAGCAACTCGGACTCCTCTAAAAACTGGGAGCATGGACCAGGTGCACCGGTAGGGTAAGCGTCCTCTGCTTTTCTAGAAACACCCGCCGAGTTGCTCATATAAAGTCAAGTCCGGGGTAGACAAACGAGGAAAGGTGAACTATGACCCGTTGAATAAATCAGTTTTCATGGTGCTGATAGATACATCATAACGATCCACGAGTTCATGATGACGACCATAAAACTTCTGTGGTGATGACTTCAATCTTGTAGCAACATAACCCTGTTCCAGAAGCCCATTTGTTAGAGTTCTAGCGCGATACAAAAAGTCTGCGTAGTTTCGGAAAGCTCTGGCATAACGTGTGAGTTGTGATATGAACACTCCATACGCAGGAGCCGAAGGGATGTTGCCACAGATGAAAGGAAAGTTGACAATTCTGAATGAAAAGTCATCACGTTTGTCGTAAAGTTTGGTCAATAGTTTTCCCTTACCATCGATTTCTAATTGTAGGTCAAGATATGAGGCTGACTTCACAGTGTCTGTAGTATCCTTTATCTCAAGTTCTTTTGGGTAGATGCGATGTATCAAATCCCCGAAATTAGGATTGTTTAAAGATAATACGTCATCTATATAGCGGAAACTGAGATTGAAGGATCTAGCCAAACGATATTCTTTCTTTCTGATCAAATCAGCTATAAAGTCAGCCTCATAAGAGTGAAGAAATAGGTCAGCAAGTAATAGAGCACAATTTGTTCCCATTGGAATGCCGACCGTTTGTTGAAAAACACGTCCACCACACTGGACAAATATGTTGTCGATTAAAAATTCCAGCATTTTGTAAACATCTTCCTCTGTATATTTGGAAGATGATTTGGAATTATTTCTTACAAAGTATGAGGAATCTCTACCAAGAACTGTATATTTGTATATATGAGGAATAGAAGTATAAAGGGTTGAAAAATCAAATATTTTAATGCTATTGTATTTTGATAGTAATCACTAATAGGGGGTTTACAGAAAATCGTTCGCGAATTTTTCAGGTTCCACATTGAATTAATACTACAACCGTGTAACGGGAGTACCAAGTGTTGTGATAAGACTGGCTCGGAGACCCTCTCTGAAAGCTGTGAGTATAAAAGTTAAAAGTTTTGAAAAGAGATTTGATTGTACGTTTTGCAGATCCAGCTATTTAGCGTTGTTTGTATGGATTCTTGAGGAGTTTTTGGAATCAAGTACATAGACGGTAGATCAAAATCATCATCTTTACAGTAGGGAGACAAAAAGAGGACAGCGCGGATTTATGGTTTGCTACCGTCTCTTATATGGGTAGTGTGGTAGCAGTATAAGTCTAATTACTGCTATTATTTTCTACGTCTACCTCCGATAATAAGCATTGGATGTAATGTGTATTGCAGACAAAATATTGTTGTATTAGGGCTTTGTTGGTACGACAACATATTTGCCATGTATAGTGTGTAATGTTTTGGCTACATTGAAAACTGATGTAGCATGACACTCGCTAACCTACTTAAAACTTTAAAACGTTTGAAAAATTAAATACCTCACAGCCGTTACCAAAACGATCATAAATAAAAAAAAATGTCGACTAACTCGAACCAGTACGTGTGCTTTCTCATCACTTAAAAGTAAAAGTCCACCTAAGAATCACGCAAAATAAAGGAGAAAATAAGTTAATTATGAATTTCTTTATATTCGTTATTTCAAAGCTTTACACCTTTGCTATAATCAGAGATAAACCTGCCTCTTTATGCAAATACAGTATACCGGAAACAGCTACTTGTATTTGTACTGAGTAGCGATCATGGCCTGGTGATTTTTTCCACATCCTGTATTGCAGAGCCTGTAAACTAGCGGGCTGGATACTTAGTCAATCGGGAAGCGGTTATAGGTCTACTGAGAAGATTGGACTTGGAAGTGATTAATAAAATTGGTTGCAATAACGTTATAAGCACAGTTACTCAGTTGAGTTTAACATTCCAGTGCACTGAATTTTAGAAAACGTTGTCTACATGTTACACAGTTAATACCTCTAAAAGTTTGTTATTGTGGCAAATGGACTTTTCTCGTCAACAAAAAACATCCTGTCTGAGAAAAATTAGAAAAATCTACAGACCAGAATAAAAACAAGTTACGTATGATTTAGGTATCTTCAGTGCTTCCGAAACTCAATCCAAATTGCCACAAACAAAACATTACGAACTCAATCGTTTACCGGAAAACATTGATATAATGATAACTCGAAATACATGCGTGTTTTCGCTGTCCACATACAAAGTAAACACAACTGCACACATGTATATAATTCTTATATATCAAACAATATAGGTCACAATGAATCGCTGCCAGTCAGGGCTCATTATATACATGTTGACGGCGAACAATAATACGCTAGCGTTGGCAATGAGCTGGTTGGATTTCTGGTACAAACTTCTTCTTTCATCAAACAGGTATTTTAAGAATGGGGAAGGAGGTGTGATATAGAGCATCGGTGATATTTACTGCTTGCTCCAGACATTTTACTGCGTAATTTAATTGGAGCACTGATGTGTTACTATAAGTATATCAGACGCTATCGACTTACCAAATGATTTTAGACCGTATAGATTTGTCGTTTATGATCTAAAAGTGTGCTTCATAGCAGTGCCAGATCCAGATAACCCGAAAGGGGGGACAGTCCAATAATTTCTTGTATAAAGCCAGGTGGGGTCCTAGGATCTTATGTCCAGACAATTCTCTAAGTTATGAAATAAGCAAACTGGTGTTGGAATTTTTATACGACCGCAAATAAAATTTCGGACGTATAATGGTATATCACCCTGGCTTAGTCGTCGTCGATGGGAAAATAGATGTTATCACTAGAATTGATATAAAAAAGTTTACATTGTTAATCCAGTTAAATTTGATGATTTCGACGTCAATGTGTTTCTTTTGAAATAATGTTTAGGAATTAACAGTATGAACTTAAAGGGTTATAAAAAGAAATACTTTTTGGTCAGATTTTGAAAAAAAAATAGATTCCTTTTGAAAACCCATGACTGCGTTTTTCAATCAGATTTCAAATATCTCTAACGGTTTTTGGGTTATAAGGGACCAAATGCGGCCACGCTAATTTTTTTTTTAAATTTGGTCCGATTTTTAATTTGTTAATAAATTTCTCATGAAAAATTTCTGCTTGCGTTTTTCATTCAGATTTCATATATCTCTTACAATTTCGAGTTATCAGGGGCCTTTGGGGGCAATGCAAAAAAAAAAAATAAACTTTTTTTTTTATTTTTGGTCCGATTTTTTAAATTATTTTTGTTAGATACCTTACAAAGTCATACCTGCATTTCTTAATCAGATTTATTGCAGTTTTTTAGTGACAAAGGATCAAAGGGACAACGCCCAAAAAAGAACTTTTTTCTATTTGTCTTTTTTTTTCTATTTGTTTTTCTACTTGTTTTCTATTAGATTTCTCAAGTAAATTCCTGCCTGCATTTTTCAGATTTCAGATTTCTCTTGCAGTTTTCGAGTTACTGGGATCAAAGGCAAAGGTCTTCATTGAGCATACTACTAGTTTAAGCTTGTAACTGTAGCATACTAGTTATTCAAAGTGCCACAGCATGAAAAGGAAATCAGAGGATGTGTTGAATACCTGAATGGTAGGGCTAATCTTTTAGTTTTAAAGTTTTAATGATTCAACTATATTTCTTTTCTGATAAGTTCCGTTTCTTCAGGAATCTTTTCTAAAAATTATCTTTAGCATGCTCATTCTGTGCTATTGGTAAATATAATTATATATCAAAATGCACATTTTAGTTATCTTAGGTAATGATTGCCATGTTCCCTCTCTAGAAAGACAGAGAGTGCATACATTTGCGGCTGATATATATACATGAAAATGTTGTAATTATTCTAACGAACAATTTGAACTCATTAACAGATGGTACGTGTAAGACGTCCAACGGTAGATTATAAGGAACGTTTCAGAAGGGGGCATCGACCAAAAAAATTTTCGTAAAGGGGGCAAGGGGGGGGGTCCTGACTATCATCACATTTCTGTCATAATATTAAGTAGCTGTCTTCGTAAGAATCATGCAATATCTGAAAAATGTGATACATCCCCAAAAAGCCTACATATTTTTTATTTTTGTATTTAAGTTGCCTTATGGGTCTATATCATGAAATGTGTAATTTTTAATTCTAATCTGTCTGTTCTTAGGAGATAATCAACAATGAAAATCCAATAGACTCAATTGTATTTGAGCGTCTTTTACAGAGTTATCTCCCTTAATTTTGAAATCTACGGGTTATATGAAAAACCGAATGTTAATTTCTGTTCACTATGGCAATTCAAACAAAATATCAAAAATAAGAATTTGTAGGCTTTCCAGCCATGTATCATACTTTGCATGATTCATAGCTAGCTGGAGTCCTACTTAATATGGCAATATTTTAACAAAATTTTCCAACTACAGGTGGGGGACATACCCGGAATCTATACCTACGCCATACGTACGTGTATATACATGCAATAATGCATTTAAAACTTGTTAATCGTTGTACCTACAATACATTGCCTAAAGCTAATAAATTATGATACTTATATAACAAAACAGGGTGCGCCACCCCATAAAATAGCCAACCTCTAAACACAAAACACCGAAGATTTTAATGATGCGGAGATTTGAAACGGACATACATGAACGCTTAGCAAGTTGACTTTCACATACGTATGCCAATTCCAGGTTAATTTATGCAAATTTACTCACGTATGTAAATTTTCGTCATGAGAATTTGACTTTTAATAAGTGCTGTTGACGCAATTAGGCTATTCAGTGGTTTAATTTTTATTTGAGATATTTTAAACATTAACGTTATAAAAGTACCAACGCCTAGGAAGATATTTTCGTTCTCAACTTTGTTTATTAATGAACGTAATAATTAAATTAATTTTAAATTGCTACAAAATATACCTTTTAATATTCATGACTTTTGTATTCAAAAATTATATGTTCTACTAAGTACCATCAAAACTCATTCATTACCACTGGGTTCAGATGTATAAAATTATCGCAACTCGTCAAACATTGTACAACACTGCAATTCAAACTTTCTCAAGATCCATTTCATTACTTCAAATCACGAATGGTATGCATCCAGAGATATTTTAGTCTAACTGGAACTGACATAATCGTGAACAAACCCGTTTATTTTTGTTTTATACGACACGTTCTGCGCCATCATTTTATATTCTATAATTATTTACATCCAAATGAAACTTTCAATGAAGAGCTGAGAGCTCTTACTAATTATAGAAACGTATTGATGCCTTTTTATTTCAAACTTTAAAAAACTGTGATTGTCTATTGAATACATCGGTCAATATCGATTGATACGTAAACTATTGTAATCGAATCAACATGATATTTTAAATTACTGCATACAGTAAAAAAAACTAGAAAAACCGCGAGCAATGTTCACTGGGCGATACTCACTTTCGCTTCCCACTCTTATAACCATATAGGAAACCCAAAAGATCATTCAGACGAAAGAGGAGATACATAAAGTATATATAATGTATTAAAGAATTTGTGGTTTTTCATCAAATTTCAAAGGAGTTGCGGATGGACAGACACATGGGTGGCATGATCATTATATTCCTCCCACTTTCGGTGATGAGGCAAAGTTTCGATTGCATAAACAGTCTAATGTAACACCTATATAAGCATATTTTAAAATATGAAGACCGCGGCCACAATGAACAAGTTGAGATATTGAACTCCATATGATTTGTAGCGTAACTGTTTGAATTGAAACATGGCATGGCCTAATTCTTCTGCTGCATGTCAACACGTTTATTATTTGGTGCAAAATCCGCTCTTTTTCCAGTGTCTCCTTAAATAAAATAAAATAAAATAAAGTTATCACGAAAGCACAGAGATCCCTGCAACCGCTTCAGTAGATGCCAATATATTAGCAACTAAAGTATCGTTAACAAATCGAACACAGTGAGCTTCTGAAATAAAATATGTCAGCATAATTATTTACCCTTGATGATGCAAATGCTGTTCTAATTCGGATTATAGCACCTACTATCGCTTCAAAAATAAAACCTGTATAATTTGGCACACCATTGTTCGAGATATCAGGTGAATTAGTGGACTACATATACATGCAAAATCCGCTCTAATTTTCCAGTGTCTCCTTTAATAAAATAAAATAAAATAAAGTTCTCACGAAATCACAGTTAACTCTGCAACCGCTTCAGTAGATGCCAATATATTAGCAACTAAAGTATCGTTAACAAATCGAACACAGTAAGCTTCTGAAATAAAATATGTCAGCATAATTATTTAACCTTGACGATGCAAATGCTGTTCTATTTCGGATTATAGCACCTACTATCGCTTCCAAAATAAAACCTGTATAATTTGGCACACCATTGTGTCGAGATATCAGGTGAATTAGTCGACTACATACATAATTACTGAGACACTAACAAAGTAAGAGAGTAATCAAGGGAACCAAGATTCTAGCGAAAATAACAAGAATGTAATCCAGAGACAAAGACCAGACATGGAAACAGGCAAACACAACAAAGAACATATAATCAATTAAATAATTCAAACGAAGTAACAAAAGTAAAAGAGCAAAGTCGTTTGATTCGAATAATGCCCGAGAATTTCGAAAGGCCTATTTAATTTGCAAATATTGAAGCATTGCGATCAAGGTATAATACCACTATTAAGGGGAACCAGTCGCCTGCACATACCAGAAAGTAGTCCGTAAAAAACAAAGTAGTTCTTAGGATGCATCGTACATTTTTTGTGATTTAGCCAGTATATGCAAACTGGGTATCCTCTGAAGGCTTATCATGTCCGGTACACACTGAATACAACAGTTTTGAACTCTGATGTAGAGAATAATTTGTCAGAGTCTAGATCTTAAGCCCATTGATTTGTCAAATTTCCAAAAGGAAAGTAGTATTTTTAGTACCTGTCTACTTTCACTTCACCGTTCTTTCTTAGAAGCCATTAAAGGTATGCTGCAAATTTTATGAGAGAGTCTTTAAAAGATCCCCTCGATGATAAAACAAGTTAAAGTTCATTTTAACAAACTTTAAAAAAGATTGGGACCTAGAAAATTGCTTAATTCAACATAGAAAGTAATGGGACTCTTAATAGTGGTTTTACACCTCAACGCGTTCCGAATGACTTTTTTTTCTTCTAAATCAATATAGCTACGTTACGTTCGGACTAAATTACTTATTCTATATAGGCAAACACATTTTTCGAATAGTTGTTTCGTGGATGAATATTTTTATTCTTGATGTCTACGGATTTAATATTGTCTTCAAATCTATCTGGTGTTTGTTGTTTTCTTCTTAATGGTAATTGAACTTTTTGTTTGTTTGTTGTTGTTGTTGTTGTTGTGCTTGTATATTATATTTATTGTTTTTTTGCCTTTAGTTGTTACATTTTGATAGATCCTTTAGTGTTAACTCGATATGAGCATGCGTGATATATATTTCCGGGATGTACAAACATGTAGGGTACTCGTCGCACTTCGACCGAGTCCATAGCGGTCTAATTAACTTAATTTCCATCTAATTAGCATATGCCTATGTGTGTATTGTGAATTAAGACCTCGGATCAGACCATTCACTAAGAAAACACTATAAAAGTCATTCCTTCGGATTTTTATTTGTTAGTTAATGGTTCGATTTTACTGGGAAAACAGTGTTTAATCCTCTCTCTCTGTACATGTATATATCTTAACTTGATATGGCATCACACAACTGTTATATTAGTGACATCGAGCCATCTCAAAAACTGAGAAGTTGTGGACTTTTCAACACGCCGAAAATACTACATCACTTCCAATTTTGTAACAAAAAAATTTGTCAGAGCATTTTAGAACAACAACATGTCTTTATTCCGGTAAACTATTCTGCCTCTAGTCTAAATATCTATAACGGTAAAAAATAGGGGAACATAAATTTCGATATCTTCGAAATAATAGAAAAGTAATTCCCAAAGTGTCTATAGGATTTTATGAATAAATTTGTTAAAATAATTGGCCGAAATCTACATTAATTATGGCAATTATTTAGACGAACGATTCTTAGAAATGAAATATAAAATTCGAACATATAAAATTCGAACAAAAACAAAATGTTTAATATTTTTTTAGCTGAAAATTAATCAGTTTTTCTAAAGTTACCCAAATCCGTCGGTGTAATGTACAAGGAATCCAATCCCAAAGCGAAACAAAAGTATTTGAAAGTTCTTTGTTTCATCTCCTTGAACCTGTTCTATGCACCGAAGAAGACGAGAACTCAGAGCACTGAGAAGCAAATAGAGCCAATAATAACATGCCATTGTATTCATTGTTCATATTGTTAACTTGGCGGTCACTTCAACAGCTAATAAACTATGTATTTCACTTTCTATAAACGCTAAAAAAGACGAAGACACCGAACCAACTTATTACATAAGTGGCAATTTGTATATGGGTATGTTTCCATGGTTATAAAACTAGATATTTCACCGAGGACGATTGTGAACCACAACTATCTGCATGGAGGTGGGGATTTCTCATCTAAAACAGTGATATCGAATAGAATTCCTTGTGAGAGTTTGGCAGAAGAGTCTATAGCCAGTTAATGATGTGTATAGTTTGATATCAACCGTCCTTCCGTCAACATAAACTTATGTTCAAATCTTTGGTGATTCCATCAATTATCTTGTTTACATCACAACAGAATATATGAACCAACACTACCCAGTCTACTTTCTGTTCAGATGGCTTTACCAGAATCCTCATAGTTTTACTTTTAACACAGTTGGTACCAAGACATGAAATCTAATTGGATGATCTGCAGATATAGTGGAATGGAGTGCTTTTATACCCTACGTACAGTGAAAAATTGACAATTAGTAGATTGATCCATATGCCTGAACGAAAAACTGAAGGCGCTTGTATACTTCTTTTGTATCCAACGATTTACCCCTTACAAAAATATTTAAAAAATAAAATTTTATGTAATTATACCATGCAACACTTCCTAAAATCTTAACTCAATTAGAGGTCATATATGTCAGAGTGTACTGTTATATCTGTGCTCTGAACTATACAGGTGTCACATTAGATAGGCGAGTTTGATACATATAGTGTTGTAATTATGTTCATTTAGTTGCTTGCCTGCATGGTATCTATAAATAGTTGTATTTTAAAGCACATTCAGTTTCCAAATCTCATCAGAGAAACCTCGAACTATGTCAATTACATAACTATTCTACACTTACAAGCCAGTGAATCAGATTGTCAGTTTAAAATTCTTAGGCAATGGAGCAAATATGTGAAGGTTAAAAAATATATGTTTTATGTAATTGAGGAGTGCGTTCTAGCAATATAAAATAGCATTCAAGAACAACTACATCAATAGTCTAACTGTAGTGAGAGATTCATTAAGGTAAGAAATATATGATGTTTTGTTATTCATTCAGTTACTCTTGCTTGTTACCGCTAGATGAAACTTTTGCATAATTTGGCTATACGGAGCTGAGTAAAAAGAAGAATATAACGTTTTGACCATTAGATAACAAAGCATGTCTTTAATTAATGTTCTTCATCGGTTTTCTGTTTAAAAAACAAAAAACAAAAAACCCTTCCTCTCAAAACCCATTACAGGTACATGTAGTGCATGCCAAATCGAACTGTCGTCACTGAAAACCGATGAAACAATGGGCGCTGAAACTATTTGGAAACAATTGTCGTAATTTTAAGACCTGCACAGCTAGTAGTAATCAAAGTATTTTGACCGGGTTACTAATAAGCTTGCCTTTGGCCGTCGTTGTATAATATTATGAAAACGCATTCTCATTAACATACCTTAATTTTTTAGCTCGTTTTTAACCATTTAAAATGAGGTCATCTTTTTTTTTAATGATTTACTCCTTGAATTTTTTATATCAAAATTGAATTATAAGGAATGGCTGACATATTTTTTTTATCTATTTGCAATAACCTCAATGTACGTGATGCACACTTGAAAATAATCCGGTTTTACACCGAAAAATGTAACAGTCATTCTTCATAGTCATATTACAAAATTTGGTTTATGACATGATGTACATATTTTTATCCAATCAGAAAGTGTGTTACCTCTTAACTTAAATTATTCCTTTGTGGCGAACAAAATTTTGTTACTTCTGAATCAGATCTTCAACTTCACTTGCGGACGGCAGCGTGATCTCTGCAATCGAACAATGTCCCAAATACTGTTTCCCCTACCAGCGCACCTGGTCCACGCTACCAGTTTTTAATGGAGTTCACCTTTGTATCTTTGTACGTTTTATTTTAGTTATTTCGTTTTCTTTGTATCTTGTCTAGTATTTATTCATTGAATATATTCTTTTCATTTCCGCTCGAATCTTGGTTCCCTTGATTACTTCCATTCCATGTTTTATGTTTTGCCGTGATATCACAAAGGGGCTATCTAAGAACTGGAAACTATTCTTTCTAAACTGTAAATCTAAATATCCATCTTTAAGTAGGTAGAAACATAAAAGAAAATATTGTTTATTTCTCCTTACCCAGTATCTTATCTAAATGTCCTCAGAAATTACTTATTTTCATCGATGATTATCGAAATTATTGATAGTATCGCATGTAAAAATTAAGGCTACATTTAGCCTTGAATTTTGTACCAATGTATTTTGCCTGGAATTTAACTGTTCTTGTGAAAAAAAAAGAACGGTTCGGGATTAATAAGTGCAACTGTGATGTTTTAAAGTAAAGTGAAGGAGTCCATTTTCGAAGTAAGTCCTACTGATTGTTCCACTGAGTGGCTGCTTGTAATGAAACTAGTGGTTGATCGAGTTGTCATTTCTCTAAATTGCCTAAATCTTCGCCACGTTAGTTTTTTGAACATCCTCCCAAGTGAGGGTTTTGAGGCCAACTTCGCTCCAAAGTGATGCTTGAATTATTGGAATCAAATCCCAGTTCTGTTGTTCAAGGTAGAGTGAAACTGAAATAACTCGTGTTGATCTACAAGTATATATTAAGCATATTCATAAAGATGATTGTGAATCATGACATTGTAACTGGGATAGATTACTGAACACTATGCACTGTTTTCTCATTATTGTTTCTTTTCGCCATGAATTTTAAAACTTAAAAAATAATGTTTCCTCTCCATATTAGGGTTACTTGTGCATATTAAAGTTTGTATACATCAGTAAACCCAATGTCGATTGATTATAGAAAAAAAAACGTTTTATGGCATAGCCTTATGCATTTCAGTGCTAGCTTGTAAGCTCTGTTCTGTACTAGTTCGACACGCTGGTTCTTGTTACAAGTGTGCTTAGACATATGCGTAGGAAGCAAAAACTTATTGGTACTGTTTCTGAGTAATCAAGGGAACCAAGATTCTAGCGGAAATTAAAAGAATGTAATTCCGGAACAATACCAGACATGGAAAACAGACAAACACGACAAAGAACATAAAGCAACTAAAATAATACATACAAAGTAACAAAAGTAAATGAGCAAATCGGACTCCACTAAAAACTGGGAGCATGGACCAGAAGCACCGGTAGGGTTAGCGTCCTCTGCTTTTCTAGCAACATCCGTCGAGTTATCTGACATAGGGACACGAAATGTCCCTCCCACCTCGCGCAGCTCAAGGTCCCAAGAAACTCTGGGATGAATGGTGTCCCATATATTAAAGTACATAACATTTGCAAGTGTCATTTTTATTATGAACAAGATAGAAAATAAGAAAACATGTGAAATATGTCTACAACTAAAAAAACATTTTATGTGAAAATTATTGGTACGGCATACTGTACCTGTCAAAACTATTGGTACGGTCGGAGCAGTACCAACCGTACCGGCTCCTACGCCCATCAGTTAGGCATGTCCCCCAACTTCAGACATATATTGTGACCTATTGTACAAATATACCCCTGGCTTGGCGGAGGAGCAGTGACACATTTTGTAACTCGACGGGCACGTCACTACGCGGCACTAGTCAGACCACCGAGGCGATTCCAATATTGATAAGAAGCATTATATTTTGTTTGTTTGTTTATTTGTTTGTTTGGTTTTTTTTCAGCATTTATTGAGAAAAGAAAGTACGGTTTGATAATTTTCATAACTTTAGACAGGTATATATTATAAAACATAATTGAAATATCGACTTAGTTCCTTTATGACTTGGGATGACTTTATAACTTGATAGTGTTGAGATATTAACAAAGACGCTTACCTTACCGGTGCACCTGGTCCATGCTCCCAGTTTCTAGTGGAGTCCGAGTTGCTCATTTACTTTTGGTACCTCGTATGTATGATTTTAGTTATTTTATGTTCTTTGTTGTGTTTGTCTGTTTTCCGTGTCTGGTCTTTATCTTTGGATTACATTCTTTTGATTTCCGCTAGAATCTTGGTTCCCTAGATTACTCTTCCAAATCCAGTCCACTGCAGTTATAGGTACCAATGATTTCTAATGCCGATAATTTTGTTGGTATTGTCATTCTTTAATTTGTTCTGAGCTGTGTAAGCTTTCATGACAAAGCTAGTTCAATCACGCCACCGGCCAGTGTGTTCATTACCTGGACGCTAAGACAAAAATAGATTATACAAGATTATTTTATTTCCCCATAATATAGAAAGGCAAAGTCGTACAAAAATGTTCTAAGCTCCCGTTACCGTCTATGATTATTTAGATAGTCAGTTAGATCTGTTGAAGGATTAGACTAAAGCCTCACCCAACAGAATCTACTGACTGTCTAAATAACCATAGAAGGTCGCTTGGGAGCCTATAACTTATATTTATTTCATGCGCCTGTGTGTCCTACTTAAGTATGATTGTCGTCGTTGTTTTCCGTGGAATATTTTTGTTCTCGGGGCCTTTCAAAACTTACTTAAAGGTGTGTATTTACACTTATTGGCGACTTTTGGTGATCCCTTCTAGTATATATACTACTTTGGATTTACATTTGTTGAGTTTCACCATATTCTTTCTTTTGGGATAGGTACAAAATACCTTACTAGAGTTAGTACCAAATGTTATGTAACTTGAGACATTGAGTATATTCCTTATTTTTGGATATAAGCAAATGCTTTTTCTATTGACTATATTCCTAAGTTGATCAGGTGATAAGACCTATATTCATGATTTTCGGAATTGTAACTGATTACCTTGGTTGTGGACATTGGCTATATGCATGTTGCAACGACTTAGTACAGGGGGTTGTTTTTCCCCTTAGGTGAAACTGCAATCTCCGGATATATACATGTAGCTTGGTACAGGGGATTGTATTTACCAGTTTGGTGAATCTGCAATCTTCCAATTAACTTTAAAAGTTACAATACTAAGAAAAATAAACAATGCTCTTTAAAACAACTTGGTTTGTGGTTTACATATAATTATTTGTTGTCTGAAACAGCAAATTTCATGAAGATTTCAGCTCGATTATTAAATTCCGATCTTTAGATAGAAGTTATTCGTCACGATTATTTCAGCGAAAAATGCAGCTTCTGCATAGCTCTCACACTCCCACTACAACAGAAAACGAATTGTCTGCTTCAATTTAAAACCAGATGTCGTACAAGAACAATTTATGAATGGACGTGAAAAATACGCCTTGAATTCTTACATGTAGCATGATGTTAACCATTCCACATGAATATTTATATATATGACTCATTTTTACGGTATCTATAATTATCTTGGCTACCCTTTCGGGTCGAGCATGGTTGGATTTAAGCGTTAGTAAAGCAATGGATGTTGGTGGTGGGGTCAAGCCTTCATGATACCTGACAGAATTACTCTTTCATAGTATATCCTACTAGCAAATAAGCTGATTTGTTGACGATCTAACCGAACTACCCGTTCATAGTATGTCCAACTAGCGAATGATCTGATTTGTTGACGATCAAACAGAATTACTCGTTCATAGTATGTCCTACTAGCGAATGATCTGATTTGTTGACAGAATTACTCTTTCATAGTATGTCCTACTAGCGAATGATCTGATTTTTGACGATCAAACAGAATTACTCTTTCATAGTATGTCCTACTAGCGAATGATCTGATTTGTTGACGATCAAACAGAATTACTCGTTCATAGTATGTCCTACTAGCGAATGACCTGATTTTTTGACGATCTAACCGAACTACTCGTTCATAGTATGTCTTACTACCGAATGATCTGATTTGTTGATGATCTAACCGAGTTACTCGTTCATAGTATGTCCTACTAGCGAATAAGTTGATTTGTTGACGATCTAGTCTACTTACAGTTCGCACATAGGTCTGCGAGCGTTTCCCAACTACACCCTTCTGGGACGGAAACCAATTGTTCGTCTTCACGACGTAGATCTGTTCGATGAATTGTAGCATCTTGATGGTGTTAGTAGCACCGAAATTCTAATTTAAAAATGTAAATATTTCTTTTACATCTACATATTGCACTTAATACCTGAAAGAGGCTTTATTCTAGATAACCCCCGAAAAAAAAATAACATGGATATCGGGAAATTTTTTTTTTGAAATCCTATACAGAAGAAAATAAAACACTATGACTCCTTTAAAAATAGTATAACATGTATGAAAGATTTAGATACTCAATTTTACAGATTTGATAGAATTACCTTCGAAAAATAAAATGAAGAATGTATCATTTACTGATAAAACCATGCTACTTTTTTTCGAATCTTGTAATTAAGGAGTGAAATGCTGGAAAAGCATAATATTGTATTATACTAAGTAATTTTAAAAAATTGGGATTCGACAAGTGCAATTGCAGTACATGTGTGTTTATTTCTATTTCGCGCTAATTCTTTGTTATGTAATGCCGAAGTTTCCATTTCAAGTGAAACATCTAAGTGAAGGCCATTCATAATTATACTTCCATCAATTCTGAAAGGAGTGCTATATTATCGTAATTCTTACCCGTTTTAAGTAATAAGCGCTAATGTGTGTTTGAGCAACATACCTGTTTTAATGTAAGCGGTGAATTAACCTTGCAAAATGTTTGTTCTTTCTTTCCCATAAAGGAAGGTTCTCTAGGATATTCACTTTTAATTGTAAAGCAATATATATTACCCATAGAAAGCAAGATAAAATACCTTCCAATATATTCCCATATTGCATATCATCAACGTCATCAATTACAAAAACGGCTTACGAATTTCAAATAAGTGCTATACAATATACGGTTTTTTTTTGCATGTACGTGATTTTGTATATTGGGAAATATTACCTCCACCCCTATTGCCATAACCCTATAGCATTCAGTAAAGTCAGCATAGAATTTTTGCATTCGTCTGATTATCATAACCGAGTGCTTTGTTGTGCCGTAAAAGCTACAGTGTCATGATTCTTTGAGGATTTTGGAAGATGAATTGGCATTTACGATCAATTTAATTTTTGTTAACGCTGTTTCTGAAATGACAAGATAGTGACGGCAACAGATGGTTTCAATATTCTTTATTTGTGATAAATAGTACGGATTACATCACATAAAAATGCCAGAGTTCTGAAAACTTGTTAACAGATATTTCTAAGACCTTGAAGTCTATCCTTCAGGAGTCTTTATTTATAAATCACCTTTGAAATGCACTCTTCCGAGGAGAAAATATTTATTATTTATAAAACGATATTTTATGCACTTTGCAGGTTTGTAAGCGGACGTGGACTTTGTCAAGTTCACGTGATAACCTCAACGATAACTTGCTGAACGGCGATAAGCATTTAACATTTTATTTACAAGAAAAATATGCATGCAATAGTCCATTCAAGACGTAGCAAAAAGAACCAATGACAAATGTTTACAGGGCGAATACGGACAAACAGACTCAATATGAAGAAAAAGGACCGATACAGAAAAATAACAGAATCAATATGCCAGGCTGGATGTGGGGCTTAAAGACGAGTCAAATACAGCTCTTTTCGCTTCCGGTAATTCTTGCGTCCGTTATTCGACTAAAAATTGGATTGCATATATTTCAGATAGGCTTTGGATACACGGTACATTTTTTTTTTGCATCTATTTTTTTTATTTTCATTTCTCGTCCCTTTTAACTTCTCATTTCATTTGAAACGTTAAGCTTCATTACTGTCGTCCTAGAATGTTTCTAATTTCAAATTTGACCCTACCCGTTGAATCTTAAGCCCCTAAAATTCCCACATTCTATGCTTCTTCTATAAAAACATTCGTTCAACATTGCCTAGCCGGAAACACGATGGGAAAGGTCCTGTACCCCCCTTTATGCTCGAAAAGTTTGGTTGATTATAAATTTAAAACCTTGAAAACCGCTGGAGCGCCATCCCACCCACTTAAGGCCTAAACCTCCAACCTTTTTTATATTCTTTGATCCGCCACTGACCTGCACGGGTAAAATAAGTAAATGCACTTAAAAATATCGTTTGACCGATTTTAAAACCAGATATAAATTCATTAACAAAATGGACAATGTCGAACGCTTTCATTGAAGGAAACTGCTTAAAATTAATGATGGTGCATTAAATGCATTCAAATAAAGCATAACTCAATCAAAATATTTATGATGTAAGCCAAAATGCAAAGTATGCAGATCTGTGCGAGATAAGTTGGTATCACAGACGGGTTGCCTTGACTTATTTTACACTGCACGGCATTGTGTAAATTTAAAGATGGTCTTATGAAATGGAAATATTAATTGGATCTTTAAGCGCGATCTTCCTAGTCTCGGTTCCCGATATTTGTTTAAAGCACTTTCATAAAGTGAGAAAGAGAAGCACATTATTAAGTATTAGTCTTTCTACAAATCAGACAGAAGATGATTCATATAGACTGTACATGAAATTTGCACTTTGGAAGAGTTATCGTTCTTGATTTGTCTTCATTTGGTTGATTTCAATGGGAGATGAATGTATGATTTTCTAAAAAGTGCAGATCTGAATGCAGAAAAGATTGATGTTATGTGAAGGTATAGCATATGTAGACTGAAAAAGCATCGTTTGTTTGATGGGTTTTTCTTCACCATCAATCAATATATCATTGGCATTGTCAGAATTTTATGTTGACTGGTACTTAACTCACGATTGAACGTGTAAATCATTTACTTTCGGTTCGAAAACAGAAACAGGTATAACCATATAAATCACGATTTGACAAGTTTTAACTTTGATGAAAAGAAAAAATGTAACTGTCGACACTAAAAATGAGATTTGATGACAGTACATGGTCTTTGATTTTATTTTAAATTTGGTATCACAGATTTGATAATCAATGATTATCGATCTCGATCACCCTCACTATTTGTTCTCGGTAGTCTCTTTATAGTATTCTATAGTTCGCTAGAGAGTAGTCAATTGGATCCTTAGATATTAGGATGCCTCATCCAAAACGGACGCAATATTTGTATAGGCATCATTTAATGTAAGTAGTTATTTTCTGAGTAAAATTGGCCAATAAAATGTCCGAGATTCCTGACATAACCAATCTGTATTTGACCAACTACAGATGGGTTTTGTTATCTCTGACGTTATATCCAGGAAGTATGCGAACAAGGAGCACTTGAGCAGGTTCTTAAAGCAGAAAATAGCTATATCGGTCAATTTGTAATAGCCTGAATTAATCTAAATATTACGTGATGCGTTTCAGCGCATTTCGGAATTTGCACGCGTCTACCGGAATACCTGACAACTTTATCTATTTTGGGTTTCAAATAAAGGCAGGACTTCACGCACTGCATTGGGTATCTGAGTGAATTGCTCAGGTGCATAAACTAACTTGAAATAAACAAATCGCAAACATAAAGCTATTGTATATATAGGTATGCAATTACAAACCTAAATATAAAGTTCGAATTTTAGAGGCATGTGATACAGAATAGAAAACTTTACCTGAAATAAATAACGTTAACAAGACTTTGCACTTTTCATTACTATCGAAAATATACACAACGCATTCTTATGTTACCTGTCTTCAATAAGAGCTTTGAACGTTTGCTTATTTTTAATTACATGAGGGGCCCATCTCCTTACAGTGTAGGTAAATCGAAAATGATTAGTAATTGAAATAGTTAAGATTTTCATGCTGCATTAAACGAGCTGTAATTAAAATAGTTGACGAACAAGGTTATTAAGGAGATAACGAAAAAGCATGATTGTAACTATGCACTTTATCTTGCACTATATATTCTGTTAAAAGTGAGATAGACATAAAACCAGCTAGGTCTCGACGCCACTAAACTTGCGAACATGCATTCTTGACAGTTTGTGACATCATTAACTCTAGACAATTTTAGATGGAATTGAAGCATATTCCTATGCTCAAGTGTGTTTTAGGCTTTTTGGCGCCTGGTACTTGGTTGTGCCGTTGAGAAGAAGATTTAAATAATTGACGGAACAAAACTCTCACGTGCATCTGCTGTAAGACTTGACGGCACGAAATTCTCACGTGCATCTACTGTAAATCTGTTAACTCTTGATATTGCTTAGTCGAAAAATAAAACTAACAACATGAGTTCTTTTGACAAAGAAATGCAACTTTCAATTCCGTGTGAAGATTATGTAGTTTGAAATCGGAAGCAGAATATTGATATCTTGCTTTCCAGTTACATATAGGCCCTGGTACGGGGAACGACCGTGTCCTGTGGACAAAAATAAATTTTTCCTCAAGATTTTATTTTGCATCATTGCATTCTAAAATTATCTTTGTTTTTAGGATTCTCAAAAGATAAGCATATCATCTTTAAGATTTTTTCTTGTTTATTTTTCAAATACTTAATCTAACCTTCACTTAAAGGTCTTTGTTACGAGTGTGTGAACATTCTAAGGGCAGAACCTAATATATTTTTCAATTCCACAAAGAAATAGATGTATTACATTATGACAAGCATTATACGTGATATACCTCCTTCTCAGCATTGATGCAAGCTACTGTGCAATTGCAAAACCATTAAACGCCTCTGCAGAAAAAAAAGTCATGTAGGGAATTCAATGGTATGCATACATTGCTTAGGAAGTCAACGGTCTTTAATCATACATGCTATATTGTATTATAGTTCACCTTTCTACACTTGTCAATGACACTTCTTGGCTGCTGATCAATGATATATTTAATATGATATAATTTGATTTTTGTCTGTCTGCGTTAGACTTAACTAAATTGAAGATAGTTCATTAACAAATTATTATCTGTATTGATATGCTACAGGTGAGAATGTTCCTCTAACGAAGCCATGTTATACCAGTATACATTGTGTATTTGTCTAATGTTCCGCTGTAAACTGCATTGATTAACAAAAGCTATCATGAAGTTGATTATTTGCAAGATTGATCCTATGTGCAAAAATTCATAACTTATATCTTCAAAATATTGCGATACTGTTATTGGATTAACTTTTGTAATTGAGTGGTCAGTATCATTATTAGTATCAGGAAAGAACGAGGTGGTCATGCGGTGTTTTTAATGTGCGTTAAAATGGTAAGTCAGAATGCATTACAGCATAATACAACGTCTTTTCAAGATAACTATATGGTATTCTTCAATTAAGTAAACACGGTGGTTGCTAATGTATAGGACATTATCGATAAAATGGCGATATTCATTTGCCATTAATATTAATAATGAACTCGCCTGCGGCTCGGGACATTATACCAACCTTTCAAGCATGGGGAGTAAATTTGTCATGATAATGCTCTGAACACAAGCAGCGTTAACTGTTGTATGATTATACACAGCAAACAATCAAAAATTCACTGAATGAAAGATATGACTGTCTGTACAGTACTGGAAGAATAAATACTCCAATGAATATTTATTTCGTAAATGCATGTGTTTATTCCTTGTTGCTCATCAGCTGATTCCTGATCCAAACGGAAAGAGCGGGTTGATTGGATATTCGCATGTGGTGATGATTTTGCCTCTGGCATTAGGAAATGTGTTAATTTTATAGATCCTTTCTCCCTTGCTCGTATTTTTTTCGTGTACTATCAGCTTTTATCATTTCAACTTTATTATTTACAATTTCAGAAAGTGATCAAACCAAACGAAATAACAATGGATGTCAATACAACAATTCTGTTCTGGTTAATTTCCGTTACTATGGTGATATCAACTGGATCATTCACATCATTTCCTGTCATGACAGCAGATATTGAAAAGATGAAGAAACTTGCTGAAATCAAAGTTAAAATTCTCAACAAAATAGGGCTGCATGATCGCCCGTCACACCGTTACCCTTTTCCTGGTAGCATACCAAGAATATTTACGAAACGTGCTCTGAATGACACTAAACTCTCTAAGACGGTACCAAAAGGAAACTATTTTGCAGAAATGGAAGAATTCATCAGCCATTCGCAGATTCCAGGTTAGAATATTTCATTCATGCTTGACAGTGTCATGCGACTCGTTTTAACGTCCATATTGTTATTCGATGCAAAAGTTGTCTTAAGTTTATTTGCAGCAAACAAAAATCCCTTCATGGACGGACTAATTTTGTTTTTGTCTTTCGCTGTGTTTTATTTTCTTATTTTATATACAGTGTTTGTTCGTATTTAGTTTGTGTTACATTTTTTCCTTACTGTTATACTTTTTCATTTTCTTTTAATAGTTATTAATTTACTGAAATATGACATTAAACCAAGAAAAATATTTTAAAAATAAATATCTGAAAAGAACAAACAACATAATGTCTGCTATAAAAATACTAGTACGCAGGAAAACAAAACAAATACTAAGTATATGCAATCTTTATATTCGTAAATTGAATCCTAAATATAAACATAGCAGTAGAAGTCGCCTTTGCCGTTCTATATGACCAGGGACCGGTTTCATAAAAAATGTCGTTGAGAGTTTCCTCAAATCCTTGAGTTTCTCCTCAAATATCCAATTTCAAGAAATCTGATTGGTCGAAATTTCAGCTGAGAAAATATTTGCGGAAATCCTCAATTTGAGAACTTTTTTTTTTATTTTTTATGAAACTCGGGGCTGGATTATATAGTCCATCTACAGATTTTTGTCTGTTGTTAAGTTAGTAATAAATCATTTACTTCACCGCTAACAAGTAATATTTCTATTTCAGAAAATTTCACAGATCCGAATATAATATTGTTTAAAGTTCCCCGGGACGTTCAAGGAAGAAATCTGGAAGTCGTCTGTGCTGACTTGTTGGTCAAGATCAAATATAAAAGAAAGAAAAAGAAGGGAAATAAAAAGAGAAAAAGAATGCAAATAAGAAATATAATACTAAGTTTGTCCAGTATTGACAGCGAAGGTAACGCGGTGGATGAAGTTTCATCCCTCTCAACTAAACTGCGTAGAACAAAATGGCTGAAGATGCCGGTTCCATCAGAGCGTGTCGAAAGTGCAATGAGACGCAGAGATCAAAATTTATACATTCGTTTGGATTGTAAAGGATGCGATCACGATGTTAAACTTATACTTATAAACGGTAAAAGGAGGAAGCACAGAAATAAAAGAGTGAACAAAAATAAAAAAAAAGGCTGGAAAGTTAGAAATCTTAAAACGATAAAGATTAGACGAAAAAGAAGGCTTAACAAAACAAGACCTTTTCTTCTATTACATACAAAATTAAAGACCTACATTAGATCTAAAAGAGACGCAAGTGTATGTAATCGTAATTCATCATGTTGCATGGACAGCTTTGAAGTCGATTTCATCAAAATTGGATGGAAATTTGTTGTCGCTCCGCTGTCGTTTACAACGGGAGTGTGTGTGGGTACATGCTCGAACTCTGAAACGCAGTGTTTTGAATCAAAAAGGAGGGATTTAAATATAATATATTTTGACTACGATATGCAGATCACTTTCTCTGTTTTGCGTAATATGGTTGTGACTGGATGCGGATGTCAGACAACTGGTTAAGGAAAGGAAAATGTAGACCAAAAGTTCAATAAAATGAATTTAGTTCCAAGTGCCTTAAATCAAAATTGCGCTGACCAACGAGGAACCTTATATACTAAATGATAGCGGGACATGGAAGGCCAAAACGCTTCTTGTCATCCGAGATTACCGTGCTAAGACACACCAGGACCACTATATTTCTGCAAAAATACTTTACTTGTATCATTGTCGACATGTACACTCGTCATATTTTAAAATCTTGTATAGGGTAGCACGTAAGTTTATGACGTGCTTGTACCAGGTCAGAAGGACAAAATACCGTGCCCAAACATGCAATGACTAAAACAAATGAGTCTTATTTGATGTGAGCCTCTAATCTAAGCTATATAACTTACATTTAACCTGACGACTATTTGATTTGAGAGAGGGCGTGGAAGAATTTTAAAATAAAAATTTAGACTCAGACCTTTTTGAAAATGAATATTTAGATCCTTAAATCAGCCTGATCCGAACGTTATGATTTTACATATCACATCTCGAACGTTTACATGGTGAAAATGAATTGAATATTTTGACCCTGAAGAAATATTGAACCGCACTCGTCAATATAAAATGGCCATACACCAACATATCCATTTTGCTTGGTAGAAGTGTTCGTGATGAGTAAATCTATGATGTTCTTGTCAATACTTTGTATTTAGTTTTGTTATATAGGATAGGTTTTTTTATCTGTTATTTTATGTAATGTACAACTACAGTGATACCAGTTCAAACGGAACCCTGGATAAACCGAAACCTGTCTTAACCAGACACCCTTTAAAGTGCCTTCATTTCAGTTTAAGGAGGTAGACCTAGGATAAGGGACATAACTCTTGAAATCAGTGATATGCTTGTATCATATTCAATTTTCTGACGCCTACCAAGCTTTCATTTGAACCAGAATGAAATCAGTCCAAGTTACTTTGATACTTACATGAGATTGATGTAAAATACTGAATACAAACAGTCCAATTATTTGTAAGAGTTGTGTCCCTTTACCTACACTATGTCTACCTCCTTAACTGTATTTTGAACCGAGGTAAACATAACACCTGTCCATATCGGACACACTCTAGCTCTACAGTCTAAGAGGAGTTCGGTTAGGACAGGTTTCACTCTAGTTAATTTTTGCATGCATGGTTGACTACACTGCAAAGAGATTCATACATTGCTCGATTCATGATAATCATATGAAAGTCATGTTTTTTTTTTTATGTATAGTGGCTTACTAACATATGATTATCATGCAATAATAATAATTATATATGAATGACGTAAAACACATGTTTATCATATCACGCTCGATATCTATGATAATCATTTGTCGCGTTTCTCATGTGGGACTTATGGCTGTATAGGGTCAATGTTTTTTGCAGAAGAAAAAACTGGACCATAACTTATGATCTAATCAAATCAAGGATGATCGGTCGGCACAATTATACAATATCAAAGCATTATAACTACTCAAATTGTTGTCCGATATCGAACTTGGATCAGCTCAATTCTTTTTCTCGTTGTCAAATAAGATTGGTCAGGACTTTATAAGTTCAACGCGTCCATCTTTCTCGATCATTCCTTCTTTGGAGAATATCCTTACAAAAATTTAATCTCGGTGCCATTAAACTTCCATTACTCTTCACCGATATAAAATGTTTAAAGCGGTCGTTGTCTTTGAGATTGCTTATGCAGATTTATTTGTGAGTGTAACGACAAGTGCATATTGGCAATGAGAATTCCAAATGTATCACTAAAACAAACATTGATATGATGCCTAAATTAAATGAACTTCAAAAAGATACTGCTGGTTCTGTTTTACCACAGGTACCAATGGCGTGTTTGATTTCTGCCTGGAGAATACTTTTGAGATTTTTCTGTCCTTCGTTTACGCCTACGTGTTCTGTTCTGCAAAGTATTTTCCTGTACAATAGTACAATATATATCTTGGGGGTCTATGAGGGACGGATGCTGACATTTTTAATGGCAATGTGGTCTATCCAGCGTTTTTTATAACGTGGTGCAAGCTATCAAGTTCTCAATTTTTCCCAAATGGATTATTTTAACTTAATTTCTAAACAAATGGGGGGGGGGGGTCTTAATTATTTCCGGAACCTTTCCTCTAAATGGTTTGGTCTTAATCCGCCTATGACGTCACTTAAAGCAATCGGGAGATGCAAGTACGTGTTTTTACTCTGTTTCTTGGAGAAATCAATTGAAAACGTCGGTTGAACTAGACGAACACATTACAAACCACTGAACAGATGATCTCATTCTCTTTGTTTCCAGGTAAGATCGATGTGACTAAACTAAAAAAGTAAAAATGTACAACTGTTGGCAGTAGGAATGAGATTAACGATACAACTATTTACCTTTCAAAGAAAACAGCTCACACAAAGAGTAGTTCTAAGACTTTCAAGGCCATGTCATCGGAATGCTTAGATCAGTTGAAAATTTATCATATTTATAAACCTAACGCTAATCAAATAACTAGTCAGGAAGATTCACTGTAGCAATTTTTAGTATAAATTTCATCAAAATCCGTTTAGAATTGCAGACACGAGAGCACTTGTAAACAATTTTAAAGCTCAAAGTACTCATGTACTGAATCAATTTATATCGATTGTTTGAATTTTTATGCCTCAACTAATCATCAAATTGCAAAAAGATGGGATAAAAGGAAAGTACGGGGATCGAATTCAAAAGTATCTTAAAACAAGCTTATTGATAAAATTTTGAGTAAAATTGAACTCTTTGTTTTATTTTTTAAATTTACCATTCTGATTACGAAGGGCGTTTAAAGAAAGCACACACACCAAATTTCATAATGCATTCTAGCAGTGCGCCAGGTGGCGTAATATTACGGTTTGATATCGGTTTACACACGGAACTTAACAGGGATGAAAGTTTTCCGCTTTTTTTTGGGGGGGGGGGGGCGATTTTGGTCATTTTTGAGATCAGTGTAAATTCGTTGAGAAAAGTTTAGAGGGGGTGAGGTCTGACTTTGATCATTTTTTTCAGTGAGTCCATTCATAACGCTTGGTTGTCTTTCTGATTAAATAAAAATCATCCAGAAAATTATGTCAGTAAAATCGACCCGTTTTCTGGATGATTCTTGCCATATTTCATTCGAACATTCCTTATGGCGTTTGTAAACTTTAACTGGTTCTGTAGCGGATACCCTTATCGGATTCTGGTAAAGACTGAATCGTGAACCAGTCCCGACTGGTTTAAAAACGGAAGTTGTTATCTCGGTGGCGAAAGCGTTATTCGTAAAAAGGAACCAGTTGACATTGTATTTGGTTGGGTCAACGACCTTTCTGAAAGGAACGAACATTGAAAAAAATAGAGAAAAAGGACGAACTTCAAGTGAAGGAGATAGATTTTTGTCTTGTTTCTCCAAGTTTCTTGTACTGACAATTATAAAGTGGGTCAATATTAAATAAATCAGTGGTTTGCATTTTCTCAAATAACTGCAAAAAAGGAGAGTTCGCCAATCTCATTAGTGATGTCATATTCACTGATTTGCATATCATTAAGTGCCAGATTGGTTGGCAAATAAACAATTGACAATTTCATGATTAGAATCCCAATTTCAAAACATTATAACTTTGTTATTTTATATCCAATTTTGGTCCTGTAAAACATTTCATTTAGATAAAATAATTCATATATCGTATATGGGAATTTATAAAACTTTTAGTCCAATTACTGATTTCATGGATGAAAAGAGCTTTATTGGCAGTGTAGGGAACCAAATAAATTTTTCAATTTTCTTAAAAAATGAAAAAGTTAAAAAGAAAAAAAATGATGATTAAAGGATGATGCCCCATGCATCTTTTGCCAACCAACACAAACTTGACATCACCAAGAACTATCATATACTGTAAGTGTAAACAATACTCAGGTCATGCTAAAAATGGTTAAAAACCTGAAATCTATGGATTTCCCGGAATTTTGTTTCCTGGGCCCCACCAGGGCTGCGGACTTGGACATTGCTTGGGGGCTTAAGGCAGCCCGCAAACCCCCGGTCAGATCTTCAGATTTTTTCAACAGAAGTCACTTTCATCTCTGGGAACACCTAGATGAATGATCACAAAACTCTCCAACATAGTATATAATTGAACTACAAACTACTATTTGGCAATTCATAGTTTTAAAATTTTCTGGTCGAATTCAATTTATCGACCTCCAGACCGAAGCTGTCTATCAAATCATTCAAACGTAAGCCACAAACATTAAATCATATCAGTGCCGTAGCCAGAAATTTTGACGGTGCACTTGTATACAGTTTCCTCTTTCGAAGGGGTACACATCCAATTTGATCTCTAGGAATTTTATATATTTTAAGCAAAAACAGGGTGCACTTGTACCCATGCCCCCCTCTGGCAACAGTCATGCATGTTTTTTTAATACATGCTCCTCTCAACTAGATACATTTCTCAGGTGATAAGTTTCACAACTCAAGTGCTACAAGTTATTCCATATAAACCAACGTGTCATGTAAAAAAACTTAGTTTCTGGGCACTTAGTTCCAGAGACACCTTCATTGACATAAACGATAAAGCCGTAGAATATAATTTTAAGGGCTTGAAGCACCCACAGCTCTACCAAAATTACATTGCAAAAATAACTGCCTGAAACCCGCTTTTTTACACAAATTTCTTGATCGGAACCACTGCCCTTTTTACCCGCCAGCACCCGCATGAAAGATCTGGAGACAACTCTTCCAACTGGTACTCAGCTTTCCGCTATATTTCAATTTCATAAATGATAACTGTTCATAATCTCGCAGGGTTTTCATTTCTAGCTAAGCATCAAATGGTTTATTATGCGTCTAACAATAAAAAGGCAACTTGAACATATCAACATGCACTGAACGATTGGTTTATTCGGGTAAATGCAAGGAAATAAACAGATACTGATACGAGGTTATATTAAAGGTCTCAACTATTTTTAATTGGATATCAAATTAATCAGCATATTTAGTTAGCAGTAAAAGTTGTTTATTGGATTTGTTTATTGGCGTGAATAACATAGAATTAAGGCTAGAAACTACTAATTCCACTTCCCATAGGCTTCTATGCTAATTTCACAATATTCAATGGCTTCTCTGGACTTTACCTTAACTTTACCCTGCAGAGGACTATATACATGTACCAGCATAATTCTACATATGTCAGCTCACAATCCTCAGAATGGCATATGGAGTTAGCACACTTGCAGTTCAGTACTGGTCACCGGAAGTGAAGGGTCTATAAATAGCATGGGAAATTCCAGTATTTTCACAAGATAGGGGTATATTCAGAAATCATTATGGAGATTAGGCTTCACACCACAAGAAGCAAAATGCACCTATAAAATATACAGAAATGTTTTTCCTTTCAGAAACTGTTTAAATCTAAAAAAAAAAATGAGAACTTTTTTCACAGCACTATGAGGAACAGAGGGTAATTTCTTCGTATGACTATATTTCAAATGCTCATTGGTTGAATTTGTGGTCTGTAACCAGAATTAAATATGAAATATTAGAAAAACCTACAACGTGAACCTCACTATCTGCATTTGAACCTTAATAGTATGCCGATGGAATTATTTTCCTGCGGTAAGGTAAGATAATTACAGATGCTACCAGGCTTTACAAATCTAAAGGCTATTAATTTTGATTATCGATCTAAATTGATAAAAATATTCAGTTTCCAAGGGAGATCACTATCACAATATCAGCTGATCAACGTTGATTTTGGAGCTGGGCCTAGAGATTTATGTTGGCAATCAAATGTAGGCATGAAATCATTAACACTTCAATTTATCAATATTATCCAGTCATCCTTATTTCACCATAATCCATCACAATCTTCATCAAAATCAATCACAAAAGGGAGCTTACAAGACAAGTACTGATGACATATTTATTTCCAAGGGAGAAAACTCTCAAAATATCAGTCATCAACCATCTGTTTTTATCAATAAAAGCAAGTTTCAGATACTTTTATTTTTAAACACTTTGAGAAATTCAAGTATTGGATGAATAAAAATGTGAGTGTGATGCGGTGAAAGACAATTATACAATTAAGGAGGTAGACCTAGGGTAAGGTACGCAACTCTTACAAATCATTAAAACGTTTGTATTCACCATTTTACATCAATCACATGAAAGCATCAAAGTAACTTGGACTGATTTCATTCTGATTCAGAGGAATGCTTGAAAGGCTTTTGGTGAAATATGATACAAACATATCACTGATTTCAAGAGTTATTTCCCTTACCTAAGGTCTACCTCCTTAAGTAGAATATAAGTGTTCCTTAGGATCACGGATGCCACATACCAAAGTTCGTTTCAATCTGAATTTGACATCATATGAGCGTTTTTTTTTGTTTTTTTTTTGTTTAATTTTTTTTGTTTATTTATTTTTTTTTGTAAGGAAAGGCAGACAGTGCACCTGGTCTACTTCCATTAATAAATGATATGCGGGTTGCTCATTTTGCTTTGTGTATTTTCAGTCAATTTGTGTAATTGAATGCCTATATTTGCCTGCTTTCTTGGACTAGTATTTGGCCCTGGATTATGGAATAAATTTATTAATCATTCAAACCATAGTTTTCTAGCTTTTAGTTTCATTGATCGATTTCATTGTGTGTTGCTGAAATTATGCGATTAAAAATTGCTAAAAGGTCAAAGCTGTATTGACAACAACAACAACAATAAAAATGGATGCACGACATGTGCTACTACCCATCAAGCTGAAGTTGCATACAAAAAATCAACTCATTTTAATGTTGGGTCGCGGATATTTTGCAGAACATGAAATTGAAGTTAGTCGTTCCTTAATTCATATCACAATGGCGTTGAAGACTATTAGAATTTCAACTTTCTTGTATAACCGTATAAATATTGGCCGACAAAATTGGAGCTGTTTTTAGTTCAATCCATGATAATTTTGATAAATTTCAAATGTTGCTGACTTTTTTGCGACGAAAATTTTTTAAATCCGAAAAAAAAAACAGCAAAATCGATCTGTCAAACAGGAAGTTAATGTGCGACAAAGCCGACCCAAAAGCAAAAACTACACATTACACAACCAATCACGCACCCTAAAACGTAAGAAGTTGGCATTTCGTTCCTCCATGGCATTATCGGTCAGAAAATAGCTTGTCAGACGACCACTAGTATTGCTGGAAGAACACTGAAGTAGCATATTAAATTCCAAATCGTTCCCACAAATGTTTACTGAGATTTTTGTGACAAAAATTAATGGAAAAGACGTATACATGAATGGACAGAAGCAAAAAAGCTCCCGCCTAAACAAAATCAACAACAAACAAACAAGTGTACATATACAAAGGTAACTATGTCAAAAACTAATATTGTGTCCACACCTGTCCCAAGTGAACATAGGTCAACATTCTACGGTCGTATCATGTTGCGCTCCGCGAAGCTCTTTATTGACTACTTTAAGCAAAAGGACTTATAGTTCATTAAGGACACAACAACCGCTTTGAACACAATATAGCACAATATTTGAAATTCAATTCAAAGTTTAAAAAAAGTATTGTTTTGAGGGTGCTCATCAAAGACCTTTGATCCCCGTAATCCAAAAGAACATATAAGAGATGCAAATCTGATGGAGAAAAATCAGGAAAGGCTTTTCAAAAGGAATCCTTTAAAAACAAATGTTATGTATCGGGCCAAAAATTTTAAAAATCGGGTTTATGGGGTGTGCATCATAATACGACCGCAGTTAATTGAACTCTTTTCATTTAGAGCAAGTGTAAACACAATATTAGTTTTCGACACACTTAAAACATATGGACCTACAGTTTATTATTGATATAATAACTGGTTTTGATACAGGTCAATATTGCACAACATTTTGAAATTCAATTTAAATAAAAAAAAAAAAACTGCTTTCAAAGTCCTTTAATGGGTCACTTTGTATCCAATTATCTCAAAAACAGATAATGATACAGTAATATTGCAAGCATAATTCTTTAACTCATTGTAAAGATGAACAATTTACGAAAACAATTCATTAAATTCAGATGAACTTTTTTTAGAATACAATAAAACCTTGTCTTTCAAAAACAATGTTATTGTTCCCTTTGACCACTTGTTACTCAAAAAGAAAGAAAAAAAACAGTAAAAAGTATTCCCATAATTATTAAAATATTAAGGTACGGACTTCTAGATGGAAGACTGTTTTCAAAATTGGACCAGAAATTAAAAAATCTCAAAAACGTAAGAGATGTCTGAAATCTCAGATTTAAAGAAAATGCAGACAATTATTTCCATAGGGAACGAATAATAAAAATTCAGAATCTAAAATCTAAAAAATTAAAAGTTGATTTTTAGGGTGTGGCCCTACTTTGGTCTCCTAAAGACTGAAAATGCTAAATGCTATTTTAGATCTCTTTAGAATATTATAAGAAACAAATAAAAAAAGGAATTACTGTTAAAATTGAATGAAAATATCGACACAGCATTTTATAAGAAACAAACTAAAAAAGGAATTGTCAAAACTGAATTCAATAAAAATCTAAAACAATTTTATATTAACACTTTTTTTACCACTTTATTTGCAGAACGGCAAGGGGCAGTGACCAGTGTTAAATAGCAAGCTTCCTCTAGCCGCGAGTGATAATATATCAAAATTTCATGATATTTGGTTCACTTCAACTAAAGTTATAGCACAGAAACGAAACAATTAACGACGCCGACGACAACGACGACGACAAAATCATAACATAACACCGAAATCGCACCAATAACGAGCTAGAGGCTCCATAGATACTGAATCGCTCACCTTGCTCGATATTTGTAAAAGCGGCCATGTTTTTCATGGATTTATGAAATAAAATCTGTCTGATTCCTATGTTCTATTTTTAGTAACAGCGGCCACGTTTTTCGACGGATCAAACATCTCCATACCAATTCAGTGCTGAACACCCTAAGAAATATTCATACAAAATTTTGTTCTAAATGTTCAAGTAATATCAGAGGATAAGATTTTTGAAAGAAATAACATTAAAAAAGCGGGAAAAAACACTGAAAAAAGGGCGATACATGTAGCTCCAACATGGCTGATTTACATGAAAATTTGACCACTAATAGATTCCATCATGCTCAACACCTTTACCCCGTCATAATTGGCTAAACATTCCCACATCAGTTATATGCAGAACACTCAAAGTAGCATTCATACAAAGTTTGGTTCTAATTGGTCTGGTAGTGTCAGAGGAGAATAGTCAAGAAAAATGTTTACGACGAAGGACGACGACAAACGCCAAGTTATGACAATAGCTTACATGGTGTTTTGGATAAGGTCAGCCAAAAAGACGGTTTTTTGCGGTTGCGGAGGGGGGGGGTTGAGACCCTTTTCGGCCCCTTATAACTAGAATACCCAAAGAGATATTTCTGAAATCTTATTTGAACAATGTATGCAGGGATTTTCGTAAGTATCCAATCAAGACATTTTTTTTAAATCAGACCAAAAATGAACAAGAGGTTCTCAGGAGCCTGAATTGCTCACCTTGTTAAAATTTTGGCTTTCAAGGCCAATGACTCTAAGGAGTCGTCCGACAATTTTGACTCAAATAAAAAAGACTTAGGTAGAACTTGTTACATAAATCATTTCATTAGTTGAAAGTTTCTTTCTCTTTACTATATAGTTTTCAAGTATTGACTGAAAACCGATAAAACATCATTGTTCGCCTTTTAAGGACAATTAGTCTAACAAGGAGTCGCCCGACATCTTTGATCACCACAGACTTTTGTGGGCCTTATCATAAGGATCATTTCAGCAATCGAAAGTTTCTTTCTATCATAGTTTTCAAGATATTGGCTGAAAACTGTAAAAAAAAAGAAGTTATTTGTCACCTTTCAAGGGCAAATCTCTTACAAAAAGTCGTCCAACAACTTTGATTCAATGCAGCTTATTGTAGGCCTTATAATAAGGATCATTTCGGCAATTGAAAGAATTTTGCTGAAACTAACGGTTTTAAAAAGATATATGCGAAAAACTTCTGTCTGACCCTTACATGTATGTTCTAAAGGGGCTGTCATATTTCTCGACGGATCAAAAATCCCCAGAGCAGTAACAGTCTATGCAAGATACTCTGAGGAATATTGATTTCAAGTTAGGTTCAAATTGGTCCAGCAGTTTCAGAGGAGAAGATTTTCAAAGTAATTAAACTTTAAAAATAGCCAAAAAAATCATCAAAAGGGGCATTAACTCCAACACGGCTTAGAAGATTAGGTTAACAAAACAATTTTCAAACGGCCAGATCTCATCATGCAGGACACTTCTACTTTGTGTCAGAATCTGGCTACACTTTTCGGTTTTGGGATATATGTGGGAAAAACTTCTGTCGGACTCCTATGTTCTATTTTCAGTAACGGCGGCCTTCTTTTTAGACGGGTTAAAAACCCAATATCAGTTCTATCAGTTCTACGCAGAAACATTCCAGACAAGTTTGGTTCTATTTGGTCAGGTAGCTAGTTTCAGAGGAGAAGAGTTTGAAATATTGTTAACGACGACAGAAGACGACGACGGCCGCCAAGTGATGGCAAAAGCTGAGGGAGTGGCCCCTTGGACCCCTCATAACTAAAAAACCTTAAGATCTGAAATCTGATTGAAAAAAGCTGGCAGGGATTTTCAGAAAGAATCCAATGAAAAAAAATCAAAATCGGACAAAATGAACTAGAGGCTCCCATGAGCCTGAATCACTCACCTGGTTCAATTTTTGCTTTGCACTTCAAGAGCAATAACTCTAAGGAGACGTCCTACAAATTTAATGACCCATCGGACTTAAGTACCTTGTAAATAAGAACTATTTCACCAAATAAAAGTAATTTTATATCTATCATAGTTACCAAGATATTTGCCAAAAATTGTCATTTTTCCCGTTTCATGATTGATTACTGTGTTTTAATGCAGTTTCGTCGACCAGGGCCATATCACGGCAAAAACATTTTTCGCGTTTCAAAGGCAATAACTCTAACATGGAGTTATCAAACAACTTCCGCCGAAAGAAACGTTTCTAGGCCTTTTCATAAAGATCATTTCATCAACTGATTTTTATTTTATCTTTTACAGTTTTCATAATTTCAGCTGAAAACCGCAAAAAAAACCTTAATATTTTGCCTCTCAAGGGCGTGCAGTAACTCTAGCAAGGAGCTCGAATCAATATACAATTTAGATTTGATGGAGACTTTTGTAGGCTTTATCATAAGGATTATTTCCTCATTTGATTTTTCTTTTATTTCTATCTATTATAATTTTCAAGATATTGGCTGAAAACTGAAAAAAAAACATAATTTTTTTCTTCTTTCAAGAGCAATACCTCTAACAATGAGTCATCAGACAATTTCACTTCTGGGGACTTTTGTAGTCCTTATCATAAGCATCCTATCTATATAAGATTTCAAGATATTGACTGAAAACTGCAAAATCTGTCATTTTCCACCTTTCAAGGGAAATAACTTTAACGAAGAGCCATCAGACAGTTTTGACCCAATGGAGACTTTTGTAGGCCTTATAAGGATCATTTCATCAATTAAAAGTTTTTCCAATCTCTTATAATTATCAAGCTATTGGCCAAAAACTGCAAAAACCGTCTGAAAACTTTGACCCAATAAAGACTTTGTAGAGTTCTACAAGTTGAAGAGGGAAGTCACATTTATTTTCAAATATCTCTTTTACTTTTCAAGATATATGTAGAAATTGGTGACTGTTGTCAAAATATAGCAAGTGGCCATTTTTTTTTGACAGAACAAATATCTAAACACAACTTTTTTGTTAGATCCCATCATGAATATGCATGCAAAGTTTCATATAATTCTGCACAATAGTTTCAGAGGAAAAAATGTTTGCAAAATTGTAAACAGATGACCAAGACAATGAATATGACAGACATCAAGTGAAGGCAAACGCTCACTTGTGCCCTTTGGATTTGGAGAGCTAAAAAGATATTTTTTTTAGCCTGGCCCAAGTTGGTATCCCTTGAACTACAAAGTGGTTAAAGATTAGTCCTCCATGTAAAAAAAAATTAACAGAATTTCAAAAGGAATGATCAAAATATGATTTAACTTTTCTATCAATTCTAATTTTAATACCCATTTTCCCCTTTTAGCCCATTATTTTCAAAAGAGTGAGGCAAAAACCTTAGGAACAATGTGTTAAAATTTTAAAAAGATTGAATAAGGTTTTCTCAGGTTTTCATAAATAAAGTAAAATTAACAGATGCCAACAACGATAATGACAGGATGATACCATCATACGACCAAAAAAGGGTGGGGCAAAGCATGTCACTGAACTGAACACTTGACAAGAAGATTTTAAACATTATCATACATGTACTTAGATTTAAATACCTTTCATTTCATCAGGTAATGGTCATCCAATCAAGGGAAGACAACTCTATTGATAAGGTTAACAATATTACTCCCATTAAAAATTTTAGTGAAGACAAATACATGTACATTAAGACTATGACACCCTTTTGTAATTTACTTTGTTTTTAAACTGATTTAAAATCACCAACTGAATCCATAAGCTTGGTTATCTCCCCTTGCAAGCATCAAGCACTATTCATCTTTGGGTGGTTGGACTACCACTTGATACATCAGTGTATATACTCAAAATGTTTATTCAGGGGATAATGAGAAGAAAACTAACATGGATCATTATTAATCAATATCACTTCAGATAAAAAAAAAATATATACATAATATATACATATATGTACAAAAGAAAATTATACTCCAAAGGCACTTTTTAAGTTAAAGGTCACCAATAAGGAAATTGTCAACCACAATTTCAACATGCTGTACATTAGAAGATTCATGAATTTTAGCTTTATGTTTCTTCAGAGCATTTGATCGGGTAAATGTACTTCCACATTCCTCACAGTAGTATGGCTTCAGACCAGAGTGTACTCTCATGTGTCTTTCAAAGTTAGATTTGTGATGGAATCCTTTATTACATAGGTGACAATGGAATTGGACTGTTTCATGAACTTTCTTGTGGTGTCTCAAAGAAAAAACATTACTCAGTGTCTTTCCACACAAGTCACATGTATACTGTGGCCTGTTGGGCTTGTGAATTTCATTGTGTTGTCTCAGATGGGCCTTATAAGGAAAGGCTTTGTCACACTTGTCACACTTAAAAGGTCTGATATTATCATGTATTTTCATATGCTTTTTCAGAAGATAGTGTTCAGAGTACCTTTTATCACATACATCACATTTGAAAGGCAAATCATGTTTTTGCATATGGCTATACATATGTCGTCTGTACATCTGTGGTGTTTTAAAGCCTTGCCCACATGTTTCACATGTATAAGGCCGAATGTCTGTATGCATTATTTTCATATGACCCTTCAGGTAAGAATTTAACTTGAAAGTTTTACCACATTCTCTACACTCAAAAGGTTTACTGTTACCATGTGTTTTGATGTGATTGTCTAGAACATACTTATCAGCAAATTTTTTATCACATACATCACAAGAATACAGCTTGATCTCATTCTGATGAGATTTTAAGTGTTTATGAAGAACATTAACCCTGGTGAAACGTTTACCACATATATCGCAAACATAGGGCCTATCTCCTGTATGTAATCTCATATGATAAACAAGATAACGCTCCCTGACAAATGTCTGGCCACATATGTCACAAATATAGGGTTTGTTTCCTGAATGCAGTACTGAATGTTCTTGTAAACCAGCTTTTTTTGTGAAACTTTTGCCACAAGCTTCACAAACCCATGGTTTCTCTCCAGTATGTGTTGACATGTGGTTGTTTAGGTGGTCCTTCCTCTTAAAAGATTTACCACACTCCTCACATTGATGATTCCTTTCACCGCTATCTCTGGTCTTTTTCTTTGATTTGGAAGGTTTATCAACATCAACAGGTTTTTCTTGACTAATTGCAAGCTTGTCATACTGAAGAAAAAAAAAACTATGAAAATTAACAAGGGGATTTCAACTAATAATCATTGTTAACAAATATTTCTTATGTATACATTTTTGAAAGAAAAGATAAACAAAAACCTGAAGCAGGCAGCTGACATTTTTCATCCCAGTAGGGTTGTTGTCTTTTTTGACATATTCACCATACCCTTCTCGGTATGTGTCAAAACCAACCTTTCTGACATCATACTTTTGCCCAAGAAAAAAATCTTCTCTGTTTAGAATAATCACTGTTTGATCTCTGTATCACTTGATATTTGTTTTGAATTTTTGTATTCGAATGTACAAAGACTGAAGGTTTGTCAGACTTATCTGCCCTTGAAATGTTCATTTGTACTGCATTTCAAAAACATTATATACATTTTTTGTACACTTACATTTAAGGAGATAGACCTAGGGCAAGAGACATTACTCTTGAAATAAGTGATATGTTTGTATCATAATATCATAGAAGCCCATCAAGCTTCCATTTGAAACAGAATGAAATCAGCCCAAGTTACTTTGATGCTTAAATGAGATTGATGTAAAATGCTAAATACAAACATTCCAATGATTAGTAAGAGCTTGGTCCCATACCCTAGGTCTACCTCCTTAAGTATCAGTCTGCGTTGGAATCAGACAGTTGGTGATATATGAAATGACCCATCACATTGATGGTGTAATTTATATCATGTTTTTGCACCAGTAGAATCAAAGAATTAAGTAGCACTCCAGATAAGAATCATGCAAAATGTGATTCATGGGTTAAAAGCCTACATATTTTTATTTTTGATATTTTGTTTGAATTGCCATAATAAACAGTAGTAAACATTCAGTTTTTCATATAACCCGTGTTCTTGGGAGATAAAAATTGTATATAATGCACTGTAGATTTCTATATTACGGGAGATAACTCTGTAAATGACACTCAAATACAATAGAATCTATTGCATTTTCAATGTTGATTATCTCCTAAGAGCAGGTTGATTTGAATGAATAATTATACATTTCATAATATAGACCAGTAAAGTAACCTAATAACAAAAATAAAAATATGTAGCCTTTTTTTAGGTGTATCACATTTTGCAGAATTTACATGATTCTTACAAAGACTGCTACTTAAGACATGATTTTCAATATAATTTCAGTCAAATAAATAACTTCCTTCCATTATAACAAACCTTTTCAATGATGGGTCCATGGAAGATTCTGGGGGAACTACCTTTTTAACGAACATTTTTATTTTGTGCAAAATTGAGGCAAAAATGAGCCAATAGTAACCTGGAAAACCTTTTTCCTAGAACCCATCTGGAACCCTACTTCCAAATTTTGGGATCAAGCCCTTGACTTTACCTAAATCTTTAAATTTTTACAAAGAAAGGACAGACAGATTGTCATCAACCATAAAATGTTGTTTGAAAAATAGGACATATGTATACATTTCAATACATGTATATAAAAATAATACTTTTATGTCCTGAATAAAATTTTAAACAATGAATGAACAAAACCACTGTGTATTGGTCATGTGAAATTCACACAAACTTTACATGAAATCCATGAGATATTTATGTAAAAAATTCATGTGCAGGAGTTATTCACATGAATTGTATGTGAACTCTCTTTAACGAGATTTATTTGCTTGATTCATGTGAAATCATGAGAAAATATTTTCCTGCTTACCTGCGTTATCCCTGAAGATCCAGGCTGGCTAGTATCAACTAGTTTTGGTTCAAAAGAACTATTGGTTGCTTTGTCTTCATCTTCACCATCTACCATAGACTCTACCTCAGGTACTGCTACAACATATTTAGGCATACTGACTTTTGTATCAGATTTATCTTTATGGTTCATCTTGTGACTGATGAGAGATTGTTTAGTTAAAAACTTTTTACCACAACTGCCAATGTCACAAATGAAAGATGTCTCTGTGTAGTGCGTTTTCACATGTTTCTCTAAGTCTCTCAGTTGGGAAAATCTGGTACTGCATTTCCCACATTCATATGGCAGAATCTGTTTGAATAAATTAAAGAACCTTAGTGAGCACACGGTGAATTTATATACAAAAAATCATGTCAATATCTGCAAGCGTTTAGAAAAAAGTACCGAAAACTGTTATTTCTGTGAATTTCCTAAATTCAAGGCCCATAATTTCAGTAAAATTATTGGAGCGGAATGAAAGTTAAACCTGACCTGTAACTTATCATGGTAAATTTATATACCAAAAATCATGTCAATATCTGCAAGCGTTTAAAAAAAAAGTTCAGAAAACTGAAGATGGACTGACAGGTCAAAAACAATATGCCCTTCGCAACTTTGTTGCGTGGGGTATAATTACTTTATTATGTTTTTATTAACAAATGAAAAATTGTTGTTATTTAGATCAGTAACCATCCCATGCCTTTCTGTATTGTGCAATTGGAACCTAATAATTGATGTGTCCTTAGTTATTTACTGTCCAAAACAACAATATGTATTCCGTAATGAAAAAGGTCACACTAAACAAGATTGATGTCAACTACTGTTAATAAGTACATTGTACACATGTTCTCACAATCATGGCCAATCTTGGTACGACTGCTGAGATCAAATCCCTGAACAGTTGAGGCAAATATGGACACACAATTCAATCTTGATACAACTCTAATTTTTGATTGCTATGTTTACAGGAAAATAATTTGATCAGAACCAAAGTGGCTCCCTTTTGGCCCCTTATTCATAAATAGTTTCATTCACACATGTAGTCAAGTTATTGTCTGGACATCATGAAAATGCTTGTTTCTAAACACCTTTTCGGCCACTAATTTTAAAATGGTTGTCACAATCTTCAATATTAATCCTAGCTTTCCTACTGTGGTATGGTACTTTATGGTACAATGTCAGAGATCCATTTCCTTATAGTCAAGTTACTGCAGGACATGATACAAATGCTTGTTGTTCAAGTCAAACCCCCAAAACTGAATAATCAATTGCAGCCTTCCTTATATGGTATGGTACATTGTGTTACAATATTATAAAGATTCATTTACTTATAGTCAAATTATTGCCTGGGCATCATGCAATTGCTTGTTTCTGGTATCCATATGGCCCCTAGTTTCTAAATTTTTCAGGTCACTACCCCTAAAATTCTAACATTCCTTTTGTGGCATGGCACCTTGTGGTAAAAAAGATCCATTCACTTAAAGTCCAGTTAATGTCTGGATTGAACATCATTAAAATGCTTGTTTATAGCTCCTTTTGGCCCCAAGTTCCTAAAAAGTTCAAGTCAAGCCATTCTGTTGTAGTATGGCACCTTGTGGTATTAGGTATTTCATTAAGACCTGTTCTAGTATGGCACCTTGTGGTATTAGGTATTTCATTAAGACCCGTTCTCAAGTCATTGTTCAGATACCAAATGTTATGGATGTTGATGCCATCAACACTGACACTAATAACAACAACCATGACAACAACTTCAAATGTTTTGAGGTCATGCATGTATAAAAATATGAAATGTTTTGGTCTTGAATAAAATTCTAAACAATCAAGGAAGTTACTAAATCATGGAGTACTTCACTCAAGGAATTATATTCATATTAAGTTCATATAAATGGGGCTTCACATGAAATTTACACTAATTTAAGAAGAAATTAATGTCATTTTCATGTGAAAAATCATCCAACATTAATTTCAGGTGAAAATATATATGCATAATTCATGTACAAGCTAGATTCACATTATCCCTGTCACCAATGTTATTTGTTTAATTAATAATGTTAAGATCATATAAGAGTTAAATCCAATTTCGACAGATTTTTATAGTTCGTTTTATTGTTGTATTCATGAATTTTAACGTGCATCCTTCTACGCCATGAAAACTGATTTGTTCAATGTGTCAGTTTTCCTTTCCTCTTTCATCTACCCCAGAATTGACTTTTAATATGCAATTCAGCAGGTGTTTCTAGAAAAGCAGAGGACGCTTACCCTACTGGTGCACCTGGTTCATGCTCCCAGTTTTCAGTGGAGTCCGAGTTAGCTTTTGTTACTTTGTATGTATGATTTTAGTTACTTTATGTTCTTTGTTGTATATGTCTGTTTTCCATGTCTGGTCTTTGTCCCTGGATTACATTATTTTGATTACCGCTATAACCTTGGTTATAAATAGTCTCACTTTATTTATTTTAGGGCCTTTTACAGCTTGAACTATGGTACTGGTTTTGACCACCATTGAAGACCATGTAGTGACATGTAGAAGTTTTATTTGTTCATTGCTTGACTTTTGGTGAATTACTGTCTTATTAGCAATCGTATCACATCTCCTTTTTAAATACATTTTGTATGAAATTCATGTGAAAATATTTTGCGTGTGTACCTGAGTTATCCCTGAAGATCCTGAGTGACTAGTATCAGCTGATGCTTGCTCAAAAGAGTTATTGATTGCTGCGTCATTGTTTTCCTTAACTACCTTAGATTGTACTGCTGATACACCATTTTCAGGAATACAGACTTTTGCATCTGCTCTAGCTTTATGGTTCATCTTGTGACTGATGAGAAATTCATTAGTTGAAAACTTTTTCCCACATCTACCAATGTCACAAATATAAGTTGTCGCTGTGTAGTGGGTTTCCACATGTTTCGTTAAGTCTCTCAGCTGGAAAAATTTGATACTGCACTTTACACATTCAAAGAGTAGACGCTCAAAATTCTGTATACAATAAAACAATGCCAAATTATTTTGGCCTAAAAAAAATACCTGTGTTTTTGCTATTAACCCTACCGACCCTAATTTTTGTGCCTATTCAAAAGTTTGTATATGTACATTACAAAAAGCATGATTAGAGAACTGATAAAAAAAATATTTAAAAATTTTACATTTAATAATTTGGAAAATGAAAATCAAAAGTGCAATTAGGATGTTAAAGACATCATACATATATAATAAAATATACATGTATGCTGCCTGCAATATCCTAAAATGTATCCTTGAATACGTAATATGTACATGTATATTTAACTCACAGTTTCAAACAAAATGATCTGCAGGATACAACCGCAGAAGTCCAATCCTGAACAATTTGGGCAATTCAAACTTGATACAGCTTTAAATTTTGGAGATGAATTTGACCAGAATTAAAGTGGTGCTAATTGAAGTGGGCTTCCATTACTACCAACTGATTAAGAAAATTGATAATGACGTAATTAGAATTAATCAAATAATCAAAAGATGTAAGTGTCATAATTTCAAATATTTAAAGGACAAGACTTTTAATTAATTATGTTACTTTAATTCTTTTCAATAATCAATTTTAAAATAATTTTGACTTCCCAACACTAATCAAATGGCAGAATATCCCTATATTTTTGTGTGGTTGGGTCACATCACTATTACCTACCTTAGCAGTATCATGAGTATCTTTTGACTTTTGTACTGGTTTCCTTTCTTTTGGCTTAAATACCTGTACTTCTCTCTTTGTTACATCTACTTCTTTACTCCTCCCAGATGCAACATCTGATCTTTTTCTACTATCATGAACAGCCATTCTATATAATGATTTATATTTCATTTTTACATCCACATTTTCATCTCCACTAGTCTTGCATTTATTTTTAACATTCTTTCTTTCAAGTTCTTGTAAAATCCCCTCCCGTTTATAGTCATTCTCCTTACAGGTATCCAGTTGAATCTTTTTTACATGATCTTGTGTAGTTACCTCCCTTCTCTTTACATCCTGGGTTGCACCTTTTGTCATTTCTCTGTTTCCACTAACTTCATCTTTAATTTCTAAACCATCAACATCATACTCATAATTACCAGTGTCTAATGAATCAGACTGAAAATCTCCATCTGACTCTGAGCTATCATAGTCATAATCATCTCTAGTCATGGCATTGACCATTTTGTCTGTATGACCACTAACTAGTTCACTTTCTGTGTTGGTATTTTTCTTATCTGTACATGCTGTACTGGTCGTTGTGAGTATTTGGATAGTTTTGGAAGAATCGCTAAATTTCTTCTCTTTATTTTTGTAATAACTTGTGCTTAATGCTCTTTGATGTTTAACTTTTGAATTATTAGAACCTGTTGTACTATCTTCTCTTCGTTCATTTGCATGCCGTGTATTCTGTAAAGATTTTGTAAGTAACTGGGTTAAAGATAATTGAAATTTACCACTGCCTTGACCAACAGATTTATGTGCCTGTAGTTGCAGGTTTATTGGTATATTTATACCTTTTAAATTGGTGGTCTTCTCAGTTATTTTCTTTTTTTGTTTTGTTTCCGTTTGTTTTTCATATTCTAGTTTAAATACTGGATCACTATCTAGAAATTTGATCAATGAGTCATAACAATCCTTTAAGCCAAGAAAGTCAAACAATTCAACCATTTCACTAACTATGTTAAGATGAAGCTTAAACTCTCCAGTGTACAAATAGCTGACAAGTTCAGTAACTGATTTCTCAGAAAAATCAATGAGGAAAATTTGACATTTTGCTGCAGGGTTTTCTAATATTACACATTCTCTTAGGTATTGGCTCTCGCTTGATTTCAGAATGAGTCTATGTGCTGAGATTGTTCCTTCTTGACTAATTAAAACCACATCACAAAATATTCCCTTCTTCTGCATCTCAAATATACTCTGTAGTAAGCTGTTGGAATAATTTTCTACTGCAATATTTATATACAGTTTTTCATTCCTAACATCTTGTGTCTCCATGCTGTCTATTTCACCAGAATTTGTGCCTGATCGATCTTCTGTATCCATTCTTTCTCAAGTCTGAAAAAAAAAAATAATCAAGTCATAATTGTAAATAGCTCAAAAGTCAATAAAACAGGAGTCTCTCATTTAAATTAATCAAAAGCTTCTTTTCTTTAATAAAACAAATATCATAAATGAAGTATATGTATCAGCATACTGGAAAATGATGCTGAAATTGAACTAAGTAGGTGTGACATGTACTGTTTCAACTTGAAACTTGTTAGAAATGAGGTATTCTGTTGTCCACCTAAATCTCAAACTTTCTGTATGACACATCTTTCTGAACCCTAGCCCCACATATCAATATCCAAATAAAAGAGAGGAGGGTTGCAGGGTCAGAGAAAATCTGGACCAGTACCTATGTATCATATATTTATTTAGCCAATCATGGGCCCTCTATGGGCATCAACATTATACACACAAATAATTGGATTCAATAGAGTATAAAATGTTCTACACAACTCCTAGCATAATATATTATATAAATTCATATAAAGGTTTATAATAGATTCAGGACCAAATTGGATGTCCCTACCTACCCTATACCTGTTAACTCTCCCACATTAGGGGGAGACCCATACGTGTTAATCTTCTTGATCTGGATCCTATTTACAGGAGATCACCCGCAATTAATTTCCAAATTTCAATTACAAATTTGCGCAAAGACATTTTCAACAACTATTTTGTACACACCACATGTGTATATTCAAGTCAATATTAGTGTTAAATATTATATATAGTTTCAACCAGAAAAATACAAATACAAATCCCAGCAGCAAAGCCTGGCAAGAAATTTCTCAAAATAAAATAAAAATTACTATCTGAAAACATTATGTACCAGTCTGTGAAATGATTCACTTTCAGAAGGCCTAATCTTGACAATGTGGACAAGGAGAAATTTCAGTAAATTCTCTATGAAAAATAACAATATTGACATTTTTGTCTATGTAATCTATTACATAAACTTCTCACTCTTAAAGACAAATGGCCTTTGGGAGAAGTCAGCACACACAAGAATAATCTTTTGCTCTTTTCACCCTCTAAATTAGGACCTGAAGTCATGCACTGCAACAAAATTACCGAATACAGTCTCAACTCTAATTTTCGGATTCTATGGAATTATGTTTAGCAATGAAAGGAATAAAAACGGCGAGACCATGTAGGGCCTTTAGTAGCATAAACAGCCAGTTTGTGACCAGCATTTTCTGCATGCCGTATTGCATCATTTACTTCTCTGTGTGTACAACACTCAAACTGAATTATATGCATATGGTTGGTAGTATGCTGTCATCCCCCAAATGACAGTGAATGGACAAAATTTGAGCCATTTGACAATGTGTGCACGTTCATTTTTGGTAAATACTGGTATTAGCAAGTGTATTTCTTCTTTTTTTTGGAAGTGTTCGAAATACATTGTAACAGACCCCAAATGTCATTGTTTATGTACCTTTAGATTAAACATCTTTTTGTTAAAAAGAGATCGAAGAATTTAATTATGTCACCAACATTGACCTTGATGTAATCATGGAAGTATAATATCTAAACATTATACTTCCACGATGTAACTAACCATTCAAAATCATAAATCATGCAGGGTTTCCTTGTTGATTGTGAAAAGTCTAGAGCATCTTAGCATTAATCAGCTGTTCAAAAGCGTTAAATTAACCAAGTGCAAACGAGACCAATGCTATTTGTGTACAAAACAACAAAAATGGCATCCGTAAAAATGAAAAAGACAACCTTGGGAGGTCTTGCAGGAAATAATTTGAGTTTCCTGCACGGGAGAAAACATACTTTCAGGAGATTTATCTATTTTGCTAAAGTCTCCTGGAAGGAGTCTAATGGAAGGTTAACACCTAATGGAAGACTCGTACATGTACATAAATATGTAAGCATTGTGGAAGGTTATTGATTCAAATTACCATATTATCTGTGAAAAATACTAAACAATGGAATTTTTACATCCCAGATTTGCTTCTACGTAAAATTCTCCTGCATTATACAGTGTCAGTGGGTAAGAATCTACCACATGAATAGTTCCAAAAATTAACAGGTATATGTATGCCGATCCATGAAGTTGGAAATGAAATTTATACATTTGAATGTTTTCTTCTCAAACAAATGAAATGGATAGTTTCCTACACACACACACACACACACACACACACACACACACATATATATATAAGTATGGCTCTTGTTTTAATCATTATCAAAACTTTGTTTTTTCCTATACTCAGGCTTGATGATATCAGAAGATCTTAAATGGACCACCCAATTAACAACATCTGTGGCAAAGCTACAAGTAGTACATCTTTGGGATTCCTACACACTAATCTCCATCACTGTTTTTGGAAATGCAGGAAAAATGCCTACCTCTCCTTAGTCTACTCTTTATAACAGTATGGGTCAATAATTTGAGATCCCTTTCTCAATATGACAATAGTGATGTTGATAAGATAGAGCGTCTTCGAAGATGTGCTACAGAGTCCATCTGATGTACATGGATAAGTCTTTCACTGTAACTGTGTATAATGATGTTTTGGGACCAGAGCTCTGCAGCTAGCTGCAAAACATAGCTCTAACTATTTTTTGTGTGTAAAAAGATCAAGAGCTATGATTTCGCAGCTACTCTGCAGCATGCAGTGGTGTGAGGATTGCCATTCATTCAAGACCAATGTGTGGACTTGGGCTGACATTTTCATCCAGCTAGGGATGTTGTCTCTTTGACATATTCACCATACCTATTCTAGTTATATTACTAGAAACTTTTTTTCCAAAAACTGTAAGCTGGACGAAGGAACAGTCATCTATAGCCCAGAAGCATTTTTGGCAGCTCTGCGCAACTTAAACACCGAGCGCATTTCACTCTTCTATAGAGTGCATATAGAAAACCAAAAGACGTACCTATACAGAAACAATTTTTTTTCGACAAACACTTACAAAAAGTTCTTTTTTGAGGGGTTATTATTAAATGGGGAATGAAACGATTTGAACATGTGTGGTAGGGTGGAAGATAATTCGGTCCTCAAAGAACTCGGACCAGGACCACTCTGACCGTACATTTTGACAACTCGGGCCATCAAAAAAGGCTTTTTCCGACCATCAAAACATCTGGAAGAGAGAAGGGAGTGTAAAATCATCATTATGATAGAGTACTCATTCATATTTTTTGGTAAAAATTCTGATAATTCGAATAAAGTACAAAAAAAAATACCCCAAAAAAATACAAAAAAACTAGCGGCAATAATTAAAGAGAACCATTAACTTATGGATACCTAGCGGTGATTTCCACTGAGAACGGGCATACTTGTTTCTACTCTGGACCCCATATTCCGATGATATATTTCTGCGTGACTCCCTGTTTGGCTGAGTTATATCTGCTTTGATATTTGTAATCTTTATTAAATATTTCTTAATTGCCCTCAAATTTGTCTAGTCTGTTTTTGAAACTATTTTACGAAGATGTTTTTATTACTGCACCAGTTCCACAGTTTGATCTACCTGATATGAAGTCGTACCGCTTTTTTTTGTTATTATGTGTTTTTTTTTTTTTTTTTTTAGAAATGCTTATTTGTTTTCATTTGGACAGTTATATATGATTCCTTATATTTTTTGTCAAGTGTTATACATATTACGGAGGTTAGATTGACTGGTCTGTAGGTGATTATTCCTTCGCATTTTGAAAAATGCCATTACTCCCGCTATTTTCCAGTCTTGGCAATTTTTTTTCGGCTCTTATAGGAATTGGTTAAAAATAATTTCCAAAGGCTTAGAAATTGTATTTGCTTTTATTCACGACCCAATCGAAACTCCTTACACTTCCTCGTTGCCCAAAAGAAAATCTCGTTCATACCACATCCGGGTGTTGCTACTTCTAGTTAAACACCAGAAATTGTTGTCATAATTTAATTCCTAGGAGGTTGACTAGGATTAGATTTTGTACCCTGGATTTCTTTTTTTTGGTATAATTTCTGATACGACTTTTTAGTTTTTACTTTAGCCCGTCCTTGATTTTTCAGATCATGATTTTATTTCTTCTGTTTATTTTACCCAATTGTTCATCCGAGATTTGTTTAACCATACATCATCGTCTTGCCTTTGTTTAACCATACATCTTGTCCTGCTTTTGTTTAACCATACATCATCGTCCCGCCTTGGTTTAACCATACATCTTGTCCTGCTTTTGTTTAACCATACATCATCGTCCTGCCTTGGTTTAACCATACATCTCGTCCTGCCTTCGTTTAACCATACATCTCGTCCTGCCTTTGTTTAACCATACATCTCGTCCTGCTTTTGTTTAACCATACATCATCGTCCTGCCTTTGTTTAACCATACATCATCGTCCTGCCTTTGTTTTACCATACATCTCGTCCTGCTTTTGTTTAACCATACATCATCGTCCTGCCTTTGTTTAACCATACATCATCGTCCTGCCTTTGTTTAACCATACATCATCGTCCCGCCTTGGTTTAACCATACATCATCGTCCCGCCTTGGTTTAACCATACATCTCGTCCTGCCTTTGTTTAACCATACATCATCGTCCTGCCTTGGTTTAACCATACATTATCGTCCCGCCTTTGTTTAACCATACATCATCGTCCCGCCTTTTTTAAAGCTTGATCCTAGCCCTTCTTTAAAAATCAAATGGTTGCTCCCTAAATCAGTTGAAACTAATAATGCAGTATTTTAACATGCATTCAGAGAATAATCGTAATAAATCAGCAAAATTTAAATGAAAATTAAATCTTGATACTAAAAAGGGTATCAAATTGCAGAAAAAAAACGTATTAAATAAGTTCATGGCTAATTAATTAGTTTACAACAATTTTATTTGTTAACTTCACAAAAGGGATATCCATTGACACAAGTTTTATACCAGCTCGTGAAGTATTCTCCCAACAATAATATACAAAACGTATATTAGAACATTGAAAGTATGCATGCATTAAATCGTGAATATTTAAAAAAAAAGTGCTTTGAAATTAGATTTAACCGGACAATGAAAAAAAATGAAAACGACAGTACAATAAAAAAATTGAAAACAAAATTAGCCCAATGAAAACAATTAAAACAAAAATAAAAGTATCAGAAATTTATGTAAAAAACTGAAATGAAACAGTGTAATTCGGTTTTCTGTATATTTTTGCAATGAAAAAAAAGAGACATTTTCAAACGGAGCACCGCAACTACACGCAGGATCAGCTATACTCTGTATGTATCGTAGTTAAGGAAAGACGCTGAACATAGTAGCTGGGTCGCACAGAAATTTAATTTTACGAGGACCATAATTAAAATATCGAGGAATGTCTAGTCTACGCAAGGAATCCACGTTTAAATTTACATTTCCCATGTCTCCACTTAAGTTGTTCCATTCTCTTATAGTAGGGGGTATGAATGACTCGCTAATGATAATCTGCAGAAGGATAATACACGTGTATAATATTAGATCCATTATGTAACGGACAGACTGTTGTACTCTGAACAAGAAGGGGGCAGGTTCGCGGAGATAGCTTGGATCATCGTCAATTTGTTTACTGTAAAACATACGTAATTTTCTTTTATTTCGCCTTTCAGACAATTTCCCCTGTCAGTTTCTTCGCATAAATAGCTACATTTTGTAAATATTGAAAGACAGGTTACTATCCTCGCGGCTTCTAATTGCAGTTTTTCCAATTTGTTTAAGTGATACCGCAATCAACCCAGACCTTACTGGATATTTAAAGATGGAGAGTATATACTCCTACAACGTAAGAGGTTGGAACTCCGTAAAATAGCTTGCCAGACAACCTCTAGCACTGCTGGAGTAGGGAGTATGAAGACAAGATACAACTTACCGAGATTTTTTTTATATACTTAACCTAATTTTAATTTTCGTAGTACAATCAAGTGTTTTGATACATATAGAATAAGGCTATCAATGTGGGTGTTCCGTTTACCATTATCAGAGAATGTTACTCCAAGATTGTTATGAGTAGATGTACTTTGGAATTGTACACCATTACACGAAACAGTAAAAGGTTCCAGTAATACGATTTTAGAAAAGAGCGTTTTATCTGGGTTAAATGACATACGGCACTTTGGGAACCAATCATTCAATTCCCTTAAATCATGATACTCCTACAGTGATACAGGTTGTCTGGCAAGCTATTTTCTGACTTGGTTGGGGTATAGGCTAGAAACCACTAATTCCACTTCCCATAGGCTTCTATGCTAATTTCACAATATTCAATGGCTTCTCTGGACTTTACCTTAACTTTAACCTGCAGAGGACTATATATCAGCATGATTCTACATATGTCAGCTCACAATCCTCAGAGTGGCATGTGGGGTTAGCAGACTTGCAGTGCAGTACTGGTCACCGGAAGTGAATGGTCTATAAATAGCATGGGAAATCCCAGTGTTTTCACAAGATAGGGGTACATTTAGAAATCATTATGGAGATTAGGCTTCACATCACAAGAAGCAAAATGCACCTATAAAATGTACAAAAATGTTTTTCCTTTCAGAAACTGTTTAAATTTTTTAAATGAGATGAGAACTTTTTTCACAGCACTATGAGGAACAGAGGTAATTTCTGCGTAGGACTATTTTTGCGTACGTTCCAAATGCTCATTTGTTGAATTGGTGGTCTGTAACCTATAGAGGAACGGAATTCAAACCTCTTATGGTGTACGAGTACAATCATGATTGATTACATTTAATGGAACAGTAGCGTAGGACGAAAACCGCTTTTTGCTTTCTACAAAAATAGATTCTTATCGAACCAGTTTAGTAACTTTCCTTTACTATCATACGAGTTTAATTTACATAATGGCTGAAAAATAATACAAGTATACAACAAAATGTAGATGATATTCAATTAAAATTTTATTATCCGATGCCTATACATAACACAACTGAGAACAAATGTAACACAAACAGTTTTACCTTGGTTCTTAGATAAGCAATTCATACTCAAATACATGGAAAAAAATTTGGCCATGGTTTCTTTTTTAAAACTTTGGCTACACCCTAAATATCAACATCAGAAATGCTCTATTTAGTAAGCCAGATTACATTCACATAAATATGCGAAAGCTTACAATACTTTAACAGCAGGTACAGCTTCATTCCATGTAAAAAGCAGGAAGATGGTGCTACACTTAAAAACTATTTTTTTCCATATAGTCGAGACACATTCAACACTCTTGACAAAACTAGTCATGCTGAGGTAGGATTATGACAAAAATATTCATTTTGTTGACCAGCGCACAGACCCTTGTTGACTTCTTAGTGTCCATGACGATTACAACATTCCCATTAGATTTATATGAGACAACTTAATTTTTGCAGTTATACTGAGTACATAAGCATTTGAAGACCATTTTCTTCTTGAGGGGTCCTAGGATTTTATGTTGAGTTAGAATTTTTTTTCAGCAGCAGGTGGAGTTAAAATTTTATAACTGAAAATCTATAATGTGAAATAATGGGGAAATATTGAACCATAATTTTTTTCTGTCTATGGCTGCAAAATTAAAAATGTTTGCTCATATTTGGAATAATTGTTTTTCCCAAATAACCCTCCCCTACCAAACTCAGTATGAAAATGGTTGGCACTTAAGTAAAAGTATCAACATCAGATTATCATCACTACATCTTATATAAACTACTAAGATAAGACATTCTTTAGATTTATATTTTGATCATTCATGCTCGTCATTTTTGCCTCTTCTTTATTGTTTTCTTTGTCTTTAGCCACTTGATGTTTATCCATGTGATACTTAAGCTGGACAGCATTGACAAACCTTTTATTACACAAACCACAGCCATACAGTAAATCATCCTGATTGTGTCCTAAAATGTGTTCTTCAAAACTTGTTAAATCTTCACACACTTCTCCACATTGGAAACACTGTAATGCATTATTTTCGTGTGACATACAGTGCTTTCTAAATGATTTTAAACTTAAGAAAGTAATTTCACAATTATTGCATTTTAAAGGATGTCTTCTGTGACTTTTGTGGTAGTGTTTTACATGATATTCAGCATGGACAGCTTTAATAAATGTTAAATCACAAGATGCACAACTGAAAGGTAGATTTTCCTTATGTATTTGAATATGTTTTTGCAGCCGAATGTTATTCTCAAACTTGGTGCAACAATGCTGGCATGTATTTGTTTTTACTTGAGGCTTTTCAATATTTATTTTTAGTTGAAGCTTATCTTTATGAATCTTGATTTTATGACTTCTTAGTTGTCGACCTGTTATAAATACTTGATTGCAAATTTCACACTTGCGGTTTTTTTTATTTTTATGTAGCCTCATATGACGGTGAAATGAAGAGCTGTACTTCATGTTACTACCACAGATATGACACACGTAAGTATTCTTCCTAGTATGATAAATCTCATGATCCAATTGATGAGCTTTTCTGTGGAATTTCTTGTTACAGAATTTACAAAAGAAAACTTTACCCCAAAAATGAGTTTTCATATGAGCTGTTATTGATGAATGCTTCTTAAACAGTTTCCCACACACTGGACAGAGCTGTGATTCATTCTGAAATCTAAACTTGCGCATGGGCATCTTCTTATTTTGAGAATGTTCATCTTTATGTTTCGAGATCTTTTCCTTGTGAGAACTAGAATTACCTCCCTTTGCAGTAACTTCTTGTTTTATTAGAGACCCTTCTATACACTGATCCTTAATAAAGAAAGATTTGCCTTTGGTTTCATTATTTGTTCTTACCACATAGAATTGCTCAAAATTATCAGTGGCAACAACTATGCCTGAATTTTTACTCTTGTCCTGGGGAGATGATAGTTGCATATTCTGTTTTGAAGTCTTGTTGGGAAATGCTGTATTGTTTTCAACTTTGCTGAGTCCTGCTTCTAATATGTTTGGGTTCACATTACTAGTGTATACCTTTCCTATAGAAGTTAATGCTATTGAACTTCCGGAATCATGCAAAGTCATGAACTGTGCATCCTGTGGTGGTACAATTTGTTTGGGGCTTGCAATAATTTCACAATTTGACACAACAGCAGTAGGTACAGTCACATCAACATCAGTGGTAGTTGACACTTCTGGAACTATCAATGCTGGCACTGAGCTCTTAATACCAGCAGTATTAACTTTCTGTGTCTTTAATGTAGATGTCTGAACACTTGGTGCCACAATAGTTGGCTTAGTCCCACTACTTGAAGAAATATTTGTTCCCATTGTTCCCATTGTTGTTAATGGTTGATACACATAGCTCATCCCTGGATAAACATTTATAGGAAGCTGTTGTTGAATTAATGTAGTTGGATAAACATTTACTGGTTGCTGTTGTTGAGTTAATGTAGTAGGATAAACAATTACTGGTAGCTGTTGTTGAGTCAATGTAGTTGGATAAACATTTACTGGAAGCTGTTGTTGAGTTAATGCAATTGGATAAACATTTACTGGTAGCTGTTGTTGAGTTAATGTAGTTGAGTTGCTCCTTTGTCCTGAAAATATATTGGTAACTGTTGGAACTAATGGTATTTGGTTGATGCTTGAAGCACATGTCTTGAAAACACCTTTATTTACATTTTCACATATTTTGGGAACTACTGTTGCTTGCTTACTTGTCTCCATTGATTGACAAGCAGTGGATGATACTTTCATTTTCTTGCTTGCATGAGGTGAATCCATGACTATTGATATTTTATGTTTTAAATCATTAGAATCTTTTGAATCATCTTCAAGAAGAGATCTGCTGTGATTACTAGGTAACGATGGAGTATGAGCTATCTGCAAATATTGCCTTTGTTTTGAGATGTCAATTGTATTGCTATTTTTCTCCAATGCTGAATTAGATCTCATATTTTGTCCCTTTTGGACTGGCATCAAAGTTTCTGTTCCTGTTTGCGATGACACAGCAGAGATAGTTCCAGAACTGCTTGCCTTTAATACAGCACTAACATTCATGACTGGATATCCAACTGGTACCGGAGAATCATGTGAAAAACTAAATTTTGACTTTTCACCTGGAGATTGAACATTTTCCTTTAATAGACTGTGGCCATTCATTGAAGAATCAATAGGTCTAGGCACTCCAAATTGTGATAAGGACCCAGAACACTGAGGGCTAATAACCTGCGACCTTGTAGACTTCAATTCTTCATTTCTCTCATGGTAACTCTTCATCAATTGCTTAATAATATTTTCACTGATTGGAACACCTGGATCAGTGTAAAGTAAAAAGTTCATGTCTTTTACTTTTATGACAACTGGAACTTTAGTACTTGTGATTGTATTCAAATTGTTTGTAGCATTGTAAGTAACTTGCTTTGTGGTTTCTTCATGTTTGTCTGAATTCATTTCTTTGTTGTCTTCAGTGGTCTTTTGGGTAAACAATGTTGTTCTTAATCCACCTTGTAGTGATGGTGAAACTTGTATACCGTAGTTTGAATTTTCCCTTGTTACATTTGAACCCTCCTGTTTATCAGTCTTAGCAAAAATAGAACTACTTAAAACACATGAAATTAGATTGGAAACCCTTTCTACCTGACTTCTGTCAGGTCCTTTTATTACATCCCGAACGAGTGACTTAATACCTGACGCTAGGGTTTGGGAGGTGCTGGTTGTCCTAAAAAGTCCACCCTGTTCTATTGATGTAGCTTTCGTCAAACAAGAAATGGTATACTGTGCTTGAGACTTGTTGAACATATCTTTAGGTTTAGTATCATTATCTGAAGTTTGTATCTCAGGCATATGTGAATCGATATTGTCCTTCTGTACTCCAGCTGTGTTTTTTTGTTTAATTGGATGAGAAGTTTGCAACAAAGATGCAGGAATTGATTTACCATGTTCATGACTATTTTTACAGGCTTTATCACCAGTAATTTCAGAAGGCAAGTTTTTGCCGGTCTCTGGTAACCTAGGAAGTTTCTCTGATTCTGTAAATTTGCAACTCTCAGGTGACAAATCAGTAAACTCTTGTAATTCCTTAGAAGTATGTGAAATATCTTCTAATGGTAAATCAGGCAGTGTTAGTGAGTTATCCACACCAATTCCTTGAGTACCTTCAAGTGGAAAATCAGGCAATAATCCCCCTAATTGGCCCTCCTTTCTAGAAATTAGCTTAGGAGAAGATACATCAGCATCCATATTGGCTTCCCTCTCAGTATCTCTTTTATTCGTTGCCAGCTGATTATTCTCTACTGTTTTTTGACATTCTTTTTTCTTTACAGAGGGTTTTATGAATCTATAAACTGTCCAATTTCCTTGTTTTAATGGTTTCTGGCTTGAATCAGACCAAGTTGGTGGTTTATTACATTCTATTCTGAATTTGTTTTTGAACACCATGTTTTCAAGGGATGGTTTACCAATCCTGAATTGTATTGGCTGTTGTTGATTAATTTCCACACTGGGCTGATTTCCAGTACCATGCATTGTTTCTATATAAGACTGATTACCTATATCAGCAGTCTCTAACCTTGAACCAGTTGAGATGTCATCGTTTTGAAAATCATTGCAATACACAGGATCATAGTCATCAAAGGAGATAGGCTCTCTATAAAAAGAAAGGGAAACATCAATTTTATTCATCAATTCCTGAATTAAAGATGCTTTTGATTCTGTTTTTCATACAAAATCATCTATTTAATATTCCTGTTATTTAGAATTACTTTTAGGAGTACATAGGTGTTGACCTTCAAAAATTTTAAAGCAGCAGACCTCTCAAAATTTGTGAGGTTTTGTTTTTGCAACATGTTGCAGGAACTGAAGTAATACAGTACTATTTAAGCTGAAAATTCAAATGAGTTGGGAGGAATATCCACAAACACGGCTAACTCTTCTGCTATGACATGGGCATATAAGTGGAAGAATGTTATATTTTTCATGAAATGTTAGAAGGCTCTTGCCAAAAGTGGGAAAGTTAACACATATGGAAGTACAATTTTCCATTCCTAACAATTGTCATACCTGACCCTAAAAAGATGACTAAAATTTTATACAAACAGAACGAAAAAAACTTCAAAAATACTATAAAAAAGGCAATAATTCAGTATTATCCGCAGTGTTTTAGGATTTTTTTTTAACATCCTAGAACACTGACCAGAAAGTATACTGTAAATTCTAAGTTTCCACTTCAAGGTTAAATTGATAAAATATGCTTTGTCCCTTTTTTTTTTTATTTTGTTTTCCCATGAAAAATTTACAAGTTCTGTGCCTACTGTTATGACAAATACCAGTCTCTGTGAGTGAAATATGGTATGAAATAAGCCATCACTTTGGCTGTACAGTGGATTCCTGTTAATTGCGTAACCTATTTGTCAGAAAAAAAATTTGCAATAAACAGGAATAAGCAACTAACAGAAAATATCAATCCAAGGGAAAATATCTAATATTTAAAGTGTTTTAAGTTGGACATATTCTTTTAATCATGTTTGATTAGATTCCTGTCATAGTTTCTAGTCAAATGGAAGAGAAAATATTGTCGTAAAAACGAAGTTCTTTAAAGAACTGAGGTACTTCAATGACAATGTATTTTTGTTTTACCCATTGGGGTATATTTTCGAGTAAATTTAGAAAAATATTTATGAAATTAAGGGGAATGTTCTAAATATGTGTCTTATGTTAGGCAAGTAAGAGAAATTTTATACATGGACAAGATGGGAAATGTTTTTGTTCTTTAAGTTTCTATGTGATTAACAGGAATATGCAATTAGCAGGTACGCAATTACGTGGAAACCACTGTACTAGGCACAGCATTGCCTCAGGCCAATATGACAAGCCTTGGACCTATAACTCTAGAAGCTAAAATGAAAACCATCACATAATAACACCAAAAAAAACAGAATTTTCTAAATGGGTGTTTTTTCATTGACCTCTAAGTATAAGGCATAGAAACTTAAATACTTATAAGGTAATGACTAAACAATACATAAAATGAGATTATGGATTTTATTTGAAAAGGCCTGTGGTCCTTTTCACAAAAATTTGTAAGCGTAGAATTAGTCATAAGTTATGACGTCACAGTACTTTTATTTACTATGACGTCATAACTTACGACTAATTTTACTCTTACGATTTTTTGTGAAAAAGATCTCAGACCTATAAATACTGTACAAACCTTTTCGGGGTCAGCAGTGTACTTTTTTCAGTGACACCAGAACCTTTCACTGGATTCTCTTCATTTGGTAATGAATTATTTTTAGCTGCATCACTTATTCTGCTCTGCAAAATAATAGGAAACTGCAATGATAGATATTTTTCAGACAAAAATGCCGACATAGAACTGACAGCTACACAAATATGCCTTTATCCATACCTATTAAATGGGATTTTTTGATACATCGGGGATTTAGAAATTTCTATTTGCCGTTTGTATTTCAACTAAACCCTGATTTGATAATAAGATCTGATACATTAATTTGAATATTGAATCCCACCAAGTGTCATATACTAACCAAAACTTGTATCATACTGCTTAAAAATGTTTCTTCCATCATTTTAACATTGGCTTTGTGGAGATCTTTCAAGTTTTGCAGATCGACTTTGAGTCGTAAAACTTCAACAGCAAGACCACTGATAGTATTTTTCATCTCTTCAGTAATTGTATTGCCTGGTACTAAAAATAGTAACACAACATTAAACACGAAATATCTCTTTTTTTTTTCTTCATTAAAATCTTTAATGGCAGCTTCATCAGTGGCGGATCCAAGGGGTGCAGGGGGTTTGCACCCCCTTTTTATTGAAAATTTCATCATTTACATGTGTAATATTGGCAAAAAATGGCTAATAATAAACCCATCAAGCAGCAAAATTGGATGGCTACTTTTTCATCTTTTGGTGGCTACACTATTTTCAAAAATGGGTTAACTCTTGAATTTTAATCAGTCTGCCTGCTACTTTTATTAAAATACTATTGACATCCCTTCTTGCACCTTCCCTTTTTCTGAGGAACCTCAGCTTGGACCCCTCCTTTTCAAAGTGTCTGGATCCACCCCTGGCTTTGTTGAAGCACACAAAACACCAATCCATATGAAATTTTACCTGAAGTCCCACAGAGCTAAAAGGAAAAGTTCGTTAAAAAATTCTAAAAGGAAAAGTACATGTCCTTCCATCATACTTCTTCTACTAAAACATAATTGCTAAGAAAATAGTTATATCCCAAAAGTTAATAATGAACTCTGACCCGAATCAAACAAAAATGTAGTATAAGACAGACACTGATTCCAACTGATACTCAAATGTTTTGAATGTTAAACATACACATCCTTGTATCCTTATCAGCAGCATCAATATCTATATAGACCAAGTTGTCACTTTTATTTTCTAAAACATTAGTTCTGCATTGTCTGAAAAATACAATAGTTATAACTATGTTATATAACATATTTAGATTAAAATATAACTTTTTTGTACATGCATTACAAGTGTTTGTTTAAACCCTATATCATCTACCCTTTATCGAATACCCTATATCACACCTTTACACCTGTATCGCATATCCTATATCACACCTCTACAACTATATTGCATACCCTATATAACACCCTTATTGCACCCCTTCATAGACCATATCTGATGTATGTTTTAATATATGATATAATGAACATGACATGTCAAAATCTATATCCCATGCAGTATCAATCCTCCACCTATATCACCTCGTGGGCCGAAAGCCCTTGGGACATATAGGAGTCTCAGGTTGATACTGCACATGATACAGATTTTGACATGTAAAATTCAATATATATAAACCAGGGATTGAACTTAAGGGAAAATGCTTGCTAAATGCAAGTTAAAATTCAACTTTGCTAGTAGAAATCATTTCCACTTGATTAAGTTTGCTTGTGGAATTCTATATGTATCATGCATTTATAAGTTCAGTTCAGACAAAAAAAAACAAGAAATTTAGATTTAGTAAGTGTAAACTGTCAGTACTTGCTAAATTGAGATATTGGAAAAATTTCGTAAATTTAATTCCTGTAACCTGAATTTCAACAGTAAAAATTTGTGTTTATCTTGTAACATGAATCTCTTTTTTTATTACATGGGTAGCACAATCGGTCATTTGCATAAGTTCAAATATAGAAAGCTGCAATAAAACACATAAAAGGCCTATAATCCCCTTTAAATGGGGTCAAAAGTCCAACTCTAAAAATTACTGAGAAAGGAAGGTATCATTCTTAGAAAAATACTATAAAAATATCAATTTGTGTGCATTCTGTCAAAATATGTTTTAATTTTCATGATTTTGTAAGTGGTTGAAAATGAAAAATTATTTTGGTGTTTTTGTCAACCAAAAACCATCGAAATAGCAAAAATTGGTATAGAACTGTGACTTGAAAAAATTTGATGATTCTGTAGATGTATTAATGTTTGTTGTGCACTAAGTTTTATTATTTTCATGGTAGATGAGCCCCAAAAAGTACTCGTGAAATGAATTTTTATCTCTTCAAAATACTATCAAGTGATTTTTTCATAACCACCAACACAGATACCTGCAAATATGTTCATTTGACTGATTCTGTGAAAAATAGCAAGCAAGAATTCAATACATGTATGTTTGCAGTATGGCATCAGAATATACAGACTGGTGTATTAAAATTCTTCTTCCTTTTTTATTTCAGAAGAAGTACAGACAGCAAATATATTTTTCTCTTATCAGCTAAATTATCTATTTGTAAGTTAGCAGTACTGAATCATGGTGACCAGTCGCAATAAATTACTGCAATAAAGCAAAATGATTGAAGTAGTTTTCTACATTTCAATGGACGTACATGTACAAAGTGTCTTTATAGTCCTTGTCTTCCTTTTGCAGTTTCTTGCCTCTGTAAAAAAGAAACAAATAATTATTAACAGAAGTATGGGAGCAATTGGTCCAATAGTCAATAGACAATAGACCAATACCATAAAAGTGAAAAGGTTATTAGCCCAGACAATCCAAAATAATTTTTTATTGTAGGCCTCTCTTTTCAAATAAATCCTTTGGTTGCTTCTAAAAGAATGTAAAAACACAGAGTGTTAATGTAAACAACAAATGATTGAATAAAAAAGAAGATATTTCAATGAAATTTTCGAAGTCTAAGACCAGTGCTCTACCATTATTAAAAATACAGGCTGACAACAAATTAATTAATTATGACATATCAATGTAATGTAAATCTATATATTATGTTATATTAATCTCTGTAAGCTATAGTTTTAAAGACATAAAGTGTTCATATTTGAATATAATCAATGTTCTTCCCAAAATATCAGAAAGTGTTTCTTCTGGTTGTTGTCAAATTTCATATAAAAGCCCCTCTACCCTAACTTGCATTAGCATCCTGTTTTCATACTTTTACCTTTTACTTGTTTTTTTGCCCTCTTCACTGTAGAAAAATAAAGTAGGTCCATTTTCTTTTATGCCATCTTTGAAATGACAGCTACACAGCCTGTCATTTTTATAATTCATCCCTCTGTCTGCTCTTCTGAAAAATAGATCATCTAATGAGACATTAAATGATACCCCGCCACGTTGCATAAAACCCAAATAGAACCCCAAAAATTTCTTTTTTTTTTTAGGTAAGAGAGAGAAATCAAGGGAACCAAGATTCTAGTGGAAATCAAAAGTATGTAATCCTGGGACAAAGACCAGACATGGAAACTATACTCACACAACAAAGAACATAAAATAACCAAAATAATACATACAAAGTAATAAAAGTACATAAGCAACTCGGACCCCACTAAAAACTGGGAGCATGGACGAGGTGCACTAGTAGGATAAGCATCCTCTGCTTTTCTAGACTTTGTATACAAAGTTTGAAAAATATCCTTCAACATCTTCTTAAGTTATCATCTGGTAACCCTCAAGGGATAGCCAGGTGAACGGAAGGACATGCAACTTTTTAGGAGGGTATCACATACATGTACAGTCCTTGAACCGATCCATGCAACTATTTGACAGATCGATGACTGCTGACTGACTGATTGCTGACAGATGGATAACTGATGACCTGTGGCCTATCTGATCACAGTTTTGTTATGTAAAATGACAGATGATAGGCTCATATAAATTTAAGAATTTCAATTGGAATGAATCCAGTATACTACCATATTGAATTTACCTAAAATTTAAGATATTAAATCTACATTTTGTATTTTGTTAAAAATAAAACAAATGTAATACAAGCATTATGAGAGTATTGCAAAACAAAACATATTCCCCTTCCAACTTTTTATATCACTGTCCCACATACAAGTACTATGTTGGATCATTAAGTATAAATGACAAACTGAGGAAATGACCTTGATTTTGAAACTTTGGAAAAAATCAGCAAAGTGGAATGAAATGTAAACTTGATCTGTAATTCATCAAGGTATACTCATATACCAGTAATCAGTGCAATATCTACAAGCATTTAGAAAAAAAGTGCGGAAAACTTATATTTCAGTAAATTTTTCAAAGTTCAAGGGCCATAACTCAAACAAAAATCAGTGGAGCAGAATGAAATGTCAACTTGATCTGTAACTCATCAAGGTAGACTCACAAACCACAAATCAGCTCAATATCTGCTAACATTTAGATACATGTAAAAAGTGTGGTAAACTTAAATTTCAGTAAATTCAAGGGCCATAACTCAGACAAAAATCAGAGAAGCTGAATGAAACCTACAGTAGACCTGTAACTTCTCAGGATAGACTCACATACCAAATATCAGCTCAATATTTGCAAGTGATTACAAAAAAAGCTTGGAAAACTTAAATTTTGGTAAATTTTTCAAAGTTCAAGGGCCATAACTCAAACAAAAATCAGTGGAGCAGAATGAAATGTACAATTGATCTGTAACTCATCAAGGTAGACTCACACACCACAAATCAGCTCAATATCTGCTAACATTTAGATACATGTAAAAAGTGTGGTAAACTTAAATTTCAGTAAATTCAAGGACCATAACTCAGACAAAAATCAGAGAAGCCAAATGAAACCTATATAGACCTGTAACTTCTCAGGATAGACTCACATACCAAATATCACCTCAATATTTGCAAGTGATTAGAAAAAAAAGCTTGGAAAACTTAAATTTCGGTAAAATTTTCAAAGTTCAAGGGCCTTAACTCAAACAAAAATCAGTGGAGCAGAATGAAATGTACACTTGATCTGTAACTCATCAAGACAGACTCCAATACCATAAATCAGCTCAATATCTGCTAGCATTTAGATATATGTAAAAAGTGCAGACAACTTAAATTTTGGTAAATTTTTCAAAGTTCAAGGGCGAGAACTCAGACAAAAATCGATGAAGCGGAAGGAAATGTTAACTTGATCTGCAACTCATCAAGGTAGACTCACATACCAAAAATCAGCTCAACATCTGCAAGCGTTCAGAAAAAAAAACACAGAAAACTTCAATTTTTTCCTGACTGACACACAGACGGATGAATGGACAGAATGAAAATCTCAAGTCCCCTTCAGCTTAAGCCTGTAAGGGACTAATAAAAATAATTAAAAGGTGTTTAAATCTATTGCATTATGTAAATATTTGTTAAAATTGACAAATGAAACAATGGAAACCGTAAAATACATTGGCAGTTCTGTGGTCACGTGATGCAATTAACCAGTTTAATGGATCGGTTTCAATGAAGGATTGATGACTGATCGGTGATCGATGACCAATCGCAGTTTTAGTTGCTTTAATTGGATCAGTACTAATTACTGTACTACCTTGCCACTTTGTGTGGCAGGTATGTAAAGGATTGATTGACAAAATTTTCTTAATATCTACCTACAAATCTCTGTAAGAATCAGGCAAAATGAAAAAATCTGAAACATGCATGTCAAAAACCTTGAAGGTTTAAACTAGTCTCATCATCTGGAGCTAGTACATATATCTACATATATGTCAGTTTACTGCTAATATCGTAAATTGTGATATTTTGGTGTTAGGTTATTTTGGGAGTTTTCTGTAAAATGTGCATGTATAATTTGGTGTGTTTAATTTTGGTGCATTCAGATTGATAGGTGTTTTATTGTTTGTGTTATCTTCATTGTGGAATCAATCTATCCTTTATAATCCTAAAAAGAATATAAAATTACCAGTATCATGATGATCACCTACATTTTACATGAGTAAAACAAAGGGTAAATTTAACTCATATGCAGATACAATGTACATACATATGTATTACAATATAAATCTTGTTTTCATCCACACCTACCAGTACACCAATATATACTGGCTGCCTAAATTTTCAAAAACATTATTTTAGTGTGTTTAATTTCAGCACTTTCAATAGATGCACCAAATAAACCAAAAAAAAACTATGGCCAAAATTTCCCAAATTATGGTAGTCCTTTGTTTGTTCATTTGGGTAACATATAATCAGTTTCTTTATTTCTGTTTTAAATAGGTACTCACACATTTTTGAACTGATTTTTAGGAATTTTTAATAGTGTAATACTTTTTCCACAGTGGCCAGATTTTAAGGGGGGTTGTGACAAATAACTATTTCTACATAATAAATGAAGTAAGAAAATACATAAACTAGAAGATTTTGTATTGGTATACAGCGTTTCGAGTAACCAAAAGTAAACAATAAAATACACATCGGTCTCCGGTTTTCAATACCTTCTATACCGGAAATTCCTGTAAAGAAAATGAAACTAAAATGAGACTTACATACCCTATAGCCAAGAATTAATTTTTCAGCCGAATGGGTTTGTCACTGGCTTGTTTCAGAGCTATCTAGTGTTCGACCCTCTGTGGCGGAGTATAATTTTGTGAGTCAAATCATCCTCTCCTGTCACATTTGGCGCCAAACTAAAAAAAACCCACTCTTAAGGTGGGGGAAATGTGGCAGGACAGCCTTCCTGCGTTATAGTAGGTAGTGAGATTTTAAATGGCCAGTAACTGACTTGGCTAAAGGATTAATTCTTTAGCTGAATCTGTTTGTCACTGGTTTGTCAATGAGCGTTCTAGGGTTCGTATTTCTGTTGCAGACTATAATTTTGTGAGACAAATCATGCTCTCCCGTTACAATACTCCAGCTGTGCTAGAGGTTGTCTGGCAAGCTATTTTCTGACTTGGTTGGGGTATGGAGGAATAGAATTCAAACCTCTTACGTTGTACTTGTTGGAGTACCGTTACAATTGGTATAGGAATTTATTTTATTTTCTGAGACAAGTACCTGTGTATCTGACGACAGAATATTTTAATTGGGTCTAAAGTTGAAATACATGTACATAATTTTGTAATACAATTTCATACACAAACAGACAAATGAAATTGAAAATGTGACAAATATTGTTAATTTTTTAAACATCTTCTTAACCTGCATTTATCAACCCATTCCTGCCTTTTCTTCATATCCATTGGAAATCGAAACAAACTGCAAGTATATTTCCCACCAGTTCGGTGTGAGCATCCGTATGCATAGCAGTGTACCATTTTCAAAATCAAACAACAGAACGAAGATGAAAGCAACAGTAGGAACTTTTCTGGCTTTATCCTTAGCAGAAGAAAAGACCGAGCAATTCCGATTAAAAAAAGTTTTGTATTGTGAGAAACGAAAAAAAATAAAAATATTGCAAAACGAATATTGTCAAGAAATCATTTGAAAAAACAACAAGTTTAATCACTTCAGATAATGTTCATGATAATGTTAAAGCTGTCACCTGCACATATACTTTTTTTTATCACTGATTTTTATTGTCTTTTTTCGCAAATTCTACCATAGACAGATCTATGATTCCACTGAGGCGGATGAAGCAGCTTTTGGTATTTTTGTAGAAATCAGGAGACCAAATTTAAAGGATTTCCATTATACCCGATGCATAATGAAATGGAAAAAAGCTGTTCATTTAATATATATCAACAACCTCTGAAATCTGAAATACTTTGTGAAAAGGCAGTGCTGAATTTAAACATGCATGCTTTAATTTATGATCATCCGTGAGTTCTTTTGATTTTGTTCCATACACATCTGATCATGCTACATCTGTACAAAGAAAGGAGATCACAAAAGGAAGCGCTTATAAAAACATTCATGAAACGCCTCAATGTTAAACAATTACATGATAATTACAGTCCCTCTATAAAGTCATATTACAGTGAAACCTTCGCAAAATAGACACTATTAGAAACCCCTTTATATAAGGTTAAATGTGTTTTGAAGTTTTGAACTTGACTAAACAGATTTTAAAGTCCATAGAGGGTATTTTTTACAGGTTTCACTATATATATTGAAAAAACACCAAAACAATAAAAAGGAGTCATCACATCCAAGTACATGGACAAAATGTGAAAGCAGAAAAGAGTTAGACAATCTACATGCAGAATGTTGACAACAGATTCTAATATGACTTGCTTCAATGCTCTTCAGACCATAATCATGGTTAAAAAGTGATAAACACATGACCAACATTTCGTGCAACTCATAGGCGGCGTCTATTCAAAAATATGAAGAAGCTAGTCCTATTAGAATCAGAATAAACTTGGTATCGTTCGGGGTAAAACAATGCGACATAAATGGCCATCCCGTGGTAAAACAATGATTATAACGAGTTTCCGTGATTTATTTTCTTAAATGAAATATAGTTACATATAAAAGCCCCGAAAATCAAGACAGCATACAAACAACTAAATATAAAGCACTTGCAGTATGAACTCCCACAGAAAACCAAAAATTAGGTGCTTAGGAAGGGTAAACATCCCCTGCTTCTCCAGGCAAACAAACGTGAATAAGGACTTGGGCAAACTTCCCCGTTTTGTTCAGAGAAAATTCTTTTTAGAATACGTCACGAATCGATTATATATTTTGCCTATTGTGGAATCCCGGGACAATATTTCTGTTATAACGTGGTGTCGTGAAAATGCAAACATAGGAGAAAAAAACTGCCATTATCATAATGAAATTTTGACCAAAAACAAAAAATGAAAATAATGAAGCCTGAGAGGTCGGGGTCAAACAAAAAACGTTTTGGATTGTAGTATGTTGGCTACGGACGCCACTTTTAGTTTGTGTCTTAATAAGCTATATAATGTATCATGCTTATGTTTGGTGCTTTGACAAAGTTATACAATTTCACCCAAAAGGAAGATGTGTTATTCTTTAATCACACTACGCGAAAACCCTTACGCTATAATGGTTGTAATTTAAAGGTGCTACTTTGGAAATAACCGACTTAAAGTGTCCATACTTGAGCAAATATGTCGAAGAGCAACCAAGGGAACCTATGTTATAGCGGTAATCAAAAGAATGTAATCCAGGGGCATACACCAGACAGGGAGAACAGACATACACAACACAGAACATAAAGTGACTAAAATCATACATACAAAGTAACAAAAGCAAATGAGCAACTCGGACTCCACTAAAATCTGGGAGCATGGACCAGGTGCACCGGTAGGGTAAGCGTCCTCTGCTTTTCTAGAAACACCCGCCGAGTTGCTCATAAAAAGTCAAGTCCGGGGTAGACGAAAGAGAAAAGGAAGACTATGACACGTTGAACAAATCAGTTTTCATGGCGCAGATGGATACACCGTACCGATCCACGAGCTCATGATGACGACCATAATACTTCTGTAGTGATGACTTCAATCTTGTAGCAACATAACCCTGTTCCAGAAGCCTATTTGTCAGAATTCTAGCGCGATACAAAAAGTCTGCGTAGTTTCGGCAAGCTCTGGCATCACGTATGAGCTGTACATGTGATATGAACACTCGAAAATACATTTTCAATGATTTCATTTACTAATTTTTATCCTTTTCAACCATTCGATTTTTTTCTACAGATCCCAAAGAAAATGTTGGCTTTTGAATAAGATTTGATATTGGCCCTAGCATAGAGAAAATGACCCATGCTTGTCACATGTATCCTCTATTTGAGGTTTTTCAGTGATGTTAAAGGATTTTTTCTGGTGTTTGAATTGGGAATGTAACCTTGTTCGTTTTGTGTATTATAAATAAGTTTTTGAAGCATTTTTTACTTAGTTATTATTAATTTCTTATTTCTATATATGAAGAAGAGAAATTAAATACACAGGGGAGAAAAATTCTAACTTGTCATGGCAACTACACAATATGCTCTGATTGAATTTAATTAGAATGTGTAAAAGACATTGAATATAGGCCTACACGGCTTACGTGCAGGGGAATCGGAGGTTGAAACTCCGCTACTTTTGTCGAAAATTTATTTACCACAATTTTTACCAAAAAATGAACAAATAAAAGCTAGGAAACCCCCTTTTCTAGAACCCCTTTCTTGAATCTATTAACCAGCGGCTGCATGCTTTCCTAGTCTAGCTCCTACACACGTCACGGTCTTGCAGTGAAAACGTGCCAGTGTATATATTTCATGTATGTATAGAAGGAATATCTTAGGTAAGTATTTATTAGAATTAAAAGTATAAAAATGTTCAACAGTATACAAACTTTAAAAGTCGTATTACATTAACTAACAATATATGCAATACACGTGAATATGATTGATTTCTAGATGATGGTAATGAAATAACTGCCGTATAACATACTAATGAAACATTTGTAAACATAATAAATCTTGACATGCATCGTACAAATAGACGTCATTTTGGGATAAAATGGGACTATCAAATTATCAATTAAGTACTTATCTGTTTAAGAGTCAGGCAAAATATATATAAGGTGTGGCACATATAAAAAAAACCGCTGAGATTTTAATGCTTTTTCAAAATACATATACCTCGTAACCTCCAAAAACAATCATATAAGAGTGTTTTGAAGTTAGGCTTTTTAAGATAATGATAGGTCAAATTTAGTTGAAATGCACAATGAAAAAATGCGGGAATATTTTTCAGCATGTTTCCCCTATATAAGCAGTTAAGATATATCTCAGTATGTCATAGATGCTTAAGGATACATTTAAGTAGCTTTCCGGTTGATTTCCAGATGAATTGAATGTATACGAGACATAAAGGACCAAATTGAGAAAAATGATGTGCCACCCATTATCTGATTCTTACACACAATGATCCTTAAATGCATACTAAAACAACCTATATATGATACGTGCATGAAATATTAGGGACATAAATGCAAATTACAAAAGTTAGGCTTATACTAAATTATAGTTCACATATTCGGAAAATCAACAAATCAATTTTGATTATTTTCACATGTGGCACTCCCATGAAACCAACGATGATACAACCACTCAAACTATCATTTGGACAACACAAGCGGGTCTAGTTACCTGCTCTTGTATTATTTATAATGTTTGATTATTAAAATGCTCGTTCTCGATTTTTAAAAATATAAACTACAATAAAATTGGTCCTAATGCTTAAGAAATTATGTCAGAAAAAATAATGTGTCTCCATGACCAACTGCAGAACATGCAACAAACAACAGTTAAGACAATATGATTTTAGTCAATACACCTATTATTCATTGAACTTCGTTGAAATAGGCTGATCTACCAAGGCCTAAAAGGAAATGAATGTATGGTACCAGAAATATAATGGCAACACCCAAAGTGTAGTATGTACAGAACTTGTAAGCGGTCTCAACCGATGGGTGCCTCTTGTTTGGCTTGTCCAAATTGAAGATATAAGAGAAGAACCGGATGGACGAATACTTCATTGTCACATATATCGTTGCAAGAATTGCAATTCCAATCACAAATCTGAGCAAAGATTCCGTTACCATGGTTACAGTGGGAAAAACAATTTGTGCTTGGTACACTTGTCCTTTGTCGACAGTAAATCCATACTGGTAGTTGATCCACGTTCCTAAGGTTACACCAGCAATTACTGCTACAATTTGGACGCCATCACCCTTCGTTGAGTAGCGTTCAAAGCGGTCCTTGGCGCATGGATAACAGACAGTGCTGAGAGCGACACTGATTCCAAGAATGACTAAAGGCGCCACTGGATGCGACTGCTGGAACATGTCGAACTCTTTCATATGAGGTACCATAAGTAAAATGATGAACAAAGAGGCTACTACCCCACATAACAGGTCCTGCAAAATATATTATATCGTAATTCATAAGTACGTAGATCATCGGGTATACAGTTGTAGAAAATACAGATTCGTGGTTCAATGTACCTTATATAAGGATGATATGCTGGTTGTGAGTACCCTACAAAGAATTAACTTTATCAGAGGTCTGCCAGTAATGCCATATATCTAGAACTTTCAGCCTAGTATAGAATGTCTGTCAGAAAAATAAGAAGACCAGATGCATTTTAGCCACAGCCACTAGAGCAAGGCTTCGGTGCCCCCCTTCTTTTTTTGACCATTTTACCCCAACATTACTTTTTTCGTTATTGTGTCATTATTTCTTTCCAGGTTTTCTTTTGTTCGCCTAATTCATGCATTGTTTCATCAAATAAATAAAATTAAGATACGATACAAAAACTTATATTATAACGAAAAGAGGTACAGGGTAAAATTGATTGTACCAAAATGAAAGGGGTATGCTATGAAGTTTTTTGATGATGATCAGAACTCTCAAAAGATCACAACTTTCATCGTGTTGTATTTGGTATATCAAAGTTTGAAATCTTCAACCTCAAACATTCATTTAAGTAATTATAAATAAATGTTTGAGACTGAAGAATAAAATATAACATATATTTATTCTGGACAAAGGGTATGGTATGTCAAGATGAGAGATGTTCGGAAGTAGCTGCAAAGTGTCACTATTTCTGCACCTCAACCTTTTTTTGTTTGTTAACAGTCTGTGAAATTCGACTATCAATCAAAATATTATAGTTTATCTTGACCTAAAAGATAAAATAGTTGAAAATAAAGGATGCTATAACGATATTTTGACCTTCCACCACTTTGTTCTCTATTTCGTAAACGTAAAAAAGATTGTCTTTTTTTCAGATATTAAATATTTACACACATAAATTAAATCAAAATATTATGGTACTATTGATATTAATTTTGATAATAATAATTTATTTCTTAAAATGGTCATGGCGAATATTTAATCTGTATCGAAAAATATAGCCTGGTCTCATTATAAGTCATTTCCGGTTTGCTTTAGAGTGCTCTTATTTGAGAGTTGAAAATACCTAGAGAGTCCTTGTGTCATAATTTACAGAACTTTTGCCTAACCCCATAAACCTGAGTCGTTAAATACAATATGGTGTTCTTATTTCATAATTATGAAATCACATCTCGAAGTTGTGAACATAAATCAGCAAAATGAAGAAAGTATATGCTAAGGAAATTGTCAGTAACAAAAATGATATATCGTTCACTGATTGTTCCCATTTAGTTATACCTAAAATGTGACAAAATAATTCGAAGTTCTTTCTGAAGGCACAGAGCTTCCGAAAAAGCTTTTGATATATATAAAAGTTACCATAACGGAATGTACTCCTAGGTAGAGACGGCTTAAACAAACCAGCAAACACCAACAAACAGCTATTGTTATAACAAGGACGGATGAAATCTGGAAAAAAATAAAAATTGAATTTCATAACTATTTTTATAAGCGCATACAAATTGAGAGAGGTAGATTGCATGGCGATGAAACCATACTAAAACCAAAGTCATTGCATGTTGTGATAAGATATTGTTGACCCGAGTTGAGGAGCAAAAGTCTCCTTTTATTTTTCGGCACATGCTTTAAAGTTTAAGATTCTCCTGTACAGAGGATGAAAACATAGCGTTTATATGCTAGAGGAATGATACGTAGCCAATTAAGAAGCGGTTATATGTCTGCAAAGGAGGTTGGCATACAGGATCGAGCACAACCTAATTGACTGAAATCAGATCAAAGATATTAAAACAGAAATCATGCACATCCTAGATAATACATAGTGTCCGTTAAACGCAGGTTAAGGTATATAATATTCTGTCAAAAATAGCGACGATGTTTTTCACAAGTTATATATAAAAATGCAGAAAATGTGGAAGACCCTTTTGCAGCCATGATAATGTTGTGTTTAATTTGAGTTTTGATTGTTTGTTTGTTTGTTGGGGTTTAACGTCCGAGCAGCAATATTTCAGCTATATTCAGACGATGAACATGATATTGATGATAAAATGAACATGAAATGATGATGAAATGAAAAATGGGACACAAGGATAATGGGGTCGACAAATTTTGATTGCCACTGGAAATAGGGAGAGGTGGGTAGGGTCGGGCAATTTAGCCTCCTGTGGCGGAGCCCTATGGTTCCTACTCCGGGAGAATACCATAGTAGGGTTCTTTAACGTGCGAGGAACGTGGCATCTTTCCCAACACGGTGCATCACTATGGTTTGCGGTCAGGTTTTCCGTATTATAGCCTGACAACCCCAGCATGTAACACGCCAGGGGTACCCCATTCCACCACCTGGGACACACATCCCAGTTGCTCTGTGGGCAGAGCGCCCTAGGCCCCGGCTAGGGTTCTGAGCACTATTTTGTCACCTTTTACGACAAGCTTAGCGCTGCTGCAGGCCTATTCTTTTAACACCCGGACCTGCACGGGTGAGTTTTGAATTTATGTTTCAAGTTCAAAAAGGGTCTTGATCTGCAATTTATTTTTTCTTTTGTCTTTCAAGAATTTGTATAACTGCAATAGCCATCTACATTTTTCATGCATTTCACGCTGAAAACACTGATCAAACGTGCAACCGTCATAAGAAAAAAATATGGATCACCGTCAAAAAGTATACAGATCTTGAAATCATAAAAAAAAGTTACTAACAACTCATAAAAGTACGAATCAATTCAAATATAACAGTCTGAATCGTATGATACGAATAGTAGAAAAAAACTACCATTCTTTTTTTTCAGCATGAAAAAGTTCAATAGCACGTGAAAACACGTACAGAAACGTAAAAAGTCTACAGACCTTGATAACGTAACCTCCACATTTTAAAAGAAAGTGCAACAATCCCGGAACTTATATTCACTTTAAAAAAAAAGTGTACAGACCTTGACACAAGCTTAACAAACACATGTACATGTAGTGTTAAGTTAATTTGAAGCAATTTGGATAATTATATAAGGCAATTATAAGGCAGTTTGTTGCCACATGCCCCTTTTTCTAGCATACAAGTTCTGTGGTTCATGAATTGACAAAAATCTTCATCAAAAGCAAATATGCGCATTTACAGACTACCATAATGTATAGTTAAGTAAAGTTTGACGTAATTCGGCTAAAAGGTTCTCAAGTTATAGTGTTATAATAGGCGAACGGAAATATGTAAAGCATAGTACGTCCGTCTAAAAAAGATTAAAAAATAGACAAAAAGAAGAGGATCAGACATCTTTTTAGTATGAATCCTGATCTTGCCTTTTAGTTTTAAAGTGAACCTCGCCAACGCCTCCTTTCCACCCAATCACATTAAACGGATATTCCCTATCCTAAGTATTTAGCATGATTCCAGTGTAAGGTACATGTATGTTAGGTCAAAGACCGGGAACAGTGAAAGAAATTAAGTAGATATCATGATAATAACGTCAAAAAATTAGCTGTGAAAAAAAAAAAAAACAACAAACAAAACAAACCAAAAAAAAAAAAAAAAAACACACAAACCATGTACGCTACACCCACCTCGTATCTGGATATAATTGTATATGCTAGCATAAATGGAATGGCAGTGGCAGACATCGCATGTGTAGATGGCATTGCAAATTCTTGTAGAAAATCTGCCTCAAGTCTTACTACTGGCGGTGAGGAAGGACGGGGCCATCTGAGGTAGTCCTTAGCCGCCGTTCCTGCATACATACACAAGCACCATACTACACTCGTACGTCTTACTAACACAGAGTCTAAATTCCACGCCACATATGGATAGAATAGGAGGTAGAACACTTCATTTCCCAAAGATGAGGCTAACGTCAATAAATAGAAAATACATTTTTGTGTAGCTGACAAGTGAGGCCAAATCCTATTAATCTCAGATTTCTTGTTGCTTCCAACTTCATTGGTCCCGTTTGTTAAAGTTTGTTTAGTGTCTATCACTTCCTTATTTTGATTATCATTACCACATTCCGGTTCACTTTCTATATACCCGTTTCTCTTATGAATATCGTTGCAACTTTGGTATTCTACATTCTCTTTTTCACGTAACGCTTTCCGATCAGTCTCGCCATCTCTGAGGTATATCCCACACAAGCGTTGGAATTTTGCAGTGTATTTTGGGTTAGACAGTTCAAACCAATTCGACGTTTCGAACGATCCCATGATTTACTAGACTCTTGCCGTCCTAAATGTTGTTATTTAATCCATATACTACCGGCTTCTTTTACCTTGCACGGTTCGTTGAAATCCGTGACGGTGTATTGAGTTTTACCTTCTTGTACCTTGAATCTCACCTGTAATTCCTTTGAAGTCAGGTGACCCAATAAATAGCACGGCTTTATTTACATTGGCAACTAATAAACCAATCTATAGTTGGGTGGTATTAAATGGAATGTAATTTGATTGGTGAAGCAAAAGCCGATTATAAACAATTGCTTCGATTCATATATTGTTTTCTTTTTTTTAAGATTAGTTCTATTCTCATCTAAGGATAGTATGTTCCATATTTAGAGATACATACTCACGTGATGATACCTTCTAAAATACAAACAAATTCAAGCTCTCAAAGAATTATTTTCAAAGTACGTTATGCATTAAAGCTACGATGATTTTTACACAATCTACCAATATTAATTCTATTCTTGAAAAATATAATTACCAGTGCAATGGTGAAATACAAAAATTGATTACCAAGTTGGCACCCCTCCTTCTTGACTTATCGGAAAATTTGTCATTTTTCATGTGTAAAAATGACAAAATATGGTAAATAATGTCCTAGCACCCCCCTTTCCGAGGAACCTCGGCTGGCACCCCTGCCTTTCAAAGTGTCTTGATCTGCCCCTGAGATTTGCTATATATAAATTTTAATCATGGACGAAAGAAATGCGTCGATACAATATTGTCTTCAAGTGTATTGGACTTCATGGCTAAAGTCCTGTTTTTTGCTGATATAAAACTACAAGCGACTAAAATTTATGTTCAATAACAATCCGAATTTCTTCGAGATATTACCTTTAGATCTTAAGGTTGCATTCGATATTGCAGTGTATTATATCATATCTTAGATTTTCAAAGTTTGGCCTCAGGGTAGCTTGGTTGAGTTCACGAGTTCAAATGTTACTAAAATCGCCAAAATCGTCTTCAAATTTGCCATGTTCTTATAACGATTTTTAAAATTTACATCCCATTGCCATATGATTTTCAGCCCAGTGACCATGTACATTTAAGTGAAAACAAGTACTATCTTTAAAAAACAGATAGCAGACGCATTAAAATTTTACTTTTAAGTTTCTACATTTCTTCAATGAGTTATCGAAAATATTTATAAATCCTTGATTTCTTTCAAGAAAATAACACATGGCACGCAATTTCAAATTTTTCGAACGCGATTTCAAATTTTCTATACAGTTTTTATGAACGCCACTAAGTTATCAGTATTTGGCCAATCGGGAAACAGCATCCTTAAGGTCAAAGGGTAAAGAGCGAAACTATACAGACTGCGTCGGAAAAATGCAGACTTCTACAAATCTTTGAAGATATGGATTATGACTTCAAACATTATCTGGGCACTGTTCTGACGTTACGTCATTCCATTATATTTCCTCTTTACATAAAGATTTAATATGAAATATAAACAGTTGTTATAGGGTATGTAAGTCTCGTCACGTGACTCCGTGATTTCGTGAGAATGGGTCCTCATCTCCCTTTCACATGCATAGAGATTCGTCATTAACATAGCATTGAGTTCAATGTTAAAAGCCAACTATCTCTTTGCGAAAAAATACTGATAAAAAATGACAAATATCTTGTTCTACCGGATAAAGACGTACAGAAAAGCATAAAAGCATAATATAGAATATTTTGCATTGTGATACAGCGTTTCAATTTCCCTGAAGTAAACAATAAAATGCAGACCGGTCTTCGGATTTCGATACGTTTTACATCTAAAATTCCGGAAAGGAAACTGAAACTAGAACGAGACTTACAAACCTAAAATTATTATCATAATAAAAAAAATAACTTATATGCATACTAGATGGTAATAAATCGAAGTACTGTACGATGGTCTAAGATATATTCAATTCGTTGTAAAGTTGTTGCTTATTTAAGACATAAATGTCACCAGTATGAAATTCTGTTTCGTTCTGCGAAGCACACATGTGCAGTAGAAACTTTCGCTACCGTAGTGGCTCAATTCAACAATACATGTTAATTTAAATGCTACATGAAATGCAAGCTTGTGTTTTTGTGTGTTCTCATATGAATTTGCGACCTCAATTAAATTAATAGCTCACACCGCTTCGCGGTGTGAGCTCTACGGTCATTACGTGTACTTTCCAAATTTCCCTTAAGGTTCCCCAATATATTAACGAAAAAAAGGTCATGTCCCGGAAGTAACAAAAAGTGACTGTCCTTACGGAGAAAATTCATCATTTCCTTCAATCAAAAAAATAAAAAAATATAGGTGAAGATTACGTTTCAGTGAAAATAAATTCTTCTTTTCTGATACTTTTCAAGTCTTTTCCCATTTTTTTTTCTTATTTAAAATTAAAGAAGTGAATGTGATGTTTTTAAAAACTTCGGGAAACACGTGGATGTACGTACGTTTATTTCCGCTGTTCCACTGTTGCTGTTGTCAAGAACCTAACCCGCTTTGGAAAAAGTATGACTCCGTTTGTATTATCCAAATCGAAGCATAGCTTTTCTAAGATAGGAAAGGCAATCATTTTCTTTGCACCTGTCGTCTGCTCCTGAATTTTGTTTACGTCACATGATATGTGTAAAATATTCCCACCATCCGTGGAGAACTGTAATATTTCCGATAACTGCACAGATTGATCTGACCGGCCAAAACTGAAATGGATGTTGCTAGAGATGCCCTTAAGGGATAAAAAATACAAAGTATTGCGAAGTGCTATATAAAATTAAATTCTGAGAGCGAGGGAAAAGGGGAGAATGGGGTTGGATTTTTTTGGGAAAAAATCAAGTTATTCATTTATTGAAAAAAAACTCCCCCTTAATTAACAAGATAGATTTTCAAATAAAAATATTGATTTCGGTTGCTGCTTGAAGACAAATAAAAACATTGCACTTGCGAAGCAAAAATTTTCATCCGTGTCGACCCACCCCCCACCCTCTTTGTAATGTCCTTTATTATTTTTAGGAATCTCGCACAGACGGTACATGTATGATAAAGCTCACGGTGCTCGCTGTTTTAGGTATTGCCTACTCCATATTACATATCTACATGTACATAATGTTGGTCATGACAAGACAAACCGCCCCGGATTCAGAAAAGATACCATGCTGAGAAAATAAATCCATGAATGAACTTATCTGTACTATCCCGTTACCAAAGATAATTAGTGCCTACAGGTGGCAGACCAGAAATATTTGGGGCGGATTTCTTGTGTCATGAGAGTTCATCGAGCTCGTGAATGAAAATTGTTTTGTTTACGATTAAATATATAGTATCTGATTCTAGATAAATATTATTTGCTTAATTCTACTGTTTCTGACAATTTCTTGAGTTAAGTGATTTTAACATGTGCGTGAAAATATAAGCATTGTTAATTGTACAACGCGCTCGGGATCGACTTCCCGTTTTTAGTACAAATACTCTGTTCAAAGTGGAAGTAAGTTGGATTTGAAATAAAACCGCCAGAACATTTTTATGTCGAGTGTATCATTTCAATGTGACTTCTAACTGTAATAACTTTTATACAGATATGAAATTTCATGTTGCGTTTCCGGACGATTCTTTAAACTTACATCCAGAATGCGAATCTGACCCATCAAATGTTGATTCAAAATCAAACGTACTTTCACTTTCAAATTGCATTTCTGACCAGGACACTATTTTGTTTTTCTGCTGTGTAATAAGTGAGGACTGCGATATGGTTCCAAACTTTCTGAAAAGTGCAATCAGAGCTCTGAAATTCTTCAGAGATGCAATTTCTAAATATCATTGTGATGTGTCATTAATGTACGGCTCAAAAACGCACACGTTGGGAGACCAGATTGCACGTGGAGTGTGTGTTCACAGATTGTCACAAAACAGTAATTTTAGTGAAGAAGAAATTATTGACTTTGCAATGGAAAGTGGCTATCAGATGCATTTCTCTGTAAAATGTATATTACAGGGAAGAGATAGAAGATTTAGAGTGTTAGAGAAGGATTCAAAAACCAAGGACATATTATCAGACAGATGGTACAGACTGACAGACAGCTTTACAGAACACAAAGGTCCTTTGACTGGCTATTGTCAGTCTAGATTATTTTCATCTTCAGATTTGTGTCCAGTTTATCACAACTACCAATCCACAAGAGAAATATTAAAAAAGGTGAATACTGTGCAACTGGTTCCATCATCAGGTGGATCCCCTCTCCTTGACTGTTTCAGTGCTGTCCATGACAATCTTCAGGAGATGTGTTGACTGAGTTGATCAGGCTCAGCAAATAACCAGCTAGCTCTTCCACTGCTCTTCTCTCTGTCGACATTTCCAACCAGAAGCTTCTTATGCTTACTTCCCCATTCTTCCAACTAATTGTCTTCTTAATTGCCCAGTCATTCCAAGGGACCCAAGTGCTCTCCTTAAAGTTTGGGAAACAAAGCCTCTACAGCCCACCTCCACCGTGAAATACCATGCCTTTCACTTCTTGTCCTGGATTTCCTTGAGTCCTAAGTCTTGGTACTTAGATAGCTTTCTCTGATGGACTTCTTCAAGACTTGATTTCCATGGGACTGTCAACTCTACAAGAATTACCTGTCTGCTTTTTCTAGACCAAAGCACAATATCTTGTCGAAGGGTTGTGATCACTTCTCTTTGGAAGGTTGTCTTCATTCCGACGTCAGCTGGAATTTCCCTGTCATTTGCTGTTGTCAAGATTCCACTGGCTTTGATATTTGTGTTTTTAGTTGATTCGCCACCACTTTTAATGAAGTTGATAGACTTTGGCCCCTTCTGTATCTGAGTTTTTTTTTCTCCTTTGATTATCTAAGGCTGCTGATATCTCTCACAGTACTTGGTCATGATGTCATGTGTATTTTCCATCCTTTAAGGCCATCCTGCAAGATGACAAAATGTGTTGTCCACACAATTTACAACTAGAATCTTCAGTCAGTTTCCATATGGTAAGGTTTGTGGGAGTTGGTAGTACTTTGTATACGGCTTGAAGTAAAAAGCTTGTCTTCTGACCACCATTCTACACCTCACTTGCCAGCCAATCTTTCTGGGTCTTGCCGATTCCCACTTCATATATTGGCCTTGTTGTCTCATACCTGTGGCCTTCACTTGATGATCTTCTTATTCCGCGCAACAAACTTCCTTCTGAACAAGTTCTCGTCTTTGTCTTGAATCAGCTGACTGCCACGACAGTTGCTTGATTTTTCCGAAAACTAAGTCTTCCTGATGTTATTACCACCCTAACAATGTCTCTATGTACCAACTGGCTCTCTGCATCTTCTACTGTATTCTTGGCTACCCATTTTGGTCCTGTCCTGACCTCAACATTTTCTCCTTTCACTTTGTCATCTTGACCATCCCTTAAGTACGTAGACCTAGGGTAAGAAAGACAACTCTTAAAAATCATTGGAACGTTTGTATTCAGCATTTTACATCATCAAAGTAACTTGGACTGATTTCATTCTGTTTCAAATGGAAGCTTGATAGGCTTTAGTGAAATTGAATATGATACAATCATATCACTGATTTCTAGAGTAATTGCCCTTACCCCAGGTTTACCTCCTTAACATCATAACTTGTCTGGTTTTGGTGAATTTAAACTCATGAACTATTGAAGTAAATTTCTTTTTACTTGCTTCAGTTGTATATCACAGGGGATTGAATTCATGAATTCATATAAATCATCAAAATTGCCCCAAAATGTTGGTGTAATGACTTTTAAATTTTTTTTATTTTCCATGGCCATGCACATTAAATTTTTTTCAATTCAATTCAAAATTTTTTTGGAAGGAGAACAAAGAGTAGATATCCAAACACATTACATAGACACTACATATATAAATATTCAGTTTATAAGTAATCTCAATGTATATGATTATATATCAAGCACTGAGTACCTATAGTCGTCATTATTCATATCACATTGACTAGACAGTGGGATGGTCCCTGTCTTGAATTACTTCCATTATGAATTAACTTATATTCCATATTTATTTCCTTAATAATTATAATAAGGGATATTAAACTAGAAATGCAATTCATCCTCCACTTGGTCAACATAGAATTTACAAAGTCTTTCATTTTGTGAAGTTTTGGGTTTGAAGTATCTACCAGTCTCAATAGATAAGGTTGAATGTTATTTTTTTTATTATTTTAGTTAAGTTATTCCTATTTTTTATTGGTATGCTAAAATTAAGGTATTGCTGCTGTTCCAATTTTGAAAAAAAAATCTACTGTAAAAGTCATTTGCCTGATGCCTCCTCTTTAATTTTGGAGAGTTCAAACTCTTTTAGTGCATGACCATGGATAGTCAAAATAATGTGGTGCTAATGATCCAGTTCAGTCAAATAGGACAGTCAAATATATTTCAGCTATCAGCTGATTAAAAATGTATTAATACATATATTTTTCAGAGGCTTCCATTCATACATCAGAAAGCTGTTTAATTTTAGGCATTGCTGAACCTTATTCAGGAAAGACAGTTAGGAATGCACAAGTTGAATGACCATGAAATTGTCCTGAAAAAAAAGTGGCTGGTTAAATATAAATGAACTTGTAGTTCTAAAATTCTCAGGTGTTAGATTACTTTAGATATATGTTTTCTGAACAGGCACTTGTTTCCATGCAGCTGCCATGTGCCGACTATATTATATTCATGCAATATGATGCATTGGATATGCAGACCTTTTTATGCTAATTTTTAGCAAGCTCCGGCAGTACTTCATCAGGATAACTGCACCATACATGAAGGGATGGATAGGGGATACTTAATCCTTGCTTTTCTACCCCTAGACCATTGTCTCCCACCCTCTTGACTATCGCTTCCCGACCCTTTTCATTTTACCCCCCCCCCTAGTTATTGTTCCCAACCATAAGCCCCGCTTCCAGTATTTCTCACTTTCTGTTCCCTGCCCCTTCACTCTGCATTCCCCACCCCCTCCACCCCCATTCCATGCCCCTTTAACCACTGATTCCCATCCCCTTAACCCTTGTATCCCCATCCCCTATCCATCCTGCCATATAAACATATGGTTGAAATGCTTTTGGAGTTTTTACAGGGGGAGTTGTATTTTCTGTGTGAAAGTAATACTGGATGAGACCATTCAGAAAAAAAATTAAAGGATTACACTGTCAATTTGATGCTTTTATTATCAAATTAATTTACTTACAAGACATTTACAATGGTTTTTTTTCACCCATGATTTTTTTATTTTAACCAGTACATGTATACTTATGGTAATGTAACTTAAAGTTTTGTCAAATGTCACAAGCTTGTCTGCTTCTTCTAGCCTTGGCTGCTAGGCTTGTCAGTGGTTAAAATTACATTTGAAGACTGTGCTGCCATAAATTAATTTGAAAAATCTGTCCATTTCAGTGTACATATATGCCAGAAGTTGTCACTCTGCTGGACATAGCTGACAAACATATTCCTGGAGACTTTAGTGTCAACCATCTTCAGAGTCTGATTACCCATCCATTTGTGGTTGTTGAAGGATTGGATGCAACAGGTTTTTTTCTTTTAGGCAATTCAAGATAAAAAACTTAACTGTATTAGATGATATAAACTAACCAGGACAATATGTATGTGCATTGGAAGTCGTAAGGCCAAGAAAAAACTTGTCTGTGTAAGGTTATCCTACCTACCATAGCACATTTTATTGGTAATTTTATGTCAAGAAATTCTGCCATACGTGAAATAATTAAAAAAAAAAATTTAACCACCTACATTGTACCTACCCTTATTTGTCACCCATTGTAACCTTAAACATACATATTTTTTTTTGGCCTAATAGTGCACTCTTTCTGTTGTCATAGCAATGATCAGTATGTTTATCCTTGGGTTTTAACATCAATTACTTCTCATACATGGACAAAGTTTGATATAAAAAATTCTAGGCATTTTTTACATATTTATGGCTTTTTCAGTCAAATAGATAATTTTATAGTGAATACTGGTACATATTCATTGAGAATGGAGTTAATTTTAATATCTTAAGAGATCCTACAAATTCAAGGATTTTTTTTATGTAGAAAAGATATAAACACAGTTTCTGATTTTTAATGTGATAAATCTCAGTTAAGCAGTTTGAATTGATATAACTTATATCATATTTCAGGGAAGACAACTCTGACAGAAACTCTTGAGAAGAAACTAAATGCAACTAGATATTACACTCCTCCCCCAGAAATCAGCCATCTTAGGAAGTTTTTTGACACATTGCCTGAGATCATCAGGAGAGCATACTATTGTATTGGTAACTATATTGTTTCAATACAGATATCTCAGGAATGTCAAAACAAAGCTGTTATCATGGATAGGTGAGTTATGATTAGAGTAAAACAAAATCTTCAATGATACAAGTCCTTCTTTATACCATTAATATACATTACACATGCAAATGAGAAAATCTATGTAACTAACCTTTCTGATAATGCTTCTACTAACCGCTGAGGTCAAGTAATATTTTGCTTTTATTATCTACATACATCCTGTTCCCAGATTTATCTTGTGTATGACTTCAATCTAATTTCAATTAGATTAGACCTACTAATTGTTCCCTTCAGCCACTATGTGAAGGGTCTAGCAACACTTCATTCTGCTGTCTCTTCAAATTGAGGGTCCTCAGGCTTTTCATTTTATTTAACAATCATGATTAGCTGACAAAAAAAAAAGTATTATGTTAAGTACAACATGCTTAGGATCACTTCAGTCACTAAGTCACCTTGGGACAGATGTTAAGTTGGACTTTATTAACTTATCAAGGACAGGGACTTTATAATATAAACTCCCTGTTGAAGATTTTTTGTATGATAATAATTTGATACTTAAACTAACAATTACGAAAGGTTATATTTCAAAATAAGTAAAGAACTAGATTGGAATTTTAGCAGTAACAAGTTTTGATTTTTCCAGATTCTGGCACAGTACTACTGCTTATGGTATTGCCAATGAAACAAGCTCATCCGATCTTCCATCAAGTGGTCATTGGGTGTACCAGTGGCCTACTGATCTAATTAAACCAACTTTGGTCCTATTTCTGTCTGTCACAGAGGAAGTTAGGAAACAGAGAATAATGGGAAGAGGTGGTGAAAAGACTTTTGAAGAGAAACATTTGGACAAAGACGTGTTGTTTAGGGCAAGGTTAGTATACTGTATGATGGATTATTTTGGCAGGTTTAAAATTTTGTGATTTTGAGGCAAAAGGGTATACCAAAACATTTAGCATATATATTATTTCTGGATGATAAGTGATGCACTAAATACTTAAGCCATGTATAATTATATGGTGAAATTTATTTTGTTGTTTTTTACATATATCCACAAAAATTGCTTTAATTAGCACCCTACCAAAATAACCTGATATAAGGTATTGATATTGTACACAGCAAATGTAAAAAAAAATTCATTTAGACAATAGTCCGTGAAAACATAGTAGGAGTATGATTCCCACTGGAAGTGATGAAGTGTTATCAGGCAAACCAAAATGATGCTAAGAACATTTTGTTTAGATGGGGAAAGAAGGTTGTGATGTTACTATCAGAAGACTAATAAGGTTTGAACCATGTATTATACTGGTTACAAGGACATTGAGCTCTTTATAGCCTTTATATCAACAAGGTGACCTGTCTTATGCATTTACATGTAGCTGATTTATTTCCTATCAAATGGAAATTAGATGGAATGGTTCAAAGGTCTTAGGTTAAATTTGTATAGGTTTCTGTTATAAAGACTTTATCCTCTAATAAAAAGGATGCAAGGCCATTGTTACTATTTTTAGTAACCTTTATTTTTCTCTTGTTGATTTGGAGTAGTCTATGGGGCAGAGCTTTACTTTGGAAAATGATAGAGTTTTTTTTTTTATATTGCCTGGGCCCTTTCATAAAAAAATCAGTTGAGATGTTTTCTCAATTTCTTGTGTTCCCTCATGTCTTCAATTTCATGTGTTCTGGTTGGTCAAAATTTCAGTTGAGGGAGGATTTAAGAAAATCCTCAAATTAATATTGTTTTATGAAACAAGGCCCTGACCTTCATTGGATTAATTTTGTAACAATCAGTGAAACTGAACATTCATTTCAGGTTATGTGAAGCTTACAGAAGAATGGCAGATCCAGGATGTTTAGAAATAGATGCCTCAGGTTCAAAAGATGAAGTTGTCAGTGCTGCTGAAGATGCCTTGAGAAAACATGATATCCACTTGTAATGTGTGGATTTTTAACTTTAGTAATGTTCAACCATAAAAATTGATGGATAACAAACAAACTAAATACATATATAGGACATGGGTTCACATTTAAGAATAGAATGTATCATTATTTGGTGTTTCATCTGCATGAAACAACATTGAATATAGCACATTTTAGTGTTCATGTAAAAAATGTGTGCCTGTATTAGCTTATTTTAATGATAAGCACAGTAAATGTAATCATTTCTAGATTTCAAAATTTCAAACAGTAAAAACCATAATTTTAGATCAGATTGGTCAAATTCTGGGTAGATTCTTTTGTCTAATGCATCGGAGGTATTTCTTCTGTGTAACTAGAAAGGCTGAGGAGTTCTGATTGATTTTTTCCTTAAATTAGCACTGAAATAAAACAGTTTCCCATGATAAATATATAAGATGGCTTTCTAAAAAGAAATTTCCAAAGAAAATTAACCAATTTTCAATTGTGACTTTCCAAAAAAAAGTGACATATATTTCCCCAATAGCAAACTAGACATTGCCCTGAATAGGACTTATACTACTGGCAGCCTGTTGAAATTTAGGAACCAATGTGGACATACGATTCCTATTGGCAATATCCCTGTGGACACATAATTCACATTGGAAACAGTTTTTATGGTGGATAGACTAAGCACTTATGATACACAATTTTGCTGCCATTTCTAAATTCCTGAAAGTATGCACATCTCCATGTGGTTATATTACATCCCACAAAGTTTCATAATAATACTGCAAGCTGATAAGAAAATAGTTTGGACAGATAGACTGACCAACAGGGTGAAACCTATGTACCCACCAAACTTCTTAGCGGGGGGTATAATTAGGTAATTTGGAAACATGCCAACAGTACCAATACTGAGTTAGTGATTGATGAGTTAACAGTAAATTGTATAACAAAGGTAACTGATGTTATATGTTTTGTATTTCATCCTTGTTATGTTTATGCAATAGTTATTAGTTATTTTTATTGTGTTTTTATATAAAAAATAAAAACTTTAAAAAAATAAATTATAGCTACTTTTGTACATTCATGTGTTCATATTTATGAAGTCCAAGTCGGACAGTAATCATATTCTAAAACATGGAGCATTATCAGGTAGAGATCCAGTGATTTTCAGGGGTTGTCAGACTATTTGCTCGTGTTTGCCCACATTTTGCACAAACAGAACAAAATTTTTCAATGGAGATTCCACTCCTTAAAACACCTCTGGTGTGTTACAACTGCAGAAGAACATCATTAAATTAAATGGAATTCTAAAAGAGAAAATAGAAAGATTGAGTAAGATGGGTGTAAGGGAAGTTGCTGGAATGTTGAATTCTGTAACAACTTCAGTTCATTATAACTTAAAGGAAAGTTTTATATATTGTGTGTACTAGAAAATTATAGGTGTTATATCGAAGAAAAATGTCTCCATCACCAGATATTTTCATGACAATAAAATATTGTCAGTAGTATATCATCATTTTCATTTATTGACTTGTAGGTCAAAACACAAAAGGTCTAATTAGTCATTTCTCATATTTACGGAATACAAGCCATTTTAGCAAGTTTTTCAAAGGGATGTTACCCACCAACACCCAGAAACCTGGTTATGGGTCTCATTGGGAAAGGGAAAACACTAAACATTTTTTCTTGGAAACTTGAACTATTTTCTCTTCAGTAAAAACCTGAATGGTTCAAAATAAGTTATTTTGAAGTATCCAAGTACTTACCGCGGCTCTTATAAATAGAATATTTGAATTTGAAGTCTACTTCTGTCCATTATTTCCAATTTGATACTGAACCAGTCAGTCGGATGTGAATTTGTAGAAATATACTCCCCTGTGCTTAAAATCTTAAGAAACAAAGTATAAGTGTATAAATCAATGTGAAATTACACCACAAATGCCATACCACAAAAGGAAGCCCGAGATTGATTTTTGGAGGTTGTGACTTGAACCATTTGGAAATAGGGGCCAAAAAGAGACCAAGAACAATTATTTTCCTGATACATGTATTATCTAGACAATAACTTGACCTCCAGTGAATGGATCTCTATGATATTGAAGAATGAGGGGCCATACTACCAAAGGAAGGCTTAAATAGATTTTTTGGGTTATGACGAGCTATTTTGGAATGAGACGCCAAAAAGGGGCCAGATAAATTCAATGTCTATGTTGGGACAGTAACTTGAGTACATGTGAATGGATCATTTTAAAACTTTACTATAATGTGTCATTCCACAAAAAAAGAGTTAAAATATAATTCAGGGCTTGTAACTTGTTTTTGTATATTATTCAACCTTTTAATATGTTAGTAATTGTGAATGGTTGCTTTTCTAGCAAACTACAATATGAAATAATAATACGAACATACTACAATATAGTATCATTTAATGTCACATAAAAACAAAGGTAATATTAACAATGACAAAGATTGGTAGCACTATTCCTCTAAACTGTGTCATCATTAAAATATGTTTCATTTCTCTTCATTTATCCAACAGTTTGTACTCTCCTGATCGAGGCTTCTAATATTTTGTAAATAATCTCCAAACATACCAGGCATACATCATTGTATATTCATCTAGATCAACATAAATAACTTAAATTTTTGAAAGATGTCCATTTAGAGTACAGCAGATGAATGTAATTTTGTCATGAGTTTTGGAAAAAAAAACTTACTGTAGCAGGTTAATATCCCTGTACTGATATTGTTAACTCATTCAATGTGTATACCACTCTAATATAATTTTTTCAGAGAGAATATTTTTTGTTAAAGTCATTATGTCCAAATCTTGACAATAACCTGCATACAAGTAGTCATGTTTATATTTATTGAATGGAGATTTTATTCATCAGTCCCTCTTCAGCAACCTCAAATTCAATCTATTGAAAGATATATTCTGAGTTCCTGTCACTTGAACATCCATCCTTCTAATAAAAATTTCTTTAATTAAACCACAATACCATGATTTTGTGTACAGTTTTTTAACTTAAGAAAATCGTCTCATCTTTTCTCTTCTTCTGTACAACAGTTCCTGGTTTATGCTGGGCGTCGGGATGACTTGCCAATTCTGGTGGACAATGAGACACAGGACTGTTCAACAGACATTGTTTCAAGTCGTAGAACACGGCACTATCGTCCTTTGTCAGGAATGAAATGGCTACACCAGCTTTACCAGCACGACCTGTTCTACCTATGCGATGGGTGTAATCTGAAACAACAGTAACAGCTGATCAATCTCCAGTTAACATTTTCACATAAAGTCATCAGTATTAACAAAGAAGTAAGATGTGTTATCCCTACAGAAAATGCACCATGACAACTTGGCTAAGGTTGATCTTACATGTATGTTGACATCATTTTGTAAAAACTACAATGTGTGCTTGCACTAAACAATTCAGGTTGCTAAGCAACATAGTTACATGTATTAGGGAAACAAATGGGAAAAAGTTTTATCTATTTGGAATAGGGAAAGACGATATGATTTTTGCATCCCAAACTCCTTTTAAACCACTTGATGAATTTTAGTGAAACTTCAAATGTAACTTTATTAACTTAAAAAAAAATATTGCCCATATACTATTGAAATTATGACCAAAATGAATAATATTCAGATTTAAAATTTAAGTTAGCAGAAAGCCATAAATATGAGAGCTCTGTTTAAACTTAATTCTTATTCAAAACTGTTATTCTATTTTACTACTAAAATACCAACCTTCTATAGATTTTGCCATGTCGTAATTGATTACAAGTGACACATCTTTAATATCAATACCACGACCAGCAACATCAGTAGCTACCAGGATGTCCTTAGAACCTCCCTTCAGACTGGCTAGGGCAAATTCTCTCTGTTCTTGTCCCTTACCACCATGGAGAGTAGTAGCACTGAACTGAAAATAGACAAAAAAACAAAGAAATGAAAAATGGAGGTACAAAATTGAAAAAAAATATCTGGGAAAAAAATGAAACTCGAGTAATATCCATCACACTTATAGGAAAAAAATGCATAAAATTAACATCCTTGGTTGCACATACCGCTACATAAACATGTATTACCATTTAAAAATGTTAAGTTGTACTCCAGCTAAGAATCATGCAAAATGTGTTCATGCGTAAAAAGCCTAAATATTTTTATTTTTGGTATTTTGTTTGAAATGCCATAGTAAACAGAAATTAACATTGGGTTTTCATATTATACCCCATGCTCTTAGGAGATAAAAATAATATAGAATGCACTGTAGATTTAAAAATTAAGGGAGATAACTCTGTAAATGACACTCAAATACAATAGAATCTATTAGATTTTCAATGTGGATTATCTCCTAAGAGCAGGCAGATTTGAATGAATATTTACACATTTCATAATATAGACCCATAAATCAACTTAATATCAAAAATAAAAATGTGTAGCCTTTTTTTAGGTATATCACATTTTGGAGAATTTGCATGGTTCTTATAAAGACTACTACTTAACAAGAAATTTCTCTTCAAGGGTCAGCTTTCTTTCGTATAGATGGATTGGTTGATCCTTTATTCCAAATATCAAACACAATATAAAACATAGATGAGCAAATGACATTCAAGAATTGTTTATATCTTTTTATTATTTGAGGCCAATAAAAAAAATATATATATGTCAAAACTTCAGAAAAAAAATTCAAGGTTGGAAGGTTGGGATTTTATCTACTTTCATTAATTTTTCTGACAAATGTCATATTAAAATTGTTTAATATGAATAAATTCATTAAGAATTATCATAATACACTTGCAGTATACCTGGGCTAGCTCCTATACATGTGCTACGGCATGGCTAGGAGCACCAATTTCGTTAATGAAGCCAACCGGTGAATGAACGAGATATAAGTTTTTTCCAGAAATTTTGGCACAAACTTGGTACCAGAATGTTTTTTTCTGGAATTTCGATCAGAATATTTCAAGGTTAGTTGGGTGAAAGGAAACATACATATATTTTTTTGGCCTGAGTAAATATGCCACATACCCCCATTTTCTCGAGAGACTTTGCCAGAACGTCCACACCTTTCTTCTGATTGACAAAGATGATAATTGGAGGTTCTAATCTGGTCTGCAGAATTCCCAATAACTTCTTCCTGTAAAAGACGTGTGATGAAAGTATGTATAAAATGTTAGTTACCAATATGCTGTAATGAAAACTTCTTAACATTGATGATTGGTTGGTTGATCCACTATATTAAATTTAAAACAAATATAAACTTTTCCAGCATTTCAGAAAAATGGTGGTAGTAATAAAATTACTGGACTTTGGAATAACAAACTGAGATTCCATGCACAAAATTACTTTTTTTGTTTAATTTGAAAAAGATGTAGGCTCTGCATGCTTTTTCTTTGATTAATGCACGATCTTCAGAATGGTTTGTAGTACGTTAAAACTCATGATTATGAACTTTGTAATCAACTAATTTCAACACATTTCCTCTACACTAATAAATCTGACATTCTCTTAAGTATATTGAAAAGGTTTTACCAGTCTTTATATAAGTATTCAGATTCATATAAAAATATCAATTCCACCTAAAAAGTTAATACACAATGACATGAAAATATATTGCTTCTCAAAACTGCCTTAAAATAACAATAATGTACCTTTTCTCACTATCAGTAACCATGTAGGCAATTTGTTCCACTTTCTCTGTTGGTTTTCCAGCTGATCCTATGTAAACCACAGCTGGTCTTCTTAAGTAGTTCTTTGCCAGTCTCTCCACAGCAGGGGGCATAGTAGCCGTAAACATCACAGTCTGTAAAAGATAAGACAAATAATATAATTTTTGGGGTTTAAGAACGTTATATAACACATATGCATTGGGTATTTTAGTAAAACTTAACTCTGCTTTAATTCAAAATTAATCACTTATCCAGCATGGAATCACAAAAATCGAAAGTTATATAAAAAATCTTTGATGCATCAACCTTTCCTTTAACTGACAAAGTGTTCTCTTCTTTATCAAAATAGTTATGAACATCACAAAAAAAATTTCAGTTCTAGAAGTACAATTCTAGATGCATAACTATCTGGACTGGACAGATAGACAGACAGCCCAACCAAAATACCTTAATGCCCCCAACTTTAAAATAAAATAAGGGAGACCACCCAGAATAAAAAATACTTTGTCAGGTTGATGCTGATGGTGTGTTTTGAATACTAGTGTATGTTTAAGAATCCTGATTAACTATCTTTGCCAGATTCTATTAAAGACTTGTACTTTATAATGTAGGTTATCATACTTGTCTGTATTTCTTCTTAGATTTATAATTTTTCATTAACATTTCACTGTCCTCTGCATCCTCTGTGTCAGGTTTCAGATTGGATGTGGGTAGGTATGTTAAAATCTTCTGGACATCAGGTTCAAAACCCATGTTTAACATCTTGTCGGCTTCATCCATGACAACATAGGTACACTGATTCAGAACAAGGTACCGATTCTCCAACACATCAATTAGACGACCAGGTGTTGCTATGACAATCTGTAATAGACAGGCAGTAAAAATGTTCAAAATATGCCTTAAAACGTTTGAGCTCAATTTTGTTCTTTTTTAAAATTATTTTTACTTCTTTTATTAAATCTTAAAGGTGTCTTAACAGCTATAAATATGACTAAATTGATCTAAAAAGTACTACATGGTCTTAAATTTCATTAAATTTGGCTTAATTTTACCAAATTTATCTAAATTCTAATTGTGTTTACACAGCTACAAGTTTGACTATAAAACTGATCTTAAGTGTAGATAATTGAAATAAATTTTCCTAAAATATGCTTTATTAAATTGTACTAAAATTGCTAAAGTATATGTGGCCTCATGGCTATAAATATAACTAAACTGTTACAAATAAGCTTAAGATTTTATGCTACATTTGACTGAATTTTATATGTGTCTAAACAGCTATACATTTGACTGAACTGATCTAAAGTGTACTAAATTGATTGAAATTTAAAATAATCATGGTAACTTCCACTAAATTTGACTGAATTTAAACTAAATTTTGCTAAGTGTGTAAACAGTACTGTTCCTCAATTAAAAAAACTGAAAATTTAACTTTTTTATTTTGACTAAATTTTCAACTACATTTAACTCCATCATATGTTTTTAAAATACTAGTTATGGGAGGATGTGTACCAAAAAAACAAGTTTGTTTCCTTCAAAAGTTTTCTTTATTTCCTTGTATTGGGAGCATAATACATGTGTATGTTTACCTCACAACCCTGTCGTAGTTTAAAACCTTGCTCTTCCCTTGACAGACCACCAATCACTGCTACTGTTCTGATGCTCAAACTAAGAGCAAACTTCACTGTCTCCTCCTCGATCTGCTGAGCTAACTCACGGGTGGGTGACAGAATGATTGCATATGGTCCCTGGTCTACATCTTCTAACCTGGTATGAAAAGCAATAGAATGGAAACATATATAACAACTTATTCACGTAGCAAAAAAAAACCAAACAAACAAAACCTACCAAATAACTAAAACCTGATATAAATACAAATCACAAATTTTCTGTTTTGACTGTATCAAGAGCACCTGATACTCATCTCCACCTTTTTCTAGTGTAAAAAGTTCAAAACAGGGAAAGGAAGCTTGTTAACATAATGAAAAAGTAAAGGGAGAATCTTTCCATAAGGACAAACATTATACATTGTTTTTTTGTACTTAAACTGTCAAACAAGTATTTAACAACAATCCCTCCAAGTGGTTTTGAGTTATTGAATGTGCTATCAAACAACAGACTGAAAGAACTATAGTATAATAAAGACAAAGTTATCAAAGATACGACAGATTTGCCAATATCAATAAATTTACGCCATAACTGTTACTGATAGTATAGTGATTTTGCACAGGTTGTTGAGCAAGAGTATACTGGAAGTAGATTTTTTGAATAGCAACCAAATTTGCTAACAATATATGTCCCATCTCCAAGTATATAAACCACACACAAAATTAGAAATCAATACATCCATTAGTTGAGATAATTGCATTGAAATTACAACAGATGGAAGTATGGAATGACCAACAAGGTGAATCAATATACCACCAAATCCTTGAATGGAAGTATAAAATTACATGTACCAGATAAAAATGTTTCTTTTCTCACCTTTCTATTTTAGGTAAACTTTGGATCCACTTGAGCAGTGGTAACAAGAAAGCTGCAGTTTTACCGGACCCAGTCTGAGCTACACCAATAATATCTCTATTCTGTAAACCTATTGGTATAGCCTGCCTCTGGATAGGTGTGGGTTCCTGAAATCAACAAAATCACAATTAAAAATAAGATTTTGTTTTTAGTTTAACTAAATTGATTGAATTTGAAAACCCGCTACATGCCATAGATTTCAGGTATATTTGTAATGAAGACAAGAAGTATCCATATATTCACCTTTCAGCTTAGAATGTATAACAAAGTACCCAACTAGTGCAACTGGTCTATGTTCAAAATATTTGGTTGAATCCTATTTGCTTTTATTTTTCTGTGGTTATCTTAGGATTTGTTTGGGTCTTTGTTTTCTTAAATTCTTCTAATTTCTTTTTGCATTGTTCTTTAGTTTTGAACTTTACATCTCACTTCTACAATTTTTTTCTTTAATTCATGTAAAATTAAAATTGTAGACTTGAGACAGACAGATGGCACCCCCATAAAAAAACAATTCAAGCTATTCAATGTAAAACTCTTGATACAAAAAAACGTCTTGTATTTCCTATGACAGCGACACTCACCTTATAACCAACTCTATCAATAATCTCCTTAAGATCACTTGGCAGATCACTCTCATTCCAGTCACGAAAGGGGTTAGGTATTTTACCTCCTTTACAGGAGATGTTATAATCTTCTTTGAATATTCTCCAATCTCTCTCTGTCATTTCTGACAATGGTTTGTCCTTCCAATGACGATCATCCCATTTTTGCTTGGCTTCTTTCTTTGAAATATTTTTCAATCTTTTCCTAAAATAATACAACAAAAAATAATAAAAAAATAATTTTGAAATTAAAATCAAATAGGTTGATCTCCTACATGTACATCATATGATATCGGTACATATGTAGCTGATTTTTACTGATTGATGCATTCTCATTATGTAGCTTAGGAATTTCTTATGATGTCTTGTTTTAGCTTTGCTCATATGTTTTAATCAGCGACATTAATGCATTTTCCCATTGCTCTTACTGCTTGATACTGTAAACTGGGAAATTTGCTCTGTTTTTTTTCCCCATGGATATTGTGATTAATCTAAATTCATGCAGCTTTAAATTCATGATCTTTCCCAAAATCATAGAATAATATTGTTCGAAAAAAGTATTTACAACGGTTTTTTGTTTGTTTTTGCGGTACAGCTCTTACCACAAAAATAGCAAAAATGAAACTGCAGAGAAAATTTCACGGCTTAAAGCATTTTTTATCTCAAGCTACTACCCTGACACTAAAAAATTTCAGCAACTCCCATGCCAACACTATATCAAATCAACTGATGAGATCAATTTTAACATCTCAACTAAACATCACATCTATGACCTATCAGGTAGACTTACTACAAGTCAAGTCTTTATGATATATACATGTATGAAACACAAAATCTATGAAATTAACCTCTCTGATAAAGCTTCTACTAACTGCTGTGAAACTCTTCTGCAAACAATGAGTAAATTTGCTACCATAGAGAAACATGCAATCAATGAACTTTTTCCTTTATTCTCAAATTCAAAGAGATGAACTAATAGCACATCTACCTATCGGGTTTCACTGAGATTTTTTCTGTCTCAACCTTTAAACTGCATTGTTCTCAGTACACCCTAGTACATTTTTAAATAATTTCCAACAACAAACTGCAAAACGTCATACTTCTCCTGTTCTTTTTCTGCATCTGTTCTTCGTTTCTCTAAAAGATCTCCATAAAACATGGACTGCTCTTTCTTCTGTGACTGAAAAATGGATGGAAACAGCATTTAACATAGGATTTCAGGACAACATGGGCAAAATAAAGTATAAGCAGGACATCTACTCACTTTAAACAACTTTATACAAACTAGTCCAATGAATTTTCAGAATTCCATAAATAAATCTATGCAAAATAATTCAAGGACACTAACTTGCTCAACATCTTTATTTCAAAGTTCGTAGATGAAATTTATGTACACTGAGAAAATATACATAATTCTAATACAATGTCCTATAATTAACTACAAACAATATATAACCTGATATGATCAATCCCTTGACGATCGCGATGCAATAATAGTCATTTGTTTTTCATTTTAGAATAAAAATAATTTATGTCAGGTATGGTGTTGTACTAATTTTCACACAGGCTAGTGTTAATATTCATATTTTATACCTAGCTAATGCTTGGTATAAAAACATAGCCCAAGTGAGCAACACCAGGCTGCCTATTTCGCAAAATCACCCAGTAGCATGAGCTATGCCAATGTGAAAATGAGTACAAAACCATACCCTACAAACTACTTCTAAAAATCCTTAAAATTTATAAGTATTGGTATACATACTTTTAAATCTATACCAGCTACATATCCCCTTCCATAGAACTGGACCTGGTGTTTGTCTTTATAAAGTGGATTATAATCGGTGGATGTATCATCACCTGCGTCCCAATCAAATACAAACTTCCTGTCATTTAATCTCCTGATACGACGCTTCTTCTTTACAAGACCCAAGTATCTCTCCTAAACACATATATAACCAGAATGATTTGTTGTTAACTTTACATGTTATAGCATTGGTTAATATGTCAAGGAAATAAAAAAAGAGAATGATGAAATTACCATATTTTCCGGACTATAAGTCAATATTTATTTCAGCTAAGTGTCAGCCTCGACTTATCGTCCACTTCGACTTATCTAAGGATTTTTCAAGAAAATTTTTTATCTACAATGCATTTCATTAGATTTGTTTAGTTCAATTTTGATCGCTTTAATTCAAAATTTTTGGTAACTGCAATCAAAGAAAGCCATCACTCAAACAGTCAAACCGGCGATTGAATTCGAATATTATTGATCAATGCCGCTACCCTTTATGAATGAATACCATGATGTTAATATAAACTTTGAAAACGTTAAAATATGTAAACAAACTCTAGAAGATATGTTAACAAAACTTTTTAACTTGGAAAACATTATCGAGTGTTTGGGAGTTATCGGTCCTTTAATATGCAAATTTATACCCATTTACTGTATGTTGTGACACATTCGCAAGTGGCTCAAATTATAATTAGTTATCTAAATGGCTAATTGCAACCAAATTTGCAGGTAATAATTATTTTTTATTGTATTTCATAATACCAGGTAATATTGTTTACTAATTACCGCTCGTAATTATGACAAATTCATCAAAAAAATTTCCGCTAATTTCACACATGGGTGTCCATGTTTGACATGTTTATGGTTTTGTACTCCTGATCTAAGGCTTCAGAGTCATTGACATGCCATTCAATAAACTAATTGAACTTGCGGACAAAGTACACTTTAAAAAAAACACAGATATTAATTTAATTCAGAAATCTTATACTTAGTAACATGGCTGGAATAATATATATGCTGTCGAAAACCATCCGCTCAACTAGGACCTACACTGGCATGTACGATATAAATTAAATGCAAACTCTGACCCTCGACTTATCTATGTTTTTTTTTCGTCGATTTTGGTCAAAATTAGGTAATTCGACTTATACTCCACATTGACTTATAGTCCAGAAAATATGGTATGATATGTAAGTCCAACTCTTTTTGATGTTGTAAGTACAGTAAGAGTTTAGAAAAAAAAATCAGAATATAATGAAAGAAAAGGAGCTCCTTTCTAGCAACACATGAATTTATCAAAAACTAATTAAATCCCTACAAGGGGATTCTGAGTAACTACATAACAAGTTCTAGCATATTAAATGCTCTCACCTTGATAGCATCAACGACTTTATCTTTTTCTTTTTCTTCCATAACTTTGTCCTTATCTTTATCCTCCTCCTTGTTTCTCTCCCTTTCTCTTTCTCGTCTTTCACGTTCCCTCTCTCTATCCCTTTCTCGGTCTCTATCACGATCTCTGTCTCGATATCTGTCCCTGTCTCTCCTGTCATCAACTCCCCCTGAAGTATTTAAAAAAAATGACGATGAAGTTAAGGCGTGCTTGGCATACCCCGACTGGTACAGGAAGTTGATATCAAGACAGCAACCAAAATCACTTAAGGCATATGCCCCATCTATATAAAGAAACACATACATGTAAAGCTAAAGCTTGCATGTTGAAAATCTTAATTTTACCATCTTAATCTTATTACAAATATTTTCGTCATCTATTCCATGAAACCAGTTTCTTATGCGAGTTTTACATGGTTTGACATGAGTAAACTATAATTAAAATCATTCAAAAGTCCTTAGAAAGGAATGTATTTGGTGACTGTCCTGTCCTTTTTGTTCTATAATATATTTTGTAAATTGGTGTGTATTAAATAGCTGCATAATTTATTGCTGAAAAGAGCTTGCTGTTTCGGTAAAGTAGAATGCAAAAAGATAAGATTTTGTCATAAAATTCTGTGTGACTCATACATTCTTTACCACCATGGCTAGCACTAAGGAAGTCCAACTGTTTCTTTTTCTCTTCTTCCATTTTCTTTCTTTGTTCCTGAACCTGTTCTTGTCTTTTTTTCAATGCCTCTGCAGCTCTTTCTTCTTTTGATAAGAATTTTGGCTAAAAAAGACAGAAAGAATTAAAAATTATAATATGGGATTGAAATGACAGATGATAATGTTTCACACATTCATTACTACAGTTGAATTCCATTTAAAAACAATATGACATGTTATCATGACTAAATGTATGTATATCAAATTTAAGGACAAAAAAGGCAAATGTACTGAATTTGTACCTATTACATATTCTATCATTATCAGAGCTTAGATAGATAGATTTATTTGATTAAATATCAACATATACAATAATTTTAAAAAGACTTATTGTATCATATATGTTAAATATAATAATGATAACTGTAGAGAAAATATGTTTAAAGTAAGTGGAATAATGCCTAAAATAGCTATCAAAAGATGTTGATATTCAATTGGAATAACCCATGAAAGCCACATGGCTTATTTCCAATGCTTTTGAAAGCATGGAGATAATGTATTCATAAACCTATGCCCATATTGGAATCAGGAAGACAGGACAGACTCTCTACAGGCCTTCTAGCCAAAAGAAATATCATTTACACTGACTGATTTGCTTTTTTATACAAAAAAAAAAAACTGCTACCGGTAATAAAAACTAAGTAGAAGTTAAATTATCTAAAAAAAATTATTGGTTAATTACAAATCTTTATTTCAAGGCTGTCTATCAAAATCACTTCCATAATGCAGTTTATTTGAATTTTAATGCATAATTCTTACAATAATCTATGACCAAAATCAAATAAGCATCATGAGAATTAACTGCAGATTTCATCCATAGCTCATACTTATGTAAGAATAATCATGGGAACCAAGATTCTAGCGGAAATCAAAAGAATGTAATCCAAGAACAAAGACCAGACATGAAAAACAGACAAACACAACAAAGAACATAAAGTAATTAAAATAATACATACAAAGTAACAAAAGTAAATGAGCAACTCAGACTCCACTAAAAACTGAGACCATGAACCAGGTGCACCTTTTAGGGTAAGTGACCTCTGCTTTTCTAGAAACATCCGCCGAGATGTTCATAAAAAAAAGAACAGTTTCTTAATATAATGTGACCTTTGACATACCTTACTAAGGGCTTCCTCTTCAGCCTTTTTCTTTGCCAACAGTTCCTCTAAAGACAAGGGAACCTTCTTTGGCACTTTTTCTTCTTCTTCTTTTACTTCTGACTTGGCATCAGATCTAAAGAACAGGATAAATATATAATTTGAAAGTAAATGAAAGGCAACAATGGTTATAGGCAAAAAACCAATAACAAAAATAAGATAAGGGGAGTTATGACCAAAATAAAACACAACAAAATTCAGGGATATAGAAGTAAACAAGCATCTCTGACTCCATTAAGAATTAAGAGCAATGAGCAGGTGCTAAACATTCTTTTCTTTACAAAACCTCAGGTGGAAGTGTAAAACGTTTGCAATAAAAATGGGTATTTCTCAAAACTCTGTTTCAAAGAACTGAACAAGATTTGTTTTAAATGGTAATTCCAATGGATAATAGTAGAAATCAATCTGATTATCTAAAAAGTTACGTAAGAGCAACAAACATTTGCAAAGATAACTTTAATATGACTCATAAAGACTTTTCAATATCTACATTTTTAAATGTTGCTACTTGTAATCAAATTAATTCACACCAATTTAATGGTAGATTTCAGGAAGGAAGAAATAAACAATAAAAACAAAATAGAAAAATTACAACCTACTTTAATTACAAAATGATAAATGAATTTGCATGATAAAAATAATATCTTAAAACTTAAGGAGGTAGACGTAGGATAAGGGACATAACTAAAAAAATTAGTGATATGTTTGCATCAAACACAATTTCACCTAAGCCTCTCAAGCTTTCATTTGAAGCAGAATAAAATGAATTGAAGTTAAATAGATGCTTACATAAGATAGATGCAAAATGCTGAATACAAACATTCCAGTGATTTTTAAGAGTTGTTTCCCTTATCCTAGGTCTACCTCCTTAAGCACATTGAATTCATTATTTCTGTTTTATAAATTAAATTTTCCCTACTTGTCTTTCTTCTTATCTTTGTCCTTCTTCTTATGTCTTTCTCGACTTCGGCTTCTTTTTCTTTCTTTGTCTTTTTCTTTACTTCTACTTCTCCTTTTTCTTTCTCTACTTCTTGATCTGTGTCTGGAAATAAATCAGATGACTCCTTTAAAATAACTGTGACATGCATATCATCCATATATTTTCTGGAATTAAGTTTCTTAGGGCAGTTTGGCAAACGCCTTTCAAATTTAATGAACATGTACATGTGTATGTTTTTTCAAAAAAGAAAAATTAAGAATAGTTCATTGATACATGTACATGTATGTTAATGTAGTTTATTCTTTAGATGCAGTTCAAATTATTTCTCCATTAGCGATACATGTAGTCAATTAATTAAGATATTCAACATATGAGCTTGATCATAGATGGTAAAATCTACTGTAAATTAAACCATAGAGAGTGAAAAATATTAAATTAAGACCGGCTGATTGACTATGAGTCTAACCTGTAAGATCTGAAGTTATGTCAGTAAAATGTTCCTGGAGGGGTGGAAAGCCTCATAAATATTTAAACCTTGGTTGGGTTTTTTTCTGATATTTAACACAATCTAATGCATTGCAAAAATGAAATTAATTCTCTTGGTTGTACTCCTTATGAATTATGGCATTTAAGGGAAGTATTACTGGAATAGTCCATAACATCAGGAAACCTACCACAGAAATTTAATTACCAGCCATTGGTTAATAAGTCATATGCAATTTTAATAACTCCCTTATAGAATGAAAGAAAATATTATTTTAATACTTACCTTTCTTTATCTTTCTTTTTGTGCTTCCTTTCTCGTGATCTTGACCTAGATCTGTCCCTCTTATCTTTAGGTGACCTTGACCTTGCTCTTTTCCTGTCATCTTTTTTCAGCTCAGCATCAGGAGAATGCTGTCTTTTTCGGTCATCTTTTCTTTGTTCAACTTCCATTTCCTTGAAGAGATAAAGAGATTATAACTTTAAGCAAACATATTTAAAATAATACATGAATCCCACATTTTTCTGAAATGATTTCTCTCCTATTTGTAAGAAAAAAAAATAATATAAGAACTACAAGAGTTGCATTTCCATATCTGCTTAGTATCAGGAACTATAAACAATCTACAGCATTAATACTGGCTCTTGTGTAAAGAGATAAAAGGGAGATTGATAGCAATAGTAATCACACATACCTTCCAAACCATTCTAGCTTCATTGGTTAATTTTCCAAATGATATGAAATTTGATGAATCCAATAGATTCATAATGCTTAACCCTTTCAGTGCCACAGCAAATATTTCATTTTTTTCTTTTCAGTGCCATGGCTTGTTTTTTCACTTTCAAATATTTCTTCAGTGACATTAACAATGACCTAACATCACAAAGCGATATCAGATAAGTGGAGTTTTCAATGCAGGTGCTTGCTTCCTTTCACATATGCAGCCCATATATACCAATTTATATATTAATCAGGCTGGAAATTCGAGAGTGTAAGCAAGTACTGGTGTTTTCACACAGAAAGCATGTATCAATTCTGTAGTATTAAAATAGTGGCTTGCATGTATAATGTATTAGGACACTGGTTGTAAAAATAATTGCCAGATGGCAAAAAGATATTGTCATTGTTACTGGTTAAGGGTAGTCGCATTTTAATTTCTGACCATAATTGATTGAAGTGCAATAAAAAGGGCCATATGCAATATTAGAACGATTAACACAAAAACCAACAGAAAGGAAAATAAAACCCTAAAGAAGTTTACCTTTACAAGGCAAAAAATCTTAAATGCACTTACAAAAGAAATAAACACATATAACACATTTTCCGCTTAAATGATTTTTTAGCCAGTGTAAATAGAATGCCAGGTTTGAAATTCCTTTTCTCAATACAGGCACCAACTCAGAAATTATCTTGCCAGACAATTTGCAAGCTCTAGCAATGCTAGAGTAAGGTAGCATATAATACATGAATTTTATTTACCCATTTGGGTCAGGCAAAAAAAAAAAAACACAATAGAGAATACGAAGAAGATATTAATATCACATATAGATGTAGCGGAAAAGTCATGACGGATATGAACCTCATTTCTGAAATCCCATAGATTTGCCTAGTTCAGACAAAAGTTCAATAATTGGGTTAAGAATTGTTTTTAGTGGATTGGATGGTTGGTCTCTAAATGCCACATTTTGATCACTTTATTAAAAAAAAAATGAAATATAACAATGAGTGCATATCATCCCTGTTAAAGTATCAAGAAATGAACGTAAACTGATCGATAAAATAAGTCAAGTATTGCAGCTTGGTCGTGAATGGTGGATGTTAACGATCGTTAATAACAAATAATTGATGGATCACACGGAGGATCAGTTATGTTTTCCTACTATAATAATTGTATTTTAGTGTATGTTATTGAAAAATAAGAAATCCATCAGAATGATGTTATATATATTATATTTCCAAGTAATAGCCAACGCCCAAAACCATATAGTTTTCACATATTCACGTAAGTGTTCAAACCAATGTAAACAAACCACAAATTTTTTTTAATGACAAAGAAATAATGATTACTTTGGTTATCAGCAAATCACATATTCACTCTGACTTTACACTCTCATTTCAGATAACAAGTTCTTAATGTTCATTTATTAAAATAAATTTTCATTAATAAGACAAAATAGCACTTTTATGATCGTGAAGAAAGAGGCAAAGGATTTCAAGATCGTGAATATAATCGTGAACAAATTTCAAAACATTTCCTTAGTACCAAAAGCATGTTTTACTCATCTACAATGACCGATTACTGTATGCGTGATTGTTGTAAATGGATATAAAATGTCAGAATTCTTACAGTTTTATTGCTGCAACTAAGTGTCATCATGACATACTGATTTATCTGTACCAAAGTTTTTGATGTTTAATCTTATATTTTTAAAACTTCTTTCTGTTTCCAATTTTTAATACATGTCAACCTCAAACTACTGCTTAATATGTTGGACACCAACATAGATCATCTCAAAATGTCACGGTAGCTGTGAAAGACAATTCATAACCCTGCACCCTCTCTTGCAGTTTTTAATAACTACGTATAGGACAAATTTTTTATTTCTTCGTGCTATATCTGTCGCACCTCTTAACTTAAAAGATACTTTTAACAAACAGCAAAACACATCCCTGCCATGGGTCTGAAAACACAAAGGAAAACTACAAACAAATTATATATATATAAGCCAAATTAAAAAAAAATCCCTACATTATACCCGAGCCTATACAAGAAAAACGCCAATTAATAGTCAGGAAATCAAGGGAAAATTACAACTGAATTTTGTCATGGAAACGTCCTTGGGCAATGACGTCATATTTATTACTTCAGCAAGTGGACACAAAGCGTAAAAGCACCGGTGGACTATGAGTGATTCTGAGGGGGACAATTTGTCCGACACAAACAGCATTCGAGGGGACAGTGACTTGGAGACAGAAGTTGACAGTAGTGACGAAGAAGAGTTACATGCAGATGTCAATGGTATTCCTGCCACGGAGCATCTACAACCATGGTTCCAAATTTTCCCACCACAGGATATGGACAATGGTGAACATGAGGATTTTGCTGAAGAAACAGGACCAAAGAATATGCCTGAATCCTGTACAAGACCAGTAACTTACTTTTATCTGTACAGGACAATGGGACTGTTACAGCAGATTGTCACAGAAACTAATACGTAAAGTAAAAATATTTCGATAAAAGATTACTCAGCGATCCTTAACATTTTGTGCAACTTTGTGTCCAAACCAGACAACTGAGTCCATAAAGTAGTGTAAGCCTGCAAAAACTTACTAGTATTCTGTCCACAGTTGTCTTAACAGAACTGATTTCAAAATATTCAATATTTCAATAAATCAAATAATATAAAATTTCAGCAAAAACAATTTTTTTTACATAACCATATAACCATAGACAGAAAAAAATACGATTGAATACCCCTCAAGTGACAACGAGACAATGTAGGTTTTCAAATAAAATCTTTTGACTCCGGCTGTTGCTCAAATATAAAACCCCAACCCAATCCTCGAGAAGAAAATGGTCTGTGCCTCAAATCCTCTCTAAATATCATTTGTAGTTTAAAATATTCATCACTGTCCTTCATGCAATATGGGAGGGGAACGCAAGTACTCATTTTTGATAAGACCCTAAATTAAATTTGAAGAATAAAAGATTTTTTTCTATGAATTGATTCACCTAATTTTGTATTTTGTGTAACAGGAGAGCATATTTTTGCCTCACAAAATCATACCTTCCCCATCATGGATGGAACCCTAGAACACTCAGTGGCAGATTAGTGACAAACTGTTTGGGCTAAAGAATAGACCCTTTATCCAAGTAAATTAACTGGCTACATTTTGTGCATGAATATTCAAATCTATTACAGTGAAACCTGTCTAAACCGAACCCTGAATAATTCAAAAACCTGTCTAAATTAGACACTTTTTGAAGTCTCTGCATCAATTTTATATTTTTTTTTAATCTGGGTAAACTGAACTTCTTTCTTAACTGAACAAGAGATTCAGTTTCAGCAGGTTTCAATGTACTTGCTTCAGTGTAAGTTGACCGTCCTGCCATATTTTCCTCCCCTAAAAAATCTTCACCACATGAATGACATCTGAACCATGAGCATTTAATATAGTTTCTCCTCTAGTGTCTACCCCAGAAGTGAATTTTATCAGCAACTTGGTAGATGTTTCCAGAATAGCAGAGGATGCTTACCCTACCAGTGCACCTAGTCCAAATTCTAGTGGAGTCTGGGTTGCTCATTTACTTTTGTTCATACACTACTGTCAACAAATGTTAATTTATCCAGTCTCCACAGTGGAGATATTACGAGTGGGGTCACAGTATCTCCATTCTCCACAGTGAAGTCACCATTTCAAAAATTATCTGTAGTTTACTGCTCTTGTCTTTATACCAAAGCATATTTAATGGTTATAGCAATTCAATTACATTTTAGTACTTGACAGGAATAAATATTGAAAAGGAATGGAACAATTTTATCCCAGTTTTTACATAGCTAACTGAAACAAAATTGGGTGTTATATGTGTTCTCCAGGTATTGTTACCTGTAATTTACTTCACATTAAATTTTAATAAGGTTACATGTACATATATGTATAACAAAAGCCATTTACCTTAGATATCTGTCTTTTCAGACAAGAGATGCAGTGCTTTTAATCAAGAGCCACAACTGCTTAGGTATCTATCTTTTCAGACAGATATGCAGTACTTTTACCAAAAGAGCCAACTTCAAGTTAGGCATCAGTTTTTTTCTGACTAAGGTCTAAAAAGACCAAGCCTATTTTGCATAACAAATGTCTCTTCAGACATACAAAGTTGGTACATGTCATTTACAGACATTTATCAAATTGTTTTATTTTCACTGCTACATGTATTTTCATAGCAAGTTTTTAAATTTTAATAAATGTTGCAACTTAACTTAGTCTCATTTATTTAGCCTTGTCACGGCTTGTGAAACAATTGCTGACAATACTTGTATACATGAGTTGCGATTGGCAAGTACAGGTGATTCCAACATTTTCATTTCATTTTATCTTTTGTTGTCAAAAGGTACCCGCTTATGTGTAAAATTAGCTCACGACGCAACATGGCCAGGGTGCGGAGGTAATTTTAGGCCTTGTAGTTATAATTTTTCTAGTCTCCCAATTATCTCCCCACAAAACAACTGTTACTGGGCCTATGGAATCAAAATTGAGAAGAGTTTGGCCAGTGACCTTATATATTCTACCTCTACGAGTACTGACTCCGTTGATTTCGTTCGCAATGTTAGTATCTAGTCGTTTTAGTGACGCTCTTCCAATATCATGGGCGCAGCCATGTTGTCAACTAGTACCAATTTCTTTAAAACACAGAGCTTACGGTAATCAGTCATTATTCGGGGACCAGTAAACGTGGAAACTTGTAGTACTTATTAAAGACTTGAGAAGACCTAGGAAGACCTTGGATTATAGGGGAAGTCCGGAGGCAAGTGGAAAATCCGATTTCCATTGTTTTTGCTTTGTATGATAGATTTGTTAATTAGAAAACGATGTGCGAAGTTTTACCGAGATAAAAATCATTTTAGTGGTGCACATAAACCCACAAAAAAAAAGGTAATTACGGTAAATCCGAAGTAAATTCCGGTGGGGGCAAGATCTAATTACAGAGAAATTAGTACCTGTCCAATATTGACGTACGACTCATTTCATATAAATTAATGCAATTTGATTCAATTCAATTTTGTTTATAGACAAATTTTGAGAAAACGTGGTCAATTCATTATAAACAAAGTATAATATGATTTTAAGCTATGCTTTTGATGGACGGAGCTCAATATCATATTAAAAGATGAACCTCGCACCGCACTTGCGCAACCGTGTCGACAAATTTCGTCACTTCCGTCAGAATAGTTTTTAGCCATTCATAGTTCTGGTGTTACATTCTACTTATATATATATGTATATATATAGAGAGAGAGAAGGTCTGAAAAATTCCCAACGATGTTAGAACTGTCAAATTTGCGATGCAATTTTTTGGTCGTTCCCTTCGCGGGACTCGAACTCGTACCGCTGTGACATCTATGGCAACACCGCCTGCACTAAGCCCAGCGCCCTAGACCACTCGGCCAGCTAGGCTATATAAAAATATAGCTTTCGCTGGCCAGGTGATTCCTACTCGTAGGATTAATCTAGGGCTGTAACTTAATACACGATGTATGGTAGTACGGGACAGTTCATTTAGGTGTTATTATGTAGGATAGAGGATCAAATTCATGATGCATGTCACAACAAATAATATATATATATATATATATTATTAAGTTGGAATCAAGGAGTCAAAGTGGCGATATTTTCATCTGAAAATCACTTACATAAAACAAGATGAAAATTTAAGGTTGACAGTTTTTATCTTGGGCTCTGAGGAAAACCATTACATCTTGAACAATAAAATTCTTAATTTTTATTGAAGTTTATATTTGAGTACAATACTGTGCATATTTGAATCAATGGTTACAATATCCATGATCCATGATTATACATTTTATAACATTTAATGATTCAATAGAGTCGGGTAACACATCAGGTTTCTTTTTACGGCGTTTGAGAACAATACTCTAAAAACATCTGACCACCATACCCAAGTAAATAACTAAATATACAAGATACAGGTTAATGACATCGTCGTGACAATCGTGGTTTCCTGTTTATTTCTCCGACATATCAATTAAAAAGCACTGTAACATATTAATATTTTCCCTGCGACTATTTTTTCTTGTGACCTTCTTTCCTGTGATTTTTTCCGGTTACTTATTCGTTATGGGGTCCGGAAACGTATACGGTTGAGAGTTCTACAAAAATCCACATTCATGTACATTTACAGTAACATGCTCCAAGAAACTACGGTAACTACATAAGATAATCCAGAAAAGTTCTACAAAAAAAAAAAAAAAAAAAAAAAAAAAAAAAAACAGACATATGTCTAGTTTTTCAATAATAATAATAATAATAATAATAATAATAATAATAATAAATTTCAATATTCCATTATTTTTACTATCAATATTTTTTTTAATGTTATTATTATTATTAATAATAATATCATTAACATTATCATTAACATTATTTTTACCGTCTTTGTAATCAACTTCTTTCTCATCTTGTACATCCGTAATTTAATCAAATCACAACCGAACTTGATTCAGTTAATTACCGTACTGTTAGGTCTTCATCAGTGAAAAAGTCAAAGTAATATTTGTGCTTTAAAAAATAATTTATTTTCAATAAAACTTTGTATGTCGCATACTAATAATCGAATTTATCTTTTAAAGCAAAAACATAAAAATCAGACGCCCCATTTGTCCTCGGACTTCCCCTATAGTCCCAGGACTTCCTAGATCTTTTTTAGTCGAGAGATAGTAGTACCCATCTTAGTCCCATGTACGCATTGTAAGATACCCATTTCTAATGTAATTCCAAAATAATAAACGACTTTTTCCTTAGAAATATTTAGCATCAAAATGGCTGACCTGTGGGAAGATAGAGATGTCAGATTCGATGTCAACCCGGCGTAAGGAGTCTTAAAGAAAATAAAAGTTAATAAGGAACTGATACTTCAGTGTCCTCACAACTTTCAGCGTTTTCCAAATTAAACTCTATAACTGAAATGCATATGCATAATTTTGTGACAATTTTGTCTCGGCTTTTGTCTTATATTGTTATAGGCTACAGTATGCATATATATAACTGACAGGCCTGAGTATTAACCAATGGCAGTGGTTGTGTAATTTCCTATTTGGATGATATTTCCAGTATGAGGACTTTGCCTTCTATTTAATTAGATGTAACACAAAAATATCATTATTAAACGTTTCTAATTATTATTTACAAAAACAATAGTATGTTTAGATACGAGTGTAACAAGCGTTTTCCAATCAGGTTAGCGCTAAATGAAGTTAGAATGATTTATTTGTGTTTTCATGACGACATTAAATTAATATGCCTAAATGAAAACCAGAAGTAACGTTCAATTACCATATATGGAAGTGCTACGTAACTGGTTTTCAATCTCCATTTGGGGACATTTAAAATGTATACAAATGCCTGATAAAATTGCAGAGTGGTACACTGATCTGACTGATCTGTGTATGGGTGTAATAATTGTGTTTAGAAAGTAAGAAGAATAAAGTTCTTCTCATTTTCTGTCAGCTTTTCATTTTCGTTAGGCATACATTCCTGCATGGTGAATACACAACTACTTTGCACACTATTTTTAGGACTTGAACAGGAGGGTACAAATAAAATAGTAACACTGTGTATCATTCTTTGCCACTGGGTTATATTAATAAACAAGCCTGGTAGACTTAATTATGATCAAGAGATAGTGTGGGTGGCTTCTTTTATCTTTACATGGTGAGGCGACTGGTGACACACAGGTGTATGACTTTGATAATAATTGAAATATAATTGAATTTCTTTTGTCTTACAGATTTTTAAATAAAACAATTTACAATTTTACACAATACACAGTATATAAAATGTGATCCTAGGTGAGTTTAAGGGAGCTTTTCTGGTACAGACAATATGTTTTTGCAGGTCTGTTAAAATATTTAATTTTAATAAATAAGATTTAGAACATGAGGAATCTTCAGCCAGACACCCTTTTTGGCTATCAAATAAAATGATCAAAAATCAATAAAAAAATAAACATGTTCGTATTATCCTCTGTACCTGCAGGGACTTTATACATGTATTATACTCCCTTGTACTGGTACACTTGTCAGGAGTAACCCTGTATTTTCATTGAAGATCGAGATTGGAACAGTTTATATTTTAGAATATGAATTTAATTTACTTTATGTGAAAAGTTCAATCTTACATGACAAAACATAATGAAACATTTCTATGTAATCTTCAAACAGAAGTGGTGTTGTCTCACTGTGGGTAGTCTAGTCCTCGTACATTTGTACATGTAATAGTGTAATATTTCTGACATTGTTTATCATTTCCTTCTTGAAGTGGTTTGAATTCTCTGCCCCATTATTCAGAAAACTTGGTGTTATGAATGTTGACCATAGGATTAAATATCATAAATATTTGCTTATGCATACAATAGTTAAAGGTCTAGCGCCAGAATTTCTTATAGATAAGTTAACTATGTGTCTACAAATCACACTTACTTACTTTTTATAACAATAATACATACTTGTATTAGTTACTTTTGTTCTGTTTTGTTTTGTTTGTTGTTTTTTTTGTTCTAGTACTATTTTGTCATGTTTAGAAACAGACTTATGTGTATATAATTTCTGACTCCATTTGTGTTGCATGAGGGCCTCAGGGAAGATTAGTTCTTGTACACTAAATGTGTTACCCTCTCAAAATAAAGTTTAATTACTATTATTATTTGATGAGTATATATTTGCTGGTTAACCAAAACTTTCAATACATTTTTGTATTTCCACTCTCAGTTGTAGAAATCATGTAAAAAATGCAGAAGGCCCATGCATTTCAACCACTCGATCTATGAATTGAAAACCATTGACTTTACTTGGTCATGTGACCACATGGCTAATTAAAATTCATATGATTTGGGTCATCCTTGATTTTGAATCTATTTATCTTCAATTAAACGACGTAAGTGACGAAGTACAAGGGGTGTTTTGATTATGTATATTATGTGTTATAAATCAAACAAACCAAAAATTTTAAAAAAATATTTTTTTGTGTCACGTCTCCTTTAACTTCCAATATACAGGCAGGGATTGAAATTAATGCTGGTCCAAGGCAAGTAAATTTCCAATGGTAGATTTTTTTCTACGAACTATCCGGTGGCTTGTTGAAATTTCATTGCTAATTGGAATGCAATCTTACTTTATACCTGTGGCTTCTTCTGTAATTAGTTGTTATGCATGATACCTGTCATTACTACTTAGAACTTAATAGAAGGGGATAATAGTATTGTTAAATGTCCTGAGGTAGGGTCTTTGTTAACAAATGGGAAAATATATGGAGATATCTGGAAGGGGCGAAACAACAGGATAAAAAACAGAAAATAATCGATGAGGAGAGGCTGAAGAGGTAATAGATCAATAAGACAGACAAACAGAAACAAAAAATTCAAACTTCATGGCAAAAGAATCATGATTGGCTGGAATGTTGTCCTGAAAACAACACAGAAAGAGGTTTCTCAGAAATGAAACTTTTAAAAAGTGACTGAAGATCAAAGCTAAGCCAACATGTGTTATTTGATCTATTATTTATTATGTTTCGCAACAGAGACATTAAGCATTTCGACTCCACTAGTGCTGTTGAACTCGGGAATGTTTCAAGACAACAAGCAAGGAGACCTATGGTCAGGCTCCTTATGTTAAAAACGAAGATGATAGTGATATGGACACAGATAAACTTGATATTCATAGTTTATTAGACCTTGAATGTGTTATTGATTGTTTTATGTAGTTGTGGTAATAAATGATCATTTTTATCAGGACCAGTAGATTTTTAAGTCTACTGATCCTGCCGGCTAGTTGAAATTTTAGGTTAGTTTCTATCTCTGTAACAGGATAAAAATTGGTAGTAGCCTAATTTATTATGTAAATTAACCTTATACACTCTCTTAATTTGTAGTTGTCCGAATTGTCCAACATTGATAAGGCTAATAATGTCAATTTTAGTAAAAATTTGGGCATCATACTGTTGAACATTTTCCTATCTTGAAAAAAACAATGATTTGATTAGTATTCAACCATCAAAGCTGGCAAATGTTTTCCGAGACTGATTGGTTCTCCTTGCTTATAAATATAAAACACTTCCATCCTTCTAAAACCATCTGCAGGGAATACTAGACAGACATTTAAGAAAGTATTTAAAATTATGATTGCTTATTTATTAACCAATGACTGTAAGCTGTAAACAATTGAAACAGTTTTTACAATAATGTCAGTCAAAAATATTTATCTGTTGACTTAGAAATATTTGACATAAGTAATATATAAAAGCTATTTTATACTTTAGGCAAATGAAGATGAGAGCGGGAGAAAAGTTGATTGATTCACTGAATGCTGTAGAAGACACTAAAGGGAACAATGGAGACAGAGGTATAACTTAATCACATTAATACATGAAATTTTCTACTGTAAATTACTGTTGCATGACATCTTTCCAATTCACTGTGAAAATAATGGTGTGTAATACATGTATTTACAAGGACGAACTCGTTCCCTTACCATGATTACAATGTCACCCGTCTGGCTGCTGAAGTCTAGCACACTGAATCACTACAGTAACTGATGATTTTGGGGATAACTGGTGGTTTAATGGTTAGTGTGCTGGACTTCATTGGCAAAGTGGGCGATGCCTTCAGGGAATGAGTTCTCATAAATCTTGCTAAAGGAGCTAGATTATTTAGTGATCCTGATTTCTGTATCTCCATCTCATCATTTGTTTCAGGATAAGTTTCAGGACCTATATTAGATCAGCATGGCAGTGCCACAGATCAGCATTGACTAATGAAATATTATTATTGTAGTGAAAACAATTATGTATAGGCTCATTGTAATTAGTCTTGATTAATTATAATGCTGACTTTTATCTTTAAAAACATGTTCTCTTACAACATGTACAATTGATAAGATTTTGTTATTTCAGGTAGACTGATAGTGACAAATCTGAGAATAATTTGGCACTCAATGGCTCTACCCCGGGTGAACTTGTGTAAGTTTATATTACATAGCTAGACAAGTATTAAAGGAAAATAACTTATTGCTCAAATTACACAGTGGAAAAAGTTTAATTTATTCAACTTGCCCTTCAAGTTCTGTCACCATAGAAGTTCATAATGTTTTACTTTTGTGACAAATTTTCTTTTTGAAAGATAACTAATTGACACAATTCTCATAACATTTGGTCAATATTCAAATAAACAATCACATTTAAAAACAGATTGATTAAAAGCTAACCATTGAAAATTTTGCATACATGTATTTCATTTTGCAGCCATTGGTTTTAACAATGTCATCAACATATCATCAAAAGCAGCCCAGTCTGTAAGTAATTACTACAAGGAACCTATAAAACTTGAGGTTGCAAGGAAGCAATACATACGTTTAATTTTGAATACATGTGCCTTTTAAAGTTCTCTCTTGGTGGGCATTACCATACAGTATTTTTGATAAATGGACAATTTTGATTCCATGTTGATTTTGTGTGATTCTGCATCATGTGCAAAAATATATGACACTTTCATAGATACATGTAACTGCGTACTTATGCAAATTTTATTTTTAATTATTATGCCAGTATGTAGTGGTGGCTTTAATACCACAACTGAAAAATAAATTATGTAGTGAAATTCATTTAAAATGAAAATATTGCATAATTATATGCAATATTCATGAATTATTATTACCTGTAATTCAATACTTGATTATGCAGCACAGTATGATAGGAGATAACCCATACCGTTAAATGTTTTTTTAATTCCCTGACAGATATCATTTTATCTTCCAGCATGTTATTAAGTTTTTGTCTATAAAATTTGGCTTTATTATCTATTTTATGATGAATGGTTTATCTATAAAAAAAAAAGCTTAAACAGAATTTAATTGAACTTGCACAAGTTGTTATTAGCTAGAGGCTTTACTCACCACAAAAAATATTCATTTTGAGGTCATGGTCATAGTATCTTTTGTGAGGCAGGGATATAGGTCAGTGGTCTTATTTATTTTATATTGATATTATGTTTAAGTATTTAAGGAGGTAGACCTAGAATAAGGGACATAACTCTTGAAATCAGTGATATGTTTGTATCATATTCAATTTTGCCAAAGCCTATCAAGCTTTCATTTGAAACAGAATGAAATCAGTCCAAGCTACTTTGATGGTTACATGAGACTTATGTAAAATGCTGAATACAAATGGTCCAATGATTTGTAAGTTTGTGTCTTTTTCACTAGGTCTACCTCCTTAAAAGATATACATGTATTCTCTCACAGTTTTTGTTTAATAAAACTATTTTCTTGCAGAAACTAAGAGGGACTACTGAAGCATTATATGTATTAACCAAGTGCAATAATACAAGATTTGAATTCATTTTCACAAATTTAGTAAGTAAGGTATAAGTGAAAAGTTAAGTCCATAAATAAATCTCTGAAAATTTAACAGCAACTAAAAGAAGAACAAACGTCATCAAGAAAACAAATATTAAATCTTATGTAATATTTTGAAATGTTCAATATTGCAGTATGCAAATTCATCTTATTACATGGCATCTTTATAAAACCTTTTTAATTTTCTCATATATTTATAGTGGAAAAGTAAATTTACAATATGAACTTGAGTTTTATGGAAAAAATCTTGATATTCAAAACTGTATCTTATTGTTGGTAAATGCATGATATGTTAAAAAAAAATCAAATGATTTTTTACCTTTAGATCCCTGGTTCACCACGATTGTTCACCACAGTGATTGCAGTCCACAGGTTATAAACATACTTTATATTGATTATTCTATTGAGGTTCATATATGCATTTTGGTAAAGTGTGAATGATTTACTGGCCTACTTACCATGAAGACTCCTTGAAAAAAAAGCAAAACAAAGCATGGAGAGTTACTGTACTTTTGATTTAGAAAGCATGAGACAACAATTAATTTTCAAGTGCATTTCAATATACACATTTGAGCAGATGAAAAAAACTTCAGCAAATAAGTTTCCAGTAAAAACATGAAAAAATGAAGAAGGTACCTTCTATATTCATATACTATGAAAACACAAGGGAATTAATTGTGGTCTCACACCAGAATTTAGACTTGTCTTTCCAAACCTCTGACCCATAGTGTAGTTGACACAGAATTCAGAGATGATGGTCATTTGATTTTAATAAAATTTAATTTTTATTTTAGTTCATCATCATGGCTTTTAGAAAAATCCAATAGGTCTTTGATGACTTTAGTTAACAAAATCACACATTGCAGTCTATATATGTAAATGGCCATTTCTTTGCTTGTATACACAATGTACATATTGCTTAGAAAAATCATTTTATAAATAGAGAATGAACAAATGGTAGTGGTTCTTAAATGGTTGACATACACATGTCAAAGTAATTCATTATCCTAAAATCTGGACATCCAAAAAGACTTAAATTTAAAAAAAAATGATGCAATAGCACTTTAGTTTTTATATCCTGCCACATGAAGGGTTTCTAGATAATAATTTCAGAAGATGTTGATTATTCTTTTGCAAAGTTTGTATAGTTATATAGTATCATAAAATACAGATCAATATGAAATTTGTATTTCATTTACACTAAAGTTATGGCTATTCCTTCGAAATTTGTTTGATTAATTGGAGTTATCTTTCTTTGAATGTTAAAGAATTATGAAAGTTGGTTCTATTTGGGTATTATGTTTCAATTCTTTTTTTGTATCTCCACTTATTTTTTCTTCATTAGTTAAAGTTCTCTTTTTTTGGAATAGGAATAGTTAATTTTTTTTTCAAGTAATTGGAATGAAAAGGTGAAAGATAGTTTTTTTGGAAATAATGAAGTCTTGATAAACATTGAAGTTCGAATTGAAATTTGTTCTTATGTGATGATTTGTAATTTAGCCTGTATCCATGGATGTTAAATTCAACAAAACATGGCAGTATCATTTAATGCTCCATTAGATGCCCTATTTTATTGTTTAAGTTATGACTTCCATTAAAACATACATGTGTAAGGTACTGGTGGAAGGCATATTTTTGTCTTGGGACTCCAAGCAATTTAAAGCTGAGTCTATATATTTAATTCAATTTATTGAGAGTTATGACAACTGGACACCCTCTATAATTTGAAAACAAAGTACCTCAATTTCAAGTTGAGTCTATATATTTAATTCAATTTATTGAGAGTTTCCACAACTGAACTACCCTCTATAAATTGAAAAATTACCTCTCTGTCTGTTTCTTGTGTTTCAATGGAACAGTTTGTACATGTAATTTGTAATTGTATTTTCTGTAAATGTTGTGATTGACAGAGCATATGAAACATCAAAGTTATACAGAGATCTAAAGTTAAGAGGAGCACTGATTCACAACAAACAATTACGTCTTCTACCACAGGAACAAGTATATGATAAAGTTAATGGAGTATGGAATCTTTCAAGTGATCAGGTATTTACTGATTCATGTCTACCATATCAGGGTTCAAAATAAGAATTTTGACCACTGTCCTGCTAAAACAATTTTTTTTGTCAAGTTTGACTCAAAACCCTATTTGTAAAAATGCTCCAGAAAGATCCAAATTCAAAATCATTGATGTTTCTTGCAGTCAAGACCAAACACTGCAAAATATTTCATTACGCTGCCTTTTCAGATTTTACCGCAAAATTTAGCATGTAAGTGCTGGCCTTTACCCACTAGCCCAAAGCCTGGGACAAGTAAAAATTGATTCGGGCTAGTGAAATGATGTGTACATCTCTTGTTTCAGGCTAGTTGAATTCTATTCAGTTCTCTATTATTTGGGCTAGTCATTGAGAATTTTGAAGGAAAGGACTGGCATGTTAATTTTCAAATTTTGTAGGTATCATCAACACTACTTGTTGCCCAATCTGAGTTTTGTTAGATTGAGGTATTGATTTGTCATTACATGTACTGAAATTATTCGATTAACTAAGTGATTTTTTTTGGTTTTCATTTTGCAAGTTTTTTGTATTATTGTATCAGATAACCTTTCTTTAGACATATATATTTATATTTTGCATGTTACAGGGAAACTTAGGAACATTCTTTATAACTAATGTGAGATTAGTATGGCATGCCAACATCAATGAATCGTTTAATGTCAGTATACCTTATCTACAGATGGTAAGTAAACATACTGTCATATGATAAATGTTTATACAATATTTCAGCCATAAATTTTGCTTGTTTTATTGTATTGAAGATGGAACAGAAAGATAGATTACTTTATTATCTTGTACAATCCCTTTCAACAAAGTTTGGGGGTATATAGGAATGGTCTTGTCTATATTATTTTCAAACCATCCATTTGTCTCTTTTTCTGTCCACACATCTTTGTAAGCACAACAGCCCCTAATCCACACAATGGATTCTTATGAAATTCTATGGAAGCTAGATGTGCATTAAGAGTACATAACTAGTCACTAGTGTTGTATCCATGCAAGGGGAGATAATGAAACTTATAGATCCACATGTTTAATGATATCTCAAAAACATATCTATATTTAAACTGCTCTGACAATTAATATTAATGATTTTTTTAGTAATTCTAGGCTAAATCTGTAGAATTAGATGTGCATTCAAAAAGATAATCATTGTCCCTGCAAGGGAAGATAATCCAAATATAGGCTTTAGGTCTCCGTCACTCTCACTTATTACTTTTGGGTTGAATGCCCACCCTTTGTGTAGTCAGAATTTTGATCAATAGTAGTAAAAAAGCTGATAATGCGTTACCATATTTTTCATATACTACAAACCTGTATGAACATTTTGGAGCAATTTGCCACTGCTGTGAATTACTAAGAAACAGTAAAAAATAAAGATTTTCTGTATCATTTTTTCAAGTCAATTTTGTGAAAAATGCCTCTAATCATACCATTAATGTAATGATTATGAAATCCTTATTATCCAAGTTTTGCATTTTGCACCTTGAAGATATCATTTTCCCTGGCAATGTGGGGGACGGAGAGGTTCTTTTTTTTTAATCTTGTTAAATATTTTCTTGTTTAATTAGGTAAAATACTACTAATAGTGCAGTTATCCTATGTTTTAAAGTTGATTCTTAGTAAAGAGGTCACAATCAAAAAATGCATTTGGATGCATAAATTATGATCAGTTTGACCCTTTTTTGTTAAATTGACTGATGTATTACTCTAGGCTACTTAAGCAACAAGAATAGGTTTAATTTAAATATGCACTTGGTTTTTTTTCCAGAAAACTGTCAAGATCAGGGATTCAAAGTTTGGATTGGCATTAGTTGTAGAAAGTTCTCAACAGGTGAGTCCATTTACACAGCAAAAAATGCATATGTCTTTTAGTTGGGTATAGCATTGAAATAGTTATTCCAATGCTATACCCAAGTAAAGGACATATGCATTTTTTGCTGTGTGATTAATCAAGGGAAATTTATTCTTTATATTATTTGATCATGTATAATATATATATATAATGATTGGTTTAGACACATAAGTACATAATACAATTTACAAAATATTGGTATACATACAAATAATGTACGGTAGCTGTGCATAAACATGTGTTAATGTTAGCCTAGAAGGTAGAACCATAGAGATCAATGTACCATTACAAAATTTGAAATTTATAAGAAAAAAGGGAGAAAAACAAATAAAAATATCATGGACCAGACATAATAGAACCTTATTTTCAGATAAATTTTGAATAAACGATGATAGCAAATTTAACACTTTTCCTATCGGTCCACATGGTGCATGCTTCCAGTTTTTAGTGGAGTCTGAGTTACTCAGTTACTTTTGTTACTTTGTATATAATATTTTGGTTATTTTATGTTCTTTGTTGTATATATGTGTTTTCCATGTCTGTTTTTGTCCCTGGATTACATTCTTTTGATCTCAGCTAGAATCTTGGTTCCCTTGATTACTCTTTCAGTATTTGACAGAGAATTGACACTGATCTAATACTAAGGTGCTTTGATGCTAATCTTGGGGGTTGATATGGATTGTAATGTGATGTATGATAATTTACATATACATGTATATCAGTATTAAGATATTGCTAAGAGGGGTGTATATTCTTGAGACCTGAATCAACCTTATGTAAACTATATTTTGATATTACAGAGTGGAGAATATGATTTTGATATTACAGAGTGGAGAATATGTGTTGCTAGAAACCTAAATTAACCCGATAGTAAACTGTATTGTGATAAATATTACAGAGAGGAGGATGTGTTCGGGTTTAGAATTGATCCCATTGTAAACTGTATTTTGATAATTATTACATAGTGGAGGATACCTGTTGCTAGAGATAGGAATTAACCCTATTATAAACTATACTTCGATATTACAGAGTGGAGGATATATGTGTTGCAAGAAATCTAATATCAACCCTGTTGTAAAACTATATTTTGATATTACAGAGTGGAGGATATGTGTTAGGGTTTAGAATTGACCCAGCTGAGAAGCTCCAAGGTACAGTGAAAGAGATCCAAAGTTTACACAGAGTCTACAGTTCATGTCCTATATTTGGTATAGAGTTTGAGACAGAAGAGAGGGTAATAATTTTTTATTGCAAATTTTGTGTCTGCATTAAACTGGTAATATAATTATATTCATATTATCAAATTCTTTCCTTATAGTTAGTATTTTATCATAATTCATGACATTAACTAGTCTTTAAGATAAATTTAAAATTTAAAATAAATTAGAAATTATATAAACATTTGTATATACTCATTGCATTAGATCAAGGATGAGTTGGGTAATTAGATTTTAATAACCTTGTAACAGTCATATCACCAAAACATCCATATCATATTTTGTTTTACTTATTTCTTTACACTTTCATACCAATGATAAATTTGTGGAGAAATAAGTTTGGTCCATAGGGTGATATAACGTTGATAGAGGATGACAATTCAGAGTATAGTGATATATTGAATAATGTCTCTGGATTGTTCATAAATCAAGTAATTATTGTGTATGGGGTGGAGTAAGTTGGGTATAGACCAAAATAATGAATGGTAATGCTGACTCTCCAATACACAGTTAAGTTTAGATTTATGTATGAAGGATGGTATATCATAATATTCCAGTTACAAGGAGAAGATCTGACAGTAGAGAATGTACAAGATGATGTAGAGATAGATACAGGTGGATCCTCTGATGCATTTGCTGTAAGATACAGACACTGTAAAAAAAATTATTGTAAACTCACAGATCTGAAAATTTCATTGTGTTGTGTTTATTAGCCTTTATGCTACAAATACGTTTTGCAGCAATGATTTGATTCAAATTTGGTTTGTGGCTTTATGTAGACGGGGCATACATTTTAAGTAATTTTGGTTGTTTTCTGATATCAGATTCCTTTGGGAAAGTATTCTAAGAAGTTGGGGTATACATGTACTCAGCATGACACTAGGTGCATCTTCGTTCGTGACATTTCACTTGCACAATCTTACTACCATCTACTGACATTAGTTTCGTGATTGCAGGCGTACTTTGCTGATGGTAACAAGGACAAAGACAGGGATCCAGTATATTCAGAAGAACTTGGTCTAGCTGTAGAGAAACTTCGAGATGGATTTACATTACAGGGACTCTGGGACGTAATGGCATGAGTTGTTTTAGTCAAAAATACTACCAGAATGAACTTTGCCCCATGAGTACATTGTCTCAATATCGTATTTTAGTTGTAATGAAAATGAAATGTTGTCTTTAAAAAATGCTATAAGGAGAAAACTAAAAATAAGTGAAATGTAATATGTATATAAAATTATTGGAAGCCCGTTTTTCACATACTAAGAATCCATAGATTCTTTTCCTTTACAAATTCATCATCTTTGTTGAGTTTTCTCATTTTTCTAAATAGATATTTGTTTTTGTTTTTTTTTTTATTTGTTTGTTTCCTTACAGTCTTTTTTTTTAAATTTTATTATATTGATCCAATTTTTGAGAAGAGCAGTCTAGTTACTGGAACTCCACTTATTCTAAATGACTCAGTGTCATCAATTTTTCATTACCTTCATGACTTACTTTTTGAATTTTTCTGTCTTTTGACAGAAATATTATGATATATAGTAGTCCGTCCATCTTTCCACACTTTGTACATTAACCTGAAAATACTTTGATTAATTTTCCTTTTTTTGGTATTAAAATTTTTCTTCATATCATAGAAAGAAACTTCCATCTGGTTTTTAATTTTTATTTCAGAGTTACACTTAAAAAAGGGGACTGTCATTTATCCTGCAATCATGGTCCTTATATACAAATACATGGAGATGAATACAGCTGTGCTGTATTTTGTACATGCACATTTTTTCCCACATTTCATGCGCAACCCCCATAATTACCTAAACTTACTATGAAGCAAGGGTTCCCCCATGCATTAAGTGTAACTATGAAATCAATTCGGCTGGGCACATTAGGGTTTCATCATAACTAAACAAACTCTACCTATATCAAAACATTTTTAAAGTGTTTTCATTGCAGGATAAAAATAATATTAGGGTATTGTAAAAAAAAGTCTACATTTGTATGAAGAGTGTAGAAAATGCTCAGTGAGGCTTCCCATATACCCTGTTCTTATGCTTCATACACACATAGACTGTATTTTATTTTAAAATACCCTGATATTTTATATATCTTGCTTCAGTACAGTCGTTTATTAAATCTTGATTTCTAACTACAATCATCATTACTTGTTATTATAATAAATACATGTATTTTAATGTGGCTAAAGAGAAACTGTCACTTAAAAGGAAATTCAATTCATTGACTGTGATATTTTTGTTTCGTCAATATTTATTATTTTTCTTGTCGATGATATATTTATTGAGCAATTAAAATATATTATATATATTATTATTGCCTTATTATTTGGAACATAAGGTTTGATGAAGTATTTTTCACAAAACGTAAGTTTGGGTAGTTAAAGTATTTTCAGTTAGTAGCAAATGTTTGATTTTTAGCAATACAACAACAGTAGGATAAAACAGAAAAAAAATTCTCTTGTTTTTCCATTAAAAAAAAATGCACTGTTAAACTTTATCAAAACTTTTATTTCATTAATACAAACCATTCTAGATGTGCACATAAAAATGAAACACTACATAGACAAATAAATTCCTGAAGATTAAACATCATTTCATGAAGATCACTTTGAATTAAAGTAGCAGTCTTTTTAAGAATCATGCAAATTCTGTAAAATGTGATACACTTAAAAAAAGGCTATATATTTTTATTTGTTTTTAAGTCGCTTTATAGGTCTATATGATGAAATGTTTTATTATATTCATTCCAATCACTCTCCTTTTAGGAGATAATCAACATGGAAAATCCAACAGTTTCTTTTGTATTTTAGGTCTCACTAACCACTTCCGGGTCAAATGGCCATCCCCTATGTAGTACCAAAAACACACTGAACCTAGACATATGCATTGTAAGTGCATTATTTGTGTGTATTATGATTAAAAGTAGTCAAAATAAAGCTGAGAATGTGTACTTTAAAATCATATATGTAATTAACTACAAAAGTGTATGAATATTGTTTACATGTGTGAGTAATATGCCTCCATGCTGTCAGTTAGCAGAACAGGTAAAAATGTGGATTTTCAGTATTATTTATTCAAGTAAATTTTGTGAAGAATTTCTACTATCATCGTACCATTAGCATAATGATTTTGGAAGCCTTATTTTCCAAGCTTCGCAACGGTATGCAGCTTTAAGATGTCATTTGTCCTGGGAATTCACAGTGAGACTTTGAAAATTACTTTTTTAACATGTAAAGTAATGGAAACGTTAGAAGTGGTTAGTGAGACCTTAGTGTCATTTACGGAGTTATCTCCCTTAATTTTGAATTCTATGGTACATTCTATATATTTTTCATCTTCTAAGAACAAGAGTTATATGAAAAACACTATGTTACTTTCTTTTTATCATGACAATTTAAACAAAATATCAAAAATAAAAATATGAAGGCTTCCCAGCCATGAATCACATTTTGCATGATTCTTATTTGGTGTGCTACTTAATTACTTGTCACAGTATTAAAATCTAGTTGCTATATAGATGTACCACATACAAATGTACATGTTTATATACCTAATAACAGTGTATTGACTTGGTGTGAAACCGATTTATATATAAGGCTTAAAATTGGGGTAAAAATTGAGCCTTTGCCAAGCATTTTTTCCAGTTTGTGCCAATTTTGTTTATTGCCTTGTATGATTGCAAAAAAGTTGCTGTTGTTAACTGGTATGGTGCTGTGATCGTCCATAGACACCTGGTTTTCTTGCGGTAACTTGAGTATTAGTTGGTTGATCTTCATTAGATTTTATAACAAGGTTCTAAACCACAAAAGAACGGTTGATATTGAATTTTGGGGGGTTATGGCCCCAACTGGTTTAGAATTGGGGGTCAAAGATGGCCTTAACAAGCATTTCATGGAATTTAACTATGTAACTCCAATAAAAGCATACGAAAGTCTACAATATTGTTCCTCAATAGTCTATAATTCCACAATGGTCATAGACTTGGATTGATTTTTTGGGGTAAAGACTTGAACTTTTCAGAAATCGGGTGCATTTTCCTGATGTCAACACAATAACTTGACTATTACTGAATGAATCTTTTTGAAATTGTATTACAAGGTGCTGTACACTAAAGGGAGACTGGGATTGATTTTTGGGGTTGACACGTGAACCAAGTAAGAATTAGAGGCCACAAAGGGGCCAGAAACAAGTTTTTTTTCTGATTTCTTGACTATAGCTTGTTTATTTCTGGTCTGATTTTGAAATTGATTTTTTAAATATTGTGCAATATTGTGTCCAAATGAGTTGTTGTGTCCATATTATGGACTGTAAGTCCCTATCTTTATTGTGTCAAAAAATAATATTGTGTCCACACTTGCTTCAAGTGAACAAGTTAACTGGTTGTAGTCCTATCATGCTGTGTTCAGCAAAGCTTTTTATTATTTATAGTCAATATACTGTCATTGTCTTTATTCTGCAATCTAATCACTTTAAAAATCAAGTTTGGTTATTTTACAATGTGTTTATTACATTTCATTATGGCCCCCTGATAGTCATGCTACAATAAACAGATAGTTCATGTGTGGAAATAGGAAAGTAGGTGGAGCCAAAGTGTTACACACTGTTAGTGACCGTATATCATCAATACATTTGTAAATTTACTATCAATGCATTTTGGGTGCTCTTATAGAATGATTTGTTTATTAAATGTATTTTAGATTAGAAGGAATATGTTCATACAACACATATCTACACATGCTACAAATTTCTCTAATATATGTGTACTTTTATAATTAATTTATTCAATCACTATCCATCTGCAGTAGAGACCACATGAACTGTTTCATATGTTAACAGGTATGTGTCACAGAAATTCAGCATTTGTCAAACAGCTTTAAAAATTTAAGCGGTGATTTATTTATAATCAAATATAGAATGTTCTAGAGTTTCAAGACTATTAAAGGGTTTATTGCTTAACACAGATTCTTTGCCAACCAGAAAGTTTAAACAATGACGTGTAATAAGGAAAAGATAAAATTACAATTCTCAGTAAAATCATTTTATTTTCTCATTAGGCAAGCAAATAATACTGTATTAGATTATTCATATTAACGCTCACAACTTTTTTTTCTGTATTCATACAGATAATGAAACTAAAGAAAAAAAATACTGGTATGTATAAATTAATTATCATTTTTCTCAGAAGACTCTTCATTAGAAGCTTTCACAAACTCTTCAAGTTTGGCTTTTCTTGATTCTGGAGACATATGAGTATTACTTTGTCCAAAAAAACTAGAAATAAAACTGCCCCTTTGACTTGTTTCTACTTGATAAGGTAAAAAAAGTTTCTCAATTTGATCACATTTTTCATAAAATTCAATACCACCTGAAGCAAAGTCTGGACCAATTTTAGCAGATTTTTCATCAATTCTACTCTCATGGCGATAGTTATAAACTCTAGTAACTTCATAATAAAGTCTTATTAAAGCATATCCTATAACAAAAAAATATGACAACCTCATTATAAAGTTGGGTTTCACAAATTTTTCCAAGTAATAAAACACAGTATACCCAAGTTGTATTGTTCCAACAAAATACACACAATGAGCTACACCTTTATAAGTGTTAGCTGAATACAGTTCTCTTGAAATGGCAAACTTTTTTGCATTTTCACTAAAAGTCAATGCCTCTGACAGCTTAGGTAGAATTTCTGAAATTTTGTCTGATGATGTATTGTAATGTTTACATATTTCATCAATACAATCAGCTTCTTTAGGAGACTGGCAATTAAATGTCTGTGGAATTCCTACAACACAGCCTCCTCTTGAATGCAATGATCCTATGTGTGTGGGCATATTACCTTTACAAATGAATGTATTGTAATTAGCTAACACTTTAGAGTCCATGTCTATTCTCTGTATAACCTACAAGTAAGAAGCATATACATGTACACGTAATCTATGTTCAATGGCTACCATGATAAAACTAGGCATGGCTTCTATAAGTTAGTGTTCCAGCTAGGATTTCAAAAAGGGCAGGAAACTAGTCATGAAAAGGGACATTACAGTGCACTAATGAATAAAAAAACAAAACAAAACATGTGTTAGTTTTGAATTCTACAGTACATTCTATATATTTTTTATCTCCTAAGTACACAGGTGATATGAAAAACCAGTGGAACTGGAATGAATGATACTACATTTCATCATATAGACCTTAAAGCTTAAAGCCATGTTAATTTTTGGTAACTATAACATTTCAAAATCACATTTTGCATGATTCTTTTTTAGAGCACTACTTAATATCCTATAAAGTAAATCTGCTATCACATGTAAGAGAAAAAATATTTTTTTTGTCATCAGTACTAACAAGCCAATATCTTTCCTTACCCTTCATGCTTTATAAGTATCAGTCTCTGTAAGAAGCAGACAGTGGGTGAAACATGGTATGAAAAGACCACCATTTTGTAAGTGTAAATTGACTTTTTGCACCATCAGAATCAAGGAAATAGGAGAAGATTTTCCATACCACTTTAGAAAATTGAATTAATTAAACTGATGAACATTTCAAGGACTGATAACTCAAAAAATCTCAATTTTCTAAAATTCTACTGAAAAATTTCTGAACAAATCCAGTGATGCAAAGATCAAATAATGGCCTTTTCATGTAAAAAAATCATCCTTATTAAGTGAAAGTATATCGTCAGATATGTGGGTTTTTAACATGCATGTTTTTGATGTTTCCTATTCTGCCTGATTCTTACATATACATTGTACTTTCACATAAAAATGATAAAGAGTACTTTTGGAATCAGTGGCAGATCCAGGGATGGTTTGAATAACTTGTTCTTTGTCAGGAAATTTTGTTAATTTTTGTGCAAAATTGAAGCAAAGATGAGCAGATAATAGCCAGGAACTTCACCTTTTATTTGTTTTAATTTCTGGATTCATATGTTGAAATGGTGTCATCAATTAAATAAGCAAAAACTCAAAGCAAACTGCCTGGAATGAAATATTCAGAAGCAGGTCTATCTAGTGAAAACATGACCAATATTATGTAAACAATCTGATTTATGTAAAATGGAAGGTCACTAAGTTAATGTAATTCTCTCTTGAAGATACTTTCTATGCAAATTACAAACCTCCATGTTCAATCGTGATAAGCCATAAGACAATGGGATGGGTGTTCCATTTTGGTCACAGAGTTCTAATTTCTTACGTCCAAGGTGAAACATAGGGCCAACTATGGTATAGACAGAATATCCACAAATGCCTGCTACTCCAGCATACATAAACCACCCTTTCTGTACAGATTTTAGTACAGACATGTTTTATGAATTCTGCAAAGGAAGAAGACTTGGTTAAAAACTATAATTCTAAACTTAGTACTACATAATAAAAAATTCTACTAAGTCCTATTAGCTCATCTGGACTACGTGTCCGTGTGAAATTAAGTTATCATCTGGCATTAGGGCTCGTTCATCATTAAAGATTTATTTTGCGATCAACTCCTTAGACACATTTTTTTTATACTTAGGTATGATATAATAATAATAATAATAAAAATGAAGGTCTGCTACTTTTTGGTTCTGTTAAATTGAACAAGATGGCTACAAAAGGTAATTCAAACTCAGATTTGCCTGTTTCTAAAGATTAATTCCTCAAACACAACAATGGCTAAAATTTCAGAACTTTTTAGTATAGAGTTGTTGAACTAAAAATCCTTTCTAAATGCTTCAAATGATTGAATTTTTTGTGTGGCTCAATGAGTAGATATGACAGCTTAAAGTTTCCACTGAAATATTATGGGCCAGTGAAAACGAAATACCACATACCGACAGAAAATGTCTGGTGAAAATGTCTTCAGCATATTGTTTTTTTTTGTTGCCCAAAGAGAAGAAAAGTATGAAATATGAGATTCAGTCCCGTAATCTCTACACCAATTTCACATACACTGTGGACAAGCACATTTTGGGCTTTATTTTTGTTTAATTCAAAGAGAGGCATATATTTTGTAACTTAGAAAAAATTAGAGGAATAATATTTTTTGCTGGTAATATGGACAACTACTTATTGAAGCCTTAATATATACATGTACCAAGTTTCCAGAAAATCTATTATGAAGCTGCAGTTTGGAAGGAATTATAATGACATGATGATTAAGTCATGTATATGTACTTCTGAAATCTAAGTTCAAACAGACATAACTCCCACTAAATTTTAACATGAAATTTTCCTGGATTTTATATGCACATTTACATATTATGGCCTTACTACATACATGTACCAATTTTTGTAAAACTCTTTTATGACAAGAAGCTTTAGTCTTCACTTCTGGAAACTAAAGGGGGTAGCTCCAGCAAAAAATGAGGGTTTTAATTTCCTGGTGATTTTGCACAACTACATATCATGCATATTGTGACCTACCTTACTATAAATCAAGTTTCCTGGAATTATGTTCAATAGTTCAAGAAAAGTTGCAATGATGATAATGCTGATTAAAAATTCACACAAAATTCATTAGAAAGTTGTATGTAATTTTTAAACATGAGTAGTTGCAAAAACCTACTATTGTAAGGTCTAATTTCAAAATCTCCCACTCAGGGTTTCAACTATTAACATGATGAGAGTAGTTTAGAAAAGAAAGATCCAGTCACTTTTACTTTTCATGCATGCTAAAGTACAAATATACATGTATGTAGTGTATTTCAATTGTGCATACCCAGTTTTGAATGTGACTTTAAATGTGTGTATATTGATGAGGTTCAATATAAATAATCCTGTCCCTCATACTATGAGTCATAAGCAAACCTTCAAATAATACTAAGTTTTTGAAAACAATAATTTTGATCCGTCTTTTCAGAACATAAGTACATTTACCAGTAAAAGATAGAGAAGTCCGAAAATCATAATAATAAACATATAGAATCTGATATACTTAGGATGAAAAAAATGCAAGATGGGGAAAACAGTGTGTTTCCCGAAAGTACATCGTAAATTTACACCTACTCCAACATTTTTATATATGACTATGGTTAGATTGCTCCAAGACAAATTTATGTTTCATTTCCATAATTATGATTTTTTTCACTGTCTTCTAAGCCAGTGAAGTTTGCTATTAAAAGCATAAAAATTCATCATTCTGAACTTTCACAAGCAAAACACTACATCGGAATATATTAAAGTTCAGAAGTAGTTAAAATGCAGATATTGATAAAACCCTGCAATCTATATGGAGCCTGCAACAGTTCTTCCAATAATTTTCTAATATTTGGAATGCCTTTTGCCCTCTCCCACTTATTACTGATGAAAATTTCCAATAAAATTGGCAAAATGATAAATAGCATGAAGTCTTCTAAGTTGAAAAGGCAACCTGGTACTCTTGCCCAACACTTGGCTTGCACATAAGGCCATTGCCTTCCTCATATTTAAAAAAAAACAAAAACAAAAACCAAACAATTCACATTTGATAGCAATGCCAATGAGACTAAAAAATATAAATGTATTTACACTTGTGGACACCATTGGCTAAAATAATATATTTTCCCATTGTTTTTGTGCTGAATTCTCCTTCAACTCAATGATTAATGAGATCGCAATTTAAAATTACATTGTTTCATTGACGTCAGAAGGTCATTCGGAAACAAATCTGGGGTCCTTCGAAACAAGATGACAAGTGTGAATTCAGATGAGTGAAAGGTTTTTAACGTCCTTGACTACCCTGTCAGGTCTCCCACACTGGCCACAGACAGTGTGAATTCATGTACATGTATTCAAAACTTTATATAGTACATGTAGATTACTATAAAATTCCTTAGTCACAGCTTATAAACAGGAAACTTTTAACTTATGATTAAGTCCTCTTTCAGATAACACCTGCCTTATATTACAAGATACACTGTATCTTCAAAACCATGTACAAATTCAGCAAGGTCAAAACTATGAAATGGGATATAGAAAAGCCAAAGGCTAGATCTTTCGCACAATTGTCATTTCGACAAATATTAAAGTTCAAAACTAACGTTTAAAACCCTGTGCTTGTCATTTGATAAACATTGTGTGATCTAGATAAGTTGTCATTCTACATCATCGACAAGGACTTGTTTTGTTAGAATTCGTTTCACTGAGAACTAGAATGTTACATGGGCGCAGACATCTTGAATTGATATCGAGGCTAAATTCATTTACTACTTCCGGCAAAAAAATATAAAGAAGGCAACTGTTTACAAACCTAGAAATGACTCATTTTGTGCAAAATAATGGATTATTTTGAATCATAGTGTACTTCTTTTAGCAACTGACATGATTTTACGATGATTTTAACTTTGGTTTGACATTCACCTTGAAAATGTCGAAGTTCTTCCGATTTTTGTCCCGTCGAAGGACAGGCAGGGGTATAAAGCGAACAGAAATCGGACACCCCAAGAAGAAAAATGTTATACCATGTGTAGTAATGCTTTTAGATGGAACTGATTTTACAATTGATTTGCCTGTAAGTGAATTCATTGTCGTCTAGATAATATTGTAGTAACAACTGACATGCACTTATATTTTCAGATGGTATTTTATTTAACTTTGGTGAAATTATACACATAGGTGTACAAGTCAGTCATTATCTTAACATAGGCTCTGTAGAGCTTTTCAACTGCCAACCAGATTAATGACCATTTTGGTAGTGTGAGTTTCTTGCATGTTCACCAGGCTTGTAGGGGAGGAAAGCCAGATATTCCAGTCTGGGGTAGATACCTGGAAACCTGGTCACATTCGGGACTCGATTCCACTGAGGTGTCAAACTTGTGATTACAAGTACTGGGCCATAGCCACTCTGCCACCTAACTCCTGTGGTAGTTTTTGAGTTACACTAATCTCAACACTAATATGCTATACATGTATATGTAGTGTAATTTCCCTGCTTACATGTACATGACAAAATATATTTAATGATTTTTTAAGTGCAATTGCGTTTCAGTTACATTTACATGTATATACATGTAGAGTGACACAGTGGAAGAGAATAATGACTAAATATATCATGTCAACAGTGAAAATTCTATGTGTTCAATGTTAGGCCTAGAAAGAGAAATGTCAGTATGAGGTTACATGTACATGTACCTGACTAATCCAATTTTTTGCCCCAACCTCCTAGCCATTTTATCCATTAACTAAAAATAAAATAATAAATGATAGGTAATTTTCAGCGAAAATCACAAGTATGTTTTATCAGTCCTTTTAGTGTTTGAGACAACATGGCATTTCCGCATTCTTCAATGCTCATGATTGACCCAGTCTAAGCAGAAGCTAGACTGGGTAGTATGGTCAACCACAAAAAAGTTATTAATAATATGGTTGATTCCACTTAATAGCATAACTGTTAATTGCATATTAGGTTATAAATAGGTTATATGTTTAACAGGAATCCACTGTACTTGCAAAGATTTTATTAACATCTGCATGAGACAACACTAAGAGTCTAATGATTTGGTTAAAATAAAGGTGAACATTACAGGGAAAAAAATGAAATGAAAATGCTGACCTACCAGTACATACATGTATACCTAAAGAATTTAACCATAAACAGACATATTTTTTCCTTATTGATCAACAAGAAATAGATATCAGTGTTAGGAGGCATGTTAATCCAGGTCTAAAAGGACACTCTGCTAGAGGGAGAAATGAGCAAAAACTTCGTGTTTGTGATCATTTCTCGCATTTGTCTTGGACAGGGAGAAGTGGCTTTAATTGATTACATAGACAAAATATTTTTTAAATAGAAATTACTTAAAATTCTCCTTTTAACTGATGTAGAGATTAGGTCTTAACTCTCGTGCATGGTACAGTAGAGAAAAATTTGAAAACACATACATGTATTAAATCTGAGGATTATTATCTATTTAGAGAAAGTTGACAGCTACTTATAAACCCATCAAAAAGGGCAGGCCACAGGCTGCCTGCATCCACTCAAAACAGTCTGTAGTGAGCACAAATAAGGAAGACTTAATAGGCTAAAAAACAAGTAATGTGATTTGTCCATTACAAGGATATATTAGGGCTAAATTTGCCTTTTGAATTTTCGGAAAAAAATATTTAATGCATTAGTCCATATTCTTAGCTTGGCAGACATCCTGCTGATATTGTCAAAAAAGGACAAAACTGTTGTATAAGCCATTTGACTCCACACTGTGATTGGGAGTTTCAAATCTCTTTTAATACATGTAGAGTCAAATTAGTATCATTGTATGCCCTTTAACCTTATACATGTACATCTACTTAGATTGTTACAGTGTACATGTTTTGTGTAGTGTGTACATGTACAAATGTAATGTTATTGAGTACAGAAGTTGGAAGTAAATTTACTCTTAATGTACATAATGCAAATTGTTTGAATTTCTTTAAGCTTTGTAAGGTACATACATTTTATATAATGAAGTATCATGTTGTACTTAACTGGCAAGGATCTTCACCTGTTGTATATAGTGCTTGTTTACATCTAAATTCTGATGAAAAAAATGCATATAAGTAAATACATGTACATGTAGTATTGTACATGAAAATTATCTGTATGTTTCACCAATATACAAAAATGTATTAGCCATTTATTCTTTAATTTTATCAATAGTCCTATCCTGATTCCTTAATTTAGACTGAATAGTTTATAGAATTGCCTTTCTCTGTCCATGGTGTTTTGGTAATTCTGATTTCCATCAAGGGACATAGTATCCGTTTTAAAGTTTCATTTTCTTCTTAATTGAGTGCAATTGAACCAGATACATAGATTTCAAAATTTCATTCCCAAAATTTCAATCAGATAATGAACTTGCGTTTAAAATTGTTATGGATAGAATGTTTACCAATGTCAGATTTTTCTGATAATGGGCTTTTTGAGAAAAATCTCAAGTACTGCCTGGATATCATTATCCCTTTAAATCGGTGTCACTGAACGGGACTTGGGTCGGTGGCTATGTCGTTTCCCTGATCATCTTAAATATTGAAAAATGTTAACCAACAATTAAGGTTATTGAAGTCATTGTCATTGTTAGCCTGCCATGTGTGATTATAAGTTTTAAAATTCAAATAGAGATACACAGCTGGTAGCCTAAAGTTATATAGTGTACTATCTATTATATGAAATTGATCTGAGGATATACCTTAGAGAATCTTATCCTATGAAAACCATAGATGCTGACATTTGACAGTTATGTCAAGTCTCAGTGACTTAGCAAAAAAAAGTCGTCATGATATACATTTGTACTTGCACACTCAATCTTTATCAACATTGATAGTTTGATTATGTCATTTCTTCCTTTCAACCAGACATTAATGGGCTCAGCAGTCTTTCTAAAATGGCAGAGCTTGCTTAACCTTATAAAGAGGTGCACTTTCAACATGTATTACTATTCTTTTTTTTTATAGAATCTACTTGTACATATACATGTGCATGTATGTTTCTCTTCCACTCACTTGTGTGTATATTTTGGATTTCTGGTTTCTGATCAAACTTTTGACTGCAGTAATTATGTCTATTTATTTTTATGTCGGTTATTTTTTTTTATTATTATTACACCTTCAGTCATAACAGTTGGGCTATATTGCAATTACATTGTCCGTCTGTCCATTACACTTTTTCTAAGATTTCTCAGCTTCTATTGGTGGGAATTAGATATTTGATATATTGCTTTTGCATGATGACTTGTACTGTGTCTTCCCTTTTCAGGTGGTACAAAATGTACAAAATTAATGGAAATTTTCTGAACATACATGTATTTCCCAGCTTACAATGTTTATGTACATGTATTATATTACAGGAAATGCTTAGATATTTGGTTAATTGCTTTTCATTATGACTTATACTGTGCACCTGGTCCATGCTCCCAGTTTTTAGTGGAGTCAGAGTTGCTTATTTGCTTTTGTTACTTTGTAAAGTATGTATGATTTTAGATACTTTATGTTCTTTGTTATGTATGTCTGTTTTCCATGTCTGGCCTTTGTCCCTGAATTACATTCTTTTGATTACCGCTATAAACTTGGTTCCGTTGATTATCTTCCTTTTTGCAGCTTCAGCTGAAATGGTTTAGTGGGGGTATTCTTAGCATGATGTAGCATGCAGCATTTTGTTTGTTTCTACTGTTATTTTGTTTGCTTAAATGTCTTTGTCCCTTGACTTTTGAGTTTTTTGCAGAACATTCATAAGTACATGTATTCATGACTTCACTTTGTAAATGCATCTGAGCTCAGCAGTTCACTACTCCTGCTAATTAATGCTTGCATGATGAGCCTTAAATTTTTCTTCAACTTGCTAGATTGTCGTTTTTGAACCTGGATTACCCTGCCCTTTTCAAAGCCATAGCAACACTAAAATAGATACATACTTGTTCAAGTATTGTTCAAAATAGCAGTTAATATGAAAGATAGCTTTATATGGTAAAAATAACATCCTCATGGTGGTGTAAGTGGTTTGTGAAGTACAGTCACATTTTGTATAGGATTGCAAACAATAAAGAACAGTTTATTATCAGCGGTAGATAGGCTGCCTTTGTAATATCCAATCATGGTGTAGCAAGGATGCAGATCAAGTTCATCTGTTTATTTGGGAAAATTAACACCCTTTATACTATTTCTTTGTGGTCTTAAGTGCAGGTTTAAAAGAACAATCCTTTTTGCAACACCTGGGAATCTTTGTTTGTTGTTGTTTCAGTAACTTTAAAAGATTTTAAGGTTTGATATTAAAGCTTTAGAATTGAAACATCAATCAGTGTTAGTCTAGAAAATAGATTATACAATTCATTTTGGTAGTCCCAGTGGAGTCCAGGGAAGAAACATCTGGAATGACCTGTATATGACTGTAAAAATTCTTATAATTAAGGACATAGAAAGCATACATGTACATGTAAATATAAAGCATATAAAATCTATCAATCAGTGGTGAAGAACAAGCAATTTTTTTGAATTGAGATAATTTTTTACCACAGGTTCTTGAAATAGAAATAAAATGGTAAAAATTAGAAAGAAATAAATAGACCTGCCAAAAAATCTTACTTTATGAATGCATAGTGTTTTTACATACATGTACATGCACATGTAAAAATATGTGTTGAATAATCCAACAAAAGAGAGCCAAACAGCAGAAATTGTCACATAATTTGATGCCTTACAGATATATACTGCCAACATATGGTTATCATTGTGATCATCAATGTGGTATTATGTTAAATTTTAGTATACATGTACATGTAATGATTTCATTTATGCACTCCATGTATGTGAATAAAAACATGTTATAGAGCTGTGGGGCAGGTGTTACTAGTTAGCTGTTTATGCAATATTTGAGGTACATTTACATGTCAATTTGCATTTTGATATTGTATTTTGTGTACATTTACTAAATTACAACAGTGTATGTTATAATTTAATCAAACTCAGCAGGCCTTTTGCCAGAACTCTTTTAGTGGGAGGGGTGCCAATCCAGAGAGGGGTTATTTGGATGAAATTTTTCAGACTTTTTCAGTGCTTAACCAATTTAAAGCTTGTTTATAACAATTTCTAAGGCCTTTTTGCTTGGTTAACCCCCTGAACCCCCCTCTGTTTATAGGTATGATCAGAAAGTATTCAGTAAATCAGCACAAAAATTGAGATATCACAAGTATCTAATAAAGATATATTTAACAAGCAAAATTATGAAATGATTACATATGATTGCATATAAATTGCCAATTACCAATCTGGTGATTGACAGACTTTCAATAGTGAAATGGACATGACCAAAGTTATGTCATCTTATTTAAATTGATATGCTCTCTTAACAAGGTGGTAAACAAACAGTGTGAGATCAAAGGGGTGGCTAATTGATAATCATATAATAAGATTATTAGTGCTAGGTTTTAGGTACAGGCATAAGTGTCAGGCAGATTTCCAGTGGAGTAGTGCTATGTAATAGGTATGGCATAAGCTGAAATTCCATTGAAGTGGATTTGATGAAAGATCTGTATTATTCATTCTTTGCCATACATGTACTTATAAAATTCTAACAACAAGCTAAAAAAATTTAATGAAGTTATTTATTAATCATTGACATGTTAGCCAAATTCTGCAAGCCCACCAGCATTTTTACAAGCCATGACAGTCGGGCTGATGGTCAATTTAAAAGACTGTTTTTTTGAAAATTGTGTAAAGTCTGTTAAATCAAGATTAAAAAACAAAGGTCAAGAATGTGTACCTTTTATTCATTTCAATATTCAAGGTGGCTCAAAACTTTTTAGAAGCATATTTTGCATGTCACGTGTTTAAGAAATTTTAAAATTTGTTACATTTGCTGAATTGAAATAATTTGACTTACATTTATGTATACAGTGTATACAGTTGTGCCATATACTGCTATTTTTTTTTAAAGTAAATGAAATAATGTTTGTCCCATTCATATACTTCTCTTGACTACAATTATTATTCTTTTAAAAATCTTGGAATGTTTATCTTTTGACATGTCTCAATGTCCTTTTATTTCATTAGCGCTGCAAATTGGGCAATTTTTTATTTCCTATATATATGCCTAGGTCCTGCATTGCTTTTGAACACAGCAGTACTATGGTGTTATATGTGGTCCATTTAATGTTTATGTTGTGGTCAGTGACTGGTAATGGGTAATAATGGGATTAGACAAACATTATTATGGTTTAAGTACTGATAAAGTACTCAAAGGAAAATTTAAAACCGAAAATATTAAAACTTATATTAATTGAAATTAGGAATTTGAATAAAGTTTTCTGAGTTGGTGTGAGCAAATAGTATAATCTTAGGCTTGTCTTCTTACTGGCACGATAAATGGGAAAGTTATTGGGTTGAAATGGTGTAATCACATGTATGTAGGTAGAGACGGCTTAAGTTTGGATGAAATCAAATTTACATCTGAAATCTTTAGAGTCTTTGATATAAATTTGATTATTGATATTTCTAGTGTTATTGTAATTCTGACTAAGACTGGTACTGGTATTCATACTTATAGAATAAATAAGTGTTGATGACTGGAAAGCCTTTCCTCTTGTTATACCTCATATTTTGAAAGCCATTAGCCGGCAATACATATACATTGTATATTGTGCATACATGTAGTGTCTGTCTGTAGAACTGTATGCATCTTTTACATGTAAGTTGCAGTTGTCCCTATACCTACAAATGTACTAATCACAGCTCTTTGATAGTTTGAGAGAAACTTCACATAGGTACATGTATATCATACTGTGGGATTCCACTTCATAATAAAGCAAAATTAACTTACTATTTGTCAATAATGCACATAGTTATTCGAGTTTACAACATATTTTTGTCTCAAAATTTAGAAAAAGAGAAATGTTTAAAAGTGCTATTCATTTAGAAATCTTACAAGGTTAGAGTGAAATTGACACTATAGATTTACAATTGGATTAGTCAATTGGTTCATTAGTTGTCATAAAAAAACAAGGTTTAATTTCTTAAGAATGTGGGTCATTTATATATGATCTTTCTGGTGTTACGTACTATCTACCACATAGTAATTTATTTCAGTTGTTCTGTGAGAGAATTACAGTTCCTATTAAATAAGGCTACAATGTACATTTATTTGTAAGTGCATGTAGGGCTATCAGGACCCATGCCTTCCCAATCAATATGTGTTTGTCAGTCTCATACATGTACATGTAGACGCTTGATATGACCATTTGAATTTGAAAGTGTGGTACACTGGTCTAAAAATTTCAAGAAACTTATGATTCAGCTGTTTTGGAAATAAAGAGGTCAAAACAAGCCTAAAACACACTTTTTATTATGTTTTTTATATATAAAAGTGGGTATAATAGAGCATTTTGCAAAAAATAGCAAGTTGAAGCTGTAACATCATGATTTTTCCTGTATTTTTACTTGTATGGCTACTCTTTGAGTAATTGGTTGTTTCGTATTTGTCTGATGCCTGTGATAAAGTCTTAATCACAAATTCACAATCTAAGCTCATAAATGTATCAAGCCAAAACATACATGTAGTGTCCTTACAAATTTGGGTTTGATGAATCAAGCTACACCCTATAGCACATTTTATTACCACTGGTATAGACTGTATACCAGACCTATCGGTAAATGGGAAATTCATTGATATTCTCAAATACATGTGCATATTTTTATGTTTCATTAAACAAGCCTGAATAAGGTTCAGTTCTATATGTATAGTGTTATTTTTTTCAGAAACATGCTTTGTGAAGTGCTGTTTTGTACATGCATAGCATCTTTTTTTTTCAGAAACGAGTCTTAGGAAGTGTCCTTATGTACATGTATATTATTATTTCTTTTCAGAAACGAGCCTTAGGAAGTGCCCTTATGGAACAAGTGCTTTATCATTTAGACATTATAGAAAAGGACTATTTTGGACTGCAATACACAGACCCTCATAATGTCAATGTAGGTACAAGCAATCTATGTTTCTAATGTGAAGAAAAATCCTTTAAATTTCAATGGGATGCCAAAAATCTAATTTCTAAAAGGAGGGGAAGGACACAGATTTTCCGTCAAAAAAGAAAATCCTGCTGCAGCTTCTGGTTGTAATAAAGCATAGGATGAAATTATAGTAATGGACAATCTTTGCCATAAAGTGAAGGGTAAAAATATAGTAATGGGCAATCTGTGCCATAAAGTTAAGGGTAAAAATATAGGAATAAAAGAATATTTGAGGGAATAATTTGAAATTAAGGATTCAATGGGGGAGCTCACTTCATGTCCAAAGAAACCAACTGAAGCTACTGGTGGTAATAAATCTTGGATAAAATTATTATAGTAATAAATTGTGTAGAAAATACAATAAAATATCAAAATGATAAAATAAGATTATTGTATATTCTTGTCTTTTATGTCATTTTTATCTATTACAATATTTAATGTTTCTGGTTTCAGCATTGGTTAGATGTGACAAAGCCAATTAAAAAACAGGTCAAAAGTAAGTCCATATTTTTCATTAGGATATCCAAGGGTCCTGAAATTTTGACAGCCCATGTCAGACATTTTATCAAATTTCAGTGGACGTTTGTGTCAGTCTTTTACCTGCCTAGATTGAGAATCATATCTATATACTAGTTATTGGCTATTTACAGTCTCAGAAGCAAATAACTCTGGTCACTTGCATTGTAAAACCTATATATTCTGAGATGCATATCATTATAGAATTATATTTCCTATTACACAGAGAATGTTAGTGATGCTTTTCCTATGGAAAGATTTTATAAAAATTTGAAGAAACATCTAAATAAAAAGACTCAAACTAAAATGTAGAAAAGCTGAAAATGTTTATTCATTTTCGAAAACAGTTTTTTACTTATCAATAAAAATAAACCTGTACGTACAATGTAGCATAAAACCTAGGTCAGATAATGAGTGGATGCAATATTTATAGTAAAAGATAAACTAGTAACATGCACCACAATATCCCTACATTGATAAAGTAGAAAGTCTGTTATACATCATATTATAGAACCACATTGTACATACTGTATATGTCAGAGGTGTAGGAGTTACATTTTCCTCCAGGTAGGTAAACAAAGTATTGTAACCTGACACTTGACCTTTGAGGTCACTGATTCATGGTTTACATTTATACAGGTACATTTTTAGTTATCTATAGATACTGGAGTAAAAGTGTTGTATAAATATGCATCATGTGACAATCATTGTCAGTAGAGTTTATATAGTCACACCATTGTTTATTATCAAGATCCTTTGAAAGGACTTTTAAAAACCGTAAAATTGAATTTATATCTAATATACTGGTAACATTTTCTGTAAACAAAATGGAACTACAATGTTAAAGAAATTTTACCCCCACTTGGGTGGGGCGGGGTTAATTGCAATCACCTTATTCATCCATTTCTGTAACAGATTTCAACTTCTCACCTTATCCGTCCATTTTTTGTAACAGATTTCAACTTCTATTAGAGGGAATTCTTAAATATTTTGGTATGGGTGACTTGAATGGTGTCTCCCATTTCCGGGTTCTTTGCTTATCTTCTTCCTGCTTACTGTATTACTTAGTGAGATAGAAATGATTAAGTGGAGATTTTTTTAGCACAAAGTAGCCTGAAACATCTTGTTTATAAGAGCACAAACATTATTTTTATGATGTACAAATCTGTAGGCTGTCTGAATAATCTTCTATTGACAGCTTGGTTTAATGACCCTGTAAAAACATGCAAACTAATTGTTAAGATAATTAGACACCATAAGTGAATGCTTTGTTGATGATAACAAGGTTTTAGAAACCTTAGTGAGATATATAAAACACATTTTTGTCTCAAACATCACACAACTTAACTAAAACAAATGAGTGGAAAATGAAGATCAAATGGACGTGTTCATTATTACTCCTCTAATAAGGTATAAAGAATACTCTTGCAACATTCAATTAACATAATATCAAAAAGTTACATATATTTCAAGACACTGTAATTGTTGATTGTGCTTGTCATTGCAATTTTGCATGTGCACTGTGCATGTACTTCAGAGCAAAATGTGATATTTGGATTACAGTACAGAGAGATATACCGTGACTGAACACCGACATAGTGGTGTACCACTTTAGAGTGGTTCTCAATATTTTTTTTTCTGTAACAGATTTTTTGTCACTTTCTTTTATTTGTGAGTGGTAAGTTCTAACACTTTAAATGCAGAAAAATACATAAAAATTTCTTCAAAGGCTGAAAAGATATTTACTGCCACTCTAAAGGTGGTACACCACTATGACATGGTTTTTCTCTTTCTGTTCTGTACATGCAATTGCACCTAGATCTTTGATTATTGTGATGAATTATAGTACATTTATTAAAATAAAAATGTCACAACAATTTTGAAGTTTACACTAAAGTCTCCATTATGACAATTTTTTTTATTGTTATAGTTGGACCACCCTATACCTTACGGTTTAAAGTGAAGTTTTATTCATCAGAGCCTAACAACTTACATGAAGAATTGACCAGGTAATTATAGGGACAGGTGACAGGTACAAACTGATTAGGATATGTCGTCAAATTATCACGTCCATAAAATAATACATTGACATCTTCTTTATTAGAATGTCTATGTAAATATTTTGATAGATATATGTTTGTATCAGCTTGATTAAACAAAAGGAAGTTAATTTTGATAAGCGTGATGAACTTGAAACACGAGCATATTGTACTAGTTAAACAATGTTTCAGTTGTTTTTATTCTTTCATTTTTTAAGTACATGTACAATACTACCAATATGTACAATTGTACATGTAATTATTATTAATAGAAAATTTGAAATCTATTTGAGTGAACTTTTGAATATGTACAGTGTCCTAGCTAGGGCAAAATGGAAGGGCACAGCGCCCTGTCTCTATCATGCTTGTGCCCCACTGCCCCTATTGAGTACCCCCTTAGTGCCCATTTACAATAGTCTGAATGGCCCTTTAAGATTTCCACTCTTTGTTAATAAATTACCCCAAGCCAATTAAGGAGTATCACCTTCATTAACTACATCCTGTTGTAATTAACCCTCCGGTAATTATCGGTGATAAATCAACTTACCGGGGTTATCGGATAATGATGATAAGTAGAAAATGAATCCCAATTGGATCTATAACAATTTTATGGACAGCCAATCTTTGGTTAATAATTGATTTCTACTGCACAATCAATTTTACAAATATTTTCAAGTTAACAGGTCTAAATTTTGAAGAACTACTGATGTAAACATATTGCACTTGTTTGTTAATTCAAAATGTCAGTTACCTCCCTTATAATTTCAATATTTTTAAAACATTCTCTATCTTCAGCAGGAAAGGATATTTTCCATAAGTTGTAATTGCAATAGTTATAGGAAATAATATTTCCTTCTATTTACTTAAGATTTTGATATTTAATTGGCGCAATATTTTATATTTGTAACATTTCATTTCGCCTCATAGTACTTGTATGTCAGAAATGTAAAGAATCACTTGCCCTTATCACCACCATGAGTTTACATGCTGCCTCACTGTAAGAACTTTGACAAAATTTTGTCCACACAACAACCTGACCATATTGGAACAAAATTCTTATCTCTTTCATAGGGGAACTTAAGGCTTCAGTTATACATTTTCAGCTTAATCACCTTTATATAGATGTTATACATGTATAAAGTGTATTTGTTTTCTAAAAGCGTCTGAGAAAGGTCTTTCAATATAATAAGGGTGTCATGCACATATTAATCATGCAGTCAAATTTACTCAGTTTTCAAATTATGATGCGACCTTCATTTTCAAAAGTTGGCAGGTAAGCAATAAGAATACAAATTACTGACTTAACACATACATACAAAATCAATGTCCCTTTTTTGTTGGAAGAAAAAACATGCTATGCGTTAAAGTGCCCTCTTACCTGCGCCCCTCTACTTTCAAATCCTGGCTAGAACACTGATGTAGAAATTTCTCATAGGATGTATTGACGATATCGTTTTAGATTTTTATTTCTTAATTTAAGACAAACTTCTGTAAAAAACAAATGTTTTCTTATCTACTATGAATGCTAGTGACCTATTTAACATTTTTATTATTTTTCAATACTCATTTTGGAGCGAGATGAGTTTTCATAATTTCTTATATACTGCATGAATGTATTTAATTACAAGTGTATTATTTATTCATAGGGAACCAATTTTCATGATATTTGTAACAATGTTTGCCCAAATCAGGTTATCAAATTTCAAATCATTAAATGTAATTTTTGTTGACAACTGAGTTAATGCAATGACATAAACATGTTTAAAACACTAAAAATCAAAGGAATTTGCCAAACCACAAAAATTTACACCAACATTTGAATTATTTACACAGTAAATATCACAGAGTCTGCTTTTGTGTTCTTAAGTACCATTCTGTGTAAGAATCAGGCAATGAATGGCCCATCCTTTTTCTCAATTTGATCTTTTTTGCCTTAAATTTATTCAGATACATCTAGAAAACCGCTGAAAAGCTATTTAAATTTATACTGAAGCTTTGGTGATGTAAATATTTTTTGACTTCTTGTATAAGGAAAAAGTTCAGGAAAATTTCCTGCCATTTTTTCATAGTGCATTTCAACTAAATTTGAACTATTGATATCTTAAAAGGCAAACTTTACAAACACTTTGACAGTAATTTTTGAGGTTATGAGGTATAAATACTTGGATAATGCAATAAAATCTCTGTGTATTTTTACATCATGTGCTATACCTTTTACTCCTTTTGCCTGATTCTTAGACAGAGAAGTACTGAAGTATCATTGTTTTCCTTCTTAGGTTTAATCATTGAATACAGTGCGACCTGTCCAAACTGAACCCTGAATAATTTAAAAACCTGTCTAAACACTTTTTTAAGTCCCATCATACAAACATCTGTCAATTTCAGTGTGCAAAAGTGGTTTGGTTTTGACCTGTTCACTATTCACTTTTTTGTTTTCTTTTCAGGTACCAGTTTTTTCTACAGCTGAAACAGGACATCCTGTCAGGAAAGCTGCCTTGTCCCGATGATTTGGCTGTTGAACTTGCGGCATATGCTTTGCAATGTGAGATGTTTAAAAACTTTAATTTATTATGGATAGTTAGAGAAAATATTTGCACTGCCAAATATTTGCCCTGTAATTCAATATGGACAAAAAGCTAGGCAAATGTGACTTTTGTTCTTGCTTTTTGCTGGTCTTGAGTCTAACACTTTTTGGTCATATATTATAAAATCCTGAATGAATAGCTTGCATAGCACTCTCAAACCCAACAAGTATTTTCCAGTATTGATATTTTCTCTTACTATTCAAATTGGTGTAAAAATCAATAAATAGATATATTAACAAACTATATTAGTGATTAGACTGAAATAGCTGAAAATTATGGAAAAGAGGTTGTATTATATTTAATGTGAATGGTTATTAACATGCACTATTGATATACTTAAACTTTGTAGCAAAGCAGCCTTTGGTTGTAAAAGTTTCTTTTATTATTTCAGCTGAACTTGGAGATTATGAACCAGAGATACACACCCCAGGTTACATATCAGAATTTCGTTTTATGCATCATCAGTCAGAAGACTTAGAAATTGCTATTTATGAAAATTACCAAATGTGCAAGTAGGTACCCCATACAACAGTGATGCTAAGGTATAATGTTAATGTCAGTGCATTTATCTGTTTGTAGCTTATTGTTTTTCATTCAATGAAGTTGTTTCTTTATATATATTTACATATGCCTGCCTGTCTGTCTGTCCACATTTCTTTTAAACACATTAAGGGATTTTGATGAAACTTGATAAGAAGTTTGGACATGATATTTACATTTGCCTGAAGTAATATAATTACTGTTGGGTGACTCACAAGGGAGATAATCCAACTTTATGGTGTTAAACCTCACCATGCATGATGGAATATAGTTACTGTCTGAGGACTCCAAAGGAAGACAATCCAACCTAAAGATTTTAAATGTTTTAAAAAAAACCTTGTAAGCACAACTCCTTGTTAAATGATCAGGGGGATTTAATGGAATTTTATAGGAAGGTTTGGCATATGTAGATTTTTATGAAGGAATATAGTTACTGTCAGAGGACTACAATTGGGGGTTATTTTAGTATCAAACTTCATTTGAAGCAGGGGTTTGCTCTTTGTGAGCTAGCTCACAATCTCTCTAGTTTAATTGTCTTCATTGCATACTGGATACAAGTGTTCAGCCAGTATTTAAAAGTTTAGTTGGTGACTATGACACTTTAAAATATATATTGTTTTAATGGTAGTATATTGATAACTTGGAAAGAAGTAAGAAGTACAAATGCTGACACTGTCTAAACAAAGCCTTAAAGGATAGTCAAGGATGTTAAAACCCCCTTTAGTAAGTCAAAAGGCTGACAAATATTTATTCATTTTTAGAGGACAGAATCCTGCCCAGGCAGAGCTGAACTACCTGAACAAAGCCAAGTATTTAGAAATGTATGGTGTGGATATGCACATTGTTATGGTGAGATTATTTGATTAAATTATGAAAAACATTTGATATTGAAAATATAACATTACTGTTTATTTTCAATTTCTTTTTAATTACTGCTAAGCACTTATGTTGAACAATATTAAAAAAAAAAGTTTGGATGAAACAAAATCAATTTTTTCATTATTGTATGGGGAAAGAATGTTTAAGATTTGTGATCTGAAATATATGTAAGATTTAAAAATGTTTAATTGTGAATATTAAATTATAGTTTGAAAATTGAAAATGTGTCTGAAAAGTGAAGTTAAATGCTAAATATTCCTAAATTATTTTTATCTGAAAAATATGAAATCAGAAATTAAAAAAATAACTTAATCTCATTTGAATTTAATGTACTATTTATTTTGCTTATGTTTCTACTCCATCAGTTCTTTGCAGCCTTCTTTATTAATAGATGCATTTATTTGCTTTTTCTCTGTGGTACAAAATTTCTTATAGAATCAAGATTTCTATATAAAGGATAAATTTAATTAAACTTTTCTATTCTTAGGGTAGAGATGGTATGGAGTATAGACTGGGACTGACGCCAACAGGTGTACTAGTGTTTGAAGGTTCACAGAAAATTGGACTCTTCTTCTGGTATGTTAATCGTGTATAAATGTATGAATGTGTAATTCTTACATGATTTGCTTATAAAAATATACAATATTTAATTAATAAACATATGGCATTGTACTGAACAAAATAATCTCTATTTGTTGGAGAGAAACTAGTTATTTAAGTGTAAGTCTTTGTAAGAATCAGGCAAAATGGGAAAAATCAGAAACATGCATGTCAAATCCCACCAATTTGACAGTGTAATTTCACTCAAGGATGCTTTCTCAATTTGAAAGTACCATTATTTGATCTCTGCATTACTGGATTTGCTCAGAAATTTTCAAGAGAATGTTTGAAAAATGAGGTTTTTGATGGAGTTATCTGCCCTTGAAATGTTCATTTTCAGTGCATTTCAATGAAATTGTAATTCAATGGTCCAGTATGATATGGAAAATATTGTCTGTTTTCCTTGATTCTGGTGGTACAAAGAGTCAAATTACACTATCAAAATGTTGGTTTTTTTATACCATGTTTCACCTACTGCCTGATTCTTACAGAGACTGACACTTAATATTACAAAACTCAAAGAATTGTTGTATACAGATCTAAAAATCACATCACAATAACTGGTATTGTTACCTTATTTACAGGCCTAAGATGACAAAATTAGACTTCAAGGGAAAGAAACTGACTCTAATAGTGGTGGAAGATGATGATGAGGTGTGTTTAATTGATTTTATTCCATTTTGAATTCTGCTTTATTGATTCAGAATTTTAACCTTACAGCTCTTGTTTTTATATTGTATTCAACATTTCCTATTGTAGATTTCCATTTTTATTGCCAGCCGAGAAAACCATGACTTTTTTATTGAACTATTTAGTTTTCAAGAATGATGATTAATGTTAATGGTAACTTATCACATATGAAATGGGTAAAATGTGTTTAAGCATGTACCACAAATGTCCATGCAACTGTGTTGAGGTATTAAAAAACCAACAAAAAGCACAACATGAAGACTGGATTGCAGTATTAAACAGTTTCTGACAGTTTTAGACCATATTTTATCAATTTTTCAGGGTCACCAGCAGGAGCATTTATTTGTGTTCAGATTAACAAGTGAGAAGGCATGTAAACACTTATGGAAATGTGCTGTAGAACATCATGCCTTCTTCAGACTTAAAGGGCCTGTCAAAGGTCATACAGGGAGACAGAACTTCTTCAGAATGGGCTCCAGATTCAGATATAGGTAAACAGTCTTCATGTCAAGGCATACAGAACACATCTTATTGAAATGTTTACTAATTTTGCTCTTTACTAATACAAAGAGGACTATTTTAAAATACTGAGTGAAACCTGCCTGAACCAGACCTTCGGTAATCTGTGTAAACCAGGCATCGTATGGTCCCTTCATATTAGTTCCAATGGTTTTTGAAAAACCTGTTTTATCCTAACAAATCTTTCAGTCCAAAATCGGTTTGATTCACAGTACAAGTCTAGTATCATCATTTGTTTCTGTATTTCCGGTCTTCTGATTGATAGGATAATAGATTAGAAAGTGCGAGTAACCATAATATGATTCTGTGTGCCAAAGAATGCCTACATTCAACGAGTGTCCATGCATGAGTTAAATACCAGTCCACATAAAATTCAGACACTGCCAGTAGTGAAGTAGAAAAACCCACGAAACAAACGATGCTTTTTTCAGTCTATATATGTTATACTTTCACATAATGATAATTATTTCTGCATTCAGATCTGCACTTTTTAGAATATCATACATTTTTCTACCACTAAAATCAACCAAATAAAACAAAATTAAGACAATAACTCTTGCAAAGTGCAAATTTCATGTACAATCTATATAAATTTTATCTCAAAAGCGCAACCCCCAAATGAAGAACTAAGACTGGTTATGTGATCTATAAACAGTTTTTGAACAAGAAATAAAACTGAATTCGGTTGGTTTTTGACATGCATGAATCACATCCTCTCTGATATTTGTAAAGACTTCTACTTAAGTGTTTGGTGTTCTTGGCACAAGTGATTTTATTTGGATTATTGATGTTGACCATTTTCTACAGAAATGTTATTGTGATTGATATCTGTTTAATGACATTTTTGCAGGAGAAAGTCAGCGTAATTACCAAATTTATTTCACAGTGTGAATTATCAAAAATTTTACTCAGGGTGACATTCGAAAAATCACTGCTATCTGTATAAAAACTATTATTTCCTCCATCATTCAGTTAAAGTATACTGTATGTTCAGAATTTTAATGATCATTAATTATGTCAGTTCCATTGTATTAGAGATAAATGTGATCTTGGAAAAATCTAACTTCTTATGGGAAAAGTTAAAATAGAGTTAAATTTTTGCAGTTTAAACCCATCTGCTTTGTTTGTATTATTAATAAATTATGAATTTTCTGTGTGTGTTTTACAAATCACTTTGTTTATGGTTTTCGTTGTGCAAAAAATTCCGATGCTGAGGATTAATTTTCTTAATTTTGGTATTTAATATAAATAGTTTCATGTTTTAGTGGTAGAACAGAATTCCAGGCATCATCAGTGAGCCGTGCTCGAAGGAGCGTTAGGTTTGAGAGGAAACCTAGCCAGAGATTCTCAAGGAGACCCTCATTTGAGAAGAAGGAACGTGAGGATAAGATGAGGAGGGATGCTGAAAGAAAAAGGAAGAAGGAGTAAGTCCAGACAATTATTTTGAATTCTTTAAAATTTAAATTCAATGATTCGGAGTCCTTGAAGTGTTCACACTGAACATCCTAGGTTATTGTTTATTCTAGTCTATGAATTTCATGTTCTTATATGTAAGTACCATTCTGGTGCATTTTAACTAAATTTTGACCTATCAATATCTTAAAAAGGCAAATTTTACTAACACTTTTGTTGTTTCTGGAGATTATTGGATATAAATTCTTGGTTAATGCAATACAATTTCTGTGTTTTTTTCCTTCATGTGCTGCACCTTATACATATTTTGCCTGATTCTTCGATGGAGAAGTACTTAATTCTTGTGAAGACATGAATACTCACACAGTTACTAATTTGACTGTGCAAAAAGATTAGTACATGTACTGAAATAAAAAAAAAAATAAGAGTGTCTTTTTTTATATACTTGAACATCATACATCAAAAACCTCAGAAATACCTTTTTTGTTGTAAAAGTAAAAATTAAATTAAAGTTTAAGTAGAAATAGAAACATTTTGATTAAAGATGTTTTAATGAATGTACTTTTAGAGAAAAGAGATTAGCTGTAGAAGTGAATCCTAATGTCCCAGTACAACCAGTGGCTCCACTACCACCTTCAAGCTCATCAGTGACGACGCCTCCATCTTCGCCCACTGCTAAGACCACTCCTCTGGTGCCCAACTCTCCTGTGGCTAATGGGAAGGTACCAGTAGAAGGAGCTAATGCTGTTGATAGACTGGATACCTTGGTGAAGGGAGATGGACCCACAGCTTCTGCATCACACAATATTAATAATGATGTATCTCTCAAAGGTCAGAATTGAGTACATCATAAACTTTAATGTTCGTTGATATGTGCTAGAGATGAGACGAACTTTTGATAAAATAAATATCATTTTAAGCTTTCCTTAGTTTTGGGTTAACGTATTGAGTTAACAAGCACTGATTAAGAGAACTGTTATTATTGAACTATAAGCCTTTATTCTAAAAAAAAATCCCGAAACTTCACACTAACATCCCTAGCAAATGATACTTTATTGTAACTCAAACATCAGAACATATGTAAAAGCGCAATGTTTGTTTTATTGTAGATGCATCAGAAGCTGCTCAGGCAAGAATTAAGGGATTAGTGGATAATCCACCTCAAGTACCTGCCAGAAAGACTGATGTTAATGTCAACCTGAATAAAAACAATCAGGTGAAATATCCTGGTGGTGCAGGAACAATACCAGCTGATCAAATGAAGTGCAATATACTTAAAGCTGCAAAAATGGAGGAGGAAAGACAAGGTACTATTTACTATTGTAAAATGTTCATATGGTCCCGCTTTTGGCTGGAGCTTCCCAATAGGGTTTGTAAGTCTCTTTCTAGTTTCAGTTTCCCTTCCGGAATTTTCGATTTAGAACGTATTGAAATCCGAAGACCAATCTGCATTTTATTGTTTACTTCCGGGAAATCAAAGCGCTGCAACACAATGCAAAATCATCTATTTTTATACCTTTCTTAACATTTTTATCTTGTATAACTAAATATTTGTCATTTTTTAATAGTATTTTTACAAAGAAAGATATTTTGCTTTTTATGTTGAACTCAGTGTTATGTTAATGATGAATCTCAATGCATTTCAATGGTAGACGAGAACCCATTTTCATGAAATCGTGGAGTCACATGACAAGACTTACATACCCTATAGTACATGAAAAATTTAGAATTATCCCACTTATGCCCCCATATCAAACTGGGAGAGTGAGCAGTATTTTTGGAAATTCTTCCCGTCTTATTTGAATTTTCATTAGAAATTACTTCAATTACTGTTAAGAAATGTATAGAAAAAAACTCGGCAAATCTCCAGTAATGAGAAAATTTTGAAAGAGAGATCTCTTGCTTTAAAAATTTTGAAAGTTAACATCTATGCAGGGTTAGAAAATAATTCTTTAATTTCGAATAGTTTAACATTTATATCAGACTTGCAGAATTCTGTTTTTTAGATGTCATTTATTTTTACTCTGTATGTTTCTGACTTGGCTTATTCTTTATTGTGTTTGTTGGTCCTGAAGAATCTGGTATGTTGTGTGTATGAGACTTGAATTGCAACTGTGTTAGTATACAGTTTAGACTATCTATTAAACATTTTTTTTTCTTAGTTTCCACAAATTTTTTAGGAGGTAGACATAGGGTAAGGGACATAACTCTTGAAATTAGTGATATGTTTGTATCAGATTCAATTTCACCAAATCCTATCAAGATTTCATTTGAAACAATGAAATCAGTCCCAGTTACTTTGATGCTTACATGAATAAGATGTAAAATGCTGAATACAAATGTTCCAATGATTTGTATGAGTTGTGTCCCTTGCCCTAGGTCTATCTCCTTAATATGATACCTATCTAAATTGTTTGCAAGATATCAATGAGGTTTTTTTTGTAGCATAAAATCTTAGATATTTATTTTCCTTATTTCAACTTTTTCATGCTTTTGTGCAATAAAAAATTAAAGGACTAGTCAATATTCTGGTTTTACTTCCTTTTTGTCTATGTTAGGTTTGCTCAATGAACAAGAGGAATCAGAAGAGGAACTGAGTGATGATTTAGATGGAAATAGGTATGAGTTATCTCCCTTTGTAATCCTGTGGCTTATTTTGCTAAGCTAAATTAAGCCAAGCCATAATCGTGACTTTTATGAAAGCTCTTCTAAACTGGCTTTTTCAAATTTTATTCTATTTTTAGCTGCATTTTACTTTGATATGCATGTAAAAAATGTTTAAATAATTTGAATATTTTCATAAACCTTTACATTATTTGCTAAGAAAGGATAACATGCTTGAATTGCTTACCTAATAATTGTTTTCTCAATTATATTTTTACTGAAATTGATTAATAAATAAATTGTTATATCTGTCAAATTAAAGGATGGAATTATGAGTAAATCTTCTTTTTTTAGTATTAGTTTTTTTTATTTAAAGTATTCTCTAAGTGGTAGTCCGACTAACTTTATAAATGGGGTCTTGTACAATTTTGATGGTATGAAACATTTGTATTTAGATTTTTTAGTTGTATTTTTATTGGGTTACATGTATATCTCCTTTTAAAATATCATCTTTGATAAAAGATTTATTTAGATTATCTATATTACTGGAATTTCTATAAAGATTTTTTTTCTGATGTGAAAACCCCAAAATATTTATACCAATATTTCTGTATTTAAGCCACCTAAAATTATTTCTTGATCCTTAGGCTCCTTAGTTTACACACCATATACCACTTGAAATATGGTGTTTGGATCTGATGGAAATATTTTTCTATAGATAAAAGAGTGTCTTTTTATCCGAAGTATTTATTATTTATTTCCTTTTTTGAGATGGAATGATTTTTACCAAGTGTCAGTCTAATTAACCAAATAAAAAAAAACTAAGCATGACAAGACAAAATTGTACCATTTTTTGTGTTCTTTTGAGAATAGGCCACACCAATCAATAGGCCACACCAATAAAGTAAAAGCAAACATCTCATTTCCATTTCTTTCTGGTTGTGAGGAACAATAAGTCTTAATAAATATTCGCCATTGGCTGTCATGAAAAAAAAAACCAGGAAGTTACAATAGAGTGGGTAATTTTAGCGGCTGTAAAATTTCGCGATTGGCTATATGAATAGGGGTATTATTTAAATTTTCATAGTCTTAATTTTTCCGGTCTCCAGGAATTAAGTTTATATATTAATTATCTGGACTTAAATTTGATGAGCTTTTATTTTCATAACTCCTCAAACCTTGTGAATGTAGTGAAAATTAAAATCTCATGAAGATTTCTCGCGATTTGGCCATACTGTAATACTGAATATCATTGTCATGATTTGCCAAAAAAAAAAAATGAGTGAGCTGTTTTGATTTATTGGTAAAGTATTTTTATATTTAAACCAATTTGATTTTTGTTTGATAGATTATTCTGACCAATGTTACACTGCTATATTCTTATATTACATATACTTCATTTGCATTAGGAGACACCAAACAAAAATTCCTTCCATATTTTCTTGTTTTGGTTATTCATATTTCAAAAACTTTAGGATCTCTATTTAATCTTGGAGCTGTTTAAAATTTAGCCATAATTTAGAATTCTAATTACATATATATGTAATAAAAATTCTGCATTATTTTTGAAAAGCAAAATCTTAAAAATTCCAGGGAATACCTGATTTAAGAATTGTCCCAAACTCCATAATTTTCTAGAAATTAAAAGATTGAAAAATCAAATTGGTTATAAATCAAAAAAACTTATGAGTATGGCCTCAACCCTGTATCATCCATACCATTTATCACTGCCTTGCTTACAGCATAAACTCTGAGAGTGATCACGAAGCCAATGACCTTGAGGTCAAACCGACAGTTCATCTGAATGATAAAAAACTTAAAACAACCAATGAACAGCAAGAAAGGTATATGTTGTCATGGTAACTGTACACATACTAACACTTCTAACAGGTCAAGCCAACGTTGTAGCCTATAGCATCTCAACTCTATTTTTATTTTGCTTAAAAATAATATATTTCAACACTGCATTTATACTGTTGTATTTATTTATGCCCAGCTAACACAGTTGATGATGATGAACATGTTCATTTTCAGTGTGTGCATCTGTACGTGTGTTTTCCATCTCAAGTTTTGACATGCATCAAAGCTTTTTTTCCAATGAAGATATCATTTCATTGTAAAAAGTTGGCATCAGTGTTGTTTTAATATATTTTTTTCCCTTAATTTTACATACATGTAGTTCACTTTTCACATTGCACAGTTTCTCACTCAGTGGGTGGTATTTTGGAATCACGTTGTTCGTTCTTCTTTCCATCGTTCCAGCCCTCCATTCTTATTTTCTTAAAATAACCTTAACTTCTAATGAATGGATTGATTTCAAATTTGGTATATGGTTATATAGATGGTGCGTACATTACAAACAATTTCGGTTGCTGTCTGTTATCAGCCTTCTGGATGAGTGGGGTATACTTAACATGACAATGTGTCCAACTTCCTGTTTACTTTTTTTTTTTTCAAAAAGCACATCTTAATAGATATATATTTTCGTTGTTAACAGAATTTTTTTTTTTTAGAATATACTCATTTTACTATTTAATGACAGAGTATTTGTCTTGCATGAAAAAGGTGCTAAAAAAGAAATTTTGAATCTGATAAAATAGTTAAAATTGTTGACAACCCATTTTAAGTACAATTATAGAGGGACATGAAACAAACATTATATAACTGGGAATGAAGGAAGCTTTAATACTTGTAAATGAAGTACATGTATAATTATAAGGCAAGTTAGTCCTATATGGAGGTATGGGCTACTTTAAATCTTGTGCCATCCTAGATTTCTGTTAATGCAATGAGTAGCAGTTGGTCACTTATTCTCATGCAATTTCTATTGTACTTTTAAACATGTCTGAAATTTTCACAAGCCCTGTGTAAATTTAATTCATCATCTTTGCTTAGCTCACATACTGTCTTGAGTCAAGAACACTTTTTTTGTACTACACTTCTTTACATGTACTAATTTTGGATTGATTCAAGTTACGGATACAACTTTGCCCTAAAAAATTAATTCTTAGAAAGCTGTAATACAGTTGATTTTTGCTTGTTTCATTTAAAACAACTAAAATCTAGAAACAGCTATTGTCTATCATATTAAAATACTGAGTGGTTGGATTCATTTAGATGTTTTATTATATTAAGTGTATTTGGGTATATCACTGTATGAAATGATTTTCTGAGTAAAAAATCTAACATATATGCATAGATCTGAAGGTAATGATTAACAACTAATGAAAACAGGACTGATCCAGATATTATACAGTGAAAATGCCACAGCCAGGGTTTTAAATTATAAAGTTGGTGACAAAAACAGGATACATCACAATTCATGTGTAAAAATCAGACATAATTTTCTTCTGCTTCATAAAGGAATTAAGAGTTTTCAAAACTATTTTTTTTACTTTTGATTTCTCTCAAATTTTTTAGTGGCTTTGCAAAATACTTTGCTTATACTTTAGCTGTCCGATTTTATGTGACTGACTGTCAAGTTTATATTGTTGATTTCTATTCTGAATCATTAATGATTAGGCTTTCCATCAAAATTTGTCTGCAGATAATAGAATTACAAATTAAACTCCTTTATTTGTGAACTGCATTGCACAAACCAGTAAAAATGCCCATAAAATGCATTTTGACTAATCCAAATGCCTGAATTATGATAGGGCTTTCAATTCTGTTGATCTTTAAACTAGTATATTGGAAAAAGAATAGAAGATAAATCTGGATCAGGCCTATCTGGGGAGGAATGTGGTGTTAACAGAAGGTTGAGTGAAGCGCACTTAATTCTTTTTTTACACACTTATGATTTATGGATGTAGAGACTGAGTCTTCTTGCACCTATTATCACATGTTTGTTGTTAATTTTTAAATTATGCAATTATTTAGTTAATTTTATCTGAAGATATATAATATTAAGCATTTGGGCATGCTTTCCGACTAGAGATGACAGGACTATTTCAGTTTTATTTCATTTAAGTGGACGTTTTTTATGCAGCAAAATGACTCAAATCAAGTGTTTATTACTGTAAAGAAGGCATGAAAACATTGCAGGAAAATAAGAAAATAATTTCTCTCACATCATGTTACTTGTGATTTTTCTTAATTGATGTTGGGTTTGTGTATTAATTTTTATTTGATGTTTTATGCATATGTTGCCATTAGGCCAAAACAAATAATATGTCTGTTTCCTGCTACCCTACCTACCCTAAACATTGTATGGCCATTATGGCTCTAGCAATGTTACAGTGAAGATTGTTTCTCCATTAACTCAATGTAAAATGTTTTTGAAAAATTAAAATAATATCCCTTCCTGCCTACCCTCTGTTTTTGCTGGTAGCTGGAAACAAGACAATTTTTTTACCTAACCATAGGTTTTGGTTTTGATATTGATGCCATCTTGACTGACGTTTTCTAAAATAATAAAACATATTAAGATATGCATTCCTATCTAACTTTGTTTCAGGATGATCCAGAACATTGCCATAAAAAGACCCCCGGTTCCAAAGAGAGCCGCACAGCCCCTTGAACTAAGGAGTTCTCATACTGACACTCGTAATTCACAAAGTGATGCTAGAATTTCTCATAGTGATTCTCGAAGTTCTCATAGTAGTGATAGTAGCGCAAGAGTATCTACCAGTGGAGACAGGCGAGTCTCCCATCGGAGTGACATGGGAGATAGGATCTCACAAAGTGAGAGTCATGTCCATAGCAGCTCTTTACCTAGAGGTGCTACTGTTACACAGAATGGGTGAGTTCATATCTTAGGGGTGCTACTATAACATGGATTAAATGTGTACATATCTTATGGGTGCTTCTAAAACACCCTTATGGGTGAGGTTATATCATGGGGTACTACTATTAGACAGAATTGGTGAGTTCATATCTAAAGGGTGCTAATATTGTAACACAAAATCCTAGGAATGCTACTGTAAGACAGAATAGATGATATTATTACCCAGAGTTGGTACAATAATTACAAATGTTTGAGTAAATTTGAAGCTTACTAATATGATACAAAATTAGTGAAATGATTACGGTAAACATATTAATTTTTGCATTGTACTAATTTTCACGGTGTACTAATTTTGCTATTTTGGTTGCCTCAAGAAAGCGAAAATAAGTACTTATGAAATTGTTTTCACATTACCAAGTCTTTTGACAGTTATAATCTTGGTTTCCACAATTTTGAATGGAAACTTCGTAAGGGTCATATCATTCAGTGCAATCAAGTATGAACTTATACTAAGTCTATTATAAAAACGTATAAGGTAAAAGCATGTGGGTTATAATTTCTAAATTCATGATCTTGTTTATATAATGATTTGTATCAGGGGCCATAGAGTACCTGGCACTTCAAAGAATAGAAATCAATACTGTGCAAACATTCTATTCACAAAAATAGCAAAATGTAAGTGTTAAACACACACTGCAGGTAATTACTGATAAAAGATTACCATTATATACACACGCTGAGAACTTTCAAGTTTATCTGTGCTGAGAACTTTCAAGTTAATCTGTGAACATGCAATTAAAGTGTCAAAAGTTTATCCCTACAATAAGCTACAGCTTGGGCAATTAAGTGAGTTCTTTTTAAATTTATGTAAGGATACACTGCTAGATTAAAATAGCCATAGGAAACTATATATGTGGACTTATGTTAGTGTTGTAATATCGGCTGTCATTATTTTATTTTGAAATATTTATGGTAAAATAACTGATCAAGAGAGGAATCAAACGCTGTCGACACTATTGAAAAAATTTATGAACCATGAAAATTAATACCCATGAACATGATGATTTGTCAGAAACTGCAAAAATTATATGTTTACAGTACCTCAAATTGAAAATCCCTTTCTGTGAAGAAATATACAAAAATACATACCAAGCACATTGTCATATTATTTAAGATGTGTATTCATCCTTATTGTTCAGTTATTATCAGTAATTATGTATTTATTTGTCTAGAATTGAAAATAATAGGAGAAGAAATCTGAGTTCATCGACTGCTCATAATGAAGTGTTCCTGACTACAGCCACTTCTACTCCATTCGGGGTAAGGTGTTATTGTATTTCTTTTCCTATGTAATGTTCTTATGCATATATATAGTTCTATCCAGTCTTGCCCTATCAATATCTGGAATCCGAAAGCAACAGAATAAATATTTTGATATGTAATGTTGCGTATGAATTTTTCTACATCTATATCAAATTGAAGTTTAATATTGAGATTTTTATCAATATTACTTATCAAGATTTAAAATTTGAATTTTGAAAAGCATGTTTAACTGAGGGAAGATTTACTATTTGATATTTACCAATTGCAAAAAATAAAAAATAAGAGAATTGAGAATAAAATCTAATTTCTATAAACTGTAGGATGATATTGGATATCAAGTCAACATGGTAAATAAAATTTTACTCACTGAATGTCGGATGTGTTCTGAAGGGTCTTACATTATGTTTGTTTTCTTTTATTTTGAAATACATGTACCTGTATATATGATTTAGTAGTATAGTAAACATCACTGAATATACTACACCTTATTTCACTGGTGGTAGGTGATCAATATATTATTCGTCTGTCCATGACCAAGCATTCTTACAGTGTTGGGATCCTGTGTCCATTTATTTCATTACGAACCAGGACTAGCCCCATTTATAAAAATTAGCAGTGACATCTGTAGGTGAAATATAAGATTAGTTATTATACAAAGAAATAACCAATCAAAAGTTTGCTTCTGTTTGATTAATAATTTCCTAAGTGATCCAAGTGGCTTATCAGGAGATTTCTTTAATGTCGTTGTTAAAAAAAAAATTGGTAGACACCAAAACCAGAGATAAATCATTTTACCGACAATTCCATTTTCACATAGTTATGTCAAAATTTCAACAACAAAAAAAATGTTGCTTATATCCAGTTTTTCTTCTTGGAGACACAACCTATGCACAATATTATTTTATGCCTTAGTATGTATTATAAATGACAGTAGGCAGGTAACAAACAAACACAAGTGAACATAGGACCCCTGACATTTGTGAGAACAGTGATCAAGTTTTGTTGGAATGATCTTACATGCTTGGTTTGATATTGTTTTTAACTGTTGTTTTTAATTGGTTGGTCATTTTTGCTTTGATATTTTTGTTGTTATAGTAACATATACTGAAATTGTTTTTTTTATTTTTTTTTTGGCAAAACTTGAGGGCTTTTTTTTACTCTGAATCATTATTTCATTGTAGAAACATCGCAGGACTAGAGTAAATGTCTTCTTTCTTTTCCTGTTATAATCTCCCATTGATTTCATTTTTAATTAGTACAAAAAACTGCACATTGATATCATTCAACTTCCAAATTCTACATTATTAAAACATGCCACTTCAAATGAATTTACATTTTTATTAATATATTTTAAAAGTAAGCAAAATTTTTAGGGATACTGCCAGTAGAAACACCTTCTGGTGAGAATTTTAAAATTAGTAATCATGACCTGTCAGGTTGTTCATCAACTTTTGATATTTAAATCATCTTTTTCTGAATGTTAATGTTTCTAAGTGGTTGAATACATTAATAAGGTAAAAAATAAGGGCTATTTAAGAAAAAAGAAGTGTGCAGTGCTTTGTACTTTCCATTTTTATCATTCATTGTTTGTTTCTTTGCTTTTATGGAACAGACCACGGATGAAGCTTTCACAAGCACTTCAGCAACCCAGCACACATCTGATTCAGGAAAAGGCTTACAGAGACCTTCCAGCCCAGCCATACAGATTTCAACTCCTGATTCTCCAAAAATTGTCCCTCCACGCCCTCCCCCTCCTGCCCGTGCTAACACTCTTCCAAGACAAAGTTCTAACAAAGAAGGGGAGATAATAATAGATTTTCCAACTAAAAAGGATGAAGATGGCACTACTATGCAAAGCAACAAACCCAAGCCTGCACCAAGAACCAAGTTATCTAATTCTCAGAAAGATTCAGAAGGGGCACCTGCTATTCCACCCAAACCCCACAATTCAACACAAGAAGAACAAAAAGATAGAAAGATATCTTCGGTAAATTCTTCTGAAAATTCTGAAATAATTGAAACTGAAATATCTGATAATAAAAAACCAGAAAACAAAACAGTAGCTAAAGATGATCTGGAAAATAAAGTTAAGATGGCCACACCCCCTACTTCACCTAAGGCTGGGAAAGGTCCTAAAACTACAAAGAAGCCGGAGAAAGGGATTCCTTCTAAAGTTAATGTTGTAAGTTTTCTCCTTTCTGTTCAGGTCCATTACTCCTGCTTGCTTTGTGCTTGTGTTGTTTAGCATATTTAAGATTCTCAAAACCAGACATGATATTTTTCTGCTTTTTTAGTAGAATTCCGTGATTTCAAATCCGGATTTATGATTCTTTGTTTTACTGTATATTTACTTCAGAATTTGCCAATTTCCACCTTATTTGTTGACCTTGTAAAATCATCCCTGCGAAACAGAAATCAAAACGAAAAAGGTTTCCATATGTTTATTATATTTATAAAAATTAAAGTTTGAATTGAAATATTTTCTTGAAAAAGAAAACTGAATATGATGGTGTGGACTAAAAGAGTAAATGAAGCATATTGTAATGTCAAAAGTAATTTTTTGGTTCAATATTTTAAAACCGCAAAGAAAATGCTACGAAGTTAGATTATATTAAATGTCTTTTCTTATTTTTGAGAATCTTAAATGTTTTGTTAGCCATTATTTATTTAGTGCATGTTTGTTCTTTATGGTTGATTTGCTTGCTGTATGCATGGGGTTAGTCATGTAAATTAGATTGCTTTTAATCTTAGAGTATAGAGAAATCATAACTGCCAGATTAAATAGATATTAACTCTTTGTGTTAACCTCATTGGATTGCATAACTTGCATTTTTTTGTTTTATTGTGCAATATTTATTTTTTCTTTGAAAGATGCAATAGTGCATTAGAATGAATGCATAGTGCAGGAAAACTCAAATATCTCAATTCTTTCAAGATAAAAAAAATCCTGATTGACATACCCAAAAGTAATATTTCTATTATTTTTTTTGCACGTTTTACTTAGTTTTGACCTTGCCATTATGTATTTGTTATAACACTGTGCCAATGGAGAATGGTTTACTGTTTTTACCTGCTTTTTTATGTCACAGAAATGAACCCCAGGGCATGTGATTACATGCAGACCAAGCAAGTTCTAATACCCCTGTTCAATGAGAGGATATATTGGAATCACCCTGTCCAAGTTTTTGTTCTTCTGTCCAAATTTTGTTGCAATCATCTTGACTCCCATTGGATGAATCAATTTTATAATTGGTCTTCGGTTTTAGATAGATGGAGCATACATGTACATTGTAAGCAATTTTGGTTGCTATTGGATTTCAACTTTCTATAAAAGTGGGGTGCCTCCAACATGTTTTTATAGTTTATGTTAAAACAGATTAAATGAAAATTACCCATGTGCACAAAAAATGGTCATTTAGAAAATTGTCATGGTTCAATTACAGAGTAAGTGGTTTCCTTTATGGGGATTTATTACAATTTAATTTTGTATTTTCATTTGAAGAGGAGGATTGGTGTAAGGAGACAGACAATTATATGATTAAATGAGGTATACGAAGTGTTTGACTGATTTTTCACTGACTTACTTGATAGCACTACCATTAACATCTGATGTAACTGAATCTACTATAATAAAATGTTATGGGTTTTTTAGTTAAGCACTAAGAATGTACTCAATGAGCCATTTTTTTGTAGTTATTTACTAAAATACAGGTGCCATTTTAATCATGTACCGGGTAAATGTTTTCCCATTTTCTTGGATGCAGATGTTTTATCTATTTTTCCCTGTTGCAAAGTAGAACAGGGACAAAAAAGATATCAATCTGTCCCAACACTTAAAGTGTCCTCACATCTTCATTATGATTAAACCATTTTGGATAAAGTGTTCTGAAGAACCCTAGACTAAGTTCAGCTTGAGTGATGTTAGGTCATTTGTAGATGATAGTGTTTTTGTTGACCAGGCTGTCCCTTTTTTTATGAGAATTCCTTCCAGATCTGCACTTGTTGTCTTGTGAACCACTTTGTACAATCAATTTCAGCAAGAGTTGTTTATGGCTTCCTGTTTTTATCAAACTAAATTAGGATCAAAATTTCAAAGCACATCTCGGTATAGAAGAACCGTTTTTCTACCTTCCCTCTACTTATATGAAAATCAAACCAAAATAAGATGATATGAAAGAATACAATTTGAAATTTATGTGACATGAATAGCAAACCAATGGTAAAACAATGATAAAATAGAGTTCTGGAACAAACACTGCCACAATTGTTTATCTTAAGGAATGGTTCTAAGTATTGAACAGGTTATACAAATTAACCTGGTTTGCTCGAAGAGATCCAGCCAATCAGAAAGCTTGTTACAGAACAAATTTGATTTTATTTCTATACTTAGCTCGTTTAGATGCTTTATTTGTTCAAATGTTTAAAACTGCTTGCATTAGTATAAAATATGTAATAAACTTTTATCTCTAATGTTAAGGAATAGATGTCTAGTTTTAGTAACTTATCTGCAGTGTTGTTTTTATTCAATGTTTTTATGTACCCATACTAAACGAATTAACATGTCTTCATGAATTCTCATATTAAAAAATGCTATGAATTCTGTGCTTGTAAAAATTCAAGCTTTAATCCTTATTAGAAGCCAGTATTTTGAATTCTCATTTTTAGTATTGAGTGGAAAAGAGTGAAATATTTCTGACCTTGTCCATTTTTCATAACAGGGCTGATCCAGAGATTATGAAAGGAAGGATTTTCAATTTTGGCAAAACTTTCTACAAATTTAAATAAGTTTTCAAAAAAGGGGTGGGGCAGTTTCCAATTCCTAGTCCCCCGCTGGTTTGGCCACTGCATAAATTATTGAGCGATTAACAGTTTGGGTTAAATTTATCGACTCATGTTATTTAAACTTATGATGCAAGTTATACGATATTTGTTTCTTCCCAATTATACCATGACTTATTTAGTTTAGTCCTGCATGTTAGGTGACTGTGTTACTAATTTTAGACTTTCTCTGCATGTTTTCTGATTCTGTTCGTGTTTTCATGGACCTGAATAGACTGTGCATGAGAAAATTTGCACGAAATAATTACTGGTTGTTAACTGCCACATGTATCTCTGCATCTTGAGAATGTTTTAATGCATATGCATGATAATTACAGATTCAAGTTCTAACTGTGGGAAGGTTAATTTTTATGAAAATTGATTAAGTTAAAAATGTGATTTTGTTTTATGCTATCTTTAGTATTGATGTAGCAAGTGTTTTCATCTGTCACTTTATCATTTTATCAATTCATTTTAATCACGATTTTCATGTTTTGTATGTGTCAGTTTCATTTCAGTTTTTCAGATCATAGTGATATAGTATTTTATTTGTAGGGATCTCTGTGATGAATACTTTATTGCATCAGCAAAGCAATGCTACAGCAAATAACATATTATACATATATGACAAATATGACAGAGAACAAACAATGTGTAGTGTAATATGAATGAATTATATCTAAATATAGTGGAAATACTAAATAAGCTTCATATAGTTTGAGCCCTTAGTTTCCAAGCCACATTTAGATACTGACTTAGTTTTTTTGTTAAACTGCATGATTTTGCTTGTAACAATGAGTATTAGGCAATGAACAATAATATTTAGGTAAAAAATGACATCTAATTGACCTAAATGTAGGACATGTCAATATGAAATGATATTCATCCTCTATGCAATTCATATAACTGCATTTACTGATTCTGTATTGTGATATCACATCCGTATTAGTGTTATTATTCAATACATAAGAGGTTGCTCACACTAAAGGCCAGCACACCACAGTTAAGTTTAGTTTCGCACTTTTGGCTATGGATGAAAAATGATATTAATGGAAATCGATGGTTGCTATAGTGATTAAAAATGAAGAATCTATTGTTGATAAAACAGTTTCTGAAAAAGGGGACTTTTCAAAGTATTTTAAAATTTAATAAGTGGATTACAAAGTGAAACAGCTCAAAATCTAACCGTCGATGCCCATATGAGGATGGGGTTTTCGAAGGAAAAAGTTTGGACAGTTTCAGGGGATGAAATAAAAATTTAAGATATTTTGCGGGAAATTTAATATTTTTAAACCTGCTTTTATGAACTTTTTTGCAAATTTTCACATATTTTTGCATGGTTTCTATGGTAACCTTATTTGCTGTGGGAAATTTTTTCTAGAAAACTTTTGCTGCATCCTGAAGGCTTTGGCTGGAGCTATTTCTAGATATATAGATTTACAGATGCTTGACAATTTTTTAAAGTGATAAATGTTATAAAGCATCAGATTACAAGACCAAAATTAGGCCGTTCTACAATACTGTGGAGTGCTGGCTAAGCAGTTTTCACTTTGAAATTTTTTTCCCTCAATTATTGTTGTTTGAAATTAACATCAATTTAGAATGTACATAATTGAGCCTAAATAAGTAGCACTGGGAATTCCATGAATTCAGATTTTGAAAGGCCTTCAAATTAGTATGAATTAGTCCGAATTCATAAAATAATGATTTTTCTAGTTATATGCTCAAAGTATCTTTAATATAAGGAATAAATACAAGAGAATTATCATCGGATCTAAAACAAATAATGCAAGTAAGAGGACTCGAAAAATAATAAAAGTACTGTATGAGACATGTATAGTATGTCTGGTAAAGGATTGTGAAAACTTCAAACTTAATTTTTTTTATTTTTTAGATTTATGGTTATTTTGAAGGTTGATAAAAATTGCAAATACTTTTGAAAACATGTATAACATGTCTGATAGGGTAGAATAAAACCTTTTCATGTTTATTTTGACCATATCAGACAAGATTCAGATGGAACAAGGAAGTACAGAATAATAGCAGTTTTGAAGTCGAGACAGAACCTATTACAGTGATCCGGATAAAGCAAGATGTGATGTTCTGTCTTGACATTCATTCAAAACTGATATTTTTTTTGTTTCTCTGCGACATCACAGTCAGTTGGGTGTAGTTTCAATAGAAATTTCCAATGTTAGTTTGAAGGCAATAGCCTGAGATAGATAATATCAGACAGAACAATGTAAGAAGGAAACTGTTGCAGATAAATAACTTATAACAAGATGTCAACACGGAAGTTTAATTTGTTTACAGGAGAAATCCAATCATCCTCACATCTCTATAGAAACGACCATATAGACACTGGTACAGTATCTTGGTGTTGTTTTAACGTGCTTTTAATGTTGTATGGCTAAGGTCATAGTAACTGTCTAGTCACAGGAGAGGATTTCTATATAAATAGAGGGCTTTTTTAATTTATAATATCCACTTTTGGTATAGTGGCATCTAAAATGTATTTATTTTATAAACAGGAAATAACTTATTCTCTAATTGTTTAATAAGAGTAATCAAGGGAACCAAGGTTAAGAAATGGTCCTACTTTGAGGAGTTTATGGTTTAACGTAGTTTACAGCTGAATAGATAAGAAATGTAGAATTTGTAGCTCATTGTAGTCAATACATATGGAGCAGATGCAACCTGTTGAAAGATGAGGTCAATATGCATACAAAATGTTCACGTCTAATTCAGCAGGTCTAAGCTGTTGAAATTGTGATTCCCCAAGAGCTTGGGATGGATCTAGAAGATACAGAAACGTTATTTTAAGTTCACCATATCCTTGCACAGATGTGTTCTTTGTTATGCTTGTTTCATGCAGAAAAGGAAATGTGATTGGTCTTAAGATGTTGTAGATGGTGCTATGTAAGTGGTAGAAGAAAACTTGCACTAGCCATACTGTTATGAAAATAAAGGCTGAAACAAATGTTCTAGCTAATGTCTAATGTACTTGAATAGGCCATCCTCAAAATTAATATTAGCCACATTCAAACTAAACTAGCATTTGGCTATGTGGCTTCCTGCTAGTGCTTAACACGGACATGCAGATAACTATGAGAAAGACTATGTTCTTCTTCAACATCCCTCAAAAAGTTTTATTTTATGAAGTAATTTTTCAATTTATTTATTAATTTTTCATTGGATAAATCACCTTGTATGTGAACCAGTACTGTGCTAACCATTCCATTCTAACTTACATTTATCAGGGCTATGATATAGTGGCATAATATATTGGTATAGTTTATTAGCATTAACCTTTTTCCAAGTTTTCCATGAATATTTCATAATACAGGACAAAAATAAGGGAATGCAGTGATAACGACTGTATACTTTCGATGATAAAAATTAATTCTTATCTATTTTTGTTAATTGATCCAGATAAGTGTAAATTTATGATTCCATTTTAAGGCTGTTTCTACTGAGTTTGGAACTATTCAGGTTAGGCTGATAGCTACCACTTGGGGGCCATCTCAAGAATGATATTTTCACTTACACACACATTACAGTTCAGCTCACTTTGCGCTGGCTATTATGTTTATCCAGTGGATAACTTGTAGATCGTACATAGCTTATTCTGTGGATAACTTGCATAGATCCTACTTGGCTTATCCAGTGGATAACTTGTATAGCTTGTACTAGGCTTATCCAGTGGATAACTTAAATAGATTGTTCATGGCCTATTCAATGAATAACTTGCACAGATCGTACTTGGCTTATCCAGTAGATTACTTGTATAGATTGCACTTGACTTATCCAGTGGATAACCATTGTCCAGGGCTAAATCTTTTGAACAACCTTGCCCTGCTTACTTTCTATTTATATTTTTATACAAAAAATTTCATGGTTAAAGGGAGATAACTATTATTCACTAGTCTATATTACACTATCATGATATGTATTCATTTTTTTTACTATCTTCAATGGTGCTTGCTGCAAAAATTATACAAGGTGTTATTTGTTATAGATAAAAGAAAGCATATATTTACATATGTATAGTTTGATGTGTTGCAAGTATTAGTTTTCATGGATAAAAAAGCACATAAAATTTGAAAAGTTGAAAAATTTTTACTTGGGTGAGATAAACTGAAATTAGGATAATTAAATGATTCTTTTGTGGATGATTTTTTAAATACTGTTTTTTATTATAAAAATGGTAGCATTATTAACAAAATAAAGTATTTCCATGACATTTCAATTTTGCAGATGAAATTCAAGCAGGGTAAGTATTTTAACAAGTCTGAATAATCTTTTTTAACCTTTTCAGAAAGGTCTCGAAGTAAAACTGAAAAAATGTCTGAATTGTTTCTTTAATTATTACAGGAATCATCATACACAAGTTCAAAGTCTTCATCACGGAATCCATCTACATCAAGTACAAAAAGTTTACCTGCCAGAACGACTGTCACGCAAGTTGTTGTTACAAGGAAATCAGAATCTTCACACAAGAACTCCGTCAACGGAGAAGAACTTTCTCCGTGGCATGTAACTTCCAATGAACCTACTAAACCTAAGATTGTAGAGAGGAAAATAACATTAACAACTGATGTCTGATACAAAATTACGTTATGATCTGATCTTTGTAAGAAATTCTATGTATTTAAGCAATGGATTGGACACAGTGAAATGTATGAAGAATTGATAGACAGTTTGAGGATTTGTTTGAAAGAGAAAGTAGATTTAGTTGTAGAGCTAGGAATGAGAGTTAAATGAAGAAAGAAAGATAGTACACTTGTCCATCTCCTTATTGTAAACTTTCAGCATTGTATTTATCAAAGTGTATTGACAGTAATTGCTTCTAGCCATTTAAATACTGCTACATTTAGATACTCCTACACTGAGTCTGGGTGTGTTGGAATAATTCGACAAGGAAGGTTTATACCAATCATTAGTGCAATAATATCCTTTATGGTTGTAACTTCCATTTTATCACAGGTCGAAAATACCCATGTTAAGTACAGTAAAACCTGTGTATATTAAACCCTGGGTAAACTGATGACCTGTCTAAACCTGATTTTTTGAACCCGTAGAAACTCCTCCTTTAACCGATAAGTTCCATCAGTTCCACGGAGGTTTGGTGTAAACAGGTACTGTAGTTGTGTCGTTACATTCCTTTGAATTTTAGATAATTTTACTTTTAGACCCAATTTGAACTTATCATGTTTCAGCGTTGTGATTTTACTATTGCATATCATTCCTTGGTATAAGTCTATTGTGGTATTTAACAGTCTTGAATGTGCATTAAACAGTATTCTTTGATTTGAACAATACCATAATCACAAAGAAATGACACTTAAGCTTAAGTCTATAATTTTTTTTAACAGTTACAGATAATAAATACAAGATAAAATTAATTATTAATGAATCAACTATTTTTTTCTGAATTCGTCAACAGTCATTTTTAATTGTGTCAAAAGTGATCCAGTCCTATTGTTGGCAATATTGAATACTGTTTCTGTACACTTAAAGAGCAGTGTTGAAATCATGTGATGACTTTTGTACTAGAAAGGCAGTTCCGTTTTAAAACATATTTTGTTGAAAAAAGTGTATTTTTAGATTGTTCTGAAAAACTTCACATTGTTAGTCACTTGAATTAGTGTAACTTTTGTTATTAGATCTTAAATGTCTCCTATAAAGAAAATAGCAGAAGTAAAATTTTACTGAAGGTAATCACTTGGCTTTACTAATATCAGAGATAAAGACACTTTGATTGACATTAGATATAAGTATTGTAAATGAAGAGAATATTTTCCCAGTTATAAATGCTATATTTGTCACTTTTACAAAAACTGCTGCTGATTTTTTAAATATTGAGAAAAAATCTGGATTAAAATTCAGTGGTTAATCTCACGATAAAATTATTCTTGCATGATGACGTCCCAATGGAAAATAGTGTTTTGAAGAGATAACTAATTATATTACACTTGCACCTTCTTTGTGGAACAGACAACAGATATATAAAAGATGTTAAATAGCCCAAGTTTTTATTATTTGCAATAATCAGCCATTTGCATTTTGCGGTAACGATTTCCGATTTTATATTATTTTTTTTTATTAATGTGGTTTATCAAAGGCAAAGTACAATGATTATTTTTTTATAAATATGTGAAGTTTATAAATTTTCTGATCTAAGTAATTTGTTCAATGGTTGTGAGTTTCAATATGTGCAATGGTGTTTTTCATATCCAGTATTTAGACTTTGTTATAACTTTGGATGCATGTTTTTATATTTATATTTAGGGAATCAAAGGTAGAATTGCAGGGGTAAATAAGGCTTAATGTATCAATTTCATTTTCATCATTAACCAAGACATTGTGAAAGAATTAAAACTTTTAGATTTTTTATGCTCAATCATTAATATTTCTTCATAACTTATTCATTTGCTGTCCAAAAAATGTATGACTTTAACAAATCAAGTGAAGTTTCACATTGACATAAAAAATTGATGATTGATAATTCTTCCACAATATTATTTATATATATACATAGTTTGGTGATTTTTGTTAAGTTTATACTTGTACCTTAATGTAGCTTTGGATATAAAACATAAATGTCATTGTAAATATCACCTCTCAGTATTCTATTCATGAACAAAGAAATATTACTTGTACAGTGAAACCTGTTAGTTGTAGTATTTTGAAAATTTTATACCCCTGTTTAGAAGGAGAGGGGTATACATTTTTATCCTTGTCTTTGTTTTTGGTTTTTTTTTGCAAGTTGAAATTTATTTGTCACACTTTTCTCAGCAACTACTCATCACAGCAGTTTGAATTTCTAAGATGTTCTTCCTGTAGGTATGCCATATGGTGGGATCTATTTTCTGATAAATTCAACAATTACCTCCTGTTTACCAAGGAGTTTGTTTACTTTCTTATGTCATGATTGAAAGCTGGGGTATCACTAGTGAGCCATTGCTTATAGATTTCTTGTTTTTGTTGCCATTTACTGTACATGTATATACAAAGTGCACACTCTCATTATGAGCCTCTAACAAAACGCAGTCTAATTCCCCTCCGTTTTTTCCCACAGATAGATATAACAGATTTCTAGTTCATGGTTTGGGTAAAGCTGGTTTCACTGTACCATGTAATTCATTGTAAATAAGTTACTACAAAGTCATTTATTGTATCTACAAGTACTACATGTGTGTAATTATGGTTGTCAGTCATTTTCAAGGCTTGAGAATTCTGTAAAGATAAGTTGGATGTATGAATTGGTTTCATGTCACAGCAATATGAATTTTTATCAAGAAAAAAGTCAGTAGATTTAGTATTTTGATGTTAAATTGATGCACATTTTTTGGGTTTTGATACACTGTAAGCTATTGTTTTTTGTTGTGATAAAAGTTATTGCTTTTTTTGTGAGGCATTACTTCTTTGAATTTTATAAATGTGCTTTAGTATTTTATCAAAACCGTGTATTTTGATTATGATTTTAATATCTTTTGAGATATTTTTAAAGCAGTTTGAATACTTTAGAAATGAAAGAAACTAGGATGTAGAGAAATTATTTGCATCCTGTTTTGTCTTTCAATTGTGAAAATTGAAGATTATTTACTGATGTATATTATTCTCAATCTAATGTATAATAGGACTAGCCTTTTGATCAAATTTATTTATGGAGGTTGACCTAGGGTAAGGGACACAACTCTTACAAATCACTGGAACATTTGTATTCACCATTTTACATTAATCTCATGTCAGCATCAAAGTAACTTGGACAGATTTCATTCTGATTCATAGGAAAGCTTGGAAAGCTTTGGTGAAATTGAATAGGATACAAACATATCACTGACTTCAAGAGTGTATAAGAAATCTTTTAATCAGTAGAAATTATTTTATCTGCTTTACCAATGGTGAAAGCAGGTCTTTTGCTTTCAGTACATCATTACTTTAAACCCAGGTTCTTTTAAGAAGGTGGAAACTAGTCATTAGCTACGCATCAAAATAATAGGTTCAATTCTAGTCTTTTAGGTTATTCAAGAAAATTAATCAGAAAGCCTTTAATTTTGAACACAAATACAAGTCTGACTAATGAATTAAACAGACAATAATTACTGAGATTTTTAGAATTGTGAATGTGTTTAGTTCTTTGACACAGAATTCCAGTGTTATATAATGTTGCTTTATATGGCACAAATTTAGTTATTCATTGCCTTGTAACTAATATTAATGTTGCTTTGAGTTGACAATGTGTGTTTTATTTTACCTGTAGATAATGTATTGATTCAGCTGTACAGCTGAGTCATTTAAACTAGAAAATTGGTATTGCTCCATATGCATTTTAAAAAGTTCAAATGTTATATTGACATATGTGTTAAAATAAGGGGTTGCATTGTGTTTTGAGTAGAAGCATCAATTTTCACAGGAGAGCGGTTTTACTATAATAAAATCACCCTGCCTCCCTTTATTTTTATACATGGTATGGTCCAACATTTTCACCTCTCGAGTTGTCACAGGATCAGTCTACATGTACATGAATTTGATAAAAGGCAGAAATGATACACTAGCTACAGGTAGGCCAAAACACCAATGGTCAACTCACAGTGATTTTGGTAGAACAATAATTGCTATGATTGAAATTGATAATGGATTTTTTAATGATGTGTGGTTTTAAAGTCAAAACAATGATAAAATGAGCAACCTCTTGAGTCATTTTCAGATTTCGAATATATTTTGACATAAGAAGTTGTTTAACAATAATGTACATGTATACTTTGGATAAAAAATTAAGTGGAAGGATGATAAAGAAGCAACATATAGAAGGTAACACAATAAGTAACAAAGAATGAAATTATTTTGTCAGTTTGCATGAATGGTAATTTTTTTTAAAGAAACAAAGAGAAAAGTTGGTTGGCAAATTTTGAATCAATTGTTGTTTAGAATACCTTTTGAGATGCCCAATTCAGCTTTTTATCACAATTTTTTTCTGAAAATAAAATGTATATTCAATGTATTTCATGTAACTAATATTTTATTTCATATGTTGAACTTTATTATCCTGTGCATGTAATATTATACAAAAGTAGAAGATAAATTTTAAGTAAACTATAGCAATATTGATATTTTTCTAATTTGTATCCTTGCGTTTTTCTGTAAAATCTGTTAAATTTTAAGATTTGTTTTTACAGATGCTATTTTTAGGTTGTTTATTTAAATTTTACTTGAAATTCTGATTTTAATGTTATTTGTAGTGAGATACCCTTCTAAATATATGTGCCTTCTTTAGTGTTATATTTTGAATTTATGGAAACATTTTATTCGTATTGGTTGTGAAGAAGGTGGTTGTATTTCTAGGTTGTGTGGAAAATATACTTCTTTCACATTCAAATTCATAGTTTTTGTCGTGAACAATTTATTATCATGAAATTTCATTCTAATGTACATCAGATAAATTCAAAGCATATAATACTTGATGTAAAACAGGTACTGTCAAATGATGTTCATCTGTGTCTTAAAAAGTAAAAAAAAAATAATGAAATTTGTTGGCTAAAGTTTATAATGTGCATTTGCTACACCTTTTTCAAGTCGTGTACACTTTTTTACCTGATATGGCTGCCAACTTCTTATATTTGATTTTCCTGACAAATTTCAGTGGTGTATATGGAATAAGCAAAACCATTCTTACAATCATCATTCAATACTGGACATAAAACCCTATACTATGTTAATCATATTATACACATTACAACAACATAGTTAACAGGTTTTCCCTTTCTTCCATATGCACAATAGTATGTATGTTCTGTTTTAGATTAATAAGTCCAATATTAACATTAACGTCAACCACAGCCAGTCGAGTCATTTTTCATACTCTTAACAGCATAGTTTAAGGAGGTATTAGACTTAGGGTAAGGGACATAACTCATGAAATCAGTTATATGTTTGTATTATATTCAATTTCACCAAAGCCTCTTAAGCTTTCGTTTGACACAGAATAAAATGAATCCAAGTTAATTAGATGCTTACATAAGATTGATATAAAATGCTGAATACAAACGTTCCAATGATTTTTAATAGTTATGTCCCTTACCCTAGGTACACCTCCTTAATAAGATGTATGAGCTATACTGAAATTATAAGTAATAGGACTTCATATGTTAAAAAATTAGGACTTGAGAATTTCATATCTTGACCAAAATTGGGGGGGATCCTATTACCTAATACGACTATGATCATTAAATAGATAGAATTTACCTGTGTCCTACACTAGCTATAGAATGTGATGGATATCCTTCCTTGCCTTATGTTGTATAATTACGCTTGTTATGTTTGTGCTATGATTTCTTATCATGCAAATAAATCATAAAGTATGTTGTTTTGTTCATAATAAGTAGGTCTCCTTCCTTTATGGTGGGGAGATATATCATTAACGCCCTGTCTGTTTGTCTGTCACACTTCCTCAAAACTACTACAACAGCAGATTTACTGAAACTTTGTTGTAGGTAGTTATGACATGATAATTATGTACATGGACTTACTTGTGTGATTATGGTGTTCATCTCACCCACTGAATTATGAGGGATTTATACTTCTTCGAACTATAGAAACGGGAGAGGGGGACATACATTTTTGTTGGCAAAAACAAAATTTTTATTCTGTTGTCAGAAAGGCTAAGCAAAAAGGAACACATAAATAATTGACAGTTGCCATGGCTTTGCCTTGGTCAACATTTGTTTGCTACCATTTGAAATGTTTAACTATAAACTGCAAATAAATGCATCCAAGTGTGATCACTGTACAATATTCGATTACTACTAAATTACCAAGCTCGCTTTAAATACTTGCCTGGAAACCCATTTTTTTACTTTTAAGTGGACCAGTTTAAAAGAAAGATTCTTAACTCACCGTTTCTCAACCTGCGTTAAACAAGTGATTTACATATGTTAAACATGCGTGAAACTTTTTTTGTGAAAGACGATCCCTTTAAAACCACAGGTGTCATGTTTGAAATTAAAGAGTTTTTGACAATGCCGTCAAGAAAAGATCTAGTCTGTGTTTGGCCCAGATGGCTCAACAGATGACTGCGGTAATTGAAAGTTACAATTGAAACCATATTTGGAAACACCTTTTGGCATACATCTTTGCATATGCTTAACAATGGTTTGTACACCAAGAATGATGCTAGGAAAGACTTCTTGAAACGATTTAATTCTCTAGTGCAGGTATAATAATTCTACTTAAAACGTTTAACTATGAAAGATCTGTAAAATTGAGCCAAACTGCGATGTTTACACATCAGGCCAGTCTGAAATTGGTATATTATCGTCCTCATTTGGAGAACCGGGGGGATCCAAAACAGTTACGTGTACAAAAAAAAAACCAAAAAAAAAAAACCGGTAAAAATCAAATTCGGACGGAAACTTCAAAACAATCTACACTGATTCTCAGGCAAAAAAAAAACAACACCACAAATATCAAAGTGATAACACAAAATGACAAACCGTACAATAAGCAAAAAAAAAAAAAAACTAACTAAAACAAAAGTTTTTTTTAAAACTATATATAAGGTATAGCGTTATGATCTACTACTTATGCAGCGCCGAATTATCTTGAAAATTAAGTAGGTCCGGGGGATTCGAGATCCACGTTTACTCTATCCAAAGCCGTTACAAAAATCAATTAATTTAATAAAAAAGAAAATTAAAAGGTATAATTCAAAATCCAACCGCACTCTGTAAAAGTTTCGGTCTTTGATACTACTAATGTTAATCAAATCTGCATGTTAATAGTTGTTTACACTTTCAATCTATTTTCCCCTCATTGTACATATAAATTCATTAATTGGTTCCTCTTATATATAGGAAAAATGCTACGTTCGGAACTGAAAAAAGATTATATCGTCATTTCCCCATATCTGACTTCTTTCTGATCAACATAATGCCGTCTCGAACTGGTAAAAGAACCTGGGAGAAAAATGAAACTGTTGTATCTGTTATTAGAACAAAGCCATAGCAGCAGGGAATTGTTTTATTATGTCTAAAAGAGAAAAAAAACCATTCACACAAGGTTTAATTCGAAATTGTTTTAAATTCTGATTTAACTCAAAAGCATTTAATACGCCTGTCTTAAGATATGACATTCATGGTAGTGAGGTAACGTTTTATTTCACGAGTCATTTGAATTAATGATAAGTTTTCAAATTATGGTTAGATCAGTTTGATTTGATTGTGTTACCATTTATAAGACAGGTTGCACAGAACACTCGTGTTCTTTGTGTGTGTGTGTGTGTGTGTGTTTTTTTTGGTTTTTTTTTATAGATGTCGTATTCAGATTTACCGAACGCATTTTTACTTTGTTAAAAAATAAAATGCTCACTTACATAAAAGATATCATCGCGTTGCTTTACTTCTTCATTAAATTTTCTTGTGTGATCTCCATATGTTTTCCTTGGTTGTTCAGCGTATGCTGTCCCGTAAAACATAGCATTGTCAACTACTATCGTCCCAGATTTTGCAAGTAAAGAATCTAGGGAAATCTATAATATAAACATTTCTATTATAAATTTTTATTATATTTGTTTGTTTCATTGTTTATTTCATTTTATTTGTATAATGATATTCTTTTTTTTTTCGTATTTTTTTTCGTAAAGTTGATTACACACTTCGTATTGGTTGCTCATTCCTTTTTTGGTTGCTTGTTCCTAAAACTCCTTATGTTTGTGACTTGTTCCTATATATCCGTAAGCTTTACTTATTCATTATTTATTCTGTATCCTTTTATAACCTACTTATTTGTTACTTGTCCTGTGAATAGATGTAACCATGTGTGACACCACTATTTTCTTTATGAATAGATGTAACCATGTGCGACACCACTATTTTCTTTATGAATAGATGTAAACATGTGCGACACCCCTACGTGTTCTGTGAATAGATGTAAACATGTGCGACACCCCTACGTGTTCTGTGAATAGATGCAAACATGTGCGACACCACTATTTTCTTTATGAATAGATGAAAATAAGTGCGACACCACTATTTGTTAAATTTTCACTTTAACTATAAGCGTAAAACAAGAAGACCGTGATTGGTTTTTACCGTAAGATAGTCTGTATAACGCTTCTTATCGGCATCAATGAATATTAAATCAAAAGTTCGTTTCTCCTTTGCAAATTTCAGTAACGTTTCATTTGCCCGACCTGAAAAGGAATTTTTAAAACATCAGTCATTTATTTCGAAATTTCAGGCTATATCAGTTTGATAATAGACGAACAAAATGAATTATGGAATATTTCGCTATATGAATGTTCGGTATTCTCTAAGATTTTATTTTGTATTATTAATATTGAACAATTCATTTAATTTCGTCTTATGTTTCATCCAGTCGTGATGATATTATCACATAATAACGTTTTAGTTTTCTCTTCTTTTCTTTTTTTTTCATAAGGAACTGTAATTTGATGTTACATACCCAAACAAAAATTTATCTTTGAACCGTGAGGTGATTTTGCAGTCAGGTTTTGTGCAAGACCATTTACATATGGATCAAAATCACATGTAATCACTTCACCATCGACAGGAAGCACCTCTGCCATCATTAATGCGCTACACCCGGTGAAGGTACCAACTTCCAGAATAGACCTTGCTCCTGATACGCTAACAAGGAACTGAAGGAAACTCCCTATAATGGATATACCAGAGTAAACGGCCTTGATAAAAAAAATCATTGCATTGGATATCCTGAGTAAAACTAATGCCGTTAAACAAATGATGTGTTTATTTCTGTTTAATAAACCTTTTGATTTGCGTTTGTGTATCCGTCGGATCACCTATTCATTGCAACTAACTTTTATAAATAATATAGATGGCGGCATTGTAATATTTCATTAATGAGATGACTTTTTCTCATTTTCACGTAAAACGTCACAATACTTTGCTGTATTAATTTAAATGGTATATGACGTCATATATCATTCTAAAATTCCGATAATCGTTTGTTAAACGTTAAAACAAATTGATTAAAATTTATATGACAAAGATAATTGATTTGGAAAAAGAATGTATGCAAATACTACCAGGAACAATAGAAGATAATTGTACTGCTGAATTCTAGTTCTCTTGATTTGTTTACCTGTGACACCTCCAGACAGCATGGAAGGTCTCATATTAAATTTTGTTTTGCCTTCATCAAACAGTTTGCTCCAGGGGTGGTTCATAGTGAACTTGGTTAGCTCCTCTACTTCCCGAGAACTGTGTGTCGTGTGATTTAGACAGAATGTGTCTCTGGTCTGTAAAGTTTGATTTTTAATGATGATGATGATGATGGCGAAAATGATAAAAGTGATGATGATGACCATGCTGAAAATAATGACTGTGGTAGAGATGGCATCGACGACAGTGATAGTGGTGTGTCTAGTAGCACTGACAAAAATACCCTTCTTTATTATTGTTTTGATTTGTCATTATTTTGAAAAATATGGAAGAAAGAGTAACCAAGGGAACCTAGATTCTAGCGGAAATCAAAAGTATGTAATCCAGGGACAAAGATCAGACATGGAAGCGTAATCAAGGGAACCAAGGTTATAGCGGTAATCAAAAGAATGTAATCCAGGGACAAAAACCAGACATGGAAAACAGACATGCACAACAAAGAACATAAAGTAACTAAAATCATACATACAAAGTAATAAAAGTAAATGAGCAACTCGGACTCCACTAAAAACTGGGAGCATGGACAAGGTGCACCGGTAGGTTAAGCGTCCTCTGCTTTTCTAGAAACACCCGCCAAGTTGCTCATAAAATGTCAAGTCCGGGGTAGACAAAAAAAGGAAAACTATGACCCGTTGAATAAATCAGTTTTCACGGTGCAGATGGATACAACATAACGATCCACGAGTTCATGATGACGACCATAAAACTTCTGTAGTGATGACTTGCAGCAACATAACCCTGTTCCAAAAGCCTATTTGTTAGAGTTCTAGCCCGATACAAAAAGTCTGCGTAGTTCCGGCAAGCTCTGGCATAACGTATGAGTTGTGATATGAACACTCCATACGCAGGTGCCCAAGGGATGTTGCCACAGATGAAAGGAAAGTTGACAATTTTGAATGAAAAGTCATCACGTTTGTCGTAAAGTTTGGTCAATAGTTTTCCTTTACCATCGATTTCTAAGTGTAGGTCAAGATATGAGGCTGACTTCACAGTGTCTGTAGTATCCTTTATCTCAAGTTCTTTTGGGTAGATGCGATGTATCAAATCCCCGAAATTAGGATTGGAAACCGCATTATATTCATTTTTCATACATTTTTAAGTCTTAGAAGCCAAATGTGTTGATTTCAGTGTATATAAACTACAACATATGTTTGTGCACACCTACGGTGCTCATACAACCCTTTACTAAATTGTAAAGATATCAATATTTTTGTTCACGTGTATACTTATAAATGACCCCCAACGAGTCTGTATCTTCATTTACTAACAAAAAATTAGACATACATGTACTTTTAATTTCATATATACTTCTGAGATATCCAGATTGCAGAGACATCAAACCTATATTTGCGAACGGCAAATCAAAATTGATACCATCAAATCCTCTAATACATTGCAGTTATCGCAATACTAATACAGATCCTGAAAAGATCTATGGCATTGCATGGCATAAACAATTCTATGAAAATAGCTTCTCTGAATGCGTTAACATTAAAACGGTCAATTTGATACCCTGACATTGAAAGTCAACGCACCACCTTAATGGTTCATATCTTGTCAAATACCTTCATCAGTTCTTCAATTTGTTCTAGTTTGGTTTTTATGTCAGATAACTCCATCTCTTCCACATTATGCCTTAGATTCAATATTTCAACGAAGGCGGGGTCATATGCCGACATTTTACTGAAAAGTAGACTTTAGAAATAAAAGGCATATAAAAGATAAAAATAATCGCATTACAATTTTGGAGCCCTTTTTACTAGAACAATAGAATAGTTAATTCTATAATTAAAATATACCTTTAATATGTACAGAAATAACAGAATCCAATGTTTAAGAATGAAAGCAACTATACAGTGCCACGAAATGAATAAAAATGCTGAAAGAAGTGAAAAAACAAATATCTCTAAAATAATTACGTACATGTACCGCTATCGAATGTGAACCAAAATAAAAATTAAAAAAACTTCCTGTGTTAAGCGTTGATAATGAGGCGTTCACTAAAACGCGGAAGTGTATCAATACTTACAACAATCATCTCTTTTCACGAGAAAATGTCCTTGCATTAAATCGATTGATTCAATAGGGCGTCCAGGAAATTAAGCTTCTCATTGTACAAGTGAGTTAATTGACGTAAACTTTCCACTTTAGTGTGACTATGGTTCATTTAAATATTTAGAGCTGAGCTAAGTGAGATTTACCAAAACATTTGAACGGAAAATAGGGTCAAGCAGACAGACTGTCTTTCCCTGGCTACAAATTTTGTAAAATATTGAGAACCAATCAGGTCTTAAACAGCTGTATTTAAAGATATTAGTTATAATCACTATAACAATCTACAGAAAGCAAATGAGGTTGCGAACACTTAAACGTTAATTCAAAATGATTCTACATAGTTTACACTAAGTACAGGGTGTAATAGAAAACAAAGAACGGATATGGTGAAAGGTAAAATTCACAGCGTAAAGCATAAATACAAAATAGTAAATTCCTTTTGTGATCAACAAAAGGAAGGGCTCATATCTTGACATACGCTTTGAGATCGATGGTAAAAGAAATCTATTGACCAAGCTATACAACAAATGCGATGATTTGTCATTCCCTATTGTCAACTTTCCTTTTATCTGTGGCAATATCCTTTCAACACCTGCGTATGGAGTTTTCATGCACAGCTCATACGTTATGCAAGAGCCTGAGGTAACTACGCAGATTTCTTACAATTAGGCTTCTGGAATATGGTTATATTGCTACAATATTGAAGTCATCACTACAGAAATTTTATAGTCATCATCATGAACTCGTGGATTGTTAGGTTGTATCCATCTGCACCAGGATAACTGAATTGTTCAACGTGTCAAAGTTTTTCTATCCTCTTTCGTCTACTCTGGACCCTGGACTTAACTTTTTATGAGCAACTCGGCGGGTGTTTCTAGAAAAGCTTTGTAACTTTGAATGTAGTATTTTTGTTATTTTACGTTCTTTGTTGTGTGTCTGATTTCCCTGTCTAGTATTGTCCCTAGATTACATTCTTTGATTTCCGTTAAAATCTTGGCTATACTCAGAAAGTGAAAAATAACACCAACCAAAACCAAAATTTCATTTAGAGCAGTTTTTTTTCAAAACGTTCTTATATTTACTAATAGCAGAAATCTCTTAACTATCACATACACCTGTATTCAATCTGGTAAAAAAAGTCCTAAACACAAACTCGACCGTTAGTCATAATATCACTATGTATACCGTATAATGACTGCGATAATATACGAAACATTGACAAATCAATTGTTAGCCCATGGAAGTTTTTACTCGAACCATTTGTATAAATTGTATACGTTCATAGGCAAGTTGATTAATATTTGAAGCTGAGTTTTCTAGATAAAACATGATCCCATGGTATTTGAATTTTAATCATTTTTATATCGGTTGTGGTCTCTGCCATGCCATTGTATAATGTATTTGCAATGGTGAAATTAAAGCTGCAGTAAAATACTAGTATATATTTGCATTTCAATTTGTTTAATTGGAGATACTAAGTAAAAAATAATCATTATAATCACGAAAATCTTCACTATCATTACTAATTAAATACTATACCGGGTAGTTTCATGAAAAACAGTACTAAAAATTAAATCTGTAGCTTCATTTTTATTATAATTTACTGCATACAGTGAGTGTAGGTTTCATTCGTAAATATGAAACATTGAATGGAATACCTTTATATTACACGAGGGACTAAGCACATGAGCAGCAGTTTAGTATTCCCTTCGTGGCACAAATTTTGTTAACAATATGAATAGGATAGAACGCTGACTCGTTAATTCAGGTATAACTGTTGGCTTAATATGAGATCCGCGAAAATCCTGATTTATGTTCAGAAAAATCCTTTTGAACGTTTTTCGTCCACCGAATAAGAGGATCATGTTGTTTCGTGTAATATGATATTTGCACAATATTAAATTATTGATGAAGCTCGTGAAATAAAATTAATTAATATCTGTTTAAAACCTTATTGTTAACTTTGAACCTATCAAATTACAAAATGAACGATCAAATAATGAAAATTTAAAAGATATTTAAATCAGCAGTGTAAGAACAAAAGAAATAATTCTCATTCAAATAAATATTTTAACTCTCTAGTAACGAACTTTCCACGTTGTATTTTGGTGTGGATTATCGAAAAGCAGATTAATCTTGGAAATCTTTTAATCCTAATTTGTGTATTGCACAAATGTAATTGTTTTTAGTTTTCCCCCTGACCGTGGTTGTTGTTTGTAGCGCCGTTTTGTATGTATGGACTTAACGGAAGGACAAACATGTGTATAATACAACGATTCTAACATCATTTCAAAATGTCAGCAGCAGAGGTATCAAGACAGGTAAGTAGTAATATTTACATTATGCCAATTATTTTTTTCTTCAAAATATTGTAGTCAATTAAAGATCACAAACTCAAATTTTGTAAGAAATGAAAAAAACTTACATTGAAAGCAAAAGAAACTTAAGAAAACTGGGAAATAAGTCTTCGATCTGGTCTTAATTTAGACTGATTAGTTAAGAAACTTTGAACGTGTATTCTGAGTCATCTCCTTTCGATACAGAAAAAACCCTGTTCTTTGACTTTATAATGAGTTAAATATTACATTGGAAACATATAACAAACAAACAAACAAAAACTTATCACACTTATCAAACTAATGGGATAAAATTAACTTTGTGCCATCCACATCAAAGGATGTGAATGGATGCTACATGGGCATTCTTTAAAACATAAATCTGAAAAAAAAATGTTAAAATTAAATTGTTTAAACCATTGAAGTAAAGTAAGTATAAACTGTTTTAAAATGTGAATTAATATACTTAACCAAAACATCTTACACTCCGTATGCCTTGGTTTCTCGATTAGAACGTGTAACTAAATAAACGTTTCCAACTTGTTTTGCCAGTTCTTGTGCAGTTAAACGTATGATCTGAGCAATACAACGATTTGTTTTCTCACTTAAAAAGACTGGGATTGTATATAACTAAATTTACCACATAATAGTATTGTAAAGTTTGTCTTTTTTGCATCATGCTGTCATTTAAGAACTCATAATGAAACATATTTAAAAATCATATTCAACTACAAGTTTTAATGAGTTTTCGTCAATCCCAAACATACGAAAAAGCCTTTTAGTCTTGTTAGTTATGATTGTACTGTACAGAAGAAATATAAGGTGTGTATGTAGTTTATGATATTTTGACGTGTTTTATAATGTTTCAAAATTTGATTTCGTGCATGCATATCGATCTTCGAGAGAACATCTTGGCAGATCTTAAAACTATGTTAAGATAACTTGTCAATATCGGAAAAAAATGCTCTTCACATGGGTTGTAAGTTTCAAATACTTTGGTCATCGCTTTCAAGAGTAACCGTGCTATTTCGTGTACACCAATGAATTGGTTAAAAAAAAACAAATTGGCAAATAATTTCTATATATATACTAATGGCTAATGACAAAGGTATTACTTACAAGTTCGTTATTGATTGTTTAGGCAAGTATAAGCTTTTAAGATCGGTTCTTATTCGCTAAAGCAATTACCAGCAAATATGCATATCTGAAATATGGCACATGGTAATTTTCGATATAACTTCATGCTATAATGTTTGAAATCATCTGTTGCCAAAATAAGAACAGTTACAATATGAATTCTCTGTCTCTTTGCTTCAAACTTCACTTTTGATCTATCTGAATATCATAGAGATATGCTGATGTTACGGTTAGCCTGTGTGGTCACGAGGTCAGCGTAACTTTTAATTTATTGCATAACTACTATTGGTTATCAAACGTATAGAGGTTTGTAGGCTAATTATTGATCAAACATTTTTATGTAATTTTTCTTTTCAATGTTTGCCAAGTTTAAACAGGAAATCTGATTAAAGTTTCACAAATAACGGCGTAGGCTTGTTAATCTTTTAATCTAGTATTCTAAATAAATACATTGTATGTGATCTAGTATAAATCCAAAGTTTAAATCAATTAGGCCAAAATGGATTTCTGTAATACTAAAATAAATTTGCCTTATACGAAAGAGTAATCAAGGGAACCAAGGTTATAGCGGTAATCATAAGAATGTAATCCATGGACAAAGACCAGACACGGAACAGACATATACAACAAAGAACATAAAGTAACTAAAATCATACACAAACTAACAAAAGCAAATGAGCAACTCGGACTCCACAAAAAACTGGGAGCATATATCCATTTAGTAACAACAAATGTTTGTTAATCATAAAAAATATGATTAATAACAATGTTTATTATTAAAAACATATATATATATATATATATATATTAATATTAAGACATATTGAAGGGTTAAGTAGAGAGCGATTCTTCAATATCAATGTGAGAAAAAAAGACATTTAATACACTGCAATAAATGATCTTAAATACTAGGTCATAAGAGTATGTGGTAAATGTAAACTGGCTTAAAACACTTTGTTTTCCAAGAGAAAATTTCATATATCGAAATATAATTCCCAATGGAAGAATTCTTATCGCATTAAAAACTGTTAAAAATATAAGGCAATTTCAATCGGTTGACGTACATATTTGAACTAAACCCAAACCCTTAAAACTTGTTATCCCACATATTAAGTGGGATAACATAACATAACATATAAGTAGAGATATAATTGTTTAGTTTAAGATATATAACAGAATCTGATGATAAATTAATTTAAGACAGCCCCTCATCTATGAAAAAAACGTCTATATACGTTCACTTGAGAAGTATTTGGTACAACCAATTAACTAGTGAGAACAAAAGAGAACCAACGTTCGTTGTTTGTCGTAAATCTGTTCAGGTGCATTGAGTTGTCTATGGTATGTCAATATAATATAAAGACAATAATAGTAAATAAATGAAGGTTTAAATAGTCAACAAATTCTTAAATCACCCTTGAAGTGTGAACTACATATCATTTAATTCATTTAAAAGATAATATTATATCTCCATTATAGATCTTGTCAACTCCGTGTTATATTTCGTAACATTTTTTAGACAGTTAGCAAGTGCAGACTGGTCAATATGTTCATATGATTATCGAGTGCAGCCATGCAGGTCTATTTGTCATTCGAGAAAGTCGGAACTGAACTGAACTGAACAATGTTTTTGAAAGAATAAGCCTCTATACCTACGTTTAAAATAAAAAAAAAATAAATTAAAAATTTAATGCAATAACACCTAGGTAGAGACCCTCGATAAGTTATTCAAGTTAAGCAGTTTAATTAGAAAATTTTCAAGAAAAAAAATTACTTAAAAAGTAATCAAGGAAACCAGGATCCGAGCGGAAATTAAAAGAATGCAGTCCAGGGACAACGACCAGACATGGAAAACAGACATACGCAACAAAGAACGTAAAGTAACTAAAATAATACATACAAAGTAACAAAGTAAAGACATTAGATTCTCCCATGTTAATAATACATGTTATTCTTTATTGTCTAAAAGTTAACTTCAGTGTACGGTATCGTATTGCATACTAACGATTTTTAATTAATGCTTACGCAGTTGGTGTTGCTTTAATTATTTGGCTTTTACTTTGCTTTTAGGTAATGTGAAGAAATGTCAAACACTTAAACATATGAGCAAGAAATTACAATGATTCGTTGTTAATTTTCCAAAAGAAAGAAGCTATTAACTGTGATTTATTTAAATAATGTTTCCATGACGGGAATTCAAATTATGTGTCATGATCTTCATTTTGTAACTCATCAAGAACTTGTGCATTGTCATAAAAAAGTGATCATCGACTGAAACCACTTGTAGCACGTGTGACATTACGATGACACACGACGTTTTGTTGTTGTTTATTTTGGTACAAAAATCGGCTATTATCGACTATTATCGGGATAACATTTAAGTCAATTAGCCAGTATATTTACTATAAACATGATCGTGCACGTGCGTGAATATGTGTTGAGTGAAACATTTATTCTTATTTGAATTTATATAAAAGTTTTTGTTTACATCCATATGTAAAGAATCGAGTAAAAAAGAGCACAAGACTTTCTGTAACTCCAAACTCGTTTCATATGACTATAACTAGGGTCAATATATAAAATCTGCGTTAGTTATTATAATCATATAATTACAGATTTGCTTACGAATTTAAAAAATGTACGTATACACTGATTTCGATCCTGTTGATACATATTTGTAGTTATGATATAGCAAAGACTTGATGGATCATTCATACACTAATATGAATACTTTGAAATACATTTATTTTGCTATAAAATTAACCGTTTGATGTCAATTCAGAAGAAAAAACACTTACAAATTGTACATACCTAACAACATTTTAAAGTGCTTATAATCAGTTATGAGGAACTTATTTTTTAAAGATAGAGTAGAATAAATATTTAAGGCAATAGATGTAAACTTGTATGTGGGCTGTGCAGATAAGGAAATAAGCCCACTAAAGCATCAAGTAGTCACGAACCTAAATGCGAAAATGATTTATTCATTCTGTGGAATTCGGGTTGCTCATTTGCTTTTGTTTCTTTGTACGTATTGTTTTGGTTATTTTATGTTCTTTGTTGTATGTGTCAGTTTTCCCCTGATTGCGTTCTTTTCAAATACGATACTAAAAATTCGTAAACTTTCCTTCCATAATAAATGGGGTAACTTGGAATGAGGATTTCGTATACAGGATGAGGATTACGAGCGGGGAGATTGGGAAATAAGTTTTAAATTGTTCTGGTCTTTGTCCCTGGATTGCGTTCTTTTCAAATACATAACTTAAAAGGGGTACACTTTCCATTCCATAGTATATTGGGTACTTTGGTATGAGGATTTCATAAAGTGGATGAGGATTACGAGCGAGGAGTTTGGGAAAATAAGTTGTAAATTGTTATTTGAAAGAAAAAAATATTTAATCATATTTAAACAATGGTTTATATATTAATGAATTTAGTTTTAAAATGCAATGGGGATTCTCTGGGATATAAGGATTTTTTCTGTAGGAAATGGTAATGGGGTATATATGCGAAATTTATACCGTACAAGAGCGTAAACATCATTGTTACATCTTTTCAAATATATGATGGTTTCTGTTTGATCTTACAGAATGTCCTGCGTACATAATTTGGTTTTTCATTCACGTATTTAGATAAAAAATAAAAAAAAAAGCAAATACAAAAATTTCTGAGTATCACTAACATTTTCAGCAAACCCTGGCGCCGCCAGTGAACAGTGAACACACTTTGTCAAGGTACTGAAAAACAAGCTCTTAGTATAAATAATTTTTACTAACAAAATGATGATAAATTACAAATGACATAATTCAAACAAATGAAAAAAATGAATAGAATTCAATGACAAATCATGGAGAGCAACAGAAAAGTGTTCAACTATCTATTGAGTAACTCATACATCATTAACCAAGAAAATATAACACACCACTCTCCTAGTTGATAATATGCACTTTTAATATCCTAATTAATGTGGATTAAAGTACAAAATAGATGGCGCAAAATTGGAATAAAGATTCTGTGAAACTTTTATTAAATTCACCCCAGCGGAATAGGAGGAGTAACGAGTATGAGAGGGGCACCCCTCTTGGTAACTGACGAAAGTCGAAAATACAAAAGGGAGAGGACACCTTTATAACTTTATACTTTTTTGCAAGTTGGGTATGCTCATAGTTTTATATCCTGAAATGGATAGGATCATACAACGACCTACATAGTCAATGACTGTAAATTAGGTCTGTGTTCATTAGGACTAATTAACGTTTAAATAAAATATTTGACATTTACATTTTACCATGATAAAATCAGGTAGGAACGGTTCATGTTAAAAATTCTCTTTCATTTATGATGAGTTATCTGATATTTTAATTAAATTATTAATAACCAACAATTTAAACAAATGTTCTTTTTTATTTGATAAAAAAATAACAAATAAAAACCCAATATTGATGTTGCGGTATTGAATGTACTTTACGTCTTTAAGGTATCCACGAATCTGTGATTTTCATAATGTACAAATCAAATATATGCAATCACATATTCCTGATGGGACCTAGCCATGTAATACTTTATAACTGACAGTTCGTGGTATAATTGAGTGTAACACCAAATTTATAACACGACCTTAAAACACTATTACAAAGTTTACCAGAATTATACCTTTTTAATGGTGTTGAACTACTGCACATAGTACTGCAGTACGATGCCTCTAGTCTAAAAAATAAAATATATTGTTGTTCAGTACGATATGTTGATAAATATAACTCGAGCTCGATAGAAAGAGCATGTAATCCATACCAATGCACCTGTCATATGCTGGAAGCTTTTCCTTTCCTTTTTTTATTTCATATTGTGAAATTCGAGTATATGATATTCTAATATGTTAAATTTCCGCGTATACAATTTGATTGAAAAAACGTTATGGTTTTAAGGATTAGGAATTACCCCGCGTAAGTACCTACGGAGACTGCTTAGAAAAAAGCGCAAGCAGGTCTATACCGATATTTTCAGGTTTACCATTTATTCTGAAATGATGATACATGAAAAGTAGTTTAGAAAGAAAAGATCACAATTATACAAATGCGCAAACTTAGTGTAAATAGCTTATACTGTTCTGACAGCATGATGTTTTAAAGGTTTTCGTTTGTGTGTATGTTTATTTTTGCATATATCAAGAGAAAAGAATATCAGTATAATGCATAGTGACATTAATTTAGATTGCACTATACACATATATTGATATTGTACTTTACGTAAATTGTTAAATTCATATGTGTAAAAATACTATAACAGATTACAGTAAAAAAACAAGTAGAACATGATCTGAAAGTTAAGAGTTTTCAGTCTAATGAACTTCTATAGTATTGTTTACATAAGTCTTATATACTAAAACACTACCTAATTAGGTAATTGCGTAGTTAAAGACGCACAAACAGCCATAAACACAAACAACCATCCTCAATAATATTTTATTTTCATGCTGAAGTTCACTTTAAACGACATATTTGACTACAACGATGACGAACCACATTGTACCATATCAAAATGTGCTATTAAAAATTGTAAAACATGCAACATTCTTATAACCGACCCTTACTTTTCCAGTTCCCTTACAAACAAAACCTTCCATACAAGAAGTCACGATGACTTAAGTTGCAAATCAACAAACTTAATATATGGATTAGGTACTGCAATACCTTACGGATGCAATGACAACATCAAAAGTATATGAAACCTTTCAAGCCAATATAACAATAGCATGAATGTGATGAATTTATTTTACAAAAATCCAAGACAGGAAAGGAGTCATGGCCATCTCCACTATACGTCACCTAAGTTACATGATGTCTCTCCATAGATGGTCTCCTTCCTTTCATACAAAAACCTCTTGGACTTCATCACATTAGAACCAAACTTTATTCTATACCTCTCATTATACTACACTCCCTTTACAATACAAGTCTTGACACTCCTGTTTCTGACCCCACCTCATCATTATACAGACTAGTTGCCATCATTTTGGATATTGGTTTCCACAGGCTCTTTAAACCAGTTTGTGCGAAAAGTCAAGATGAAGAAAAACGATCATTTCTTCCACTACCGTTTGTCAACAAAGGTGTCGATGCAATTAATTTGGCTAATATCCTCCATCACAAAAACGTTACCAACAAAATTCCCCCATATTTCAAAGACAAATCCATACCAATTATTTCATATTCCTATACTTCACCCATTGCATCCAAAATTTTCAATTATAAAAGGCTATTGCAGAACCTCGAGATTGAGGACTTCAAGGCTAAACCACCTGACTGTTCTTGCAAAAGCTCTCCATTCAAATATGGTCCTTCTGGTCACGTCGTTATGGATTACGGGAGATTTAACCATTATCGAAAACGAATCTCTCCGTAATATCCTTTCTAAAGGTCCCAAGTACCGTGAACCACGCTCCATAAATTGGAATTATAACTTTAAAGTTCTTGTGGATGTCGTCGAGGACTATGCAAGAAAATGGATAAAACGAGAACAAAAAGATTGGTTAAAGGCCATGAGGTCTTTAATTTTGAAAAGAATGAAAGTTTTAAGTAGGTCAATTAGTGCCAAGGCTACATCAGTTTTCAAAGACCCCGATGTAGCAATAACATAGTCCACTATACATGACAAATATTTTGTCATACCAGCAGACAAAGTCCAAAACAACATTGTTTTTGTCTGCAAAACGTTTTATATCCAATGTTTATTATCAGAGGTAGACGTAGAAAATAATAGCAGTAATAAGACCTATACTGCTACCACTCTCTCCAAAGAAGAGATTGTGGAAAACCATAAATCTGTGCTATCCTCTTTTGGTCTCTCTACCAAGGACGATGAATGTGATTTACCGTCTATGTACTGGATTCCTAAACTTCACAAGAATCCATACACACGACGTTTCATAGCTGGATCTGCAAAATGTACCACCAAACCTCTTTCAAAACTTTTAACTTCTATACTCACAACTGTCAAAGAGGGTCTACAGTCCTACCACAACACTTGTTACTCCCGTAGTGGTATTAATTCAATGTGGATCCTGAAAAATTCGAAAGATCTTTTGGAGACAATCAGTTCAAGACTATTATCTAAATATAATAGCATTAAAACCTATGATTTTTCAACACTGTATACTTCTATTCCCCATACTCAGTTAAAATCCCGACTTAAAAACATTATACATCGTTGTTTTTCCAAAAAAGATGGTACACCTAGATTCAAATATATAGATCGTGGTAGAGATTCCTCATACATTGTAAGAAATAATTCCAAATCATCTTCCAAATATACAGAGGAAGATGTTTACAAAATGCTGGAATTTTTAATCGACAATATATTTGTCCAGTGTGGTGGACGTGTCTTTCAACAAACAGTCGGCATTCCAATGGGAACAAATTGTGCTCCTTTACTTGCTGACCTATTTCTTCACTCTTATGAGGCTGACTTTATAGCTGATTTGATCAGAAAAAAAGAATATCGTTTGACTAGATCCTTCTATCTCAGTTTCCGCTATATAGATGACGTATTATCTTTAAACAATCCTAATTTCGGGGATTTGATACATCGCATCTACCCAAAAGAACCTGAGATAAAGGATACTACAGACACTGTAAAGTCAGCCTCATATCTTGACCTACACTCAGAAATCGATGGTAAAGGAAAACTATTGACCAAACTTTACGACAAACGTGATGACTTTTCATTCAGAATTGTCAACTTTCCTTTCATCTGTGGCAACATCCCTTCGGCTCCTGCGTATGGAGTGTTCATATCACAACTCATACGTTATGCCAGAACTTGCCGAAACTACGCAGACTTTTTGTATCGCGCTAGAAGTCTAACAAAATAGGCTTCTGGAACAGGGTTATGTTGCTACAAGATTGAAGTCATCACTACAGAAGTTTTATGGTCGTCATCATGAACTCGTGGATCGTTATGGTGTATCCATCAGCACCATGAAAACTGATTTATTCAACGGGTCATAGTTTTCCTTTCCTCATTTGTCTACCCCGGACTTGACTTTTTATGAGCAACTCGGCGGGTGTTTCTAGAAAAGCAGAGGACGCTTACCCTACCGGTGCACCTGGCCCATGCTCCCAGGTTTTAGTGGAGTCCGAGTTGCTCATTTGCTTTTGTTACTTTGTATGTATGATTTTAGTTACTTTATGTTCTTTGTTGTGTGTGTCTGTTTTCCATGTCTGGTCTTTTTCCCTGGATTACATTCTTTTGATTACCGCTATAACCTTGGTTCCATTGATTACTCTTTCAAACTGAATTGTATGTGTAAAAAATGGAACCAACTATAATATATAGGCAAACAGTAAAAGTGAAATTAACATTTACACTATGATAAGTAGTATTGAATAAGATATTTATGTCTTTGACAGCATTTTATGATAATGTTTATTTTCATTTTTCCTACATTTTTCAATTATGTATTTATTGAAAAAATGCTAGCATAATCATTCAAATCTTTGTTCATATGTATTCTATGAAAAATATCGTTGCAAGTTTTGTCTTGAAACCAGCATTTTTAATTTTACCGGAGACAATATAAAGTGCAGCGTCATAATGCGTTTACGACAGTCTTTTATCGCGTACCCCCAAAGGTTTTGAATAACAGTTCAAGGGGTTAAAGTACGAATAGGTCATTCGATAGCAAGATCTCGAATTACTTGTCCGATTATATCGGCTAATCAGTTCAGTTTAAAAATTCGCTTAAATGATAATTATTTGTGAATGAATTCATATATGAATGAAATTTGAGATTTAATATTTTGATAAGAAGTTAACTGACTGATTCGTAGCCAACGATTTTTTCATGATATTGATTTGTATTAGTTAAAATTTAACCATAAAGTCGTACCGTCATTCGTCTTGTAAGAAACTACATATTAAAATGATTTACAATTGACGTTGCAATTATGTGATAATTTTTTGTATGGTAAAGAAATAAACAAATCACGACAACAGCTTAAAAATGCATCAAATATTATAGTAGTATTCTGCAACTCTTTCACCTTGAATCGTAGAAGCAGTGTCCTTGTATTTACAATACTTCTTTTTGGTGGTTACTCTTTCACAACCGCATACACTCTTAATGAAAGCCTCAACTATGTGTTTCTTTTTTTTGCCTCAAATGTGAACTGGTCAATGTGCGTTAACACGGTATGCTTAGTGTATTCAAAGTGGTCTATACTGTAATGGATATCCCGGCTTTACTTATATTTATTTATCAGTTTTATGAGTTTTTTATCGCTATATTCGAAACTCAGTGCGTTTTTTCGTAACATGCAAGGTATGTTTCTGGTTAATCAATAATGGTTGTACAGTCCGGACTAATTTTTCAATATGCAGAAAAAATGAAATACTCTTAATCTTGAGTATTAAATTACCTTCACTCAATAATGTGGTGAAAAGTTGTATTCTTTTTTTTTGTGGTTTGTTTTATAACATTTAGTCCTAATTCTATTTAGAAAACATATCAAGCATAAAACAGAATCTAAGTAAAAAAACAATTTGGGAACAAAAAAATGTTGTTTTAGTATAATATCCGTGACAATCGTACATCAATCCGAATTTTAATGACCAACAAGTTCATTTGTTGAAAATCTGATTTCTAACAAGCTTCCTTTGCGAACACCTAGTTAATTATTTTGTGTTATCTTCTCCGGTACTGTGACGTCATTTACATCATCTTTTTAAATCCGAATAAATTCCCAATATTGAACTGAAATTCAATAGAAATTAAGTTATAAGGAGCGTATTTACTCTTTGAACAGATGACATGAAATGACCGGGTTTGGGTCAGTTAACACTATTTTAAACTAGGTTATTTCGTATTACCTGTTAAAAAGAATTATACAATTTATAATTACAAAATAAATCTTTTATTTGAGCACGGATAATTTAAGTATGACCGCAAGGGCAAAAGATAATTCAGGATGAGGAAATAAACACATAAAAAACTGAATCAAATATCGACAGTTCTACTTAAAAAGTCGTTGTGCATTATGCGCATATTAAAACAAAGAAACGTTTTCACAAGTGTCTTATCTTTCAAACGTGTTCATTCACTTGGTGGGGGTTGTTGTCTTTATGACATATACACCATACCTATGGTTGTTATACCTTACCGTTTTTTTTTTACTTTAAAGACAATAACAATCATTCTTGAATGTTCTGAAATGCATCACCAGACATAGTGACATATTCATTATTGCAGCACTAATTAGTGTCATGGTAATTTCCATTGGCCATTTTATTTTAATTTGCCAGTCTATTAAGCACATTGGGAATTATTTTCCCGTCAATAGAAACATGCAAAAAAATCTAATATACAGAGTACAAAAGAACTGAAGGAAAAAAATCGGTCACTTTGATCAAGGACAGCTTTTATTGTTTATGTTTAAAAAGTTGCTTAAAGCAAAATTTATAAAAAGGCAAATATACCTGCACATACATTTTGGTTTTAAGTGCTTATGGTAAGTTAAGTAAAAGTTTTTTTTTTAATTCTAGTAATATTTTTTTTACTTTACTCAAATACTATTTTAGGTTAATTAATCGGTTCTAATTTGACAATAAAATGGTAAGGTAGTTATAGAAAACACTACTTAAGTAGCGATCTTTGTAAGAATCATGCAAATTCTGTAAAATGTAATACACCTTTTTACATTCTTTTATTTTTGTTATTAAGTTGCTTTATGGGTCTATATAATGAAAGGTATAATTATCCAATCTGTCTGCACTAAGGAGATAATCCACATGGAAACTCTAGTAGTTTCTGTTAATTTAAGTGTCATTTACAGAGTTATCTTCCTTAATTTTGAATTCTACAGTATATTCTATATAATTTTTATCTCCTATGAACAAGGGTTATATGAAAAACATGTTACTTTCTGTATATGACATTTTAAACACGATATCAAAAATAAAAATATGTAGGCTTTCCAACCATGAATCACATTTTGGATGATTCTTATGTGGAGTGCTACTTAATACGTTAAAGCAACTTCGTAATCCAGTTTTGTAACAATTAGACAAAGTAGTCACGTCTCTTGCTTTTACAGCTTTAGGAGCAATTGTACCTCGGTAAACGGAACAGTAGTATCATTGAGGAACCTGTTTTGTTTTATCAACATTAAGGCTGTAACTGTTACATTTTTTCTGAATATGAATAAATAACCTTCATCACGTGGTGCACATATATTCAGTGAGTACAACGGGCTTTGAGGTTATTTCAAATAGATAGAAAAAATATGACGGTAATTCCTTACAACATAATTTAATTTTATTTTCAAAATTTAATAAGTATATCATAAAAAGGTTGATAACGTCACAGTTACACTACAAAAAAAAAAAAAACAACCTATAATTCAATCAGAAGGCAAGTTACTTCTTAAATGAAGTCAATTATTCTTAAATTAATATAGAACTGTCATGTGAGATTTACATATTTTTATTTTCTTTGTTTTTAAGAATGATTCAAAGAAATTGAAATTGATCAGTTATTTCTTATGATTCGTACTTGAGTAACAAAGTTACAATGAGATGTACTATCTTTTACAATCGCTCACATATTCTGTTAAATCTTTCTCCTAAGCTTTATATTGAAAACAACTGGCAATATCCTAGATATCATGCTTCAATCTATCTATAAACCTCTTTCATACGGATTACTTATAAGACAAGATAAGTTAAAATAAAAGGAAATCGAACCTTGTATCATATTATGCACGTTCTCTTTCCAGCCGGTGCATCACGGTCCTGATAGTTTTAACGGTAACGATGGGGACGGACGATTAACAGTTGCCAGCACCGTGTCAGGAACATTCTCAGTTAACTCTGGCTTTACTACAGCTACAGACAGATACACATCTTTTTCTCGATTAAGCAGAGCTAGTTTCAAAGTTAGGACAACTTCAAGCTTCCCAAGTATCCTTGGTCTTTACGAACCTATTCAGGAAGAGGTAAGATTCTCGATGCGTGACTATAAAGTGTCATGAAAATAATACGTTTTGGAAAATTTTATCTCCTGAGTTCGGAGAACAAACAAACACAATGTGTAGGAAAAACAGATATAATAAAATGTATAAAATATCAAGAGAAAACTACAAATAAATCTTGCCAAAAAACGTATGGAACACAAAAACAATGATAAGAAATACAAAGAAAACTATCAAAATTAATTGTATTCAATAATAAAAAAAATGTTAAAAAGATCCTATATCAATTGTATTTTATACTCGAATTTTGGTCCCCATGGTTACTAGTACTCTAATGATACACTGCCTATAACAAAGCATATACATTATTTTATTAAAGACCTTAAGTCTGATTAAGTTTGAATGCAAGAAGGGAGTGGTACTTTGTTTATGTGTTGTAATCATTGTATGTAAAATGAATGTTTAAAAGACGTTCAGTGAAAAATAAAAGAAAAAAAAACTAATAATATGTTATTAAGTATCTGTCTTTGTAAGAATCATGCAAAATCTGAAAAATGTGATACACCCACAAAAATGCTACATATTTTTATTTTTGTAATTAAGTTGTTTTAGGGGTCTTTATTATGAAATGTGTAATTATTCATTCAAATCTGCATGCACTTAGGAGATAATCAACATTGAAATTCCAGTAGATTCAATTGTATTTGCGTGTCATTTACAGAGTTATCTCCCTCAATTTTGAAATCTACAGTGCATTGTACATAATTTTAATCTCCTGAGAACACGGGTTATATGAAAAACTGAATGTGAATTTCTGTTTACTATGCCAATTCAAATAAAATAACGAAATAAAATATGTAGGCTTTTTACCCATGAATTACACTTTGCATGCTTCTTATCTGGAGTGCTACTTAAACATTAAAAGTTAAGTGTAATATGTTCCGATTATCGTTGGTAGAAACTTGAAGGTGGTAATCGTGTAAAACCGCCTTTTACTGACAGAGGACCTGGGCGGAAGAAGGATAAAAAGCCAAGAAGATTTGCAAAGTCTAAAGAGTGGGGTGATCATGTAGAGAATCGCTTTAAAACGGAGGTAGGTGTCTTTGTATTACGGTTTACAACAAAACTTTGAGTGGTGCCATTTTGTATTCGAGGCCTTCAGTGCCTTGATGTTTGGAAAGTTTAGTCTAAGATTTTAATTTTTTTTGCTTAATTTCGTAAAATTGAAGTAGTTTCAGCTATAAAACGATTTCTACCACCTTTACATTTTTTCCTATAGTCATATGAAAAACGCCTTAAGAAGCTTTCTACGAAATATTTTTTTGATTGAAAGTTCATTTTAACTGGTAACATGCACCTATATATATATATAACAAAAGGACTATTTTGTACTTATTATATATATTATATGATATTATATAATATTATAAGTCTGAAAATATCCGTATCATTTGTGCAGCCAATAGAATTAGATAGGCACTCTAAGCGTGTAAGTAAAATTTGATGGATCATTTAGCGCTTTAGTTGAATATGTTTGTTTTAGTTTTGTAGCTGATGGAAAACATTAAAGTTTTTTATTAGAAACAATGCTTGTTAAATAATCATGCTATATCACGTATATGTAGTTGAGTCACACTTTCTGCCTGGGAAGGTGTACCAAGTAAATACATGTATTGTAGACTGTCGTTTTGTAAATTGTGATTGGGATCAATTTTGCACTGTCTATTATGGAACTATTATCATCACCACAATGTGGAATATTTGTAGTACACTTAAGCGACATAATTATGTCTCATTTTATATAATTCTATTGTGAAAAACATGCTTCAGGGAATAGTGCATTTTTTCACTTTAATACCTTTTTTTATATTGTTTTGCTTCAACAGATTCTATTTGTTGTGTTTTCAATTTTCTTTTCAACTCTCACAAATATAGTTCGTATATTTCTGCATAATGTAAGATACAGTCGTATCAAGTCTTTATAGATATTACTTGTTCTTGTCTCTTGTAGGTAGTTAGTTGTTATATAAACAGGCCCGAAATTAATATTTTGACAAATTTTAAGTTTTTTAGTCCGTGTCAATTTGAATCTTGAATTAATCCTGTGTCTGTTCTTAAAAATACACTTTCTGTGGAATTTAAGGAATATATTGCAGACAATATGTGTGATTTTTGAGTGATTCTGGTTCAATTTTGTAGTAAATAATCGACACTGAAGCTACTTTTTGTACCATTTGTAGACATTGCAGTATTTGTAGGTTTTCCTTAAATTTCGTTGGTTCGTTATGAAATACCAGAAAAATATACAAAATGAATCTAATTTATGACATAATATAAAATATAAAAAATATGTAGCATTTGGAAAAAAAATTATTAATTTAATCAAAATAACACTGGCAAATGAATTGGTATAAGAATAAAACACTTTCTTAAGAATTTGTTTTTGATGTGTGTAATGAACCTTTTATTTTTGCAGTTGTGGAAGAATAAACAATATTTGAATTATATTTTCTTTTATTCAGAATCGTACGATACGTATAGAGGCAATAGCAAGAGAGCAAATTGAAAAATACGACACGTATATAAAAAACCTGAATGATAAAGTAGAAAAACAAAGAGAACGTCAGAGGAAAAGGGACGAAATGTTCGAGGAACGACTTAAACAACTAGAAGAAGAGGTAAACACTTTTCGACACGTTTCCCTTCATTCTGCATATTTGCATTTATCGGAATACTTGTGAGAATACAGTATTGGATAATTAAAACTGAGTAAACATTTAAGGAAACTGTGAATAAAATGGAGTTCGCGGTAGTTATTTATGTAATGTTCAGAAAATGATTTGTCCTCTATCAGATTATCATATTTTAGGGCTATTACATGAACACTAGGAATAATGCGCTGGACATAATTCCATTCATTGAAGGTGATTGCGAGTGCAGTATATACATGTATGTACTTCGCGGCATAGTTGTCACTCACATTCATAATATATAGAAAACAAAACATCTTATGATAAGGCAAAATTTAATGTTTGAATTTAAAATGACTTTTGTAATCGCTTATGTAATAATTTTAAACTATATTTGAACTTTTATAATATGGGATTTTATCAAATGGTAAAATATATTGACTTGTTAATTCCATAGAAAAGGCCGTGAAAATGAACGTGAAATATTTCTTGCATTTGCCTGGAAGTGATATTATCATTTTCGAGAAAAAAAAAGTTCCGAAATGACTTGATCCAATAATTTCACATTTTTGTTAAGTGTCAACATAAAATTGCAAGTGCCGATCATTTATTTTTGTTGTTAAAACTTCCAGATATATTTTTGGTTATAAACAAGTTAGCTGATTCAACGTCTTCAAATGCATCCACGGTCATTACTTGAACCCTTATTGTGTTATATTTGACAGTCTTGAAATACATTAATTTGAAAGACCGGTTTAGATTAGGACATTAATAGACTATATTCCTAATTTTGGACTTGATATATGTGAATTGCAAGAATCACTTTTGGACAGTTTTGTATGGTTTTATTATAAACAGCCTCTTTGATAGATGAGATAAATATCACGTAACAGTAAAGAATACATTATGTTTATTCATATGTCTGAAACATTTATGAATATAAAATACAAGGGTAATTGCTGTTATTATGGGGAATATTATCCCTCGCAGAGTATAAAATTGCTCTCGCATGCTCATGCATTGTAATATATGCTGGTTTGTATATGTGTGACCCAGTTTTGTTAAACAAATCTACATATTACTAATACATTTCATTGTTTTTTTTTTTGTTTCAGGGAAAAAGTAAGCAGAAAATTAAGAAAAGACCAAAGGAAGAATTCGTTCATGATCGGGATTATGTCCGAAATCTACCAAAATCAAATTTATCTAAGGTAAATCGAAAACCTTCTCTGGATGATATCAACTTTAGTATTGGTTTTAAATAAATGAATTAAATTCGAGATAATTAGGTACATTATAAGCACATTTATATACATATATATCGACATCGCAAATTTGACAGTTCTAACATCGTTGAGGATTTTTCAGACCTTTCTATACGTTTATATATCTTTCCTGTATCAATTTTATCCGATGGAGTAGTGTAGCGAATAGAGTCGTCAGATTCTGAGACGTTTGTATAATATTGATTTTTTGTGACATGCATCATTAATTTGATCCTCTCTCCTACATAATAACATCTAAAATGAACTGTCCCGTACTACCATACATCGTGTACTAAGTTACAGCCTTAGATTAATCCTACGAGGAGGAATGACCCGGCCAGCGAAAGCTATATTTTTATATAGCCTAGTTGGCCGAGTGGTCTAGGGCGCTGGACTTTGTGAAGGCGGTGTTGTCATAGATGTCACAGCAGTACGAGTTCGAGTCTCGCGGAGGGAACGACCAAAAAATTGCTTCACAAATTTGACAGTTCTAATATCGTTGGGAATTTTTCAGACCCTTCCCTGTCTCCTGTATCAATTTGATCCGATGGAGCAGTATAGCGAATAGAGTCGTCTCATTCTGAGACGTATATATATATATAAGAGAAAAAAAACTTGGAGTATGAACCAAGTGCACTTGTAAAGATGACTACCATGTCTTTTCTGTTAGTGACATTCGAGACTTGCTTATATATAGTTAAAAGCTTTGGTAACTCTGATTTAACGTTAATACTGTGATATAAAAACTTCATACTCATCAGCAGATGACATTTTTTCACAAACAAAATGAAAATCGCTTTTATTAGAAGACACCACAACGTGTGTCGTTTCATTTAGTCTTACATTTGTTAAGGGCTTTTTTAGTGATCTCTAAAAGTATTTACAATTTTGTATTTAGTTTGTACTGTGGTGCATTTGTTGTGTTTCACAATATCCGTTCCTTTTTGCCCTTTGTCAAACTCTAACCTTGGTCAAGATATGAAATAGACCACTCAGTGTCTTAAGTGTCTTCTACCTCAGGTTCTTTGGAATAGATACGCTGTGCATAACAAATAATCGAATAAATTGTTCAATGATTTCATAGCAGTAAATGTAATTAAGAGGCTGTCCATGTGGAAATCCTATGATTTGAATGGCAAAAGGTAAATTATATTCCACTGATTGTTTAATTCCGAAGTAATGTATATATTTTATTTATGTCAAAATATATAAAGTTCTTTTTGAATCAGCAGTGGGTGGCTCAGAAAATGATTTTAAAGTTTCTTAACAAAGCAACCAAGTGTTGCTAAAATTAACGAGTTATCTCCCTTTTTTTCAATAAATTTAAATGCTTTCTATGTAATTCATATCTTTTTTTAAACGTTGCAGTTAATCAAAACCCAATATTTCACTGTGATAAAGGATGTATTTTTGATATGGAATAAATGATATTTTAAAAAACAAAATTTATCCTTTACCACCTGCTGCCTTGTTTTATATGGAAACCGTTTTATATCTTAATAGAAAAGTAAAGTGAACAGTGTACACATTTAAAAGATAAACTGATAAGACACTCAGTGTTTTAGTGTTTTATCACGTTTTAAAATGTATTTTATTTGTATTAATTTCCCTTTTATCTTATAAATTCGGCTACTGTTCATTTTTTTTTTAAATTATTGTCATTTACGCTGAACCGACCCACTCCTCGCCTTATATTATTCTGATAATAATAAAAGTTGACCTGAGCAAGTGCCGTAAGTTCCTATTAGTACACCGACTGTTGAAAATCATGTCCCCAAACACTTAACAAATATGTTGTGGACAAAATTTCAACAGTTTAACAACTTTGATATGTTAAGAAGATATTTTTGTCAATTTTGTTTTATCTGAATATGAAAAATTTCGTACCTAACATAATATTTGTATGTATTCAAGTGAATCAAATTTTCGTAAAGGGCATGGTACATTAATGCATGTGTTTAGCCACTACCAAGCTGAATTTCTAAACATGGCAATAGAATGTTACCAATTTGCATTTTTGTGAAGGACTTAACGAAGAACAACAACATTACCATATTAGATTTTTTGAAGTTTGAAATGACATGTCAACATAGTTAAAAACTCAAGTTTTTGCAAAATTTGGTACAAAATAGATCATTTATTTCAACGGGAACAAATTGTGCTCCTCTACTTGCTGACCTTTTTTCTTCACTCCCATGAGGCTGACTTTATAACTGATCTGATCCGAAAGAAAAAATATCGTTTAGTTAGATCATTTAATCTCAGTTTCCGCTATATATATGACGTATTATCTATAATAATCCTAATTTTGGGATTTGATACATCGCATCTACCCCAAAGATCTTGAGATAATAAAAGATACTACAGACACTGTGAAGTCAGCCTCATATCTTGACCTACACTTAGAAATCGACGGCAAAGGAAAACTATTGACCAAACTTTACGACAAACGTGATCACTTTTCATTCAAAATTCCCAACTTTCCTTTCATCTGTAGCAACATCCCTTCAGCACCTGCGTATGGAGTGTTCATATCACAACTCATACGTTATGCCAGAGCTTGCCGAAACTACGCAGACTTTTTGTATCGCGCCAAAATTCTAATAAATAGACTTCTGGAACTTGCTACAAGATTGAAGTCATCACTACAGATGTTTTATGGTCGTCATCATGAACTGGTGGATCGTTACGGTGTATCCATCTGCGCTATGAAAACTGATTTGTTCAACGTGTCATGGTTTTCCTTTCTTCTTTCGACTACCCCGGACTTAACTTTTTACGAGCAACTCGGCGTGTGTTTCTATAAAACCAGAGGACGCTTACCCTAACTGGTCCATACTCCCAGTTTTTAGTGGAGTCCTAGTTGCACATTTGTTTTTCTGGTCTTTGTCCCTAGATTACATTCTTTTGTTTACCGCTATAACCTTGGTTCCCTTGATTACTCTTTCAAATTTGTGATGCCCGCGCCAATGGAGACCGCCAAATCTTTAGGAATTCTGATAAAATAGACAAAATTCTCCAGACAATTAAGATATTACATGGGTCTACATTAGCGCAGATACTTGTATGTCGTGTTTAAAGGGTAATTTACTTCCAGGTTTTGTAAAGTTCAAGAAAACCAATTTTGACCAATGATTATGACTTAAATGTGCAGTACAGATGAGTTGAAAATATAAACAATTACTCTTAGATTTAACACTATTGTTCACTAAGTTTCAAATATCAATTTTCAGTAATATAAGGGGGCCAATTTCCCCTGTAAAAGTACCTAAACCTTTCCGCAATGCTATGTTATTTCTATTATTTCTTAGTTCTCATACGGTTAAATAGATTATCAAAAGTATTGTATTCTTGTCCATTCATTACAAATCATCCGGTTTAAACTTTAAAACGTGCAAGTTCTATTTATTGCTGCCTTTGATGCATAACTGTAAACACAAAACTAAGACTTCGCTTATATATTCATAAAAAGATTATAAAACAATCTTAATTTCCAGATGCTTGAAAAAAAAAAGATTGATTGTATATCATGCGGGAAAGTGTCCTGTTTTTAAGTGTGATTAGATTAATATCTAATGCTTTTACAGTTAGGTTAGATTTGATTGCTACAGGAAAGAAAATCACCAATGTTAATCTGTCTTTTTATTAGATGGTTCGACTTTCCGATGACTTGCAAAAGAAAGGAATTCTGAAAACCCCCTTAGACGTCGATAAATTTTGGAAAGATTTTGGAAGAAAGAGTATGGACAGAACTGATATTTTCAAGCGAGATCCGTTAGCTGAAGGTTAGTGACCACTGAATTGATTTGCATGGAGTAACTGGTGTAAGGAGAAACACAATATCATGTAACAAATTATTTTTGTATGATATACACATATTGCCTGTAGGATAAAGTGACATGCTGAAATAACACATTGTTTGTTGTTTGTTGGGGTTTAACGTCCGAGCAGCAATATTTCAGCTATATTCAGACAATGAACATGGAATTGATGATAAAATGAACATGAAATGGTGATGAAATGAAAAAGGGATGGGACACAAGGACAATGGGGTCGACAAATTTTGATTACCAATGGAAATAGGGAGAGGTGGGTAGGGTCGGGCAGTTTAGCCTCTTGTGGCGGAGCCCTATTGTTCCTACTCCGGGAGAATACCACAGTAGGGTTCTTTAACGTAAGAGGAACGTGGCATCTTTCCCAACTCGGTGCATCACTATGGTTTGCGGTCAGGTTTTCCGTATTATAGCCTGACAACCCCAGCATGTAACACGCCAGGGGTACCCCATTCCACCGCCTGGGGCACACATCCCAGTTGCTCTGTGGACAGAGCGCCCTAACCCCCAGCTAGGGTTCTGAGCACTATTTAGTTGCACGGGGCTGAAATAACACAAGAGGTAAATATATCCCCAAGACGTAGTCGGGCAATATGTCTTATATTATACTGAATACCCTTTTTAATACATCACACTTTTAAGAAACCCAAGTGTAATTGTTTCAATACTTAAGTAGCTGTCTTTGTAAGAATCATGCAAAATCTGAAAAATGTGATACACTCCAAAAAGGCTACATATCTTTATTTTTGTAATTAATTTGTTTTATGGGTTTTTACTATGAAATGTGTAATTATTCATTCAAATCTTCCTGCTCTTAGGTATTTAATTCTTATCATCTAAGAACACGGGTTATATGAAAGGCTGACTATAAATTTCTGTTTACTATGGCACTTCAAACATAATATCAAATATAAAATATATAGGCTTTTTACCCATGAATCACATTTTGAATGATTCTTAGCTGGAGTGCTACTTAACAAGTATATTATCATTGGAAAAATCAACAATAGCAAATAACAAAAAATGAAATATTTCAGTATTCATTTAACTTTAAGTAAAAATGAAAAGGATAGGCATACGGACACGGAAAGGCATTTCCGGTCAGTAGGGAGATATATCATGATGAGGGTGATTTATCAGGGTGATATATCGTGGTGATAAATAGTAGCTACCTATCGATTTTGAGGGGGGGGGCGTGGAAGGAATAGATAAAAATAACACATAATGCTTATCCAATAGAAATTTGTGATTTTTGTATGAAGTATATTATATCTAAAAAATATGGCAATATCAACGTATCAGTTGCGGGTTTATAAACAGATAAAGGAAATGAACGATGAAATTGGTCAACATGACAATGTTATCCCGCTCCTCGTATTTCGACTAATATTCCAATTAAATAATGCACAACTTTGATACTTTACGATGAATAAAGCACATTTTTTGAACAAGTAAACTTGACGATAGGATACTGATGCCCTCAAACGAATATACTGATACTAGAACAAAATCAACATGTTTTTTTTTGTCTATTGATAGCGCCTTATCTTTAAATCGAAACGTACGAAAAATAACGTTTAAAATCAAGATGAATATATAAACATATTATGATATATCCAATGGTCGACAATTAAATGCATAAAACCCTTGCTTACCACACATTAAGAAAAAAAACAAAGCACACTTTACACAAAAGAACATCACGAAAACATTGTACAAGAAATAAAGAAACAATGATGCACATTCACAAAGTTTGAACTAGGTTATTATATCATTATATTGAAAAATGTAAAATTTGTTTTAACATTAGCTTGAAAAAATCTACACTCATTTCTGTAGTTCCTGATACACGACAATGGATGGGTAAGAAGACAACATTGCAGTCGCTAGATGACAAAGCGAAGAAAAAGAAGTTAAAAAAGATATACGCGAGTCATGACGGCAGTCTTATTCCGGAAATTCCAACCCGAAAGTCACGTCAGAGGAAGGCAAAGTCGTCAGAGGGTACACGAATGCTTGACAACCGAGTTTCTACTTGTGCTTCATTTTAATATGTGTATTAATATAACCCTGCGTGATATGTATGGTATTTACTGCACTGAAATTTGTAGCTTTCTAACAATTACCATTAATATTATCAACTTAAGGATGTTCGCTGGTCATGTTCAGCCATTTCTGTGAGATTTTCGGACTCCTCGGTTTGTTTTTCATTTCATTTATAATTTTTGATCAGTGGCCTGGAATTTTTTAATCACAATTTCATCAAACACGACTTAAAATGTTATTTGTGAAGTTTTTCATAAGGTGCTTGATATTTCGTTACTGTATTTAATCGATAAAAACTACAAAGACAAAACCTATGGAAAAGAAATATAGAGAAATCCTGTTCCAACCAAAGTTTCAAATACTTACATCTCAAAAACAAACACACTGATCCATCTTATTTTCCTCTTATATTGTTCTTGCATAAAAGATCTTGAAATATTTCACAACCCTTTGAAATCCTTGTTATTCTTGAGTACAGCAGCGAACATCCTTAACAATCACTGTTAAATTTAACCTGTACAACAAAATGTGCAATATCATAAAATCTGCTCTTAACAGATTTCAGTGCATGTTGAATTTAGCCATAAGTAAAACTTTAAAACCATTTCGGCTTGGGAAGAAATGAAACCTAAAACATGAGTAAAAAATAAAAGTATTCTTTTCAAACAACTTATTTGCTAATTTAAGTTACCGCTTGCATACTTGTTTTCTTATTCAGTATTATCGAAATTGGTTAATGCCTTTAATTATCCGTAACATTGACAGACCGTATTTTGCACATACTACGGTGAAGCACAGTAGGTATATATATAAAGCAAAGAGTAAGTCAAAAGAAAAAAACGAGTTTGAAGATGTTACTAATGAGAAAATGATTTTGACTAACTCTTTCCTTTAACTTCATTCACACTAACAAAATACAGTGAAACCTGCCTAAACCGAACAAATTTTTGTACTTAAAAATTTATCCTGTTTACCATGGGTCAAAATTAAGAGTAAAGGAACTTTCAAAAATATTTGTTTTAGACAGTTTTTCGGATTACTCAGGGTTCGATGTGGACATTTTACACTGTATGTTTTATTTATCAATTTATCAATTTAAAATGCGCCGATGTTAGATAAAACATATATAATCAGCGGATAAGTTGCAATCTGCATGTAATTTTGTACTGATAGGACATTATACACGCATGATAAGGTCCTGACATGTACCCCTGATTTCATAGAACAACCGGAAACGATAACTTGTTTGATTGTGTTGTACAAATAACAAACAGACAAAAATCACATATATTGCAAATTTAATTTCAATATTATAAACAACTTATATGTACTTTTTGTAAGACGACACAGAATTATGGCATTATTACATAATTTTTCAGTTGAATATGGAATTGAAATACAAAATTAAAAAAAAAATAATTAAAGGTAAACATGAACACGGATTTGTAGATTTCATACTTTTTACAATTCACAGTTCCAAGGAGGTCGTAAATGATGAAGACATTTCATTTTGGAATAAACGAAGCTGTACATTATTATTTTTTTTGTAGACATTCCAGGCACAAAAGGATCAAACAAAAGTAAAGCAACATTTGGAACTGGACCTAGTCCCGCATCTGATTTAGCAAACACTCCATCAGTTACCTGATCGTGTAATGAAAGACACGTGATTTGAGTGTAATTTGAAATCACGTGACCCCATCCCAGGACAATTAAACTGCCATTTTCGCATCCATAACTGTCGTCATATCCTTATTCATTAAAACAGTATTTGCATTTCGAAAAGAAGGAAGTCTTTTTTGATTGTAATAAGATGAAGGATAATTGTCATGAAGACAAGACACTGTAAAATAGCGATATTTCACCATTGTACCGTAGATCATCCATTGAACATTATTTTTTTAAATAATATCGCCTCAATTCAGGAACGTTTTAGCTTTTAAAAATATGTTCTAATTAGTTATGTTACCTTAGGTTAAATCATGCATGGTAAAATCTAACATTTTCTTTTTCTTAACGTTAATTTAATTCGTTCTGAAAATGATAATATATATCATTTGTATTTTATTGTATTCTCATTCGCCATAATTTCAAACAACTATTCAGGTTTAATGATTGAAAAATGAATAATGAATACTTCAAACAAGATTTTTTTCATTGATTTGTTTCTATCCTACGCGGTTTCTTAAAACTTAGTTGCTCATATAATTGGATCTTTTTTCAACAAGGAACGATGTGTTTTTCGTATTTCGTATGATATATATATCCTTGTTGGAAGATATGATAATAAGTCCATTAATGTGCAATATATTTATGAGTTACTTACAGTAGATCATTGTTAGTAATTAAAAAACGTATTGAGATTGTAGGAAAAAAATCAATTGTCCCCCTCCTGTTTCAGGCAAAGAGGTGTGTTTTGGAATGGCAGATGTATATAAATCTAATGTCTTATAGAGTATGTCTTCTTCAATAAAATGTTTGAGTTAAATCTTATTTTGGATAAAAAAAAATACATCTACATATTCGTATTCTTTGATTGAAGATGTTTAATCATTGCCTTAAATTAACCACTTAAATAACAAGCGAATGCATATCTTCCTCCTATTCTAAGCCTCTGACAGAAAATGCACGTGACTGTTTTACCACCGGGCGATGCTTAAATTTCTATGAGAGCCTTTCGTTTTACTTTTTCAAAGTCTTCTACAGATTTCATGGGACAGACTGATTCAAGTTTCTCATCATGTTTATTCTTTACTAAAATGTGCCCCCTCTCTCTTTTTAATTTATGATTTTTACACGCTCTCTAAAGCTTGCATTATGAAAATATTATTTTTTACCATCTCGAGTGGAAAGAAACACTCATAATAAAAAGTGACTCCAAGTTTATCTTTGATATAGCATTGTAGACTACAATAAACACGAAAATATGAACAAGGCTTTGAAGCGAGAATGAAACTGCATGAGGACAATTTCAACTATTTTGATTTTATTGTTCCCACATTAAAGATTCCTTAAGTCAAGATCTATGATTGTACATTTTAAATACAGTTTATTGGGTTTTAATAAAGCATATTGACTTTTACTCTAAAATTATGCCAAGTACCACTTTATATGTTAAAAAATCAAATATCAACTTTAGCCCATTTAGGGACCATTTAGCCCCCGTCCAAAATACCAATGCAGTACTGGACAGTTGTCTTAGCTAGTGGCGTAAGAAGTTGTTTGTCGATTTGGGCTACCTATGTTTAAGGAAGTACATAAGATTGTCAGATAATCGACTTGACTACAGAATACATTCAATAGCCGAATCGTTTTGTCACTGGCCTGTCAGCGAGATATCATCCAGGGCCAAGGTATATTGTTTTTAGATTTGGGCCACGCTATCCCCTTACACAAAAAGTTAAAAAACAGCAACCTCACAATAACTGATTTTGGTATGAGGTGAGTTGCAAATATTTTATCACATAATAAATGCTTTTTTTTTATTACAACATGTATGATTTCATTGATACTTGAAAATAGTTGTGTTGTTATGTAGTATAAGAGTAACCATTTTACAGAAATATAATGAAATGCCAATCTACAAGAAGGCATTGGTATATTTCACAGCAGAAATGTTATTACTAGGTATAAATCTGTAGGTATTTGTAAGAATGTGTTGCCGATTTTTTAAATGAAATTTACTTGTTGATGAAATATTTCCCAAGTTAAATGATCATTAAAACAGAATCATGTAGATATCTGATGTATAATCGCAAATATTCCAATAATAGTAAGTAAGTAATTCCGCATAATCATGAACTCATGGAACATTATCTCTGGCGTATCCATCTGCTCAATGAGAATTTTATGAGTAAGTCAGTGGCTGTTTCGAAAAGAGCAGAGGACATTTTTCCTGCCGTTGAGTTTAGTTTTGTGCTCCAAGTTTTGAATTGAGTCCAGATTTCTCATTTCCTTTTCTTTAATTGAATTTTTAGATTGGATATTTCTTGTTTCTTTGTGTTTGTCTATTTTCTCTTTCTAGTCTTTACCCTTGGAATATATTCTGTTGATTACCGCGCGACCTCGGGTCCCTTGATTACTCTTTACGATATCGTATGTGTTTTATTTATGCCAATACTTTAGAATTGTTGTCTAAAAATTTGAATTTAATCACTTCTTCGCCAAAATATTGCATACGGTTGCGTGCCATTGTTACATTTGGAAATTAACAATGCAGTCACACTAAAGTGGGTAGAATAAGAAAAGACTAACCGCCTTAAAACCAGTGTGAAATGAAATACATTTTCATTAAGACGCAAAGCAACAACACATCTCTCCTGAACGATATTTGTATCATTGAATACTTGAAATATACTACGGCAAATACTTGTAAAAATGTCATGAAAGTGCGAAACATACTTTACGATCAACAGTTAAAGCGAGGTCAAGACGATATTTGATGTTTGACACATCTACAGTGATCTGTAGTTTCGTAAACCATACGAAACATACATTAAGTGACTTAGAAAAGACTGGATATGGTGAAACGTAACAAATGCACCATCGTTTTTAACCTAAATACAAAATAGTTAATACTTTAAGGTGTATATACTTCATCATGATATAAGAAGTTGTGTATATTTTCCTAACGATTAAGAGTAAACAATATATAAAAAGTATAATATAGCAAATACGCATGTCATTTTCGGTTAAATGGCAATATATGGACCGGTTGGTTGCCCCATAAAATTCAATGGATCTCAGCTACGCATCAGTCCATATTATATTTTGGGAAGACTAACGGGTCCATAAATTGCCAAATAACCCTCAGCATCATGAACTATTTAATTAATGTAAATGACAAGCACAGGTTGCTGAAGATCATGGAATAGGTTCACCGGAAAAATGTCATGTCTATGGCTGATATAATTTTCTTGATAGTTTCCTTGGTAATTTATTGTTTTTTTATATTTTGAAACCACATTTTATTGGCCAGCAGCAATAATATTAAACCTCTGTATTTGCAAATTGTTTACAAACCATCAAAGACGTATGAACAGCTGCCTGATATAATGTCTTTAATAATGAAAGTTATCACGCATACCATGTTTGAAAAGTCAAATAATATGCTGTTAATTGTTTTTATGTATATTCATCCCATCTTTTATCTTCACTCTGTAAATATTAAAACAACACAAATGTTTAATTTTCTAGTTCTAGTCTTCGTGTCGTAATTTGACTTTTCAGTTTATTTTGAAGAATTGTCGCCATCGTTTTGTTAGCGTGGATTTTATTATATTTGTTAATGGGGCCTTTCAGAAAGTACTTAAACCTGTGTTCACACTTGTTGAAGGCTTTTTGTTATTACCTGTATTTTCTTTTTGTGCAAGTTTATACGACGGCGCATTATGTTTTACCATGTCTATTCCTTTTAAACGTTATGTGGTAGAAAAAAGAAGGTATTGGTGTATTGTATTAATGAATAGTACATTGATAACGTGAGATACGTTTTTATTATAATGAAACTCTCTCGTTGATTCGATTCTAATTAAGATATTTTACTTTTGTATGTACCAAAAGTATATCCATCGGCATATGTCTTTTGAAAAACAACTTTGTACGTAATAGGGTATTTAGACGCTATATAGGACTTTTTTCTGTTAGATATGTGATTAAAGTGCATTTGAAAATATAAATATGAACAAAATATAAATGGGCGACTCGTTTTTTTTTTACAAAAAGTGTCAGAACGAACCATAAGACCAAGTATGTCCTCGATATTTCTTTTGAATAACTGAACCCATATTTATATTTTCAGGAACATACCATCTTCTCAGGGTCTGTTCTTACTTTCTTTTTCTCAACCTTCTCTTGGTACAATCTTTCGGCCAGTTCTCTCATTTTGGCATGATGGTCCCAGATTCTTGCATACGAAGACTTTCTAATGTGTTCTTCCCTTTTCTAAGGAAGGCAACAAAATATTAAACAATTTATGACGTCATTTTCATTGATCAGTACACTGAACAATCCTTAAATCTTTAGCCTAAGGTTTATAAGCACCGATGTTAGTCCTTATTATTAGATTCAAAATGACAGTATGATGTTATAAAAGTGGACCGTGGACAATATCCAGACTGCTTAAGTGCAAATTTTTGCAAAAATCAGGCAAAATGTAAACAATCTGAAACATGAATTTCGACATCTAACCGATCTGACAATATAATTTAAACATAAACTTTTAAAATGATGTTTTTATATCATGTTAAACTCAATGCCTAAATTTTAGAGAGACTGACACTCAACTTTCCTCTACTTTGTGAATCTGCGTCCGCTAGGGCGCACACCCATCAAATCGCCGACTTCTCAACAACTACTGCACTATCATGTGTCGCAAGTACGGTTCAGTAATTTCTTTGTGTATTTTTCCAATTTGTTGGTTTCACAATTTTAAATAGTTTTATTCATGGGTTATACTAGTGATTTTGTTAAATTTTGTGTGATGATTTGAATATCATTCTTAAATGCACCACGTGGGTTTAAAACGTAATACGTAAAACTTTCAAGAACTGGGGTCAATCGCAAAATAATGTATTTACCTTCTTTTCTATTTTCTCAAGTTCGTTGATTTGCTTTTGGTTTCTCTCGTGGTTTTCTTTTAATTGTAATTCATTCTTAATGACGAGATTTTTACAATAATCATCATATTTCACCATTGTATCTTTGACAACATCTTCTATCCTTGACCACTGGTGCTATATAAGGAAACAACAAACATATCATTAAATTTAATTTACTTGTTTTGAAATGTATTTCATCCGGTAGTCATAATTTATACTTGGTTTAGCTGAATATACTACATTTTGTTGTTAAAGTACAATTCTGTGTAAGAATCAGGCAATGAGTGGCACATCATATTTCTCAATTTGGTCTTTTTTTGTCTTAAATATATTCAATACATCTAGAAAGCAACTGAAAAGCAATTTAAATTTATCCTGAAGCATCTGTGACGTAGTTATTTTTCGGCTGCTTATATAAGGAAAAAGCGCGGGAAAACTTTCCTGCCATTTTTCCATATTGCATATCAAATAAATTTTACCTATCAATATATTAAAAAGGCAAATTTTCCAAACACTTTGATGTTTATTTCTGGATGTTATCGCGTATAAATACTTGGTTAATGCTATAAAATTTCTGTGACTTTTTTTTCTTTAAGGTGCCACACTTTATACATATTTTGCCTGTTTCATAGACGGAGGAGTACTTAAATTGCAAACGGACTGTCTCATAATAAGCTTTTTACGTTACAAATTTTATTGTGACGCCTTTAAGCATCCTTTGCTATATTTCATGCTCGCAGATTGGAGTAACGAATGGTCAATTAAATTCTTAAAAAAACGTTGCTCATGTGATCACCTTCCTCCTCATTTAACAAAAACCGTTAGGATGATATTTTGAAATGAATTATCACACTACACTGTTAACTCTATTACTAAAGATTACATCAGCACATCGTCAGAAAATTCCAAAAAAGCTTATGACTTTTCAAAGTAAATTTCTATAACAGAATCATACCTTCTTGATAAAGTGTAAAAAGTTCGATTCGCGAGTCAATTGTAGTCGCCTTTCAGACCGATGAACCCGACCAACATCATACTATTAATGAAGTTATGATTTTTTGTACATTCAGAGATTATTTTATTCTGTTTCTTCCAGAATTTGACATTTTGCTTGCCTATTTGCAGTATATCAAAGAATATTCAGATCGGTAGTTACGTTAATCTGTTTAGTCCTTTACTGGACCTATGCTGAAAATATTTTGATTTATTTCATTTTATTATTTTGACTTTAATTTATACATACTTCATTTCTTTTTCTTATTTCTTCACCAAAGCTGAGTTTCTTTTGTGGCTCATCATTTTCTTCCTCGTCCTCCTCTGGTTCGCCAGATTTTCTATCTGAGTTTCTATTACAGTATTTCTGAAATTAAACATATTCGAAATCAGAAATATTTCAACGAGACTCAAGTTACTCAGTTGTTTTCAAAGACTTGTAATTTATGTCGATTATTATATAAAAACTGACATTAATTGCAAGCATGTGGTAAAAAAAAATGTTCATTGTTTGACTTCATGAAATGGTTCGATTTTAATATCACAATGTCGTTAGTTGTTCACATTTTTATAAACCTAAAACATCTGCCATTTTAGGTACAATGCGACGTAGATTGTTGAAATTCTAATCAACCTTGAATTGGTCAACCAAGTAGCCGATGTCCTTTGCAATTTAATGTGCATATTAAAATAGAGTTTTACTTATTCACACTTACTACTACCCTTCGGTAACATTAACAATTATTTTTCAGTACGTTATCGTGAAAGTAAGTATTATTAATATTTAAAAAAAGATCAGACAATGCAAATGGTACAGGTTGATTCCACATGTTTGCATTTAAATAAAAGGGAAATTTGTTGGTTTTATACATGCTTAAAACACCTTCTGTCTGATTTTTAAATTGACCCCTACTTAAGCCATCTCTTTTTTACCAGATACTTTTTGTTTTGCTAAAATGTACATTGAAACCTTATATCATTGTAAAGTTAAATTGTAACTAATATCAATCATTAGATTAATAGTTTCTCATGGTCAATATACACACAAAATTTACTTCGAAATTCAACTGAACTAGCTGAAAGTGGTGCAAGTGGATCATAATACGATTCTGATAACATCAAAATGCAGATTTAAAATCTTGACATTATAACTAAATCATTTATGGAGCTGCTTTCATCAAAGGTTTCAGTTTTAATTTGGTAACATTGTGTAGTTTATTAGGATTTGTATTCATGAGTTCAGTGAGAACAAGTAAAGACTTGAGTGATTAATAGAATTTTTTACAAAAAAAAAAAAAAAAAAAAAAAATAGTGCATTTACATTTTGCTGCTGTTTTTGTCGTTGATTAAAACTGTTTCCTAAACTTGCTATCAAATTTGGAAACGAAGAACGCTGGTACTTTTCTCCAGGATTAAAGCTACTTGTAGACGATTCTGTTCGGACAGACGAGAAGAAATCACGGTGAGAGCGAGTAAAGCAGTGATGAGTACTTCCATAGGGTAAGGTAATGGACTTCGTTTGAGACGATCGCAGCGATGATGATCGGCTTATTGGAGAACTACTTAGGGGCGACGATCGATTTGTTGGTGAAGTTCGCTGTGATGATGAACGAGCTGTTGGTGAAGTTCGCTGTGATGGAGATCGAGTGGTTGGTGAAGTCCGCAAAGATGACAATCGACTTGTTGGAGTATTTCTTAAGGTTGACGATTGAGCAGACGAGTCGAAATCAGACTCATATTCCTGTAAATATATAACATACCTGTGTAAAACCTTGTTGAAATGAATTAAGGACAAACGTTTCTCATGAATTCTATATGTATAAAGTTTTTAGGATGCAGTATATTCAATATTATTCATATTATTGTTTTAACTGCTTGTTTGTTCTTGTAAATTGTAGCTATATTTTATAATACGTCAATTTCTTTCTCCTGACAATGAAATTCTTTCATACAAATAATCGGAATGTCATACGCAACTCGGCAGATGCTTCTAGAGCGATATCAAACCGTGAACTTGTTCCTTGCTTTGTCTTATTTTGTCTTATTGTTTAAGGTGCGTATGTTCTGCATGCTATTATGTTTCATTTTGTTTCATGACGTTTTTCTTGTCCCCCCTTCTGCAACTGTTTATTTTTTTCTTTTGTACAATAATTGCTTGCAAATGTGTTGGTTTTTTTTTGTATTTATGTAAATAACATAAACGTATTCTACTCACGTCGTCCATTTTGAAAGGTAGATTAAAATGGTAATAAATACAATATCTCTAAAACAAACATGGTATTTAATTACACGTGATTGAAAAATATATTTGCGGCCCTTTCCTATTGCTTCAACGCCGATGTGAATTTTTAATTAACTTTCTAAGCAATAAAAATCTTACCTTTTTTCAAGTTTATTAAACTATAACTTCAAACTTTGCAGGGTTATTATTTTTTTTCAAATTGAAGGAAAAAACAAACAGTAGTCTGATTTTATGAACACAGCATTTTATATTAATTAGAACTAGTCGGTCTTAACGTTTCACTGATTAATATATCATATTACTACTATAAAACATAATCATTGAACGAGTTTTGTTTTCTATGAGGACATTGTTCTCGATTAATTTTGTTGTAACATTTCATAAGGCATGGGTGGGATAAGAAGAAACTCTTTGCATTATTCTGACTCATCAAATATCGCAAGCTAGATTTAATCATATTTTACTGACAAAACTAACCGAATGTTTTTATGCGTTTTTCTATGTCTGTGTTAATCTGAAAAAAGACTTGTTAGTAGATATTATTACTTTTATAGATATAATGTAAAATTTACTAATCCCGATGTGTATTATACAGACTAATGTGTAATGTTAAGACATTAAATGAGTAAACATGAGAACCAAGATTCTAGCGGAAATCAAAAGAATACAATCCAGGGACAAAGTAAATAATACATACAAAGTAACAACTGTAAACGAGCAACTTGGACTCCACAAAAAACTGGGAGCATGGACCAGATGCACCGGTATAGTAAGCGTCCTCTGCTTTTCTAGAAACACCCGTCGAGTCGCTCATAAAAAAATCAAGTCCTGGGTAAACGAAAGATAAAGGAAAACTATGACACATTGAACAAATCAGTTTTCATGGTGCAGATGCGATACATCGTAACAATCCACGAGTTCATGTTGACGATCATGAAACTTTTGTAGTGATGGCTTCAATCTTGTAGCAACATAACCCTGTCCTAGAGCCTAATTGTAAGAAGTATAGCGCGATATAAAAGGTCAGTCATAACATATGAGTTGTGATATGAAAACTTCATACGCAGGTGCTGAAGGGATGTTACAAGATAGTTTGTTTCTGTTTACACCAGTTATTCCATGCAAATCAATTCAGTGGTTACTAACATTCAGCTAACAGATCTCGCTGGAAAATATCAGTTTTGTCCATACTCTTTCTTCCAAAATCTTTCCAAAATTTATCGACGTCTACGGGGGTTTTCAGAATTCCTTTCTTTTGCAAGTCATCAGAAAGTCGAACCGTCTAATAAAAAGACAGATTAACATTGGTGATTTTCTATCCTGTATCAATCAAATCTAATCTAACTTTAAAAGCATTAGATAATAATCTAATCACACTTAAAGAAAAACAGGACACTTTCCCGCATGATATAAAATCAATCTTTTTTTCCAGCGTCTGGAAATTAAGATTGTTTTATAATCTTTTATAAATATATAAGCGTAGTCTTAGTTTTGTTTTTAAAGTTATGCAACAAAGGCAGCAATAAATAGAACTTGCACGTTTTAAAGTTTAAACCTTGTAATTTGTAATGAATGGACAAGAATACAATTCATTTTATAATCTATTTAACCTTATGGGGACCTGGAAATAATAGAAATAACATAGCATTGCGGAAAGGTTTAGGTACTTTTACAGGAGAAATTGGACCCCTTATATTATTGAAAATGGATATTGAGACTTAATGGACAATAGTGTTAAATCTAGGATTAATTATTTACATTTTCAACTCATCTGTACTGCACATTTAAGTCATAATCATTGGTCAAAATTGGTTTTCTTGAACTTTACAAAACCTGGAAGTAAAGTACCCTTTAAACACGACATACAAGTATCTGCGCTAATGTAGACCCATATAATATCTTATTTTTCTGGAGAATATTGTCTATTGTATCAGAATTCCTAGAGATTTGGCGGTCTACATTGGTGCGGGCATCACAAATTTGAAAGATTAATAGCGGTAAACAAAAGAATGTAATCCAGGGACAAAGACCAGAAAAGCAAATGTGCAACTAGGACTCCACTAAAAGCTGGGAGTATGGACCAGTTAGGGTAAGCGTCCTCTGGTTTTATAGAAACACCCGCTCATAAAAAGTTAAGTCCCGGGTAGACGGAAGAAGAAAGGAAAATCATGACACGTTGAACAAATCACTTTTCATAGCGCAGATGAATACACCGTAACGATCCACGAGTTCATGATGACAACCATAAAACTTCTGTAGTGATGACTTCAATCTTGTAGCAACATAACCCTGTTCCAGAAGCCTATTTATTAGAATTCTAGCGCGATACAAAAAGTCTGCGTAGTTTCGGCAAGCTCTGGCATAACGTATGAGTTGTGATATGAACACTCCATACGCAGGTGCGGAAGGGATGTTGCCACAGTTGAAAGGAAAGTTGACAATTCTGAAAGAAAATGTCATCACGTTTGTCGTAAAGTTTTGTCGATAGTTGTTTTTTTACTGTACCATCGAAATCTAAGTGTAGGTCAAGATATGAGGCTGACTTCACGGTGTCTGTGGTATCCTTTATCTCAAGATCTTTGGGGTAGATGCGATGTATCAAATCCCCGAAACTAGGATTGTTAAGATTGTTAAACATAATAAGTCATCTATATAGCGGAAACTGAGATAAAAGGATCCAGCTAAACGATGTCCTTCATTCGGGGTAGATCAGCTATAAAGTGTAATATTAAGCGACTCAAGTGTAATAATTAGCGATTATAGTGTAATAGTTAGCGATTAAAGTGTAATAATTGTGTAATAATTAGCGATTAAAGTGTAATAATTGTGTAATAATTAGCGATTAAAGTGTATAATATAGCGATACAAAGTGTAATATTGAGCGAATTAAAGTGTAATGTTAAGCGATTAAAGTGTAATATTTAGCAAATTAAAGTGTAAAATTTAGAGATAAAAATGTACATTTTAGTGTATGAAACGAACAATTCACAGATGAAGTTGTATATTTGTAAGTGTAAAATTAAAATATCTAAATGTTAACTTAGAAATTAAAGCGTTACATTAACTAAAAAAAGTTTGAGATTTAACAGATTCAAGTGCAAAGATATTTTTTCTCTAAAACATCTATCAATGCGACACTAATGTGTTTCTTATAAAGATAGATGGTTATAAATCCAACTTTTGTCGATTCCTACTTTAAAGAAATGCGTTCAATTTACCCAAAAATATTTTAGTCACACAAGTAAGGGTGACGAGTTAGTGTGTTGAATTATCAGTGAGAACATTTTTGAAACAGAAAATTGCAAACAAATAATGCAGGGAATTCTCCATAATTTTCAAAAGATCTAATCTCTTTCCTAGCCTAGATCTGTATTGTAAATTTGGATTGTTTCTAACGTGAAAGTGAAAAGAACGCATTTTAGTAATTCAAAGTTTCACAATTGTTAAGAAGAAATATCACTGTTTCATTTATGCAAGGATATGTTCCTAATTATTGGTACAAAAGAGCATGCAAAACCATCTCTGATATATATATTCAACATGTTTGTCCCATGTCTTAAATATCGTTTTTTGTAGCATGCAATTATACACAAAACAAAAACATAATTACATTCGACGTACAAATCTCGGAAGAAGCTTATGATAAGTGACTCAAATATCTTTTGATTAGAAATCCTTCAGTAATCAATTAATCAAATTTACTTAGGCGACATCAATCATAATTACAATATAAAGCATATATCAGTAATTTAAAACTATTAAAATGTAATACACACTATCATATATAAAAATATATACATGTGTATATTCTTACGTAACTCTTCAAAAGTACATTGGTTGCCTGAAATAACCAATAATGCTATATAAACTTAATTTCATTACAAAGTCACGTATTACTTATATAAAAGTATATAGGGTATGTAAGTCTCGTCATGTGACCCCGTGATTTTGCGAGAATGGGTCCTACTCTACCATTCAAAAGTATGGAGATTTGTCATTTAGAGAGCATTGAGTTCAGTGTTAAGGGCAAAAATCTTTCTGTGTAAAAAATCCCGATAAAAATGACAAATAAATATTTCTACATAATAAATGTAATAAGAAAAAAAAACATAAACTAGAAGATTTTGCATTGTTATAGAGAGTTTCGAGTACCCGGAAGTAAACAATAAAATACAGATCGGGCTTCGGTTTTCAATACGTTCTACATCGGAAATTCCGGTAGAGAAAATGAAACTAGAACGAGACTTACATACCCTATTTCAAAACTGTTATCATAAAAATAGAAATTAGAAAGAGCATAAACATAATTCATATTACTTGCCATAAAGTGCAAACGCTGTTTTACTGCTGTTTAGTATTTCTCAGAATTATTTTAATGGATATTGGCAAATTATTCCAAATTATAGTGGCATTATATTAAATAAACTATTTTTGCCATAAGTATCTGTGTTTATAGCCGGGCCCTCGATTTTTGAATCTCCCGCAAAGAAAAGTTGGTAATTGGTGATAATCAGTCAAAAATCATACTTAATTGATAACTAGGTAAGTAGAAGTTTTATTTGGTTATGACATGATTATGTCGTGCCGAAAGCAAAATTACCATAAATAGCTCTCTAGATAAGAATCATGCAAAATGTGATTCGTGGTTGGAAAGGCTACAATATTTGATAACTTGTTTAAAATGTTGTAGTAAACAGAAATTAACATGTGGCTTTTCATATTAACCTTGTTCATAGGAGATAAAAATTATATATAATGTACGGTTGCATTCAACTTTAAGGGAGATTACTCTGTAAATGAGACTAATATTCAAAAGAAAATGTTGGATTTTCCATATGGATTATCTCTGAAGAGCAGACAGTTTAGAATGAATGATAACACATTTCATCATATAAACCTAAAGCGGAACTTCATAACAAGAACAAAAATGTGTAATCTTTTTGGGGGGTGTATCACATATTACAGAATTTGCATGATTTTTACCTGGAGTACTACCGGTTATCACAGTGATCAAATTGAAAAATGTCAATACATAAATAGAAATAAATCAATACAAGGAAAGATAATTCGAAAACATATAAACCAATATATCTGTATAGTGTCACAATGTGGTCGGTATTTTAAACTCATATTTACAACCTATTTAATTTTTGTAGGGAGTGTTCTGAGGGTTGGTCGCATTGTTTGCATATTTTTAACTTGACATTTCAGACCTCTCAAGTAATGCTTATTCTAATACGAAAACAAAAACTTTCGTCAAAGCCACGTCTGTATTCCTCGTTTGATATCATTAAAAGACAGACGTCTGTGGTAGTATATATGTAACATAACATAATGCTGATTTTTCAACCCTTATTTCTTTTGAGACTTCCTTTAAATTTTCCTGTTTTATCTATTTGAATCCTGCATGTACTGATGTTTGTGGTTTTGTCATGATATAATGTACGTCTCTTCCTTGTATCTATAAAAGGTTTCATTGGCTTATCATTTTTTTTAAACTCCAGTCATATTATAGAACTTCTTCCTTGTTTGAAGATAAGGTTCATAGTTCGTGTAAATAATTTATTTACTTGTATAAAACAGTATTATCAGATAAACTTTAAAAGATAAAAAATACTCTGTTAAAATGTGTCCTTCAATGTTTCTGTTAAGCTATCACAAATCTTACGAGTAAGGTTTTTATTGTGTAATCATTGAGATGTCTTTACCGAGTCTTTGTATTTGATACACATTATAACATGAAACAAAACATTGTGTAATCAGACAAGTATGACATATTTGATCGACTTAATTGAACTAATTTAAATTACATATTCAGCAGTTTTAACCATACTTAAGTAATCCGCCATGGCCAATTGTTACTTTGAAAAAAAGACTCTTATACATGTATCCAATCGATGCGAGAGTATTAAGTAAGATTCTAGTGCAATCAACGATCTCGTTGTGTATCTGTCAGTTCAGTTTTTTAAGACTCCGTCATTTACAGGCTAACGTTAGATAAATTGAAAAAAATATTTAGGCTTTCTTATTTCATCAAAACACTCTTTCCTGTTTCACTGAAAATTCACATATCCTAGGGATGTTACAACAAAAGTAAAACATATGGGGTATTTCTTATTGCTAAAAATATATTTAAAAACTGCTTGACAACAATACAAAATAAGGGTAGCAATACAATTACCGAACACTTATCCGACCAATAATCAAGTCAAATCCAAAATAAATCAGACAAAATAGTAGCTGGTACCGCAATGGTCCTGACTTGGTACAGAAATTTCTAACGAAATGATGGGTTAAATCGAGGTTTTACAGAGCGCCAAAACTCCCTATTTCCTATTTCGGCGCTAATATACCGGTGGTGATTAAATAACATTTGCATGCTATGTATGTCCTGCACTGGACACAGTTTATAAATGCTCCCTACATTGTCAACAATAAATGTTACTGTTTCGATCCTATTAATACACACTCCTACCGTTTCAGTGGTTTACTTCAAATGCGCTACTTGAAAGTTGTACAAGATAGATTTTTGAAGCAATGCAGGAACAAATAAATTATTCCGTGATTTATATTATAAATGACATTGACAATACTCTGTTCTGTCTGTTTTGTCTAGCAGAGCATTTAATAATATTAACTGTGATTTCAGAAAAATACTGAATGGATTTCATATCTTATACGGCTTCAGCTGATAGCTGTGTGTGTGTGTTTTTTTTTTTTTGCATTTGGTTTGTTTAAGCAAAATAAAGATGTTTGGTAAGCCAACATTTTGTACAGTATGTCAAACAGCAAAAACAACAACACAAACAACGATAAAAAAAAGAGATATTAATCAAATAACATTAGACAAAACATTCATTCTTGAGATATTTATTTTATGACATGGCAAACATAATTCCATCGTAGATGAATCATAAACACATTACGGTGAATTACCCGCTGGAATACGTAAAATAAACACATAAAGACTAAAACAACATAAAACAATCACAATGAAACTGATCACAATCACACATTGAAATGTGAGTTACTAACGGCGTCTGGAATTTAGACTTGCTACGGAAAGATATGCTAAATAGACATCGCCTATGTTATTAATGATTTGTACTTATGTTTATGTGCATCCAACATAATGTTGTAAGGGGGTTATCCTTGAAAATCTTACTGAATGTATTAAATGATATGATTGTTCCAAGAATGTTAACATTATGTACAGTATTTGTATAGGGAAAGCTTTCCGTCCAATAGTATACGGATGGATTGGGAATGGGGGAAAAAGGATGGGGAATGGGGATGGAGAATGGGGATGGGAGTAGGAGATGGGGTATGAGATGGTGTATTAGGGATGAGAATTTTGAATGGGGAGGATAGAAGAAAAAGTTTTAAAATAATAATTGATATAAAGAAACAGATTAAAATTAATTTGAAATAACTGCTAAAATGTTCAAGAATTTTAAAACATAGAATTTTAATTTGATGAGATGGGGACAATTAGGAATGGGAATGGGGATATATTGTAGAAGTGGGACGATTATACCATACAGGAGCTATATTTTTTTTCATTGTTCATAGCAACATACTTTGTCAAAAGGTACCTTATAATATTATGGTTATTAGAATTTCATTGGTTACGAATGATACAGACGTTCATTAAATAGTGACATTTTGATTATGCTGGGACTTAATTCATACAGAATGTGAAATCTACATTTTCTCCTCAAATCTGTGGTCTTAGTCAGTCTGATTGGTTAATCTAGGAAGTCACAGTTAAAAAAACTCTTATTACACAAAACTTGTGGAGTAAATAAAAATGAAGAAAATATAACAGAGAAAACAAGATCAGAAGCATCGATGCAATGCAAATAAGAAAATCAAAATATCTTAAAAGGAAAATCTAACTTTGTATCTTTTGCTTTTTATGTAAGGTGTAAACATTCATTTGATTAAAAAGACATTACAATCGTTTCATTCATACCCACAATGTCGCACAAAAGAAATATTCTAAGCAACCCAGCTAAATGCAACATTTATCTGACGTCACACTTTAAGTCAAACGTGTTAAGTTCAATCGTGCTGTCATACTTCATTCATACAATATGCATACATCAGAATAGTATTTAGATTAACACGTAGAACACAATACTATTGAATAGATTGCAAAGCACACTCCTACATATTAACATCATTATAGATATTTTAATCGAAAGTACAATACCCTCTATGCTGCAAGACATTTGACATTTTCTTACTTTTTGTACGAGTAATCCATTACGATCTAATTTTGACTAAATATAGTTCTGCTTAATCTACATGAAATATATATGTTAAGTACTCATTTATGTCTTTCATAACTGAGAAGAAAATGTTCTGCCTTATCATTAATACAATGTTGAGTAATAAAACTACATCTTAATGACAGTAATGAACACACTTTATATTTTTATATTCATCTATATTTAAAGTAAGCCGCGGTCTTGCAGGAATTGATAGATATCCCAGAATTCAGTTGGCGTCGTGCTATACAGGAAGTCACTTTCTAAGACAAGGGAGTTAATTTTTACACTTTGCTCTGCACTTAATACCCTTCCATGTAGCAAACTGAAAAAAAAATGAATACAAATAGTGTTATAACACATGATTTTATCCATCTTCAACTATCACGATCAACTCGTATAACAATGAAATAGGTAACACAGACCTTAATTTCATCAATAAATAAAAACCTAATGTTATAAAATTCATAGAGCTAATGAATAGCAATATGCCATGAGAATACCAAACATGCACGTGAATATTTCAAAATTTTGGTATATTGTGCACGTGTTTCAATGAGTATCCTATCATTAGCTTTGCACCAATTACTTACAAAGATAAAATGCAAATATAAATTTAATACAAAAAGGACTCAATTCTAAAAATATCGATCAAAGAAGAAAATACAGCACAGAATTAGGAAACTTCTGTTTATAAAATTGTTTTTTTTTGTGAGTGAAACCATACGAGATAATTTGAATACGGCTTTCGAATATTATTGTTTATTTACGTACAAATATTATTTGTATTGTGTAATGTTCCAATTTGTAGCATGAAATCTGGTATTAGGTAAATACAGAGGTAGCAATACATATAGATGACTTTCAGTATTAAATAGCACACCAGATAACAATTATGCAAAATATGATTCATAGTTAGAAAACCTACATATTTTTTTATATTTTGTTTAAAACAGAAACTAACATGTGGCTTTTTATATAACCCTTGTTCATAGGATATAAACGTTATATAGAATGTACCGTAAAATTCAAAATTAAAGGAGATAACTCTGTAAATGAGACTAAAATACAATAGACACTGTTGGATTTTCCATGTGGATTATCTCCAAAGAGCAGACAGATTAGAATGAATAATTAAACATTTCATCATATAGACCTATTAAGCAGCTTAATAATAAATATAAAAATGTAGCCTATTTGGGGGTGTATCACATATTACAGAATGTGCATGATTCTTAGAATGACTACTACAATAAAACTAGAATTATTTTTAGCTTTTTTTGACACATACACTTACCAATTGGATTGGTTGTTTAAAGCTAACAAAGTCATTATACGGGCTTGGCAATAAGTTAAAGTGTCAATTTCACTCCGTAAATCATTGGGAGGAAAAAGCATCATGCCAGCACTACAAATAAATAAATAAACGATAACAATAATCTTGTTCGTATTTCAATAGTATACAATAGAATATTCACAATGGTAATTCGATGACATTATTGCCTTATTGTCCCAAGTATCACTTAGATAAATCTAATTCATGAACATTTAACCATTTTTCTTTTCTCACTTTATGTTCAAAGACAAGTGTTTATAGATGTACTAGTAAATTTGTGATGCTGGATAATTCGCGTAATAAATGAAGTAACATGTATATAAATTGAAGATTATCATAACACTTTAGTGACCAGTAGCTATTCAATTGATGTATTATCGTTACTGCCTGACTTCCAACTTCATTTTCCGTTTGTGTTGTACTCTTTATTCTCAATATAATAAAGTTGATTTTTTTCTTTATTTACAGAAATTCAGACGCGATAGTTGTAGATGCCTGATATTTTGATATTAATGTCAAGTAATTTACAAATTTCAAAGGATTCTACGATTGATATATAAGTGGAATCATGTAAATAAATAAAAAATAATTTAATCCAGACCTACCATAGCATGGCTTTCCTCTCTGATATCCGTTGTGAAGGGTTATCTAGAACTAAATTATGCAGGATCCAACGTAAACCTTCGGCATAACAAGCAGGTAGCTCAGGTATATCTGAGTCCTCGTAGTGTGGAACATTAACAGATGATTGTGGGAAATGGTCACCATCATTTATGGGTCGGAGTAAACTGTAGAACATTCTACCGACGGCATAAGCGTCTGCTTTTCCGTAAATTTGCTGGAGCGTTGCCTAAAAAAATGAAACGTTCATCATTACGAATAAATCATCAAATGAAAACCACAATCTCTTTTTCGGGTGGCAGGTTTTCCTTCAAGATATCTTATTGACATATAGGATTTTCTTAGTAGGATTTAGAATATACATTATCGATATTTACTAAGGTTACATATGTTTTTATAAATAATCATCAACTATATCATAGGATTACTATTTGTCATCTTCGTGTCGTGCTTTTCATACTTTTGCTGTCGGCTCAGCAGAGGTAATTTATATCGTAACAAAAATAAGCGATAATCTACAGAATGAAAAAAGAAAAAAAAAAAACTGACAAAATAAGCACACATAAAATATAGGCAGTTGACGATCTTTAATACAAAAAAGTTGCAAATCATTGTTCCACAAACACAGTGAAAAAATATAACTGGAGTTGATCACTTATATTTTAACACTGAGAAAATAATAGATGTACATCATTTATTGTTTCTTCATTGATGATATAGCATGTTATAGATAGACGCATTATGGCAGAAATTTCAGATCCTTGTAAAACGCAAATAGTATCATTGACTGTAGATATAGAACTATAGTTCATGATATTTCCGTAATGTAAATACAAACGCAAAGGCAGTTATTTGGTTAAAAAATCTACATCGTTTTTTCAAATAAATAGATTAAGCCGAGGTTCATGTAATTTAATTGTTGTTTATGTTAAATTACCTAAATAAGATAAAAAAAAAAAAAAAAACCCTTACCGCTCCGCCACTTCCACGCTGAGTCAATCCTTGCCGACTATAGCGTACAAGCTCTGGAGCCCATGCGTGATTGTTTCCAGCACAAACTTGTTGATCGGACGTGACAAAGAGAGGTCCACTATTTCTAGAGCTGATAGATTTTGCAAATCCAAAGTCCGTTAAGATTGGTCGAAGACAACAGTCCAAGAAGATATTATCGGCTTTTATATCTCTATGAACGACACCATGTTTCTGAAGATGAAAAAGTGATGAAAGGATCTGATATAAAAGTTGGAGAAGAAACCTAGAATTTAACCCAAAGCTCGGTTTGGGATAAACAGTCCGTTGTTGCACCATAAATGTTTTTAACGTTTGTTGGTATTTATCCATGACCAAAAAGGACGTTCGATTAGCCATTTCAATCGGAACGTCAATTTTGGCGGGAATCAATAAGTTCATGAACTTTTTAAACCTGTCCGTAGCACCCATGTATTGATGGCGTATTGTAATGACATTTGGATGATATGGTAGGGTCACTGGAATAATGTGTTCTGATCCAAAATTTTGTACAAGGAACTGATCAAGACTGTGACCTTCTCCATGTTGAACTGCTTGTAAGTTTATTAGATTAGTCATCATCTGAAATAAAAATGACATTGTTGCAATATATACTGCAATATTCGTGGAATGAGAATGAGACTCCATCGAATGTTTGTTGGGAGAGAGTAATCAAGGGAATCAAGGTTATAGCGGTAATCAAAAGAATGTAATCCAGGGACAAAGACCAGACATGGAAAACAGACATACACAACAAAGAACATAAAGTAACTAAAATCATACATACAAAGTAACAAAAGTAAATGAGCAACTCGGACTCCACTAAAAACTGGGAGCATGGACCAGGTGCACTGGTAGGGTAAGCATCCTCTGCTATTTTAGAAACACCCGCCGAGTTGCTCATAAAAAATCAAGTCCGGGGTAGACAAACGAGGAAAGGAAACAATGACCCGTTGAATAAATCAGATTTCATGGTGCTGATGGATACACCGTAACGATCCACGAGTTCATGATGACGACCATAAAACTTCTGTAGTGAAGAAGACAATATAATTTAGGGATAATTCAATAGAAAGCTACATGTAAATAAGAATGTCCGTATATAATTTAATCTACGTGTAAATAAGACTGTTCGTATAATTCATTTATGAAGATTCTTTTGCTCTTTTAAGGAGGTAGACCTGGGTTAAGGGACACAATTCTTACAAACCATTGGAACATTCAGAATTTTATATCAATCTCATGTAAGCATCAAAGTAACTTGGATTGATTTCATTCTGTTTCAAATGAAAGCTTGATAGGCTTTGGTGAAATTGAATATGATACAAACATATCACTGATTCAAATACTTGTTTCCCTTACCCTAGGTCTATCTCCTTAATTATAAAGAAAAGATATCACGAAAACTTGTAAGATGTTACAATGACTTGACAATTTAAAAAGAATGTGCATGACAAGACGTTTTCTTCATATCAGGTATACTTCGTGTGTGTTATAAATAAATTTAAACGTAAAGTATGACTGAACAGAAAATGTACTAATTACAATCTCTTCCGTGTCATTTACTGAAAAGGTTTGGCTTTCTTTCTTATTAAAGCAAATAAAAAAAAGATTGCGTTTTACGAGATAGGTTTTGTGGTTTTAAATTTTAAATTTCGTTGAACTTCAGCCAGCAACTAAAAAGTAATTCATTCATTATCTACTATTCTAATGTAAAAAAATATTTTTTTAGTTTCTTTTTTTGCAATAGATGAATTATAACTTCTTGCGTAATTAAAGGGATAATTATTTAGTATTTGAAGATTAAGAGGCGTCACTCGTGTGGGTTTGGTTACGTGTAAGCAGAGTCAGTGTGCTAAAGTTGTGTAAAGTTGAATATAACTATCTGAAAAAAATTAGAATTCTCATAACAAAGACACTTAGGATAAAAATAATCATGACTTGATTATGGTCAAGTATCATATTGAGTACTTCCCAATGATCTTTTTGAATTATATTTGGAGTAGTAATAAAACTGATCTCTATCAAAGTACAAACGCAAAATGAACCGTTGATGTTTGAAGAGTACAAAATCATTATCATCCATGGGATATTAATTCCACCTTCACATCGCAAATGATAATTAAAAAATATATACAATGAGATAGATACAAACAAAGCTAGTCATGGAAAGGAATCGACAGAGTCTAAATCGTCGATTCCATAAATAATAAATCGTAAGCTCAAACGTTAAAACAAAAGCTTCCATCGTGATGTCACCACTTACAATAACAATTATATTTATGACTTTCTAGAAAAGCTGAGGACGCTTACCCTACCAGTGCACCTGGTCCATGCTCCCAATTTTTAGTGGAGTCCGAGTTGCTAATTTACTTTTGTTACTTTGTATGTATGATTTATGTACTTATGCTCTTCGTTGTGTAATTCTGTTTCCCATGTCTGGTCTTTGTCCCTGGATTGCATTCTTTTTGATTGCCGCTAGAACCTTGGTTCCCTTGATTATTCTTTAAAGAAATCGTCCAAGTGACCTGAATCATTTTTGTAGTAGGTACTGAATTTGTTAATTGACACGCCACGATACACAATTGTCAAATTATTTTTTACGCTATATGCACTGATTTCATTACTACAGGTCAAACTGTAAACATCATTAATCTAGAAAATGCCAATCGATTGATATTTTGTTAAATATCAAATTAGTTTAAGATCTTATTTTAGCTTTAATTAGACATTACTGCGGAAGAGGAAATAATTAACGTTCTGTTATTGACGGAGGAAGAATTCCAAAAATGTACACGGAAATGACAAAGATAATGATCTCTCATCCTCTAGCTAGGTTTGACTCAGAATAGATTTGCGTCATCTTTTTTACCAAGGAATATTCTCGTTTAGCAGTCTAAATAAAAATGTACATTTAATGAGGCTCCCGTTCCTCGTAATTAGAGAATTAAGATATGTTATTTAGTTAACAAAGATTCCATCGTTGAGTTGTAACATTAGAAAATCCAAACACGAGTATGGTGTATATATATATATATATATATATACATATATATATATATATATATGGCAAAACGACGATCTATCACCATCACACCCTTTGTAAAACGACTATACATCACTAGTCCTTACGTGGCAAATCACCATCCCACCCGTTGTAAAACGACGATACATCACCAGTCCACCCGTGGCAAAACGACGAACTATCACCCTTATACCCGTTATAAAACGACGATACATCGTCAGTCCACCCGTGGCAAATGAAGAACTATCACTCTCATACCCGTTGTAACACGACGATATATCACAAGTCTACCCCTCGCAAAACGACGATCGATCACCATCACACCCGTTGTAAAAGACGATACATCACCATCACACCCATTGTAAAACGATGATAAAGCATCAGTCCATGGTAGACCATTTGATTAGCCGTTATAAAGTGACAACATATCAGAAGCCTACCCATAACGATGAATGAAGCCATAATAAAGAAACATCACTTTATCTATAAAAGCAACATTTCTATCTTATTTCTAGGACCACAACTTCCCTCATAAAATTTAAAGTCATTTTTCGATATTTTTAGTTTTTTTAAGTACTTCTTTAGTATATAATTTGTTTTTGCTGCTGATGGGGGGTTACTCTTTGAAACACGTGTACAGTACACGGTAATTTGTAATATTTATATGAGTATCATTTGTGTTTTTCAAATAAGGTTTCTTTCATTATCTAAACACTGAAATGTCATATCCTAGTTTAGGTGTTCGGTTCAACCATAAACTAATCACAAATCTAAAGAACTAACAATCATATAAAAATGAAATTTGACATTTATAGTGAAACTTCTTTATTGATAATACAATTTACCATTTTAAGTTTATCAAATTGAATTTAGTTCAAAATCAACAAGTCAACTAATGTAAAATAGAGAGTAATTATGCAGTACAATTTTATAAACTGTTCTTAGAGTTGAACATAAGGACAGGAGTTCACGAATCTAAGCCTTTAACGAGGACGTTCTTTTGTACTAGAAAACTTTGAAGTTCAATATAGAGACATGATTTAGATAGATATTAGAAAAAGAAACTGTGTAGAAAAAAAAGAAAAAACAAAAACAAGTTGGGTACCAAAATAATCCATATAATCCAAAGCAGTTTAATGTCGCATTGGAACTTGAATCATAGTAAAAGTAATTAGTGCTCTATTACATTAGAGTGAGTTGTTGACCCACAAAATAAACTGCTACAAGATATATGACATTTGTCAAACTATTGGCGTGAAACAATGAGAACAAAGAAAACATGGCAAACATTTCAATAAAATGGATAATATTAAAAAATGCAGTTGATCCCATGAAAACTACCATAAAATGAAAACAAAACAACAAAGTTGGTCATATTCTAACACCTTTTATTATTATGATGACTTTTTCCAGGTTCCTTTTTGTGAAAATAACTGGATAAAAGACATTAACATAAACGACTTCCGGGTCTTACTTATCAGCTCTAAATTTTTCTTCATATGCTGCCTGCTTTGTCTGACGCGATTAGTAGTGTTCGCTCCATTGAGAGTGATAAATATCAATGTTTTATTTCAACAATGAGAAAACGTCGTCAAAACTATTGCCCTCAACTATATTCTCATCAGACCTGAAACAGCCATGAAGTAAAAAAATGGATGACTCAACCCATGGTATCAAGTTGCAATTTCTGGATTATGACAAGTATGTGTTAACGTTTCCGCGTTTAATGAGGAAAACGATATTCTGGAACTTCTGATCTGTCCAATAAGAATATAAAATTCAATTTACTCAGTAATAAACATAAGACAATGCCTGATCTAGTTCGTAAAACGCACCGCACAATTGGTGCTACTGTCATTCTACCCACTTATCTGCCGTAGTAAATTGAATTGTGTTATTCACTACAAAACTTTAGAGTTACTGAAACAACTAAACATAACTGAAGATCTTAAGTTTACTATTTTATCATACAAATACCAGCGATATCTATATAATCGTCCCAAAGCAGCCAGACTTCCAAGAAGAAACATATTTTGTTTTATGGCTGGAGTGTGACAAAGTTTTCCCAGACTGCGTACTGGATAAAACAGCTTTTCTATGTAAGCAAACTGGTTTGATAAAGGTATCTAAAAGCAATGTGTTCTTAATATCTGGTACAGAGTGTATTTGTCAATAAAAAAGGATTTATATTTTTAGCAAAAATGGTATATATATATTGCTGATTTTTTAATTCTTTTCATAGCCAATTTAACACTAGTATGTTGCTTATAAAAATTACTTGAGATTGTATAATACTAACGCTTTGCGATTTTTATCCATTACAAGTGCGGCATAACTTAATAAAGGATTGGTTTAAGCATTTATCATTAAAACATATGCGTACTGTACGTTTTAAGTAATTACTCTTCCAGATTATCAAATGGTAAATTAAATTAGGCAGGTGTTTCCACTGTCTATGGAAGTCGTAGACAGGTCAATGTATTCATTCTATAGTATTATCACTTCATTACATAAGCATAGAAATAGCCTCGATAATGTTTTCCTATAAAGATGAAAAGGCATCTCACTGGGCTTGTAGCAGTCATAATGTGGTACTAGAATATAAAAAAGTTAGTTATGGCAGAAACAAGCATTGGAAGATTATGACATGAGTTTGGCCTCTATTTCCTTGCTTGTTTAATTGACATTGTAAATGTCTTTGTCCGACAGAATTCGAAGATATATTTAGAGAATTTATATCATTAAAACACTTGTTATCATCTGAAATTAAGAGGAGATAATCGACAAATGTTTGCATATATGTTCAATCACTTCCATGTTATGATACAATAAGCCATTAACCGTTTTTCAGTAAGGTGATCATGTTCTTTGTCTAAACCATTTGATCTCTGATATATTTATTCCGTTCCATTCGATCAAATCAGTTTGAAACATCTTGACAAAGTTCAACGTGATTTCCATTCATGGCATTAAATAAATGTGCAATTTGCAAAAAAAAAAAAAGAATGACCAAAACAGACCTTATTATTGTTTTGTAACAATCTATCTGAAGTTGCATGACTTGATTTATTAATTAAAAGTTTGTTAAAGACTAAACGAAATAAGCTGTAGGCACCCTTTCAGAATTATATAAAAATTTGTTAGCAAACCACTAGATCATTTTGCTATAAGTATGCAAACTTTTTTGTATCTGTTAAATTAATTAAAGACAGTTTATAAGTTATGCAATATAACTAACGTTAGGGCAAATTACTCTTCATGAAATGCAAGCCCTTTATTCAGAAGTGTATATTGTCCCACAGCTGGTTATTAAAGCATAATATCTAAAAATCTGAAACAATCCTTCTAGCTCAATTTGCAATTGATTCCAGTCAAAATTAAGACTTGAGTCTTAATAAAAGCGTTATTTAATTTGGGATTATTTAAATTGCAGATTGCAGACTAACCGATCGACAAAAATGACGTAACTTAAATTTTTTGATACTTATGTCGGTCAAAGAACATACAAATAATCAGAAGGCTTAATGCAATAAAAAAAATGACATTTAACTACATGTATAATGGTTCTACAAAAGTTTTGTTCACATCTCACCAACCTCGAAAAACTATGCAGTTGAATGCAATCACATTAGCACCATTATATCTGTACCAGAGACGTGGCGACAAGGAAGAACCGTCAGCAGCGATGGCATATTTACACCAAAGAAAACCCCAACAGGCTTATAGTATTCTTATACAGCAGCAACTATATGAACTTATATCATCACGTAATTAGTTTGAAATTAAGTTTTGGAGAACTTGACAAGATTTCTTTTACTATTTCCTGGTAAATATACGCTTGATCATTCCTGATAGACGTTTGTCATTATCTAATATGACCCTCAGGATTCAAGAGTTTCATTGACATTGACATGACATACACCAGACTTCTAAGAACACTTATTACCAAATAGTTTCTTCAGAGAATAATATCATGAAATACTTGAAGCCATATTATTACTTCCTTCTTATCAAATTACTTGTCAGTACAAGTTTTAAGTATTTTTTTTTCAAAATTAGTGCAACTATACTTAAGTTTTCATACATATATCATAAACATATTTATATATAAGCTACACGTGAAGAGATTGAAGTCCGTTTAACCGTCATAGCGGTGTGCGTATTTTGAGATTTGACATTTTATCAGATGCCAGCTGAGCCCTTTTTCTTAGTGTATATGTATTAAGTCAAATTAACTTATTGTATGTTTTATCCTGAAGTGTGGATCATGCATACTGCGGGTGTACAGCGGGTGGACCTGACCCCAATATAGAATTAATTTTACTAACAAAACATTGAAAAATACTGAGAAAGCTATTGCTATATTTTATAGATACAAGGCATAAAACGATTTATGTCTTTATCCAAAAATTTAGGGACTTGGGTATGGTTCTCGTATTGAAATCGCCAGATTCACAACTGCTGCATTGCGATTAAAAACTGCTTATACTTTCCAAAATGTGAAATATAGTAATAGACGCTTATCTTGTTATAGATCGGCAAATTTTAATTGTTAGAAAAATTCCATAGCTGAACCTTAATCTTTCTTATTGCGATATAACAATTGAAACAAGTGAAATATATATTAATTTAATGCTTCACAAAACAAACGGTGATTGTGAAATTACAACGACAGAAACGCAGAGTAAACGTTTCTAAAAATTGTTAATATTGAGTACATGATTATTATCTTGGCTGCTTCCTCGTCTAAAATGATAAAGAAAACTTAGATAGCAAGTTATAATTGCACAGAGTTGAAAGAATGACCGTAAATTGCTTTCAACATATTACTTCCTTGTTTTTTAATTTCACACCATCGATTGGGCTAAGATTAAAATTGAGTATCCCATATAGTATGTTTGAACGTTAAATCAGAGGAAAGAATCTAATATTCAAATTTAATGCATGGAAACGAAAATTGTGACCTAATATTATGTGTAAATTTTCTTATCACTGAATAAAGCGATGGACCAAGAGTTGATCACAAGGTGGTCAAAGCCCGGGTCCATTCTTCCTTTAAAATATTTGTGAAAAAACATTATACAATGTACAAACCACATTTGTAAGATTATTATTTGAATTTCTTTGCTTTCTAACTATTTGTCAATGTTTTCAATTGAAAATATAGAATTTAATTCCATTTCATAAGGCTGCCTTGGCCACCCGGTGCCCTTTCATTGGTCTGCTTATAGAATAGTTATTTATGTTTATGCAACGCAAGGTGGAACAACAGGCATTCGGTATTCCCCATATTTGAAAACAAAGTATTGCGTGAAATACATGACGTATTTATCTATATTTATTATAATAGGATTACTATACTGATCAAGTCTTATTATTGTGTCCGGGTTTTGATGAGGTTTACAAGGTGATGTGAGGTTTTTATGATCAGAATAAAAGTTCAGTGTCCTTTGATAACCACAAACAGTACGTTTTATACGGTCTACAATGAACCCGACATCGTGACTCGATATCGTTTAGTATCAAAATTACCATGTATCAAAGAGCAATCAAGGGAACCAAGATTCTAGCGGAAATCAAAAGAATGAAATCCAGGGACAAAGACCAGACATGGGAAACAGACAAACACAACAAAAAACATTAAGTAACTAAAATAATTCATTATCAAGCGCATAAAACGTCGAAAGGTGATGATGGTTTCACACGTAACGCAAGGGTAAAAGGATGGATACCATGAATTACAGATTACAGAAATGGAAGCAGGAGATTAAGAGTTATAAAACCTTGTTTGATTCACTATTTCTATCGTTTATACCTGTACCGAGTCAGGACAATTGTGGAAGTTTCCTACTTTCCGGGGTTTACCTCTGAATTTCCTTTTCCTTTGGATTATTGCAAAAAAATTGTCTGTCAGTTTGTTTAATATATAATAACTGTTGTTTAGACCCAGGAGCGAGCGAGATAATATTTACGACCAGACAGTTACTTAAACAATGGCGTTGGAAATGAAATACATGTGAAATACTAGGTTTCTATACTTTTGTGTACCTCCTAAATTTAATGACATTGCTATGAAATTAAATCAGATCAAACTATAGCTGACGTGAACTCAAAGTCCAACTGTCAAATGACAGTAAAAAACCACGGAAAAAGAGAACTTAATAATATCATATAAAAAACTCAGTGAAAACATTTTCCTTGAGCATGGAGTCCAAGTAATAAACCATCCTATGGTCTCTATAATCATTTTGGAACATATGGATTGGTTAAAACGCACTGGTTCCTTTAACCTTTTTAGTACTTTTATATAGCTTTAGGACTATTTTTGTCTATTTATTTATCGTTTTGTAAAATAAACAATGAATTGATCATTTACATATTTTCGGACAATTGTATTTGTTGAAATAATATTTAAAAAAAAAAACTGAAAAAAAGGATAATTAGATAATGGGAGGGATTTTTTTCATCATCCAAGTATTTATACCTCATAAATTTGAGAAATAACCATCAAAGTGTTTTTACTGTTTGCCTGTTTAAGATATTGATATGTAAACTAAAAAATGAAATGCACGAAGGAAAAATGACGGGAAAGGGTTCCCGCACTTTTGCCCCTATATAAGTAGATTCTTCAAGAAAAAAATGCCTTTCGGTTATTTCTAAATGCATTGAATATATTTGAGGCCAAAGAGACCAAATTGAGAAAAATGATGTGCCCTTATCTCTATGTATCTTACACAAAATGGTACATAAATTATAAAAATACTTCAAACCATCAAGGAAATAACGTGATTAAAAGAATCAGGAAGGGACCCTATAACTGGTTGTTAGCAGTTACGTATCATCAGGAGCCATTAAAGTAATTATTGAACCAAGTGTATTAATTCTGATAATTCGGTACCTGTTTCCTGAATTTATAGACAAATATTAAAACAATGTGATTATTACGATAGCACATATAGTCATTCTGTGAGAAATGTCTTGTGCGTATCTTTCCATTTTCATACTGAAAGAGATAAAGATTTTCAAATGGTTGAAGAAATATTGTATATTTTATACGTTTCTTTATTATTTAAATGATATAACACAGCTCATTGTTGAAATCAAATGATAAAAACCAGCCTTCAGAAAAAAACTTAACCATCATTTTCATATTTCACAGTGATGGATCCAGAAATTCTGAATAGGGAGGCGTTTCAGTGATATCAAGTTTTTCTTAATAATCAACCAAAGTTTTTTAGCATAATAGAGCAGATAGTAAAAACAATATTCACTGATATTATAAGTCCTCGAAAGATTCATTTTCAAATAAAGTACAAAGTTGATTTATTTTATGAGCATTTAATTGTTTTGGTCGCCATAATACTCACGACGTTTAGAACTTTTTCATCATATCTCTCTTCGTTTTGTCTACTCCCTGTATTTTTATAGAGACATATTGTAACAATCTTTGCCATCAGCAATATTACTCGACGTAAAATATATATTATTTTTCATATGATTTAAAAAAAATTAATTGAGAGGGCAATAAAACTAGTCAATGACGTCAAAACTTGTCAATGACGTCGGAAACTGTTTGTAATTGTATTGTAGCTGTCCTTTTACTCTAGTAAAACGTTATTGAGTAAATCAGACAGTTGTAGAATTAGTCTTTGATTGCCACTCGGCCTTAAATATCAAGGGGGCACTTGAATAAAAAAAAACATCCTCCTTTCTCATCAGTTTCGCATCGTTTTTGATATTTGCTTGCGGTAATATTGACGTAAACACCCTCAAATAATTTAAAGTCTTGATTTGAAGCTGACCGAATTGGTCTTATGATATTTCAATCCGGAAGAGGCAATCAATGGTATAAAACACTTGTGAAAGTTACAGGAAGTGATTTCAGAAGATTATTACCAAAGAACTGCACGTCTTAGTCTTCATTACGTAATATTACTTCCTTGTATTTGGAATATTAACGTCAATCATGTTTTATGTATGTATTGGATTTCAGCAAGTATTTAGAATTGTTTTGCTTTGTCTAATGCATAAATTCTACAGTTTCCTAGGTAAATATTCAGAATTCACTTTTTAATTGACACAATAAGTGAACTTGTTTTTTGCGTATTAGCGTCACATTTCAATGCCTAATTTTTCGAGGTGCAATCAAACTCACGAAGATAGCAATACCTTAATTCGAAAATCAAGGAATAATTGATAATTCAAACAAATCGGAGACAAAAGCATCAAAACAAATCAAAAACACGATGAATGAAAACAGCTGAAAGTACACCAGGAATCTGAGTTCAACTAAAAAGCTATGATTATGGAACAAGTGCATAGCAAGACTGGGGTATCTGGAATCCAAGTTAAATGAATAAAATGTAGTTCTGTCTTTTTAAAATTCATTTTTCCTATTGTTTGACGGAAATTAAATAATGATTTTAAGAAGGAAAACTGTGGTTTGCAACTGAAATGAACACAACATGAAGATCAACGAGTTACTTATGTCATTGTTGCCGTGTAAGTTATCTCCTTATTAACTTATTTACAATCTAGGATGAGTACTTCTTGTATACAACTAACATTTTGATTATGATCTTCCTACATATTTGATTTTAATGCTGCTGATGAGAGGTTACTCCTTGAAACATGTGTACAGCATATCGAAATTTACAATATATAAAACTGGTATTTTTTGTATTTGACTATTATAGCATGCATAGAGGCACCAAAATATGATAAAATGATAAAACATAAAATTATCTTTATAACATTTAAAACTTGAGATTTCTTTTACTTCGTTTATTATTTCTAGGATTGATGACGTCAACTATAAAACGTATATTGCAAAGTCGTGATATAAAGCGATCCCTGGGGATTCTATGACATTTACATTCCACATATCGAGGAACTTGTTTTATTAAGCTAGTATAGTTAAAATGAGAGGCAAATGTTCTGTAAGAAATACTAACATGTTTTCCTATAAATTGTTTGTACATCCTTATTTGGTACACGAGTTCACGCATGCATGATATAGTAATATAAATTATTTTCATTATGGTAGATTCGTCCATCTTTGTTTTTAACTCACTGTAAGCAATTATGTTATATTACAAATACTTTGAGCAAAAACATCATTTGAATAATTGAAGAGCAACTAGGATTCCCAACCTTTTTAGTTTGCATGTCAAATTAGCAAATATGTTAAATAATTGTACTTGCAGGGACAGCAAAAAAAAAAAAAAAATTCATGAGTCAATGACAATAAATTTGTGGTATTATATAGTACTTCCTGGTTTGTACAATTCCCATCACTGAAAGGATGTTTCATCATCAATTTTATTCCCTTTGCATATTATATAATTTCAGAAAAAATCATGCTATTACATCAAAGATCATCTGTTTATAAAAAACTGATTAGTAAAATAAACAAAAATATCAAATGGTAAAGCCGCAATTTTCATGACAAAAACTATCAGTGTTTTTGGTAAAAAAAACACTCTAATCAAGATGAAGACGCACGACGATGACGGCGAGGATGATGATGATGATGATGATGAAAATGACTATGGCTAACACTGACATCAAACTAAAAAGAACATTAATATACATGTGCACATGTCATGTTGTATAGTGTTTAAAGGCCGGTGATATATGAGTTTCAGAAAAAAAAACATGTAAAAATTAAAAAAAATTCATTAAATCATGTTGAGAAAACATTAAAAAGTTTTAAAATCATATGAAAAACATGTTTCAAAACAACATTTAGTAATGATAACCAATATAAACACATACAAAAAAACCAAAACAACAAAAAAAAAAAAAAAAACGAACAAGCAACAACACAAAAATCGTTTTGTTTTCCCAGACAAAATCTCAAATGTCAAATGCTTTGATACGTCAAAATTGAGTTGATTAAGGGTTTGAGGAATATACTCAATCAGGCGTTGGACTTGTTTCCGTAATTTGGAACTATAATTTAAACGATTACAACAATATTTACTATGTCCTAAGTCCTTTTCAAGGATTTGTATCGGAAAGACTTTACCTTTTGTTCGTCATCACTACAAAAATTTTATGGTCATTATCATGTGAACTCGAGGATCGTTACGGTGTATCCATCTGCACCATGAAAACGGATTTGTTCAATGTGTCATAGTTTTTCCTTTCCTCTTTCGTCTGCCCCGGACTTGACTTTTGTGAGCAACTCGGCGAGTGTTTCTAGAAAAGCAGAGGACGCTTACCCTACTGGTGCACCTTGTCCATGCTCCCAGTTTTTAGTGGAATCCGAGTTGCTTATTTACTTTTGTTACTTTCTATATATTATTTTAGTTACTTTATCTTCTTTGTTGTGTTTGTCTGTTTTCCATATCTGGTCTTTGTCCCTGGATTACATTCTTTTGATTTCCGCTAGAATCTTGGTTCCCTTGATTAATACCAGACGGTGAATAACAGATACTGTAATATGTGGCTTGATAAATTGCCGTACAAGTAATCTTATATAACACAAGTTATGGTGCTCAGGGCTAAAACAAAGGTGATTCCTGATCCATTTTTCCAGTTTTTGTTGGATTCGGGGTTGCTCATTTTCATTTATTTGTGTGTACACGTGTTATTTCAGTTATTTCATGTTATATGTTGTGTGTGTCTATTCTCCCGGTTTGTCTAGTCTTAAATCTTAGAATATTTTATTTTGATTACCACTCCAATCTTCAACTTGTGGAAAATATTCAAATATTATACAGGACAAATCAAGTGATATAAAAAGAAAAAGAAAAGAATTCCTTAACACGAGAAAAAATGACCTGATCCAAAAAAATTGAACCTATTAGTCTGTCTGTAATACGATTTGGTAATAAGCACTACCACGCTGGTTATTTCAATATTATGCAAGTCGATTGACGCCATAAGGAAGTAGACAACACAACAGACGCTAATCTTCTCAAAGACTTTCCAGGAAGCAGTAAACAAAAACTAATTTGATTTGAGTTGATGTTGTCTATATCTTTTCCTGAATCTAAGTTTTCATGCATCTCTTCCTTGAAACTCTTTGATCATTTTCTTAGACAGAGAAATCCTTTTAATCATTAGAGAAATTAGATTGTTCTTACCTCGATTAAACGAGACCGTTTCTTTTTTTTTCTTAATGGAAATTTATCTTGTTTAAAGTACCGAAAATAAATAGATCGAAGCTTTTTTAAGACGCATTAAAATGAACCGAAACAAATGATAAAAAGTAATCAATGTCCAAACCGAACCCTAAATAAAACAAACCTGTCAAATCAAGACACTGTTCTGTTTATATCAATTTGAATGTGTTTTCAACCTTGGAAAACATCAAGCTGCACGCAGCGGTAGTCGTTCGTTTCCTCTCTTACTAACCGCTGCAGACAGGCCTTCCAAATTCTCTTTCGGGTATTATTCAAATCAAACGTTGTTTGACAATTGGATAACGTCGCGTAAAATAATTTTAAACCTTTTCCCGATTTTTCAAAATTCTTGACATTTCTGAGACGCTGCAGCGTCTAGAGTGAATTTCGAACGTCAGACGCTGTTTCGGGGCTTGGGTAAATATAATACCTGTTTAAACCAGAGCATTTCTTAAGACCAAACGGAGTCGGCTAAGACAAGTTTCGATATACTAGTAATCATAGCATAAAAACTATATCAAGTAAAATGAATACTTAGGTACAAAAGTAAAGTCAAGTTGTTCAGATGATAAGCGCGAAAAGTCTTGCTAAAAATTAGTAGCATTAACACTTCAAACAAAATGAACTTTTGTTCTAGAAATTGGGTTGAATTCACACAAAAATTAACATACATGTAAATAGTCAATTTAAAGATGGGTATTTCGACTACGTAAAGTTCTTTGACAATAAGCAAATAATATGTGCATGAATAATATTGCTGTCAATTTACTTACTTTAATTTGCATGCTAAATTTGAATGATGATTCATTTTAAATTTGTTCGGTCTTATCTGACCTAATTGCACGTGAAAAGAAATCCTCACAGCTCACAAAATTACATACATTGTGTAACGCGTGTTATATTGGGGTATGTGTCAAATTATTTCGAGCAGACCCAAATATTACAGTGGTTTCAACAATCGTCAGTGTGACATTCATGATATTTGTACAAAACATATCTGATGATAAAGTCCCCCGTGCAGGTCCGGGTGTTGCAAGAATAGGCCTGCAGCAGCGCTAAGCTTGTCGTAAAAGGCGACTAAATAGTGCTCAGAACCCTAGCCGGGGGCTAGGGCGCTCTGCCCACAAAGCAACTGGGATGTGTGCCCCAGGTGGTGGAATGGGGTACCCCTGGCGTGTTACATGCTGGGGTTGTCAGGCTATAATACGGAAAACCTGACCGCAAACCATAGCGGTGCACCGTGTTGGGAAAGACGCCACGTTCCTCGCACGTTAAAGAACCCTGCTGTGGTATTCGATAGGAGTAGGAACCTTTGCGCTCCGCCACAGGAGGCTAAATTGCCCGATCTTACCCACCCCCCTTTTTCCAGTGGCAATCAAAATTTGTTGACCCTATTATCCTTGTGACCCATCCTTTTTTTTTCATTTCATGTTCATTATATCATCCATTTCATGTTCATTGTCTGAATATTGCTGAAATATTGCATTTCGGACGTTAAACCCCAACAAACAAACAAACAAACTGATGATAAAGTTACAATTCTACCAGTAGTTATAAAAAAAACGTTAGTGACCGGGTAATTCCAATATTAAATAAAAAAAAACAATTTCCGTTAATAGAAATAGAAATTTCTATAGGCCATAATATTTTTTTAATTTTAGATTTTGTTAATTTAAGAAAAAAACATTTTTTACAAAGTGGTCCTTAACTTTTTAGAGGAGTACGATAAACACTTTTTATTTCATGTTTCCTTTGACAAAAACATTACATATATTTTGTATTCGGGCAATACCTTACCAATCTAACGTAAAATAAACCCATCAATGCATCTTTCAATCAACATCCAGTGAATTATTTGGAACAATCGCTGGATCTTCGGTAAACGTATTGATTTTCGCGGTGTACTTATTTCCAGAAAGCCGCAAAAAAAAAAAATAATACCCTCGATATGGATTTTGAACACTGAATATAACGCTTATGAGTTTTTGAAACCGCAATAATTGATTCCCGCTAACATATTCATTTGACAGAATTAGCAACCGCCAGAATTAATACGTTTTCAGTAATTTAAATCAGATTTATACTTCAGAAGTTTGAAAAAAAATGTTCACCAACCAAGACAAACTGTCATAAAAAAACTTTAGTATTTTAGTATTATATACTTTATTCGATTTTATAGCTACCAGGTAATGTACATGTAATGATCTTTTTCTTATTGAACTTTACTACTTTTCATCTGTGATTTACACTTTAGTCATGGGGAAACGTTGCCTTCAATAGAATAAGGAAAAATATCATTTTATTCATAATATGATCATTAGTTGCTAATTGTCCACCAAAACATTTTATACTGTCTCCATCAATGCAAACCAGTTTATAAAATTTATGTCTACGAACATCAAAAGTAAAATATACACGCTTACTGATACTTGATATCTGTCATGTACAAGTTTATATTTAAATGTTCTTTTTCATTTCAACATCTCCACACTCGTGATAAAAAGAGTTTAAAAACCTCTTTTTCGACAGGGAAGTAAACAAACAGATCGACAGTCTACTACGAAATATTGTCAGGAAGCAGTTTACAAAACCAAATATGATTGGTTTTAATTTACGTCTTAAGAATCTATTGTTTTCCCTAAAGCTTTTATTCATGTATATTTTCCCTGAACGCTTATAACGAGTTTCCTCGTGAATGAAAGCCATTTAATCTTCAAAGAAACTTTTTCGTGGTTAATAAAATAGAAATCTTATCAAAATACTTCCTTGATTCTTTCTAAGACTAAAATGTTTCTTTAGATCTTGTCATTGTTTACAATTCATTTCGGAAATTTCGCTAATATACCCCGGGAATGTGGTAAGGATAGCATAAGAATAAAGTAGTCAATTTCAAAGAAAAGTGTTGAATATGTTGTAAGTAATGATTCCACAATGCTAATGGTGATGCTATTTTCTGTCACTGCGTCATTGCTGAAGACTTAATTTATGAGAGTTTATGTAAAATCGACTACATTGTCACATTTTCTTCAATCATTAAATTTTAAACTCCAAACGTTTTGCTCAAACGATGTTATAAGTGACAAAACTCATAGCAGAAAAAAAAAACATATAGAGAAAGCACTTTGGCATAAGAAATTACTCATATAATGTACTTGTGCAAATGCACAAAAAACCTATTTGCGTTTGTAAGAAGCGTATAATAGTATTCATATTTCATGGAGACAAGTCAACCTATCGTAAAGAAATGAATAAACACAATTACGCCATACAAAAGTACATCAAAATATCGGCACTTAAGTAGCAGTTTTTGTAAGAAACATGTAAAGTCTGTAAAATATTATACACCCCCCCCCAAAAAAAAAAAAAAAAAAAAAAATATTTTTGATAGTGAGTCGCTTTATAGGTCTATATAAGGAAATTATTCATTCGAATCTGTCTACTCTTAGGATATTATCCACACGGAAAATCGATCAGTTTCTATTGTATTTTATTGTCATTTACAGAGTTATCTCCCTTAATTGTGAATTCTACCGTGCATTCTATGTATTGTTTAACTCCTAAGAACACGGTTTATATGAAATGCCACGTATTAATTTCTGTTAACTATAACTATTTAAACAAAATATAAAAAAAAATAAAAATGAGTAGGCTTTCAAACCATGTATCTCACTTTGCATGATTCTTAGCTGGAATGTTAGTTAAAAGTACACGCGTCAAAATGATTTGTGGAAACAGCACTAAAATAGAAACATTCTGTTTTCAATGCAGAAGGTGTACTCGTATTTTTGGTCATTTTTTTATTTCATTACATTGCATTATATATCAATTGTGTTTCCATTCAATTAACAGAATATTTCCTTTGAATATCGGGTGACTCATCCTGAAAGAACCACCGCTCTTACTTGTCCATTAACAGAACCCGGAAATCAGCCAAACACCTTTGTACACTTGTTAAATTTTACAGAAAGCTATCTTGTTAATGGGATTTAAAATAAATGTAAAACTATTCCCTGGAATTTAAAATCAATTTGTTAGTCTTAATTCTATTGATGTCAGATTCTACTTTAATCATATCAGTACACAAGGAGCAAAGATGTCAGTGCGGGTGTACTTAGATGTAGAAACAACAGCAGCTGCTTTTAGTGATGGTTTGTCGGAAATTTTCTTAAAAAAAAGAAAAACTGTTAGTGTACTTCATACTTGTATATAGAACTCATATTGAACAGATGATTTACTATCTTCATCACAAAACGACCCCAATTATTGACTTGTTTAACACGCTGGTAAAGAACATTCCTTCCTAGTACATGGCTAAGACAGATTATTTTGTCAAGCTTTATAAAAAGTTCTGGATTTCTTTCTTTTCTCATATTTGTAGAAAAAATATAGGGCATATTTAGTACAAGTTTAGGAAACACACATGCCGACATTATTACATTTGATTTTCACGTGCCTTTTTTTAAACTAAATTGAACAAATAAAATATATAACAGAGTTGTTGTGGTATACGGATGAATAGAGCCTTCATGTTAAGTTCACACATATTTTTCACATGTGGTTCATGTTAAGTGAATCTTATGTGATATTACCGTCATATATGATGTCCTGATGACCTTCATTACGATTTTAGAATCGTGCAAGTCTAAACGTTCAAATAGGTATATTTTGTACCGACGAAGATCCATCGAATGAGTATACTCAGATACCACCATGAGACTCATATCACATGCACGACAAAATTTAGCTAATAAAAAAAGTACCGTAGCGTAACAAAATGGAAGGACAATTTCAAAGACATCGATATCTGAGTAAATGGCATATACATTAAAAAAGGAATTAACTATGTTTTACACACACAATGTAGATCACGGAATAAAATACAATACCATTTAAAAGTTGATTAAACAAAGAAAAGAAAGACAAAATAAGACACTCCTTAAAAACAAAGAACTAGTGATATGAGTTTAATATAAAAAAAAAAAAAAAAAACAAACAAATCAGGAGTGACATCACATGAACCGGCAGGATAAGAATTGCCTTGTTCGTCAGCGTCATCCGTCACTTTTCGAGTAAAATGTACGCAAAAAATCTTTTGCAAAATCATAAGGCTTGCCCGAATCAACTTGTCTGATAATTAATTTATCTTCTTGGTAACTATCTTCTGAACGTGTATTGCTTTTGCTACATCTTATAGGGGACTAATGAAATATTTTCATACAGAAAAAAAAAACATATTTGAAGTAATGATTAAATGGGGTTCGTTGGCTGGCTAGTCTGATTAGCTCTATTATGTCCCTAAGATTTTATGTATTTTAGAATAAATGATGGATGTTTTCTTATAAAACATTCTACAAACAATATGTTCAGTACTGTTGCACTGCATATAAAGTCTAAACATCTACTCTTTACAATAGGTCTCGATCGAATCGAGCGAACCCATCAAGGTCTAAACGCATCTCGGTCTTGTGACGAAGCGGAATCGCAACAGTTAGGTGCTCTTGTTGTTTTTAATATGATAATAATATCTGGTATTACCGCATATATATATTTTAACTAGATTGTTTTACATAGCTTTAAGTTAATAGAACACAGTTGGTTAATTTGGTTTGCGTTAAAAGGGTTTGTTTATCCAATTTTCCTATAAACAGACATCATTTGACAAGATGTGTGTACTTAAGCCGATATGGTGAGATGGAGCTTGACTTTAAACGATTGAACGGACACCTTTAACATATGTCTTTATTGCTTTATTCAGTGTTTAACCTCGCGTGTATTCCTTATCACTTAAAATCGTATTTTGTCATTATAACTTCAATTATAAAAGAAAATATTCTGAAAGCGGGGTGGGAGCATATTGAAGATTTAAAAAACATATTTGCACTCAGTCCACTTGTCAGCACTTAGTGTTGAACTTTCCGACCTGTTCTATGGTTTTAATCAATAAAGAAGTCTGAACTATGTACGATTGACTTTAAGCTACTAAACAAGAAATTAAGTACTGGGAAAGTTCAGATTGTTTCAGAACGAAGACTGAAAGGTAACAGCATGCGAATTTAACGAAGTAAAAGGTATGAGAAAAATAGGTGAAATATAGATGATAATTAAAGGGCATATAATGATGATGTTCGGGGAATAGAATCGGTCGTCCCTTAATAAAATGACAACCCCCTGATGAACTTCCTTACTTTACTATAAGGGGAATCACCTTAAGAGGACAAAAATAAGCACAAATTATGTGAACAAACTTAGGTATATTATAGTCCTTAATATGTGTTTTGTTTTCTTCTGATGTATTTGTTTTATAACTTACTTTTTTCAGTCACAACTCATGACCTACCGACGTCGGTACTTAATTTTTTCATACTATAAGTTTATAACATTAATAGGAAGGATGTTTGTTTTCTAATAAAACTAACGTCTTCATGGGCATTTAAAAATCAAAAAAATATTTCTGAACAGAGAAGAAACAGCTATCTTTATTGGTTAAAATATGGTTATGTAGTATGCAATAAAGCGTGTACAAATGTCAAGGGGATATTGTCTCGTGAAAATGCCCGGGAATTTACCACATATATATATATATTGATACCCGCTCCAGATTTTTCACTAAAATAAACACAATAGTTGCGTATGTAAATGGAATCTAGCCTTTGGAAGTGATATTGTCTTTAACATTGATAATGCCCTCGCCTGCGACTCGATACATTATCAACGTTTCAGGCAATATCACTGTCCGTTTGGCAGTCAATTTATCATGACAATGTCATTAATATAGACAAAATAGTAAATGAAAACATTTGACTTTAAACATGTCATCATAAACGGTATGTTTGATTGAAATATAGTAATATTTGTTTAGATAAAGCCTGTTATCATTTATCGATTTTTAAGGTTATCAAAAGTGTTACAAACTTGTATTTACAAGCATGATAATAGAAACAAAGTTGTCACTAGTACACACAAATACAGATCAACTTCCTAGTTAGCTGATCATTACATTCTATATAACAGTAAAATGTGCATAACAAACAGATCAAACGTCCCTGTAGGGTATAGCCAGTTTTGTTTGAATAGGTTAAGTGGGACCACTTTATTTACAATAATTGTAATACGCAATATTTTTTCAACATAAAACTGAACTGATTTATTGACCGAATGTTTTTTTCCTAGTAAAATGCACATCGTCTGTTTAAATGATTTCGTGTACGACTATACCACTACAAACAGAAGCTAAATTATAAGATAATGATAAAATTTTCATGTTTAAAAAGTGAGCAAAAATAACAAAGGCGGTTTATCAGGAGGCTTACATTTTGAAATATCATAACAATGGCAAATCTAGATGTTTATCTAGGAAGTACCACGAGATGGTTACTGATTTAATACTTATAGTATACATATAGAGTTTTTTAATTAAGAAAACGATTAAGCTCAGTTCTGCTCTTGAAAGCCTATTCTCCCGTCAGGCGAATAAGACAAATGAAACCTTTACTTTGAACTGATGGTGTTGTCTGCTTTACGTGTTTGGGGTATTTGTGAAAGGGTGCAGTGAGATCCTGGTTTATCTTGACTCTAGATGTTTTAGACCTCTTAAAACCTAGACCAAACGCAGATAACAGAATTGAACGAATTATAAATGGTACATGCGCGGATTCATAGGGGCGATCCGGGTATGTCCCCACCTTGAAATTAAGGATTTTTTTTTGCATTAAATTTTCATGCCTCCCTTTGTTTGGCTTTTAATTATATCTACGTCCCTGTGATAAAGTGTATCAAGCTCCCTAGTACTTAGGGAAATGATAACATGATATGTTCATAGAGGCCTTTGTTGATCACGTGGTCTGTCCACAGAAGCTTTAGTAACGTATGATTGTCACAAGTCGAAAAGATTTATCTCTTAAAGAGCTCCTTCATATGAACCCTTTACATAAATACCAAAATCATCACTAGATCGTGACATCAACCAAAGTATGGACCGCTCGTAAAGTTCAAAAGGGGATCAAGGCTACCAATGTAGGTTTGTTCCCATATAAACAAAATGACAACTAACTTTTTATGAAACATTGAAATATATATTGGTATAACTAATTTTCAAGTAAATTCTATATAAAAATCATGTTATCGAATGATCTACTACATGAAATATATCAAACCGAAAAGGGTCTAAGAACAAACCTATTACAATACCTTCCTATTTGTAGCATAAACATAGCAGACGTACTGAAAAAGGGTCTAAGAACAAACCTATTACAATACCTTCCTATTTGTAGCATAAACATAGCAGACGTACTGAAAAAGGGTCTAAGAACAAACCTATTACAATACCTTCCTATTTGTAGCATAAACATAGCAGACGTACTGAAAAAGGGTCTTAGAGCAAACCTATTACAATACCTTCCTATTTTTGGCATAAACATAGCAGACGTACTGAAAAAGAGCTTATATAGAGCAGTGATACTACTTTCATGTGACCAGATCAGATCTAAAAAGACTTATGCAAAACAGCTCAATGAACTTCCTTCTTAAAATTTCCCATTGACTTATTGCATAGAGTTTAAACATTTATGCAGCAGGTGATCTGAAGGAATTCTTAAATGCAATTGTTTACATCTCTTGATATACAAGTGTCCTACTGCTCCAGAAATAAATCTTCACTTTACTTTCCAAGTTTAAACCGTTTGTTCCGGCGGAGCACTTACTCTGAACGGTGCGTATACTACATTGACATTTTCATTGTGGTAACAGCTGTTTTGATCTACTTATTATAGAAATTACAATACCAACCTAAATCAGCCAAAATTCCGTTCGAAGTTATATTTTATTGACAGCTTATCATTCTGAAGAAAGGACTTTAATTTTTATAAATTGATTTAGTTAACAATTAAAGTATAAGATGGAATCTATACGTTTCGTTTTATTATTTAGAACGAAAACCCGCATATGAATACATTCCACATTCTAAGTGAATAACACATGCAAAAAAGCCAAACGATTTTTTTCTATGTCACACTAATCAACTAAAATATCAATTGCATAAAAAAAATTATTATTTTTTAAAATCTTTAATCAAATCACGTGTTATTAAAATTTTACCTATTTCAAGATCATATATAAAAATGGCTTTACACATCACCACCTTTTTTATGATACATACCTTTAGAACATATTCGTCTTTCTTGTGTTTGATGAGAAAAACTAGTGAGCAACTTCCGTCTCGCTCGCCATCTGTCATACAGTTCAATGGCTTATCCCCTAACAGTATAAAGTCTTTTCCAACTCTCCACTCTTTGTTGGGCTCATCCAGTGAGGTAGGTGCAGCTCTGCTTAAATGTATAGATTTTAGAACCTCTTTTAATGTTTGAAAGCTTTCATCGGAGTTCAGAGAAAGTTCGTGGTGCTTCAAACTCGATAAAGCACTTAATATACCTCGGTGAGTGACCGAATGATCTCCAGATTCAATATCACAGTTCTGCTTCGCAGTATTTGCATTGCCATGCTTTAACGTTGCCTTTTCATCTTGTAAACGTACAAATGCAAGGCTTATCGTCTTAAGCTTTTCCTGTTGACTTTTTAAACTATCTTGTAACTGCTGTATTACTTTGTCTTTTTCCTCACACTCATCTGACTTCTTCAAATATTGAATTTGAAGATTCTCTGCAAATGTTTCCATAGCCTCCCGTCCTTGGAGGTGAAGTAACAGTCTACTATTATCTATCATATTATGACCGCCGTTTTGAACGACACGGGAATATTTTTGGTCATAACAAAAACCGTTATGGACATTAGAGTGGCTGTTTCCTGGTTTTGACAACCCGGAGTCCGGTTGCCGGTAAAGCGGTTGACTAGTCGGTCGAACCTGTTTCAGTTGCTTTTCTTCTAGGGATCCTTGCCTAATGATTGGAGCAGATTGTCGGGTGAATTTAGTCAGATCGTTGCTATATCTAACGAAGTTTTCACTTCCGTTTGTTGTCCGTGAAACCGTTGAAGAACACGAAGGTACTTGTCCGTGTGAATTTTGAGGTATTTGTTGCTGTGTTCCGTTATCTTGGTTAAAGCCGAGGTCAATTCCTGTGTTACTACCTAAAATTGACGAGAGTAATGGTTGATTAGTAATATAATGGCAAAATGAAGTATGCCGTAGTTTTAGTTCAGGCGAGGATCCAGATATTCAAAAACAGGGGGTCAAGAAAAAGAAGTTTGGGTCTAGGTTATTTTTGCTCATTTGGTTGTGAAAGATTTTTATAAAATTAACATAATCTTCCGACAAAACCATCCCCCACCAATTGGATCTGCCACTGTATTTAGAGCAAATATTTCTAAGGTGAAAATATTGGGCTTACAAAGAAAAAAGTACTGTTTCTAAGAAGGTAAATATCAATCAGATAATGTGGCTGGCTATGTTTTTTTTCAGATGACGATCACCGATAAGTTATCTTCTACCTGCGACTAAAAATATACACCGAATCTATGAATCAGATAAATTGTTGATGTTTGCTCAAAACAAACGACTAGTATTCACAGTCAAAGTATCAAATTCTTGGAACATCAGATGTAATACAAACCGAAGACATGAAAGATTAACTCTAAATTAGATATTAGCACAGATATCCCAATCACAGAAATCATATGGTCAAAATTTAAAATACTGGTCAAACAGAAAGTTGACATTGTAGGAGTCTGAAATTGAATCTGACGATATATAGAGTAGCATACCCATATAAACATCGGTCAAAATATCAAGTGGCTATGACCAGAAGCAGTTATAATATGCAGTCTTCCTCATCTTTTCTAGGACAAACTCTGATCAGATCATAGAACAATTATTAGAAGAAAATGTTTTCATTGGATGTATGTATAAGATAAACTGTCGAGAACATGTACATGCATTTTCTTACCTAACATATACTTTCGTAGCAAGGTTGCCGTGTTGTGTTGGTTGTTTCCCTCTGCCTCATCATAAGCTGTTTTTTCATTACTGTTCTTGATAAATGAATTGCAGTTATTCTGAATAAAAACCTTGACAATTTCTAAATGTCCTCTGTATGCACAAAGATGAAGCGCGGTATCACCTCTCTGGTTCTGAACAGATAGATCAGCACCACTGAAATACATAACAATCTCTTATTAATTTGAATAAATCTTACCGATGCCCCTTTTGAGATAATGGCAAGTTTTAAGATGTTTTCAGTAGAAAGTCTTTAAATTTTTAACTTAGCGTATGCTGTATACATGCATCAACCCTTTTCCACTATTGTATTTATAATGACAACTAGTAAAACAATGAGTCGTCAAACAGGATGTTGTTGTCGCACTAGTCAAAGAATAAAACATGAAACCAATAATGCAATCGGATAAAATAATGAAAAAAAAAACCCGAACTCTTATCGTACTGAGAAGGTTGGTTTCGACAAGTGTCCAGTTTACACGTAATTCATTGGAAATGCTACAAAGGTACTTCAGCATAGATATTTGATTTTAACAGGATTCCAATTTTTATCAGAGTTTTGTTTAGAAAAGATTAGCTGTTAATGTTTTGCAAGGCTTAAATGATTTGTAAGGAACAGCAAGTAGCCATTGAAATTTGAATATAAATGAGATATGTCAGTAATTCAGACAGACAATTCATGTAGAAAGTGGTATTTCTTTAAGAATTTCTAATACCATATTTTTTTAAATGTACACTTAAGGGGACACCTGTATTGATACGTGTGCACTTAAAGGAGCCGATATACTGATTACATGTACAATTAAGGAGACAGGTGTACTAATTACATGTACATTTAAGGGGATAAATGAACTGATTACATGTACATTTAAGGGGGGTGGATATACTGATATATGTGTAACATGCACATTTGAGGGGACATATATTCTGATTACACGTACATTTAAGGGACTTTTATGCTGATTGCATGTACATTTAAGAGGGAAAGTGTAATGATTACCTGTACATTAAAGGTGACAGATACATGTTAACTGATGGGGAAAATTATATTGATTACATGTACATTGATAAGGGGCAGATGTATGTATTAAACTTAGAGGGAGTTATATTTAACTAAAAAAATAAGCAATGAAATATTCTTACATGAGAAATATACATCAATTGTTCCTTATCAATTCGTTTCAATGACGTCATAGTAGCATTGATTCAAGGTCGTTTCTCATTTAACAAAAGCGTTAAAATAAGGAACGACAACAGTTTTATGATTGGATAATAATAAATCGTTTGAACCCGGATGTAACGGAAATTTACTACAGAGATAACATGCTGTTAACTATATTTCAAGTGCACTTGAACCTTATATGGTCAAGATTTTAATGTGTAAAGGAAAGTGACACCAGGCAATAAAATGTAAAGAAAAACACAAGACAAAAACAAACAAACAAACAAACAAAAAACAAAAACAAAAACAAAAAAACCAAAATAAAACGAACGCAGATACTGCACGAATACATGGGCGGTTAATTAGAGGCCGGCGTAGCGAAGCAAACATTTTTTTGGGAGAGTTGAATTCTAAAAAATCAGGATCCCATGCAACAAAATCAGAGTTTTAGGGGAGGGCTTACGCCGGACCGCCCCCTATGAACCCTTTACTGGTATATACAGCAACATAAGCACTTGTACATGGGATTGGAAATACTACTTAAATTTACAGGTATCAATCATCTGAAATATTGCTGCTCGGACGTTAAACCCCAACAATCAATCAATCAATCATACAGGTATAAAAAAACAAAACTAACAAGACAAATGAAATGTTATTTAACGATTAATAAAAAAAGATAGACTTATTTAAGATCAGGCAATGATCTGATTGTCCTCAATTTTATGATTTTATCTGCAGTTGTTTTCGCCAACTGAATTGCATGAGATTATAAAGTACAAATGAAAATAGTTACGTGTATATTGACTACGTATTGGTACTGAGGGAATTCTGCAATATAAAGTCACTGAAACAGGAACCACAATTATAATGGATCGGATATGCCTGACAATAACATATACTTTTGTAAAAGCTGACAAGATACATCAGATATACCAAAAAGGCAAATTTTGCGTAGACATTTTAAACGACACTTAGATTTGTATTTTCAACTCTCTTATCTTATTCTATTTTAAAATTTTTTTTTTTTTTTATTTTTAAAAACAACAGCTTAGCGGGAAGGGCTTGAGTATTACCGTGATTCTTTGGTTTTGCGAAACATTCTTGGCCTAGGAATACATTTTGTATGTACTTATTCCAGTTTAAAACTGTCTGTTGTATTTCAATTAACATCTATACAATATAATGTGAACCTACCTTACAATAAGTAATTTTACGCAGTCAATATGACCCCTGTCGGCTGCTGCATGTAGAGCCGTTGATCCCCATTGTACACGCGCATTAACGTCACTTCCGTTTTCAATAAGAATGTTGCAAATATTATAGTAGCCGTGGCAAGAACTATAATACAATGGTGTCGCTTGTTTAGAATCACGAACATGAACTGTGTAATTCCTCTTCAGTAAATTCACGACTTTGTCGTAATATCCGTTCTTACATGCCTCTAGTAGGTCATCGCTATCGCACATGGTTCATCGCCGTCACTTTGTAGAGTAACATTCACATTATTCCAGTTACTCGGGACCATCGCTTGGTAGCAATTTTTAATTGTTTTCAGTATAAAGCTGAAAAAAGAGCGAAAATAAACGACCTCAATATCATAATGAAAGATCGGCTAGTGGTAAAGTACAATGTAATTTGAAGTAGGAAACTGGAATATCAACAAATGAATGATTAAGTCAAATTAAACTATTTCTTCACAGTGCCAATCGATAAGTTAAGGAAACTATACAAAATAACGAAAATCTTAAATGCAACAGAAATGTCAAGTCATCTATTAAGAAAGCACAAAGAAGCATAAGGAGACAACAGCCAATCGTTTTAAGCGATACATCAACAAGACACATCACATGTTCCTTCTTCCTATAAATTATCTCGGTATAGCTGAAATCGTCGTTAATAGATTGTACGTAAGAGTTAGATAGATTATTTGTTACTTAGAAATATAAGTATACGTGCTTTATAATTATTTGTTTTGTTGAAAAACATGAATGGTATTTTAGATTGAATAAAACGAACTAATAATTGACAATCATTTTAATAGTATTAGCATTTTTAAGAAGAAGGCAGGTGTTCAGAAATACCTAATACCAATCATTCAAATTTGAATATGCTGTACACGTGTTTCAAGGCCCAACCTCAAACCATCGCCATTAGAATCAAATACTTAGGAAGATATATAAATCCAAAAGTAAATTGTATACAAAAAGTAATCTAAAACAAATATATACAGAAATGGGAAGCCAAATCCAGCATCGAAATATGCTACCATGTACAATACAAATAATGAAGCCTTAGTGTTAAAGGGATTTTGAATTTGGTAGTACTGAAAATGTCTGTTAATAATCTATGACTAGTTTAACTACTGGGTCGATGAATACCCTCGGGGTCCTTTGTCCAACATTGGTATTGACCCAGTAGTGGCTCACTACAAAATACCACTCAAATGAATATTGCAAATTTCAGAATGTTGTTTGCTTAAAAAAATGACGATCTCCCATGAAAAAAAATGTGTTTTAAAATGTTGCTTAACTCAATGATATACGTTACAGTAATACAAGATTTTTTGTTGCTGTAACGCATCACTTTTTTTTCAAATAAGATAATTACTTGCAATAAATAGCATATAGCTATCAAGCAAATACATGTTGTTCAAGTATACACTTACGTGAGAGAGAGTAGCTATTAAGCAAATACATGTTGTTCAAGTACACACTTACGTGAGAGAGAGAGAGTAGCTATCAAGCAAATACATGTTGTTCAAGTACACATTTACGTGAGAGAGAGAGTAGCTATCAAGCAAATACATGTTGTTCAAGTACAGACTTACGTGAGAGAGAGAGAGAGAGAGAGAGAGAGAGAGAGAGGGGGGGGGTCAAATATTCTTAAAATGTAAAATGCAAATAAAATATATTTTTAAGTTACATTCTTGACTAGCGGTGGATAATCCACGTCACTTTTATACATTCATGCACATATTATTTTTATCAAACAATTAAAAAAAATTAACAAGATCATGTTGACAGCTGTACGACTTCAAATATCCTTATTGATAAGGATTTCATAATAATACAATGAAAAAGTATATGCCTTTAAGTTCCGTAAAATTTTTACATGTAAAAACACCATAAAATATAATCTGAATTTCTTTGAGGACATACAATGTTAGGTAGTTCTGTAAAATCTTTTCCAAAATATTTTGTACTATGTCACATTTTAATTGGAACGAGCTAAATATTTCTATTTTAGTAAATCAATCATTAAACTCGAGAACAACAATATTGTTTGTATTATCTGACATTAACTTGATCAAGTATTACTTCTATACCTCAGAAAAAGAAACTATATAAATCCCCTCAACTGTACATAAAAATCCCTTTACACGTTTAAAGCATTCGCATCCAGTATTTAAATCCTTCTAAATGCTTATATATCTCCACTTTTCAGGATCAAGGATGACAGAATATTTGAACTTTTGATAAACAATATTTATTTACTGCGTTAGTAATTAATAGCTATAAAACTACACATTTAAAAGAATCAAGACCGGAAAGAAAAAGAAAAAAATTCCGTTGTCCGATCGGCTTTAAAAGTCAAGACTTCCATAGACCATTTAATGATCGAATGAGTGCGCTTGTACGTATTTTTCAGAATACAAAACCAGGAAAGAATTAAAAAAACTACCGAAGTGCACTGTGGTATCAGAAGAACAGTCTAATCGCATATATAGAAGCACAATCGTCATCAAACATTTATCAATCTCTTTTAATAAATATCAAAACAAACTATGTGCTCTGAAATTAAATAACATATAGAAAAATCCACTCAGTCTACATAAGTTTGTTGACACAAAAGTCGTTCGATAACATGAACGAATTAGATGCATTTTGTTTGTGTATAAAGAACTCTTTAAGCAAAACAAATGCATTGACATGAAATCGAGTGCATAAAATATTTATGATAACTTTAAATGGAGAAAAAATGGATTTGTTCACCACGTTTTCAGAGGACAAAGACCTATGAGTTCTTTATTTTCTTTTTAGACGATCAGAGATCACATTTGGATGTCAATGAACTTCAATAGTGATGTGTATCCGACACATGATGGAGGTCATTGTTATCGCCCGATGTTGGGAACTGAATTAATAGACGGACCTATCTTTTAACTGATTCTATATGAACTGCTAAGAGAAACACAAAACAAAATAACGCATATAGTAATTGCATCAAATACATCAGCGTATAACTTACATCAAAAACATTATTTTACTACAAGGTATACCAAATTACAAGAAGCTAAATATTTCGTCTTCAAACATTGTCTGTAACTGTTCTACATACCTGTACAAAATAAATCAGGATCGAATGCATAGGTTTTTGAATGGAATTGTGCGTTAATTACCTGGATGTTTTCGGCATTCGTATGCAGTGAAAGGTTGATTTTACCCTTGGAACATGAGAAATGTCCTGAAATATCTGGGAGAGGGTTAATTTCGGATCCCTTTGCTGGTTCATGTAAGTGTATATACCAGAGACTATTTTAAAACTACTGTATTTACAAATCAAACAACAAGAAGTGAAATCAAACTCATTGATAGGTAAAATTGTAAGGATTCCAATGCAATAACAAAAGTGACTCCAATTTGCTTTACAGTTTTTTAAACAATAATCCAGCTATCCAATATGTCAACGTCTAAGAACAAAATAAAACCAGCATCTTATCTTATTCACTACAAAACAACGTCGTATTAGTTCATTCAGCATGTTTATCGTTTTCAAGTCAATGACTCGAAAGAATTAGTGGGATTTCGATTCCTCTTCAGAACAAAATCCTTCATGCTATTTCAAGTTTTTAATTATGCAGTAAAATGTAACCACTTCCGCATTATTGTAATATTTCATGGGCGACATCTGCTTTTTACTCAAATGCAATATTCAGTAGGTTTCAAAAGGTTGCAAATTCATCAAGTAATTTTAGATTAACTGTGAAGATCATATCATACTTTATTAAGTACCAGTCCATATGAAATTTTGACACTGCCAATGGTAATGTGCATGATTCATGGTGAAGAAAACACCATCAAACAAACTATGCTTTTTCAGTCTACATATGCATTATTAATAAATAAAGATGATCATTTCTGCATTCAGATCTGCACTTTGTAGAAAATCATACATTCATCTCCCACTAATATCAACAAAATGAAACCAAATCAAGAACAACTCTTGCAAATGGCCAATTTCATGTACAATCTTTATCATGTTTATCCAAAAAGAACAATAACCAAATGAAAAAAAACCTAAGACTGGTTACGTGATTAGTAACTGATCAGTAGATGGCTGTATTGACGTCGTTATCAACCAAAAAGTACGTATGGTTTGACGGAAGACCAGATGCAAAGAAATAGTATAACCTTATCCGCTCTTCAGCAAACATTTCAAAAACAAAACCAAATACAATATTTTATTCAATATTTGACTAACCCGGGGGTAAACAAAGATATTACCTGATACTTGATGTCCTATTATAAAACAAGGAAACCACTTCTTTCAACATAAAACATGTTTAGGTCAGTGGATCATGTCTTTTAGTTTTTGGATTAATGACGTTTTAACCTTCATCACGTTCCTTCCAAATATGACTGACAATATATGACACTTCTTTGTGTAACAAAGGTGAATGTCCCCATGACAAGGATTTTAAGAACAAAAAAAATCTAACTTAACAGTAACAAAAAACATAAGCAAAGACAATGTTATTCCATGTTGTGGCTTTTGACGTTGTCATATTTCACAGCTGTAGAAAAACATGCATCTTGTAAATAAAAGTGAATTCTCTACCATATAAGCGTTCAAGTCTGGATGAATAAAAATCTCTTCTTCGAAATCATTTTTCAATTGGAAACTCATGCATACACTTTGGCGTGTCAAAGGGCCAAAAAGAAATTATGTTTCTTAAACTTTTAACGTTTAGGATAGAAGGTTTTGAAATGCACAATGTCATCAAACATCTTATTTGTTCTAAAATAAGGTAATCATTTTCCTAAAATTTACCATTTACAATTATTAACATACTGACATGTGATTTTAAACATTGCATTGGAAAATTATTCTCACAACATCTTTGTCAAGCTATTCTTATAATACAAATTTGGAGCTAAAATTTAAGTTCGCACACTCTGAGACAATACATACAAATGTTACGTAATTGATAGACCGGATCGTAGGCCGTCGCTATGAAAAACAGTCAATGACCCATCTTCCATATGGCAAAAAAAACTGTTTTAATTTAATACCAGTATTCTCAAAGAGAATTTATATCAATTACTTTCCTTTAAATGCATGAACACTCATACATAATTTACGACGTTTTGAAATAACGTTACAAGAACAATGCATACAGATTTGTCTGTTTTCAATGTCTGGTCATTGTCCCTGGATTGCATTCATTTGATTTTTGCCAGAATCTTGGTTCCCTTGACAACTCTTTGAATAAATGAAACCCGCTCCAAAAATATCGCACAAGCAAAGTTCATCGATAGGGCGTGGCTTTAATATACAAAAAAATGACAAGATTGGTATTCTAGTACATATGAAGAGAGAATAGAACGATGCATAAACAGTATGGAATTCTGGGAATCATATTGTCCATGACGTCCCTGAATGGTCGTATTTTACGAGTATGCTGCCACGGCGCAACGTTGTTTACGAGGACGGCAGTTGAATTTCTGAATTGCTCCTTTAATTTAAAAGAGTAATCTAGGGAACCATGGTTTTAACGGTAATCAAAAGAATGTAATCCAGGGACAAAGACCAGACATGGAAAACAGAAATACACAACAAAGAACACAAAGTAACTAAAATCATGCATACAAAGTAACAAAAGCAAATGATCAACTTGTACTCCACCAAAAGCTGGGAGCATGGACCAGATGCACCGGTAAGATAAGCGTCCTCTGCTTTGCTTTTCTAAAAACAAACGTGTACAAAGAATCCGAATAAATATTATTACTAATCCTCTGAATAAAGTTAAATGATATAAACGGTCCAGTAGTCACCCGTAAAAGGATATTTAACAGTACTTTGGTTAAACAAAACTTAACATTTAAATTGTACTATATAGTTCAAACAAATCTTAAGTCCATCTACTTCCTCTGTCTTTAAACTAGTTCAATGTAAATACAATATTTTGCATGTACTCTATATAGTTTTAATTTAACTTTAAGATTAAATTTTGATCTTTTTAAACAATGACAAAGTACTCTTATTCGAAAGTTATGTTGATATTCTATATGTTGAGCAGAATTAAGTGTTCTTTAACAATATATAATGTCTCAGTAATATAAGCAAAAATTTGTTTAGTAAGCATTTCATGTGGTTCGGTCAATTTTAAAATGCCCTTTGATGTTTATAAAATGTATATGGATATGAGGTTTATTATATTTTTATTGCAAAGAAATTAACACAACCTTGTCATTTTTATACGTTTATGCTTCTTACTTGTCGATGTAGTTTTTAATAACTTACTGGAATTCACTGGAATTCAAAACAATTGATATAAAACAGTAATTGGAAAAGTGATTATGGCTGAACAATCTCGAATTCAGACCTTTTGTATTGTTTTCGTCCTTTTAAATAAAGATTTTACATTATAAGACTAATCGTATATAGATTATAGAAATACAGATTTGCTGCGTTATGTTTGATAAAATATAATATTAAAGTGTAGACTATAATATTATGATCGACTCCTTTCCTAACCATCTGATTCGCGAGTAGCTATAATAATAAATTTATTTATATCTTGTGACATTCACAAACTCTCAAATACAAAACCGTTAACATCATCATTGGAAAAAAGGATTAAAAAATATTATTGAAATAAAGAATCGATTCCTGAATGACAAATGTTTTTGATAAACAATTGAATGATATTTGCAAAGAAAAACATTTCCCAAAATAACAAACCAAAAAATGCGATCTATTACTTACAAAATGGAAGCTGATAAAGTTAGAAAATTAAGAAACAACGTCCCAGTACTGTTATCAATTGTAAAAATGAGTTATATATCATCAGGTAAAAACAAATACTTGTTGTAAATCCTGATACCAGGACACAAAACTCAATCGTCGCAAAAACGTGAAAATAATACTTCATATATTTACCGGGAAAATTGTTGATTAGTATAGCCTTACCGTTCCAATAAAAAAAAACCCATGTACTTAATCACTTATCATTCATTCAAGATATATCAACTTACATGGATGTGACAATAGGAGTGTAATTATGTTAGTTAAAATAGTACTATTAGTTATTTTTTAGAGTAAGGTTTGTAAGAATCAAGCACGACGGGAAAAATCAGTTACATGCATATCAAAAACATACCAATCTGACAATAAAAATTTACTGACGGATGCTTTATCTATTTGAAAACACCATATTTGATCAGTGCATCACTGGATTTGCTTCGAGATTTTTCGATTGAATGTTAGAAAAGAAAATTGAGGATTTTAACACAGTCATCTGCCTTTTAAATGTTCACCTAAGTGCATTTTAATGAAATTATAACTCAATTTACCAAAGTGATATGGAAAATTTTGTCTTTTTCCTTGATTCTGATGGTGCAAATAGTCAAATGGTGTTTTTTATACCATGCTTCATACATTGCCTAATTCTTACATAGATAAATAATACGTTCCTTAGTAGTGCTCGATTTTATCTTTGGTGATGCATTAAAGTTAACTTACTTTCTTTTCTTAACACTTTACGCTTCAAATAAATCCTTTAAACAGCATTACGGAAAAATCCATTTATATCGGGTTTGTGCCTATAGATAGTTAACTGCATAAATTTAAAACAGATATACTCCATTATTTAAAATCCCATTAAATTCACATAAAATAATACTTCTAGCTGTCACCTTTGTATTTAAGCAATTAGCTTTGACACGCTGATTACCCAAAGTATGTTATACCTAGGTCAGAACGTACCTTACAAAATACATTCATAGCTTACATTATACATCCACTAATTACCTCTTTGTGAAGAGGGATTACAATGCTGTTAAATGTGGCTATGTATATCACTTCTTTAGATCGAAACTTCCTGGTTGTGTTTCTAGGTCAAAACACTGTATACCGCATGTGGATAGACACCTTTAATTTAAGAAAAAGATAAATGATTTTACAAAAATCGAAAAAAAGGAACATTTTGTTTCAGATTTAAGTTATATGTATAATTAAATATTGTTTCCACCCCCAGTTGAAGACATGCATTGGTAGCATCTTATTTCATTTTTATGTAAAGGTAATATATATTGAGAACAAGAAACAAATATATCATTAAGGAAATCGGAGATAGTCAAAATGAACATCATATAGAAAACAGATATGAAAAAGATTAACAAAATTTTACATGTTCAACCCTCAAAAAATGGTTGGAACAGAAACACGTGGATAATGTGTTTAGGACCACCAAAAAAAAAAAAAAACCAACAAAAAACAAAAAACAAAAACAAAAACATATGAGAAACTAATGATTAATGCTAATACATTAGTACATTACATTATAAATAAACATCACACGGTAATTATATAATCAACATTAGTTTGTAACTATGAAAAGATTATGGCTGTTGTATGATTTTTGAAAGTATGCGATGTCTTGTGTTTCATATGCACAAACATATTTCCAGACTATTTCTTAACATGTTGCTATATATTTTAAATCATATAAAAATATATGGTTCAATTCTTCTTTTTAGTTGACGTTACAACATAATAACAAGCTATTGTACTATATATAGAATAAGAATGCGCTAATTTTAAAGGGACAGGTTAATAATTCGATACCAGGAAAATGCATTCATGAGAAATGCACAATAATAATTTGAACTTGTGTAAGTGTTAACATTGTTTTGTGCTAATTGATTCCACGTATAGACCGTAGATTCATCGTAATCGATCTATGTCAAATTAAAAAAAGCCCGCACAATGAAGTATTTGGGACGTAAGACGATATAATAATTTAAATATCAGACTAAAAAGATTTTGTATTTTACAACGATGGAGTATTTCCTTACCGGCTATCAATGATTTCATTTATAATTAGTCATTCATGAATATTTAAGAAATACAATCTTCTGCATTTAATTAAAAATCATTTCGCTTTCACTTTCCAAAAGAGGTGTTTGAGGTTGATGACTCCTTATTCAAGATCATGTGGATTTGTTTTCATATTTATGTTAGCGGTACTATTATCAATAATTGCTAAATACTGAATGGATTCATACGATATTATGCGAAAGGAAAATTATGAGCAAACATATAAATAAAAATACTGACAAACAATCCGAAAATACTGCGCTTTGTGTAGCATTTTGATTTTATTTTGATGTACCATTTTGCGCTGGGTGTATTACCGGTATTATGAACAAAATGTAATAAGGTAAAATACTCGTGACTTTTAACTTCTAGTTATTTTAAGTTTACGCATCGACATGATATACAATTTAGATAAATACCTTTGAAAATGCCCCACCTTTGTGTATTATCTATCATTTCAGTAACTAAAAACCTAGTTCGTGGGTTGAAAAGATATTCGATATCTGATTCAATAAAGGTTATTTTAGGATCTTATCCAGGTTGTCTGTTCAATCTGCTTAAAAGGGTATAAATTATTAACAATCACAAAATATAGAGCTATAAACTAAGTATGAAATTATCAATATGTGAAACATTAAGTAACGAGGCCATGTTTTAATTTTTTTTCTAAAAGTCATTTCTAGTGTTAGAGTTTCGTAATATTTCCTTCCTATATATTTTGAATACAACTCGTATTGATTTGACATAATAACTTGGTTGTTAAATTTTACAAATGTTGACAAAGCAAACTATGAGACAAATCGGACTGCAAATGTATTAATTTCTGCGGTTTTCTAATTTTCGATATTTTCGTAGTGGACAGAAAACCGCAAAATTGCACCTGCTAGATCGCTTTTTAATACTATATGACGATTAAGATTTATGAAACTGCGAAAATTAGCAACCGCGAAAATTAATATGTATACAGTATTTAATTTTGTTTACAAAGCCGAGAGGCAGACAAGGGTATAAATATCATTATTTTTGCTCATTTACTTTTGTTACTTTGTATTATTTTAATTACTTTATGTTCTTTGTTGTGTTTGTCTGTTTACCATGTCTGGTCTTTGTCCCTGAATTACGTTCGTCTGATTTTTCGGCGAGAATCTTTATTCCCTTGATTATTCTTTTACAATGACCTTGGTTCCTTATTTTAATCACGGTCTCCATGCTCATAGTTGTGTATATCAATAAGTATGTCAATACCCTTTAACAGAAATAGTACTGGAAAAGTTCTAAGTAAAAGCACACTGTATTCTATCTATGTTGATTATTAACGTCCCTATTGAAGTAAAATTTATGACAAACTGTAGTAAAGCAGTTCTAAATCATGTTATGTAGAACATTTAAAAATATTCCAGATTCAATATACACTTGGAGACGAAGAGTTTCTCCTTTTATAACAAGAATCTATTTAAAGGAGGTCAATTAGAAGGTCATAGCTGATGATTGTGCATCCTATAACAAAATAGGAAAAAGGACACTGTTCTTCGATGAAGCGACATTATAAAAAAGCGTTTATCCAAGGAAATAAGCTAAGATAATTACAAATCCCAAATAATCATTGATTCCCATGACCCATTTTGGAAGCCAAGTACTGTACCTTATTTTCAGGACATTTGTTATAATACTGGAAATAATATATCCATTCCTTTAACTAAAACCATATGCTGCTGGTTTTCCCCAAGTTGCACTTGTGTACATTATAAACGTTCGATCTATTTATAGAAACAGGGACTTTAACATTAAAATTCCTTATTAAAGTTTGTGATTCAGATAAAATAAAAATAGAATTTGAATTTTCAATAGACACGTATTTTCTGACTTGATGAAGGTATATTGAAAAGGCATATTTTTCACAAAATGAAAACTAAATAGGTGGAAAACCGGATATTACAAATATTTATAGTATCTGTATCAGGTCGCTTCGTTCAAAATATATATTTTAAAAAATATATGTACTGTCTTAAAACAAAATAAATAACCACACATTAATTTTAACTCCTAACAATAAGAAAAAACAATATTAAGATAAGAACAAGAACAAAAATAAACTTCAATGCCACTTATAAAAATGTAATGGATAACTACGAAGAATTTGTTAAACATTTTTAAAAGCAGGACGTTCCAAAGGTCAAAGACAAAAACGTTTTTACTCAATTATCTAATTAGTTACACTACAAAGCAATCGCATTTGAGGCATTTGAACATTCGCCAAAAAAAGATGTACAGAAATGTGTTTTAGACGATTCCAATACTGAATTCTGATAAACTGTCGCCATCTAGCTTTTGTGTCTACGATAACACTATAAAATATTTCTTGTATATCGGGAAATAGAGAATATCTTTACTGCTAAACACATTACAGGTGTAAAGAATTGAAAGGCAGTGAAAATTACGAAGGATACAAATGCATATTTTATGAAAAAGGTTGTTTGTTGTTTAACATTTATTAGATGATTCATTTCAAATACGAAAATTTACAAAATTTATGTTTTAAGAACTCACGTTTTTATTCCCAACTTTTCAAGAATCCAATCTTGCTAGTTTTCACTGATACTTCAGGGATCTCACCTCTCTCTTTTTTAAATGAATTATGAATAACAGGCTATTTCCTGACATATCGAAAAGTACATGCATAGCCAGGACTAAAGAGAATAACAAGTTCATAATTGCCTGCATTAAGAGAAGATATGTTTGATTGAAAAACAAATTCATGTAAGACAGAGGAAGAAACTATACACGTAATTAATTATGGAGTGCATATGTATAGTTTGTAAAGTAAATTAAGAGGGTATCCATAGAAGACCCAAGCAGTGGCATATGTCATATTTTATTTTCAAAACAAAGCACATCAAATAAAGATTACAATTCGTGTTATGTTTTCTAAAAAGTAACAAAAATAAATGTTTGCTTGCAATACACAGCAGTGATGAGAATAAAGTAAGTTAACTCTTTGGTTTGCTCATAGGTTGATTTGTGAGAAAAACTTTGGACATATCTTCTGTGTCTTTTGAATACACAAAACCCCTTTCTCTCTCTCTGACATTGTCATAAGATTAACATTAAATTTGACCAAAATAAAACAAGGTGGGTAAGCCTGGTTTCAACATATATAGTCTCTGAAATTCATATCAGGTTGAGCACTGGTTCTTTAGAAACATGTTTATATGTCATTGTTCTTAATGGGTCTGTTTTATCCTCAAGTGATCTCAAAATACTCATCAATTACATACTATTACATATAACAGACTATTACTAAAGACGCTATTTTAATAATAAAGCATATCATCCACTAAACCTTGTCGACGGAAACATTAAGGAAAATCAAGCCTGATTTGATAAACAAAATAAAAATGTAAAAGGGCGAATAAAGCGTCCGATAAATGTACTTGCAATTAAAAAATATTGGTTTGAAATAAAAATATACTACAGTTAAGATAGACCATACCTATATCACGACGAATTATTTTCTGTCATCTTGTAAAATCATTGTGAGAAAAAAGCTTTTTTGAAAACTACTAGAAAGAAGTTCCGTGATCCAATATATGCTTATTCTAGGTCATTTTAAAGGAAACTGAGGACAAACTATCTTCTTAAAGTATTAAGTATGATCTACCTTAAAAAGAAAACAAGGAAACCAAGATTCTTGCGAAAATCAAAAGAATGTAATACTGGGACAAAGACCAGACATGGAAAACAGACATACACAACAAAGAACATCAAATAACCAAAATAATACTTACAAAGTAACATAAGTAAATGAGCAACCAGGACTACACTAAAAACTGCGAGCATGGACCAGGTGTGTAAGCGTCCTCTGCTAAAATCCATATTACATTGCATGCAGAAAATTACATATGCATCTACATTTCTATATTCTACACCAGGAAGTTTTGGAATATTCAATATATCATGAATGTTTTGAGAGATATTTAAAAGTAAATGAAAATTTATTTAAGATGTATGTTGAATTTAAAAGGTAACAATGAAAGAGGGTTTTTTTTTACTTTAAGTCTCTATAGTCTTTCAACAAATAAACACGCATTGATAATTAATCTGATGAATTTGCATGAAAAAGTACAGACTACAATGTCACCATATGCCGAGGAATGTAACTCTTGTAGTGACTGATTGTTTTTTTTTATATTAATAATATTTAATAAATGTTGACATGATGTGATCACGTGATCATGACCATAACTTTTATCCTGTGAACAAAAAGAATTTAGAATATCCTTAGGAATTAAATATCATGATTTGACATGATTATGAAAAAATGAAAAAAAACACGAAGTCTTCATGAATGATGTTTGTATATGAAATGGTGGCAGGTAGTCACGTATTTCAATATTGAATATTGAAAGTCATTGAATCGTTGTTATTTGAAAGAGATGTCTTTTTCTTAAAATCGTAGAATTAAATCTAAAGAGGCATCGATAAACAAGCAATAGCTGCGACTCTTAGTCCATCTCATATTTGGGTTCAAAAACGAAAGTGCAATGATACTGTAAGCCGTGGTGAACTAATTAAAGTTTTTAAATTTTTTTTTTGTTTTTTTTTGTTTTTGTTTTTGAAGTATTATAATAAAAATGAACTATATAAAATATTGTCCTACCTTGACCAGTGCGAACTGCTTTTTTACAAACAGCTTCAAAGACTAAATATTGGATTTTCAGACTTGATTTAAAATTGATCTCAGCATTAATTTGTTGTCTGGGTCAATATCAAATATTTTTGCTGATTGTCCTGATCACTTGGAAAAAGCATTTCAAAATCAAAGGCGGGTTAAAACAGGTTTTATAGCGCCCTAAACATCCTTCTTCCATTACGGTTAATTATTTCTGGTATATTTCAACATAAAATGGGTAGCACATTTAAGATTGCCACCGGTCAAAATCTGTATAATCAAAGTTAATCAAAAGATTACAGAAGATATGAATAATAATATAAAAATCCATCATCTGTTTTCTGTTTGTCAGAAACAGAATTTTTTTCAATTTAGACATGGATTTGGAAAATATTTTTAGGCAGCATATGCGACGTATTTTCTTAAACTGAGTCCAAAAGCATGTCGTTAAGACAACGGTGGCAAGAAGTAAGAATAGTCGATTCTAGTTCTGACATACCTTAACTGAGATAATATTAACACCATATGCATGTCAAGCTCGTATATTACCTGCACAAGATCGAAAGGCATACATCACATTCCAAAAGCTATTGTTTAAATCGATAAACTTATCGGTCTGAGTTTATCGATCGTGAACTATAGTTTGCGCATAATCGACAAGTTTAAACGGCTGCTAACTTAAGTTTTCGCAGGATAAAGACTTTTAATCGAATATTTGTTACCTTTGCGTAACCTGAAGGAAATTATCCAGTTGAAGTTAAGTGAAGTTTAGAATACAGGAAATATCTGATAGGATGTTCCTGCCTTTTAATTGTAAATTTTAAAGAAATGCCTTTAAATACCCCTAACTCGATCCGAAGATTGAAAGAATAACGAAATGTTTAGTCTTTGGAAAAAAGGTACCAGTACTGACATAATGTCGTATATTTGGATCTTAGGAAGTGTCTCAATTTGGCAAAGAGAAATAACAAATGTTTTGTTTTGAGGATCTATATGTAAAATAACTCCATCCATTGACATTTCTTCCGAAATTTTAAGTTACCGAACAATAGCCATACAGCGTCGTAAAGTTAGTCTAGATATAAGTCGAATGATTCATACTTGCTGGTGGCCAATGTATAATTACAATCAAACCTGTCCTACCTACACTGCTTAGCGACCACCTTCTTTCAGCAATAATCTGTCTTAAACTATATCATAAAACATATCCTTCTGTAATGCATTCTATGTAATGTTTACCTGTTTATAAAGACCATTTGTCCTGTGTGACCATGATATACTCTCCTTAAAGGTTCATTTGAGACGATGTTACATGTAGAAGTAAATACTAAAATCGCATCGACTTTGCTATGCACTTGCGGAATTAGATTACATGAAAAAACTATAATATTGACAAAAGTTCAACCACCCAATGGGTCTCTACATAATATATTCATTCTTTTTTTAGAATATAGGTGAAGCATTGATTATGTTATTCGATTTCGCGAACTTCACATTTACATCAGTACAAACGCTTTATGGTCGTCATCACGAATGGTGTATTCATCTGAACCATAAGAAGTGATTAGTTCACCGTGTCAAAGTTTTCATTTCCTCTTTCGTTTACCCTGGGCTCGACTTTTTATGAACAATAGAGCGGGTGCTTCTAGAAAAGAAGAGAACGCTTACCCTAATGGTGCACCTGGTCCATGCTCCCAGTTTTTAGTGGAGTCCGCATTATTCATTTACTTTAGTTACTTTGTATGTACTATTTTGGTTATTTTATGTTCTTGTTGTGTATGTGTGTTTTCCATGTTTGGTCTTTGTCCCTGGCTTACATTCTTTTGATTTCAGCTAGAATCTTGGTTCCCTTAATAACTCTTAAACAAGCTTTTATACTTTATATGACATTAGACAGACAGATTTTTCTGTATATATTAAAGTTGTCAAAACTACCACTTTTTCTGAATGTTTTATTTGTTTAAACAATTCTTAGAGGAAATATGCCTCTATTTAATGTATATTTAAACGAGTTTATTTCTCTGCATTTAGTACATCCTATACAAAGGAAAAATGATAAAAATACACCTATTCATATCAGTATTCGTTTGGTTGATTTAGTTTTCTTTTTTTTGTCCTATAAATTGATGTTCTATCTATCATGATTTTTGGCAAATTATTGATGGATAGCATTTCTCAGAAAGTAATCATAAGAATGTTTACCATTTTTAAAAGCTTTTTTTTTATTCTGAAGACAAATCGATTTCGAGCATGTACCAAAAGAATCGCATAACCATTGGAATGTTTGCAAAATGTAAAGTTTCACGAATCTGTAATAGTCAATACTGAATACAAAATACCAATCAAATATATTACGAATTTTGATATACTTCCCACATGTTTACAGGAATAATCTCTCTGAAGCAACATTAGAATCACATATATAAGAAGATCTAAATCAAAACATTAACTGTATAGACGAATTACTCAAAAACAAAACTATCGAAATAGGTGGCTAAATACATCACCAAGAGATACTAACATGTGCAATACAAAGAATGAAGCCTGAGTGTTTTAAGTATTTTGAAATTTGTAATACTGCAAAGTTTGAGAAATATTATATATAAATCATATATATATATATATATTGGGGTCAGCAAATCCGATTACTGGGATGGCGAATACGGGGGCCTTTAGTCCACCAGTAGTGGCAACAACCCAGTGGTTATTAAAAATACCAATCATATATAATCAAATTTCGATATGCTGTACAGGATATACTGTTAACCATGCATCTTTATATTAAGTAAGCACTAGAAACCACGGTGAGCAATGCTGTTTTCAATCAGTGTTGCACATGCCATCCATGTGAATTTTCTTTACATTCAAGGGAGCAAATTTTTCATCCAAGAAAGATACGTATAAATCAGATGTCGTTATCGGATCCTCAGCGCGACTTTTATATCTACTAATCAGCTAAATATTTGAAAGAATTTGCATTAACCAGTTTAGCTATATAGAAATGGTTAGGTATTTACATGTCTTCAAAGCTATATTTATCCAAAATTATAAAATTCGCGTAACTTTCCAGCACTGAATAATGAATCAAACAGTTTGAAGTATAATATATCAAATATGCTACCAGTAAATTACGTAATGTTCCCATGGAACAGATACATATCTAGAGCACTTAATTCCTCCGAAATATTAATTGATCACACGAGAACAATGAAAGCTTACGATACTAGTACGATATTTGATTAATGAATAAATATATCAATAAAAGTAATAATAATACATTTGTCAATGTAAATAATTGATTAAAAAAAAACATACAAACAAACAAACAACAAAAATAACAAAAACAAAAAGAAATGTGGATATAAATATCTCAGGAATTAGTTAGTTTTTTAAAGAAATCAAACATAACTAGAACCAATTTTATTCATTCCTGTCTAAATTCTTATAAAAAGAAAATAGGCATTGTCTCATTTGAACATGTATGTATATATGTATGTATGTATGCAGCACAAGGAAACACATAGCGATGAATAAAAAGTACAAGCGACCCCACAGAAAAAAAAAACAAACAAACAAATGTAAAAAAAGACAAAGCAATACAAAACGATTATAAAACTAATTTCATTGGGTGTTAATTTGAACTTACAAGAAATAGTTTATGTATAAATACTTAGGAATAAAATACCTCTATCCCATTGAAGCTTATAAGTTTCTGCTATACCCGACAACATCCGCCGCTAATATTTAACTATTTACATTTTGTACTGATGACCTTGTTAATGAGTGTTATCAATTTTAAATGAAAAAGCTGAATATAAAGTAGGGCTTAGTCTCGGCTATTTTTTTAGAGATTACTTAGACTATATTCAAATAAATTCTTAACAAAACATCGATTCTGAACGTATTTCTTTTAGCTATTCACCACTAATGAAGCTTATACGTCCCGTTACACAAGTCTGAATTTTTATATCAGGCTAATTTAAACTAAGATTAATCCATTTTCTACTGCCTTATTTGTACTTGACATAAACAACTGCATTATGTAGAAACAACAAGGGAATGTGCAAATATCATATTACACACAATAGTAGTTTGATTTAGCATTCGTGTGTAATTACTTTCATGCATAAATCAAATGTACATCTGAACTGAATGCACTAACAGCTGCCGCGCAAAATGTCATTTTGTAAAAGGAATTAAAAATCATAATATCAAATATCAAGAATAGCAATATTTGTCTCATACACGCAGTGCTGCAGGATCATTCCATTAAATATACATACATCAATGAACAATACTCCACAGCTTTTGATGTGGATTCATCTTTTGAGTAAATTTGATGCATGCAAAACATGTAAACGTTCATTAGTGTTTCATCCTATGGAAAAATCTAACTACTTTGCATATAAGTCTATAAGAACCTATGATAAAACCCTTCCTAGACATTGTCAAAGTCAGTACGTGGCATATAGTTAATGCGTTTCGTTTACTTTTAGAAGGAACTTCAAGAACAATATATATTTTTTCAATAATCCTTTTCAGAAATAATTGCAATAAGAATGCACCATGTGCTCTATCCATTGTTTTCGAAAGTACTTTCTAATACATCAAATCTACAGAAACTTCCTGTTGTAATTTATCGATATCAAAGGAAAAGTTGAATTTCACCGCTCCAAAAGTACAATGTTTAAAATGTTCATTATCGAATCTAGTAATAAATCTAAACAGTTGCTACCAGACGACAGCGTATCTAAAATATAACCATACATGTGTATTGAAAGCATAGTTTTTTTTTATATACGCAATACAACGTGTTGCCCTTACACGTGCTGTACGAGCAGCTTAAAGCGCATTCATCATATGTAAAATGGAGTAAATTGTATGTACCAAATACACATTTACTGACAAGACATCCACACAACTAACATGTAAACCTAATGCCAAAGGAGACAGATGCCGACACAAACATTCAGATCAGGTAAAGTTTAAAGACGTAGACCGAGGGTAAGGGACATAACTCTTGAAATCAGTGTTATGTTTGTAGCATATTCAATTTCATGAAAGCATATGAAGCTTTCATTTGAAACAGAATAAAATCAGTCCAAGTTACTTTGACACTTTAATTTGAAGGAAAATGTAAGTAAAAGTGCATTGATGGTCTTTCAAATGCTCAAAGAAAGGATGAATTCTATTTCTAGATACACACTTACATGTAAACTTCGTCCATGAGATGTCTTATTACCACAAATTATCAATTATCAAATTACCAAACAGCGTCGCACGTTCGGAACACTCTCCCAGAAAATGCAAGATTCTTTCAAAGTCAGGAAAAAGTAAATTATTTTTTATGATATCATAGTACTATGGTCAAATGACGTTTAGTTTGGATAATGTCCGGAAATTTCAGACATTCTGCAGCCGTGCGGTGAACGAACGTCTGCCACTGTATGGGGCTTGAACCAATATTCTGGTCCAAAGAAAACTTCCAAACAGGCTCTAGATTATTTTTACTATATACAATTAAAAAGGACATGATGTTAACCCTTTTAACTATCTGTGACTAGAGAAAATTTAAAACATTTTCGGATTAATTCATAACGATTAGTTCAAGCTTCATATAAAGAAAAAATGAACGCTGCATTATTTAAAAGATATGATACATTATGTAAAAAATTACAATAAAAGACTTTTTCTGACATTTCATTTCTTCATACTTTTACATACTTTGTTAGCTTAATACCTTAAATACTATAAAAATGCATACTGGAGAAGTTTCTATGTATTCTATTATTTCCACATTAAATCATTCTTACTGGGTGGCAAAAAGTAATTTTGAACAAGTCTTTAATGTAGGCATCAGGAGTTATTTTACTCAAGTTCAAAAGTCCTACATTCGCTCATAACTCGCGATCATACTATACAACTTATGGACAAAAACAATCTATGATTTTATTTCTTTATTTAGTGAATTCGTTCCAAACCGAGAAGTGATTGGAGAGTTTTTGATATACAGATTATGAATTGAACACCTTACAAGAGAACGTATACTATACCAACTACATATTTTAACCCATAAATCGTTCGTGCTGATTAACTAGTATCCCTTCATATCAGTTTTTGAACCTATGTTAACCGAACATCTACCTGAACCGATCACAAGGGGTTCAGTTTTAGACAGGTTTCATTGTATTTTCAAAAGAAACGAATCACAAATGATCTACCTCAAACATGAAAAGAAATAAGCTTGCAGTACTGTATGAAAGCCTTCGTCTTAGCAAACGTTTGTACGCGCTTTTCTTTTATTTACATATACTTCCATTTTTTGGTTGTCGTAGTCTTAACTAATACCATATTCTTTGTCAGTCTTAAAAATTACCTCATTCCTTATCTGACTTAACCATTATTCTCTACCATGTCTTATCCATTACCCCATTCTTTATCATTTTTAACCATTACCCCATTCTTTATCAGTCTTAACCATTACCCAATTCTTTATCATTACTTAACCATTACTCCATTACTTATCAGTTTTAACCATTACCCCATTTCTTATCAGTCTTAACCATTACCCAATTCTTTATCATGTCTTAACCATTACCCCATTACTTATCAGACTTAACCATTATCCCATTCTTTACCATTTATTAACCATTACCCCATTATTCATCAGTCTTAACCATTACCCCATTCCGTATCAGTCTTAACCATTACACCATTCTTTACCATGTCTTAACCATTACCCCATTACTTATCAGACTTTACCATTATCCCATTCTTTATTATTTCTTAACCATTACTTCATTATTGCCTTAACCACATCCCATTCTTTATCAGGTTCGATGTACATAAAATTGTTGACATGAACTTAAATATTGTAAATTAAAAAAAAAAATTCGTAGATGAGTGTAATATTTCATTATCATTAAAAACATCCTTGCTTGGAACTAAAAGATGGTCTAAATAACCAATGATTCAATAAAAATCAGTTCATACTGCCTGGTCGTCATCAATACTGGAAAAGATCAAAACATAGTACTGAGAAAAAATAAACAACTGACGAATAACTGATCAACATTGTGAACCATGAAGTAAACACCTAATGATATCCAGAACGCCATTTTTTTAAATAGTGTTATCTATATACTATATCCTCGAAATTTAAACCCAAACAAATACATTTTACGATTTATTGCTATTATGTTGATATCCATTTCTTAATGACGTATATTACCATAAAGGTTAAAATAGCACTCCAGCTAAGAATCATGCTAAATGATTCACGGGTAAAAAAGCCTACATATTTTTATTTTTTTATATTTTGTTTAAATTGCCCTTATAAACAGAAATTAACATTCGGTTTTTCATATAACACATTTTCTAAGGAGATAAAAATTATATACATGTAGAATGCACTGTAGATTTCAAAATTGAGGGAAATAACTCTGTAAATGACACTAAAATACAATAGAATCTATTGGATTTTTAATGTTGATTATCTCCTAAGAGCAGAGATTATAATGAATATTTACACATTTCATAATACCCATAAAACAACTTATTTTAAAAAATAAAAATATGTAGACTTTTGGGGGTGTATCACATTTTGCATGATTCTTACAAAGACAGCTACTTAACATTTCAAAGGTATAGTATTAATTCAAAGGAACAGGTTGACGTCAACATCCTCAATAACAATGTTTTATCAATCATGTAGAATACATACAATGTTAAGTAATTTTATACTTCCTTTTTGGGTTAATGCAAATTAAAAAAAAAAACCAAATTATGTCATTGCAATTAGTATGGGCCGTTATGATACGCAATGACATTGCAATCTGGGAAGGCAAAGGTTTAAAATAACAGAAAACAACATCGTTAAATGCGCTGGCCAGGATGTCTTTGAATCTAGCAGCGGCGGATCCAATGGGTGCAGCGGCCAAGCACCCCTGCTTTTTCATTGGAAAATTTGAAATTTTCATGTATAAAATGGGCAAAAAGGTAAATAATGTCCAAGCATTCCCCTTTTCTGAGGAACCCCGGCTGGCACCCCTCTTTCTTTCAAATTGTCTGGATCCGCCATTGTCTTGTTTGATACAGACCGTTAGCAAAGTGTATCAACATTTATAATATTAAATATTATGAATAAAAGTTTGTAGACTAAAAGAGAAAAAGATTTTCTGCATAAGGGAAAAGATACAGAATCAATGTCAATGGATGCAGACATTCAGACTGGGAATTCAATTGTGTGCTTAAAATTAACTTTATTTCGCGTAAATATCAATCTCATGAGTAAAGATTTTGTGTTTGCGCATTTTTTCTTACTAGTTTTTGCAGTAGGAGAAATTCCTGAAAGCAAATAATTCGTATCTGTCGCGTTTCTTTAATCAAAACATTCGTTTTAATCTATATTTCATCTTATATGTAGCAACTGCAACAAATGGTCAATATCAGTATTGATATATCATTATTCCATGTCATTTTGTATAACTCTAACTCTCTATATAAATTTTAAATAGAGAATTAAATACATGTTTACACTTAATATCTTAATATTACACAATATCATAAATCTGCATGTATCTGACCTACCTGTCTTGGTGCAAATCTTCGAATGAAGTAAAGGAAGTATTTATCTACAAAATGGGACATTTAACTAATTCCAGGTATATCTCTTTGATTAAAGGAACGCATACCATATATAGACTTAAAGAACCTGGAAAAACGGCAAATTTCCTAAAACCTAACAAAACGGAAATATTATATCACAGATGTTGACTGCACCAGCAGTTATATTTTTTTCTTTCAGCTAAATATTGCGCCTATACAGATAAACTGTTTGCAGCCTTGATATTACGTAAAACACGACCACTTGATTCTCAGGGGGACCTGTAAGTTTTTGGAAATGATTATTCTGGCCCAGAAAAAGTTGAAAATAAAAATATTCTTGTCTACACCTAGGCCTCCTAGTTAATAAATTAATTAAATTTTCTGAACTCAGTCCAGATACTTCATACAGCTGAATGGAAAAAATACCCCCGATTTGATTGAAAATATATTTTCCGGCCCGAAATATTTCAAAAATAAATATTCGGACCCCATTAAATTTGACAGCCTACTACTTCATTGCGTAATAGTCGTCCACTAGAGTAGTTATAGAGTAAGATAGTAACCCTTATAACAAACTCTGGAATAAAGTCACATTTAAGCAAATTATTACCGAAATTCAAATTTGCTTAACGACTGCCAATAAAATAATAAGTCTTGAAAATCGTACTTTGAAAGCGATATTTGTTAAGCAAGTAGTTTACATGTATTAAATAATGCACACCATTAAACGAATCAAATATTGTTTCCCTGAAAATTGACTTTGAGTAAAGGTGTGACTGTTGTGATGGTAACAAAACAAACGAAAAAAAATTTAAAACAAAATAATATGCATCTGATATTGCTTACATGGGATAATGTCTGATTAAATGTTTCTATGAATTCCTATCAAGTACACATGAGATTCAAGCGATGAATTTCTTTTATTCTCAGCTGAAACATATCAGTGAATGAGTGCTTGTTCCTGAAAATAATTATCTCTCACACCAGGAAGTGTCTCATTTATTACGTAATACACAGAGAGTATCAGGTTGGTCGATCACAATAAGCATCACAATAAGCCGTTATATTACATAATAAAATGCGTGATTATAATTAATTAGCAGCCTGTAAATAATGAATGTATCAAAAAAGAAACACCCCCCCCCCACACAAAAAAAACAAAACAAACAAACAAATAAAATGGCACAACCACACATGCATGCACCCAAGTAGTTCTAACGGGAAACCAAGTTAATATTTTTATACCTGAAGCAATTTATATCTAAATAGCATGGACCGATTTACTCTATAAGAATGTCCGGTATCATTGATAAAAGGAATTTCCAAACATAACTCACCTGCACGTCTCACTTCTTGTGGGTGATCTGACTTAATCACAGCTTGATAAATTTTACGGCGATTAAAGCATGTTGAATTGAATCAGTCCCTTGCTATGAGGTAGGTTTACGCGCGCAACTTATTGTCCTTCAAAATCGATAACATTCGAACCAGGAAATAAAGTTTCTTGTAGACTATAAAGCAATAAAAGTACAAATCATCAATCATCATTTGTCTGAACAGCCTTCAAGTTTCAAATATGGACGAAGAAAATTAAACTACATTTAAGCTAAGTTTTAACATGCATCAGCCTATTTGATTTGCACTATTATGGACGCAAGTGTCGTCTTTTGAGGACGGATCGATCGATCAATTTATCAATTGAAATATAAAAGTCGAGCATTCTTGCATTAAGTAAATTGCTATCAAATGTCAAAATTGTCACGACCGAAATGTTCAATTTCATGTGCAAAATATACCACATGATCGAAAAACCTGTAAGATAACAGCATCATGCAAACTGCAATTTTTATTTCATATACAAAGTGCTCGAAAGCTTTATCAGCATAGTGTCCCTTAATTACAGACCCCAGTAGTTTGCCGTCATTACGCCATAGACAAAATGAAAAAAATACAGACCTCTAGAGTTCGTACGCAGTCAAAATAGAACGACGGATGTCGTTTGAAAATTGCAAAGAACAGTTACAAAAAAAAAGAAAAAAACAAGCTTTTTTTTATTTTTTTATCATGATAAATAGGACAGATAAAACACAAAATAAAACCACTGTAACAGTTATGAATGAGAGTTTTTTTACTGGCCTACAATAAAACATAAGATTAGGCGGCTTTCAAATTAGGAAAGACAAAGTCAATTTATTCAAATATAATATAGTTATCATACATTGTTGCAGCTGACAACATATATTTTAACATGGTTAATGTAATTAAAAATTGATTTTGAAACCAATATTTGGAAATGCGTATAATTATACGGGGTTCAATCAAGAATGAAAACACTGAAATTTACGCCGTTAGTCATTCAAATTTGACGTTACTACAAATAGCGTTAGACTATTTTATTATTTTGTGATGGTTTCCTGTACACCTCGTATGTTAAATTGTGATGGCAATAACAAAGACTACTTGATAGAGCTGTAATAAACAAGTATGTGCAGATCTTTGGGACAGATAAAATCGATAATTTTAAGCTTTTAAAGTACCCTGAATTGGATATGACATCCAGTAAAATATTATTTAAGGAGGTAGCCCTAGGATAAGGGACATAACTCTTGAAATCTGTGATATGCTTGTATCATATTCAATTTCTCCAACGCCTATCAAGCTTTCATTTGAAACAGAATTAAATCAGTCCAAGTTATTTTGATGCTTACATGAAATTGATGTAAAATGCTGAATACAAACATTCAAATGACTTGTATGAGTTGTGTTTCTTACTTTAGGTCTACCTCCTTAAAAGGTGCATGTCTCGGGGTTTAAGGTAATATAATGTTCACAGTATTATCGCCAATAAAAAGCAGCTTTCTGTGGATTTGTGATACACCCCAAAAACAGGCTACATATTTTTGGGATAATCCACATTGAAAATCCAATAGATTCTATTGTATTTGAGGGTCATATACAGTTATCTCCCTTAATTTTGAAATCTACAGTGCATTCTATATGAAAAACCACATGTTAATTTCTGTTTACTATGACATTTCAAACAAAATATCAAAAATAAAAATATGTAGGCTTTTCACCCATGAATCACATTTTGCATGATCCTTAGCTGGAGTGCTACTTAATAATTATCCCTTGGGAAGAAAATAGTACAGTGTATATAGAATTCATGTAAAAATTACGTAATAACTTTGTGTTGGTCTGACTTAATTGTATTTAATCAATTACTATGACTGTTTCTGTTCTTTAATCATGCCAAGGCGTTTATGTGATGTCATGCAAACTTACAATAAAGATGTTAAAAAGGCAAATGTCAGGAACATTATCAATGAAATATATATAGCAGTCAGAAAACCGATAACCAACATACGAGCCACACATGAATTTTAATCAGACATGAAAGTTGGGCATGCAAACAAAACAATTAACCTAACAATATAAAGAATCTGGGGTCAAACATAAAATTACGGTACTTACACCTACAATAAATTCGGTTTGTCGCCCGTTTCGCTGATACGGTAAATTTATCGTGGAACAGGCAGACTCGGGGTGCGGAAAATTTTGTCCCGTTTCTGTTTTTGTTTTTTTTTCACTGTGGTATGGTTGTTTTTTTTTCACTGTGGTATGGTTGGTTTTTTTTTTCACTGCGATATGGTTGTTTTTTTTTTTCATTGTGGTATGGTTGTTTTTTTTTTTTCACTGCGATATGGTTGTTCTTTTTTTCACTGTGATACGGTTTTTTTTTCACTGTGATATGTTTTTGTTTTGTTTCATTGTGGTATGGTTGTTTTTATTCACTGTGGTATGGTTGGTTTTTTTTCACTGTGGTATGGTTGTTTTCATTCACTGTGGTATGGTTGTTTTTTTTCACTGTGGTATGGTTGTTTTTTCTTCACTGCGATATGGTTGTTCTTTTTTTCACTGTGATATAGTTGTCTTTTTTTCACTATGGTACGGTTTTTTTTCACTGTGATATGTTTTTTTTTTGTTTCACTGTGGTATTGTTGTTTTTATTCACTGTGGTATGGTTGTTTTTTTTTCACTGTGGTATGGTTGGTTTTTTTTTTTTTTTTGGATTTTTTTTCACTGTGGTGTGGTTGTTGTTTTTCACTGTGGTACGGTTGTTTTTTTTTCACTGTGGTATGCTTTTTTCTTTTCACTGTGGTATGGTTGATTTTTTTTCACTGTGGTATGTTTTTTTTTCACTGTGGTATGGTTGGTTTTTTCCCTGTGTTATGTTTTTTTTCACTGTGGTATGGTTGTTTTTTTTTTCACTGTGATATCGTTGTTTTTTTTTCGCTGTGATATCGTTGTTTTTTTCGCTGTGGTATGGTTGTTTTTTTCACTGTGGTATGGTTGTTGTTTTTTGACACTGTGGTATGGTTGTATTTTTCACTGTGGTATGGTTAGTTTTTATTCACTGTGGTATGGTTGTTTTTTTTTCACTGTGGTATGGTTAGTTTTATTCACTGTGGTATGGTTGTTTTTTATTCACTGTGATATCGTTGTTTTTTTTTCGCTGTGATATCGTTGTTTTTTCGCTGTGGTATGGTTGTTTTTTTCACTGTGGTATGGTTGTTGTTTTTTGACACTGTGGTATGGTTGTATTTTTCACTGTGGTATGGTTAGTTTTTATTCACTGTGGTATGGTTGTTTTTTTTTCACTGTGGTATGGTTGTTTTTTTTTCACTGTGGTATGGTTAGTTTTATTCACTGTGGTATGGTTGTTTTTTTTTAACTGTGGTATGTTTTTTTTTCACTGTGGTATGGTTGGTTTTTTTCACTGTGGTATGTTTTTTTTCACTGTGGTATGGTTGGTTTTTTTTTTTCACTGTGATATCGTTGTTTTTTTTTTTCGCTGTGATATCGTTGTTTTTTTTTCGCTGTGGTATGGTTGTTTTTTTCACTGTGGTATGGTTGTTGTTTTTTTTTCACTGTGGTATGGTTGTATTTTTCACTGAGGTATGGTTAGTTTTTATTCACTGTGGTATGGTTAGTTTTTTTCACTGTTGTATGGTTGTTTTTTTTTTTATTGTGGTACGGTTGTATTTTTCACTGTTGTATGGTTGGTTTTTTTCACTGTGGTATGGTTGTATTTTTCATTGTGGTATGGTTGGTTTTTTTTCCACTGTGGTATGGTTGTTTTTTTTTCACTGTGGTATGGTTTGTTTTTTTTTCACTGTGGTATGGTTGTATTTTTCACTGTAGTATGGTCTTTTTTTTTCACTGTGGTATGGTTGTATTTTTCACTGTGGTATGGTTGTTTTTTGGTTTTTTTTGTTTTTGCTTTTTTTTTCGCTGTGGTTTGATTGGTTTCTTTTTGACATTTTTCACGTGTATATATTAAGTTTGCACAATGACATGTAGTTGAATCGGTAGGAACTGAATTATCAGTTGACAAGCGGGTACTTCAAGATACAAAGCAAAGAATAGGAGAACATTTTTCTAGTAGAAACAAGTGCATCCATGTCCTTTATTCAAGTTTTTGTAAATAAAATGACGTACAAATAAAAGACAATATTGTCTACATGTATGTTGAAAAATAAATATATACAAAAATCGAAAAATACATAATCATATTTTAGAATACTACAAATATATTTTCTTTTCTAGTAAGTAGGGATCATTACTTATGAAGAAGAGAATATACAGAGTTTGAATTCGATTTTGATATTAAATGCAAGCGTCTTTTCTCTATATTGGTATATAATAGTTAGAAAGAGAACAGTAGACTATGCTAGACAGTTTAATATAGAAAACCTAAGACGATAAGTGATACTAAAGTAGCAAGCAAACAAAGTGAAACAAAGATTAACGAGGAATGCTAACAATTCTGATTTTCAGCACTCAAATTGTAGCTTAAGTAAAGAACGCACATTAGAATACACGAGTTCACACTTCCATTTTTGTTCCGAATGATCCAAGATTTGTTTTTATGTCAGAGAAACTGTAATTTTACTACGGGACGTCAGTAATCTTTCAGTTGAAGGAGACTTCAGTATAGAAATAACAGTAAAGAGTAATCAAGGGAACTAAGATTCTAGAGGAATCACAAGAATGTAATCCAGGGATAAATACCAGACACTGAAAACAGACATACACAACAAAGAACATAAAATAATCAAAATAATATATACAAAGTAACAAAAGTAAATGAGCAACTCGGACTCCACTAAAAACTGGGAACAAGACTCAGGTGACCCGGTAGGGTAAGCGTCCTCTGCTTTTCAAGAAACACCCGCCGATTTCCTCATAAAAGATCAAGTCCAGGGTATTGCCTGTGTAAATAATGACCCCCTCCCCTCCCCCCAAAAAAATAATAAAACAAAATAAAAAAAAATAAAAAAAATAAAAAAGAAAGAAAATCTAAATGCTGTTTCCCAACAATGAATTGTAAAAGGGTGTTTTTAGTGATTGTCAGTGATCTTTCAACAGTAATAATCTATGCACGCATGTTTTTAAGCATTTTAAGCATTACTTTGGGCGTGCCTGAAAAACTGTCTTAAACATATTGATAAAACTCAAAAATATTTTAACACATATTCTTTAACTTATACTATTTTACAACTTAATATAATGATGAGTACTTTTGATTGATTTAAATAATAAAAAAATTCTTTTCGAAACTAACAAATTTCCTGTCTAATTTTTTAACCGATGCTTGAGTTGCATTCAACGTGAGATTTATTGGTTATTGAATAAGTCAATGACATTACATTGTTATTAAAGTTAAATATAACTTTAGGCTATGCCTATAATGAACGGAGATCATTCTTTGTTTTCGTTGCACCGCCATGTTGATATGAGCGAATTCTCATTCGGTGAGGAGAATGTGCAAGATTCTCTTCAGGAAAAGCTTAATGCATTTTTACAGAGCCAATAATCTTCCAATTATAATTAAATAAATAAATAAATAAAATATAAAATTGTATCCATCGGCGTATTAAAAGACAAAACAGCGCCTCTGCACTTGCGCAATCGTTTATTTAATTTCGTCAGGATATTTTTACCATTCATATATAGTTTAGCCTTTTGATAAGAAACAAACATTTTTCGAGAAATGTGCGAATTGTACATATTACATAAAAATCATGTAATATGATTTTTTTCTATTGTGTCCTCTCCAGAGCACCTTTTGGGAAACTTATAAATCATTTAGAATTTCGCTCAAAGTGTGCAGTATAAAACATCTAAAGCTGAGTATGTTTTGTCAAACCCTTGGACGCTGAGTCCCTTTTCAACCAGACCATAAATAAAATGTAAACCGATGGTTCAAGTATTGTAAGTTCATTGTATTCAATGTAAGAGAAAAACGGATGTAACTGCAATTCGACATGACATATAGGTTTCGAAAGCCATAAGCGGATAAAAAATAAAGGATTTAAGGTAAAAAAAAGTTTGGTTAATTTCTTTTAAAAACGTGAAATGACTGGACCCCATATCCTCCGTTTTTTTTAATTTCTGGATCCGCCACTGAAACCAGTAGACATACATAATCGTCTTCATGGCCGATGGAGACATACATGGTTTGTGAAAAGGAATTTACAAATATGAATAGTTTTTGTCTGTTTTTTCTTCTTTCTTTCGAAAGTTAGAATTTGAATTTCTTGCAAATAGTGTTATTTATCAAATATTGAGAAGATAAAATAATATCAGTTAATTGACACTACATCTATCGAGCTCGTAAATGATGCGTACCAATTTTTATTGCTATTTCATGAAAGCATTTGTTTATCATAAGGAGACTGGACATAGTGAATATGTCAAAGAGACAACAACCCCACCGTGATGAAAAATGTCAGATCAAGGCCACCCTTGAACGAGGAAGAAACCTTTACACTACAGGGCAGGCTGCAGCTGACCCCAAAAAACATCATACACAGGCAAAGCGAAATAGTTGCTTCGATCTATTACACTCCAGCTACATACATAAAGTAAACTGAAAGTGAAAAACGAAACAAGACATACAGAGGCCAAAAAATCCTGACTTGCGACAGGCGCAAAATATGCGGCGGGGTTAAACTACGTTGGCGTAACCACAACCCTCCCCTTTTTAGCTCACCTAGCCGAAGGCAGGTGAGCTATTGCCATCACTTGGCGTCCGTCGTAGTCCATCGTCGTCGTCGTCATTCACAATTTTTCAACACTCTTCTCCTCTGGAGCTATTTGACCAATTGGAACCAAACTTGGTATTAATGTTCCATGGGGTATCCTGCATTGAACTGATGTGGGGATTTTTGATCCGTCGAAAAACATGGCCGCTGTTACTAAAAATATAACATAGGATCAAATTTTTATTTTAATCTATTAAGCCATGTTGGAGTTATTGCCCCTTTTCAACGTTTTTCGCTCTTTTTTATGTTATTCCTTAAAAAATCTTCTCTTCTGCCACTACTTGACCAATTTGAACCAAACTTGGTATGAATATTCCTTGGGGTATCCTGCATAGAACTGATGTGGGATTTTTGATCCGTCGAAAAACAAGGCCACTGTTACTAAAAATAGAACATAGGGGACAGACAGAAGTTTTTCGCATATATCTCCAAAACCGTTAGGTTTAGCCAAATTCTTTCAATTGCTGAAATGATCCTTCTCTTTAGGACTACAAAAGTCCTCAGGCATAAAATTTGTCAGACGCCTTCTTATAAGAGTTATTGTCCTTGACAGGTATTTACTGAAATGATCCTTATGATAAGTCCTCTCAAAGTTTTCTTGAGTCAAAATTGTTGGACAACTTCTTGTTTAATTTATTGCCCTTGAAAGGCAAAATTCAACCAGGTGAGCGATTCGGGCTCCTGGGAGCCTTTTGTTTAAAAAAAAAAACGGCCACTGTAGAAAAAAATATTACACAATAAAGCATACCTAAAAATAGGGTTACAACATAATTACCGAACGCTAATCCGATTCATGATTAAGTCAAGCCCAAAATAAATCTGGCAAAATAGATATTACACCACTGAAGCAATGGTACAGGCATTTCAATTTTTAAATTTAAATTTTAAAAAGGTTTAAATTTAGGTTATACATCCTGCTAAACCTCCCTCTTCCGTTGCAGTGTGAATATACCAATGATGAAAATAGCATTAGCATGCTATTGCGTCCTAATCGGTAAATCAGCGATCACATCAGCACAAAGAACAATTTACAAAAAGCAATCGTTACTCAATGTTTTAGAAGAAACTGAGTATTTTTCAACCAAGGACTGATATCTTAACAAGACTGGCAAGAGACCTTTCGATTCGAGACGCATTTGCTCATACCCCTGATTTAGGAGTCTGTTACGCAGATATTTATGGCGTTCAAGGAAATTATATTAGTTAGTATTTGCTCTAACGTAGCGAATCAATTGTGAAATGTAAAAGCACCATATGCAGCAGACGAAGGTATATTGCTGCACGATTAAGGAAAGTTTATGAAATTATCTCTTTTATCACAAATCTTAGTGTTGAGGTGACCACTGTTGTCAAATTCGAGATTTAGCTCAAAAGAAGATTAACAAGCTGTTTCGGTAGTCTCCCGAGACAAAAAAAGAAGACAGTCAAATGGTTGAAAAAATAAATATTATTTTAGTCAAGAGCACTTGTAGTAAAAGTGTTTCAATCTAGTATAGTGAAATTTATTTAATCCCAAACTGAGTTTGACTTTTTCACATCGATCTACTAAATAGTGGTGCTTATTATCAACTTAAAAAATAAAAAAAAAAATTGTTAGGCCTGAAGTAGGCCTAAATGGTTATTCCTTTACAATACATAGTACAAAGTACTTTCATAAAATTTAAGAATCCGTATGAGTATGACAAAAAGGAACACGCATAACATTTTTAAAAAATTAAGTCATAGCAAAGCTACTTAAAAAGTGCAATAGTTATATTACAGAGGAATGATATGACTATATAATGTAGGTTGTATTTTAGGATTAACTAGGTATCATCTTCCATTTATTTTGCTCGATATCCTCAGGCAAAACTGTAAGTTATGTAATGTTGTTCATTCAGAAGTTTATACTCTTTTCTGTTGATTGATTTTAACTTTCATACCTTAAAACAGTTGAATCATGTATAAGCACCATGAATTAACTGGTGTAAATCTATACTCAACATTATCCGGTAATGTTTATGATGCGAAAGTAAAAACATACACCATGACCTTTTTGTGGCTGTTAAATAGTTCAGAACATGCTTACCCTTACGAAGCACCTGATGTCATTCCTAATTTACTTTTTTGTGGGAACTCTTGCTTCCTAATTATTCGGTACGCTACATTTTATATGTAGATCATCATTGTTTCATGTCTTCACCTTCAGGACATGTACTTGGATTTTCACGCATCTGAATTGTCCAATTGTTCAGGCTTCGGTATTTTTGTCGATATTCAACTGTCATTTTAAACTTTCGCCACCGTCAAACCATGTCAAATATTTTGTCTCAATGCGATTTTCCCAGTATTGATGTAGGAATTAAAGAAAAATGTTTGCGGACATTAAGGTGACAATCAGAATAACCCACATTATCTTTATAAATATCCTTTAAACGGCATACTGTTAAACATGGTGTTTCATTTATATTATGGATAGCGTCTCGATATTCATCTACACTTCCTTTCCGTTCATCATGATCATGTAATATTTTAGATTATGCCGTTTTAAATCCAACCTTTTTTCTATGATATCACAAATTTTTATTGTTCGTCATCTAGTAATGAGATACATTAGACGGACGCGCCCACATCTGAAGGTAAACTTAAAAACCCGGAAGATACTGAATATGTTGATAATGGTCCTTCACAGATATGAAGAGGTAGTTTCTGCTTTGTATACAGCATAACAAGCAATTCATACAGATGACTATATTGTAATTTGATCATTATTTCTTCATGGTACTTTGAAACCATTTTGACACTTAAGATTCCTGTAGATACATTTTAGGTCATGAGAAAAAAAAATGAAATTTGAAACCTTTAAGTCGAGACGCCTAATACAATAATCTACATACAAAGAAAAATATAGCAAGCAAGCTACGGTTTTCTGATAAATTGTTAAAATAAGATAACAGAAACAATTACTCCTGCTTTTAGCACACACAAACTTCCGGTGGAAATCACGAAAGAGTAATCAAGGGAACCACGATTCTAAGCGAAAATCAATTGAACGCAATCCAGGGACAAAGAACAGACAGGGAAAGCAGACACACAAACACACACACAAAAAGAAACTGCTCATCCTGCTTGGGGACATGTGTTCATCCCGAGTTTTATTGTTTTTTTATTATAGAGAAGCAACTAAGTCATAGGCATGTCGGAAAGTTACAAGAAACAGCATAGACATTAGATTAAAAACCAGGCAAAACGTATGTAATGATTAAACAACAGAAAATGGCATAAAGATGCTTTGTTCGACCCTTGAATAGTCTAAACCAGACTAGGATACTTGCATCGTTTACCAACTTAAGTAATTTTAACTTTGTGCCTAATTAGATATCCATACATGATCCATGGATGAGACTCATATTTTCCGGTAAGTGGCAATAATTAATTCTCATCTCCGAGATGATCGCAAAATGGTAGCAAAAAAGATAACACGAAGACGGAAAGGAAGAAAAATAGTCTCAGTGCAACATATTAAAAAATCGTTATTAAATTTAAGCTAAAATTCTCAAACATAAAATAAACTTTTGAACAGCAGGTCAGGGACTTCAGATTGCTCCAATTTAAGGTCGATGATATAAATACCCCAGTATTCATTTTGAGCGACAGAAGCCAGCAATCTAATTAATTCGGCTTTAAACAAATACATGGACTATAACGTGTTGCATAAGACCCTCAAATTTGCACGTATAAGAAATAAATATAATACTTTGATTACTCAAGGGTTAAGAAAAAAAAAACAAACGATGCCTTCTTAATCTTCGCCATATTTTTACGCATCTATAATAGTTTTTTTTTCATGTAAACAGGTCTGTGTTTTTTAGAAAACCATATATTCATCCTCAACTTAATCCAACCGAATCAGGAACAAAAATTCCAGAAAAATTAAGGTTTCATGTAAAAATAGAATGGCAAACTACGACTAGTTATGTGGTCTGATATTGTTTCTGCATCAACATAGAAGTGATTTCTGCGTGTTTTTGACATACATGAATCCCATCCAGTCTGATATTCATCAAGGCAACTTCATATCATTTATACGAATCCCCTAGTGCTGGATGCCATGTATTATTATTATAATAACGAGACACTGTCGGGTACACCAGTTACGATATTTTGGTTTTGGGTACTTCTTGTATGCAAACTACGTACTTTAGAATCTTGAACTTCCTAATTATTTGGTTGTAAGGCTGCTAATGAGAACTCGATGTTACTTCTTGAAACACGTGCACAACATACCGAAATTTGTAATATTTACATGATAGGTATTTTTGTTATTGCCTATCGAATGAGGAAAACTTTCGAAACATTTCTTAGTAAGATGTGATAAAGCAAATTTAAGTTTTGTCTTACTTAGATATACTAGTAACCTATTTGTGTTTCAAGAAGGCGAGGGGTGTATATTTTAATAGAATAGTATATTAACAATCCAGCAGTTTACTTATGTCCAAGATTACTACATTTGAATGGAGAGTGCCATTTGCCTAATGTTATATTCTTTAGAACTATTTTTTTTATATACAATACCAAACAGCTTACAAAGATTAAAGCTTACTTTTGTTGTTTTTTATCTTTTGGGATAACAACGAATTTCCAGTGACAGTTGAAAAATATTACCGACGCGCAATTTCAAAAGACAAGAAGTATAAATTAGTATTTTACTATGCAGCGAACGTAAAACAAGATTCCAAACTTTGACAATGACAACATGGTTATACTTATATTCATACGTTAGAATATTTTAGTTCAGGTAAACAATTTTACCGACTGTGAAATAGCCATTACCCTATTAACAGCTTTGTGCACTGAGAGGTTACAACAAAACTACTTCACTGATATACAAACTCAATGCAATAGTTAAAGGAATAGTGAAAAGATAGGCAGACTCTAGGCAATAGTCAAAAGGAATAGTTAAAAGATAGGCAAACTAAGCAATAGCCAAACAAATAATAACTGATAGGCAAACTTTAGGCAATAGTCAAGGAATAATAACTGATAGGCAAACTCTAGGCGATAGTCAAAAGAAATAATAACTGATAGGCAAACGCAAGGCAATAGTCAAAAGAAGGAAATTTATATAACAAATGGCACTTTCAAGGCAAAAATCGGAAATTTGGAAAGAATCCCAATGATACAGGTACATGAATTTCAAATGGAAATGATGGGCCAAACCATGTTTTATAGCGTATTAAACTAATTATCATAACCATGAGAAAATATGCAAATGAGCAAAACACTTGAATTAGACATGAACTGAGACAGATAACATGGAACAATTAAAAGAAAATGTTTATTTTTATCCGTAATAGTTCATGTGAGTCAATGGCAAAACATTTGGCGAAGCACGTTGGTCAGAAACATGTACTTAGTAATAGCAGGATAAGGTCGAGTGGTGACTTTAATAAGTAGAAGTAGACATATGTAGGTTAAGTATTATAAGTAAAGTTAAGTGTCCAACAAAAGTGTTTGCCGGAATCAGTCATGGACGATCTAGGCTACTGATAAATCATAACACACGTACACACAATCCGCGAGTGAACAAAAATGTTACCCATTCAGGTGATAAATACCTCTTTAAAATTCAGTTGGTCAAATTATCTACTGAACTAAATTCGAAATGTTATAGTAAATCGTAAAGATTGAAACAATACGTGAGATGCATCAATATCATAAGATAATTATGTTTCAGAAGTTGTATACAAACATGGATAACTGCGTACTTACGCACTAAGAATAATAGATGTAACAATGCATATGCACCAATCCTTCCAAGGTACTCAAGCATTAGCTCAATGAATATAGAATCTAATGGTGAAAAAATATTGACAACTTGATTGGCTAAAACCTGACCAATGAAAATCCAGAATTATCGTGGCTAGAGGAGCTGATTATGACTTTGTTAAGGATTCAGAGAAGGAAAAGATTGGTATAATTCTGAAAATAGCAACTCTAACCGTTACTATCGATTTGTTTCCTCTTTAAAAGATTTCAAACCAACAATAAGAGTGTGTACTTGAAAATATAAGATAACTAGGGCAGATGGTTTTAAGGTCATACAGTGAAACCTGTCTTAAGTGACCTTCCAAAGGAGAGCAATATATCGGTCACACAAGAAAGGTGATCTTTACATACAGGTTAATTTTACATACTACATAGAAATCTTTTTACATTATAGTTTCTTAAGACAGGATAATGCTGCATTCGGGTGGTCTTAAAAACCGGTTTTACCGTCTCTTGATGCAGATTTATATTGCATCATTAATACTTTATATAATTATGCTATTTACTAAATAAAAAAAAAATTAAGACAGTAAACATGCGCATACCATTCTTTTATCAGACAGAGAACTTGTCTGTGCATTGAATGATGATGGTCGGTACCAACCTGTGCGTTGCATTGCTGATCTATGAGGAATAAAAAAGTAACAAATAAGTACTCTCATACGAACTCGAGTTAATGGGGAATATTTCTCAACAGGTATTTTTGTTTCCATTTAGAAACAGTAAATATTTGTCAAAAATGAATTTAACCTTGCAATAAGGTTATGCAAGAAAGAACCCCAGCCAGGTAAACCTATCAGTTATATTTAATGGGGTTTAAAAATGTCATGCTGAAATGTCTTGTACGCACTGCAAAAAAGTAAAGCTTCCTAAATACAGCCTATAGCATATCTTGATCGCCACTGAAATGGTGAAGCGTCCTAACCACTCCCTATATTGTCAACCTGCTGTAATTGCGACGAAGCGTCCTAACTACAATCTGTCTTGTCCGCCCAGCAAAAATAGCTATACATTGCTTTAGCCTGTCTTGTTCAACGCAGAAATTGTGAAGCATCCTTTTAACTCCCTATCTTTTCCGCCCTGCAGAAATGGCGAAGCGTCCTTACTACGGCCTGTCTTGTCCGCCCTACAAAAATAATTAAGCTACCTCAAGACAGCCTATATACTCCCTGTCTTGTCCGCCATGCAGAAATGGTGAGGCGTCTAAACTATTGTCTGTCTTGTCCGCCCGGCAAAAATGGCGAAGCATCCTAACTGCTGCCTGTCTTGTTCGCCCTGCAGAAATAGCGAAGCGTCCTTACTACGGCCTGTCTTGTCCGCCCTACAAAAATACTTAAGCTTCCTTAAGACAGCCTATATATAGCCCGTCTTATTCGCCGCTGAAATGCTGAAGCGTTCTAAGTACGGTCTGTCTTGTCCGTCCTGCATAAATGGTGAAGCGTCTTAACTACTGCCTGTTTTGTCCGCCATGCAGAAATGGTGAAATTTTGAAACTACGACCTGTCTTGTCCGCCTGGCAAAAATGGTAAAGCTTCATTACTACAGTCTGTCTTGTCTGCTCTGCAGACATGATGAAGTTTCTTAATTATACTGCTTGTCTTATCCGCCCTGCTGAAATGGTTAAGCTTTTTAACTAAGGCCTGTCTTGTTTGCCGCTGAAATAGTGAAGCGTTCTAACAACGGTCTGTCTTGTCTGTCCTGCAAAAATGGTGAAGCGTCCTAACTACTGCCTATCATGTTTGCCCTGCAGAAATATTAAAGCTTTCTGACTACGGCCTGTTTAGTCCGCCCTGCAGACTTTATGCTACTACTTCCGTTTTGCCTTCATTAAAATGCAATTTAAAAAAAAAAACATCACAGTTAATTAAAAATCCGACTCTTCAATTTATGGCTGGATTGTTCCTCTTCAAATTATGCTATGGAATATTTTTTTGCGGAATGCAAAAGACCGCAAAGCTCAGATTCAGCAGAAGTAGAATATACAACGCTTTGTAAGTGGTATTCATGACAATATATAGGTTATATTTGTCCTTTTTTAGTTGCGCAGTATAACATAGCTTCACAAAACTGTTTAATGCAAAGCACAATTTTCAAACATGTCTTTTTTTTCTTTTTTTAAGAAAAGAAAAGTATTTACCTACCTTGTGTCTCTGAACCTAATTCGACTTCAAATAACTCTGAAATATAAAAATTCATAAAAAGTTTGTTTGCACTAAATAAATTTGAATCATATTTGTTGTCAGGCGACACATTGATTTAAAAAATAATAATGAGAAGTGACGGGGTGTGTGGTAAAATGACCCCAATGTCGATATCTGCACGGCGGGAGAAGTTTTGCATGAAATCTAATACTTTCAAAGGGTAAATATGTTCCTTTCTTCCACTATAATTATCTAATAAAAACCAACTGTAGCAATAGAGAGTTCATTTATTTAATATCGTTACAGTGAAGAGTCTTGATATGTTGAACAATATTATGTCAATTCACTTTGAGACTTCTTCTGAGACAAGGCATTATTTGAAATTTTAAAGGCTATTTCTATCCCTTCTTTCTTTACGGTTGTGGAAAAATTAAAATAAACATTTATGGTAAGCAACCTAACAACAAAATTTCATACGGATTCACTCACTTATGCTGAAGTTATTTGTCTTCGGGCAGATTAACAAAGATATCGCTCAAGCTCAAAGAAGCGGTCGACGTTTGTTTCCCTAGCTCCGAACACCGTGTGACGTTCGAAATTCACTCTAGACGCTGAAGACAGTCCTATCAGAAAATGCTAGTATCTTGCAATGTCGAGAAAAAGGGAATGATTTTTACATTACAAATGTACATTATCCGATTGTCAAAAAACGTTTGATTTTGGATAATTTATAAAAATTTCGAAAGGCCTGTATGCAGCTGCTAGTAAGAGATGAAATGAACGACAGCCTTTGCATGAACTTGACTATATAGAGTGAGTTTCGAACGCCAGACGTTGGTTGAAGCTTTTATATGAAATATGTCTGCATCTCGGTCAGGGTGATTAGAAGTTAATTGCGTTTCGTTACTTTTCCGAAAACATAAAATGATCTCTGTGAAAATCGATTATTTATTAAAATTGAAATTAAAAAATTAAAATAGTAGATATGATTAGAATTACTATATTCTTTTGTAACTTCAATTTATTTAGCAAATATGAATATATAGCAAACATGAAAATAATTAACACATGCGTGAGTGTTTCATTGAAGCATTCGAGTGTTTGGTATTAAAAATTGAAAAGCGTTATTATATCTGGATGAACTTAAATGGTTCATAAAGTGTAACCTTCACGCAAGGGTAGTTTAAAGGATACAATGTGGTCCCGCCTTTTCGTGTTTTAGAAAAACAGTTATCATGACACTGTAATTTCATATCTATGGAAGCCTGTAAAGAGTTGCACAGTCGTCATAACAACTTAAATATCGAAGTCAGTAACGTTAAAAATAAAACAACACATTGATAAATACTTGCTTCCGTACATGGGGATCAATGAACGCGCATTGATAAGAAGTTAGTAAATTTCAAATTCCTGGGATGCGTGCTCAAGTCCATATCTTCAATCTATTCAAAACTAACATTTGGGTTCTTATGCACCCGGATTAAAAATTAATACAAACGATTTCAACCAAGTTCCGTATAATTGTGCATTTAATATTAAAAGTAACGTGTTGAAGCCATTACTTCTGTCTGATAGTGTCAATAAATGAATGAACAATCACTGTCTGGCTAAAGCCAGCCCATATTATCCCCTGAGATTCCCGCATTGGATAGTGGCGTTGTCTTTAGTTAGACTGGAATAACCATGGCGCATTGTATTTGCGCAAAATTTCATGTAAAATTCCAATTACGCGACAAGAAAATATTCCAATAAGAAATTAAAATCTTCTGAAGTTTTGTATGATCTTGTTCCAATAATGAAAAAAGTACAAATTTTTACATTTTCTTTAATTAAGAACATAAAACACACGTAAGTACGGATACTAAAATGAAATACATGGACGCGCTTGTTACCTGCTGAAACCTTCACGTGCACGTGAAATCTTAACACTTTTAAATTTAAGAAAAAAAAACAAAACATGCTTTCAATCTTTTTTTAGCTTAGAATAAACTCGTCGTTCCGTTACCGGCTGCGTCTTGCATTTACTCTTTTTGTAAAAAAAAAATAATCCAGTGGTGGATGAAATGCTGGTTCAAAGTTTTTTCTTTTTCCTGTTTTTTTTTTTATATGCAACTGGCGCATACGAAGTTATGGCGCAAAAGCAATAAATCATGAATGGAAACAGAATTTAATGTAGTTAAGGTTCAAACTTAAATTGTACATGATATCCTGAAAAGGTATCTTTCACATGTGCCTATGCAACTGGCGTATATGAATTTTTGGCGCAAAGCACTAGTCGATGAATGGAACACACTATAAAACATAGATACGGTTCAAACTTAAATCGTACATGATGTTCTGCAAAGATATCAACTGCAGATAGCACCTATACTAGGTTACAAGCCAAAAAGAAATATTGTGTCTGTATTTTTTAATGCCTTTAAAAATCGCATCAACATCAGAACATTCATTTTCCCTGACAATAACAAAGATGAATATTGAAACAATACTATAGCTTTAGCTAAATTAAGTACTATACTGAAAAACAAGTATAACACATGTTAAAAAAAAAGAAAACCAATAAGGTCATACCTAACATTACTGATATAAAATATTTCTTTTTCATGACAACGTGAACAATTAATTCAATTACGAGGAAGATCAAACAAAAGAAAAGTTCATTCATCATCTTACGTCAGAAATAAACAAAAACCACATGCACAGCTGTGCACCACGTTTTAAACAAAATGAATGAAACTTACTGCATTGATAGTCAGATATCCGATAACAAACCTTTTACTGTACTGTTCAAGGGGATTCCCCCTTGTTTAATATCCAATGCAATAAGCCTAGGTTCACTTCCGCGTTTCGCTGTTCGATCGATATAAAAATCCATATCTTTAACAGTGTACGTTTGATTACAGTTATTCAAATCCTTACATGTATGCAGAAGTATTGAAAAAAAAAGTAATATAGATTTGATACAAGGAAATATTTTTTTTCTTACTTAGTTCAAATTTATCTTGAGTTTTAAGTTGGAGTTATATGCTTTAAAATGCTAACCAAAATAAGTATTGAAATTACTGTAAACTGATGAAAAAAAAAAAAAAAAAAAGAAAAGGCACACTTGGCTGTTAAATAAATTTCTTTTATACAGATTGCTGTACAAATTTTCCATGTCAGAAGCTATTAATTTATGCGGAGTCGACAGATATCTATTCAGCACGTGAGGACACGGAAAAGCACATGGGGTATTGAAGCCAAAGTCCTCAGCCCTCGAAAATTTTAGCCTTGATGTTGATACCATGTACAAGTGATCTCATGTTATTAATTATGTTCTGTAAAAAACTATGCAATACCAGCCAATGAAGGTTTAGGTTAATAGACCCATTCGTGTTACTTGCGGAGTAGTCAGTGAGCATGCGTAACATATAATACCTTCGTGGTATTACAAACGAACTTTATACGAGGTCGTTCTGGAAAAATACAAATGGTTCAGTTATATTGAAATTGCCTACATTTGCAAGCATATGACGAGGTGTAACAACAACATTAGTTGTTCAGTAAAAATAAATACGACAGTTTAAGTAAGCACTCCATCTAAGAATCATGCAAAATGTGATTCATGGTTTGAAAGCCTACATATTCTTATTTTTGATTTTTGGTTTAAAATGCTTAAGCAAACAGACAGTATCATGTGGCTTTTCATATAACCCTTGTTCATAAGAGATAGAATGTAGTGTAGAATTCAAAATTAAGGGGGATAACTCTGTAAATGACACTAAAATACGATAAAAAATGTTGGATTTCCAATGTGAATTATCTCGTAAGAGCAGACAGCTTGGAAAGAATAGTTTTACATTTCATCATATAGACATATAAAGCAACTTACTGACAAAAACAAAAATGTAGCTTTTTTTTGTTGTATCACATTTCACAGAATTTGCATGGTTCTTACTAAGACTGCTACTCAAATAAATTGCACGCAAGCCGACGCGTTCGACAAGTTTTCTTATGTAGGAGATATTTTAAAATTAATTCAGGGTATAAAGGCATTTGGCCAAATGTATTTCACTGTCTCCATCATTGTTATAGAGATCACATGGTCTTGATTTCATGAGTTATACCCTTAATCGTAAAAATTTGTCTTGAAATTTTTGTCTAAGCGATTTAAAAAAAAGCATACTAATAATCCATGTCCATATCATACTAGATTTTTTCGGACGTGGGCAAGAATCCTACGGGGAAATTTTAGAAATAATTAAATCAACAGTTTGCATGAGCAGTTTTAGCACGTTTTTGTATCTAACTTCTGCACTCAAGCATCCGTTGTGGATAAATGATTAAAATATATCATAGCCTTTTATAAGGGGTGACCTTCTAATATTTCCCACTTTTCAAAAAATCACTATTCCTCCCGTTCCCAGGTACAAATTACAATAGATTTTTTTTATAGCTAAGAATTGTTGTTATAGCATTTAGAAAGTTTTATAAAAAAAGAACAATTATGTAAGCGAATATAATTGAATGTAGTATTCATACCTTAATCCCTACAAAAAGTAATAAAATAATAATAAAAAGGATATAAATAAGAATAAATACAAAATATAAACTCTAAAAATCATAAAGGGTATGTTCAATTTATAACATTTTTTTTTATCAAACTGCAATTGCTGTATGCGTAGCCCAGAAAGGACTTTTCAGTAATAAACCAGATTATGCTCTGTCGTTAGTGACGCTAATGAAATTAATCATAAACTTAATATTTTTTAGTTCCCTACCAACCACTTTGCTATTGAAGCGTGTCGATATTTATAGACATTTGTTCATTTTCAACACAGTGGTAGAAAAAACAAACATTTTTAAAATTCAAGCAATATCTAGGGACATATTTGTATGGACTCACAGACCCTATACTCATACAAGAAAACAGGGCCGGATCTAGACAATTTTAAAAGGGGATGCCTGCCGAAGTTCCTCAGAAAAAGCGGGTGCTAGGACATTATTTGCTATTTTTGTCAATTTCACAGATGAAAATAACAAAATGTCCAATAAAAAGGGAGTGCAAACCTCCTGCACCCCGTCTGGATCCGCTATTTGAAAACCGATACGAATACAAAACATAATATATAACAATCCGGAAAATGGGGATGTACCATCAAGAGGTTCCATTGGGTCCTGTTTACGTTATTTATTTATTTGCAAAATTACTTCCATATGGGTCAAGAGTAATCAAGAGAACCAAGATTCTAGCGGAAATAAAAAAAATGTAATCCAGGGACAAAGATCAGACATGGAAAACAGACAAACACAACAAAGAACATAATGTAACTAAAAAAAAAATGCATACAACGTAACAAAAGTAAATGAGCAACTCGGACTCCACTAAAAACTGGGAGCATGGACTAGGTGCACCGGTAGGGTAAGCGTCCTCTGCTTTTCTAGAAACACCTGCCGAGTTGCTCATAAAAAGTCAAGTCCGGGGTAGACGAATGAGGAAAGGAAAACTATGACACGTTGAACAAATCAGTTTTCATGGTGCAGATGGATACACCGTAAGGATCCACGAGTTTATGATGACGACCATAACACTTCTGCAGTGATGACTTCAATCTTGTAGCAACACAACAATGTCACAGAAGCCTAATTATAAGAAGTCTATCGCGATACAAAAAAGTTTGCGTAGTTACGGCAAGCTCCGGCATAACGTATGAGTTGTGATATGAAAACTCCATACGCAAATACAAAATGCATAACACAATATACAGCCAAAAAAATATAGATGGAGCCAGTACATATACCTGCCTGTGTGTTGCACATTGTGAGAACGGAAGTATGTATAAAAATCAACATTTAATTGCAGTGGTGTATTGTAACGATCGGTCCCTTTCCGGAATCTTCTTCATTGGAAAATATTTTGTTTTTCATTTTCCATTTCTTTTTTATGTTTTTGAACTCTTCTCAATTTTCTCTCCCGTTTCAAATTAAACCCGGCATGGAGTCTCGACCTATTAGTTTCGACTACTGATCAAACAACTTTCTCTATCTTTCACATGCTGAATGCGTTTAAAACATGACTATTTTTATATATACATAAGACATTATTTTGCTTTATTTGGAGTTGCATAAGAACGTTATTATGCTTTGCTGTCATTTTGGTTCTTTGGTGTTTAGATGCCAAATTGTGAGGGGTTCCGAATATATACTATGGCGGTGGGAATCGTAATCAACAACTCCCCTGAATCAACCAATTAAAATTTCCGTAATAGACTTATCTATGAACTCTCCAGAATAGACGTAACTCGAAACTTCCCTATTAGTAAATATTGGGTTTATTTAACCAAACAAGAAGCTGAGGATTTCCATTTCATGGTCTTATATTGCAATTTGTCAGATGCAGGTCTAAATACTTGAAGTTGTAACATAAATGATGGATAAAAATCATCAGATATTATTGAAGAAAGTTGATAATGTGAAAGCTGAGGCTGTAAATCTTTGCATACTAATAACACAGAGTAAATGTTTAAATGATTCTATAGTTTATTCGTCATGTCGTGAATTAAATGGGGCTTTAGATATTCTGAAAAAAGTCAACAAAAATCTGCTTGATGCATCATTTGAAGCTGATGAGCAGGATGATACAGACGATGAATGTCATTCGCCTGAGTCAGATAAAACTACAGCCAGTACAGGGAACTCTAGACCATTGATATCTGGAAAATGTACAAAACCTGCAAATAATGTGAATTCCAATTCCATGAATGAAAAAGATCATAATGCTGGGTTTGATTCAGATGGTACTGATGATTTAGAAAACTTTGATCAATTCAATATTGATGAAGAAGACTTGGTGCTAGCTCATGATAAGTCTAAAGAACTACAAGAGGTATGATTTACAAGAAATGAAGATATATAATATGTTTAAAGGTACAAAATGTATTAAATATGTTGCATGTCCATGTATCTTGTAGCTCTCTTGCTAATCAGCACATTGACATTGTGAAATTAAAAGAAATTAGAAATTTTTTTATCAGTTTTTAATTTTATTGAAATTCCTTTACTTTAAAAATCAGGGAATACATGTACAAATGTACATTAGCAATGCATGTCCTCCAATCCTGTTTTCATTTAGGAGATTAAATATCAATATAGACTTATATAAACTGTTACTTACTTTAAAAAGCTGTCATATTTAAATTGTTTAGAAACATCTTTTCATGCTTACATGTACATGTATTTGTACAAATGTAAATTTTTTTTGTAAGTTTAGAAGTTTTGTCGTCGAAAGTTATGTGAATGTTAATGTTAATACAACTGTTAATGTATTTCATCAAGTATTTACAGAAGAAAATTGGATGAAAAAATCTATAAGTACATGTACACTATTGTCAACCAAAATTTTAATTTCTGCACTCTTCACAGTGGAGTCACTCATGTCCTCCACTGTGACTCCACTGAAGTAAAAAACGGGATAAAATTACTCCATTTCAGTAGTTTTCAATATTTGTTTCTGTCCTTTACTGAAATGTTATTAAACTGCTAGAATCATTAAATACATTTATATTTCGAATTTTTGTGAACGGTCCTTTTTTATGTTAATTTGTTTTAACATTTGTTACATGTACATTGTAGCCCTAACAAATTACATGTACATGTATGTAAAACAAACATGACGGTTTTGTTAGATATATCAAGAAAGGACATGTTTGTAGGACCCAAATGGACAGGTTTGTGTAAGTAACCAAGTACATGTAGGATGTAAAATGTTTTTTAATTTCCAAAACTTGAATTGATGTCACAATATTATTGGACCTGTTTGTGAGATTGGACACTTTAAAGTTTTGTGAAACTAAATATGAATCTGAGTCTTTCATATACATACAATTTGTATACAGTCGAACTTCACTTGATTTCTCGAACACAATTCAAAGTACCAAACTTTTCTCTTGTACAATCAACCAAATAATCTCGGATTTCTCGAACACTCGAACTGACTAGTTGGTCTGTTCAGTAATTATTCTTAGAGAATAACCTTTACTAACTCAAACTCGTTAGCCATTTTGTCAGCTTAGGTAATGAAAGGTGTGAAAAACGGAACTCCCATCATTACTCAAAGTATCATTTTAGTTAATTACAGGTAATAAATTTTAAATCATCACTAGTTAGATAGTTTTAATCTAACATAGTACTGAATGAAGTTTGAGAATGTTCCGAAGTCGGCATGATGAAAGCATGAAAGAAAATTTAACGTCAAAAAATTATTGACTTAGGAACTCGAACTCTAAAAGTTTTTTAAAAGCAAACACAGCATTTTTAATGTCAACAAATCAACATAACCTTCCAAAAGCGAACAAAAATATCCAAGACCTAACAAAACTTTGTAGGAAGTAAGCAATTTCTAACGATGAAGACGAACTTGGATCGGCAACAAATAATTTGGAAATCTAAGAACTTTCAATTTCTTAAACTGCTGATAACTCAAAACAAATTTCAATGGTCCATTGGAGTGTGAGCTGCCGAGGTTTGACTGTAGGTAATTAGAATTCTGGTACAGTGAAACCTGTCAAAACTAGACAAGTATTAAAGTCATATCAGTTTACATGTAAGTGTACTTTGAACCTTGGTAAACTGAACACCTGTCCAAACTGAACATATTCCATAGTCAGTGGTTTTGTTAATTCACTTGTACAGGTTTCACTGTACATACACTACTTTCAACACAAATTTTAATTTCTCCACCCTTCACAGTGGAGATATTGACTGGAGTCACCATTTCAAATATTGTCTGTAGTTTACTTCTCCTTTCTTCATACCAAGGTATATTTAATGGTTCTGGCTGATTCACAGTGGAGGACATGAGTGACTCTACTGTAGAGAGTGGAGAAATTAAAATTTTGGTTGATAGTAGTGTATTGTAATTAATTGTAGGAAGATGAGTTTGGAGATGAAGAGTTTGATGATTCAGCATTACAGGTAGGATATACATGTACACAAATGTACATTTTGTGCATATGCATGATATACATACATGTATATATGTACAATGTACATTAAGATACATATATGTACAATGCATAACACTGTACTTGCAGTTACAGATTAAACACTTTTTACAGATTACAAGTATTTGATTCAATGTACATGTAGGAGGAGGAAATACTTGTTATACATGTCAGTGTTACATGTACATAGTACTTTACATAATTAAAATGAACACATCAATGTTACTCATTTAAAATTGACATCATAAATGTTTATTTTATTTTTCAAAATTTTTAACAATGCTAATGCCAATTTTTTAACAGATTTTTAACGGATTTTGCATGTTTTTTCATAGAAAGCCTCTTAAAATATGTTTAAGTGTACCAAATCATGTTTCTGTAAGGCACAACCAACAAAATCTTAACCTGACAAATTTTAACATCTAATACATTGTAGAATATTGTAATTGTATTTTTCAATTAATTTAAGAATTGTGTATTGTTTGCTTTGGAATAACCTGATATTGTGACAGTTGCTGATCAGTGTTCTAGGATTTTTCAAACCTTTAGGGTTATACAGGAAAAATCTAAATAAAGATTTAACTTCCCATACTTGATGTTTGCTTTCCAAACTGAACAAATCATTTTAAAAAATTGAGTTGCCAAAGGGAAAGTGGGCATAATAAAGAAATTTCCCCACACAAAAATTGCACTTGCCCTGGGTGATGTAAGTGGAATCCTGCATGCAGAACACTGTGCTCATTTGTTACTTTTTATTTTTATTTTACTTGGATAGGAACTTGATGAAGCAGAAAAAAGCGTTTTGGAGAATGCAGAGCCTGAAGTCAATGAGAATGAAGATGATGGTAATACTGTGAAATGTGTTAAAACCAAACCGTTTAAAAGTTAAAAAAAAACTGTTTGCATTAGTCACTTTTTAAGTTCCTTTGTTGTTAAAATGTATTTTGAGCCATAAAAGCCTAAACTCTTCACAGAACAAATTGTACAGTCCAAAAGGGATTTAGTTTCACTGTAATTTCTTCTTAGCCAAGATTTTTAAAAATATTGTTCATTTTCTCATTCCTCATTTGTGAAAAAAACCTCTTTTTTTGAGGTCTTATAATGGTATGGCACTGTCATCTTTGTGGTAAATATTGTAAAAAAGGATTTGTTAGCCTAAAATGAAGGTTGGGATTGATTTATTATGGCTTTTGGAAAGCAAATTAGGCAATGGCCGTTAGTTTGACCAAAGTCGAAAGCATAAAGTATTAGATTCTCTTTTCAATGAAATAGACTTCATGCCATTTATCATTTTGCTGAGTTTAGGATATTTTCATCAGTGGGAAAGACAAAGGATATTCCAGATATTTGTAAAATTATCAGTTGAACAGTTGTGGGTCCAGCATAGAATGCAGGGTTTTATAAAAAATAACCCAACTGAAAGTAGCTTGTTTGAAAATATCAGAGTAATTCATAGACATCTTTGAAACGTTTTGTTTAGGCAGCATTTTGTACCATTTGTAAAGTTTCAATAGATTGTGATGTAATGTTTTGCTTTGATGGAAGTATATCATTTCTCAATATGATGAATTATTTTTTGCTTCTTCCACTTGTTATCAATGTAGCCATTGAGATAATTAAAATTTGTGGTATTATTTCAGATCTTACAAACCAACCTGATGATGAGAAGTATCTCAATGTACTGAAACAGCATTTTGGTTATTCTAAATTCAGAGGGTATGTTATGTTCTGTGTACTTTAAAAAATAGCTTAATAAAATTTCAATATATTAAATATAGATTGTCCTTCAGTCTCGAGGGGATTACATGATTTCTCCACTACAGTCGAACCTCGGTGTGTCGAACTTAGATAACTCGAAACCTCGGATAACTCGAAGTAATCTGTCAGTCCCGGCAAAAGCTCCCTTTACATAATGCATTAAAAACCCTGATGTGTCGAACTCTGATAAGTCGAAATCCCGGATAACTCGAGGTATTCACCCAGTCCCTCTTATTGCTATATAATGCAAATTAACCCTGATGTCTCGAACTTTGGTAATTAAATAATTGTTGACATATTGGTTTGAAATCTGATTGTTTTATTACCTTAATTGGCTGAAGTGAAAGAGTGAAAGGTTAATCTGTGTTTGTATAACGTTTATCGGAAGAGTGTGTATAGTTCACCTGTTGACATTTAAGTGGCTGGCCTGATTAGCCAAGTGTCAATTAGGGTATTTGATGAATGTGTATTGTGACAAAAATGAAGAAACGAATCTGATTAACCAAGCCGATTATTTTAAGTAAGTATGACAATAATGCAATGATTATGGATGATTAATTAAGATAAAACAAATCGGGCTCTTCTATTTTTTGACAACTGTTCATGTGTCAAATAATTAGTTGTTTCTATAAAAGGGGGGTTTGCATTATTGCATTCAAACAGTTCACAATGTTAGCTGAGCAATCTAGTGAAGGAATTGGCTCAACCAGTGGGATAGCTAGATCAGCTAAACGTGAACTGTATGTAAAGTCTATTGAAGAAAAGTACCAAGCAGTTATAGAGGTAGAGAGAGGTTTAAAACAAAGTCTGAAATTCCCGTAATTTCGGAGTTCCAGCCAATACTTTGTCCACTTGGATAAAAAATGTGTATGTTATATTTGTATAACATGTTTGCCTTCTTGCATACGTATGTCAATAAAATTGAAAACTGATAAGTTGTTTGTTTTCTTTGTAAAATTGTCGGGGTAACGAAATTAAAAAAAAAAAAACAAACAAACAAAAAAAATACAAACAAAAAATTAGAAAAAAATAACTCGATTCAATAAAAATATTGGAAAGTGTACACATTAAAAATCCCCAAAATCGATTTTATTAATAAAATATATTGATAAACACCTATTAAATTTACCGGGTCAATGACGGAACGATTTTATTTCCGGATGACAAATCACCTCGGATGTCTTGAACCTTGGATAACTCGAATATTTTCTGTTGGTCCCTTCGACTTCGACGTAACGAGGTACGACTGTAGTTAAATTTTAGATTTTAACCGATGAGCTTTAGCGAGTGGGTTAAAATCTGAAATTTAACTATCGAGAGTGGAGAAATCCTTTAATCCCGGGGAGAAATGAGGAAGAATCTGTTTCTTCCATAGATAAAGCCATAAAAATTAAATTGAACAACACTGTAAATTCTACATCATCAAAGACCTCCCCTCCAACCATCAAGTCATTGCATCATCGACATAACTACCAGTATGATTAGTTGATACACTACCAACTAATATATGAATAACATTCGTTAATGAACAAGTATTTAATTGATCAACAATATGAATAACAACTGTAAACATGGTAAGTGTGGGAGTCTTCATGCGACATTTTAATTTCCCTGCGCATGGCGGGAAATTACAAATTTTTAATCACTCGCCCTTGTGGTGTGAATGAAGCCTATGAATGGGGGAAAGTAAAATTAATTGTTATTATTTATACTTGCTACATTAATATTTGAAATTTTGTAACTACATGTACATGTACATGTATAAAAGTCTGAGAGTATCAGAATAAAACATGCAGCTAAATGTAGTGGTAAGCTGTTTATTATTACAATAGTTTTTATTACTGTAAACATAGTAATTTTCGTGGTTGCTAATTTTTGCAGATTCCGCAAGTAAGCAGGTATCAATTTTCGTGGATTAAAAAAAGGATTGGCGTTATATAGTGTTAAAAATCATTTTGGGGGGTACTTTTTATCACGCTTTTCTGTCCACATCGAAAAATTAGTACGTTTACAGTATAAAAAAAAACAAACAAAAAACATATGAACGGTATTAATTTTTATTTAAGTTTTTTTTCATTTTTAAAGACCAGAGTAGACAATTTTCAGACAATGGGAAACTACCTGTATTTTGTTTGGGATTTATCATTTCATAAAAACTAATAAGAAGTTTTTGTACTGCATTTGCATGCCTAGATGATATATTGGAATTACTTTGTCTGTCCGTCCATCCAAATTCGGACCCTCTGTCTAAATGTTTCCACAATTATCTCAGCTCCTAATGGATGGATTGATTTGAAATTTTGTATGTGGCATATGTTGATAGTTATTTTGGATGTTGTCCAATATCAACTTCCTGTATGAGTGGGGGTGTGTCTATCATGAGCCTCTGGCGGCAGCGCTTACAACTTCACAATGTAAATGTCATTTATTTTTCTTTTAGGATGCAATGGAAGATTGTGAGTTCTGTATTAAATGAAAAAAGAGATAACTGTGTTGTCATGGCAACAGGTAAATGTAGATTTAAGTATAACATATCCCATGAATTTAAATTGAACACCTTTTGTTTGGTTAAGATAGGTGGTCGTTTACCAAGGTTAAAAATATTAAGTAGCTGTCTTTGAAAGAATCATGCAAAATCTGAAAAATGTGATGCACCCCAAAAAAAGGCTACATGTTTTTATTTTTGAATTAACTTGTTTTATGGGACTGTACTATGAAATGTGTAATTATTCATTCAAATCTGCCTGCTCTTAGGAGATAATCAACATTGAAAATACAGTAGATTCTATTTTATTTGAGCGCCATTTACAGAGTTTTCGCCCTTAATTTTGAAGTCTACAGTGCATTCTTTATAATTTTGATCTCCTAAGAGCACGGGTTATATGAAAAACCACATTTATTTCTGTTAACTATGGTATTTCAAGCAAAATATCAAAAATAAAATTATATAGGCTTTTTACCCATGAATCACATTTTGCATGATCCTTAGCTGGAGTGTTACTTAATAGGCTAATTAATTGGAAAGAGTGAATAACCAACTTATGATCATGAGTGCTGAAGAACGCCTAGATTTAACAAGCATGCAGAACTTGTTCCGACTATGAGTTAAATCATAATGCGTTCTTGGCATTCACGATAACTAGTTGATTATCCTATTTATTACATAGATTTCCTCCATTATTTGTTGCTATTTTCAACATAAATTGTAAATTATGTGTACAGCAGATTTATATTTGTGTTGTGACATTGGCAGGAGAAAGTCCAAGAGTGAAATTACCAAATTTATTTCACAATGTGAATTATTGAAATTTATAAAACTGGGAACATTCGATAAAAAAACTGCTATCTATAAAGAGACTCAAATAATGTCTGTTTAAGACAGGTTTTTGGATTATTCCGAGTTTGGTTTAGACAGGTTTCACTCTGTACCAAAGTGGTAATAGATATTTTTTCTGAAAATTTTACTGAATGTAAACATTTCAGTGTCCAGTACATATAATCTTTTTATTAGCCCACCAGGCTGAAGGCCATGTGAGCTATTGCCATCACTTGATGTCCGTCGTCGTATTAACAATGTTTCAAAACTCTTCTCCTCTAAAACTACTTGACCAATTTGAGCCAAACTTGGTATGCATGTTCCTTGGGGTATCCTGCATAGAACTGGTGTGGGGATTTTTGATCTGTCGAACAACATGGCCACCGTTACTAAAATAGAATGTAGGGTCAGACAGTAGTTTTTCACATATATCTCCAAAACCGTTAGGTTTAGCCAATTCTGACAGGGGTAATAGTGTTCAGCATGATGAAATCTATCTGCGGTCAAATTTTGAATTATTTCTTTCAAAAATTTGCTCATCTGATACCACCTGACCAATTGGAACCAAACTTGGTATGAATGTTTCTTGGGGTATCCTGCATAGAACTGATGTGAGGATTTTTGATCCGTTGAAAAACATGGCCTTTGTTACTAAAAATAGAACATAGGTGTCAGACAGTAGTTTTTCGCATTTATCTCCAAAACCGTTAGGTTTAGCCGAATTCTGACATGAGGGGGAAAAAGTGTCCAGCATGATGAGATCTATCTATGGTCAAAATTTGGTGAACATCTGTTGACTCATGTTGGAGTTATTGCCTTTTTTAGACGTTTTTTTGCTGTTTTTAATATTATTACTTTAAAAAATCCTCTCCGCAGGAACTAATTTACAGAATTCAATGAAAGTTGGTATTGTTTTAAAGGGCATCCTTAACAAAATGACCATTTGGATTTTTGATCTGTAGTAAAGCAAGGCCGCTGTTACTAAAAATTGAACATTGGGGTCAGACAGCAGATTTTTGCATATATCTCCAAAACGGTTAGGTTTAACCAAAATCTGACATGGATAAAATTATTCAGCATGAAGAGATCTATCTGTGGTCAAATTTTGGTGAAAATTTGTTGACCCATGTTGGACTTATTGCCCTTTTTGGACATTTTTTTTCTGTTTATGTTGTTATTACTTCTGTTGTAAAAATTGTCAGACAACTCCTTGTTAGAGTTATTACCCTTAAAAGGCCAAAATTTGAACAGGTGAGCGATTCAGGCTCCTGGGAGCCTCTTGTTATAATATTCAAATACTAGAAATGTGATATATTTTGAAAATTATTGGTTTACTTGTAGAATGTACTTTTTCTTTTTTCATCATGAAAAAAGCTGATGCATGTGCCATCACTTTGTGTAATCTGTAACTCAAAAATTATTAAAGCAATATTATTTAAACTTTGCACAATGATTAAATACATATTGAAGATGTGCACCTTTTATGATGTGTTTTATATGCATGTAGCATGCACAAATGAATGCCGATATTTCCTTATTGGTCCTAAAGATATGTCTATAAGAAGACACCCAAATGTTTGAGAATAACCCTATTGATTTATTTGAATTCCAGGATATGGGAAGAGCTTATGTTACCAGTACCCATCAGTGTATACAGGAAGAACAACTGTAGTTATCTCCCCTCTTATCTCACTGATGAAGGATCAAGTTCTAGGTTTGAAGTGAGTAAAAGTTTTTCCTGGCATTAATATGCTTTCTCTTGAAATTTAAACATTTTTCTGTGTTTGTTTGTACACTTTCAGCAATATGTAGCTGTCAGTTTACTGTATTTGTATTTAATTGACTGCTGAAAACAAATAAACGATGTTAAGAGCTGGATGACAATACATGTGCATGTATATAAATGGGTTCAAAGATAAGTGTTTTAGAATATTTAACTATTTTCTTTAGTCAGGTTAAAACAAATTTCTTTTGGAAAGTAAAAGCTTAAGCAGCAGTCTCTGTAAGAATCTGGCAGTGTGCAAAACATTGTGTGACAAAACCCACCATTTTGAAAGTTTGATTTGACTATTTGCACCATCAGAATCTAGGAAAAAAGACAAGATTTTCCATATCATGTTGGTAAATTGAGTTATTATTTCATTGTAATGCACTGAAAAGGAACATTTGAAGGGCAGACAAGCCTGTCAAAAACTTCATTTTTCTAACTTGCTATTGAAAAAATTCTGACCAAATCCAGGGATGCAGAGATCAAATAATAGCCTTTTCAAAGAGAGCATGCATCATTGAGTGAAATTATATTGTCAAATCGGTGGGGTTTTGACCTGGATGTTTCTGATTTTTCCCATTTTGATGATTTTTACAAATACTTACACTAATTATCTAAGTTTTGAAAATTAAAAATCCTTTGATCATCTTTATTTGACTAACAATATGATTTAAAATAGAATTGGATGAAATTGTTCCTCAGTTAGCCACAATGGACTTAAGCCCAATATGGCTAGCTTTGGACCGATAACTAAGTCAGTATGGAAAAACTTACACAATTACACAATTTATTACATATTTGGGAATGATATGGATGTTTTTGCCTCTGATAATACCAGAAGTTGCAAGTAGATATCAGGATCAGACTGATAACTGGTTTTTGGCCCATCATTTAGGGCAATGTCTTCAATAACAGCCTGTCGTTATCAATGAAGAAAGTACTTCTGATTAAAAATTTGAAAAAAAATTGGATTAATTAAGAAATTACGTTCAAATATGACTTGAAAATAGTCATCTATAGTTTTTCTTTGTAATGATTCAAATATGTGATGAAGAAGATATAAATGACATTGCATTGTTCAAGTCATTGCATTGTTCAATATCATCCATTACATTGATCTTCGACCTATATCAACCCTCAAGCAGAGCTGTAGGGCTTGTTTTGGATGTCTGGTGTTGATGCACAGGCTGTTATGGCAAATGCAATGTAGGACAAAGGCTTTTATTTAAGAATTGGCAAAAATAAAAATTTTGTCTATTGAAAAATAACATTAATTTTCCATGTACATTTTGTTTATTGCGCGAAGTGCAATAAACAAAATATGCATATGGGAAATTTATGTTATTTTTCAATAGACAAAATTTTTATCATAGCCAATTCTTATAAATTAATTTTAAAACATATTTTTATCTTTAAACATAAGAAAAGTAGCTCTGAACTTAACTGAATAGGGGCGTGTCAATATTTTTTTTATCCATTGAGATATAACAAAATTATTTTAACCAATCAGATTACAGTATTTATCTCAAATTAATTTATTTAGCAATGTGTTTTTTAATGAAGTATAGAAAGTGTATTGTGCAGCTTGATAAAATATCTTTCTATTTATTTAAGAGCTTCAAATATAGAGGCCTGTCTGCTTGGTTCTGCTCAAGAAAACGCAACTGAAGTCAAAAACAACATGAGAAGGTATGAATTGTTTTCACTATGTATGTGGTCTGTTGTTATATGTCCATGAATATGCATGAGGAAACAATCATTTGGTGCAAATAACAGTTACAAACACTGTGAGTGGATGGTATATTGTAATCACCTTGTCTCTCTGTCCAACTGTTCATCCATCGGTCATTCCGTCTGTCAAAATTTTTATCACAAAGATCCCAGTCCTTACTGGAAGGATTCTAATTAGGAATGTGACTTTATATAGATGGTACACATGTTGTATGAAGTGATTTTGGTTGCTGTCCAATGTCAACTTTTGGTCCATTTGGGTATATCTAACACAACAGTGCATGCAACTCCATGTTTTACCAATTTTCATCTTGTTCGCTTAATTTTATGATAACAATTTTATTTTCAATTAATGTTTTTTGCTATACCTTTGAGTAAAAGTTGCCACATTGACATACTTGTTCACATGGCGTACTTGCCTGATATTAAAATTTTTATCCATGTTTGGTAATGAATCAAGGCTATTTGCATCATTTACTAGCCCATCACGATGCTGCCAATAAAGCTGTCATTTGCTTTCTCTGAGAAATTTACTAGCCATGGGCTGGAGCTAGTGTTTATAAAAGACTTACTTTGTTGATTTAATTCCTGTTTACCTTGAGGAGATTAGGGCCATGGACAGGTCCTCTCCACATTTATCTGTACTTGGTTGATTTTGTTGTTTTGTCCATGTAAGAAGAGACTTACATGTAACTGTTTAAATTATTGAATTTTACAGAGGGCAGTACAGATTGGTCTACATCACTCCAGAGTTTGCCAGTATTGGGATGAATGTTTTAGAAGACCTTAATAGGAATGTTGGTATGTACCATAGGCATATGGGATCATAATCAATTGTACTGTCTCAGTGGTCTCATGCCAGCTTAAATGAGTGTAGGAGGCTATTGGTTTGAACTAAAGGCAAGTCGACTGGAAACTTAAACATTGGAAGTCTATGTTTCTCTGCCAATCACAGAATATGTTAAAGACAGAGTAAGGTCTGGTAGGTTTGGAGTCAGAATTGTATGTCACATACCTGTTAACTTTTGGAACATTTTATGTGGGAGATTCTCACCCACTGACACAGTCTCATTTGGGAGATTTTTAAGTTAATGAAAATTTTGATATAAAAAATCAATTATTTAGGGCAGTTCCAGTAAAACATGAGGGATGTGGGGAAGTAAGTTTTATTCTTTGTATATGGATTGGTGTTCAGGTCTGTTGACAAAATATAAAATTTAATATAAAACATCAATAGAACATCTATGGGTGGCTTCCCTGGTGAAAAAGTGCCTTCCCCAGGTACCTCATATCTTTCTGTGGAACAGTGCTTATTATTTTTCACAGAGAATAAGAGTAATTTTAATAAAAAAAAAAAAACTCCTACAGATCTTACATATTTTTGTGGGGGATTCTTAATTTTTCATCAATTTTGTTGGTGTCTCCCCATTATGTGGGAGGGTTAACAGGTATGGTATGTATAAGTTAAGTTATGACTCCCTGCAGGCTGTCCTTTCTGTGAGTTAACACACAAAAAATCCTGCTTACCATGTCAATCTTGTACAAGGCAGGGTCTGTTCAGATTGAATGTTTTTATCATGTAATGCATGAAATCTGCTAATAGATGTTTTGACTCCAAAATTTCTATTAATCTTTTTTTTAACTGCTTCAAAGTAAATTACTAAGTACACACTAGCAAAGTAAAAGGATTATATATGTTTGTTGAATGGTCATGAGGGGAACTGTAAATTTATTACCTCAAGGTACCCACTGAGGCATTACTTAAGGTCAGTAGTTGGTATCTAGGGGTACTAAATCTACAGAACCCAAATAAACAGTCGATAAATGTATTATTATACTAAACGATAAGGATGTGTTAATAATCCAGCAATGTATTGTACGACCATGATTGTTGATTCTCATCTGTAAAGATTTTAACATTGTTCAAGGATAAGCCCTGAGAACATTCACCTTTAAGTAATCAATGAGGGAAGAAAAAAATCATCAGAAAATGATAATGGCACTATTGCCTTTGTTCAATAGTTGACCAGGTAAACAGAACAATCATTGTCTTTGGTTAAAATGCAACAGTTGATTAACTATAGAAAATAAATAAATAAGTAAAGTTTTATAAAAATCTATATTATAATTATTACCGGACTGCATATTATACCTGCACTCAATGAGTGGATGGCATATTGGAATCACCTTGTTCATCCATCCATCTGTCGTAAGCAGTTTTGGTTGCTCTTTGATGTCAACTTCCAGTTTGTCGGATTAATGGAATGAATATGAAATGATAGAGAAAATTTTCAGCACAAAAGTCTCAGCTCGCAGTGAATGGATAGATTTCAAATTTGGTGTGTAGCTTCATACATGGCACATGTTGTAAGCAATGTTGATTGCTCTCCAATATCAAATTCCTGTGCAGTTGTTGGATATGCATAGCACGACAATGCATGAAACTTCATGTTTTATTACTGACATCCTCAATTCTTCGTCTTTTTATACTTTCAGGTATTGATTTGATTGCTATAGATGAGGCCCATTGTGTGTCACAGTGGGGGCATGACTTCAGATCAGCCTACAGATCCCTAGGACAACTTAAGAACAGATTCCCTGGTGTAAGTAATAGAGTTGGGGAATAAACATTCTTGTAATACCCCTGCAAACAAAGTTGGTTTTTTTTTTATTTTGGTTGCTTTCAAAAAATGATGGAAATTTTTAGACGGTCGTTTTGAAAGTTGATTTGTAATGACATTGTTACCTGTAGGATGGAGAGGTATTTCAGTGTTCTAATGAAATCCATGAAGTTAAATCTCTCCCAATTAATTCTCTGACACATGATGAATTGTTTGGATATATGTGTAGTATTGAATAATAAAAAATTAATGAAGAATTGTGACTTTTAAGTAGCTGTCTTTGTAAGAATCATGCAAAATTTGAAAAATGCGATACACCTCAAAAAAGGCTACATATTTTTATTTTTGTAATTAAGTTGTTTTATGGGTCTATACTTTGAAATGTGTAATTATTCATTCAAATCTGCCTGCTCTTAGGAGATAATCTACATTGAAAATCCAGTAGATTCTATTGTATTTGAGCACCATTTACAGAGTTATCTCCCTTAATTTTGAAATCTACAGTGCATTCTATATAATTTTTATCTCCTAAAAGCACGGGTTATATGAAAAACCGCATGTTAATTTCTGTTTACTATGACATTTCAAACAAAATATCAAAAACAAAAATATGTAGGCTTTTTACCCATGAATCACATTTTGCATTATCCTTATATTTAGCTGGAGTGCTACTTAAATACCGATCTGTATAAAATTCAGTCTGCCAATGGTAGAGGCAATTTGAGGTTCATAAAAACAAACCAAAAAAACAATGCTTTTTCAATGTATATTCACTTTATTTTTATATTACTATCACCCTTTGTGCATACAGATCTGTATTTTGGAGATAACACAAACAATCATCTCCTTCATAAATCATCTAAACCAAGAAAAATAACTCTTGTAAAGTGCCAATTTCATTTACAACTTTTTTTTTTGAAAAAGTTAAATAATGAATGGTAAGCTAAGACTGGTTTTGTGGTTGGTAATTTCTTCTGAATTAGAATATTAGAAAAGTGGATTTTGTGGGATTTTGACAAGCATGTCTTATTATTTTAAAGACTGCTACTTTGTACATAGTACTTTTTAATGCTCAAAGTAAATTATGAGATTTGAAGATCTTATCGTTGGGTATACATGTATCACTTGAATTCGAAGAGAATGGTTTTTTACCATATGATAACTATTATACACGCAATCATTCAGGCGGGGCTATGTTGCAACTACCGTGTTCATGTGGCAATGTTAGACATTTTTGTAACTGATTTGTTAGGTTCTATAGTAGGGAATGCTTAGATATTTGTTACAACACTTTTGCATGATGACATGTACAGTGTCTCTCCTTCTTAGTCCTGCCTATTTACTTCTTGTCTTGTCTACTTGTATGATTTAGTAATTTTTTAGGTCGTGTATAATAGAAATTTTCATAACAGATTTTTCAGCATCTAATTTACGGAATGATTATATATTTGGTACATTGCTTTTGCATGATGACTTGTACAGTACTGTGTCTCCCATTTCAGGTTCCTTGCTTCTTTTCTACTTCTTTTTTACTTTATGACTTAAGTTGACAGAAATGGTTGAGGTGTGTGTGTAAAACTTACTACAACTTTTCGTGCAACATCTTAGTAAGATTAACTATGCTGATGTTTTTTATCACTGGGTGCATTAATGGTTTAGGAACATATGAATCATTAATTGAGTTTTAGAAAATTGGATTTCATAAGAGTATTAAAGTCTTCAAAAGAACTTTTAAATTAAAGTTGATTTGGTATATTAGTTAATATTAAATCAGGGTTTTGAAACATTTACAAAATGTTATACCTTATTAGCCATTGATCTTTCGCAGTAAATATTGGAAATAGAAACTGATGCATCAAAACAAAATCAAGATTCCATACATTGGTTGGTCAAAATACAAAAACAGGAAACAAAGATCATCCACAAAGACATTATAGGTAGCAGAATGAAAATACAGTTACGAAAAACAAACAACTTACGAAATACTAAAGCACTTTCAAAATGAACAAGAGTAACATCACGTACACTGGAATCGAAAGCATGTTTTGATCTACCAGCAGGAAATGTAGTGTAAATGATTATTAATTTGTGCAATTCAGGTTCCAATGATGGCTTTAACAGCCACAGCCACCCCAGAAGTCAGAAAAGACATTGTCAGAAGTTTGAATTTGAAAGATCCTGTTGTAACTTGCACAGGATTTGACAGGTACTATAAATAGAAATATAGAATAAATGTTTTTTTTTTTTTTTATGTTTAAGCAGAAATTGTCACCAGTGTCACAGACATACACTACAGCTAACGACAATTTGGACGATGCCACTCGCCCATGGTGGACAAATCAAGTTGTCCACGCTTTGCCCACCCTTAATGTCAGGTGGACAGTATAGTGTCCACGCCCACGGTATCCGGTGGGTGCGTGGTAACCTGTTGATTGGATTTAATCCATGATCGACAATTTTATTACAATGTTCAAACAGTTGACAAATAAAAGAACGATGTGTCAATCATTACCTTGACCGTGAGAATCAATTTTCTTTCACGTATAATTGGCCTCAAGCCAAAATTGTGACACCACCAGGTGTTTACTTAGGAATTAATATAATTAGGTTTTTATATGAATTAAACTCTTGTTTTTTTTTTGTTTTGTTTTGTTTTTTTTTTTCTATTTCTTACTGCCCACATCGTACCTAAGTCTATCATTATGTAGTATCATCGATATGTAAACGTGGATTAATCGGAAACCAAAGTTGATATAATTTTTAAAGTAATTTATAAGGCCTTAATTTAACATTTCCAGTTGCTACATGTATCATGTAATAAATTGTAAATTACGATGTCCAAGAAAATCGAGTATTTGTAAACTCCTTTCTTTACTGACAACCTATTTAAAGCAGTTGTATTTTCTTAGTGAAAGAACGGATTGGAAGCAAACATATGCAACTTTAACTTATGGTCTATAAATAACCAATTTCGGTATTGTGTCATTTCAACAAAATGTGAAAGAATCCAGAATTATTGAACCGCGTAGTTCATGAGTTTTCAAATGGCAACGGATTTAACAGCGTATTAATTGAGCACACGTCAGCCAACTATAGTGATGGGTGAAAATTTCCCTTCTTAAGTTGAATATGCAGTTAGTTCAAGAAAATTGAGTACTTGTGAACTACTCATTTTACTGACGGGTTTCTTACGTAAAAATTCTAAAAAAAAAAAAACCAAAGTATTTAAAACCAATAACTATAAAAATGTTTTGAGTGTGTCAATTTCTTATGCCAATTTGATAAATGCCTATCGTCGACCAATCAGTGTGTTTCACGTTTTATCAAAAGGTGTGTCCCTGTGTTTTGAGCTTCGTATGAGGTAAATTGACATTTCGTTGACACAGCAACAATTATCGATTGACAAACAACGTGCCTTATTTGCATAGATAATAAGAAGAGTAATAATACATGGAAGTATTTAAAATTGGACACTGTTATTCAAAAAACATGTAACTTTAAGAGACATATAGAAATATAAAAATTCTGTTTTCTTAAATTTTTTATAACCGTTGACGTTAATATGAATCAGACTTTTTAATTAAAATTTATTTACATGTAATTCCCGAAAATCTTTGCATATTGAGTTATTAATCAAAATGCACTTCCAAATTGGATTTCTTTTAAAGTGTTTTATTTTGAAATCTTGTAATATTTTAGAATCTTTGGAAACTTTATTCCAGAAACATTCCATTTCGAAATATCCATTGTTAGTTTATGAATATACAAATAGGTGAATGACACAAGGGCAATCATATTTTTATTTCAATAATTAAATGTTCATTGTTCTTGTAAAATCATGCTCAATATAAGTATTTTTTTCTTTTTACTAAACATAATAATTTGATAAAGTTTTTGTGATTTTCATATCATAGCCACCTAGAAATAAAATTGATGTGTTTACAACGTAAGCTTAATTAGTCAAATCAGTATTATACGTGTAATGTCACTACTTAATACCCGAGCGTCTCACACTCAGCCAATATACAGGAAGTCGTCGACTAACTGCTAATTAACAAGAAGGAATTGTTTGGTAACATTTAGATTAAAGAATAAACAGAAACGTAATTTAATGTTTTATGATTACAGAAGTGTATTAGGGACATCCCAAGTTTTATTTTTAAATCAAAATTTCGACATTTAAAATCCCTTATAAAATCTGATATATAATCTGATAAAAAAAAAAATTCTTCTAGTATGAATTTTACGACTAACTATATGTAGAATAAATTAAACTCATTGGTATCTTTATTTACACTGGTGTGCTGACTTAGTAGGCCATTTTCTGAAAATCTCCAATTTATTTCAATACTAAAACAGGACAAAAATGAGTTTGAAAATTTTGTATTTTTGCGTTATTTTGCCTTTCACTTGTAGTTGTTGAAATGGATACATATTGAATTATCATAGTTGAGAGTATTATTCAAATTTTAGGATATTTAAAATTCGTAATACCAGCCTACAGTCGTTTCGATTTTATTTTCAAATTTTATGAAGATTGCACTTATCATATATCTCGTTTATTTTTTTACAGTTGTTGACAAAAAAAGCAATTTATTACTCCTCAAACTTAGTACACACGTTCACGAAGGTCTAATAATGATTAAATCACCTACATTAATACGTCTTCTAATGTACATGTAAGTGTTGTTTGCTAATGCGCACCGGTTTACTGTCCAGTTTCAGTTCACAATACTTCAAACCACACCCTCAATGTTCATATAATTGATTACCTGTCAATCAAAGGTCCGAGATAGAACACTTGCATCTTTAGCCACCGTGAGAAATTCATAGCAACATAATGCAGTGCCGTAAAAAGTTAAATCAAAATTTCTTCTATAACACAATTCATTTTTTGACAAGTGATTGTGCTGCATTGTATTAAAACCTGCTGCTACAGTTAATTGATTAACTGTCAATTAAAGAGATCAAATGGCACCTATCAAAGGTTACCACGATTTCCTGTATTTATTCCATTTGTTGGCAAATGCTCACGCTTCTTTGCTTTAAACCTGCCCACAGGTAATTGATGACTGTCAATTATAAAGAAGCTCTATTGACACCTGTGAAATATTGTTACCGATAGTTCATACAATTAGATACGCTTCTTATAATACAACAGGACCATACTATTTATTACGTAAGAATGAGTTTTAACTCCGATTTCTTGTTAAAATGAAACAAGATTTAAAAGTGACCACCAGAATGTGTGGGCAACGTGGACAGAGACCAACCACATGTCCACCGTGGGCCGGTGGGAACGTGTCCAAGGGTAGACCCAAATTGTCCACCATTGCCCACGCCCACTGTGGGAAGAGGGAATCGTCAAAATAGTCGTTAGCCACAATGTACTTTAACCTTTGGAACAGTTCATGTAAGAGATTCTGTCTTATTGACACTGTCTCATGTAGAAGATTTTCATAGAAAAGCAAGATTTTGGTAAAAAAATTCTTTCATTGAGTATTTCTCATAGAAAATTTCACAGGTATTATTATTCAAGGTTTATTTTCCACCTCCACAATAGCAAAAATTAGTGCTCTGTAAAAAATTTAAACATTTACAGTATGTTTGCTTACTAAAAAGCACAGTTTAGTGAGTTTAGCAATATTTTATATCATATTTTGTTTTCCAGACCAAACCTTTTTCTGTCAGTTAGCAATAAAAGTGGTGATCCATCCAAAGACCTAAAAACCCACATGACAAGGAATGGCCATAGATTTGAGTTTGATGGACCTACCATTATATACTGTCCCACAAAGAAAGCTACCATGGAAACAGCTGCTATTGTCAAAGGTAAACTGTTTTGATAATACCAGGGTTCTGAAGCAGAGGGGTATAATTCTGTCAGCTTGTCTGTCTCTCTGTAACAAATTTTCTGCCACATTAATCCTTCAGCCATTTGAAATTGAACAAAAACCAAGCATGAGATTTTGTTAGATAGGATTTTGGTCATAGGGATATCATTTACCTTTTTGATAAAAACGCAAGGATTCAGTTAGGATGCCATTCAGTTCATCTAGCTGTTTGTCTGGTAGAATTTTGTGTAATGTTCCTCATAATTCTTTATGAAGTGTTTGGATGTAATAGAGTGTCTTGCACATTAAGAAAGAATCTTTTAGCAAGTTCATTTTGTATCCTTTCATACAGGGAGATTTGATTGTGTTCAAAATGTAATTTACCCGATTTCACTTCACTTGAATAGACATTTTATCTCTGAAACAACTTGTATTTTATTTTCAAAGTTCATGTATTTAATTTTGTAGGTATGAATGTTCCAGGATTCCTGTATTTATTTTTGTTGGTATAAATGGTCCATGATTTCTGTATTTTTTTTTTGTAGGTATGAATGGGCCATGATTTCTGTATTTAATTTTGTTGGTATGAATGGTCCATGATTTCTGTATTTAATTTTGTTGGTATGAATGGTCCATGATTTCTGTATTTAATTTTGTAGGTATAAATGGTCCATGATTTCTGTATTTATTAACCCCAAACTTGCAAGTGGGGGATACATAGTTGTGAAGTGTCAGTCCTTTGTTCGTTCCATCCGTACTTCCTTCATTCGTTTCATTATACAGAGGAGGACCTGCTCTTATTTGTTATGGGGACGTGGGGACCCATCTTTTATTTGTTACTCCTCCTACACTGTTGAATGGAATTTATTGAAACTTTTACAGAATCTTTAGTACATATTCCTATTGTGCATCTCCTATTTTAGATTTTGTTCCAATTTGATTTGGTCAGAGCACCAAAATGTGATAACAAAAGGTGCATGTTATCAATTAGGGGAATTTGGATATCAATTCAGTGAGCATTACTCACAGTTTTACTTGTTTTTGTAGATATGGCTGTTCCATGTTTTCTGTATTTTTTTTTTATCTAGGTATGAATGTTCCATGTTTACCTTACCATGCAGGGTTATCTTTAGAAGCCAGAAATGAAGCTCATGATAAATTTGTCAATGACAAAATTCAGGTAAATTAATTTTTTTTATAAAAGCATTGTTTTTAAAGCTATGCCTCTATGTTTAAATTAGGAGATGACTATTTTGTATTTGGAGGCAGTTTGAGATATTTGAGTTTACTCCAATAAATGGATATTTGCATTTACTCCAATAAAAGGATATTTTAGTTTACTCTACTAAATGGATATTTGAGTTAACTCCAATAAATGGATATTTGAGTTAACTCCAATAAATGGATAATTGAGTTTATTCCAATAAATGGATATTTGAGTTAACTCCAATAAATGGATATTTGAGTGAACTTCAGTAAATGGATATTTGAGTTTACTCTAGTAAATGGATATTTGCCTTTGTCAAATCTATACTTAAGTAGACAAATCTTCAAATACATTATTGTTATATCCATTCTAAGTACCTGTCAAATAAATCTGAGATAATAACAATTAAAGGGAAAGGCCACCTTTGCATTAAGTTAGGCTCTTATGATACCCAGGTAAACAAAAATAACCTTTAATGCAAAATGCGCTTTTATAAAATGCTCATGGCTATGCAAAGTTTGAAATCCTTGAAATGTAAGTGGACAGCCATCTTGCAGAACTGTTCCTATCTGAAGTAAGATCATAGTCAGACTTTATTGATTTTTCCAGATAGCTTCCGATTGGCTCGTGCGTCACTAAGTCGGTTTGGTACTGATACAAGTACTGCAAATAATATGTAAACAAAGAATATTCCGTAAATATTTCTACGATCCTGTTTATTTAACCACTAAAACATGATGACTTGTCTAGCTTACGATTACACGAATGATAAAAGAGAAATGTTCTTTTTTTTTTACCAGCAACACTAACATTCTTCGGAAGTCTTGGAAATAGCCATAAGATTTTCTTTACAAATACTAACCATCTGGCTGCAAATCCTGTTGTTCGTCAATGATGTCTGACATGTGTTTACATGTTGTGCCTCAATCTATTCTTCTATTTATTTTTGATTGAATTTATTGGAGGAAAGTCCCAAATTTGCGATTTCGTCGGACATCATAATCAGTTACCTATTTACTTTCACTTTACAAACCGACATCATGACATCACAGTTCAATCGATCATGGTGGCGCCCATAGGCGCGGAAAATTCAAATTTCCTAATAATAAATCTTGATAAATTAATTAAGAAAAGGAAATTATTTTGTTGCAATTTAATTTTCCTGAATATTTAACAGATTAGTTCTGATATTTATGACTTGCACAATAACATGGTCGTCTCCTTTAAAAATCTTTGCATGCATTTAAAATTTGAGACAGTCTTAGATTTGGCATCCTGCAATTTTTTGTGTTGACCAATGAAATCCCTCATTACGAGGTATGTTGCATTAGAATATTTTATATTCATGTTATGACATAAATATTTAATCTTTGGATTTATGATTTTTTATTCACACAAACATGGTTTTTGGGATTTATAAGAATCTTTCTGACTCTGCTTCCATCTATGTCTGCATTTGAAGGTATGCTTTAAATTGAGTACTGTAAATGTATCAATTGTCACTGTGTACTAATTTTCGGTATTTTCGCCATGGACAGAAAACCCTGAAAAATAGTACCCATGAAATTGATTATTTGAAATCATATTACACTAATCATATTTTGAAACAGCGAAAATTGATACCTGCGAATTTGTTCATTTGACATAATCTGCGAAAATTAATACGTTTACAGTATATGTCAGATGCTTTCAAAGGGAGATAATTCAACATAAGGTCATTTGAATTAATACCACTTGGTTTAAATCTTGTAAAAACATCATCTGAACTCTTAAGTGAAAGTGAATTGTTTTGATACAAACATTATCCAAAGTAGTTATGCTTTTCCCATCGAATTCAGACTGAATGCTTTTCATGTATTTTTTTTAGGTTGTAGTAGGTACAGTGGCGTTTGGTATGGGTATTGATAAACCTGATGTCAGAAAAGTTATACACTATGGAGGTATGGCAGCATTATAACAAATATTTAGGAGGTTCATTCTTACAACAGCAAGTTGAAAAAGATGCTGCTTAATGTGCGTGACAAAGATAAAAAATAGATCAAAGAAATGTTTATAAAACAATAATTTGTTACAGCAACGAATTAAACATGAGAAACATGTAGCTTTAAATGCAGTGGTGTCCGCATTATACTCCTTACCCCCGTTAAAAGCAGGAGGTTTATAGTGATCATGCATTCAATTGAGTCATTTGTCTACTCATCTATTCCTAATTCTAATCTGTAACTCCTGTCAATATTGAAAGGAATATTTTTATGAACCTTTCATGAATTCTTAATCACTTGGTGCCATTGTGCACCTCCAATTTTATTTTTCCATCTGAATGACTTTTATGGTTTCCTATAAGATTTCGAGGGAGGGAAGTTGGGGTATCACCAAGTGAGCTTCGCCCAAATTACAGTTTTTGTAGTTGTATGCATAAATTTTATATCTCTGATTGATAATTTTTCTTTTACTTCCTCGTTCAGTATGCCAACTTAATTGAGGATAAGTCTTGGTATTTTCTGAGTAGAGTATCATTTTTTTTCACCATCCAGTGTGTAATTCTAGTTCATGTAATTTAAGTTTCATTATGTATTCAATAGAAAAAGCAAAATATGGATAAAGATTGTGCATAATTAGAAAAAATACTGTCAGAAGAATTTTGTTTAATAATTAAAATATAATATATTTCTTTCAGCTCCTAAAGATATAGAGTCTTACTATCAGGAAGTTGGACGAGCGGGGAGGGATGGTTTACCTAGCAGTTGTCACTGCTTCTTTACTGCTGCTGATTTTAATGTAGCTAGGTACATTTATAAAATATTATTAAATGTGTCAATAGGACCATAAAGGGAGATAATCAAACTTAAGAGCTTTACATCTCAAACTACTCAAGCTCAACTTCCCCAAACCAAATTTTCTAGTGACATTTTATAGGATTGATGGGCATCATAAGTAGATGTGCATGAATGAATATTATTATTCTTGGAGGACTGTAAAGGGAGATAATTCAACTTAAGGATTTTTCATTCAACATTTAATTCTATTTCAAAGGATATTCCTTTGCAATCTTGCTCCCACTATTTCTGTTTAACTTTGTTTTCAGGCATTCTATTTGTTAGCTTGCTCACAGTACTTCTAGTTTATTTTGTTTTCAGGCACTTCATCAGAGAATTGAAGGACTCTACATTTCAAAACCACAAATTAAAGATGTTATCAAGAATGCAGGAATACCTCACCACAGGAAAATGCAGAAGAAGGTGAGAAAACAGTTTGAAATTGAAAGATATGAGTGGCTATTTAATGTCTTAAAATCTTTGGAAGATTTACAAAAAAAAATAGATGAAGACTAAGACACTGTAGGACACACTTAAGGAAAAGGGTGGATTCAGGTTAAAGACTTGATTTTCTATTTCATGATAATAGAAACTCTGGATTTTTATATTACCTCCAGATTTATCCTTATGGTTTTCTTTTTATTGATTATTTGCTAATTTCATGAATGACTGATTTTTTTGTTTGCAGGGATTGAATTTAACCTTTTTCCATACTGGCAAAAACAAAAAAAAAACAAGTAGATTTTTTTTCTGCTCTCTTCTTTTGGATATAAATTACTTAGATTTAATTTAAGAAAGTCATATCAAATAATGTAAAGTTTACCTGGGATTTGGTTTTGCAACTTGAAGTCATCATAACTTTTTCATTTTTTAAGATAATTAAGAAATTGTTTTGGTTTCCTAAACTGCAAATAAAACTTTTTATCCATGGATCTGAATAAATATTCAGTAAAAAGACTTTATGTGCATAAAATTATAATAATAATTTTATATAAAAATAGAGGTTTACATATGAATATCATTACAACTTTATTTTTTTAAAGTAAAAGAGTTATAAATATGCATACAAAATATGAATTATTTTAGCAAAATGAAACAATTTGCAAAACTAAAATTGGATATAAAATAATGAAAGTTATGAAGTTTTTAAAATTTGAATTCTGGCCATGAAATTGTCAATTGTTTGTTTATTTGCCAACCAATCTGACACTTAATGATATGCAAATTAGTGAATATGACATCACTAATTAGATTGGCAAACTCTCATATTGAATTAAATCAGATAAACAAGTTGAACAATGTCATTGATGTGATTCATAAGGAATTGTGGTTGGCCTTTTGATCTTTTGACTGTCGAACCACCAAGGGTTGACAAAGTCTCTGGGCTCAAAGTTGTCCAAAGCTTTGCCATACAAGTCCAATCCTATTGAATATTTCATTGTTGAGTCTACGTCTCTAGTCATTTCTTTTCCTCCACATGGTAGATCAACTTTATTACTCATTATTTGACAGATCGTGTTGACATAAGGTTAACAATTTCCTAAGTATATGCCAGGCAGTATCATCTTAACACTTTTAAGATTGCAGTCAGGTATAATTTACTTAAAAATGTTTTTTTTTTTTTTTAAATCAGGATTCTGAATTTATTTTTATTTGTATTGGGAGTTTTCAAATAACAAGTAGAGAAATTACTCGTACAGAATAGAAAGTAAAACTATGATTTTTTTTCATCTCTTGCTAAATTTTGCCAGTATTCTCTCTCAAAGCGAGTACTTCTACTAAAATTGGATCTCTTGTTTGCCATATAAAATTATGTCTATTACTTGTCTCATATTAATGTATTACTATAGGTTGTTATTGGCTCACTTTGAAAGTAGGAATCTCAAGGAACTAGGAGGAACAGTCAACTGCTGTGATAATTGTAGAAAACAGTATGTACAATGTATTTGTTGATGTATAGAATGATTGTCTCCAGTGTATGAATAATAGGATAATTAATTTGAAAGCGTGAATAACCAAAATATTATCACAAGTGGCAAAGAAGGCCTAGATTTAACGAGAGTGAGGAACTTGTTCAGCATACAAGTTAAATCCTCATGCGTTCTCGGCACAAGTGATTATATCTTGGTTATTAACGATAACCGATTGATTATCCTATTTATTATATAGATTTTCTTCATGTTTTATTGATATGAATTTTAAATTTTGTGATTGGCTGATTGATATCAAAGTTGTGACATTTTGTGGGAGAAAGTCTGAGAGGGAAATAACCAAATTTATTCACAGTGTGAATTATCGAAAATTTTTTATACGGGGAACATTCGATAAAACTCTGCTATTTCCATCATAAATGAGAGTCTCCTACTTATGTTTTTACTTCACATGATCTCTGTATAAAGTTTTATTTTTAGAATAAAATTCTGATATTTTTGTAATGTTTTGAGTTTGAAAATAGCTACAACTTTCAAGAACAAGTATTAATTTTAATTCCAACTTCAATAACTAAAAATGGCCGAGGAATGATGTGCTGGAATTAGTAGATTTTATCTTACAAGATTTCAGCATTAAAGGAGACGTGACATAAAAATTTATTTTTTAAATTTTTGGTTTATTTGGTTTATTACACTAAGTGGTCACATGACCTTGTTACGTCATTGGTTCTCAATTCATAGATCGAGTGGTTGAAATGCATGCAGCTTCTGCTTTTGTTGCATGATTTCTTCAACTGAGAGTGAAAATAGTTAAAGTTGTGGTTTGCGAGTGAATACATACTTAAATATTACATGTATGAGGACTAGATTATCCACAGTGAGATGACATCACTTCTGTTCCAAGAATACACAGAAATATTTCATTATGTTCTTTCATGTAAGGTTGAACTTTTTACAGAAAGTAAATTTAATTCATATTCTGAAATTTAAACTGTTCACATCACGATCTTCAATGAAAATATTGATTTCATCCCTTTCTTACAGAACGTTGCTCCTGACAAGTGTGCCAGTACTAAGGAGTGTATTTTGAAGTCCCCGCAAGTACGGAGGATAATACGAACATGTTCATTTTTCATTGGCTTTTGATATTTTATTTGGTAACCCATAAGGGTTTCGTGCTGAAGCTTCCTAGTGTTCTAAATCTTTTTTTGCTAAAATTCCATAATTTAACTTGACCTATAAAAAATATTGTCCGTACCAGAAAAGCTCCCTTAAACTCACCTAGGATCACCTATTATATACTGTGTATTGTGTCAAATTCTCCATGTAAATTGTTTAATTTTAATATCTGAAAGACAAAAGAAATTCAATTAAAATTCAATTATGTTCGAAGTCATACACCTGTGTTGACACCTGTGTTACGAGCTGCTGAACCATGTAAAGATTAAAGAAGCCTCCCATGCTATCTCTTGGTCATAATTAAGTCTACTGGGCTTGTTTATTAAGATAACCCAGCTGCAAAGAAAGAACGATACATAGAGTGTCACTGTTTTAGTAATACCCCTCTGTTTACATAAAAAATAGTGTGCAAAATAGTTGTATATTCACCACGCAGGGATGTATACCTAAAGAAAATGAAAAGCTGACAGAAACAAGAACTTTTAGTCTTCTTACTTTTTAAACACAATTATTGCACCCAAACACAGATCAGTGGACCACTCTGCATCATATAGACAAGCTATTTTTGAAGATGTATTAATTTTTTCGAGCATGTGTATGCATTTTCAGTGTACCCAAATGGTGATTGAGAACCAATGACGTAGCATTTGCATATTTAGTAATTGAGCGTTACTTCTGATTTTCATTTATGCATGCGCTAACCTAATGAGAAAACATTTGTTACACTCGTATCTAAACATGCTTTAATTTTGTAAATATAAACATAAAATGTTTTAATTGTCAAGTTTCCTTTAAGGAACATTTTATAGTAGCGACTCCACCAGAACTGCTGATCAGATTTTATCAGATAATTAGCAACAATATGCGATTGATCTTTTAACACTACATCCTTTACAACTGAGCACTAATCAGTCGTTCCTGTTTTAAGATGGCATGAACATGTCTCTTGACTTGTCTCCAAGATTCAGGGCTGTGTGACAGGGTGATTAATCAAAGAACTGCTGATGTGCATTTTTTGTAATTGAAAATGACTACATGCATTCACAACATAGTTCTAAAGGAGGTTATAAACAGAGATCATTGCATATAATTTGATTTACTGTCCAGGAACAATTATTTAAGTAAATGTTAATCACAGTTAATCATTTTTTTCTTTGAAAATACACAATGAATTAGTGTTACCTCTTGCACGATTGCTTGTAACAGTATGAATTAAAAACCACAAAAATGCTTAGATTAGAAAAACCACTCAGATTTTTTATACAATCTTTATACCATGATAAACATATCTGAAGTAGTTACGGTTTGTATATTGCATATACCATTCATGAATTCCAGTCCTTTCTCATTGTGAAAATTTTGAATGCAGATTACCAGAAATAATCAGATCAAATTTCACCAGTTATTTATCACTTTTATATTTCTAAAGGAATGACAGAAACAAAGAGGGTTTCTGGTCTGAAAGTGAACCAAATAGACCTGTTGACTTCAGTAGAGAAGGAAAACTTCTACTCTCTGCTATTGAGGTAAGAAATGGTCTGAATTCTGACAGTGAACCAAATAGGCATTTTGACTCTGGGAAAAGAAAAACTTCTACTCTCCTCTTATGAGGTTACTAATGGTCTGGAAGTGAACCAAATAAAGTCATGGAATTAGTAGAGAAGGAAAACTTCTACTCTCCTCAGTTGAGGTAAGAAATGGTCTGAAAGTGAACCAAATAGACCTGTAGACTTCAGTAAAGAAGGAAAACTACTCTCCTCTTATGAGGTTACAAATGGTCTGAAAGTGAACCAAATAGACCTGTGGACTTCAGTAGAGAAGGAAACATCTACTCTCCTCAGTTGAGGTAAGAAATGCTTTGAAAATGTACTAAATAATCATGTTGAATTCAGTATAGAAGGAAACTTCTACTCTCCTCTATTGAGGTAAGAATTGGTTTTAAAGTGAACCAAACAGACCTGTTGACTTAAGTAGAGAAGGAAACTTCTACTCTCTTTCTATTGAGGTAAGTAAAGATGACCTAAGATAATTTTTCCAATGCTCTGGTTACCCCTACGGTCAAAGCCTGTTTTTATGTACCACAAATCATCTGGTAAATGCAACCTACTCTATGAATTATTCAACCAATTATGTTGAAAGTTAAAAATGTGGAGTGTCTTGTATACAGGAGCTGAATACAGGAGGTCAGCAACACGTTTGACTGTATTTCAAGTTTTTACTTAACTGCAACTTCCCCTAAAAGGTTTAATTGATTATAAAAACTGGAATCCAGATGTACGCTACCTGCAGATGTGACAAATGTCATGAATTTAATAAGTTACAGATTTACTTGCCTTGAGTTACATCCAAAATAAGGAAAGATTACCAGTTTGTCCATAAATTGATAAAAATTATCAAAAAAAGATAAGTATTGGATTTTTAATTTTTTGTTCAAAAATATATTGAATAATTGTTTATTACTCTCTTCTTCTTTTTTTTTTTTTGTATAATGTCAATAATTTTATTACAACAAATTTGTGATTTTGTACAATTATAAATACATTGCAGAGACATGGAAATGCAAAAGGCAAGATGTCTCTCTGTGTATCTATCTGTCTAATATTGTAAGCCTTCCCATGCCTTTATTTTGATCATGCTGATATGGATATGTGTAAAACAAACAGTTCAAATTTCAATGCTGTACCATATTTTTTATATCCCACCACTTGAAGAGGTATCATGTGATACCTTCAGAAAAGTTGTGCTTCTGTCTATCTGTCTGTTCTCCGGATTTCCGGGTGATAACTTGAGAATGGATCAATGCATTTTTTTTTAAACTTTTGATATAGCAGGGAATATTTTATATAAACAGAAAAATGATTTAATTTCAGGCACTTGGTGAAAAATTTGGACTAAATACTCCAGCACAGTTTCTTGTGGGGTCTAGGGACCAGAAATTGGCAAGATTCACAAATCTCAAGCATTATGGAGAAGGAAAGTATGTCAGTGTTGGAATTTTTTTATGGGTGACCAACTATTTGGTCTTCCTGGTTAAGTCAAGTCGTAAAATCAAATTCATAAAAAATTGTTCAATTTTCATTGATTGCTATGATGTATGTTACTTATAAAATCCACCTAATTATAAATCTTAGAACATGTGAAAGTTCAATGAAGTAAGAAAATTTGTACTCACAAATGAATTTTCAAATGTGTACAGAAATGGGGTAGCTCTAGTTTAACATGTTTAAATAAGGATTTTTATGTATCCAATTCATGACCCTCATCATATCTTTTGCCCTCAATGCATTTTTTGTTGGGAGTCTCCCATTTTATGTAATGAATTGCAGTTATAACAACAAAGCAATCTATTATAATCCCTGCTTACAAAGTTTTGGAAGCACTTTGTCCAGCTGTCTTCTTGGTAATAGCAACTGCTAAAATTCGTCTTTTTTGTATTGAATAACAACTGCTAAGTTGTTCACAAGATTTTTGTGAAAATTATACTAGTAGTATGGACCACCCCTCCTAAACTGTTGTGTTTTATACAAGTTGGGCAGGAAAAATTGCAACATAAGGCCAAGATAAGTAAGTTTTTTTTTTAAACCAGAAACAGAATGGCATTGTAAAGAGTGTTTTTATTGTTGTGTATGATTTGTATTGTTATTATTTAGGTACAAGAAACCATTTCATTATCAGTTGAATTTTGGGGAGGGGTTACAGTTTAAATATGTTCCCTGGTCATGCTCAGACATTTTTGTCAGATTTTTGGACTCCTCTGATTTTATCCATTTCATAGCATTATTATTTTTTTGCAAAGTGACTCCCACTTTTCTTTTTATAATTTCATTGAAATAGGCATGATTTTCTATTGCTTTAAAGCAGAATTCGGCTTTTTCAAATCTGGAATTTACCATTTTGGTTCTTTTTTAACGAATGTTTACTTCCGATTTCAACAATATCAGTTTGGCTCCATGAAACCATGTCTGATTATACACACCTTAAAATGTTATTTAGAAAGTATTAATGAAATGCTAATTTCTTCAGTGTTTTTAATAGATGTAACCTTCTAAAACAAAACCTATGGAAAATCTAGAGAAATCCTTTATCTTACCAAAATTTCAAATGATTGTTTCTCCAAAATGAGCACCATCTATTTTGTCTTCTTATTTTGTTATAGCATGAAGGACCTTGAAAGTTATCACAACTCCTTGAAATCCTTGTTATTCTGTAATATCCCTACAATAAACAATTTTTTTATGCCCCCGCAACGATAAGTTGGGGGCATATTGTTTTACCTTTGTCCGTCCGTCTGTAATTCTGTCCATCTGTAATTCCGTCCGTAATTTTGTCCGTCCCAAAGTTTTCCACACTTTTTTTTGAAAATCCTTGAAGATATTGAACTGATTTTTTGTATGTGAGTCATTCATGATTAGTTACAGATCGAGTTAAAGTTTTGTTCCGCTATGCTGAGTTTTACCAAAATTATGGGCCCTGGACTTAAAAAATTCCATGGAAATAACAGTTTTCCGCACTGTTTTTGTAAACACTTGAAGATATTGAACTGATTTTTTGTATGTGAGTCTGTCATGATTAGTTACAGAATGAGTTAAAGTTTCATTCTGCTATGCTGAGTTTTACCATAATTATGGGCCCAGTACTTTAAAAATTTCATGGAAATAACAGTTTTCCGCACTGTTTTTGTAAACCCTTGAAGATATTGAACTGCTTTTTGATATGTGAGTCTGTCATGATTAGTTACAAATGGAGTATAAGTTTCATTCTTTTACGCTGAGTTTTATCAAAATAATGGGCCCTGTACTTTAAAAATTGTATTGAAATAATAGTTTTTTGCTTTTTTTTTGTAAATGCTTGAAGATATTTGACTGGTTTTTGGTATGTGAGTCTGTCATGATTAGTTAAAGATTGAGTTTAAATTTCGTTCAGCTATGCTGAGTTTTACTCAAAACCACATGGGAGGTGGGGGGGGGGGCATCATTTGTGTCTCACAGACACAATAAAACATCTGACAAAGTGCTTTTTACGATTATGAGTTATGATATAGCTATATGAAGGTTAAATGTGGGGGCATCACTTTATCTAGTTTGGATATTTTAACACAATACAAAAAATACTGTTGTATTCAGATGGGCATCAAAAGGAAAAAGAGACATTGTATTGGGTAGAAGTAAAGATTGAATTTTTTATTTTAGGTTCCGAAAATTAAATTGGTGGAAAGCCTTTGGTAATTATAGAATTATTTCTATTAATATATTGCAGTGTATTAATTATATCATCATTTGGATAAAGCGTATTTTTCTGCAAGTCTTATCAGTTATAAAGTTTCCAAGTAATACCTGTCATATTCTCCTATTTAAGTACATGTACAATTGTGTAAAGATTGCAGTATTTTAATTTTTCCATTCAATGGGTGGTATATTGGCAATCTCCTCTGCAGACCTGAAACTGCTACCTGATTCACTACATATCAATTTGTTTATAGGCTTTGCTATACAGGAAGTGAAAAAAATCACGAAGCTACGTCTGTTGTTCTGTACTTATTAGCATAAAAAGATTAAATACTGGGTGTGGCATAATGCTTTGGAATAGCAAACATACCCTCTGTGCAAGAGATTGGTATATTGGAATCACCTTGTCCGGACATAGAAGGGTTCAAAGTTATATTAAAAATAAAAATTCTGGACTTCTTTGCATCCTAGATTTAAGGTCCATCTAAAGAAAATTTAAGGCCTTCACCAGGAGTCTCATTGGTTATGGGTTTGATCCATAGCTAAGTCACATGAATAAACCTGTAGAAATGCTCAAGCATATCTGCCAATGGTATTTTTAACTGCAATCATTCTATCAAATATGTTTTAGGAAAAATGTTGCTGTATGAAGGGTACCTTGTTGAACAGAGTATACAGGGTTGTTATGGGTCTGTAGTTGGACTGACGCACAGAGGATCCCACTGGAAAAACAGTGGCAATATGCCATTAAAACTTGTCCCATCCCCAGACATGGAAGCTGCCGAGCCAAAAAAAATTATCTTGAAAGTTATGTAAGTGAAAAAAAACTTTAAACAGCAATTATTGTCTCTTTGAAAAGTTTTAACATTTTTGGACAGTTACAAGTGTTTTTGCAAATAAAGATGTTGTGTAAATCCCACCAATCCGCTTCTCCCCCCCTTTAAAAAAAAGGGGAAAAAAAAACAAAACACTTCACTACCAACAAAAAATCCTTTCCTTTCTAATACAGCTGTCAAATTTTGAACTCTTGTGAAATATTGAGATATCATACCAGGTACCAGGGTATGGGTTAATGAAGGTTAATGTCTCATGGTGTAACTCCATGTTTTTTAGCTTACCTGGCCAAAGGCAAAATTCAACAAGGTGAGCGATTCAGGTTCCTGGGAGCCTCTTGTTTATTGAAAAAGGGGAATAACTCAGAGGTCACCCACAGTTCAAGGAAGTTGTGGAGGGTATAAAGTTTTTGACATGTTTTGTATTTCAGTCCTCTATTTGTTATCATGGTTTTTCTCAAACTACTGAACAGAGTTCAGAATACTTTGTATGAAGTAAAGACACTATATACATTTGTTTATATTACCAGGAATTTTGATACATCAGATGTTATGGGAGTTATACCCCTTTGAACTTAAGTTTCCAGAAATACATGACTGACACATCTTGTTATATTCTATATTATATGTTATATAGCCCATCTGCTAGTGGAAGTTCAGTGTTGCCTTCTAATCCATCCAAAGTGACAGCAGCCAACTGGACTCCTTCAAACTACTACTACAGTCCTACAACTGAAAAGGCACCACCTGTTAGTCCTAAAAAGCATGTTGTTGATCCACGTGTTGTCAGGTTGAAGGTATATAATTTTGAAATTTGAAATCTGAAGTATGAAGTAAAGTGTCATCCCTATCATTAGGTCGACCTTAAACAATTGTTAGTTTGCTGTTTATCAGCCTACCTACTCATTTTTTTATCCTTTCCAAGACAATTTATTTTATTCTATTTTTAGCACATTGTCTATACTTTTTGGCATTTTTCAGAAAAAAAATCACCCACCTGCCTGATCAAATCTAAAATTGTAAGTCGATAAACAGCAAACCAATATTTTTTTAAGGATGACCTTAAAGATTGCTATATTAGTATATTTTACAAAAGCTTATGATGATGCTAAGCTGCTTAATTTATATATGGATATACTTGTACATGTAGGTTTTTTTACATAAGATAGTTACATGTATGTGTGTTGTACACATGGCTGTTTTACAGTAGAAGATAGCCATGTAGCCAAATGGTGGTTGATCTTGAATGTGGCTAATTTAATTTTGACATTAGCCACATCATTTATCTATATCTTTATTTCTAACAGTGTGGCTAATGCAAATTTTCTTCTGCTGACACAGCATGGTTGCCATATGTACATGTAAATCTTGCAAGAATCAATTGGAACTTGGCAATTTTGGCTGTTTATATATTTGTTGAATGTCACATTAATTTGAAAGAATTCTATTTTTCTCACAGAATGAGTTGTATTCAATGCTAATACAGAAGAGAAATGAGCTCGCTGGTGAAACAGGTTATACTCCATATTCCATTGCCAGTAATAAAGTGCTGCTCGATATGACTTCAGTAAGGTGAGTCACTTATGGCTAATGAGTCATTTGATAGTGAGTATTATAGTCCTGCTTGATTTCCATTATTGGAGACATTGATAGGCTAATGAAACTGGATAAGCTCTTCACCATGTAGTGAGTATAATGTAAGATTCATTTTTTGGAGCATGATTTTCTTATGCATTAAGGAGGTAGACCTAGGGTAAGGGACATAATTCATGAAATCAGTGATATGTTTGTATCATATTCAATTTCACCAAAGCCTCTCAAGCTTTTGTTTGAAGCAGAATAAAATGAGTCCAAGTTAATTAGATGCTTACATAAGATTGATGTAAAATGCTGAATACAAATGTTCCAATGATTTTTAAAGGTGGTGTCCCTTACACTAGGTCTACCTCCTTAAGTACCAGTGCATATAAAATTCAGACACTGCCTATGATAAGGTGATTCATGGCATAGAAAAACCCATGGATCTGACGGCACTTTTTTGGTGTACATATGCTATATTTTCATGTGACAATAGTAATTTCTGTATTCAGATCTGTACTTTTGAGAAAACTACACTTTAACTTCCCATTAAAATCAACCAAACCAAACCAAATCAAGAACTGCAACTCTTGCAAAGTGTTTATTTCATGTACAATGTATATAAATTTTATCTTTAAAAGCACAACCTCCAAATGAAAAACTAACCTGGGTTATGTGATCTATGACGGATTCTGAACAAGAAATATAACCAAGTTTGGTGGGTTTTTGACTTGCATGAATCACCTCCTGTTTGATTATTATAAAGACTGATACTTGAAATATGCTTTTGTTTTTATTATAAGTTTACTTTTGATCTTATCTATTCACAGGTTAATACTGTTCTAAAAATTTTAACATGAAATTTGTGTGATTTTCATGTGAAAATGAAGTGAAAAATTAATATGAAACTCATATGGAGGGTTGATTCACATGAAATATGGCATAAATTTTATTTGGTCAGTTCTTTTGAAAATGATATGAATTGGTTTTTCCTGTATAAATGACAGCAGTTTTTTATGCACGTGCCTGTTGATTCACATAATATGGTCTGTCATTTTATTCATTGACACCCAAGCAAGAATTGAAATATAAAAAAAATCTATTTTTAGACCAAGTATAAAACAGAATTTGTCCAAAATAGAGGATTTTCCAGAGGTTAAGGTGGAAAGGTTTGGAAAAATTTTCCTTGATGTAATCATACCATTCTGTCAAGAGAATGGTCTGAAGATGGACAACCTACCAGAGATTGACCTAGCTGAGGCAGCGGTAAGTTTATTGTTGTGAAACAGTGGTAAAATGTCTTCACAACCAGACTCAAAAGCATGATCATTTGACACTCAAAATTCACAAGAATACCGAATTTTAATGCATTAATCATTTTTTTGTGGTTTACTTATTTTCGCTATTTTTGAAATGGATAGATAAGCACTAATCATTTTATTAAATTATGTTCACAAGACAGAATTAACAAAAATGAGCTATCATGAAAATTAAAAGTTTAACGGTAGTTTTCCAACTCCCATTCAAGAACTGGTTGTATAAAGTTTAATCTAACCACTTACATGTATTATGTAGGAAAAGGTCTCTAGGACACAATGATTTAACTTCAGATAGAATACTGTGATAAATCTGAATCATATGTACATTGTATGTAGTATCAGATTGTCCTTTTTCATATTTATGGAATACAAGCCATATTTTCAAGATTTGCAAAGGTACGTAACCCACCAACATAGGACAACCTGGTTGGCGATCTCATTGAAGAACAGTAAACATTTTTCTTAAAAACTTGTAACTATTTTCACTTTTGTAAATAGCTAATGGTTTAAAATAAGTTATTTTAAAGTATCAGAGTACTTACTGCAGCTCCTGTAAGTCAAATATTTCAATTTGAAGTCTACTGCTCTCCATTGATCCAGTGGGATAGTAAACCAGTCTTCGGGTTGGAGAGTTATTTCCCTTTGCTCAAAATAAGAAAAACACAAAGTCAAGGTCAAGGTTGGGTATACTGTCTATTAAGTTTTTATTATTGGTTTTGATTTTTAAAAACAATTGAACTCAGAAGAGAAATGAAACAGATCTTGCCAGGTTAAATTCTGATAACTGTAAAACTAAAACAATAAATCAACAATAACACATCACCAATTTGTCATACACAGGCTAATGTGCCACACATGAGAATCATATGGTTTGCATCATATGCTTATCATATAAATCGAGCACCATATGTTAATCATATGTTTCGGTATGCATATGATTATCGCATGGTTATCAGATGATAATCGTATGTTTTTCACAAACATGATTATCATATGTTTTAAGCCAAAATTACCATATGAGAATCATATGATAATCACATGACTATCATATGTTTAATATCATAGGATTGTCATACGATTACCATATGATTATCATATGAATCAAGCACCATATGATTACCATATGTGGCACATTTGGCTGTGTTGAAGCAATATGCTGAAGAGGCTACAAGCTGGAAGAATATATGAGACTGTGTGGAACATTATGAGCCAAGAGTCACATATAAATGTTTTTGTCAAGTCAGCAGAGTGTTGTTCACATTAAACTGCAATTTAAAATATTAGATACAAAATATAGACCTTCATTAAGGACTATTCCATGAAAAAGTGTGTCCTGGAGTCAGAACATTCAAGATATATATAGGGGTACCACCAACACATTAAAATTAAAATGCATTACATTTGTCATATAAGAAAAATTCAAATTTTACCCCCACCAAAACATAAATAAATCAACTGTGTTCTGCCCTTCCCCTCAGAGACAGTTTTTCTGGAATAGCCCTATGGAAGAAAAAAAAATGATTTTAACTGATTTAAGTGAAAGCAATTAGAAGTTATTATGTACATTCAATGTATTTCGACTGCTCAAATAGTATGGTAATATACATGTAAAAAATCAGCCCTGAAAATGAAGAAACAGTAGCTTGCAGTAACATGTACATGTATATAATCATGTGTTAAAATTTAAAAGCTCAAGAAATTAAAACAAATATACTTCATACTTTAGTAAGTATAGACCTGTGAAACGAAAAAAAACAACCTTTAAATGAATCAGAATAACTTATAACTATATTGTATAAAGATTAGGTAAAGCGTGTGTACTTTGTTTTTATATTGGCAGGACATATCTGGAGACTCTGACAAAATCTGGAAGTTAACAAACACTTGCAGGATAACTTATGTCATGTTTCAGAGACAGAATAAATCTCTGGTGAGTATTAAAATAATACTGTAAAAATTATTTGGTACAATGCAACCTGCCTTAAAAGAACTTTTTTTGGACTTTAAAATTGGTTTGGTTTAAATAGATGTCAGGCTTACATAGTTAGAATTACATTTTAATTGATATGAAGGGACTTCACATAGTTTCTGGGTTAGACTGATTTTCAGTTTTTTTCAGGGTTTGGTTTAGACATGGGAGCCTGGGGCTGATTCTAAGGGCAATATGGAAGTTTTTATGTAATAACCTATGAGTATATGGTTGTGTATATGAAATAAATATGGTTTTTGCATGTTTTATGTGTTTTAATATGTACAAAAACATATATCCTAATTGATATATTGTATACAGGTCTTTATTACAATTAAAAAAAAAATAAAATGCTTGATGGAAGTTTCTTCTTTCGAATTATCAATACACATCCTATCAGAAGACATTAACAGGAAATGGATATTTTTTTAGGAAGAGATAGCATCACTTCGAGGTATCAAGACAACAACCGTGACCGGTCACATTGCTGAAGCAATTTCTGTTGGTTTGGAGGCAGACCTTGACAGATTGGGTATCACCAATAAGATGCAAGAACTAATTACAAGTGTTATAAGAAATCCTCCTATTAACTCTGGTAGGTACCCTGTGACTGTAATAGTTATTTAAGAATTGTTTTCAATGGCTGGTTATATTATGAGATATATATATGACTTTTGGTCGGTTTAGGCTGAATAAACCACTAAGCGGTTAATGTTGCGGCGTAAACCGACCCATAGTCGTTTATATCCTATAATCTAACCAAAAATGGGAATGAATTCTTATATTTTAATTCAAAAACACCAGAAAACACAAATAAAATCACAATATATTGTTTTTATAATATGAAATTATCATTTTTTTTTTTGAAGATCAATACTGTCAACTGTCTATCAATTTTAAATGCATGCGTTTAGTTCATTGGGATACCCTATTGAAGTAGTTTCATAGTTAGGGGGCGTGGCTGAAGTACAGAGTTAATTAATACAAAATGTACATGTTGCTGGATAATGCTGAACTATTCAGAATTTCACAAAAGTTTAAATATTTGTGGATAACTAATTTTCATGATTATTTTTAAACTTGAAAATATTAATATTTGTTTGGGTTCCAGATTCTTTTTGGTTGGCTTATGAAAAAAAAATGAAAGTTGGGATATCAAGTTGACATCTATATCTATGGGATAATTGTCATTGACAGTTGAATTCTTTTTGGGCTATTATTCAGTCTACGCGCAGTATTTCTAGTAGTTTTTATACCCACTTTGGTATATAGTGATAGGGATATCAATCCCTCTTTGCATCTGTACTTCCTTCCCTTCATTACACAGGGGAAAACCCGTCTCTTATCCATTACTCCTCCTACACCACTGAATAGAATTGAATGAAACTTTCACAGAATCTTCAAAAATTGAAGATGTAAAATATGCATCATCTACATGTGTATTCCCTCTGCAAACAAAGTTTGGGTTTATAGGATTCACTCTGTCTGTTAGTCTGTTTCCAGTGAGCACAACTCCTACATAACTGATCAAGAGATTTTGATGAAATTTGATAGGCATCATTTTTGGATATGCAAGAAGGAATATCCTTATTATCTGAAGATAATATACTTCTGGGTTTTACATTTAACATTTACCTTCCTTTGAAGCAGAGGTTGAGACTTTACTCTTCATGGGCTTGCTCACAGAATTTCTAGTTTATTTTTTTTATCTTTTAGAAATAGGAAGGCTAACTAAAATCAAGGATGCTCTCCCAGACCATATTGAGTATGGGCATATTAAAGTAATTATTGCCCTGATGGTACAGAAATATGGTAAACAATCAAATTTGAATGGAGAACTTGTTGTTTGTTCCTCTTCTCAGGAGAGTTCTTTTCAAGGGGCATCATCACAGTCTGGCAGCAATAATGATCATCAGGTAATTATATGCTTTGCATGGAATATAAATATGTCTGGTTCTACAAACATAACTACCTTTGTCAAGATCTCTCAAACATGCAGCTGTCCGACTACAAAATGACTACAAAAGCATTCAGTTTTTTTTGTTTTTTATCAGCGAATATATTCAGTTAAAGTAACATATTGGTACATAATGAAAGTATTGATAAGCAAGTTTATCTGGATTAGTTCAAAAACATTTATTATTTTGGAGAAAAAGCCCTCAATCTGAAGCTTTATGGAATCTTGCAATGTGTTCTTAACATCATAGTGTCTGTTAAACATCTAAAAAATAATAGAGAATACGATTCACCTTAAAAGCTGCTTGGCATTGGAAGTTCAAAGGAATAACTTTGGATTACTTTACTTCTCCATCTGTCTTATTTAAATAAATTGATGTTATATATCATGTTTGTGAGATTTTGTCAGCGTTGTGCAGCATATCCTATGGATGAATATTATCAACAAGTACATACTTCTCATGTTTGTGAAACTGGGCACGGTTCTTATTGCTACAAATATGTAAGAGTCTGCCTTGTCTAAGTTTTGTGAGGGAATACAAACTACGATCCTAAGGCTTATAAAACTAACTCCACACCCAAGTCATGCACATACAAAATTAACTTCATTGTAGGTTAAGTGTCAGACTGAAAAAAAAAAAAAAAAAAAATTTCAAAATTCTGTAAATTTATATGTCTGATTTTTGGGAACAGCCCTTTTTTATGTTAATTTGTTTTAACATATGTAAGCCCCAACAAATTTTGTAACACAAACATAAATGATGTTGTCTGATATTTCAAAATAGGACATGTTTGTAGGACCCAAATGTACAGGTTTGTTGGAAGTTACCATGTCATAGTAGGAAGTAAAATGTTTTTTAATTCCCAAAACTTGAAATGAAGTCTTAATATTATTTGAGTGAATGGACACTTTAGTGAAACCGAATATGAATCTGAGTCTTTCATAAAAAAAAAGAAGGTTTTCATGTGAATTAAAACAATAAAAACAATCCTTATAATTTAAGTAGTACTCCAGCTAAGAATCATGCAAAATGTGATTCATGGGTAAAAAGCCTACATATTTTTATTTTTGATTTTTTGTTTGAGTTGCCATAGTATACAGATATTAACATGTGGTTTTTCATATAACCCGTGCTCTTAGGAGATAAAAATTATATAGAATGCACTGTAGATTTCAAAATTAACGGAGATAACTCTGTAAATGACGCTCAAATACAATAGAATCTACTGGATTTTCAATGTTGATTATCTCCTAAGAGCAGGCAGATTTGAATGAATAATTACACATTAGTATAGACCCATAAAACAACTTAATTACAAAAATAAAAATATGTAGCCTTTTTTAGGGTGTATCACATTTTTCAGATTTTGCATGATTCTTACAAGGACAGCTACTTAATACCTAATTGATTTAAGTCAAAATTAGGATTGTTCTCTTTTTCAAGGCCTTATTTAGTTTAGATTTTTTTAAATTGTATATTGTGGACAGAGTGACGTTAATGATGTCACAGTAACAAGTTAGTGTATTGAAAATAACCTCTGTGTATGTGAAAAAAATTAGGATTTTTAATCATTGAATTATTGCCCAGAAATTTTTGATGTTTTCCAATGAAATTCTGTGTAACAAAGAATACTGCATTATAAATTTGTTTTGATATGTTATTCTAATGCAACTGCAACTTTTAGGGATTTGACTTTTAACGTCATTTTTTGCTTAAGCATCTTGCAACACAATTCACTTGATTCCAATAGTAGAAATGATGAATTATATTACACAATATATTCTCTTGGATTTTCATTTTTAAATCTTTTCATGAATTTTGTTAAGTTTTACAGTGCTGTACCTTGTAAGGATGAGAGGAAGAACAAACTAGATTCAGCAGGATTTTCATTGAAGAAATCATCATCTGATGTGTGTGATTCTACTTCTCATAAGGACTCATCATTAAAAAGATTTTCATCAGTAGACTCTCAAAGCCAATCAGAATCAGTGAAAGTGTCATTGACTTCAGGTAGCCAATCAGAAATATTGTCTCAAACAGGTGCTAAAAGGAAAGTTCCTGATTGGATGTCCTGTAAAAAGCCAATGAGTAAAAAAATGAAGGCAAACAGTTTATTTAAGTGATTAAAGGATTTCTTTATATTAAATTTTTATGAAGGGCATTTCTTGGGTTATTTATATTCATTCTACATTTAGCGCTTTCTTGTTGATGAACAAAACACAAGTTGATACTGAAAACTAAGAGAATTGTGTTCATAAGACACAGGTGTGGCTGTCAGTGTTCATTCCAGATCACGCCCTTATGCCATTGGGTGCCATTGGCAGGGATACTTTATGCATTGTGCACAAAATGTCTTCAAAATGTTTTGGCAGGTTCTATTTTTCGCATTTTTGTGTTCACTGCGAAATTAGCGAAAATTAGTACATTGTGAAAATTAATACTGTCACTGTATCGAAAGTTGTCACTTCATTCATTAACTTTATCTTTACGGGTACTATTGCCATTACACAAGATGAGTTGTTACAGGCCTCTAGTTGACCTGCTACATTAAAAGGTGATGTTGCATTTTCTGATTTCTCGCTTTTAACTTTCCTGTCATCATGTAAAATCAACAGATGCTTATTTCTACAGATAGTGCATGTCAATATGTTTTTTTCACTTTTTTCGTCATGTTTCCTTTTTTCAGGCAACCACAGCAAAACTCACTGTTGATGGCCAATTTGCAATGTAGCGGAGCAATGTTCCAACTTATGAGTTTTCAAGTTGCAATATGAACATTCCATAGTATTACTACATCTATGTTCCCTTTTGGAGACTTGATATCTATTACAGAAGCATTTGTTGTTCGTTTTTATGATTAGTCTTTTCTCTATGTTTTCACATTGTCATACTGGTCATCTTTCGATGTTCAAGAATTTATCGCACTTGTGCCATAAGTAAGATCGTTATTTGGCTTCACATAATGGATGAATCGAATGGACTGCACATTCGTCTTCATTCTTAACACAATATTTCGCTGTCTAATGGCAACTGGCACAATAATCACTTAATATTCTTTAAATATTCTACGATCTTCAATGCATCAATACTATATGCAGCATTCTCGCACTCTATCAAGAATAACAAAAAGTCATCTAGAGCCCTTTGCTTCGTAAGATTTGACTGTTGGTTGGTCTAGGGCCTTCTTGAATGCACTTGCTATAGTATTACTACTTCCATAACACTCTTCGAGTTAATGCATCGCAGCTTTATTCAGAAAATCACCAATCTTTTGACTGTATCCTGTTGTTACTTTATCAACTTCTCCATACGTAAACTGCTATAAATAGTTCATTTTTACGTCCTCAGTCTCACTGTATTGGACTAACTTTGCATTGAACTGCAGCTGGCGAACAAGTTTCTTAAATTCAAGCGGATCTCCTCCAAATTTTTTGATGTTTGGAATAGGCTTTCTTCAGTTTCTTACTATAGCTTGCATAGCCATAGCATTACTGTCAATATTACCAGTTTTCTGTGTAGTAATCACTTTAATTCTGAATTCACAAAAGTTTTTGAATTTGCCGTAAATGTACATGTCCTATCTATATTTGTATCAACTGCAATTTCACTTTGTGTCGGAATATCATCGTCTTTTCTGGTTACTTCTATGCGAAATGGTGCAGCCTCAGAATTCAGAGTTTCAGTTTTCTTTTCAGTTGACTGAGTCGAAAATCATATGCATTCATCTCTTTAGGATTCTGATCTTGTGTATTCTAACGGTTCCTACTTTTCTAGTACTTAAGTATTTGCGTTTGATACAGCTATCTTTGTTGACAGGTTCAACTCTGCGGTTGTTTCCCAAAAAGCAGAGGACGCTAACCCTACCGATACACTTGGTCCATGCTCCCTGTTTTTAGTGGAGTCTGAGTTGCTCTTTTGCTTTTGTTACTTTGTATGTATGATTTTAGTTACTTTATGTACTTTGTTGTGTATATAGGTTTTCCATGTCTGGTCTTTGTCCCTGGAGACATTCTTTTGATTACAGCTATAACCTTGGTTCCCTTGATTACTCTTCCTCTTTTATTTGTAATTGTACCTTGGCTATTAATTCAAGTTTTCTTCTTTTGTAAAGCTTCTTTTAAGTGTTCTTATTCACATTTGTTTTATCCTTTAGCTAGCTTTTTTGAAGAAAGTCTGCTTATACAATGTATATGACGACGAGTGATGTGTTCTCGTAGGATGACTTGTACGAATTTTACCTTTCACGGAGAAATAGTTTTCCATGAATCTTATAATTATGAATGTATTTTTCTCTATTATTAATTCAGTTATACAAGCCTCCTTCATCTTCACTTATTCTCGCTATAAATTTCTATTGACGTTAGAAGTAGCCTCAAGCAATTCCTCTTGTGATAGATCTAAACCGGATTTTTCTTTTTCGTCTTTCCATCTTAAATGTCGATACGCCAATGAATGTGGAAAGCAGGATAACGATTAAATCATCAACAATGGATACATAGATCAGTTCATGTCTTCTTTATTGTAGTTGTACATCACAAACAAGGTAAATTTCTACTGATGAAATTAAAGGATTGACTGAAAGACAAATGAACTGAAATAAGTACTAATATACTGACAAAATATTAATATTCAAAATTACCATTGACACACATCAAAATTTCAATAAACCATTTTTCATATATTGAGCCTTGGGGTCAGTATTATATACGGCAAGTATGGTTTAAGGTAAGTATAAATGTGTAATTGTCTTTGTATATGTGTAAAATCTATGTGGAATAGTATGTCATTTTAATGTCTTAATCCAGAATTACAAGTATGCAGGTGTGTTTCAAATATATTATACTTTAATGAATTTTCCCATAAACACTCATGAATATTAAGACGAGAACGTTATAAAAGCATATATCATGGTTTGTAGTGGTTGCACACATTCGATGTGAAATCAACTACTTACGGTCATGTTCAAAACATCAAACATCGTGAAAGTTCCAAGTACAATGGAAATATTACTTGCTCATAATAGTTACTCATTCATAACAATTCTATGATTCGATGAAATAAACGTAACGTACCGTTGACGATGGTATACAAAAATATGCTGAAATTTAGCCATTTTAGTAAATTTGACTTAACTAATTTTAATGGGTTTTCGCAGGATAGGGATAGAAACGAACTCTAACCACGATATAAACAATAAATATATACAATAAAGTATGAAAACACCAAAGTGTTTATTTGCAATAACTTCGGTTGTAACAAACGATATAGAATTCATACCCTGCGTATGAATATAAATTTGAATATATGTTTAGCAGCATAAACGTACGAATCATTACTTCGATCATTATCAAATAAATGCAAACATGAATTAATTAATGCTAGATGAATACAGAAATTTGGACTAAGTACCTAAGTAAGGGACTAATGTTATACAACGATATAACCGACTTGGTTACTATGGAAACAAGTATTTACATCTGAAATATGGATATGTTTTATAATAAATACGCGTAGACTATAACTATGTAAGCATAATATGCAATCATAGCATAAAATAGAAAAATGGAAAACATATTATTAAAATCAATTCGTCACATTAACCATTATTATAATGATTAACTTTCATTACTCCTGCTTTGCGGATAACATAATGATTTAAAATGGAACAAGTTCACATTTTCAGTATTTCTCATACCACAAAGCAATCAGCTTCATAAGTCCACAAATTTACACAAGTAAATGTATAAAAAAGTAAAATATAAATACCTTAACTTGATGGAACAACAGGATTTAAAATAACACAAATCCAAACAATAATTTGTAGATATGTTCCACTAAACATAAGAGAATATCAATGGTCAATGTCACTTGAACACTATGAAATAATATAAAGAAATCTAAATTCTCTCCACTGCTCTTAACCAATCACAAACAAAAAATGCTCAGACATACATCATACAATCTTATGTTACACCTAACAGTTAAATTACATCATAGACAGAAGGAACCCGACATAAGTTACATGACCAATACATGTTCATTATTTGCCTGAACGTGTAGTAAATTCAGTTAATAATATATAGACAAGTTAGCTTGAGATCACTTTAAAGGTTCAAATGCACAATACATATGTGATTATTGATGAATTGATTATACAAATGTAGCAACACACATTATGACTGCTTATACTAATAAAAATCAACTCTATCATATGTACTGTAAGTCGACCACATGCTTTAATTAGATCTATATACTGTAGTGTGCTACACATGACATTGCAAAACGTCTAAAACATTTATTGTTGATGACCAAAATGAAAATCATACTTAATTGTTCATTTATCCCAGGATCCTTAATATATCTTCATAATGGTTTGTGATTAATACCGATTTCCCAATGGATTTGCAACTCATCATTCAGTCATCGATATATGATATGATAGTACATAAACCAGGGTTTAGGAGTCTGCAGAGAAAACTTAATAATCAACAAATGTGATTAATTATTCATTTGAACATTATTGCAAGAGTATATATGATTCTATGAAGAAATAAACTCCATCCTATGGTGCACAATAATTAAAATGCGTAGCATGTTATTTTCAAGTGTGCACCATGGGCATTGAGGTTATTTCAAATAGAATAAAAAATAGAATAGTCATTCTTCAAAATTTAATTTCAATACTAAAATTTAACGAGTAAATAACCAAAATATTTTCATGACGCCATAGTCAAATATCAAAATTTGGTTTTTGATAGGATTGACAGAACATTTTATCCAATCAGAAAGCGCGTTACATTTGAAATTAAATTGTATGTTGCATGATAAAACCAATGTGGGAATTAAGTATGAATAATTTGATTTAATTATTTATGTTCAGCAATTAATTTTGTTACAACCGATTTACTTGTGGCCATTTATTTCCTTATGAGAGACTAGATTCCTGATTTTAAGTTTTAATTTGACTACACTCTAATTTTCATATTTGAGTCGATGTTTACAGAAGTGGCAACATCGAAATATTATTCAAGTAGGTTTTCCTTTAATTCTATATATTAAGCAGATACTTTTGGTAAATAGTTGTTGTAAAAATCCCTTTCAAAAATTTTGATGAAGGGAACCTTTAAAAGATTAAACTTAATTAAACACATTTTATTATAGTTAAAATATCTATGTATGTCATCATTAGATTCCAAAGCAATTTTAATTCCAGATTCCTGATATCTATGTGCCTTGTCAACTGTAAACAAATTGAACGATGAAACCTGAAGCCAAAAATGGAGAGTGGAAATGATCATCCACAAGCTGCTGTTTGCATTTGGAAATTTATGTGTGGAAACACCGGCGCGCATATAACGACTTAGATGTATATTGATTCTATCAATTTAGAGTTCTAGTCATTATTCAGGAAAGAACATCATGGAACTCTTAGCCAAATTTGTGCTAATAGTGACATTACTGTACATATATTGTCAATACATGCCATATGAATACCCAACTGGAAAAGACCATGAAGCTGTGGTCTACCTAACTCAAAATATATCAAATTTTTATGTACGGGATGTGGTACAGTCTCAGTTGCTATATTGTCCATATCAGCCTTTATGTGAAGAATTTGGTAGAACGATAACTCTCACAAATAACAATACTGCATTATACCCATGTTGTCAACAGCAATGTTCATGTAATGTGTCATCTAAAGCTACAAGCCCTAAGAAATGCCCAAATATTAATAAATTAGGTTTAGACACGCCGTCGGAAGTATGCGTTCGTCCACAATATAGGCAATTTGGCAGTACGAAAAGCAATACCTTCGTATCCTATAAAATGATTAGTTCGTGTTCGCCATCATTCAGTAACTCTCATATTAGAAGCAAATGTGAATCAGAACCGACACAGAATGAACATTTAGACCTTTCGCTTTTTACACCAGTTAGTGTTGTAAATGAAAGTGATATTTACAGAAACACATATTGTGCGACATGTAATGGACGCCATGAAAGTACTTTCAGGACTTGGAAGCCGCAGTTCCAATGTTCCACAGGGACACCATTCGACAAAATACCTTTAACGCAAAATGAACTTCTGTTGACTATGCACGAAGACAACAAATGCAATATAGTTTTTAAGGATAATCAATACCACCCCCGTTGTAACTGGGGCGTTTACACAAAATGTAATATGACTGGATTGTGGACAAAATACGATAAAGCAATTGATAATGCTTGCAACAGCTATACTTTCGTATATATGGTTAACTACAGAAATGTCTTTTGTTATATGTGTAATAGAGATACACAACCTAAAATTGGTTGTACCCTCAAGGAACTTGAACCAATAGGAGGTGGTTATCGAATGGGGACATTTTCAGGATTGATAAGGTATAGATCTCAAGAAAGTGTTGAGAAACAGAGATGTTCTGAAAATTATATTTACGATGATTTACAGGTAATAATTTCGACTGATGTATATTTTTGAGTTTTTGATCCTTCATGATCAATATCCTTTATGTCACCGGTTTTTTGTCAGGAACTTCCCTACTGTTTTTGAACAATCCACAGAATATAGTCCGTATATAATTCCTTTTATATCAATTAAAATCTCTTCCAAAATCATTCAATATGTTTCAGGGAATGATTTAGCTTAATAATATTATATCATTGCTGCAAATGAAAATAAGATCTAAACTAAAGCAAAGCAAGTGAAGATTTGAGGCCTTATGCACGTGAATGCCTTTTCTCACTACATGAGACATATGTTATCGTCCCTGTAGACAAAGAAAGGTATATTGCAGGATCTTCATCTTGCTCCATGAAGGATATGTCAATTCATCTTACAAAGATAATTTCCGCAGTGAAGGATGGACAGCAAGTTTATTGCAATACCATCTACTATTAATCATATGTGGATACCTCAAAATTCTAGAGATTTACTTCAAAACAAATTTTTTCGGAAATTAGTTTTCTCCTTACCACTCACCTCTTTACACTACGTTACCACATGATAAATTGAAATCTGGTTTGAAAGAAATTATTCGTAACTCTTTTGCTGTTTCAAAAAATTATGTTGTTCTCGGTTACAAATCCACATATTTTTCTAAAACATCGCAGAAGGGCAAAGTGTGCTACACAGAAAAGCATATTTGCGATATGCTTGATTTCGTCATTGATAACTTGTTACATTTGGAGGAGCTATATTTCAACAACAGGTTGGCATTCCAATGGGCACTAACTGTGTTCCTATCCTAGCTGATTTGTTTTTATATTCATACGAGACTAAATTTCGTCAGATCCTCGCAAAGAATAAAAGTTTAAAAGATGCTAAATCCTTGAACTGTACATACAGATATATGGACGTATTGTCTATCAACAACCCTTCTTTTGTAAATGGTTACCGCCAATATATCCACCAGAGTTCGAAATAAAAGAGACTACAGAAACAGTCTGTTCTGCATTCTTTTTTGGACCTACATCTCGAATTTGACTACAGTGGTCATCTCAGCACTAAGATTTATGATAAAAGAGACGACTTTAATTTTAATATAATAAATTTTCCTTACCTGTGCAGCAATATCCCTTCATATCCTGTACATGGTGTTTATATTTCAAAATTGATGCGCTACACTATAGCAAGCACTAACTACTATGATTTCCTCGAACGCCATAAATATTTGTGTAACAGACTTTTGAATAAAAGATATGAGGAAATGCGTCTCAAAAAGTCTCTTACCAAATTTCTTTTTAGATACCAGTCCTTAGTTGAAAAATACTCAGTTTCTTCTAAAACAATTAGTAATGATTGTTTAGTTATAAATTTGCTTTTCAGAAATTTAGTTTTTGCAAATTTGTCATGAAGCATATGATGTGTTAAACATGTTTAACAGAGGTATCATTTAAATCTTCATCATTTCATCAATATTTCGTAATTGATAAACAGGAAGTGAAGAGCAGTAATTTTAACATAGTACATTAGATGAAAAAGAAAAAAAAATTATGAAATGCATCTACCTAGGAAATGATTTCTTAAGCAGAGTTTTTGAATGTAATTGCAAATAATTGTTTTGACAGGTTTTAAATAGTGGTGAAAAAGTGAAATGAAATGAAAAAAATCCTCTAAATGTGCATGAAGTAGGATACCGTTTAATCATAGATCTGCAGATCATATCCATACCGGTCAACCCTCTCTCCATCGTTAGGGAGAAGACTCTCACAAAATCTCCCATATAAAAATGAAATATAAGTTAAAATTATTATATTTTTGTGAAAAATATGAAATAATCAAATTCATACAAATTTCCCACATGAGACAGTCTCAGTGGGGGAGAATCTCCCACATAAACTCTTACAAAGGTTAACAGGTTTGTATATCTCTGAAATCAGTTTTAAAGTATACCGTCAGTTTAAACACTTAAAGCAATTCTAATTATATGGGTAATGCAAATTTATGAATACAGTCTTATTTAACATCATGTAATATTTTGGTCATGTGAAATTGAGTATATAGTTCTTATTTTCACAAGAAATAAAAACCTCCAGTACTGATTACAAATATCTCTTGTAGCCTTCTTGTTCAAACTCCGCATTAATCTCTTCTTATAACAAGCAGTTGATGTTATTCTGTCTAAGTATGTTGACATGTTGTTGATAACGATTTCTGAAATTGCCCGAAACAGTGTATCTGGGATAAAGAAATTCATATTAGATTTGTGAAATGAAAAATCATCTTATAGTTTCATTTCAATTTAAAGTTTTATAGCACTTAAATATATCTTTCGAACTCGTGCTAATGATTCTGTTGAATAGAAATATTTTGTATAGCTTAATTCTAATATCATTTTATCAAACTGTAGGAAATATGCAGGGTGGTCCACTGCCAACCTTACTATACATATGATAAAAGAACCACAACCTGTAAAGCACTTTTCGACCAGATATCTAACCAGAGGTATGGAGTGAATCTTATGACTGAAATGGAAAATGGTGTTATAACATGCAATTTGGAGGATTTGTTTTGTGTCAGCTCTGTTACAAAAGCCGTCGAGGATGCAATCTTGGAAGATGTTAATTTGAAATTACGAGTCGAGTTGTGTAAGGACGATTACCCAACGAAAGTATTTCTAGTAGAAAATTCGAACAAAACAACACTTATTTTTAAGATGTTTTTTCATCAACAATATGCACACGATAATATTATGTATATTAACTCTTTGCAATCAAGAAGGAGTATTCAGTTTCGACATAACTCAATACTTACACAAATTACTTTAACGACCCTGTCACAAGCTGAAGTAGATTGTCTGGGTAATTTGAATGATATTAGTTTCACACTGCCTCAACCTCCGTTTTCTCGCTCACTTACGTGTGATTTCAAGTTCAATTCTGTATCTGTTGTTTACAACTATTTATGCCCTCGACTGAAATTTCAGATTGACGATGTAAGTTTTTCTGGGGGGGTTTTGCATTTGAATGATATGAATATATCATATGATCTTAAGGGCGTTATTCGACAGAACAATTCATTTCTTGTGTGTGCAGATGTTTACTTGAATGCAGTCAAGGAGACCGATATTAATAGAAATATTGCAAATAAAAAAATTTCGGAAGATATAATTGAAACAACTATATCAACAATTTGCTCTTCCTTTTCCATAATTTCATTGATTCTGCTTCTTCTGGTTTACGGTGTAATTAAAGAGATACGCACCGTCCCAGGATTAAATACAATGATGCTCTGTGGATATTTATTGTTAGCTAATTTGCTGTATCTTTTTGGAATGAGATCTACTAAAAACAACTTTACATGTGTTGTTATAGGAATGTTTATACACTATCTTTGGCTGGCTTCTATTGCATGGATGAATATTTGTTCAATCCATATGTTTAGGGTTTTCGTACTAAATAGTACAGCGGTAACATATTCAAAGCGCGTTGTGCTGATTTATTTTTTATATGCTTTCGTTTTTTCAGCCATATTTATCGGTATTAACATAATTGAATTCTCCATAAACGGTTCGGAGAATGGTTATCTAGGCTATGGAGGTAATCATTGTTATATTACAAAGTCTATAATGATTCTTATATCATTTGTTGTACCACTGGGATTGGTAGTTATGTCAAATATTATCATGTTTATTTGGGTGGTGATCAGAATAAAAACCCATCCAAAGCTGGACTCACACAATGGCAAAGAAAGGAATATGTTAGCCATCTATCTGAGACTGACTTGTCTTACAGGTGTTACATGGGCTTTTGGTATCATATATCACTGGTTTCCAGAAGCAGCAATTTCATATACATTCATAATACTTAATGCATCCCAAGGAATATTCATTTTCGTTGCATTTGGATGTAATGCGAGGACTCGGAATAGTTTTTGTTCCGCTGTTCATACATATTTGAGTAAAATATCATCTAATGCTTCAAGATCTGGAACTTTTTCAAACAATGAAATAACATAATGTTTTAAAAATAATTACAAATATACTATGTCTCAGAATGTGACGACTCCGTTCGCTACATATTCACATATTTAAGACTTTGCGGATGCTTTCCAGCTGACCAGTAAAGTAAAATTCTATTCAATTAAATATTTTGGTCATCAATTCTTTTATAAATATTGTGGTTTTTTTTATTGTAAATTGTGTTTAACCTACCTTCTGCAGAAAACCCCCGTTTTCAAAAGGGATATATTTCAATATGCAAGCATATACTTTGCAGTATAAGGGTTCATTAGTGCAGTGAAAAATTAAAATTTTACAAATTACAAAATTAAATCTGCAAATTGCAAAGTCGGCTCTACCTATCCAAAACCTGTTTAGACGATTTTAGTTAGCATTAAGTTAAAAATTAATTTTGAATTATATATAAATAATGGGAATTAAATATCTAAACCACGATATTAATTTTATCGAACTATGCAACCAGTAGTAAAGATGATAAACAGTGCACCTGGTCCATGCTCCCAGTTTTAGTGGAGTCCGAGTTGCTCGTTTGCTTTTGTTACTTTGTATATATGATTTTAGTTACTTCATGTTCTTTGCTGTGTATGTCTGTTTTCCATGTCTGGTCTTTGTCCCTGGATTACATTCTTTTGATTACCGCTATCGCCTTGGTTCCCTTGATTATTGATTCTAAATCTGGTCAGTTTAATGCAAAGAAATTGTGTTAAATCAAATATCAAACTCCCTTTTACTAACCGACAGTCATCCTATTAATTGAAGAAAAGAAATTCTATAGTGGTCTATGGCGCATATGTTTTTAGAAAGCACATCAATACTTACACCTTTTTTTACAGAAACAACATCACCATGTTTCAATTTAACTTGTATTTCATGAGAAGATAATATTGTTGCCCTATTATTCCCTACTCCGAGGCGAGTAACCGTACAGTTGTTAGCACACAGCATTTTCTTCCAACGTCTATTTCGATTAAACTTAATCTAAAACTGCCTAATTAGTTCGATGTTTTTTTTTTTAGACCAATCCTTTAAAGATTGCTTTTTTTACATGAAATCAAGTTTTTGTATTTTTATATATACGCGTAGGTCCACTAACCTGTTCGGATATCCTATTGATTTTTTCAGACCTTACGATTTCTTGATTATATCTGTATTTGTGAAAACATTTGTATCTGAAAAGATTTGTATAAAATGCAATTTTGTAATCGATGGCAACACGATTTTGAAGCTTTATATACTATTGTATAAAATTGCAGCTTTTATTATTGTTTCTTCCTGTTGTGAATTTTATTGTGTTATACATAACTAATTTCATTTGGTTCCTGTTTTCGAACAACAATGAAATTTATATTCCTATGTAAAAATTGCTCCTTAAAATGATAAAACAGGCCGGATAAAACTCATCGGCTATGATGAAAATTTGAAATTTCTTTGAATTGTAATCCATCTTAATTCATTTCGAAATTTTATTAAAACTTGTTTTAACCCACCATTTCGTTAAAAATGCCTGTAACAACTCAGGACCGTTGCAGTGCCAGCTAGTCCGGATGTGTAATAACTATTTTGTTAGATTTACATTGGATTGTGGAAAGTGTTCGGTAATCATGTTGTAACCGTATTTGTTATGTATTAAATTATTGTTGTGGTAATTTGTAACACATTTTGTGTACTATTTTATACCGTTATCTTTACACTGTTTGGGACATATGCACTATGACATTTCAGAATAATTTATACGTGTTTTGTGACAGAAAACCTTTTGTCCATATTAAAGGACGACTCGGATACTTAGAGAAACTTGTTGACAGCATTCATTGATGGCAATCATAAGAGATTTTTTGTGTCTTTTTTTCTGGAAAAGCCGTGTAGTTTTAAAATGTGATTACGTTTTGATAACACATTGAATTATCCTAATATTGAAAATACCTTTTGGAAAACTTTATCATAGATGAATATATTCAAACATTTAGAGTAATAGACCCTTTTGTGCTAACGTTGGTGTAGTCGATGAGCATGCTCAATATACACTTCCGCGAGGAATTTGTTTTTGTTCTACCCAAGCTCTACCTCGCGGAAGTGTATATTGAGCATGCTCACCAACTCACCACAAAAGGGTCTATTGCTGATATTTTGCAAAATGTTTAAATGTTATCTTCATTTGAGTATAATTTCGTCATATAACTCCTGTGCTAAAAAGAACTGCATTGGATACCATTCACCGAGTGGATTTTAAGATTTTTGTCCAAACCTATAGAGTTTAATATGAGCAATCGACAGAATATGTGAAAGATATGCTAAAATAATATCGACCAGTGAGAAATCTGAGATGACAACTCGTCATTCCTAAGAGAACTGTGAGGTTTGGTGACCGTAGTTTCTCGTCAGTTGCGCCGAAATTGTCGAATGCTTTTCGAGTGACCATAAGAGAGACTAAAAGATTCGATATTTTCAAAAGGTCACTACAAAACTCTTCTCTTTGTCCAAATCTATGGAAACTAAATTAATATTTTGACCATAGTTCAGATTATAAATTGTGTATTAACATTAAGTATTTACTTCAAGTAAGATTTAGATAAATATACAAAATATACATGTACATATTTTCTACATCTCTTACAAACAAATATTATTTTAGGATCTTTTATTTTTTTTTTATTTTTTAATGTGTTTTGTTGTGTCTTGCTTTTATGTGTATTTTATCTTATGTATGTGTGGTTATATCTTTTTATGTTTGTTTATTTTTTTGTTCAGCGCTTTTGAACACTGTATTTCTATGAAAAGGGCGCTATAAAAATCTGGCATTTATTATTATTTATATTATTATTATCTCTATAAACGGTTTCAACAATGCCGAAATAAAACACTACGTTATACATTGTAATATATTTCCATTAGTTTATATTATATGGATTCTTATTAATTTTAGAGAGGGTCCCTGGCTCACATTCGCTCCGCCCCTTTGTATGCATTAAAATTTACTTATTATACTCTTAAACTGGAAGTGGTTTGCAGTAGATGTTTCATACTTTTGAAAATATCATATAACATTTTTATTTGTATATTATATATTTCGTGTCAGAAAAAAATAAGTTGTATGTCTGTTTTTCATGTCTGGTTTTTGTCCTTAGATTATATTCTTTTGATTACCGCTATAACCTTGGTTCCCTTGGTTACTCTTTCATAGAGACCAATTGAATTTGAGGGTCTCAGTAGATACATAATAATATTTCAACTTAGTCTGAATTTTGCATTAGTTCTACGTCATAATATGCATTTTAAGACTTTTGCCACTATTCATTTCAATTGTAGATTATTTTGATAGAATCACGTATTATGCTATGAGATATTCACCATATCCATTTTCGTTATATTTTACCAATATGTTTGCAAAATTAGTGATCCAAGTTCTATATAATTGTGAAATCTGAAAATGACCATTTGATAGGGATTTCACCAAAAATCACCAAATGTCAATTATTACTTGTCTGGTGATGATATTTATAAAGAATACGTTGAGAGCATTAATCCCCGTGTTAGGTAAGTAGATGTTTAATCAAGATTAAATAAGGGCAACAACAAAATCACAATCAAGCCAATCAGATTTCATCATTCATGATTTTGGAAGCATTATTTGAAGGGAAAAACTCGAGGATATTGTAAATGTCATCTGAACAGATAATAAAATGGAGTGTTGGTAGATCCTACATGCACTGTGTAAATGAACAATTAGTTCAAATTAGAGTGATTGTTGTCTGAGAATCAGTTCAGTTGTGTTGACATAAGAATGTTATTGTCATTATTAATTAAAAAGTATTGATAAAATGTGTGTTGTTTTGTCACAGTTCACATGCAGGAAGTGCATTATTTGTGTCATTTTACCGGTAAACAAAATCATATGAAAAAATATTATTCCACTGCAAAATTTTAAAACAATTAAAAAAAATGACCAAGCAAAAGTTTAACAGATACATTTTTAAGGGCAAAAAAGTATTTTTGTGTCTTTAAGCATGTTTGTACTAAATCTAAATGTCCCCAATGAGCATACTCAAGAATATATCATAATGGGAAATTGCTACAGATGTTACCAACATATTGTCGTGTGTGTACATTGCAATTCAATATTTGTAGAATCAAGCAAACGTCTCCATCTATACTTAATGAAGGGAAAAAACAAAATTAAGGTGATTCATGGTGTAGAACAAAAACCATAGACCAGACGATGTTTTATTGATCTACATATGTTTTACTGCTATGTGACCGTAGTCCTTTCTCTATATAGATCTGTACTTTGAGAAAACTGCACTTTCACCTCCCACTGAAATTAACAAAATAAAACACCAAATCAAGAACGATAACTCTTGAAAATTCTATGTACAATCTATATAAATTTTATCTCAAAAGCGCAACACCCAAATGAAAAACTGAGACTGGTTATGTGATCTATAACGGTTTTTGAATAGGAAATTATACTGAATTCGGTGGGTTTTTGACATGCATGACCATCTCATGTCTGATATTTATAAAGACTGCTACTTTATTAACCTATATAGGTCTGAAACAGAAATGAAAAAATACATTATTCTGAGCTAATAAAACGGGTTGAGATAAATTTTTGGAACCCACCCTTTGAAATCAAATCAGTCAGCTATCTTTATTTCTACGTATTAACGTGAAGTTCTTTCACCTGTTCAGTTTATCTTGTGGGGTTTCTAAGTATTTTCGTATTATAACACCCGGGCCGTACGAGTACTTGATTATAATGAAGTACCAGTCCATACAAAATTCAGACACTGTCTATGGTAAGGTGATTCATGGTGTAGAAAAACCCTTTGATCAGACGAAGTCTTTTTTGGTCTACTTATGCCATATTTTTGTGTAACAAAAGTCCTTTCTTTATTCAGATCTGTACTTTTGAGAAATCTGTACTTTAACCTCCGACTGAAATCAACCAAATTAAATTAAATCAAGACCGACAACTCTTGCAAAGTGCAAAGAATCACCTCTTGTCTGATTTTTATAAAAACTGCCATTTAATCAACCTATATAGGTCTTAAACAGAAATGAAGAGTTACAGTATTATGAGCTAATGAAATGAATAAATTAAAACAATAATTTGAAATACATGGTTGGGTGTGTTAGAATATGATATTCAAACTTACTTTCTAAAAAATAATTTTTAAATTTTCTTTCTTTTGCGGACTTAAATATGGAGTTACTACATTAGCTACTGAAGTTTATATTAACTAATGTCTGCAAAGTATGGGCCTGCTTTCCAAGATATAAAAGAGTAATCAAGGGAACCAAGGTTATAGCGGTAATCAAAAGAATGTAATCCAGGGACAAAGACCAGACATGGAAAACAGACATACACAACAAAGAACATAAAGTAACTAAAATCATACATACAAAGTAACAAAAGCAAATGAGCAACTCGGACTCCACTAAAAACTGGGAGCATGGACTAGGTGAACCGGTAGGGTAAGCGTCCTCAGCTTTTCTAGAAACACCCGCCGAGTTGCTCATAAAAAGTCAAGTCCGGGGTAGACAAACGAGGAAAGGAAAACTATGACCCGTTGAATACATTAGTTTTCATGGTGCAGATGGATACACCATAACGATCCACGATTTCATGATGACGACCATAAAACTTCTGTAGTGATGAGTTCAATCTTATAGCAACATAACCCTGTTCCAGAAGCCTATTTGTTAGAGTTTTAGCGCGATACAAAAAGTCTGCGTAGTTTCGGCAAGCTCTGGCATAACGTATTAGTTGTGATATGAACACTCTATACGAAGGTGCCGAAGGAATGTTGCCACAGATGAAAGGAAAGTTGACAATTCCGAATGAAAAGTCATCACGTTTGCCGTAAACTTAGGTCAATAGTTTTCCTTTACCATCGATTTCTAAGTGTAGGTCAAGATATGAGGCTGGCTTTCTAATATAATTCATCTACAAATTGAAGTTCTCTCTCTCTCTCTCTCTCTCTCGCTCTCTCTCTCTCTCTCTCTCTCTCTCTCTCTCTCTCTCTCCCTCCCCCCCTCTCTCCCCCCCTCTTTCTCTCTCAGAATTGGCAAGTAAAAGGCTAATTTATATATTGTTAAAGAATAGGAACAAAAATCATTATTTTAGTTACCAATTTTATTCCGATATTGAGTACCAGTTCATACATAATTTAGAGACTGCCAATGGAACAGGTGATTTATTGTTTTGTTTTTCTTTCTATATATGCTATATTTTTAATTAACAACTTTAGCAATAGTCCTTTCTGTAATCAGATATGTATATTTAATACATTCCTGTTAAGTCAACCAAAGTTACTCTCGCAAAGTAGCAAAGTATCACCTTCAGACGATCTATATAACATAAAACCTACAACATCTAAATGACAAAGTACGAGTGGTGATACGGTCTTTGATTGATTGTGAATAAGAAATAAAAAGGGAATTTTGTGAGGTTTTGCCATGCATAAATCATCTTCGTTCTAAGTCTACTTCTGAACTAATACTACAAATAAATAAACGATAAATTTATCGTTCTTTTGTAGTTTTACCTTATGGTCACTAACTGCAAATTAATAATTTAGAAATCGATAAAACAATTCAAATCTATGGTATTCTAGAAAAGTTTAGCTATTTATAAATCGGAAGCTTTTTTAAAATATACGTGTTTGACTGGTTGTAAAATAAAGAACAGACATGGAAAACAGACATACACAACAAAGAACAAAAAATAACCAAAATAATACATACAAAGTAACAGAAGTAAATGAGCAACTCGGACTCCACTAAAAACTGGAGCATAGATCATGTGCACCGGTGTGTATGTGTCTTCTGCTTTTCTAGAAATGCCCGCCGAGTTGCTCTTAAAAAGTCAAGTCCAGGATAGACGAAAGAAGAAAAGAAAACTATGACACATTGAACAAATCAGTTTTCATCGAGCAGATGAATACACAACAGTGATCCACAAGTTCAGGATGACGACCATAAAACTTCTATACTGATGACTTCAATCTAGTAGCAACATTACCCTTTTCGAGACGCCTAATTGTTAGAAGTCTAGCGCGATATAAACACTCTGCGTAGTTACGAGAAGCTATGGCAGAACGTATCAGTTGTGATATGAAAACTCCATATGCATGCAGGTGCTGAAGTGATATTGCCACAGATGAAAGGAAAGTTGACAATACGGAATTACAAGTCATTGCGTTTGTCGTAAATATTGGTCAATAGTTTTCCTTTACCATCGATCTCTAAGTGTAGGTCAAGATATAAGGCTGTAGTATCCATTATATCAAGTTCTTTGTGGTAGGTGCGATGTATCAAATCCCCGAAACTAGGGTTGTTCAACGACAATATATCACCTGTATAGCGGATTAAAGGATCTATCTAAACGATGTTACTTTTTTTCGATCAGAACAGTTATAAAGTCAGTCTAATATGAGTGACAGAAAAGGTCAGCAGTTAGAGGTGCACAATTTTTTCCATCGTTTGTTAAAAAAACGCGTCCGCCACACTGGACAAATATGTTGTCAATAAAAAATTCCAGCATTTTGAAGAGACATCTTCTTTGGTGTATGTGGAAGATGATTTGGAATTTTTAACAAAGTATGAGGAATCTCTCCCAAAAATAACATATTCATATCTAGATGTGCCGTCTTTATATGAGTAACCACGATGTATAATGTTTTAAATCGATTGTGATTGAGTAAGAGGAATAGAAGTACAAAGAGATGACAAATCATAGGTTTTAATGCTATTGTATTCTGATAATAATCTTGAATTGAGAGTTTTCAAAAGATCCTTTGATTTTTTTCAGGATCCATATTGACCTACTTAAAACTTCCATGCGTTTTAAAATTAAAAACCTTACAGCTTTTTCTCACTGACAGCAAATCAATGTGTTCTTGTGTCTTCCTAGGGTATAGTACTAATCAAGTATGTTTGGTTGCCAAGTGTCAAGACCAATTTTCTTAATCAAACACTCAGTGCAATGTTTTTTTGTACACAAATGCTATTTCATTAGGTGCGGTAAGCGATTATTCATTAAACAAAATATTTAGCGAATCGGATCTAGATATTGTAAAAGATTCTTGTCGATTGTTCTTTCTTTGTAATGCACTGCAATTTTTTTTTAATTTCAATTTAAAGGGTACTTTATCTTTGAACATTCAACTTCCATACCAATTTTGCGGATTTGCCGTCTAATCGCTGGCCTTGCATGCGATGCACGATATAAAACAAGAAAACTCGTAACGATAAGGCGTTTGCTAGATTCATGCTAGATGATGGATGGTCATACAATTAATATCAATATTAGTAAAATTGCCCTCGGACAGATAAAGAAATAAATGGTGTTAAGGCGTGAGCGATTCGGACTCCATTGAGTCCCAATTTTAATTCCTCCCAGTTTACTTTTTACTTGTATTACAATATATGTATATTTTTTCCCGTATGCATTAATAAACCTATCTTTTAACCTGCTCAAGGAGGTTGCCATCGATTTTGTCCCAACCGCGAATCTTCGCCTCTTAAATCGTAAAATCTTATTGGAAACTGGTTTTTTCATTGTTTCATGTTTACTCAAAGTGTATTTTTATATAAATGATTTTTATTATAGATTCATTGCATGATATGAACAGTTTCACAACGTTATTGAAACAATCTAACAAAACGGACTGTTTGAAAATTATTTCGTTTAATTAAAGTTTGATGTTACCTATGAATTACCCATTAACATATAATAAGACAATTTGTTTTTTTTATACTGGCTTATTCACGGGGTATCTCAAGTTCGGGAATTCCAGCGACACCTCATGATAAAACCAGTATCAAAAACCAATTACTAAATATTCTGTATATCTCAACACATAATATAATATCGTTATCCCGATTTATTCATAATTATGAGGATAACGATATAAAATTAACGTATTATGTAATGTATCAACATAACGATATAATAAATTTGATATATGGATATTACGATATAATTATTTTTTCCTTGTTAAAGCTGCATTAGCTGTCAAATTTGTTCAGTTTTGATTCTACTGAATTTTGCTGATTCAATGAAATAAGTTTGTAGTATTGCAATTGAAGCAATCAATGTCGATAATACCTACACAATATTTTCAAAAATAATGTTTTTTTAATCAGAGAAGGTCGATAGCTCTGATCTAATTATTTTTCGCCATTACTTCCGAAGATTGCCGACAGGACATACACGTGGGTTAAAAATACTTTAACCTTGGTTAAAAAAATAATAATAACGGATACACAGGTAAGCACGTGTTATGTTTTTCGTTTCATTTTATTTATTTCTTGATTAGTTTTCAAATGAATAATGACCATATTTGAGCCACGTTATATCACAATACATAAATTTCATAAGGATCCTTGCGTTATTTTCGAACTTTTTTCTTATAAAGCTTGTGTCCGTCGATCTTCCTTGCAGTTGAATAACCCTTTTCGCTTTGCAATCAGATTTATCACTAAAGACGCGACCCTTACAGCACATGCGAGGATTAAGGTCATCAAAAGTCACGTGCATACGAAGTTATCTAGGTCGATTTTTTGTCTTGCAAGACACTAAATATATAGACACCTATTTCATGTATTTTCATGCATTTTATGTGTGGATATCAAATGAAATTATACAGGAAAAGTACAAATTAGTAGAAATAATTTAAAGTTAATGTATATTTCAGCAGAACAAAATTACGAATTTGACAGGTAATGCAGCTTTAATAATCTCTGGGCTTTATTGTTTAAGTATTTAATCTTTAACCATTGACAAACACAAAGTAAGATAGACAGGTCAAATTAAGGTTTGATAACTTACTGAATCTTCAAAAGTATACTCAAATTTTGACATCATTATATATCCAGACTTCCTTGACTCCTCCGATTGGCTATAAAGCTCGATTTTCACGTTAATTTAGCTCCCTAGTATGAAGAATATGGTGAACTAGTCTAATAAGACAAAGAAGTAACTGGTGTAACTTCTAATTACAAGTTCAGATGACAATAAGTGTTCGGTTGGGTGGTGTCTTCCTTTTTTAAATATATGATGTAACAATTAGAGTGTACCTTGTATTAAAAAATAAAATGGTGTCCGATTCACTAAATCATCTTCATAATATTTAGATATTTAGATGTAAAGGAAAACAGCGACTGATAAAACTTTCAAACAAGTTATAAATGCCTACAAATGTACAGTCGTTTCCATAATCATTGTATAGAATTTTCTATTGACAAACTTAATATAGCTTTTATATAATAAATATCTTCTTTTTCAACAAGATATAATTTTCAATGAGTAGAACACCGGATGGTTTGTAAAAAGAAGTAGTATTCGTTCATCATGGGTTTTAATGAAGTTATCTTTCTGTTGTAAATTTATAGTGTCGGTCTTAAATGACTACTTCTTTGACGCAATATATTTCCCATTTTTTCTTTCATTTTAGTAAAAATAAAAGAACATACATGACCTTAACTAAAAAAATAGGAATATCGATTATCTCTATAATTAAGGTATTCCTAGCATTTCTGATAAAAAGACTATTGACTTGTTCAATTTATGTAGAAGTAGACGTTCATGTCCTCTCCAACTAATCGCTTCAGACAGGGATTTCGAACTTTATATAAATCAAACGCCGTTCGACAGTTAAAACCATTTCAGTTTTCCATGCAAATCTGCGTTTTAGACATTTGAAACTTTAGCCTTATTTAACGATATTATAATTATTGAGTTATCCACACACGGTTTCCGGTAGTAGCAAATCCATAAACATTTATAAAACTTTATGCATCCCAAGGGATATTCATTTTCGTCCCACTTGGATGTAGCGCAAAGACAAGACTCGAAGTAGTTTAAGTTCATACCCATTCGAGTAAAATGTTTTCTTATACTTTAAGATCTGGAACATTTACAAACAGAGAGAACATAATATGGGAACAAAATAATGTGAATTTATAGTCACATTTTCAAGATGCTTTCGAGCTAACCAGTTAAGTCTAAATCTTATTCAAAACATGTGTTAGTTTGAATGTCTTTGAGTGCATTTCATCTATTTTTTTCCATCTCTGTATTCAATTTTTTTTCTCCTTATATTTTTTTTCTGTAATCAATATTTCCCCAGTAAGTTAACCCTTTCCCACTTCATTACATGTACACATATAGTACATGTTGTAAAAATTCCATGCTTCTTTATGTAATGAGATATATTGTGTCCTTTATTTAGAGACGTATTAGCATAACCATATGGCTTGTTTCCGAATTCTTGTATTTAATTTACTGCACTGTCATATCATGTATTGATGTATTCTTTTGAATAAAATATGTTTAAACCAATGAACTTAAGACAAAACATTAAGAAGTACAATATACCAGTCAGTCAGTCTGTTTCTCTGTGTTTGAAACCTCTGTTTTCTCAATGCGCTTGAAATGTCAACATATTGTTCATCTTTACTATAGACTTCCAGTACAGCATTGAATGTGTTAATGTCTTTCTTCAAACGTTTACCAAGAAGTGCGTACTCTGTTTCTTTCACTTGTTGATAAACTACCAGAACATATTTCTTCCCTTTCTTCAAATGAGATTGATGCAAAAGGTGGTCACAAACGAAGGTATTGAAGGTTTTCTGGACGATGAACTTTTTTTTTTTTGCAGTCTTACTTAATGGTCACTAACTGCAAATTAATAATTAAGAAATCGATAAAATAATTCAAATCTTCTAGATAAGATTAGCATTTATTAAATCGGAATGTGTGTAGCTTTTTTGAATCATACGTGTTTGACTACCCGTGAAAATAAACCAAAATAAAGAACGCACTAATTTATGTTCAGTCATAGGCTTTCTTTATCGCCGACTTAAGAAGCTTCGACTAAATGAATAATTCCGTATCTATAAGAAGCATCTAGGTAATAAATTATAGTAAGTTCAATTAAAAAAAAAGCCTCAGTAGTTTCATGACAGCATACTACTCTGAAGTGCTGGAGGTCTTGGGTTCGATTACTTCTCCACCAAGAAGCATGCGTTAATTACAGGGATAAAATTGCGACTGGTTGACTCGAAGTACCTGCGGGTTGTGGCTTTTGTGGGCTTACATAATAAAAATCACGCTCAGCAAGTCGGATTATTACAAGCATGGTTTGTACGATTGATACATCGTTCTCGTCTTGATTTACACAAAGTATCTGTCAAAGGACTTTAGCCATAATCAACCAATCAATCGGTAAAATATATATTAAAATTCTTCACATTTTACTTGTTTGTTATTTTTCGGCCTTACCTTTTGTAATTTTTATGCAAATCACAAAACATTTTTCGCTGTATAACGAATATATCCATATGTCCATCCCCTAGCAGAATAAGATTTGTATGGAGTAGTTTTACATAGAGTGTATGAATTTTGTAACCTTTAAATAAATATTGCATCGACTAACAGTAATGCTACGGTAGATTGATTTTATCAACTGATTAATGAAACAATATATTTTTCGCCTTTCGTTTTAACCATTATAATAAATGATAAATATAATATAATAATAATATAACATATGATAAATTTAACCGTACTCGAAAATAAAAGGATAAGAAGAATAAAACACATAAAACAAAAAAAAACGGAGCAAAAATGAAATAAATCAAAATACCAACAAATACAAAAATAAAAACACAAAAAAGCAAATAGCTAATGGTTCATTATCAACGCATCCGACCTTTGCATCTGAACATGATAACTTTAATGTTGTCAACGAGTGGGTAAAACTAACGTTTTACATATATATATGTAAAAAAAAATAAACATTCTTAATTTTGGTAAGATTTGTTTGATATTGTCATTTTGGCCAGGATGATTGAAAAAAAAATATTTGAACACTACATAACAACTCAACCATGCTTTCACTTTTAGTAACGTTGAACAAATGTGTGTACTTTCTGTTTTTAATGATATAAAAGAGAAATATTTCTATATCACTATCATTTCCCATGGACTGAGGACAGTGACAGTAGTCATCACTGTTATTGTGTGTATATCTCTCAATGTCAGCTATAAGATTTTTGCTGTAAACATTTGTATGGTCAGATTCATTTAAAGCATCTAGAAATATCTCAAGGTGTCAAAAGGACAAGATTTAAGAATGTCTAGAAGTGCTGCATTTTGCATTGTTATTGTTAAAAAAATGCCATTGGACAGTAAAAGAAATAAATTGTGTAAAGATGGAAGCGATTAGGGGTCCGCTGGGTCCCAGTTCTAGTTGTTCACAGCTTACATTTTTACTTGTATTCTACAATTCTACATCTACCTTCTTCTGTGTGCTTTAATCAGGCACGTAGCTGCCGTTAGGCAAAAAAGTTTTTGCCTGCACTAAATTTTGCCATTTTTTCTTTTTTTTTTTTGAGATAAAATACATCCAGGAGAGGCATGAATGATGCTCTAAAACGCTATCTCCGCGGAGCTTCGGTGGGGGGGGGGGCTTAAACGGCCCCCAGACCCCCTGCCGTAATTTTACCTACATTTCAATTTGGCCTCAGCTACGCGCCTGTTAATAAAAACCTACTATTTAGCCTGCTCAAGAATGTCGTCCTCGATTCCGTCGATGTCACGGATCTTGTTTCCTGAAATTGCAACATAATAATTGTAACTGACTTTTATACTTATGTTTATCAAAATTTAATCCATTTTCGTAACAATAATATGTATAATTGCATCACACTAGATCCTTTTCATATTTATTTGTGTACATTGAACAAATGAAAACTATCCCAGATAATAATTCCATTTCAGTTGACCGAGATCATTTTCCTAAATACCTTAGTATGTTAGTTTCTTTTAATTAGAAAAAACAAGATGAAGCTTGTTTTCAAAAACGTTTTCTTTAACTATAGATGTTTTTATTTATTTGGTGAAAGGAAATATTTAATATTCTCCATACACATAATCGCATTTATGTTACTTCCGGGACATGACACTTTTTTCGTTGGTATGTATTGAAGACCCCTGAGGAAAGTCAAGATAAATATGATAACAGTAGAGCTTACTGATTCGAAATGCTTGCTATGAAACTATTAAACACTTTTATTAAAATATCAAACTCGCCGAAGGAATCGTAAATAGTTGTATTATCAATTTTGACCCAATATACTTACGTTTAGAAAACAAATAATGTCCAGTATCCAGTATCAATATCCAGTTTGAACCTTCATTTTGGAGCTTAAACTGTGAGGAGTTATAGTAAATTAATTGAGAACCACACTAATCTCGGAAAGCACTCGCTAACTTAAATGATAAAATACAAATCGAATCATAATTTTTATAAAGATAGGGGAAGCCAAAAAAGTTAACAGAATGGCACCCAAATGTTAGTAAAAATCAGTCGTACAATCATGACATTTTGGAGAGTGTATTAGAACAATTCAAACCGTATTTCTGGACGATTTAAACTGAATTGGAAGGTAATTGTAGTGCTACAACCAGGCTGACAAGATAAAAAGAATGGTGTGAAGTCATGTTTCTTCGCGAGCGGTTCAGGTTTCACCTGTCTCATATTATGTTGACTTTGTCGTATTGATAAAACCATATCATTCATATATTATATCACCCCCTCTGAGCTTCCTTTCATAAGGAATCATTCAACCGCAGACAAGCACTAAATAAACTAGTCGGACCAAATTTAAGTTAATACAGCATATTTGCTAAACCATCAAGGTTATGCATGAATGTTGACACTGTCAGAAATCCAAACTTTCTTGGGTCCTCCGATTGGCTTCAAACTTGATTTTCCCCTTAATGTCGTTCCTTCGTAGGAACAAAATATTCAACTTGGACAAGGATGTAAGTGATGTAAATACGTAGTTGAAGTGGTATCGAGTATATGGTAAAACAAGATCTACCATTTATTAAACATAATTTCTTATGAAATTGTATCGGATTCATTGAAACATCTTCATATATATTATATATGAATGTAAGGAACATAGCAAATAATAAAACTTTCGAACAGTGTGGTATAGAGCCGACTAATTCGGGTTTACAACTAAACGGTTTTTATTTCTCTGTCTTTTGGGTTAATATTGTGATGAACATGTCATTATGTTTTCATTCTAAAGCTTTTCATTAAACTTAACATGCGCGTTTCCACTCTTATTTTGCAATAAACAGAACACGCAACAATGTTTACATAAATATGCGGGCACAAAAAGAAAAAAATCAAGGGATTTGTGGGAAAATATTGTAGATCATGATCCTTGTGCCATATTGACTTATCAATTCTATAACGAACTCAAACATTTTGTTTCATACATGAATACACTGTATGTAATTGAAAAGAAGCTGTAATCATCAACTTTCGCCTCACATGTCACATGATTGAGTTAACATTTGGTTACAAGTGTATGCAGTAAGATGCTGCAATGCAGACTGACTTGGTAAGTCACTTCTCAAGTGCTTTTTAATTTATGGAGACCCAGGATTTTGGGCTTGTTTTCTTATGTAAAGCCCCTAGAAGAACAAAGCAGCACCTTTGAGTCAACGAAATATCCATTTATATACCATTTGGATATTTTCCAAGAACACAGAAGAATTTTCGTTCCGATTTTACAAACGCACTTGAATAAATTATCGTTAATTTGTACTTTTTCCCTCAGATCTTTTTGCGGATATTTCCCTATCTTAATTTTCTACATCAAAACATTTTGGGTGATCGGGACATCATCAACAAGGAAACAAGACGTTACACATTGAACTTAAGCACTAACAATATGAAGTCCCACAAAAAAACGGAATGACAAGGCAGAGCCGAAAATTCAATCTGCCTAAAACAATGTAAAGTGATTGCAATTAAAAGAAAAGAAACATATTTGTATCTTCATTAACCGAAGCATTTTCAAAAATCGGAACCGTATTGGGGGATTTCTCGAATTTTAAGATAAATTATTTGAATTACCTATTTATATCTATCATTGATGTTGCGAGAATGAAATACCAATAAAATATAAGTTGTATTTATGCATGTACCATCTAAAGCAATCTCAGAAACAGAGGTCCTTGTATCTCCTACGTGAACCAAACAGGGACGAAGAAGATACATACCTCTGTTTCGGAGATTGCATTTGAAGGCACTTGATGTGATACAGACAAAAATTATTCTACATTACCATAGTTATTATTCACTAACTACCATTACCATTCAGCGAATGACTGAAATGAGACATCGTAAGACAAATTTTCAGGCCACAACCCAATCGGTACATCCTTGTTGTATTTTTGAATTAAAATTTGTTAAGATTGTGTATAAAATTAGCCCTTCACAAGAGTTTAATAGGAGATAAATTCATGCTTTTCCTTAAAATACTGAATTATTATTTTCGAATAACTATAGTGTCGTATGTAATAAAAGAGCCTCGATTTTATGCACAATGAGCCACCTCCACTATTTTAGACTGAATTTTATTTAGATTTATACTAAGTGATTCACTGAAATAGACTTATATAATTTTCAATGTTTAGCGTCCTATGCTGCAGATATTTGATGAATTTTAGGACGGGAGATATTGACCTGCTTTTTCATTAAGATACTTCACAGAAGCAACAAACCACAGGTAGCATGTAACTTCACTCGGACGCATTTGATTTTACTTCCAATTCTTCAGTTGTTACATGTACTCTATCTCTAAAAACCCTCGTGCTACACGGATAGGTATGTTGACTCGGTGAGTATCGAACCACCGATCTACCGCGCTCAAAAATACCAAAATGTCAACGGAATGTAAACATGCGTTGTATACATCAGTCTTTCTTTTCGTATTGAAACCTTATTTAGAGTACTTTTTCAGTATGTTTTCAGTTACCTGTTTTGAAATTTGTTATTTCAATAGAAATGCTTAAACTAATAAGATTCATTCAATAGCGTATGAAGCAGCAGTTTTTCTAAAAATCAGACAACAGGTGATTCATGCATGTCCAAAACCCACTGAATTCACTTTTATTTCTTGTTAAGAAATAGTTTTTCATTTTGTTGCTGCGCTTTTCAAATACAATTAACGTAGATGTACATGGAATTGGCACTTTGCAAGAGTCATCGTTCTTGATTTGGTTTCATTTGGTTGATTTTAGTGAAAAATGAATGTATCACTTTTTAAAAAGATCTAAATGCAGAAATGATCATCATTATGTGAAAGTATAGCAAATATATACTGAGAAAGCATCGTTTGTTTGTTGGTGTTTTCTTTATCATGAACCACTTTACCAATGGCATTGTCTGAATTTTAAGTGAACTGACACTCAAGTAACTAGTTTGTCGTCACCAAATGAGTACTGTTAAGAAAAACAAGTTTCTTAAGAATACATTCTTAACTCAACACTATTTCAATACAGAGTCTGATCAGAGCTACACAAATCCAAGTCTTGTATTTTATTCATAAGTTACTTGTTGATTATCATATACATCACTGTCAATTTGTCTTTATCACTTATTACAGTTTTATGTTATAATAACTTTCAAAAGGTTTCCGGTTTACTGGAGTATTTGCTGAGAAAAATCCTGATTCGGTAAAATGAATTCCTTCTTTCAAAAATTCGGCAACCTCTCGAAAGGATTCAAAAACCAAAGGATAGGAATTCGTCGCATAAAGTGTGTATTTACCATCACAGTATGACATTCTACCATGGACGATGCGACGTTCTGTTCTAATAAAAAAAATGTTCTTGTTAATATATGTGGACAAGCCGATTTTTATCTCTATGTTTTTTTTTTATAATTACATATTTTATATGTTTTTTTTTTAATTTAGGATTGTTTTACTTTGATCTGTACTCTTCACAACTCTGAGTAGCTCTACGCGTCATTGCATTTGGCATTTTCATAACCTTATCTCAAGATCTACTCACTTATTACTATTGGTTAGATTATACTGGAGGTTTTGACGTTCTATGTTTTACCCTTGTATTTTCAAGTGGTATAAATACTCTTCCTTTGGGTTTTACAAAGTATTGTGATATGGAACCAAGATGCTAGACTAACAGTGTACCAGAGTGAGTGCTCCAAGCAAATAAAGTATTGTTGTTCGTAATTGCTATTTTTGTAATTTTTTTTTTAAAGTTTTCAGTTTAATTACAGCTGTTCATGTTTAATGTTCTATTTGTGATTTTTCCTTATTGTTTGCAAGATGTTATAGACGATGTATTGATTTATTTTGCAAGGCATAATGTAAAATTATCAAAAAAAATGATATAATACGCTATATTACGTATTGGAAGGACACAATATTTACATATATTATGCTTCAAACAAAACCACAAATTTCTATTGGATAAGCATTATGGTCTATTCCTTTCTTGCTCCACCCCTATTAAACGATTGGTAGTGACGATATATCACCACGATATATCAACCCGATACATCACCCTCATTACGATATATCTCCAACTTGACCGAAAATGCCCTTTTTTGTCCATAGGCTCATCCTGTTCGTTTTCATTTAAGATTACTTTAATTAGAAAAAGGAATAGTGGGAGTGTTAATTTTTTGTTATCTTACCATTGTTGATTTATTCAAATGTTAAAATACTTGCAAATTTCATTCCAGGTAGACATTCACTGTATATGCTGTATTACACTTATACTTGAACTTCTTAAAGGTTAAACAGACATGCATAAAAGTGTGATGCATTGAAAAGGGTATTCAGTATAATACAGCACATATATTTCCTGCAGCAGAGGGTGATATACCGAGTAACACACTCGTCTCGAGTGACATATCTACCTCTTGTGTTACTTTGGCGTATCACCCTCTACTGCAGGCAATATGTGTATACTATACTTCACTATCTTAACCATTGATTGATTTCGATTGATATACTATATTTAATGCAATTAAATATTGTCAATTTCATTATATTATTGTATGTACTCTTATACTGCATATTTTGATATTATAATACAAGTGGAACATTTTTTTTAATATGCGTGATTTATATTGTGTAGATCTGCCTACCTTCTACCTGTACTGTAAAAATAAATACGTTCTACATTCACTGCCAGATTACTATAACATCCCGATGCACTTATATCAAAGGAAGTTTTTATTAACAAAAAGTTTTAAAAACTGCAAAATCGTTTCTCGAATTTTTGTATAAAGTGGCATCAGTTTCTGAAATTAAAATAACAAATCTAACAAAAGGTCTTATTTTTTCAAAAACATTTTATTTTTTTTACGTTAGGAATTCCCGGTACCTTGCGCCACACAACTTTGAGAGTATTCCTCACTGTTTGTGACATAATAAAATCGTTAGTTTTGATTAGAGTTGTCATGGAGGTTGCGGTAAATCCCGGACAAGCCTTGTGGGGCCGTCAGAAAACACAAATGCTTATTTAAAGAATGATATTTTTAAGATCCCACGAATCGTGTTGGTTAGAATATATAGATAGTATCCTTCTTTTTATACTCTGTCTGCTTTTCTGTTTATTCACGACGATTTTAGATGGTAACTTTTGAACAAATTAAACTTAATCTCCAACAACTTTGTCAACCCCTCTTTTCATGTTTTCCGAAGGAATCATTTGAAGTCCCATTTATACTTAAACCAACCCAGATAATGAAACACGTGCTCATAAGTAGCAATAAATCAACCTGTCGTTGTTATTTTGTTACACTTACAAGACTGAAAATGCAAACTTGATTGATTGATCAGATGAGTATCTGAATAAGTAGCTGCCGACGGGTTTACTTGATAGAATGTCTTCTGCACCTTCTCTAGTTATACTGCTGTGAAAACAGCTGGATGAAAAAGGCAAATAAAACGAATAAATTAATTTTATTTCTAATTTCGTTGATAAGTAAGTCCGATGTTTTTTTTCTTTTAAATTTAAATTAAGCAGTGCTAAAAAAAATATTTCATACATTTTTATAACCTTTGTATATTTTTAGGGATATCTGTTTGTTGGACTGTAGACTAGAAAAAAAAACAGAAAAACAAAACAAAAAAACAAAATACTGAGAGAATATTTTTATCATTTAGTCTTCCTGGTGACAAAGAATGTCTATTAAAACACATTTATCAATTCCCATATCTTTTCCACACGGTTAGACTTTTTATTTGGAAAATATGACAGCACGAAAAAAAGCATTTACATACTTAATTTAGATCTACATCATGAAATTTGTTGAAAATGCAAAATAGATGGTGCACGAAGGCATAGTGTGTTCAATATGTGCACATGTTTTAGCAAATTATATTCAGCGGTTTCAGAATAATTGCGGATGGTAATATTGTTCCCGTTTTGTAAAAAAAAATGTCAATATCAATATTTATCGTCAGGAAACACAAAATTATTTAAAAAGAAATGCAAGAAAGGACGTGCACAATAGCATAATAGGATAAAGTATGAGTTTCATCGAATTCTGATACAATTAAGCCGTTTAAGAAGAGATGTGAAAATTAGCTGGGAGCGGATGGATGCACAGACAGAGAGACAACCTTATCACTATATATCCTCCGCTTTTCCGACTTTCAGTAACGGCAGCATTTTTATCATAGAATCTGATTCCTATTCCGCAAATATCTAATTAACACCTGTTTTTCTACTCCATTTATTTTTTCTACGCCACAATGAAAACCCTTATAGAAAAAACAATTATTGTGACTAGTTTCATTAGTTTTAAACTTTACCAGGTATACTATTAGTTGTTAGTATCATCCTAATCCTTCTCCTTAAAATCGACTACACCTTTTAAATGATAAAGAATGCATTCCTGGTGATGGTCTCGTTATAATTTGAAAAAAAAAAAATACATTCAAAAACGAGTATGTGAACAGCTGTCAGGTCAAGGTTAACTTACACTAAACTAAACACTAAACTAAACTAAACATGCACTAAACAATTTACAATTCTACTGTAGCGTTCATATACAACATTTTATAAATCAATACTCATAAAACTTACCTGAGACCCTCTGGTTCGACAACTGAAGAAATGTCATTATTATCAGAATCGTAAACATTACCAGGCGTTGTTGTAAAGGGTTGTTCGGGAATTTCTTGGGTAACAGACGGTAATCTTTTAGTGTCAAGTTGATTGTCGACTGGTAGAGGACATGTAAGACTTCTTGTTTCTCGTGAAAATAGTTGTACAGTGTTTATCCTTTCCACAGAAGTATCGACATAGCTTTTACTTCGTAAAGGCGGTGGACAAGGTTTTGTATTCGATCTGTTCATTATCATTTCGTCCTTGACACTGCGTCTGAGCGTCAGTCTAGGTGGTATCATCGGGGCACCTTTAAATGCAGTGGAATTCTTTAGAATAACCGGAAATGATTGAAATACATGTAAGTCAAACACCCCCAAAACGCTTTTTCCAATTCAAAACCTGTTACAGTCCACAAGACGAGACTAATTTTGTCATTCGGCTGTTGTACGGTTGAGATACAGTTACATAAATTGTATATGAAATAGATACTAGGCCAGAGCTATCGTTCATTATTTGATCGATTTAAGCGAAGTATAATGTATGTTTTTTTCTCAAAAATCAAAATCAGTATACCAGTATGTAGACAGATAAAACATCGTTTGTTGGATAGACTTTTTCTGCATCTTGTGTCGCCTCACCCTTGCTTACCCTACCGATGCATCTGGATCATGCGCATAGTTTTAGTGGCCTCCGATCTATTCATTTATTTTTGTTTCTTTGAACGATTCATTTTCCTTTTTCGTGAATGTTTTTCCTGTCTAGTATTTAGTCTTTTTAATTTCCGCTATAATCTTGGTCCCCTTGATCATTCTCTTGGATTGATATGTACAAAATAGAAACCCACTGGTTTACACAGAGTGATAAAGACCGTTACTGTTTTCTCATATATTTAATCAAAACAGGTCAAATGCAATTGTAACCCACTTAAATTATTGTTTTCGAATTAAAACAAAATTGTGATTCGATCAAAATTTTATACTCAACGAGATGAATTTTCTGTAATCAACACACTAACTTTTAGGTATTGCGCTAGTAATATTGTAAGCGATGACCTAAGTTTGAAATTCAGTCCAATCATTCAGTTTTTACCTAGTTTTTACTTAAATAACATTCAGATACCTTCTTAAAATGAAAATCAGTTGTGAAATAAGAAGGACAAGATGGACATGGATAGGACACATTTTAAGACGCGAAAGCGATAACAGTAGTAACACTCCAATGGACTTCGGAAGGAAAAAGAGCTAGAGGCAGGCCAAAAACAACATGGAGAAGAACAACAAAGAAAGAAAGAAACCAGCAAGGATGGACAAGTTGGAACATAGCCAGAACAGCAGCACAGGATAGAAAACAGTGGGCAGTCAGCGTGGCGGCCTTATGCGATTTCTGGAGCGGAGATATTTACGATAAGGTCTTAAAACGAGAACGATATCTTATAATGAATTTATTATTGCTTTAAAATGATCAAATTCGCATATTAATTTTTGAATGAAAATCATACGAAAAAAATGTAATTGACACGATCTGTAAACATTGGTTTCCTCATTTATATGACATATGATATTAAAGAACACTTATCTAAAACTTTTATCAAAGGTTAAAAACGATAACCTATTGATATGTCAAGCAAAAAATTGATATATAAGGAGTTGATAGCAGTGTACAATTACTGTTCTCCAAAATGACAATTCTCTGACTGAAAAACTTCAAGACATTTGGGAAAACGATCAATTAATGATGTTTATTCATGTTAAGCATTTTGTTGAAGACAGATATACCGTTACAATAAGAAAGAATGAACAACTGTTGATAGGAGAATTTGTTTTTCAAAACTCTTTGGTGAACACATTTTTTTACTTTCATCATTATAAGCATGTGTTTAGGAATGGATTTACAAAACAATATTTAGTAAAGTCTGTCATAATTGTATTTATTTGAAAAATTTACTGTCTGGTTGTTTACTCATAAGCAATGCAGTGTAAGTGTTTGTAAGAATCAGGAAAAATCAAAAACATGCATGTGAAAACCCCACAGATCTGACAATATGATTTACTACAGGACGTTTTCTTTATTTGAAAATACTATTGTTTGCTCTCTGCATCACTGGACCCATTCAGAATTTTTTCGACAGAATGTTAGAAAAAATGAGGTTATTAACGGAGTCATATGCCCTTGACCTTGAACTGTGTATTTTCAATGCATGTAAATGAAATTATTACTCAATGCGTCGAGATGATATAGAAAATCTGGTCTTTTTTCCTTGATTCTGATCATGCAAATAGTCAAATGACACTAACAAAAGAATTATTTTTTTCATACCATATTTCACAAACTGCCTGATTCTTACAAAGACGGCTACTTAGAGATTAAGTCATCCAAGATTATCTGTTTACCTTCTGGTAACGTCTTGTCACTGTTTTGGACTTCTTTTAATCTCTTTAGCCGTATTTCCATTCCTAAAATAATCAAATGGTATCTTACAAATTACCATGAAACGTCTCCAAATGACCCGAATACACTTAATACCTGCCTGTTCATTCATTTAAAACCTGCGAAAAAGACGGGGCTCGAAATGTACAGATAAAACAGAGAATCAAAACTTATATTTTACTAGTTATTAACTAACATAATAACAGAAACCAAAACAAAAAACAAAAACAAAAAAAAAAAAGAAAAAAAAAAAGCTATATACAGTGTTACTTACGAAAATAAAAGTTGCAATATCGAATCTATATCTTGTTACGTGAAAGCAATAATCCACAAAAAATAAATTGTTTTAATATTTTTGTGCATTGTTGATTATGTTCAAATGTATTAGGTAGGTTACATGTGTAAGCGGTATTTTGACTTAATTGTGTTCTTCCCCCATCATTTGACACAGAAAAAGAGAATTATCATAAACATGCAATTTCAGAAGCTAGTTACTAGTTACATGCTTTCTTCATAACTGTGTTAGGGTTTGATCTGATCTATTTAAAAAAAAGCAATTACCAGTCTGGATCATTTGTTTTTCCTGAAGGGTAACCTCAGTTTCTTCAATTTGTTTTGCAATGTTTTTATATTGACTGTCCATTATATATGCTTCCAATAGAGCAGTATAGGCATTAATATCTTTACGCAAAAGTTTTCCCAGAAGTCGTCTATTTCTTTCACTTGATGTAAAGCACCCAGCAGATATTTCCTCTTTATCTTCAAACGAGATCACACCTGATGCAAAAAGGTGATCACATACTGACGAACAGATTGTTTTCTGTACAATTAACTTGTAATTCTTTTGCAACTTTACCTTGTGGTCACTAACTGTAAAATAAACAACTTATATAATATCAAAATCATTACGAAACCACTTATCAGATTTAGCTATAATTATTTTATTTCATCAGTGAATGCAGTTCATCTTTGATGTGTGCACGATTATATCATGTTTTTTTTAGAATTCACCACAATTCCAACGTTTCGGTATTTGTCACTGATATTTTTTTATCTGTTTGAAAAAATCATTTCAACAGTTCATCTTGGTTGATGTAATTGAAAGCATTACCAACAGCCAATTCGCAATCTTCCTTTACCCAAAAGAACTTCAAAAATTAAAGACACAACGGTCATCCTAAAATTTGTCTCCCATCTCGACCTTCATCTTAAAATTGAGGAAACAAAGAAACGTTTCCATCTCTCTGAAAAGCGCGACAACTATTTTTGATTTGCTCAAATGAATTTTTTTACTTATGTTATAATACTTTACGCTTCCAACGTCTGAAGTTCTTGTGGAGTCCGAGTTGCTCATTTACTTTTGTTACTTTTTATGCATGGTTTTAGTTACTTTATATTCTTTGTTGTGTATGTCTGTTTTCCTTGTCTGTCTGGCCTTTGTCCCTGGATTACATTCTTTTGATTACCAACTAACTCATTTGCTTTAGTAAAAATATTGATCTTCTAGATGGGGCTCCGTGGCAAATTAAACAATTATAACAATAAAATGTTTTACTCCATAGGTATACGGTAAACAAAATGGCCTGACTGACTAGTGCTGAGTGTCGGATATCTATATGTATTTTGCTTTTGATATTGAACTCAATGCTTTGTTAATGAGGACCTCCATGTCTTTGAATGGAAGACGAGGACCCATTCTCATGAAACCACAGAGTCATGTGACGATACTTATATACCCTATTGGTACACCATCTTTAAATATATTCAACTGCCAATATATTTTGGTTTCATATCAGATTGAGGGTAAGAACACAATTACCGAACTCCAGTAATTAGTAAGAAAAAAATATCTTAACAAATGACAATATCGAGGTAAATACCGGAGTTATCCTGACTTGGTACATCTATTTCAAATTGAAAGGATGGGTTAAACAAGATATATATACCTCCCGCTTCTATTTTTTCCCGGCATATTACAATATAATCGGGTAGCATAAAACTGTCACTGGTCACAATTGGTACATAAGTGGTCAAAGCAGTACAGTAAATATAAACATCTTTTAATGTTGTGCTTATGTAAAAAATGTTTACTTCATAATAATCAGTTGTAGAATATTAATTTTAAAAAATGTATTATTGATTTTATAGGAAAATTGTAAATAACATTGGCTGTTTACACAAATTCACAAATAGTTAGATATGCTTTAAATTTTATCAGCATCCAGTTTTCTTCAGCGTTTTTGAAGTGTATATATAGGAAGGTGTACTTATCATAACATACCGTTTCCATTTCCGATGTATTCTGACACTTTATCACACTCTCCGTGTAAAAGCCTTTTCATATCAAGTATAATTTTTGCGGTGTAAAGATTTTGATCGTCTGACTGGGATAAAGCCTCTATCAATGGTTGCGTGGTGTCAAATGGACGATCTTTAAGAAGATGTATAAGTGTCGAATTGCGCTTTGATGCTGTAGAATGTTTTTCGATCTCCTCTCGATCTTCCGATAGTAAAACGCATTTTGAAATTAAAAAATCTGTAACATCTTTGTCGAGTATTGCTGTCTGCTTTGTTAGTTGATCGGAAAATAGGATGAGCACGGCGTTTATCTTGTATTTATCTTCTAGAAGAAGCCATTAAGCCGTCAGACAAAATTAACCATAGGTGAACATACGATAACAAAACATCCAGACATGTTATATAAATGTAATAATTCAACGTAACAAAAATAATTTCTCCTTAGGTTGAAGTTTTGAAAATGTCAAATGTCGTCTATATAAGTGAGCGCCGAACAGGCAAAAGGGTACTCAAAGGAACCAAGATTCTAGCGGACATCAAAAGAATGTGATCCAGGGACAAAGACCAAACATAGAATACTGATAAACAAAACAAAGAACATACAGTTACTAAAATAACATATACAAAGTAAGAAAAGTCAATGCGCAACTCTGATTCCACTAAAAACTTGAAGTATGGACCAGGTGCTAAAAATTAAGCTCTATAAGTTACATTAAAGTCAAGTAAGATTTAGAAAACTCAAAAGGCAAATCATATACCCTTCGACAATCATTGTATAGAATAAGATAAGACTGTGACCAGTTAACTAAACTAGTTTGTTAATAAACTTCTTTTTTTATTAATAAAAGTTATAAATGCATAATGACATAGGTCAAGGGGGTTACGGGATTTTAGCCCCTTTTTGTTCAAAATTTTTAATTTCGTAGAAAATTTGGGCAAAAATGATCAAATAATGGCTTTGAATCCAACTTTTCTCTGGGACCCCTAAAAATGCTTGGATCCGCCCATGGTAGTACAAACAGATATTTGACTTTGAATTCCACTGTGGACGAATTTTTCGTTAATCAATCATCCATAGATTACAACATCGATGCTACGTTCTCAAAACGAAGAATGAACGTGAAAAAGTTACAGCATTTGACGTCGACAATAGTCATCATCGTCAATTGAACTTTAACCTCTCTAAACTTTGTGCAGGGTTTAAACCAAATCATACGCGCAGAATAAAAAAGATTTGAATGTTGATACGCTATCCTGAAAGGTAACACCACACAATCGAGGGCTTGCTGGAAAAGGTGGACGTTAAAGTTATTAGATGTTCCTATGTAAGCTTGGTTCTGCCTTAAAACCAGACCGTGATTCATCATATCTTTAGATAATCAGTAAAACAGTATAATATATTTGTTAGGTCCTAAAAATAACCCTACAGGGGCGTAGCTGTCTATTCGCAGTTGCGTACTTTCGGAAAAAGCAACAAAAATAAAAACAAACATTTTAAAGATGAATTAAAGGTTTTATGCAATGACTCACTGGGGGCCTTGAGCGACCCCCCAAAGACCCCTCGCCGTAATTTTGCGTACAAATAAAACAGGCCTAGCTACGCCCCTGCCCTTCATTGGTTCATGTCATTGTAAAGATTTTGGCCGGAAGTTTTCCTGTACTGTTTCTGTAGTAGAACATAACCATAATATAAATGTTAAGTGTAAGTGTTTGTAAGAATCAGGCAAAATGGGAAAAATCAGAAACATGCACTTTCAAAAGGATGTTTTTTTATACCATGTTTCACCCACTGCCTAATTCTTACAATGACTCAGACTTAATATTTCCACATTTCCAGTGGGCAACGTTTATTTGTACTTATGTATTACTTAATACAGTTTTTATGGGGTATACAGAAGGATTTTCAATCAAAAAATATTTGGGATCTCCTGTATAGATTGAATTTGTTTTTGATTGGTTAAAGTGCAAAAATACTGGCTCGAAATTTTCCGTACTTTTTCTGCAGTAGAACCAAATTGTAAGTTTTTATATCTCAAGTTTTATTTGCACTTATATTTCCTAATACAATTTTTATGGGGGCACACAGAAGATTTGCAATAAAAAATATTTAGGATTAAGAAATGCATGAATCACCTATTATAATTACCCCCGCTTGGTTTATGCCAAGATGTACTTAAGTATTTGTATCTTACAACAGCGGTTTTACGCACAATCGCATTGAGTAAAAATATTTTAACTGGACAATTCTCTTATTTTTGTCCTAATCATTGATATTATCTCTATGAACGGAACGGTATAATACAGATAATGTTTTTATTGCCATCGTTAGATTTAAAATTGAGCAGACATTGGTTCACTTGTGCAATGCGTGGTCATTGTGTTTTAAAAATGTATGATAATTCATTTGACCAGCAATTTATTTTCATCACATCTAGTTCAACCATCTTGTACATTAGTTCACTTGTGCAATGCGTGGTCATTGTGTTTTAAAAATGTATGATAATTCATTTGACCAGCAATTTATTTTCATCACATCTAGTTCAACCATCTTGTCTCAGTTGAAGCACAACCTTATTCACAATGCATCATACTGTTCGAATGATGGTCACTTAACGGTTTTAATGAAGTTTTTGTCTTCCATATTTTATCAAATTATTATAATTGTTTTTATTATTCTTTATGAAATAACTTACCATCAGAGAGCTGGCTAAGGGACAACTGGAAAGCTGTCTGTAAATATAAAGGTTCAAGAAAATGTACATTATTCAGGGGAATTACAATATTTATTATTGTTTAAACTATCGTTTTAAATTATAATATTTGTTCGGGAGACTTATACATGGTGGAAAGCTCATGTAGATGGTTGTGTGTTTGTGTGTGTGTTTTCAAATTTTTATTGTAAAAGTAAATATCTTCTATTGAAGACAATAAAGTATTGCTATGAATTTAGTAGTGTAATCAATTTATAAATGTAAACTGTGTTAATGATAAAAAAAATAAAATAAATTTTAACGTTTTAAAATTCGAAATTTCGTAAAGGTAAAAAAAACGAAGAATTTGGTAATTTTTTGTAATTCTAAACAACATTGCAATACGATACTCGTAACTATAAACTATTACTCATGGTTGCATAACGAAACTTTATAAAAGCAAATGAAAATCATTTACAATCCGATACAAGCTCTTGAAAAGTTTTTGTGTGTTGTAATGATTAAACATGGTTTTTCCTAACACTGAAAATAACCGTTTGGAAATTCATGTCAAACATTCACCTAACATGTTTACACAACAAGGCAGGAAATAAATGTTAAGGTGGGGAAATTGTATATAAACATGCATCAAAATTTCATCTACTTCGGATTATTATCTTTTCCCAAAACTTCCGCCACTTTTGACGAATATAACGACAAAACATATTTTAGTATTTTTTTGTTTTTGTTTTTTTTTAATCTTTTTTCTTAAATTATCAAATGACATTTATTGGGTGAAGCATCAAATCTAAGCAACAGGTTGGAAAATTACATTCCGGATTAAAGCTTTGATTGCAAATAATGATAGGGTTTACAATAAATGGAAAATATATATGACGTCTCTTGATACAGGCTTTTTTAAAACAAAAATTGATGAAACACATGTCTTACCTCATCAACTGTTTCATAGTTTTGTTTGGTCAAACGTACTATGTTTTCCATATTTAAATAAGGTTGTTATTGAATATCTTCTCTGTGTCGAATTCGTAAAAGATTGTTCTGCACTACTAACAATTTGGTTAGTTTCTCTTAACAAGGTTTAGATATTAACTTCCGCGTGCCATTATGAAAAAGGTGTTAATTGTCTATTTATATTTTATTGTAGTGATATTATAATACATATCTAAAAATATTCCGGGTTAATAACCGGGAAATTTTGTTCACTTAAATGAAGGGTGGATAACTGATAAAGGCTAGGCAATAGTCAAAAGGAAAAAAACAGAAAGGAAAGACCGTAAAACGAATCGTAATATCAAGGTGATAACCGGAAAGTTTGAAACAACCACAGTTTTCCTGATTAATACAAACATTCCCGATGGACATGCTTTTATCCTAATTAAAGACCAATCGGTGGGCTTGAGTTGACATTTTTTTCACGGTAGTGTTATTGTCTTTTTGACATACTCTTCATATCCATTCTCTTTATATGATGGGTTAAACCAGGTTTCATAGCGCAATATGAATTTAACCGGACTTCACACATTTCCTGCTTAGACAATTTTCGTTTTATTCAGGATTCAGAGTACACAGGTTTTACAATAAATTCAAATATTTAGACATGTAAACAATTATAACGCTTTATGATATAAAATTCATGATAGATACTAATCTTAAGCCGACAAGCATGCGTGACGTATACGTCCACGCGAAAGGGCTTCGCTACAATAAAAGAATTTTCCTCGCGGAAGTGGCGTATACTTTCACGAGGAAGCTCTTTGCTACAATAAAAGAATAGTCCTTGCGGAAATGTAGGTATTGTGGCGTATACTTTCACGAGGAAGCTCTTTGCTACAATAAAAGAATAGTCCTTGCGGAAATGTATGTATTGAGGCTTTTCCACGAATGCACATAGTGTTTTATCCCGCTGTTTACACGAAAGGGTCTATATAAAATGAAATATGTTGTAACAGGAACTAAGTAATTACGTGTAGTGATCGAATATATGAGATTTTGAAGTGTTTTGCATATTTAGCGGCGTTAAGAATCTCTCCAAAATTAAACCAACTTTTTTTTTCTGAGACCACAAAAAAATATATGTGTGCGTGACCATTTTTTTTTTTTCGTTTTGCAGAATTGATAATGAGTTTAATTCAGTGTTATAACGTAGCCGATTGATCTGAGAGCTAATTCTAAGGAAAGCACGTGGCCAATATTTTTGAGGTTGACCTAATTCTATGAGAAGTACGTGGCAAACATTTCTGAGATACATCTAAGGCCTAATTCTATGAAAAATACGTGGCCTTGTTATATGTAAAGAATGAGGTCAATATTTCTGAATGAAATTAAGGTCTAGACCTAGATAAAATACGAAGTTAATAGCTCTTGCATGTTTTCCTGAATACAGGCTATTTACAGAATACTTTTTGTCATGTATTTCCTTATTTATTTTGCGTATGGCTTTTTAAATATTGCCCAAAAATAATTATCATTTCCATTGATTGATTGTTCTGAAACACATCGTCTATTTGGTCTGAAACAAACCGTTTTTCTGCTCATTATGAAAAAAATCATTTTAATGTTTTTTTATGTCATTGCTTTTGGTTAAGTTTGTCCTTAAGTTATTCTTTATATCTCATATATTAATTGGCCCTACATGCTATCAGCTAATTATATAATAGTTGTCGATAAACTGGTCAATATCGGTCATTATCACGGTCTTAGTCAATACGACTGTCCTGTCGGCAGTCTAAATATCACGATATTGACCAGTTCATCGACAACTATTATGTTTTTTTCATTGAGGAACCATATTCTTTTTTTTTCAGAACGCCATGCAAAGCGTGTTTCTGCATATTTACATCGACCCATTGACAACAGCTTGATCACGAATGCATTTTAATAAGGGGGTGTAACTCTAAATTCGTAACCGGGCATTACCACGATGTGATGATACCCGCAGACATTATCACATTATGATATTGACTGGTAAAACTTTATACTGCAGGTTAATTAATACCATGCGTAAAGGTTTTATCCAATTGAAATTACTGATTTTTTACAGATATGAAAAAACAAAACATAATGTTAATATACTCTGAAATACCAATACAACGATAACAATAGAACTGTACTAGCACCACATGTATGCTGCAGTAATTAAGTACCACTCCAGCTAAGAATTATGCAACATGTGATTCATGGGTAAAAAGCATACATATTTTTATTTTTGATATTTTGTTTAAATTGCCATAGTAAACAGAAATTAACCTTCAGTTTTTCACATAATCTGTGTTCTTAGGAGATAAGAATTATATAGAATGTACTGTAGATTTCAAAATCAAGGGATATAACTCTGTAAACGCCACTCAAATACAAAAGAAGCTATTGGATTTTCAATGTTGATTATCTCCTAATAATCAGGCAGATTTGAATGAATAATTACACATTTCATAGTAGAGACGCATAAAGCAGCTTAATTTAAATATAATTTTTTTTTGTCTGTGTGTGTATCATATTTTTTCATATTTTTTAGGTTCTTACAACGACAGCTACTTATTTATAACTCAAATACATAAACATTCTATGATTAACAATTAAATTAAAGGGAATATGCAAGTTTTTCAATAAATCTTTAACTTATAATGATTCAATTATCAAAACCAAAACTGACTCATCTTATTCAAATTTATCTAAGATCGGTTAACATGATTTAATACAAAGCAAGATACCCCCTTTACTGTAAGAACTGTTCCCCTTACTTACTAATAACATAATTTTTCCGTAATAAATTAAAGAAAATAGTAACATACGACCTCAACCATCACATCATTTGTTATTTACTCTCAAGGGGTCAACAATTCAACTATAATATAAATAGTGACCTTATAGCTGTGGGCTAAATAGATCACCTTTATTTGATGATGTGAATATTTACCTATCTGTAGATTTAAGTACTTCTCCGTCTATGAATCGGGTAAAAATGTATATAAGGTTTTGCACATAAAATAAAGATACAAAAATATTTTTGCATTAACCAAGTATTCATGCCTTATTCCCCCCACATATAACCATAACATGTTTGTTAAATTTGCCTTTTTAAGATATCGATAGGTCAAATTCAGTTGAAATGCACTATGGAAAAATGACGCGAAAATTGCCCCACACTTTCCCCCTATAGAAGCATTCAAAACCATCAAATTCAAAGATGCTTCAGTATAAATTTAACTGTATTTTTGTTTGTTTTCTATATGTATTAAATGTATAAGAAGACGACAAAAAATTAATTTAGAATAATGATATGCCCTTAATTGCCTGATATTTATACAGAATGATACTTAAGGCCGGTCATAAGGTTACAGTTTTGTAATACTAATAGAATAAGGGCAAATAAGTTACAAAGCTACTTAGTGTTCACAAAATCATGGAGGGTTTGGACTTAACAACTATTCTTGTTTTTTGCATAATATTTTTGCTTTATTTGTTGTGGATTTACCAACCAAAAGAACTCACCGGCATTCCTGGTCCAAAACCATGGCCAATTGTTGGAAACATCATTCATCTAAATAGATTGAACAACGGAACATCCAGAGACAAGTTTGTAGAAGCTCTGCGTGGAACGTATGGGAATATATGCAGGTTTTTCCTTGGATCTCATCCCCTTGTTATTGTTCAGGGGTATGAACTTGCTTCCGAAGTGCTTCACAAGAAAGGCAAAGATTTCATCGACAGGCCAAACTGGCTTCCTGGGGTTAGGAAAGTTCGACAAGTAACTGGCGGTATGTTCCGTTTGATATTTTGGCGGTTTAAAACACTGTGACATTGAATAAACAGTCAATATGATATTCCATCATTGGCAGGAAAATATTTGTCGCATATGTATATATATAGTTAAGAAGTTAATTTAAAGTCGCTTTTTTCTTCATCTGTCTTTCCAGTTGGTAAGTTGTATAATAGAAACTGATCATTTAACTTGCAACTGCCTTGAGTGACCTTTATAGTTAGAATATCAAAATACTTCCGTTACAAACATGTTGAATTTTCTGAAATTAACCATTTGGTGCAAATAAACAATTTAAATGACACTGATTTGACCTTCAGAGGCAGATAATACCCTATTTTGTTTACAGTGAATTTTCTTTGTTGCATGACGTCTATTGTCGTTTAACAATAAAATGAATGTTTTTAATCATTGTCGCATGTTGATAGTTTTACTAACATATGGATAATTACAATTTTACAACTACATATTTGTACACTAAATGTGTAGCTCTTTCAAGTGTACTATAGACTAGCCTCAATTATGTAGTAGTTCTTTGGCTAACATGTTTGATAATGTTGAATTCCTAAATTTTTGTCTGTAGTTTTGTTTATTTTTTTTTTGTATGCTTACTAACTTACCACTTAATTATAAATGTGTTACCAACAACGAGTCTAATGCAAATCACTACCGCAATGAATAATATCGTGGATTCATTCCTTTTCGTTACTTTGTGTCTCTTAAGGATGAATTAAATTTTATACCTTGATCAATTGCAATACGTGAGAATTTCACATTAAAACAATTAAAATGTTGAAGCGTTACTATTTATACATGGGTAATCAAGGGAACCAAGATTCTAGCGGAAACCAAAAGAATGTATTCCAGGGACAAAGACCAGACCTGAAAAACAGACAAAGACAACAAAGAACATAAAGTAACTAAATAATACATACAAAGTGACAAAAACAAATGAGCACCTCGGACTAAAAACTAGGATAATGGACCAGGTGCACCGGAAGGATAAGCGTCCTCTGTTTTTCACCCACCGTGCTGCTCATAAAAAGTCAAGTTCAGGGTAGACGGAAGAGGAAAGGAAAACTGTGACATGTTAAACAAATAAGTTTTCATGGTATAGATGGATGCACCGTAACGATCCAGGAGTGCATGATGATAACCATTAAACTTCTGTAGTGATGACTTCAATCTTTTAGGAATCTATTTAATGCAGAGAAATAAATCTTTTAGGTGTCGGGATTGCTATGGAAGCTGGTGAAGCATGGAAAGATAGGCGAAAGTTTGCAATGCGGACAATGAGGGATTTTGGAGTTGGAAAATCGTCAGCGGAGGAAAGAATTCTCGATGAAGTTGAAAACATCACTGAAGATTTAGAGAAAATGAAAGGAAAAGAAGTAACAGATATCAAAAGAATGATGACATGTGCGAGTTGTAACGTAATACATGGAATTATTTTTGGATACAGGTATTGATGTATTGTGTTCAATTTGAATCCCCTTGTGTTTAATATTCAATTGAAACATGAATTGAGATTTTTTTTTCTCAAATAAATGTGAGAGGAAGACCAAATGTGCTCTGACTAGACATTCAGAATAATACTAAATGAATGGTCACGTATTCCATAGAACATAATTGGAACAAAAGCCATGCAATATCCAACCTAATTAGCATAACTATTGCACAGGAACAAATCCGCCTCTGACGAAAATGACTCCGTGCGAACGAGAACACGAGTTACCCCGTGTCTGTAAATCTCTCATTGGTCAATTATTGATTAATGGGCGTTGTCAATTCATTTTATAAATCATTTGCAGCTTAACGAGTTATTCAAATAGACTGAGCCTGTTAATACAACAAAATGTTGCCATTGATAACTATTTTGACATAAAAATACCCTGAATTAGAATAAGAGGTATTTAGACCCGCTGTTAAATACCATTGCATTTTGTGTTATTTTTATTAACAAATAATTTCGGTTATCATTAAATGTTAAAATATATATTTCTCTCATTCTCCTAAACCAGTCATATGACTTATTTTGTGATGAAAATTGTGTGGTGATTTATAAATTTCCGCTACTTTATTTTAGATATAAACACGGTGACCGAGAGCTGGATGAACTACTCGGCCACATGAACAATATCTTTTCTGGTCCCGGTTTTTTGTCGGTGATGGCGATCTATCCAATTCTCAATCTGCTTTATGTAAGGATATTTGTTTCATACACATTTGCATTACTACATGTAAACAATAAGACAATGTCGTTATATCCGCTAGATATCGCTGTATATTTTGGTGACAAACAATATAGGTAATACAAACTGTGAATGTTGACTCGGAGCGAAGCGGATGGTGCTGTATCATAGAATTTAGTCGGTCAATGTATTGTAAAAATTTATATAAAAAAAGAATAGGGACATCCGATTGGCCTTTTCTACTTCACCGAACAAATAGTGAAATATATTTTACTTCTCGAATTCTTCTCTGGGAGTTGAAAGAAGCGCGGAACAAAATAGTCCTCTTTTTATCCTTTTTTGGATGTGCAATGTAAAGATTACCGGCCCAAAACTATAACTCAGCCTTAAATGCTGCAAATATCATAGATACGTAATGGTCCAAACATTGAAACATTATAATAAAACATACTAAGGTCAAAGTACATTTTGGGTGGAATTAACCCACTTAATTTTATAAAAAATCAATGTCTGAGTTCCAGTAAAGTTTTACTTGCTGGACAAAAAAGTCTTTAAAGTGGATTTTGTTTTATGCGTATCTCTGATAAACACTGCACATATTGATCAAAATAGCATGTAGCTTTCTTAATTTAAAAAAAAAACAAGAAAAAAAATTCATGTGTGTGTGTGTGTGTGTGTGTGTGTGTGTGTGTGTGTGTGTGTGTGTGAAATTGTTGACCTTTGTGATATTTTCAAACTTTTGTATTCTTGTTTATTTTTATTTTATTATTTATTTATTTATTTATTTTATTTTTTTTTTTTGAATTTCTGAACATGTGGTGTTCTATGTTAGTGCAAGCGTCGCAATTAGGGAAAAAAAACGTGATGAATTTTTGTACCAAATTTTGATCTTTAAACAAATAAAAAAAATACCAGTTTTATATATTGTAAATTTCGATATGCTGTACACGTGTTTCAAGAAGTAACCTCTCATCAGCAGCATTAAAATCAAATATTAGTTGTATACAAAAAGTACTCATAACCAAACTATCGAAAGAGGAAGCAAAATCCATCACCGAGAGGTTCTACCATATAAAATGCAAGGAATGAAGCCTCGTGTTTTAAAATTTGGAATACTGCAAGACTTCTTATACAGGGTAGATAAAATATGATAATATTCGGGGTCAGACAAGTCTGACTACTGACTTGGTGAATACCAAAAGTGTAAGTCGACTTGTCAATCCTCAACATGATCTAGCTAAAAATTCCAGTATATGAATGTTCCTGTACTTCATAAAGCCCTTTTTAAATCATGTCTACTGAGGGGGGGGGAGCAAAAACTCGCCAATATGTACCTCATTTCGAAGTAAATGCAAACAGATTTCTATTAATTTTGTGGAAATTCTATACTTCATGTTTAATGAGGAAGATATCAGTAATTCTGGAGAAGATATATTGCATAATACATTTTCAAGAATGTTTGGAGTAACGTTTTAACCTCCATTATTCAGTTTTGTAAGATTCATGAACTAAATAAATATGTGTGCCTATAAAAACACGGCAACGCGCGCAAACTCTTGTTTAATTTCTGTTTTAGGGTGACTCTTTAATCAAAAGGAGAGAAGGATTTAGGGCGATAAAAACTTATATCGATCAACAAATAACGCAACATAGAAAATCATTCGACAAAGATTACATCCGGGACTTTGTTGATTACTTTCTGGAGGCTGAACAGAACCAAATTGAAAGCACGTCAATACTAAACAGTTCGTATACAATTTACATTTATTATTTGACGTATCTGATTTTACAGGTCCGAATTTTTCATTAAAAAAATTGATTTTGAATGTCAAAAATATTTTCGATTTTTTGCCTAATTTGTGTTAAAAGAGAATGATATTAAAAATACTAAGTTGTAAAATAAACAAGAAAATTAAAAAAAAATAAAATAAAATAAAAAAAATGAAATTGATATGATAATTTTCTTACCGACAACCAAAAAGGCCTACGTAACTCGAATAAGGGCAAAGTCAAGAAATTTAGCCTCGATCTGGGTGCAAAAAGAGCTTTTAGAAGACATATGTAAGAATACAGAGCAAAGTTGGCAAAACCAATGAGTGTTTTACTTAAGTCTTTTTTTCCATTATATCATTGAGGAATGTGTTATATGAAAATATTTTTAGTTTCTTGCTCATCTTGATGAGGATGGGATATCAGTGACATCCTATACAGGAAAAGGGTCTATAATATTTATGGTTCAATATCGGTGAACTTATAATTCAGTTCCAATTTGAGTACAAAATGCTCTGCACCCGTTTATTAGTAATGCCTAATGAGAAATTTGTTTTTACAATACATTAAAGAGTTGTTATACATTTTAAATATAATTACGGATTTATTCACTTTATACATTTAGAAGATTTTGGACCTGGCACATTTATCCTTTTGCGTCATAAAATAAATGATTGCTTGCTTTTGATATCTAAAGTCATAAGTTTTATTTTCAGCAAATTCACTGTTTAATATCATTGTTGATCTTTTTGCGGCTGGCACTGATACGACATCTACTACGTTAGACTGGTCCATACTGTACATGATGGAATACCCGGATGTACAAAAGAAATGTCAAGACGAAATCTCAAAGGTTCGCTTTCTTTTGTTTGTTTTTGATTTTTTTCCGTTTTGTTCTTGTTTCTTTATGGATTTTACATATAATAGGGTAAATCAGGGAAATATTCCAATATATTATGAAAGAGCAAACAGTGCAGTTTAACGCACGGTAAGCGAAATTAAAGTGATCCATGTCAGTTTCTGTATATTTCGCCTGTGCTACTACAAAACGTTATCGAATTCTTGAATCGGAACCAATCACTCTATAAAAAAGACGGATTTTACAAGAATTTACATTATTGTTTTGTAACATGCTGTGTACATTGTGTAGCTTGTAGGTTCTGGGCGAAACATAAAACTATCAGATAGGCGAAATATGCCATATGTTGAAGCCACTTTGATGGAGGTCCAACGATTAGGAAATAGTGGTTAGTTGATAAAATTAGATTTGTAGCAAGATATTTAGTGCATGTAAAATATCTATAACATGTTTTTTAACTAAGAATTAAAAACGAACTCCATGTCGTTAACGTATTTTACTTTTGACCTGATGATGTCTGCTTTCTGTACCTTAAAATTATCAATTTATTAATTACATTTGGGTAAAAATGAACAAATATATGTAGAAGCATATGATCCCATTCCAAATTGGTTTATATCCATCCTTACAACCCTTTATAAATGAGGACTTCTAACGTATTAGATATTTAAAGTCGTGATAAAGATTGCATTAATGCCATTTTAACATTATCAATTTGCATACTGTAATTATTCAAATGATTTGTACTATATTTTGTGTACTAATTTCTAATTGAAGCCCTCGATTTAATATTAAGCGTATACCAACAAATTATATACTTCTTTGTTTTCTATATCAACCATAAATTATTATTTTTTATTTCCTTTTGAACGAATAACTATTTGGAAGTAAAAATAATCGTAATCTATCAATGGTTCATTTAAACGACGTTGGAAAGCCAAATATTGTTGTCATCATAAAATTAAACTTATCATTCATTACAGTTCCATTTTCTTTACCCCACGTGGCTACTACTGATACAACGATTGGTGAATACAATGTACCTAAAAACTGCATAGTTTTAGCAAGTCTCCGATCAGCACATTATGATAAAACCGTATGGGAAAAGCCAGAAGACTTTAATCCAAACAGATTTCTGAATGAGAAGATGGAAATTATAAACAAGGAGTATTTGATTCCATTTTCCATGGGTAAGCCTTGAAATAAATATTGCTAACCGTTAATGAACGGTGATCAAATAACCACTACAACGTCCGGTACAGATGGAAAACTTGTTGGGGAAGCACTTTTCATACCCTTACTATACGAGACAACTAAGAATAGCATTATTGTAAGCATGCTTATGACATGCCTTCAATAATAGCTAACATGTAAACTTATATGCAATATTGTGCATATACCACTGTTCGTTTAGATACCTGATTTACCCCATTAAAGTTAACGTTACATTCATTTTGTATCATCTCCTACCACTATGTACGGTCAATTAATCAGGCAAAATCATCTCGCATGATTTTCTCGCCAAAATCACCTGAATTTAAAAAATAGAAATAGTGACCAAGTTCAGATCTTTGCCTGTTTAATAATACCAAATATAACAGGTTTTCATACCTCGATCTGATTTTCATTAACGACAGCGTGTAAAACTTTGTACAGAAATTACTTCATTCTTATTCATATTAACCATCAATGAGGTTGACCGGGGGTAAGGGACATAACTTGAAATTAGTGATATATTTGTATCATATTCACCAAAGCTTTCAAGGCTTTCATTTGAAGCAGAATGAAATAAAGTTACTATGATGCTTACATGAGGTTAATGTAAAATGCTGAAAACAAACGTTTCGATGAATTGTAAGAGTTGTGTCCCTTACCTTAGGTCTACCTCCTTAAGTGTGCAGGGTAAAGAAAGTAGTTTAATTTGCACAATTGTTGTTTTCACTCTTGCTGGAAATTTTTGTGCCTGTGATGACAAGTGTCACCATTTGACTAGTACTGCATTTATTCTTGAGATCTTGGTTGAGAATCGCTAGGTTTTAAAAGGAAATTGCTTCTCCAGTGTCTATTCAAAATTATAAGTTGATTTATCTATACATTACATCGTGCAGTACATAAAAACATATTCTATGGTACTTAAAGCATAGATGATTGAAAGAGCAGTGTGAGTGACCAAGAAGTCACCTTTGAATTTTAGGTTTTATAACTTCATTTTTTTTTTGGTGTCTGTAATACTTTAATAAAAAAAAACATGACAAGTACGTAATTAAGAATAAAATTGTTTGCTATAACATAAAAGAAACAATGATAACAATTCAACACTTCTGAAATGCCCTTACCATTTAAGTATCAGAAAAAAAACAAAACTAAAAAAAAATAAAACACAAAATTGACACAACAAAACAATTCCATTTTTTGTTTTCAAATGATTCAAATTTGTTGTCTTCCATCTAATCCTATATGATTTAATTCAAACTGTTAACCAATGATAATATTTTTGTTTTGTAGGTCCTAGGGTGTGTCTTGGGGAATCTCTTGCAAAATCTGAGCTGTTTCTCATCTTCTCGAATTTAATACAGAAATTTACATTCTCCAAAGTAGATGAAAATGATGTCCTGTCTTTCGAGGGAAGAGGTGGAATTACAAGGACAGCCTACCCATACAGGGTGATTGCTAGTCCAAGATAACTATGGAGATCTGACTTTAAATTATATTAAGAGTTCAAGTCAGTTTATGCAAAGAGTAAGCTAAAATATAACAAAAATAAAGTGGTAGATCAAACCTATTTTCTATTGTGGTACAATAGTTACAAAGTGATTATGGTTATGATCCTTTAATGAATTTGCATTAATTTTACATGACAGGTTTAATTAAAACGCGATTTATTTTAAAATGTCAATATAATGCACCATTTCAAAAAATCTAGCCATTGTTTAAATATGTTCTGAAGGGCAGATTAAGATTTGGTCAACACAAAACAGATGTATGGACTAGAATATAGCTAATAAACAGTGACTAACCAAACAAGCAAAAACGACAAAATGAAAGCCTAGTCACCGGTTATAGGATCAAGTCATTTGCCAGAATAATAATCTTAGTGACAACAGACGACCAAGATTAAAACGGTTAACCAAATTTGTAACAATAACTTTAGCACTAAGTACTTGTAAATTTCATTGATCAGTACTTAAATCACCGGTCTGTCTGGTTGGCATAAAATAGCTCACTCTCCACGTGGTAGAAAAACGAAAAAGAAAACAATGCAAAGTATAACTGAAAGTACAATTTTGAAAACTGATATATCCCGTTATTGTCTAGTCATACCACAAAAACGTCAATATATGACGTACACTTACACATTGAAAGCTCAATATTCAGTACATTTCAAACGTCCTCTGCTTTCTTTAAGCTGCATTACATACAATTAGTATTCTTCCATGTTTTGCCTTTTTTAAATTGAATCATATGCACATAATAAAGGCTATAGACTACTAAAGGCACGTTCCATTATCGTTCAAATCCTGGTTCTATTGATTTCCGTTTCACTAAATTTAATGTGTTATGGAGCTTTTACCTTAAGCTAAACTTCTAGAAAACAATAAATCTCTTAAATAATAAAGAACACAAATATCCTTAATACTTTTATATGAGGTTTACTATTCTTCAATGAAAACTGATTTGTTCAACGGTGCACCTGGTCCATGCTCCCAGTTTTTATTCAAATCCGAGTAGCTTATTTGCTTTCATTACTTTGTATGTTTTACTTTGGTTATTTTATGTTATTTTTATATTTGTCTGTTTTCCATGTCTGATCTTTGTCCCTGGCTTATATTCTTTTGATTTCCGCTAGAATCTTCGTTCCCTTGATTACTTTTCAAATGCAACACCTGTTCCTAGAAGTCAATGCATGAGATTAAAAGAACAGGATTTACTCTACATTTCACAAAAAGTGCGTCATCCAACAGAGCTACAAATAAGTAAAAGTTTAAATATAAATTGTAGTGATCATTTCCCCTACAAAAACAGGTTCACTTTTTCACAGTATCACAACCTAAGTGCGCTAAAAGTCGTGTAGGTCAATTTTTGTGTATATCATAAAAGATAATTGGTTTATTCAGTGGTGTGTAATCTGAATCAACTATTTGCAATAACTATAGAAATACAGCACTATACATATTAATATTTTATAATTATTTAATGTATCATATCGTTCCATCAACTCCTTTGTTTTTTTTTTGTTACTATGTGTGTGTATTTATAGCGCTAACCTAGGTAACATTATAATATTGGATCTGGGAGGTTCAACATTTTACAGAAAAAAACTAAAGAACTTGAGTTACATTGTACGAATTCTCAATGAATAATAACTTAAAATTTGATATGGCCGGCGTCATGAACTTGTAAAGAGAAAAACATGTAAAACCATCCAAAAGTGATTTTAGCAATTACATATAAACTTTAGTGCATCTGGTAGGACCCCATGAGATACTTATAATTACAAAATATTTTTTTCGAAAAATTAAAAATGGTAGAAATATGACCGCCATTTCGTTTTCATGAAATTCCCTTGAAAAATGGAACTTTTCATGGTTGAGATATGCAAAAGTCTTCAAACATTTGGTATTAAGCCTATAATTGCCCTTTTGTAAACCAATGTATTTCAGCTAAGTGTATTCAACTCTATTAAACATAACGCATACGTAAGTTTTAATAATGGCCTTGAACAAAATATCTTACCTTGAACTTTGGCAAAATGCCAACATTTAGAAAATTGTCATTTTTTACCAAATTTCAATGCACTGTATTTCCTTTTAACAAGCTGAATTGTTTATACGAAATAAGATGCACCCTTATAGAGTAACTGGACAGCACCTCATGCTAGGCATTTCAGATATGACAATAAAACATGATAATATAAACCTATAAAAAATCTAAGTAGTATCAAAATATGGTGGATGCCCTCAGTCTGTCCGTGCGTTAATCTGCCTCTTTTAAACCAGGTCAGAGGTGTATGGTTACAATGTTGTACATAGTGTATTTCCTCCATCATCTTCTGCAATACTTGTAGTGCGCCAATCATGACCCATGGCAGGGTCTGTATCAGTCTCTTGCTAATCACACAACAATGAATCACTTGGATAAATGCATTTAAGCTTCTTTACCTGAAACAGAAAGAACAGGGGCTTTATATATATATTTTATATAATAGATTTACTCTATATGCACATTTTGTACTATTATCAATCAATTTAAAAGAAGGAGCACTATAAAACCCATGTTTAAAACATACACAACTACATTGGAGAGTTTGATATCTTATTACATATACTTAGTAATTAGTTCTTTGATTAAAAATACATGCACATTTGCAAATGTACATGTATTTATATATCAAATATAATAAGCATGTGCATTGAATATTGTAGAAATTGGATTCGTATACATGTAAATCAGAATTTATTGACATACATGTACATGTAGGTTGATTCATGTAGACTCCATGTGGCCATTCCCTCTGATAAAATTCTAACTTAAAAAAAAATGTTATATTTTGTATGTTAAGACCAATAATATTTAGAAAGAATTCAAATAAATCATCAAACATATCTATTATTTAGCATTGCAGGGAATATAATATATACTGGTTATTTTTATCCACATTTTGCTTGAGGAAAAATGGGTAAGGGTCTTTTTCCTTTTGCATACCTATGGATCTGCTCAAATGAAGCATAACAATATATACAAAAAAATAATAAAATAAAATGCTCCAATGCTGCTACGCATGCCTATAGAGGACAAACCCTAAACGGATAAGGCAAATTCAGTTTTGTTAGTAGCAACCACATATACATGTATCAATGTGTGTGCCATTTGTGGAGGTCCAAACGGTTTAAAACCAAATGATGTTACCCCCTTATTTATAGTTAAAAAGTTTTGCAAAACAGAGCTTAATACAACTACAACATGTTAAACTCTCTTCACTTTAGGAAAATTTAGACACAATGTTAGTTTTTAAACAAAGTGACTTACAGCTTATATATATATATATATAGAAAGGTCTGAAAAATTCCCAACGATGTTAGAACTGTAAAATTTGCGATGCAAATTTTTGGTCGTCCCCTCCGCGGGACTCGAACTCGTACCGCTGTGACATCTATGGCAACACCGCCTGCAATAAGTCCAGCGCCCTAGACCACTCGGCCAGCTAGGCTTGATCTATTTTTTGTTTTTTTTTGTTTTTTTGTTTTTTTTTGTTTTGTTGTTTTTTGGTTGACAGCCCTGTTTATCTATTATATGGAAAATATAATGGCATTATATATGTTTTAAAAAATGGGTTTGACTAGACACCATCCATGTGATACGATCATTTGTCATAAAAGTCAAATATTTCTGAAAAAAAAAAAAACTTTCTCTGAGTTGGATGTATATAGATATATAGAGAATGTTAATATTTAGCACGTCTGTGTCATATGCACATAATAACGATATTCCCATTTTTTGACCTAAGGATATTACTGTAGTGTAGTATGATTTTTGAAGTACGTTCCACATTTTGAACTTGTAATTGTTTTTGTAGGACGTCCTAAATATAGACCTATTACGACCGTCATGTAAGAAAGACGAAAGTTTGACAGTCTACAAATATAGGGACATTATTTCTGAAGTAAAAAGCAATTAACACGATGGAAGCGTATGAATTAACCACAATTCTTATATTTTGCATAATATTTTTGCTTTCTTTGTTATGGATTTACAAACCAAAAGAACTCACCGGCATTCCTGGTCCAAAACCGTTGCCAATTGTTGGAAACATTATTCAATTGAAGCATAACAATATATACAAAAATAAAATAAAATAAAATACCCGATTGCTGCTACTCAAGCCTACAGAGGACAAACCCTAAACGGATAAGGCAAATTCAGTTTTGTTAGTAGCAACCACATATACATGTATCATTGTGTGTGCCATTTTATGGAGGTCTAAACGGTTTAAAACCAAATGATGTTACCCCCTTATTTATAGTTAAAGAGTTTTGCACAAAACAGAGCTTAATACAACTACAACATGTTAAACTCTCTTCACTTTGGGCATATAGACACAATGTTAGTTTTTAAACAAAGTGACTTACAGGTCAATTGATTTTGGCGTAATGTTGCACAAAATTTGAAGTTCAATTTAAGTTGAAGGACGCTAAATAAAGGTGATAAAAAATAATTTTCTTAAATCCCTATAGCCCAAAACAATTAAGAAATATCTGAAATTTGATTAAAAAATTTAGGCAGGGATTTTCATAAGGTATCTAAATGTAATAAAAAAGTTACAAAATCTGACAAAAAATATAGAAAAAAATAATTCAAAATCAAAAGATTTCTGTGATGTCGCCTTTCAACAGATTTGAATGTGAAAAAAATTCAAAATTGAATGAAAAATAATCTTTCTAATCCTTACATAATAGCCCTTTTTTCAGTTTATTATTTTTAACCTTGTACACATATTGGAGCATGTTGAGTATGCTTGTTTCAACCATTGTTTATTTATGTGTCATGACCATTTATTGTAAATGTGTTGGTACAATAAAATATTTGTATATCTACAACAAAACTAGAAGTAACTTACCTAATAATCAGTAATGTGCATTTAATCGCTCCATTTTCCTTCGATTAGTTCATCTTTTATATACAAACAGTATGTCCCTGTCCCAGCTTATGTGAACAATGATGAATGTGCTAATATACTTGCTTGGATGACAGGTAAAATAAAATGATCTGCAGGTCCTGACTCCTCTTTTATCACTACAGTTAAATATGAGACTGTCTTCGATGTTTCTTCATAAATTCATTATGATCCAGTGAAGCCAAAGACGGTAAAAGAATTGTCAATTTATACGTGCATGAAAGAACCTACATGTGATATATACTCTTATTGAATATCGAAAATGTATATACAAGACTTTCTTCTTGACTGGAAGGCATTTATAAAATGATCGGTCCTTTGTATAGTTAGGAACGACTAACATCCCGACGAACAATTTGCGATACATTTTATTTTCTGTAATTCGGAATATAAGAATATAAGAACATTCCAATTCATGTCAGTAGGTACAATGTACTTATGAATAAGTCTCTTTAAACTAACAAAAGACTCTCATTTTTTTGTGGGGAATACATGTACAGGGGAAGGAAACGTCTTCCAGTGGACTGGACTACATCGTACCACGACTAACTCGTTCCATACATGTGGGGTCTAATAACATTGCTTTCAGTGAGTTTTATACGTCATGCTGTGTTTAATTGATTCGAAATAAATTATTTCTGTACTTCTGATATAAAATTTGAATGGGTATATTTATATATCTTGCATTATGGCTGAATAAATCGCTTAAGTATTGTCCCATTTTCACCAAAGATACCTCTATTTCACATGTTGAACAAACTATAAAAATATTAAATGCCCAGCATGAACCTTTATAGCCTATAAATATAATACAGTTTCTACCTTTAGTTAACAACAATGAAAACTTTTAAGCGTCATTTTAGCTTGTATAGGCTTTTTGATTATCAATGGCAAGCCATATGAAAAATTTATTCTATTTTTTTTAACCTTGGCACACAGCCAATTTTCACATAAGGCTTATTGAGTGACTATTTTTCACTTCTATGAATTTAAATTTAACATTTTCACATAAAATTTTGTTACTTCACACAAAATAACAAATATTAATAACTGATGAATGTGGTCCAAATTTGACCATGAAATACGCACTTTATTAAAGAAATGGCCATATACCTAAAAACGACTGCCTGGTCATTATCATGTGCATTTTCGGGAATCTCTTGTGACCTTCTTTCATTTCTAATATAAAATTTACGGCAATTCCAAAATGACATTCGGACGATTTTTCCAGTTTTGCATGGTTTTCTCGTAGACCAGCTGTTAATAAACTAACTAGGATATAATCTAATTTTCTTCGTTACCAATTGTCTTGTCTGAGTGCAAATAAGTTTAAAGAAACAGATTCATCTTAAACATGAAGTCCGCCAAATCAAGAAAAGATACCTCCTGCGTGGAAAGTGCCAATTTCCTGTACAATATCACAAAAATGCCTTAATCCTCAATCTCTGGTCTATGGCACAAATTTTAATAATATCTAGGTGTTGTTATCCATACAGGGTACTTGTAATAACCAAATGTAAGTTTATCTCGGTACTTTAATGACTACGCATGCGTTGAAATGAGGATTCAGGAAAATTAAGTATCATCTAAGTGCAACAAATAAATGACAAACTAAGCCAGATTGTGTTGTCTTTGACTGTTTCTGAGTAGGATATGTAAGCCTTGTCACGTGACTCTGTGGTTCAACAAGAATGGGTCTCCATTGAATAAACATCTTTCAGTGTATAAATACGGAAAAATGACACGGCTAGCGAAAGCTTTATTTTTATGTAGCCTAGTTGGCCAAGTGGTCTAGGGCGGTAGGGAGCGACAAAACATTCGCTTTGCAAATTTGACACCGCCTATATTTATATATTTTTTTCCGACCCTTCTATATATCTATATACCTTCTTCTAGAAAAGGTCTGAAAAATTCCCAACGATGTTAGAACTGTAAAATTTGCGATGCAAATTTTTGGTCGTTCCCTCCGCAGGACTCGAACTTGTACCGCTGTAACATCTATGGCAACACCGCCTGCACAAAGTCCAGCGCCCTAGACCACTCGGCCAGCTAGGCTATATGAAGTATAGCATTCGCTGGCCGGGTCATTCCTCCTCGTAGGATTAATCTAGGACTGTCACTTAGTACACGATGTATGGTAGTACGGGACATTTCATCTAAGTTGTATAATAGAAACTTATCATTAAAGTTGGCTAGAGCGACCTTTATAGTTGGAATACTATACAAACAGGTTCAGTTTTCTAACATTAATCATTTTTGCGCAAATAAAACAATTTAGACGAAACTGAATTTTACCTTCACAGAGAGATTATACCCTTACATTTCTTTACATTGAATTTGTCTTACTATATAATGTCTACTGTCGTTTAACAATAAAACGAATGCTTTTAATTATTGTTGATAGCTTTACTAACATATGGATAATTACAATTTTACAACTACATATTTGTACACTATATGTGTAGCTCTTTCAAGTGTACTATAGACTAGCATCAATTATGTAGTAGTTCTTCGGCTAACATGTTTTATAAGTTTGAATTACTCAATTTTTGTCAGTAGTTTTGCTCAACCAGGGACAAAGACCACACGTGGAAAAGAGACAAACACAATAAAGAAGATAAAGCAACTAAAATAATACATACAAAGTGACAAAAGTAAATGAGCAACTAAAAACTGGGAGAAAAGACAAGATGCATCGGTAGAATAACCGTCCTCTGCTTTTCTAGAAACACCCGCCGAGCTGCTTATAAAAAGTCAAGCTCAGGGCAGACGAAAAAAAAGGAAAGGACAATTATGACATGTTGATCAAATCAGTTTCCATGATGTAGATAGATACACCGTAACGATCCAAAAGTTCACGATGACGACATAAATCTTCTGTAGTGATGACTTCAATCTTGTAGGAATCTCTCTAATGCAGAGAAATAAATCTTTTAGGAGTTGAAATTGCTATGGAGATTGGCGAAGCATGGAAAGATAGGCGAAAGTTTGCAATGCGGACAATGAGGGATTTTGGAGTTGGAAAATCTTCATTGGAGGAAAGAATTCTCGATGAAGTTGAAAACATCACTAGTGATTTGGAGAAAATGAAAGGAAAAGAAGTAACAGACATCAAAAGAATGATGACTAGGGCGAGTTGTAACGTAATACATGGAATTATTTTTGGATTCAGGTATTGGTATATTGTGTTCAATTTGAATCCCTTTGTGCGAAATATTCAATTGTAAAATGAATTAAGAATTGTCCTTCGTCTGTTTTTTTTTCAAAATAAATATGATAGGAAGACGAAGTGTGTTCTACGTAGAAATCTTGTATAATATTGCATGAAAGGTCACGTGTTCCTATAGAACTTAGTATGAAAACAGCCATGCAATATACAACCTAATTAACATAAACATTGCAGAGGCACAAATCCGCCTCTGAGGAAAATGACTCCGTGCAGAACGGGAACACGAGTTACCCATGCCTGTATATCTCTCTTTGGTTAAATATTGAATAATGGGCTTTGTCAATTCATGTTACAAATCATTTATGGCACGGTTTTACGAGTTATTCAAACAGACTTTGAGCCTATAAATATAACAAAATGCTGCTATTGATACCTATGTTGAATTAGAATAAGAAGTATTTAAACCCGCTATTAAATACCATTGTATTTTGCGATTTTGTGTTATTGTTATTTATTAACTAATAATTTCTGTTATCATTAAAAGTGAAAATATTTATTTTCCTCAATCTCCAAAACCAGTCATATGACTTATCTTGTGATGTAAATTGTGAGGTAATTTATAAATTTGCGCTACTCTCTTTTAGTTATAAACACGGAGACCGAAAGCTGAACGAACTGCTCGGCCACATGGACAGTATCTTTTCTGGTCCCGGTTTTTTGTCGGTGATGGCGATCTATCCAATTCTCAACCTTCTTTATGTAAGGATATATTTTTCATACTACATCTATACAATAAGTCAGTGTCATTATATTCGCGAGATATCGCTATACAATTTGGTGACGAAAAATATAGATAAAATAAATTGTCACTGTTGACTCTGGGGGAAGGCGGCTAGCGCTGTATTATGTAATTTAGTCAATCAAAATTGTTAACATTAAAAAAAAATAAGGATGGGGACACGCGATCGGCCTTTTCTACTTCAACGAACAAATAGTGCAATATATTTCTCTTCTCGTACTCTTGATGTGCGGAACATAGTAATCCTCTTTTTTTGGTAATGTAAAGATTACCGGTCAAAAACTATAACTAAGGCTAGAATGTTGTAAATATCATAGATAGGTAATTGTCCAATCACTGAAACAATATAATTTTAAAAAAAAAATACGAAGCTTAAGGTTCATTTATGGGTGAAATTTACCCACCTTAATTTTATGAAATCGATGTCTGAGTTCCAGTAAACTTTTGCTGGACAAAAATGCTTAAAGTGGATTTTTCTTTATGTACATAGCTTATCGACACTGCACATATTGATCAAAATAGCATGCAACTTTTTTAATTTAAAAAAAAAAACAACAAAGAAGTAAATTCGACATGAAATATATGTATGTGTGCAATAGTTGACCTTTGTGATATTTTGATATGCTTTAGTATTTTTGTCTATTTTTTGTCGGAATTTCTTAACATTTGGTGGGTCTATGTTGGTGCAAGCATAACAATTTGAAAGAAAAAGTCCTACGGTTTCCAAAAACTTTTTAACTTCCATTATTCAGTTTTGTAAGATTCATGAACTAAATAAATATGTGTGGTTATAAAAACACGGCAATGCGCGCAAACTCTTGTTTAATGTCTGTTTTAGGGTGACTCTTTAATGAAAAGGAGAGAAGGATTTAGGGCGATAAAAACTTATATCGATCAACAAATAATGCAACATAGAAAATCATTCGACAAAGATTGCATCCGGGACTTTGTTGATTACTTTCTGGAGGCTGAACAGAACCAAACTGAAAACATGTCAATACTAAACAGTTCGTATATAGTTTACATTTATCATCTGACGTATCTAATTTTACAGGTTCGAATTTTTCTTTAAAAAAACTCGGAAATTGACTTTAAATGTCAAAAACTGCCACAAACGCACCATATTTACGATTGTTTGTATTAAAAGAGAATGATATTAAAAAGAACAAAATAAAACACAAAAAATGAAATTGATATGATGATGTTTTTTTTACCGACAACCAGACATAGCTCCAATAAGGGCAGAGGGAAGACATTTACCCTCAATCTAGGTTCAAAAAGAGCTTTAAGAAGATATATATATATATATGTAAGAAAACAGAGCAAATATGACAAAACCAATGAGTATTTTTTATTCATTATATTATTAAGGAATGTGTGATATGAAAGTATGTTTGAGTTTCTTGCTCATCTTGATGGGGACGGGAAATCAGCGACGTCCTTTTTATGAAAAGTGTCTAAATCATTTATAGTTCAATATCGGTGAACTTATAATTCAATTTCTATTTGAGTATAAAATGCTCAGCTCACCTTTCTAGTAGTAATACCTAATGCATAAGTTTGTATTTTCAGCAAATTCACTGTTTAATATCATTGTTGATCTTTTTACGGCTGGAACTGATACGACATCTACATCGTTAGACTGGTCCATACTGTACATGATGGAATATCCGGATGTACAAAAGAAATGTCAAGACGAAATCTCGAAGGTTCGCTTTCTTTCGTTTTGTTCTTGTATTTAAACAGGGTAATATTCCAATATATTATGAAAGGGCAAATAGTGCAGTTTTACGCGCAGTAAGCAAAGTTAAAGTGATCCATGTCAGTTTCTGTAATTTTTCGCCTGTGTTACAACAAAATGTTATCGAATTCTTGAATCGGAACCAATCATCTTTTAAAAAATAAACGGGTTTCACAAGACGTTACATTATTGTTTTGTAACATGTCTACATTGTGTAGCTTGTAGGTTCTGGGCGTAACATAAAACTATCAGATAGGCGAAACATGCCTTATGTTGAAGCCACCTTGATGGAGGTCCAACGATTAGGAAATAGTGGTAAGTTGATAACATTACATTTGTAGCAGGATATTTAGTGCATGTGAAATATCTATAACATGTTTTAAACTAAGAATTTTAAAAACAGAACACCATGTCGTTAACGTATTTTACTTTTGACCCTATAATATCTGCTTTCCGTACCTTAAAATTAGCATTTTTTTAAGTACATGAAAAGTTGTAAATGTAGAAGCATATGATCCCATTCAAAATTGATTTTCTATCCATTCTTACAAGCCTTTATAAATGAGGACTTCTAACCTATTAGATAGTTAAAGTCTTAATAAAAATTGATTTGATGCCATTTTAACATCAATTTATATACTGTAATCAATTCCTACTTCTAATTTCAAAGCCTTCGATTTGATATTGATTTTATACCTACAAGTTATCTACTTTTCGTTTTCTTAAAAATCAGACTGAAATTGTTTTACTTTTGAGCGAATAACTCTTTGGAATGTATAGATTGTGAATTCATCAATGGTTCATTTAAGTAACCAGGAAAAAAAAACGTTGGAAATGTTCAAGCCAAATATTGTTATCATCATAAAAATAAACTTCTCATTCATTACAGTTCCATTTTCAATACCCCACGAGGCTACTACTGACACAACGATTGGTGAATACAATGTACCAAAAAACTGCATAGTTTTGGCAAGTCTCCGATCAGCACATTATGATAAAACTGTATGGGAAAAGCCAGAAGACTTTAATCCAAACAGATTTCTGAATGAAAAGATGGAAATTATAAACAAGGAGTATTTGATTTCATTTTCCATGGGTAAGCTTTGAAATAAATATTGCTAACCGTTAATGAACGATGATCAATTAACCACCACAACTTCCGATACAGGGGTGGAAAACAAATATGGGAAACAAATTTTATACGAATCTTAGTATACAAGACAACTAAGAATAACATTTTTGTAAGCATGGTTATGGAATGCCTTCTAAAATAGCCAACATGTAAACTCACATGCAATATTGTGCATATACCGCTGTTCCTTCAGATACCTGATTTACCAATTAGAGTTAACGTGTCATTCACTTTGTGTCATCTCTTACCGCTATGTACGGTCAACTAATCAAGCAAAATCATGTCGCATGATTTTCTCACGAATTCACCTGAATTTAGAAAATAGAATTTGTGACTAAGTTCAGATGAAATCGACCCATCAGGTGAAATTCAAGTTAACTTTTCAATTAAAGTTCATGTTTAAAAATGACATTGATTTCTTATGACGTTTACGTAAACTTCATGTAAAGCTCGATGTACATGAATTTCACGTGAAAAATATTTGCCTGTGTAATAATTTAAAATGCATCAGGCTTCCAATTTTCACTAACGGAAATTCTTTATAAAAATTACTGCATTCTAATTCGTAATTACCATCAATTAAGGAGGTATATCGAGGGTAAGGGTCATAACTCTTGAAATCGGTGATATATTTGTATCATATTCACCAAAGCCTTTAAAGCTTTCATTTGAAACAGAATAAAATAAATCTATGTTATTTTCATGCTTACATGAGATTGATGTAAAATGCTAAAAACAAACATTCCGTTGAATTGTGCGAGTTGTGTCCCTTACCTTAGGACTACCTCCTTAAGTGTACAGACTAAAGAAAGCAGTTTACTTAACACTGAAAAGTTTTGTGCCTGTGATGACAAGTGTCAGCATTTGACTAGTAATGCATTTATTTTTGAGATCTTGGTTGGGAATCGCTAGGTTTTAAAAGGTAATTGCATCTCCAGTGTCTATTCAAAATTATAAGTTGGTCTTCCTATACATTCCATCGTGCAGTACATAAAAACATAGAGTACGGAATAGATGATTGAAAGAGCGGCTTATTCCGTATGTGCATTACCATGAAGTCACTTTTAGAACTTCAATTTCTATTTATATCTAAATTTTTTTGTGTCTGATTTCATTTAAAAAAAAAACATGAAAAGTACGTAATTACGAAATAAGATGGTTTGCTATAACATAAAAGAAACAATGATAACAATTCAACATTTCTGAAATGTCTTACCATTTAAGTATAAGAAATAATATTAAACAAAAAAAAACAAAACAAAACAAAACAAACAAACAAAAAAAAAAGCAGAAAGTAATAACAATAACACAAAACAAAACAAAACACCTAATTAACAAAAATCCCAATTTTGTATTCAACCGATTCACGATAAAAAAAAAACAAAAAATAAAAAAACAAAACAAAACAAAAGGAAACAATTACACAGAACAAAAGAAAACACATAATTAACACAACAAAAATCCATTTTTTTGTATTCAAACGATTCAAAATTTTTGTCTTTTACCTTATCCTATATAATTTATTTCAAATTGTTAACCAATGATATATATTTTGTTCTGTAGGTCCTAGGGTGTGTCTTGGGGAATCTCTCGCAAAATCTGAGCTGTTCCTCATCTTCTCGAACTTGATACAAAAATTTACATTTTCCAAAGTAGATAAAAACGATGTTCTGTCTTTCGAGGGAAGAGGAGGAGTTACACGGACAGCCTACCCATACAGGGTGATTGCTACTCCAAGATAACTATGGAGATCTGACTTTCAAATATCTTAATGGTTCAAGTCAGTTTATGCAAAGAGTAAGCTGTAAGCAAATAAAAATAAAATGGTAGATAAACTACTTTTATTGTGGTTCAATAGTTACACAGTGATAATGGTTATGATCCTTTAATGAATTTGCATTAATTTTGAATGGTATGTTTCATTATAAAATGTCAAGATAATGCACCATTTAAAAAAATCTGGTCATAATTTTTTTTCAGAAATTAATGTGTCCGCATTCATTCAAGTTACAGAAATATTTCCTACCAATGAGCCCATTATTTTATTATCTTCCGAAAGGCAGAATAAGGTTTGGTTAAGTCAACACAAATCAGATGTATAGACTAGAATATAGCTAATTAGTGACTAACAAAACAAGCTAAAAAGAATGCCTAGGCCCCAGTTATAGGGTTAAGTGATTTGCCAAGGACATGCTCAGGTGGTAGAAGTATAAATGTATAGCGAAAATAAAATTTTAGTGACAACAGAAGACCAAGAGGAGTTAAAACGGTTAACCGAATTTATAACAATGACTTTAGCACTAAGTACTTGTAAATGTCATTGACCAACACTTAAATCACCAGTCTGTCTGGTTGGCATAAAAGAGCTCACTCTCTACACGGTAGCAAAACAAGAAGAAAACCATGCAAAGTATAATTGAAAGTACAGTTTTGAAAACCGATATATCCCGTTATTATTTTGTAATACCACAAAAACGTCAGTATATGATGTACACTTACAAATTGAAAGCACAATATTCAGTACTTTTCAAACGTCCTCTTTTTTAAAGCTAAATTACATACAATTAATATTCTTCATTGCTTTGCCTTTTGTAAGTTGAGACATGTGTACATGATAAAGGTATAGGCCACTAAAGTCATGTACCGTGCTACGATGCTGATTTCGTGCACCTAGTCCGTACTCCTAGATTTTATTTTAGTAGAGCCGCGGTTGCTCATTCGTTTTATTTTCTTTTGAAAGTGTCATCATGTTATTTGTATTTGTATATTTTTCCCGTCTTGTCGATATCCTTGAATAATGTTCTTTTGATTATCGTTCAAATCCTGGTTTCATTGATTTCTCGTTGACTAAATTTAATGTGTTATGGAGCTTATACCTTAAGCTAAACTTCTAGAAAACTATATATCTCTTAAATAATAAAGAACACAAATATCCTTAATACTGTTATAGGAGGTCTACTATCTTCAATGAAAACTGATTTGTTTAACGTGTCATAGTTTTACTTTCCTCTTTCGTCTACCCTGGACTTAGACTTTTTATTAGCAAACTCGGCTGGTGTTTTTATAAAAGCAGAAGACACCTACCCTAACGGTTCACCTGGCCCATGCACCCAGTTTTCATTCGAATCCGAGTAGCTTATTTGCGTTCGATACTTTGTGTGTACTATTTTGTTTATTTTATGTTATTTGTTATGTGTGTCTGTTTTCCATGTCTGGTCTTTGTCCCTGGCTTATATACATTTGATTTCCGCTAGAATCGTGGTTCCCTTGATAACTCTTCCAATATAACACCTGCTCCTAGAAGTCAATTAAAAGAACAGGATATACTCTAAATTTCACAAAAAGTGCGTCATCAAACAGAGCTAAGAATAAATGAAATCAGTAAGTTGCAGTGACCATACCCTCTGCAAAAACAAGTTCACTTTTTCACAGTATAACAACCTAAGTGCGCTAAAACTCGTGTAGGTCTATTTATGTGTATATACTAAAAGATAACTGGTTTATTCAGTGGAGTGTAACCTGAATAAACTATTTGCTATAACTATAGAAATACAGCACTATACTTATTTATATTTCATAATTAGTTAATATATCAAATCTACTCCTTTGTTCTTGGTTACTATTTGTGTGTTTTGATAGAGTTCACCTAGCTAATATTACAACATTGTTTCTTGGAGATGTTCAAAATTTTACAGAAAAAAACTAAAGAACTTGAGTTACATTGTATGTAATCTCAAGGAAAATAATTTAAAATTTGATATGGCCGCCATCATGATCTTATCGAGCTATGGTACGTTTTATGAAGAACAATTTTCTAATCTTCTTACTTGTCTCCGCGTGTACCGTGAAAGTTTTTTTTTAATTCGTGGAAACCAATTTTCATGGATTAGGGAAGAAACACAAGCTCATGGATTATTGAAGTTTTCAGTATACACTTCAATGAAAATCTCCTTTTCGTTAGCTACCAAATGTCGTGGTTTGGCCTATACACGAAAACTACGAAAATTGGTAACAACGACCAATGATAATTCATAGTAACATCATACAACTACAAACATACTGGTTGGGGTTACTAAAAATCTTAAGCGCTTATCATGCCAATATATCGCGCCGAATCATTTACTGCTTAGTATTCATAGTGTTTCATTTTTTTTTCTGCATATGTTTTGATCGCTTGGTCTTTATTTCTAAACTTTAAAGTTAATGTTTTTCAGCCGTGGTTGTCATTAATTTCCCTTGAAAATCTATCGCAATGAATTTGCAAGAACATTTTTGTAAAATACCATTTGGATCGAACATATTGTTGAAAACATTTTTTTCATGTCAAGGTGCAACAGTATTTAAACATAACAAAATTTAACAATTTCGGTTTTGTTATTCCTTTTTTTTCAGGCTTTGCTCATCCAGTTATTTAAAACTTTAGAGTTCGGCGATGCAATGCATGATACTGGAAACGTTGCATACAGTACCCTTTTTCCGAACTGCCGTCCTTTTATTAGATCCTTCACAACATCGTAAATAGTGTCATATGAGTAATCATTCGGTCCTTTTGACTCGAAACTGTATTTTCCACCAGAACACAACAACTTAATATGTACAACACCAGTATCTGTTCTATAAGAAGTATTGATATTAAACAGAATATATCACAACATTAACATACATTTTTAGAGCATGGTTTACTCTTTGATTTATATCGCGCTAGAACTCGAACAAATAGGCTTCTGGAACAGGGTTATGTTGCTACAAGATTGAAGTCATCACCACAGAAGTTTTATGGTCGTCATCATGAACTCGTGGATCGTTTTGGTGTATCCATCTGCACCATGAAAACTGATTTATTCAACGGGTCATAGTTTTACTTTCCTCGTTTGCCTACCCCGGACTTGACTTTTTATGAGCAACTCGGCGGGTGTTTCTAGAAAAGCAGAGGACGCTTACCCTACCGGTGCACCTGGTCCATGCTCCCATTTACTTTTGTTACTTTGTATGTATGATTTTAGTTACTTAATGTTCTTTGTTGTGTATGTCTGTTTTCCATGTCTGGTCTTTGTCCCTGGATTACATTCTTTTGATTACCGCTATAACCTTGGTTCCCTTGATTACTCTTACTGGTCACATCTTATTCTCCCACTAATAAAATATTCCTAGTGTTGAAGTGAAGTAACACTCCAGCTAAGGATCATGCAAAATGTGATTCATGGGTAAAAAGCCTACATATTTTTATTTTTGATATTTTGTCTGAAACGTCATAGTAAACAGTAATCAACATGTGGTTTTTCATATAACCCGTACTAATAGGAGATAAAAATTATATAGAATGCACTGTAGATTTCAAAATTAAGGGAGATAACTCTGTAAATGACACTCAAATACAATAGAATCTATTGGATTTTCAATATTGATTATCTCCTAAGAGCAGGCAGATTTGAATGAATAATTACACATTTCGTAATAAAGACCCATAAAACAACTTAATTGCAAAAATAAAAATATGTAGCCTTTTCAGGGGTGTATCACATTTTTTAGATTTTGCATGATTCTTACAAAGACAGCTTTTTAAATGGAACCCATTATTTCTGAGAAAAGAGAGTTTCTATGGTGCTGTTATGACCTTCTGTTAAATGGAGGACTGTCATTTATACACATCTGAGTTGTGAAATAAGAGTATGAAGTTTTATTTACTTACATGTTTGATCTACTTGTATCAATACAGGATATTTGGGAAAATTTTTACTTTATGGAACGTCTACTTTTCTGGTTAAGAACTTACTTACTTCAATGATACGGCATACTTTACTCCTGGTTTGGAACAATGCCTTAATATGTAGCTGCCAATCCGTTTATCTGATAAAAGTGTGTCCGCTTCAGATCTTGTGATATCATGAAAACACCTAAGAAAAAAAAGCATGTGCAGCCACTAAATGTCACTGAATCTGCAAAGGCGAAGATACTAAATTGTTTCATTTCGTATGTATATATTTGAGTAAGTAACTGTTATTTATTTTTGAGGAATGACCGTAATTATTATTATTTTTTTTGTTTTTTGTTTGTGATGATATAACCTGAATCACGTGTTTTACACTAAATAACCTGCCTAGTAGATTATTTTAAAGTGTGAACCACATGATTGAGGTTATTTCAAATAGACCGAAAACATATTTTAGTTATTCCTTATAATTTAATTTTAGCATAAAAATCTAAGAGTAAATCCGAAAAAAAGGTTGATGACATTACATTTCAAAATTTGGACGATGAGATGATAAAAAAATTTTTGTATCCAATCAAAAAGCGTGTTACATCTAAAATTGAATTAAAGTGTTTTGTCTGTTACTTTGTGAGATTCCCGGATCATTAATATCCTCTTCTTCGTATTAATCATGGACCCTTTATTTTCAAACAAATTAAGGAAATTTTGCAATTTACTTATTTGTTCTAATATGGCCGAACTTTCAAGTCGATTTAACTATAACAATTTTATATGTTTTTTAATGTATTTGAACTATCTATTCTTTTGATGCTATAACCTATAACAGAAGGCGCTGAAGACAACTCTCTCTTTATTTCAAGAATCATTTTCGATCGATGTAATCCGATTGTCAAACGACGCCTATTTTTTTCTTTAAAAATATGTTCTAAGTATGTAAAAGACCTGTCTATATCTATCATTATTGACTAACGCTCGAATATGAGCCTAAATATAAAACAAAATACAAAAGTGCGCCAGTACGGGATCTAGCCGTCCAATACGTCATATTGAACTGGTTAAAATTTATATTGGCCTAGCGTTTTGGACTAGATAGTCAATAAAGGTATAGTTGCGTAAGGTTTTCCATATTGACTGAGTCATTGGTCTTCGGCTAGAAATACTTGACTTCGGCTACGCCTCGGACCAATAACTAGGCCAATATTGAAAACCTTGCGCAATAATACTATACGATAGAAGACAACGAACGTCTGTTTTTGCGTTCAGTATGTAGTATTATCAGCTATGTTATATCTTACCGTAAATTCTCAGCATTCATCTCTGTCATTTTGTATTCAGAATCCTTGTTTTCTGTCATAAATTTACCTACCAAATTTTGAAATATTTTCATTTTAGCTGTCATTTTAAAGTTCGCTCTAAACATTTGTAAAATTAACTATAAAATGATCTATTTTTAAAGTGTTTTAGATAATTAAGAAGTTTACATGATACAGACTAATTTTGGCATTTTGATATCTTCAACATTCATCTTTTTTACACTTTTTAAGTACCTTTCTGTGTAAGAATCAGGCAATGAGTGGCACATCAATTTTCTCAGTTTGGTCTTGTTTGCTTCAAATATATTCAAATACATGTAGAAAACAACTGAAAAGCTAATTAAATTTATATTCAAGCATTGGTAACGTAGATATTTTTTGACTGCTTATATAAGGAAAAAGTTTTACCGCCATTCTTCCGTAGTGCATTTCAACTAAATTTGAACTATCAATATCTTTAAAAAGCAAACTTTACAAACACTTTGACAGTGAATTCTTGAGGTTATGATGTATAATTACTGGGCAATGCAATAAATACTCTGTGTATTTTTACTTCATGTGCCACACGATATCCACATTTTGCCTGATTTTTAGACGGAGAAGTACTTAAATGCGTAAATACAAACCAGTATTTCCTTAATAAGTACATTCTGTAGTTACTTTTAGGACGAAAAGCCCTTAACTTTCCGAAATGAAATGTATGTTTTTTATCTGTGTTAGTGTAATGATAATATGGCAAATATCTGACGTACTTACTATAAAACATATTATCTCTTACGACTGGGATTTCATTCTGTACAACCTTTATTCTTCGACGTCTTGCCTCTATTCCTAAAAAATAAAAATCCTAAAATTATCTACAAAGCTCCACGCAGCGGCAGACGTTTGTTTTGTCTCTCTCTTACGGCTGAAGACAGGCCTTTGGAAATCTCCGGACATTATTCTCTCAGGAAATTATTATATATTATAAACATTGTATTACTTAATGTATTGAAAATAAGTATTATCTGTATCTGCTTTATGTCCATAAACAAAAACGAACGAAGAACAAACAAAAAACGAAAAAAGAATACATAAGAGTAACACGATGCTGTCTTGCATAATGTTCTAACGCAACAGTTTTTGTAAACCGCGTTACTTATTTATAGATCTTCACGCAACTGAATGTGATGAATTTATTATCAAAAATATATATGTTCTAAAAATTCTTTGCAATTGGTAGTTGACGAGCAATTTTATCATTATATTTTTGTTGCATGCGCCAAGTTCATATAATAGATAGTTAATCAATCAACGATATGCATAACAAAATATTGATAATATGAGATATTATACCAAATACAACATTCAAGCCAAACAGTAAGCCTTTAACGGCCAAATCGTATTGCAAGTTCCAATTACAAAATTACAAATAAAAACAAAGAAATAAGAAAAGGTGCATTTACAAAGAAAAGGTGCATTTGCATTAGTCAGAATTTGAATAGAGTTCTCGTGTTCTCGTAAATATTATCGCCTACTTGAATATATAAGACAAATCACAGCAACAAAAATTTAAGCACAAAAATAAAAGATTGTGTAACTTGATTGATTTGTTTTAATCATATTAGGTAGAAATAAATTTACTAATAAAATATGTTTATGTTTCTGAAATAAATATTTAGGCTGCACTTAAAGGAATGTTCTGTAAAACACTACAAAATTACCCGTTTGAATCATTCGTTTATCGTGTTCCGTAACTTCAGTTTGCTCGATGAGCTCAGCAATATCTATGTATTCAGTGTCCATTCTATACGCTTCAAGCAGAGCATTGTAAGCGATTATATCCTTCCGCAATAGTTTACCCAGAAGTCTTCTATTTCTTCCGTTCGTCGTCAAACTACTATGACATATTTCTTCTTTTTCCTCAAATGAGATCACCCTCGATGCAAAAAGATGGTCACAAACAAAAGTATTGTCGGTTTTTTCGACCAGAAACTTGTAATTCTTCTGTAACTTTACCTTGTGATCGCTTACTACAAATACAAAATTACAAATTTGTCTTCAAACTAACTGAATCCGATTATTTACAACAATTTTATTTACAGTCGGGTGACTTTTACTTCTGACCTTGATGAACTCGAGTGGCTCGAGCTTTGCTAAGTAAGTTCACGGTGACCTCTGACCTTGCTTTACTGGAGTAGCCCAAGGTATATACCAGTTTTTGTAAGTGACCTCTTCTATTGAATTAGTAAAATTTTAGCTGTAGTCATTGAAATGGACATCTTTATTCAGGCAGTTAAACAGCTAAAAGAAGGGGATATTTTTCCTACAAGGAAGGGGATTTTTACCTACACAATAGGAGATTATATATCCACGGGAAAAAGGTTTGGTTATTGTCAACTTTAAAGGAATAAACTTGATATCCTTGGAATAACATTGACTTAACGGTAAATTATCAAAGCTGTATCATTTTTTATATAACTAGTGGACATGTTCATACTGAAAATATAGAAAGACTTGGGCTAAATTCTCATCAAATTAATTGAAATTACAATACGGTAAAATACAAAAAAGATTTTGAAAATGTGCATTAGCTAATTCCAAAAAAAGTAAGCACTTCTTTTATGACACAAAAATAAAAAATACAAAATTAGCAATAGGATGGTCCCATTATACAGATTGTGTCTTAGCTTAGTTTCCTCTAAATATTTAATCACATGTGACATACACTTCTAGAGAACTATAACAAATAGGAGAATAGCGTTGTTATTTGAACACTGATTTCACCGGTACAGGACTTTTTTTATTATTCTATCACATCCAGTGGTCACCTACTGAAACTCTTAACAAATGTTTTCCTTGTGAAGGAAAAATGTTCGTACATCAGTTAAACTGCATGAATGAAGGTGTCTATTTAAATGACCACAGTAAAGATCCATTGGATGAATCCATTTAGCAAAATTTGTATTTAACTTGGGTTATTCCAGGCGTTGGTTTCACAAAAAGTCGTAAGTGTGAAATTGATCGTAAATCATGACGTCACAATGCTTTTTTAGTTTATGACGTCAATACTTACGATCAACCTTACACTTACGACTTTTTGTGAAATCGAGACCAGTTCGATAAGGCCAGATGTCATAGTCAACTGGTAGAATGTAGATATAAATCAAATTCGTTTAATGTACTCTTTTGCAGAAGATCATCACTTTACCACTGAAATTGGAGACAAAAAACTGAGGTGGTTTTTATCAGTGATACAAATTATGATTCGAACTATATATATATACATATGTATAACTTGTCAATACAGGAAACATAAAATAAACGTTAAAATTACCATTGTCATCTCCAAAATACTTAGGGTAAGTGCTATATTCTTCGTGTATATACTTTTTCATGTCTGAAACTAATTTTCCGCTGTAAATATTTTTGTGGTCCGATTCAATTAAAGCATCTAGAAATATTTTCACTGTGTCGAAAGGGCGAGCAATAAGGATTCTAAGGAGCTTTGCATTTCGCATAGTCGCAGATGCTTGTTTTTCTATTTCCTCCCAGTCTTCAGTGAGAAGGACACACTTTGATATCAGTTCATCTGTAGTGTCTTTGTCGAGGTTGATCGTGGGATGAATGAGTTGATCAAAGTATTTGACAAGCCCTGTATTAAAACTTCCTTCGTCATCTGGAAGAATGATCATGTTTTACCATAGTCTCTGATAAACATGCTTAAACATTATATCAGATTGTTTTGTTAAAAGAGATACTAAAGGCAATGATATAACATAGAAGGATTGATACTTTTCAGACCTTGCTTATTGTAATTGTAATGCAATTATGATTGATATACACATTAAAACGGAAAAATGAAGAAAATAAAAAAAGACCTAGTCCAATGTCTTCGAGTTACACAACATTTGTTCAACCACTGGATCGATGCCACTGCAAGTGGACGAAATATTCCCGAGGGTTTTTACGAGCCCAACAGTGGGACCTATCTTACCCGATTTTTATCATAGACTATTTACCGAAATGTGCAGTATAATAAAATTACGAAATTCAAGAGCCCTACATCACTGAGGCTTCATTCGTCGAAATTGTAATTTATACATGTTCTCGGTGCTGGATTTGGCTTTCCATTTCTATATTTTTGGTTTTTAGTACTTCTTGTATACCATTTTTTAGGATTTAAAACACTTTCAAAGTATTTGGTTCTAGTGCTGATGATGAGAGGTTACTCCTCAGAACACGTTATTTTGTATTCTTTTGAAAAAGGCATAGAAAAGGTAAAATGTAGAAGACAAATTTAGATACAAGTAACATTAATCAACAACCTCAATAGACAACTTATCCTACAATATATACAATCAAACCAAACAGAAGACTATTGAAAAGTACATTCTACATGACGGTCAAAATTGCCAAAATATACAAGCTACAGTTGATGAATGAATGTTACAAAAATTCTTGTAATACCAAAAAATGAATATTCTTTTTAATAACGATGCTTTAAGATGATAAATTTATAAGGAGTATCAGAAAATGCCATTACAAATTGTAATATATGATATTTTGTCTCATTGTGTGTTTCTTACCTTTAAAAAATAATTTTATTTTGAAATATTTCACCGTAAAGTATGATTTGGGTAATTATTTCTGAACATGTACATTTCATTATCAGGTCTGGAGCAGGCCTTGATGGCACTTATCCCTTTGAATTAAGTTCAACAATTCATTTCCGTTGTTGCATTAGTTAAAGGTTTGTATTTAAACATATTTATAAATTACAGAGTTTCCGCGTTATTATTATTATTATTTTGTTTTGAACTGCCCATCTCCAACCTCGCTGTCAGGATATCACGATCATTTATCATCATAACGAATATATCCAAAAGCATAATTCGGTCATTCATGTATAATTGTATAATTTTACATTTTCTATATAGAGTCGAGTTCACGCCTGGTTGTATTCAACAATATATTGGTTTCAACTTACCATCTGACTTCCTCCAGCTGAGCGTCTCATATAGGACCTAAAATTATAAAGATGTATTCTGGCAACAATTATTTCAAACACATAAGGAAACCCTTCTCCAAATTATTTCTTCGAATTATATCAAAGGAGTCAAAATTCTTTGAAATAAAGTACACAAATAAAAGAGTAACCAAGGGAACCAAGGTTATAGCGATAATCAAACGAATGTAATCCGGGGACAAAGACCAGACATGGAAAACAGACATACACAACAAAGAACATAAAGTAACTAAAATCATACATACAAAGTAACAAAATCAAATGAGCAACTTGGACTCCACTAAAAAACTAAGCATGGACCAGGTGCACCGGTAGGGTAAGCGTCCTCAGCTTTTCCAAAAACACCCACCGAGTTGCTCATAAATAGTCAAGTCCGGGGTAGTCGAAAGAGGAGAGGAAAACTATGACACGTTGAACAAACCAGTTTTCATAGCGCATACGGATACAACGTAACGATCCACGAGTTCATGATGACAACCATTTAACTTCTTGAAAAACGTGCCCACCACACTAGACAAATATGTAATCGATTAAAAATTCCAGCATTTTGTAAACATCTTTTTCTGTATATTTGGAAAGTGATTTGGAATTATTTCTTACAAAGTATGAGGAATTTCTATCTAACTATATATTTGTATCTAGGTGTACCATCTTTTTTGGAAAAACAACGATGTATAATGTTTTTAAGTCGGGATTTTAACTGAGTATGGGGAATAGAAGTATACAGTGTTTAAAAAACATAGGTTTTAATGCTATTATATTCTGATAATAGTCTTGAACTTATTGACTCCAAAAGATCTTTCGAATTTTTTCAGGATCCACATTGAATTAAAATACCACTACGGGAGTAACAAGTGTTGTGGTATTGACCGCAGACCCTCTTTGACAGCTATGAGTATAGAAGATAAAAGTTTTGAAAGAGGTTTGGTGGTACATTTGCAGATCCAGCTATGTAACGCTGTTTTATTGATTCTTGTGGGGTTTAGGAATCCAGTACATAGACGGTAAATCACAATCATCGTCCTTGGTAGAGAGACCAAAAGAGGATAGCACAGATTTATGGCTTTCCACAATCTCTTCTTCGGAGAATATGGTAGTAGTATAGGTCTTATCACTGCTATTGTTTTCTACGTCTACCTCTGATAATAAACATTGGATGTAAAACATTTGCACATAAAAACAATGTTGTTTTGGGCTTTGTCTGCTGGTACGACAACATTTTTTGTCATGTAAAGTAGACAACATTTTTGTCGGGGTTTTTAAAAACTGATGTAGCATTGGCACTCATTGACCTGACTTTCATTCATTTCAAAATTAAAGACCTCACGGCCTTTAACTACTCTGACAGAGAATGTCTTCTTGTTCTCGTTTTATCCAATTTCTTGCGTAGTCCTCCACGGCTTCCGTAAGAACTTTAAAGTTATAATTCCAATTTATGGAGCGTGGTTTACGGTACTTGGGACCTTTAGAAAGGATATTATGAAGAGATTCGTTATTGATGATAGACAAATCTCCCTGAACGATGTGACCGGAGGGACCATATTTGAATGAAGAGTTTTTGCAAGAACAGTCAGGTGATTTAGCCTTGAATTCCTCAATCTCGAGGTTCTGCAATAGCCTTTTATAATTGAAAACTTTGGATGCAATAGGTGAAGTATAGGAATATGAAATAATTGGAATGGATTTGTCTTTGAAATATGGGGGAATTGTGTTGGTAACGTTTTTATGATAAATGATGTTAGCCAAATTGCTAGTGGAAGAAATGATCGTTTTTCTTAATCTTGACTTTTCCCACAAACCGGTTTTAAGAGTCTGTGGAAACCAATATCTAAAATGATGGCAACAAGCTTGTATAATGATGAATTAGGGTCAGAAACAGGAGTGTCAAGACTTGTTTTGCAAAGGGAGTGTAGTAGATTTAGAGGTATAGAATAGAGTTTGGTTCTAATGTGATGAGGTCCAAGAGGTTTTTGTATGAAAGGAAGGAGACCATCTATGGAGACATCATGTAACTTAGGTGACATATAGTGGAGATGGCCATGACTCCTTTCCCGTCTTGGATTTTTGTCAGATAAATTCATCACATTTATGCTATTGTCATATTGGCTTAAAAGATTTCCTATACTTTTGATGTTGTCATTGCATCCCTAAGGTATTGTAGCAGGGGCGGATTCAGGCGGTTCGTGGCGGACGTGCGCACCCCACCCCCTAAAATTTGCAAAGCATGGGTTGTCAGGGGTAGATTTAGGCGGTTTTAGGTTATAACTTTAATTTCTTGTTAATTTTACCACAAAATATTCTACATTGCCGAAAAGATATCTATATTGCACCCACTCTAGAGGTATATTCCAAAAACTTAACCTCAAAAAATGTTTCGCCTCACTCCGCTCGGCGAAATTTTAACTGTGCGCCCCCCCCCAATCTAAAATCATGCATTCGCCCCTGTGCAGTACCTAGTCTGCGTATCCAGTACTCCTCTCTTTCACTACGATAGTTTTTACTTAGAATGGCCGGGACTGTTCCTTGGATGGTATTTTTTTTTCTAAAATACGAACTTTCATAGAGAGGATTGAATGCTCTTGTTAATTAAAATGTTGATGAACTGTCCGGTATTTGGTGGTATTTATTCCCGAACGCTGACCACACATTTTTTGTTAAATCGTTCTTGTGTTTCACCGACATATATGAGACCGCATAAGTTGCATTCTAATCTATATATTAAGTTTGTTGATTTGCAACTTAAGTCATTGTGACTTCTTGTATGGAAGGCTTTGTTTGTAAGGGAACTAGAGAAGTAAGAGTAGGTTATAAGAATGTTGCATGTTTGCCAATTTTTAATTCCACATTTTGATATAGTACAATGTGGTTCGTCATCGTTGTATTCAAATATATCATTTAAAGTGATGGAACACGGTTTGATTATTTTGAAATAGTCAGAATTTTTGTACTGGAATAGATGGTCTGCAGATTGAACGTGTGATTGGGTACTTTTTCTTTCAATGGTCGGGACACTATCCATACCAGATGTGTGCGTGCTAAGAGTCCCATCTGTGGACACCACAGTCTTACAAGACAACAAAAAAAAAGGTTGATTTCGAAATATTGAAAAAAAAATTAAACCACCTTATTTTGCTGTTAGTTAATATAGTAGATCAGTGAAAAATGACAGTTACTTAGAATTATAATCAACAAAACCTTACACCGCCCACGGAATCATCGGTTTCATCATGATTGCCGTTTTCTAACTGTGACGTCATCTGTATCTCCGGGTGACAGTTTCTCGGTTCGTATGAATGAATTTGCTAACAGCTTGATTCCTACAGCAGGCTTCACATTATCACAAGTAATCCAGTAAATTGAATCGATAACAGACTATTTAGAAAACATGTTGTCCATATAATAAATGTGTTAGATGTGTTCTAAAAGGTTAGTTCCGGTAAGATCAAATAACTAGAAAATGGAAATTAGTGTATGTCACACATTTCTTCCTTGTACAATGAAATACTTAAAACAATCGAAAATAGACGACTGTTTTATCTTTTTTTCCTGGTTTGCTTGAAGTGTTTTGTTTTTGTGTAAATTATATTTACACGTATTATGTACATCATAGTTGTGAATATTAACATTAACAATTGACTTACCTATGGCAAGCCAAAAGTTGACAAAAATGAGCATTTTCTAATATTATAAAATATTGATTTTTGTCCACTTTGGCTAGCCATACTTACCGGTATTTCAAAACATACAAAATACAAAAATACCACTAATATGAATATTGCAAATACTGGTATTTCAGCTTCAATGAGTGGCCTGTCATCAGCAGCATTAGAACCAAATGCATAGAAGAAGAGACAAACGCAAAACTTTTTTGTATACAAAAAGTACTCAAAACCCAAAATATCGAAATGAAACCTGTATTGAGAATTTATATCAATTAATTGCAATACCAGAAATGAAGCCTCTGCGATTTAGCACTTTTGATTTTTGTGATATTGGAAATTTAGGTGAATATTTGATCAGACAAGTCTTATTACTTGGTTGGTTGATAATGTATGGCTATTTTTTTCTATCTCATGAACTTGTCCTTTATCGTAGTGTACTTTTCATTACATGAGCAATTAGTTTAGACCATGTAACAAACAGTACAAAGCTTTTTGATAGTATCCAGTACTCTCCTAGTCTTGGCTTCTTTATTCTGTCAGTTTTCTTCGTTTAATAAATAGCTGTTATTTTTTCGTGGTTGGTCAATTTTATAAGCGATGAAAACATTGAAATCCTGTACATAATAGTAATTAGTGCAACTATCAAGGGCAGATTCAGGCAGGGGCGTGGCGGGCGTGCGGCCCCCCCCTAAAATGTGCAATGCATGGGTTGTCAGGGGTATATTTAGGCGTTTTAGGTTGAAACTTTAATTTCTCGCTAATTTTACCACAAAAGATATTTACATTGCACTCACACTAAAAGAATATTTCAAAATTTAACCTATAAAAACATTTTTACTGTGCGTCCCCTAATCCTGGATCAGCCTCTGACTATAGCAACTAAATATTTGACAAATAATATTTTGTTAATCAGAATCACAGTTCCCCCCCTTTAAGCTCTTTATTCATGCACGAATCCAGTTACAACTCCTTAAATCAATCATAGCCTTTTTTGAGGTTTGGCACTTTTTTGTACAATTTTATCGCTGCCTCCAAATTTCTTTGAAATGAAATGTTTGGATCGGCTCTCTAAACTGTGTGTCTCGGACTACTGTAATGTAGTATTTTTCTATGTTTTTATGAAAAGAGATCAAGACTCTTTTAAAATTTAAGACGGATGCCAGCCGCGGTTTCTTCAGAACGGGGGTGCTAGAGTATTATTTACCATTTTTGTCAATTTAACACACAAAAATGCAAAAAAGCCCTGCATCCCCAATCTGGATCCGCCACTGAGAACTTTCGTTTTTTCGTCGTTACAATATAGACAATTTGGCCCGGGCAATTTGAAATAGGATTTGCATCAAATTGGTTGGAATAAGATATTATTTCGTTACTTTAATCATTTGTTTTTTTATAATGAATAAGTTTTTATAATTATTTACATGTTCGGACAGCCAATCACAGTGGTCACGTGACGTCGTCTGCTTAATGCTGTTAAGAACAATGTTAAAACTGTAGTTGGTTAGCAATTTAATAAACTAACTCGACTATAATCTCATTTTTTCGTTACCGATTGTCATGTCTGAGTGCAAATACGTTTGCAGAAACACATTCATCTTACACATTAAGTCAGCCAAACCAAGAGAGATGCCTCCTGCAAGCAAAGTGCCAATTTCATGTACAATATCACAGAAGTGCCTTAATCCTAAAGCCAGCACTCCACAGTATTGTAGAACTGCCTAATTTTGGTCTTGTAATCTGATGCTTTGTAACATTTATCACTTTAAAAAATTGTCAAGCATCTGTAAATCTATATATCTAGAGATAGCTCAAGCCAAGGCCTTCAGGATGCAGTAAAAATTTTCTGGAAAAAAATTACCCACAGCATATAGGGTTACCATAGAAACCATGCAAAAATATGCCAAAATTTGCAAAAAAAGTTCATAAAATCAGGTTTAAAAATATCAAATTTCCCGCAAAATATCTGAAATTTTTATTTCAATCCCTGAAACTGTTCAAACTTTTCCCTTAAAAAACCCCTTCCTCATATGGGCATCGCCGGTTAGATTTTGAGCTATTTCACTTTGTAATCCACTTATTAAATTTAGCATGGTAAAAAATTGACTTACTTTCACTTTCACAATGAAGTCAAATTGTCATTGAAAAAAAGCCACTTCAACATTGAAAATATATAAAACATTGCAAAATACTTTTAAAAGTCCCCTTTTTCAGAAAATGTTTTATCAACAATAGATTCTTCATTTTTAATCACTATAGCAACCACCGGATTGCATTTATGTCATTTTTCACCCCTAGCCAAAAGTGCGAAACTAAACTAAACTGTGGAGTGCTGGCAAATACGACCGAATGCAAGTGTATCTCGGTACTTTAATGACTGCGCATGCTTGAAATGAGGATTCAGGTAAATTTAGTATCACCTAAGTGCAACAAATAAATGACAAACTAAGTCTGATTGTGTGCATGGTCTTTGACTGCTTCTGAGTGGGATATGTAAGTCTTGTCACGTGACTCTGTGGTTTAACGAGAATGGGTCTCTATTGCATAAACATCTTTCAGCGTATAAATACCGGAAAAATGACACGCCCAGCGAAAGCTTTATTTTTATGTAGCCTAGTTGGCCAAGTGGTCTAAGGCGCTAGACTTATTGCAGGCGGTGATGTCACATCGGTACGAGTTTGAATCACGTGGGGATTTGACAGTTCTAACATAGTTGGGAATTTTTCAGACCCCCTTGTATATGGGGGTCTGAAAAATTCCCGACAATGTTAGAAGTATCAAATTTTCAAAGCAAATGTTTGGTCGTTTCCTCTGCGGGACTCGAACTCGTACCGGTGTGACTTCCGTGACAACACCGCCTGCACAAAGGCCAGCGCCCTAGACCACTCGGCCAGCTCGGCTATAATAAAATATAGCTTTCGCTGGCCGGGTCATTCCTCCTCGTAGGATTAATCTTGGGTTGTAACTTAGTATACGATGTATGGTAGTACGAGACAGTTCATCTAGGTGTTATTATGTAGGATAGAGGATCAAATTAACGATACATGTCACAACAAATCAATATTATACAACGTCCCAGATTTTGACAACTCTATTCACTGCACTGCTCCATCGAATCAAACTGATACAGGGATGATAATATAAATATAGAAAGGTCTGAAAAATTCCAAAAGATGATAGAACTGTCAAATTTGCAACGCAAATGTTTGCCGTTCCCTCCACGGGACTCGATCTCGTACCGCTGTGACATCTGTGGCAACACCGCCTGCACAAAGTCCAGCGCCCTAGACTCAGCCGAGTGAACGAGGGAACGACCAAATATTTGCTTTGCAAATTTGACAGTTCTAACATCGTTGGGATTTTTCCCCTTTTTGCTGAGGAACCTCGGCTGGAACCCCTTCTTTTCAAGTGTCTGGACCCGGCACTGGTATAAGTACAAAAACTGCTGTTATAACAGAAAACAGAAAAAAAAACAGAAACAGAAAATAATCTGAACCCATGTACTCGTGTCTGTAAAGAGGAAGTAAAAGAATGAGTGAATACACAACAAACTGACATTTTACATGATCACATACTTAATATTATCAGTATTGGACAATATATATACCTCCATGTGTGCTAAGTAGAAATGTATGGCAAGCAAAAATAGACAAAATTGAGCATTTTCTAATATTAAAAAATGATTTTTAATATTACAAATTCATTTCTAATATTACAAATTAGATTTCTTATATCAAAAAACACTCTTTTAATATTAAAAAATCATTTTTAATATAAAAAATTCGAATGAATTTCTAATATTAAAAACTATTTTTGAATATTAGAAAATGATTTTCTAATATAAGAAAATGGATTTGTCGTATTCAATGATTTTTAAAAATTAGAAAATCATTTTGTAATATTGAAATATGTGACTGAATTTCTAATATTACAAATTCATTTTCTAATATTAAAAATTCAATTTGTAATATTACAAAATGTGTGATATTTTACAATATTACTAAATCTGGAATTTGTAATATTAGAAATTGAATTTGTAATATTAGAAAATGAATTTATAAGATTAGAAAATGAATTTGTAATATTAGAAAATAAATTTGTAATATTACAAAATGAATTTCTAATATTAAAATTTTTTTCTAATATTAAAAAAATGATTTTGTAATATTAAAAATTCATTTTCTAAAATTACAAAATATTGATTTTTGTCCTCTTTGGCTTGCCATAGATATTACAACACGCTGGACTATATCCAGGCCTGTCAAGTCTCGTGCATTTTGAAGCTGATTTGCGGCATTTTACTTAGATCTATTGTTCATGCCCGTAGCCAGAAATGTTCACGGGGGTTACGTTGACTCGGGGGACGACCTTCACGACCGGGGATCTGGCCCCCAGAAGCTCTGGGCCAGCACTCCACAGTATTGTAGAACTGCCTAATTTTGGTCTTGTAATCTGATGCTTTATAACATTTATCACTTGAAAAAATTGTCAAGCATCTGTAAATCTATATATCTAGAAATAGCTCAAGCCAAGGCCTTCAGGATGCAGCAAAAATTTTCTGGAAAAAAATTACCCACAGCAAAAAAGGTTACCATAGAAACCATGCAAAAATATGCGAAAATTTGCAAAAAAGTTCATAAAAGCAGGTTTAAAAATATCAAATTTCCCGCAAAATATCTTAAATTTTTATTTCATCCCCTGAAACTGTCCAAACTTTTTCTTTCGAAAACCCCATCCTCATATGGGCATCACCTGTTAGATTTTGAGCTATTTCACTTTGTAATCCACTTATTAAATTTAGCATGGTAAAAATTGACTTACTTTCACTTTCACAATGAGGTCAAATTGTCATTGAAAGAAAGCCCCTTCAACATTGGAAATATATAAAACATTGCAAAATACTTTGGAAAGTCCCCTTTTTCAGAAAATGTTTTGTTTTACGAACAATAGATTCTTCATTTTTAATCACTATAGCAACCACCGGTTTCCATTAATGTCATTTTCCATCCCTAGCCAAAAGTGCGAAACTAAACTAAACTGTGGAGTGTTGACTGGGGTATTTGGTGCAAAATCCTACAGTCTAGCCATTTCCTGGCACTGTTTTTGTATTTGAGAAAGTCCTGTTTTTTAACCAATTTTTTAGACATAGACAAAGATAGACATAATTTTCAATTTCATTTACATCTCTATACTTTTACTTCAAAGTTTTAAGCAAATCAACATAGCAAAAAAGTAAAAAGAATTAAATATGTAAGGCATTAATGATATACTATTAAACATGGATTAAAAAAACAATAATACAACAATATACATTTTTGTAACATTATTTATTATTCATAATGTAATGCAAATGAGTAAATACAGTATATTTGATTCCAGCACCATCTTCTAAGCTTATGAATTAGGGATTATTTGAGATTTCCTTTAATTTGTATAAAATGTGTTTGAATTAGAGAATTTTCTGTTCACCACAAACTAATATGATTTAAAAATCAGGTGAGGGGAGTTTAAATCATTTTACTTCAATATTTTAAGGTTGAGGGGGTTAAAACTCAATACACTTGCTTTTTACAAGCTTAAAAGTGAACCTCAACTATAACCATCCATAATCATGTTAAACTAAAATTTTACTGTTTATAAATATAAGCAATCTACACAACAAAAAGGGTTTGGGAACATTGAGCTACAAAAAATAGTTTCCCATTATCATAGAAAATGGTCAATTCTCATTTTTAAGTTTAAACAGTATTCTATAATGACCCCTAATAAGGTTGTTTAATGCAAAAGTTACATAATTACCCTTTTTTAACATATACAGACAAATGAGAATAATACTAATGAAAGCTATGAAAAAATGAAACTAATAACTGACATATGTACCTTCAAATGTATCATGTAATGCTTGTGTGTTTCAGTATGCTATGTACTTCATAGCTTAAATATTTAACTTTATTTTTGATTAAAAGCTTTAAAGAACCTTTAAAATATGTATTATAATAATTCTACACTTAACTTAGTGATATTGTTTGCCTTACATTACTGCCGAATAAGGTTTTTTCCCCTGGAGGTAGTTCCCACTTTGAAATCAAAGTACTCATGTACTGAATCAATTTATATCGATCGTTTGAATTTTTACGCCGCAAATAACAGTCAAATTGCAAAAATTGGGCGTGATGAAAGGAAATACAGACCGAATTCAAATGTATCTAAACATAAGCTTATTGTTGTAAATGGTTAATATAGAACTCTTTGATTAATTCTTAAATTCACCATTCAGATTACGAAGGTCATTACCAGAAACACACACCAAATCTATAATGCATCGTAGCAGTGCGTCAGTTTGCGTAATATATTCAGGTTTGATGTCGGTTTACAAGAAACACTTAAATGAATGGACATAACACGCTCCGACATACTGGGTAATTGAACAACAAACTACTGTTTTGGCTTTTCCCAGTTTCTAAATTTTTAAAACAAAATTCAATTTATCGACCTCCAGGTCGCAACTGTCTGACAAATTATTCAAACTTCAGCCGCCACAATCATTGAAATAATTAATCTACTTGGATACATGTCCCTCTCAACTAGCTATATTCCTCAGTTGAAAAGCTTTATAGCTCAGGTGCAACAAGTTACCGCATATACACCTATGTGTCATTTAAAGTGCCTAGTGTCTTAGGCGCCTAGTCCCAGACACACGTACCTAAACGTAAACGCAAAAGTCTTAAAATATACTTCCAACAACTATGTCTGGTGCAGATACTAGCTATGCACTTTTAATGCCCTGGAGCACCCGCACCGCTATTATCTTCACACATGACCGAAAAGCCCAACAGAATGATTATCACAAAAGGCAATATCACTAGACAACAGACCGACACCATCCCGGGAAATGCATTATCAAAATTCCTGTGATATCATCTAAGCAATGTTTCATTTTTAATTGTCACCTCCGGGCTTCTGATGTCACGTGGCGGTAATTATAATAAAATACAAGATACAGTGAGTGATACGTTGGGATGGTTTCGGGATTTATGCTACCCTTCTGAACAACACTTGGCCCAAAAATGAGTGGCAAATGATAGCATGGAACCCCTTTCTCTATTTTCCCCCTATTCGTAAATATTTGGATCCGCTAGGACCTGCATGAATATATCTGATGACAACTTCGGCATTCCTCTTTTTATTTCACAGGGTTTTCATTTCCAAATAAACATTAAAGTTTATTATGCATCTAGTAAATAAATAGACACCTTGAATATATTGACAGTGAAAGACTGGTTGCTTAGAAATAAACAGGTACCGATAAGAGGTTAGAGGTCAACTATTTTTAATTGGATCACTAAACAGCATATTAAGTTCACAGTAAAAATTGTTTATTTGGTTTGTTTATTGGCGTAAATAACGTAGAATTGAATTTGATATATTAGAAATACCTGTAAAATGGACCTAACTATCTGCATTGAACCTAAATGGGTTTTGCCAAGGGGACTATTTAACTGCGGTAGTATAAGATAATTTGCAGATGCTATCAGGCTTTATAAAATACAAAGGCTCCGGCGACTACTATATCAATTCCGATCTTCGATCTAAATTGATAAAAAAAATATGGCTTAATTTGTTCCCAATAAGACAATTTTTCCCCAAACAATGATGGTTTGTGATAAACATGGGCCGATGCTAGTAATATGTTGCTATGAGGAAGGAGTAGATTAGCAGCTGCTTATTACAGCATATCTTAAGTAATGGTAGAATAAGGGTCTTGGTATGTTTTACAATGTGTATTAATTTGAGGTGTCAAATCTTGTTGAACGTCTTATATTTTTTTTGCAATTGTAATTAAAACTCCTCCGCTGAACTTGCAACAGAGGTGATAGGATCTTAGGTATGACAGTATTCCCTTCACACCTTTATGATGTAATGTAAGCAAGATTTTCGAAATACGTTCTTAAAATTGAAGAATGATATGTTTTCCCAAAATAAGGTTTTGCGCTTCGGCAATCTACCGGAAATCGTAATGGACAGTGAGTAACAGTTCAAGCACTTATGGATCAACTCAATTAAAATCTTGACATAAATAGTCAGACTTCAATCTGAATTGCGAGTGTAATAGTGCTTATTGGTTTTCGAACGCCCCACCCCCCCCCCCCCCCACTGGCGACGGGTATGATTGTTTTTTGGGTTTATTTATTTATTTATTTATTTTGGTGGACAGTCCTGTATATCCATTATATGGAAAATATAATGGCATTACATATGTTTTAAAAAACGTGTTTGACTAGATACCATCGACTAATATTTGTCATTGACTGATTAAAGTTAAATATTTAAAAAAAAAAAAAAAAAAAAAAAACTTTCTCTGAGTGGGATATATATAAAATGTTAATATTTAGCACGTCTGCGTCGTAAGCGCATAATAACGATAGTCCCAGGTTTTGACCTAAGGATATTACTGTAGTGTAGTATCGATTTTTGAAGTACGTTCCATTCCACATTTTGAACTTGTTATTTTTGTAGAAGGATGCGCTAAATATTGACCCATTTCGGCCAACCTGTCAGAATGACGAAAGCGTGACAGTCTATAAATATAAGGGACATATTATTTCTGAAGTAAAAAGCAATTAACACAATGGAGGTGTATGATTTAACCACAATTCTTATATTTTGCTTAATATTTCTGCTTTCTTTGTTATGGATTTACAAACCAAAAGAACTAACCGGCATTCCTGGTCCAAAACCGTGGCCAATTGTTGGAAATGTTATTCAGCTGAATAAGATTAACGATGGCGGGGCCAGGGACAAGTTTGTAGAAGGTATGCAAGAAAAGTACGGACAGATTTGCAGATTTTTCCTTGGAACTTATCCAGTTGTTTTCGTTCAAGGATATGAGTTTGCTTCAGAAGTGCTCAGTAAGAAAGGAAAGGATTTCAACGACAGACCAAACTGGCTTCCCGGAATAAAAGCAGTTCGGAAAGTAACTGGAGGTTAGTTTAGTTTATATTTCTTTTCAACATGGACACGTTTTACGAGTCAATGCTAAACCTTCAAGGACTTGCAGTTGATAATCGAATGTATTTGGCTATTTCACCTAGAGCAGTTTATGCCAAATTTTAGACAAGAGATCTTTCCATACCAAATTCAAATATTTTATTATTCCAATCAATGTACCTCAGGGGCATTTACATTCAACATTGATATCCATCAGATGACATAATATGACATTACACAATAATACAGTATTCTTATGCAGGGTTGTATAGCAGATGCTCCATTTCGTCCGTTCAAATTTTATATGGGAGGGTGGATAGGATGGACGGGGATACGGGCGGGTATTAAGGAGTGGGAATCTGTGGTTAAAGGGGTTGGGAACGGTGGCCGGCCGGGTGGTGTTTCCCCCCTAAAATTAGGATTTTTTTTAGCATGAAATCTTGATTTTTCACAAAAAAAGGCTATGAACTTGGTTACAAAGTCGATTTTCTGGAAATTTAAGTAACACGTAAAATAAATAAGAAAGTAATTGTTAGCTGTCCACGAAGACAAAGATTTCGCACCAGATTTAGGTATGTTCAACATTGTGTGGAACATAACTTTAGCAGCTTTATATTACCAACTATCCAACAAATCCAACAAGTTTTTACTAACCTGTGATGGTAACATCAAGACTGCGCGGGTTAGCGGCTGAATTCCATAAATTTAGCATCTACAAAGAAATTTAAGTCACCGTGCTCTTCTTAATCGCGAACCATGTAGCTTACTGCATATCAGCCCTTTCTTTCAAGATGGCAGTGATGACGTGGTACATGGGGTCATGGCATTCTTTGCTCCCCTTTCTTATTATACGAATAATGATAAATGTAAGAAAAACGGCTTGATAGTAAAACTGCAAAAATCAATGCGAAATTGTAATAATGATTTAAGTTATTAGGCAGAAAATATTTTTTTCTGAAAAAAAAAATGAAAAAAAATGGGCAAAGAGGCCGTGTACCTGTCATGTAGATAGATTCTAGAGCCCGATTTATGAAATAACCAAAATACCTATAGTTATCTATTTCTTTATTTCTTGTTTATTTATGGCGATATAATAAGGGATTATTTAAAAGTACACGTAGTTTTGTTTGGCCTAAAGCTGTATCTAACAGTTGGTCTCAGCTATGGCCTGTGTCGTCCTTTTAACTCTCTAATGGCTACCTATATATAATACATAAGTTAAATGTGGTTCATTTCTTGCAATTAATTTGTGATAAGTAGGGTCCATTTGAAGATGGAATAGTGAGCTGATGTAAACAAATACTGAAAGCTATTTAATAAAGAATAACTGTTATAAAATTGAATATTATCTTTCGCTGTTTGTGTTAACATGTGCAATAAACGGCAGCTGTTTAGGTGTTCAGTCAGTCTTGTCAGATTTTCGGACTCCTCTTGTTTAATTCATTTCATAGGCATTAGTATTTTTACCCAGTGACATCCGCTTTTGTTTTCATAATTTCATTAAACACACCTTAGAATTTTATTTATTTGAGAATTTTTTTTTTAAGAAAACTCTTTTTATTTCTTCGGGGTTTTCAATAGATAAACCCCACTGAGACTAAACTTAAAGATAATCCAGAGAAATCCTTTTCCCGCCATAATTTCAAATGATTATGTCTAAAAAAAACGAGCTCTGACTCGTTATTGTTTCTTTTTATATTAGTCTAGCATGAAAGATCTTGAAAGATTTCACGACCCTTTGAAATCCTTATTAATTTGTTTAAACAGATCAGCAAACATCTTTCAAGACATTGTTGAATGTTGATGACTAAAATTTTAAGAAAAATGCGATGAAATTATATACATGTATGTATAAACCGTTTATCACAATTAAGTAAGTACATGTTTATTTCAACCCTTTGATTTCGTTCAAAGGCGTAGGAATAGCTATGGAAACGGGCGAAGAATGGAAAGACAGGCGGAAGTTTGCAATGAGAACAATGAAGGATTTTGGAGTTGGAAAATCTTCAGTGGAGGAAAAGATTCTCGATGAAGTTGAAAACATCACTGAAGATTTAATGAAAATGAAGGGAAAAGAAGTAACAGACATCAAAAGAATGATGACAAGTGCGAGCTGCAATGTGATACATGGAATTATATTTGGATTCAGGTTTGTACGACTGAAACTAAAATCATACCCAACTTCAAAGACATTGGAAATGTGCACCTGTTATTTTCATATTTTGATATGATACGATGTAGTTTGGGGGGTTCGACAGCAAATGATGAATATAAGGTACCTATCTCCCATCCGCAACTCTAACATCACTGAAAAACTGAATGGAATTCAGTCGAACTTTTACAGACCCTTGAAGATGTGTATATTGTTTTATATTGCTGAGGTCCCACATAGCATAACGTAGACTTATTCATTACAAGGAGTCTGGGGGTAGTAACTTATTAAGTGTTGCTAAGTTCTATACGCATTACTCCGTACCTGTTTTACATAACATACTGCATCTATATATTATACATAATAAAGCTGGTATGTTTGGTTGCGATACTGAATTAAAGACGTTTCTGCATTGATGATGTTTTGTAGATATAAACACGGAGATGAAGAGCTAGAGGATCTTCTTTATCACATGCACAATATATTCTCTGGACCAGGCTTTTTGTCCATAACGTCATTATATCCTATCCTGAACATCTTCTATGTAAGTATATTGGTGTCCGTCATATTATATGCATCTATGGTCTCCTATTTATATATGGTTAGAGAGTAGTAGAGGTCCACCAGCCATGAACTTACTTTATGATGCTCTTTAATATTTCTCAGTTTGAATAGTTTTGAGTGATAATAAAAAGCAAACTACTGCTTGTAAATTTTATAGTATGGATTGCTGAAATTACATTCTAATATGACGTGCTTGAAAGCTCTTTAGACTACAGCCATGCTAAAGAGTAATCAAGGGAACCAAGGTTATAGCGGTAATCAAAAGAATGTAATCCAGGGAAAAAGACCAGACATGGAAAAACAGACATACACAACAAAGAACATAAAGTAACTAAAATCATACATACAAAGTAACAAAAGTAAATGAGCAACTCGCACTCCACTAAAAACTAGGAGCATGGACCTGGTGCACCGGTAGGGTAAGCGTCGTCTGCTTTTCTAGAAACACCCGCCGAGTTGCTCATAAAAAGTCAAGTCCGGGGTAGACAAACGAGGAAAGGAAAACTATGAACCGTTGAATACATCAGTTTTCACGTTGCTGATGGATACACCATAACGATCCACGTTTCATGATGACGACCATAAAACTTCTGGTGTGATGACTTCAATCATGTAGCAACATAACCCTGTTCCAGAAGCCTATTTGTTAGAGTTCTAGCGCGATACAAAAAGTCTGCGGAGTTTCGGCCAGCTTTGGCATAACGTATGAGTTGTGATATGTGATAAACACATGAACAGCATTTCGTGCAACACATAGGCTGGGTATAACATAAAGTATGAAGAAACTAGTCCTTATTAGAATCGAATTAAATCACGGAAACTCCATTGTATCATTGTTTTACCAAGAGCTGGCCTTTTATATCGTTATTTAACCCCTCACTCTTGCTCGGGGTAAAATAGTGCGACATAAATAGCCAGTCCGTGGTAAAACAATAATAAAATGGAGTTTCCGTGATTTATTTGTAATCGCTCACTAACAATTAAAGTTCAACTTCTAGTTTTAGGCAATACTGGTTCTCTGCTTTTACTTTCTGAAGAAGTGCTATGTTAAGTGTACTTCTCTTTTACACAGTAATCAGGTTGCTTCTGTACATGTATCGCAATCTTTCAATTTACGAACTTGTTTTTTAAACTCATTCCGTTATGTTCATTGCAACAGGGTGACTCTCTTGCGGAAAGGAAAGACGGATTTAGAGCCATAAAAGTTTACATCGACCGACAAATAGCAGAGCATAGAAAATCATTCGACAAAGACAACATCCGGGACTTCGTTGACTATTTCTTGGAGGCAGAACAAAACGAAAGCGAAAGTAAAACCATTCTGGACAGTACGTACACGTTTTTTTTTTGTTTTTTTTTTTTTTTGTATGTTTCTAATTTCGATTATTTTTTATTTATTTCAGTACCCCAATTTTGTCAGTAGAGATGTATTTGGTCACATGTACGACTATTCTTTCTTCGTCTCATTTGCCGCTTTCATGTACAAGTCTCGAGGTACAAGCAATCGAACGGATTGATAATTATGTTTTTAATAATTTGAATTTTTAAATTCAAATTTTAATATAACAATTAAATAAACGCTATTGTAAATCCGATAGAATAACTCGTTTTGTATGAAAAAAAACTAGAAAACGAAACATACAGGTAGTACAGTGAAAACTGTCTGAACTGAACCTCATTTGGACTTAATTTTTTGTTCTCGTTTAAACGTGTTCGGTTTACCAAGGTTCAAAATACATTTAGTGTATAGTTTAAGGATTAATTAGGGTTCAGTTCAGATAGGTTTCACTTTATTTATTCAAGACAACTTGTTTTACCTATACATAATCATCTTTTTTTTCTTGTTTTACCTATACATAATCATCTTTTTTTTTCTTGTTTTACCTATACATAATCATCTTTTTTCTTGTTTTACCTATACATAAACATCTTTTTTTTTCTTGTTTTACCTATACATAATCATCTTTTTTTCTTGTTTAACCTATACATAATCATCTTTTTTTTTCTTGTTTTACCTGTACATAATCATCTTTTTTTTTCTTAATTCAGCCAATTCATTGTTTAATTCCATTGTTGATTTGTTTGCGGCGGGGACTGATACGACATCCACTACGTTAAACTGGTCCATACTTTACATGATGGAAAACCCGGATGTACAAAAGAAATGTCAAGAAGAAATTTCGAAGGTTCGTTTTTTTATGACCTTGTCTGATGGCGTCAATCATTATATTTACTAATAGGATAATTAATTGGAAAGAGTGAATAACCAAAATATAATCACGAGTGCCGCAGAACGCCTAGATTTAACGAGTGTGCGGAACAAGTTCCGCATACGAGTTAAATTCTCAAGCGTTCTTGGCACGAGTGATCATATTTTGGTCATTCAGGATAACCAATTGATTGTCCCATTTATTATATAGACTTTTTTCATAATTCATCGATATTTTCAACATAAATTTTAAATTGGCAGATTGATATCTAAGTTGTGACGTTTTGGCGGGAGAAAGTCCGAGTGTGAAATTACCGAATTTATTTCACAGTGTGAATTATGGAAATTTATTATACTTGGAACATTCGATAAAACACAGCTATCTATATAACGATGTGCGTTCATATGTTTGTATAGATGATCCATATCTACTGTAAGAAAAATCTGGGCTTACCTACATTGACAAAGTCTGAATAATGGATTGCACCATATGTGAATTTCGTATACTCTTTTTTGAATTACTATGATTTTGTTATAAACGTTATTGCATTTCTATAATCTCTTGAAATCCCATAAAGTGTTGGATCATATTTTTTGTAACCAAAATAGTTTTCTGGGTTAAACATGTAGTTACAGAGTTACAGTTAAAAAAATTGAATTTATTGTTGCCAAAAGACATTTGAGTGAAAGTGTCTTGATTGCATGAAAATTATAAGCAAATTCCCAATTTCTATCAATTTCATTTGATAACATATATTTATGTCTGCCATATCCTAAAATGTTCCATAAATGACTGGCTATGATTTATTATGATAACAATATTCCGATCAAAATGTCATTTATTAAATAAAATGAATCAAACTATTGCAAACCAACTTGTATTATCAATACCTGCAAATCCAATGGAGCCTGATGCATCTGTATATAATGATAGTTGATGTGATGAGAATCAGTCAACCTCGAAAAACATTGATTTACCATGAAAAGATTCAACAAATTTTTGCCATATTTTTTTATCGGCATGTGCTGATAAAGTAAGTCTAAAGAAATGATGTGCTTTAGAAATACCAATGGTCAAATCTGCGTAGAACTGCTTAAAACAACAGAACATGCAAAACTCAAAAACCCTATGAGAGTCTGAAGCTCCCGTAATGTAACTTTCCTCCTTAATGAAAATTAATTCAATTTTGTATGTATCTTGACAACTTTGTCATCTGAAAACTTACTTTCCAATTTACCAAAATCAACTTCTATACCATAAATTATTTTCACAGTGGTAGGAAATACTGTTTTCTGTTTGATAGATATGCCTAAGTTTTCACAAAGATTAAGGAGACAAGTTAAATTTTCTAAACACTTGTCTGATGAAGGGGGCCAATAAACAAGAACTCATCCAATATATGTGACATGCCACCGCCAGCATAATACTTGGTTTGTTTGCATGATCAATTGCAAAGCTGTACTAAGAAGCTTAAATATTTGACAGGAGTTACTGGCCTCCATTGGCAGACACATATCATAATAATAATAATCATTCCACGAAAAACCCATTACATGGTAGTCTGAAGGGCGAATAGGCACAATTCGAAAAACATTTTCTATGTCTGTTTTTACCACTTTATCCATATTGTCATAGGTAACTGCAGAGTTGTCAAAGGGAATACATGAATTGACAGAACTACCTTTTGGGAAGGACAAATCATGAATGAGACGAAATTTTCCATCAGCTTTTGGGACTTCACCTAGTGGAGATCATGTAAAATTTTGAAAAGGAGGTTTTGCAAATGACCTGCAATCCTACCATGAATTACTTCCTTAGCTATTTTTTCGTATACTATCTGTTTGTTATCAATGCTGAATTTTTGCAGGTAAATTGGTTGATTTTACCCATACAGCCTATAGAAGAAAATATTTTTAAAACCCTGTACAAGCTTTTGATGAAGTGATTGATTGTAACCTTGTAACTCATAGTTTAAATAGCTAGCGTTTACCAGTGTTGGTAAATGATTTAGTACCTGTGTGGGCAACTGTTGTTTTATGGGAGAGTTGTGGGGCTGAACCTTGGGTAGTTTGAGCTTTGTAATCACTGCATTGGTAACGTACATGGGAACGTTTGCAGAAGTGACAGATGTGTTTGTATGGACATGGTTTTCTGCAGTGTTGCCCTCTGTTAAAGAAAATGCATGTTTTAACCGTTGGTGGAAGTGGTGTTTTTGTTAAAACATTGAGTTGGTGGTCAGATTTAGGTGTGATTTGGGGTGAACCATTGTATGGGGGACGAAAATTGATTTTGAGACGAAAAAGGGGTGTATCCCTTTGACGGTTGCAGGCATTTGCTGCTTTAGTATAGAGCTCGTCCACAATTTTCCCCATGGAAGCTGTACAGATTCCGGTAAACGCCTAAATCTTTTGTCATATAACCTCCATGGTTCATTCCCATACAATTCATACATTTCCCGGATGTTGTGCACATATTTTAGTAAGTGCCTAGCATCCGCAGGACGTTTCTCAATGTAGATGTCCATAAAAATGAGGAATGGTGTAGTCCACTATTAGTAAGTGGTATTTTGTTTCTGTAACTATTGTTAATTATAGAAAATTTCTTATGGCTAACCAGCAAACTGAATGGGTCACACTCATAATGAGATGAAAGCATATTTAATTCAATAAATTCATCGGCCCAATTTTTTTCTTTCACCTTTTGGACTACAGTGGCCCCTAATGGGATACAATCACACTTTGATTTGGGGTGCATATTGCATATTGACAGAGTTTAATGGCGGCTCACCTGAAAAAATTTCATTGACAATATTTTGTACTGATGGTTCACTGCTATTACATGCATGTCGACCTAGAGTGTCTAAGCCAGTTAAGGACTGTACATGTACCTCCTCAGCACTGTTTACTGAAGTTGATGGTTCTGCATTAATCGGTGTGGCACATGTATTAAGATTTTGGGCATATTGTTCTCCATTTTGTTGGCGAATTATTTCTGCTGCTTACAAGGTATAATCAATGTGCACAGCCTTTGATCTTTTCTTGGGTGGCTTCTCAGCTGAGGATGCTGAATTTGTTTGCTTCTTATTACCCCGTGGCATTCTTTAAATACTGAATCACAATTTTTTTAATCAATGTATCTTTGATGGGCACCTAAAACAGAACATAGCAAGCTGAACATATTATATCTATGTACGTTCTTATGCACCTTTGATTTTATACATGAAAATAATGTGTGTGGATGTACATTGTACATGTACATGATTCCTGCATGAATATGCAAGCTGTGTTGCATCGTAAATGAATATTTTAAAATGTATCAATAAAATTGAACTCACACTGTGAGTATATTAAACTCATCATAAGAAATCATGAATATGCAATGGAACAGGTACACGTATGGCAATAAAATATGAAATACAAGATCATGTTTTCGTTCTCTGCTTCTCTTCTGTCTACAGTACAATGTACCTTTCTAGAGAGTAAATAATATATTATGGAACGCTTACACTGTAAGCAGTTGCACACGGAGATGTTATACATTTGTACATACATGTACACATGCTATGCTTACACAATAAGCAATCTCACACTGTGAGATGACCAAAAACACCGGTTACAATAGCTTACACTGTAAGCAGGCTCACACTGTGAGAAAATTAATAATAGACATACATGTACATGTATATGTACTTTACTTACACTGTAAGCAGTCTCACATTGTGATATAATTAATAATAGACATACATGTACATGTATATGTACTTTACTTACACTGTAAGCAGTCTCACATTGTGATATAATTAATAATAGACATACATGTACATGTATATGTACTATACTTACACTGTAAGCAGTCTCACACTGTGAGATAATTAATTTACAAGTTGCTAATGCCTATATTGTAAGCAGTCTCACACTTTAAGATAATTAATTAACAAGTTGCTGCCTACATTATAAGCAATTTCACACTGTGAGAGAAATTATTTTAACATTTCTAAGCCTAAACTGTAAGCAGGCTCACAGTGTGAGGAATTAACATGATGCTTAGCTTATAAAAATCATACCCACATTGTGAGCACTATCGTAATTAAAATCATACAAATTTACATATATATCTACTAGTAGGATATCAATGAGTTGCTGCTTATAAAACAGCAGACCGCACACTTTATAATAACTCCTTATCCCAAAATGGTTCAAATGAACTCCATCATGACACAAAAATTATAAGTTTTTCCAAAACCCACGGTGGTGTTAAGTTTTAAATTTATTCTTCTCCTCATCAATTTTCCTTGCTAATAAATCGTTGATCTCCTTTATTTTCTGGTTGTAACCAGGAAAAGTCTTCTCTTCACAGCGAGGTAGAAGTCGCCCAATCACAACCGAGCAAATCTGAAGACCATGAACACAGTATAGGGCCAGGGAAAAAATGTCAATAGCAATTTGTTGAGCAGATCTGGATTGAGTGGAGGCGTCGTTTCCTCCAATGTGTATAAATATGATGTCCGGGGTGGAATCAAAAGACACAAGACGTGAGGCCGCTTGGTTTTGAAAATGTTTCTTAAAAGTATGACCTCCCTGAGCTCGATAAAATATTTTAAACTCTCTTGCGTCCAAACGTAAATTGTAAAAATTGTCAAATGAATTAGCAAACCGTCCTAAACTATGAATAAAACTATGTCCAAATAAGACGACGTTTAGTTCAGAATCCATGACGCAACATATCCGGTTACTATTATAGCGCCACCTTCCGTCAAAAAATGTCGTGAAAATTCAGCTACTACCGTAAAAAGATTACGTAATGCAACGCATCAGAAATAACACAATATAGTCCGAACTTTGTTGTGTATATAAAAATCGTTAAGTGTACGTAAGAATGCTTAGTCCAAAAATGGTATTAAAATATGAATAAAATGGTCCAAACGATGGTAAACTGTGTAATTGTACACATTCGATGCACCTTATGTAATAAGGAACATGATTGGTATATTCAGCGTTTTTTTTTTTATTATTCGTCAACAAAACGTTACAATTACGTTTCAGATATCATTAATAACACAAATCAACAGAAAACGAAGTCGTCGTAATCAATTTAAGCATTTTTTCAAGCCAAAATAAATAAGACTTGTTGATGTTGTGGAAAATTTTTTGCGAATGATGCTAATTATGCACGTGATACGTGTAGAGCTATTTGATTGGCTAATGAACTTATTTGGTACAAAACTAATTAAAGAACAATAGATTGCTCTGAATTTAACAGCGTTGCTGGAAACTTTGACACTTAAAATAAAAGGTAAATGAATGGCGACATAAATAAATTTAGACCCCTAAATTCGTTTTTAATATTAAAATGTACAGAGATAATATTGAATATTTTTCAAATTATAATCTTATCATGCGAATTTTCTCACTTCCGCATACTGATAAATGATTTTTTTTCTCTCTAGGTTGTAGGTTCTGGAAGAAATGTACGACTATCAGACAGACGAAAAATGCCGTATGTTGAAGCTACCTTGATGGAGGTCCAAAGATTAGCAAATACAGGTAATTAGAAACCCAAATCATTCCATCAATAATTTATATTATAGTTACTTACGTTTTTTTTTCCGTAGATATGGAGATTGTTAAGAACACTTAAAAGAGATATCGATCTCAACCGTTAGCCTCGGACGATATCTCCTAAATTGCACAATAAAACATGATACTAGATGCACTAAATAGCTATAATTATATTGTACATTGCCATGTTAATTTAAACTACACTTTGGTACGTACATATTCAGGGTATATAATGGCGTTATCTATACTCAATGTCTCATATGCTGTTACAACTATACAATCCGGTGTGATCTAATTGAAGGAATATTCTCATCCTACTCATCAATCAATTTCTGAAATACATACAAGGTATAGACATATACACTGGCATTAAAAAAATGTTAATAGTCTTTTTCTTGTTGTTACCATCAGCTATATGTAATGCTTAATATTTGTTGCATTATAAACGGTTTAATAAGCAAGATGTGCCAGTTTTGATTTCAGATTAAGATCTGAAAATAAGCATCTTGGAGAAGCACAATGATTGCCTAAAGCATACCGCCAGGCCAACATTTCATGTTTATCCATAAATAAATAAATAAATAAAATATGCCCATAACAAATTATATCCAAAATGAAAATTGTAGGGGTTGCCTATTCGAGTAATTAATCTGTATATTGATTTCAGCCGTGTAGGTCCGGGTGTTAAAATAATAGGCCTGCAGCAGCGCTAAGCTTGTCGTAAAAGGCGACTAAATAGTGCTCAGAACCCTAGCCGGGGGCTAGGGCGCTCTACCCACAGAGCAACTGGGTTGTGTGCCCCAGGTGGTGGAATGGGGTACCCCTGGCGTGTTACATGCTGGGGTTGTCAGGCTATAATACGGAAAACCTGACCGCAAACCATAGTGGTGCACCGTGTTGGGAAAGATGCCACGCTCCTCGCACGTTAAAGAACCCTGCTGAGGAGAAGGAAACTTTGCGCTCCGCCACAGGAGGCTAAATTGCCCGACCGTACCCATCTCCCCTTTTTCCAGTGGCAATCAAAATTTTTCAACCCTGTTGTCCTTGTGTCCCATCCTTTTTTTTTTCATTTCATGTTCATTTTATCATTCTTTCATGTTCGTCGTCTGAATATAGCTGAAATATTGCTGCTCGGACGTTAAACCCCAACAAACAAACAAACAATATTGATTTCAGCTGTATTTGCATTACCCCACGTGGCCACTACTGATACAACTATTGGTGAATATAAAGTACCAAAGAACTGCATTGTAATGGCAAACCTGCGATCAGCTCATTATGATAAGGCGATATGGGAAAAGCCAGAAGACTTTAATCCAAGTAGATTCCTGAATGAGAAGATGGAAATTGTAAATAAGGAGTACCTGATTCCGTTTTCAATGGGTAAGTTTCTGTTCAATGTGTATAAAAATATGTCAACATACAAAGCACAACATAACATTTACAGGACGAACTGTGTCCAGGAGAGTCAGGTGTAAGAATATGATAAAGATAGTTCAGAAAATAGAAGTAATTAACAACAATTACAGCCTCTATTTGGAAAAAATAATTGACAATCATTTGATAATCAACACTTTACAAATACGATAGTAATTATTTACCATGTTCTTTATTGAGTTTTTCTTCATATGATTCAATTTATGCACATACTTACAGGACGGTGGTTTCAGTGTGTACTTGGTGGTGTCCAGGTGTTTTGTTAAAAACTTTTAATCAATGCTGTTTCTGATTTTATTTTTCTTCATATGATTTATATGCTTAGTAATAATCGCTTTTCGTTTTGACATCATACATTTACTAAAACTTAATTATCATAAAGATCCAAAAGATTTCAACCAATGCACACCAATTATAAATCAGTAATAGGCTACTCCTTGAATACCGAAATTTGAAATATTTATGTGATTGGTTCTTTCATATAAACAGTTTAAACGGCAAATATTTCAACTAATGGGCAGAGATAATGATGCATTTTTCTATGTTACAGGTCCAAGGGTATGTCTTGGAGAATCTCTCGCAAAATCTGAACTTTTTCTCATCTTCTCAAACTTGATACAAAAATTTACATTCTCCAAAGTGGATAAGAATGATATCCTGTCATTTGAGGCCGCATGTGGGATTACTAGGACAGCACACCCTTACCGAGTTCATGCTACTCCTAGATAACTATAAGTATTCAGGTGTGGTTGCCATTGAAGATTAGATTTCATGAAAATTATCGGCATGCAGGGTTAAATTTTCAATATGATGTTTTTTTTTCTATGTATTATATTATAAATGTATTTTTGCTTTATTTAACTTTATTTACCAATGAATTCTGTTTAAGTATAAATGAACGCATCAAACGGTCCGTGAAATGTGCATATTGTCAATTTGTCGACGAAAAAAAAAGACTTATAGGCCTATAACAATAAAAAGACTTACAGTTATTGGTGAACAAAAAAACAAAGAACTCCACACAAATCCCGACAGTAAACTTTAAGTAAAGTATCAACATGAATAAAAGGTAATTATAACAAAATTACTGAAATGATTTGCTAATGAAAAATATCCAGGCAGTAATCGGAATAAGGCAAGTTCAGGTAATAAATGGCAATAAACAAAAATAAACAGAAAGTTGAAAAAAACTGCAATGGCATTTGCGATAGAAATGATGGAATATAACAGGTGTCCATTTCACAAAAAGTCGTTTGTGTGAAATTGATCGTAAGTCATGACGTCACAAAGCTATTTTGGTTGTGACGTCATTACTTACGATCATCTTAACACGACTTTTTGTGAAATCGACGCCAGGCTCTATAGCATACCAACCTTTACGCTTCTAACATGATTACATCAGGTGTACCGACTGCCATCACTGCTTCTATATAAACACCAATCGAGTGGCTCATATCATATCCGATATACAACAAAAATGACCAAGAAAGATGTCATATTATTTTTCAAACTTACAATGTTACAAATTGTAAAAATTACTACAACACAGAGGGTTCACTCCTTGCATTGCACATTGGAGAACCTCTCGATGATGGATTTTGGATTCCTATTTCGATGGTTTTTTTTGTTCTGTGTACTTCTTGTATACAATTAATTCTTGGATTTAGATCTTACTGTGTATCATCAAAACAATACCGAAGCGTCAGCAGTGGTCCAAATAGGTTAAGATAAAACAAACATGATTTAAACACAGAGATGGTCTGCATACACAATGTTACGAACCGGAATAAAGGCTATACATGAAACCTTAAGATAAGGGGAAATGAATGCCACACTAAAAACTAAAGATAAGGGGAAAAGGATGCCACACTAAAAACTAAAAATGAGGGGAAAAGGATGCCACACTAAAAAACTAAAGCACTAGTAATATGAACAAGAAAACGAAAGTGATGTTTTTGCATTTAATGATGCTGATGAAAGGTTACTCCTTGAAATAGCATATCACTATTTTCAATCTTATTAGGATGGGTATTTTTTTTATATTAATGACAAAATGATTGGTATTTTTTAATCAAAGACAAGTATCGTAGACCTCATTTTTATTGCCATACCTTTTGAAAGTCGAAGTATTAGTCGGGTGCATAATAATGGTCTGAGTAAGTTTTATGACATTAACCAGTACCGAATCAGAATAAGATTTTCCGTTTAATGGTCGATTCCAAATTATATTCACAAACTCAACTGCAATATTTCGAAATGGTATCTGTGAACCTGGCTTAATTTTAGAAACCTACATTATAACAATAAAACAGATTTTTGTTATTGTTTTACCTCCTTAAACCATTGTAGAAAATGACTGGATTGAAGCATGTATAATTATTTAATCAGGGGCGTGTCCAGGATATTTGAAAGGGGGGCGTAGAATAAAAAAATTTTTGGACCTTTTTTGGCTTAAAAACATAAAATAATAGAGAATTGCACTAATGTAACGGTTCCTGACTTGGAGCATGTATATTTTATAGTTAAAGTGTCAGGGTGTGACATTTTTTATGCCGAGTTAGTGTCACACAAAACAACCAAAATTCATGTATTATACTGATTTACTTACCGTTTTGGTTGTTTAAAAAAGGTGTCCAAGACACCTTGATACGATTTTAAGGTCTTTTGACGTTTTGTTTTTGACATCGACATCTTTGCGAATTCTTTATCACATCAACAACAATGGATACTAATCGCAGAGTCGAACACGCCGGACTCCGAGAAACGAAATTTTACGGTTGATGATGACCCATCAAATTGGGGAATCAGTATAAAAAGAAATCAGAGTATGTGTTTAATTAATGAATATGATAAATTGCCATCATTCAATACAATACTAGCAGATTATAACGATAGTTTTTTTTTTTTTTTTGTTTTTTTTTTTTTGTTTTTTTTTTTTTTTTTAAAGGGGGGGCGTACGCCCATTACGCCCTTACCTGGACCCGCCCCTGTTAATGCACGTTTATATGTATGAAAATGCTTGATCAAATTGCCCTTGATACGACATGAGATATCTTCTAGTTCTTGAGCTGAATTATCGTTTAAATCCATTTGTTTTGATTTTATCTATGTCCGTATGTCCATACTGTTCCACTGCAGAATCTTCCTATAACAGTTTACTTTCTAATTTCAACAGTCGATTTTTATAATGCTTTAGTCGACCGGCTATATTTTCGAGATCGCCTACATTTTATCATTGTATAAGTTTGTATGATACAAAATCATTCAATCATTATATTTATTATTGTTCTAACACTACATCCTTTCCAGAAACTCTATGTCAACTAAGGTCCTTTTCAGTAAAACCGTGAAATCGGAAAGCTCTGAGAGTAGTACTTGTTTCATATCTCTTATATGTAACAGGCATCATTAATAAACCAGGAAGGGACTATTCAACCTCTCATCTCCTGAAAATTTAACTGTATAATACATTTTCCAAATTTTACTGGTAAGAATTTATAGTATAGACCTGGTTAAAAAAACAGCAGTAATAACGAAGTGGCAAGCGAGAGGGAATCTTTCAATACGACAACAGGAACACAAAACATACAGACCGTACAATACAATGGAACAAAACGTTTACACACAATCACATAAAAACGCACTCAATCAAAACAACAACAACAAAAGACAAATATAGGAAAAACAAACAAAACAAACAAACAAACCCAAAAAAACGAGTAGGACGAATGTGCTCATCAACCTATAGACCATACAGTAGTTGACATCTTAAATATTTAGGGTTTCTCTGTGTCAAGTTCTTTCTTAAGGTTTAAAAGAACATGAGGTTAAGAAGAGTAGAATTCATACTGTGATTCGATCGATTGGATTAGCAGGCGCAATGGCGGACTATTCGGACGTGAGTTATGGGCTCCGAAAATTTTCTATGTATTTATAGTGTTTTGGGGATTTACATGGCTATATAATAGTGTAGGACTAATTTATATTGATTATGGATTGTAGCATAATATTTGGATTGAAGATACACAAAAGGTAGTTGAAGTTATTTACATTTAATCGGACTCTATTTTGTTTTCTTTGTCCAAAATGCCTGAACACAATTTAGTAAACAATAACACAAAGGATGTCAATTGTAATACACCTGTTGGAAACTCGATAGATAGATAGATAGATAGATAGATTTTTATATGACAATACACAATATAATGTACCATGTAACACTCCAGCATTAAACCAAATACCGATTCCACAACGTTTGATATTCTCTGATCAACCCTCCCCCCAAAATTTCAACACAAACAGTCTACCATTAGAAGCAGTTCTAAGTGACATATATACGAAATTGAATAAAATCGATTCTATCCCTGCTCTTTTGGGTAACCTTGAAGCCTTGCCGTCTATAGACAGAAGACTCGGTGCAATTGAAAACGGATTTTCACATATTGAGACTGAAATACTGCAAGTAAAAAGTGACATAAAGCAATTAGAAAACAGGGCAGCAGGATCAGAAATAAACACTACAAATATTACACAAAGGCTGAATATGGTCGAGCGGCAACGAGACCAAATGAAGTATGAAAATGACGAGTTGAGGGAACGGCTAGTTGATGTTCAATCTCATTCAATGAGGGAAAATCTTTTGTTTGGGGGTGTTGAGGAGCACGAGAGCGAAAGAAATGATCCTGACAACATCAACACTGAAAACGTATTACAAAAATTTATTAAAGAAAAACTGGGTATTGATGATGAAATCAGGTTTCATGTTGTGCTCAGGCTCAGACCAAGACGTGATCGTAAACCTCATACCATTGTTGCGAAATTCAAAAGGCGTAAGGATAGAGACCGCGTTTTAAAAACAGCCCCTGGTAAACTTAAAGACTCTCCATATAGTGTCTACGAGCAATTCCCGAACGAAATTATGGAGAGACGGAATATTTTGTGGCCAGTGTTTAAAAGCGGACAAAGGATGGGGAAAAAAGTTAAGTTTAAAGAAGATAAACTTTATGTAAATGGTCAAAGAATTTATCCCGAGGATGTGCAGCAAATGCGAACACAAGGTCATCAGTACAGCAGGGATACATTTAACGGTAGACGTGTGAACAATGAAAACATGCAAGCTCCTATGGACCATTTCCCAACACACCCGCAAGGTGGAGATGTTCAAAACGGTTCCACATAGGACAGGCCAACAAGGGGACAGTTTGTTTTTGATCAATCCTCTGACAATCTTAAAATCTCATGTCTAAATGTTTGTAGTATAAAGAATAAATTGTTATTCAAAGCATTCAATGATATTATAATAAATTATGACATTTTTATATGTACTGAATCAAAAATTGATAATTTAGATGTGTTGAATTTACCAGAAGGGTATAGTAGTTTTTCGAAGTGTAGAAAACAATTTTCAAAAAAATCAGGAGGTATTACTGTTATTATCAAAGAGAAGTTAAAAAATATACTTAATTTTCAAGATGCTGATTGTGAATTTGTGCTATGGGTTAACATTGAACATATTATTAAACAAAAACATTTACTTTTGGGGTGCATTTATATTCCCCCAGAAAACTCTAAACATTCTTCACAGGAGTCTTTTGACCAAATTGAAGCAGAACTTTTGTCATTAAAAACTGAAAGTACTGTTAGAGCACTGATTGGTGATTTTAATGCCAGATCTAGTACACTGGCTGATTATGTTGTACCTGATGACAATTTAATGAGGTTTTTGAATATTGATGAAATAAATGATGTGCATAACTATTTGTATGAATTTCAAAAGCTGCAAGAAAAGGGCATACCTGTGGATAGAAGTAGTGAAGATAGAGGTCGATGTAGTAATTATGATTATAAAATGTTACATTTTTGCAAAAATAATAGTATTTTTATAGCAAATGGTAGAATTTGTGATGATGCAGGTATAGGTAAAGTTACATGTAGTGAAACTAGCATTGTTGATTATCTTATTGTTTCGCCAGATTTATTTCCCTTTATAACAGAACTTCAAGTGGTAGATTTTGATCCATTGATCTCTGACGTTCATTGTCGATTACATGTCACATTTTCTATTTTGACAACAAATGATTTGCATGACAAAGGTCCAACGGTGGGTGTTAGTAAACCTGTCCGTTGGATTAGTGACAAGAAAAATCAATTTGTTGACAGTGTTGAAAATAGCTTATTATTACATGTAGATGAACTTACTGATCGGATTGATGAATTTGATGTAAACAGTATTTCGTTTCAAACCGATCTAGATACTTTTGTAGAAGATTTGAATAAATTGTACCTAGATTCAGCTGTAGATACGTTTAGTACTAGGACTGTTTATTCGAATACTCAAAGAAAAATTGATCAACCGTGGTTTGATGGTCAATGTCATGAAAAACGTAATGAATTTCACAAAGCGAAGAAAAAATATAATCGCTTGAAAAACGATGACAGTCGTCGAGAATTAAAATGCGCTGCGAAAGCATATAGAGTTCAAATGAATAAATGTTATCAAGAGTACCAATTTAAGCTCGAAAACGATTTGCGTGCCACGTCCGAATCAGAACCGAGAGAATTATGGAAAATACTTAACAAGATAAATGGATCAGCCGATAGTCAATCAAAGATATCTATTGATGAGTTATATGAGTATTTTAAAAATCTTAATATTGCCGCCGAAGATGTCGAATCCGATAAAGATTTCGACATTCCAGATTGTAATGATGATGTTATTAATGATATACTAAACGGCAATATTACAGAAGATGAGATTTTGAAAGCCGTAAAAAATATGAAAAACGGGAAAGCACCGGGATATGATATGATAGTGAATGAGTATATTCAGTCTTCGATACATTTATTTTTACCCTTGTATATAAAGCTTTTCAACAAAATACTAAATACCGGTGTTGTTCCTAAAATTTGGACTCTGGGAATCATTTTACCTATTTATAAAAACAAGGGTGATCCCCTGAATCCAGATTCATATAGAGGTATAACCCTGGTATCGTCAATGGGCAAATTTTTACTGCTGTTTTAAACAACAGATTGGCAAAATATGCTGATTTATTTGACGTTATTCCTGACGCACAAGCAGGCTTTAGGAAGGGATACTCAACTCTTGATAACATTTTCCGTTTGCATGTTTTGACTGAACTATATATGTCATTTGGTAAAAAATTATACTGTGCCTTCATAGATTTTAAAAAAGCATTCGATACGGTATGGAGACTTGGGTTATGGCAAAAATTGGTACAAAAGGGTGTTAGTGGTAAAATACTTAATGTGATTTATAGTATGTATAATAGCATTAAGTCATGTGTTAAGCAAGGGGGTGATATATCTGGATTTTTTTCGTGTGATCTTGGAGTATGACAAGGCGAAAATTTATCGCCTTTCTTATTTTCTATTTTTCTCTCAGATTTGGAAGACTTTTTGAATGCCAATAATATTACAGGCCTTCAAAAAGCCTCAGAAAAATGCCAGGACCATCTAGGAGTCTTCATATCAATTTTTGTGTTACTTTACGCGGACGATACTATACTGTTAGCTCAATCTGCGGAAGATTGACAAATTTGTCTTAAAGTTTTTGAAGATTTTTGTTCTCAATGGAAATTGTCAGTTAATACTGACAAATCAAAGGTATTGATATTTTCGAAAAGGAAAAATAGAAATGTATTCAATTTTGAATTATATGGTTCAAATTTAGAAATAGGGAATTCTTATTCATATCTTGGTGTACTTGTTAATTATAATGGTAGATTTACATTAGCAAAAAAGAAACTAGTTGAACAAGCACAAAAAGCTCTGTTTGCTTTGTACAGAAAAATTAGAAATATTTCGATACCCATTGATCTGCAGCTTAAATTATTTGATTCATTGATTACACCGATTTTATTATATTCATGTGAGATCTGGGGTTTTGAAAATATAGATATTTTGGAAAAAGTTCAACTTGGCTTTCTTAAAAGAGTATTATCTATCAGGTCGAGTACACCCAACTTTATGACATACGGTGAAACAGGTAGATTTCCTTTAGAGATTTTTATTCAGTTACGAATGTTGAATTTTTGGTCTAGACTACTGACAAATGAAACAAAATTATCAAGTATTATGTATCAATTGTTGTATAATATGCATCAAACAGGAATGTGTAACTCAAATTGGGTCAATTATTTAAAGTCAATATGAGATGATACAGGTTTAAGCTATGTATGGAATAGTCAATGTGTATTGAGTAGTTTTGATGTAAAAATATGTGTGAAACAAATATTATGTGATCCGTTTATCCAAAAGTGGCATAGCGACATTGACAACTCATCTAGACGACAGTTTTATGCATTATTTAAAAAATGATTTTTGTCTAGAAAAATATTTGTTAAAATTGAACAGAAGAATTTTTATGAGTACAATAAGATGTTCAAATGTGAAATTTCCAGTCGAGTGTGGTCGTTGGAATGGTATTCCAAAAGAAAATCGTTTGTGTCATCTGTGTGAAACTGAATCCATTGGAAATGAATTCCATTATCTGTTTATTTGTCCACATGTAGAAATTAAACAGTTAAGAATTAAATACATACCTCAATATTTTATAACAAATTCAAGCTATGAAAAAATGAAAGGTATGCTTTCACTTTGTAATGTAAGAGTTTTGAATAATTTGGCCATTTTTATACGAAAAATAATTTCATACCTATAAGGAAGATTGTTGTGAACAATATGTATGTACAGTTTATGTATTATATGTTTGTTTGAAGTTCGCCATTGTATTGTTTATGTAATATATATGTATGCCTCTTGTTACAGTGTAATCTCTCTAGAGTGAAATAAAAACTTGAACTTGATCTCATATTGGTATCTTAAAAATTACGAGAATATTCTTTCAATTAGTCCATACCGGATTGTATAGTTGTAACAGCATATGAGACATTGAGTATACATAATGCCATCATATAACCCTGAACATGTACACTGTACCAAAGTGTAGCTTTAAATTAACATGTCAATGTACAATACAATTATGGCTATTTAGTGTATCTAGTATCATGTTTTATTGTGCAATTTAGGAGATACCGTCCGAGGCTAACGATTGAGATCGATATCTCTTTTAAGTGTTCTTAACAATCTCCATATCTACGGAAAAAGAAAACGTAAGTAACTATAATATTATTGATGGAATGATTTGGGTTTCTAATTACCTGTATTTGCTAATCTTTGGGCCCCCATCTAGGTAGTTTCAACATATGGCATATTTCGTCTGTCTGATAATCGTGCATTTCTTCCAGAACCTACAACCTACACAGAGAAAAAATCATTTACTAGTATGTGGAAATGATATCAAGCCAAATTCGAATGATATGATTATAATTTAAACATAAATTAAAAAAAATATTCAATATTATCTTTGTACTTTTTCAATATTGTATATAAGCTATCAAATAATATTGATATAAATTGTGAAAATATTCCTAATCAGATTTTCCTTACGGTAGTTATGGAACGGACATTGTTATATAGATAGCTGTGTTTTATCGAATGTTCCAAGTGTAATAAATTCCATAATTTACATTGTGAAATAAATTCGGTAATTTCACTCTCGCACTTTCTCCCTCCAAAACGTCACAACTTAGATATCAATCCGCCAATTTAAAATTTATGTTGAAAATATCGATGAATTATGAAAAAGTCTATATAAGAAATAGGACAATCAATTGGGTATCGTGAATAACCGAAATATGATCACTCGTGCCAAGAACGCTTGAGAATTTTACCCGTGCCCGGAAGTAGTTCCGCACACTCGTTAAATCTAGGCGTTCTTCGGCACTCGTGATAATATTTTGGTTATTCACTCTTTCCAATTAATTAACCTATTAGTAAACATAATGATTGACGCCAGCAGACGAACCTTCGAAATTTCTTCTTGACATTTCTGTTGTACATCCGGGTATTCCATCATGTAAAGAATGGACCAGTTTAACGTAGTGGATGTCGTATCAGTCCCCGCCGCAAACAAATCAACAATGGAATTAAACAATGAATTGGCTGAATTAAGGAAGAAATGATGATTATGTATAGGTAAAACAAGAAAAAAAAGATGATTATGTATAGGTAAAACAAGAAAAAAGATGATTATGTATAGGTAAAACAATTTGTCTTAAATAAATAAAGTGAAGTCTATCTAAACCTAACAGTGAATAATACCAAAACCGGAAATTATTTGGTTGGAATCCCCTTTTTATCAATTTAAAGGTTATTTGAACCTTTGTGAATCGAACACATATTTAACCTGAACTAATTTTTATGTAAAAAAAATGAATTCTAATAGCGATTATTTAATTATCAATCGATTCGATTATTTGTATGTGAAAGCGGCGAATGGGACGAAGAAGAACATGTGGTCATATGTATACATCCCTACAGACAAACTTGGGAATTGAAATAAATAAAAATTAATAATCGAAGTTACAAAAGAAACAAACAAATCTTCTACGTACTTTCACTTTCGTTTTGTTCTGCCTCCAGGAAATAGTCAACAAAGTCCCGAATATTGTCTTTGTCAAATAATTTTCTATGCTCCGCAATTTGTTGGTCAATGTAGATTTTTATAGCTCTAAATCCATCTCTCCTTTTAGCAATAGAGTCACCCTGTTGCAATGAAAACAACGGAATGAGTATAGAAAAAGTTCGTAAAAGTGAAATGCAGAAGCAACCTGATTACTGTGTTCAAGATAAGTACAAATGTACGTAACATAGTACTTCTTCAGAAAGTGAAAGTAGAGAATCAGTATTGCTTAAAACTAGAAGTTCAATCATTAATGAGCGATAACAAATAAATCACGGAAACTCCATTTTGTTATTGTTTTACCATGGACTTGCCATTTATATCGCATTGCTTTACTCCGAGCGATAACGAAGGGTTAAGTAACGATATAAATAACCAGCCCGTGGTAAAACAATGATAAAATGAAGTTTCCGTGATTTATTTCGATTCTAACAGAACTAGTTTCTTCATACATTTTACCAGACGCAGCCTATGTGTTGCACGAAATGCTGTTCATTTGTTTATCAAATCTTTAGCATGAGTGTTGTCTACATAGCTTTGAAGCACGTCATATTAGAATATAATATCAGCAACTGATAATATAAATGCAATGTTTTAATTTACATGTAGTTGTTTGCATTTAACACTGCTAAAAACTATTCAAACTAAGAAATATTAAAGAGCAACATAAAGTAAGTTCACGGATAGCGGACCTCTAACCCTATACAGATAAGTGACCAAGGATGCATATAATATGATTGACGCCTATATACAGGGGCGGATCCAGGATTTAAGTTTAGGGGGCGTTAATTGAATCAAATGCCGAGCAAAGCAAGGCAAAAAATATTATTGGGTGAAACTTGTGAAAATTTTTATTTCTTACAAATTTAGAGGGAGCGTACGCCCGACACGCCAGTCCTTGGATCCGCGCCTGATGTACTTACATAGAAGATGTTCAGGATATGATATAATGACGTTATGGACATAAAGCCTGGTCCAGAGAATATATTGTGCATGTGATAAAGAAGATCCTCTAGCTCTTCATCTCCGTGTTTATATCTACAAAACATCATGAATGCAGGAACGTTTTTTATTCAGTATCGCAACCAAACATACCAGCTTTATTATGTATAATATATAGATGCAGTATGTTATGTAAAACAGGTATGGCGTAATGCGTATAGAACTTAGCAACACTTAATAAGTTACTACCCCCAGACTCCTTGTGGAGTAATGAATAAGTCTACGTTATGCTATGTGGGACCTCAGCAATATAGAAAGAGTAATCAAGAGAACCAAGGTTATAGCGGCAATCAAAAGAATGTAATCCAGGGACAAAAGACCAGACATGGAAAACAGACATACACAACAAAGAACATAAAGTAACTAAAATCATACATACAAAGTAACAAAAGTAAATAAGCAACTCGGACTCCACTAAAAACTGGGAGCATGGACCAGGGGCACCGGTAGGGTAAGCGTCCTCTACTTTTCTAGAAACACCCGCCGAGTTGCTCATAAAAAGTCAAGTGCGGGGTAGACAAACGAAGGAAGGAAAACTATGACCCGTTGAATAAATCAGTTTTCATGGTGCTGATGGATACACCATAACGATCTATCTAGAACATAGAAAATAGAACATATTTTATTGCCAATTAAGGGTCCACAGTGGGCTACATGAGTATAGTATACATACAAAGAGGAAAAGAGCAATGATTCGTTAGAAAATTACAATTACATAATACAGTTACAATTGTATATTACACATTGCTGCAAATAAATTTTCCAACTGCACTAAGTATTTTCTGGTTTTCAGAAGTAAGAAGATAAATAAAGTTTTGTTCATTATCTAAAAAAATTAAGATTTGAAACTTCGTTTTCAACCATCTCAAAAAAGAACCTTTCTATCATTAGAAGAATTTTCACACACCATCAAAAAATGAGTTTCATCTTCTATAGCATTTACCTGGCATTTGTTACAAAAACGTTCATTTCTAGGAACGTTAGAGTATCGACCCATCTCGATCATAAGTTTATGAGCTGATAAGCTGAAATATGTAATTTAATAATAGATTTTCTTAGTTCAAAGTTTTTGATTTCAGCTATATAATTCTCAAAACCAAAATACTGTTTTAACATGATATACACATCTTCAGGGTTTTGAGTCCAACCTCGCTCCCTCACACCCCTGACATCACTCATTCATATTTAGCGGGTATCGTCCAGTGCCATCTAGTGAGTTATCTAAATTTAACCCGGATCCAAAATCCAATCAAATCACTCGTATTAGAAACTCTTCGATATAACTTACAAAATGGCTACGTACACATAACGTTTTGGGTTATTTTTCCCTAAAGACTCTAAACAGAATCTACAGTTATCATTTTTGGTCATATTGAATCATTTGTGACATCTTACAACTATCGGTTACTCGTATCATTGTTTACCTTACCAGATATTTTATGTCAAATCAATTTTCATTGGTGCTTCTCACCCGGAGAAGCAATCGATCGGAATTGGCTAGACGATACCCGCTAAATATAAATGAGTGATGTCAGGGGTTTGAAGGAGCGAGGGTGGACTCAAAACCCTGACTTGGGAGGATGATCAAATATAAGCTTATTAGAATTATAGAAATTTTATTTTATCACTCTCTTCCACAAACTCTTCTCGGTCATGAGCCTATATTTAGTTTCGAAAGCGATTATTATAAATACTTATATAACTATGACACTCGCATGTTGCACAATGTGTCGCCAAGTTCGGCCGATCGACACAACTGATTCTTTAGTAATGCACGACGTGTCATTAGCAAATCAGTTATCTGAGTAAATTGTATAACTTTTTTGAGATCGCATTGTGTATAGTATGTGATTATATATATATATATATGTTTACTTCGTCATTACTTGTGTTTTATTCTTCTCTCCTTTAGTTTAGTGTTGCTTTAATATAATACTTCACTGTATAATCTCATTTATGAGGAAATAAATATATGAATGAATGAGTTATAATTAGTATTTTCTTGACACAAAACACCTGAGGTAATTTGTTTGTTTATCAGAGTTTAGTCTTATAAGAATAAATCTATATATTTTTTATTCAAAAGACTGGTAATTCCTTTAATAAAATAGTGCATAAAATGCATAGAAGTTGTTATTATTTTTCCTGTTCTTCCAATACAGAAAATTGCTTTTATTGATTCAATTTCAAAGGGGGGAAGTAAAAAGTGAGTTAAAAAAGTTACATATGTCACAGTTATGGTTTTCAAATTTGTATTCAAATTGAAATAGAAAAAGTTAACCAGAAAAAAAATTAAAATTGAACTAACATAAAACAAAAAAACAAAAATACAAGTAAATGAAGGCAAATGCATCAGTGTTAGATTTTCAAATTCAGAGTTTTGACTTATATTATTTTTTTATTTTTTTTAATTGGGCAAATAGTGAACTGATGGATGGATTGGCCAAAGATTTTAAAGAATTTTTTCACAAGTGGTTACATGTATATGATAAGTACATGATTATTTTTAACACTTGAAGTGTAGAATATCTTTTTTCTTCTCCGGAGTTAAGACTTAGATCTTTAAAAAAGCAATACAAGATACTTTTTTTTTTTTATAAAAATGCAGTACTACAAAATTATTAAACAGTGGATACACAAGTAAGTAGAATAAATTGATAGCACCTGATGTTGAAAGTTTGTAATTTGCCCTCAGGTTCATTCTGAGTAATCAGTGGCAGGCTTGGTGTTTTATTACCTTTTCCACGTCCTGTCATCCCGGTTGCAAATAGCAATTACAATTACACTGGATGTATATTTAACAATTAAAGGACAACATCTCAATTTTTCATACATTTTCAACTAGTTAATTTAATCATATATTTAAAATCTTAACAGTTTCTTTTATTGCAATATAACTGGTAAGAAAAATCTTTAATCTGTTATGTATAAAGAAAATAAATAACTGAACTTAAAATTTTCTTTCTTGATTTTTGTTAAATTTTACCATTTAAATATAACAGCATAAAGAGAATAGACATGGTGTATATTATTCAGGCCCCAAGGCTTAATCTTAAACGGTAAGGTTTTCAAGTCAGAAGTTTGATCACACAGTTAATTACTTTCATAGTTATACATGTGTATGTAAATATTAAACATACCCTTTTGTGCTAACGTTGGGGTAGTCGATGAGCATGCGTAGAGCATGGTCAATATACACTTCCGCGAGGAAAATTCTTTAGTTCTACGCAAGCTCTACCTGACGGAAGTGTATATTGAGCATGCCCACCAACTTACCACAAAAGGGTCTATTAAAAGAAAACAACAAAACTCTTAATTTTAACTAGAGATTTAATGCTTTTATAAGTAAAATTAATGACCGTGAAATGTTATCAAGATACGTAGGAAAGAAGTCAGTATGTTATGGAGCCTGTTACACACTGTGATTGTATATTCAAAATTTGCTTTTTTTAAAATCAGAAAAAAAAACATTTCATGCTTTGTGGTAAAACACCTGAACTTATTAACTGTTTTATAATTGCAGTAATAGGTTTCTTAATAATATGAACTCCAATTCTAATGTATCTGCAGGTATTTCATCTAGGCCAGTACATTTGGATGTATTAAGGGCAGCCAATTCTTTGTTTCTGCACCTGGTCCATGCTCCCAGATTTCAGTGGAGTCCGAGTTGCTCATTTTTTTAATTTGTATGTATAATTTGAGTTACTTTATGTTCTTTGTTGTGTATGTCTGTTTTCCATGCCAGGTCTTTGTCCCTGGATTGCATTCCTTTGATTACTGCTATAACCTTGGTTCCCTTGATAACTCTTTGAATACAAAATCCTCACTAACCGGTATCAGATAAAATTTCTCTTTATTCGGATATTTACTTCTATAACAATCTATAGAAAAAAATGATGTTGTATTATATAGACCTTTTGCTTTTGGCGATTTTTTAACCAAATCTGCGGCTACATTGGTAAAAAAATCTGTTAAAATGATTGCCGATAGTTTCTATATCATGATGCATTTGGTTATCGATATTCAATACAATGTTTGCTCTTTGAGCTTTGTTTTTGTAACCAAGTGCACTCACATTTTTTGGGGGTTCATTTCAGTTTTCTTCAATTTTGTTTGAAAAATACGTAGATCTTGCCAATTTTAAATCTCTCTGAACCTAGTTCAATTACTTACAATAATTTAAATAATTTTAATAACAATTATATAAAAATATATAAAAAAGAATATTTGAAATATAATTCAAATAATTCAAAACCATGTTTAAAATATACAGAAGTAGACGTTTTCAAAATGCTGGAATTTTTTATCAATAACATATTTATCCAGTATGCTAGACGCGTTTTTCACCAAACGGTAGGCATTAAATTATGCTCCTACTTGCTGATCTATCCCTCTACTCTTATGAGGCTGACTTTATTGATGATCTGATCCGAAAGAAAGAACATCTAGATCTTTTAATCTTTGTTTCCGGTATATTGATGACGTATTATCGTTAAACAGTCCTAGTTTCGGAGATTTGATACATTGCATCTACCCAAAGAATTTGAGATAAATGATACTACAGACACTGTGAAGTCAACCTCATATCTTAACATACACTTAGAGATCGATGGAAAAGGAAAACTACTGACCAAACTCACGACAGTATCTGTGGCAACATCCCTTTAGCACCTGCGTATGGAGTTTTCATACCACAACTCATACGTTATGCAAGAACTTGCCGTAACTAAGCAGACTTTTTGTATCACACTAGACTTCTTACAATTAGGCTCCTGGAACAAGGTTTTGTTGCTACAAGATTAAAGTCATCACTACAAAAGTTTTATGGTCGTCATCATGAACTCGTGGATCGTTTCGGTGTATCCATCTGCACCGCATGAAAACTGATTTGTTCATAGTTTTCCTCTCCTCTTTCGTCTACCCCGGACTCGACTTTTATTACCTACTCGGCGGATGTTTCTAGAAAAGCAGTGGACCTTACCCTACTGGTGCGCCTGATCCATGCTCTTAGTTTTTAGTGGAGTCCGAGTTGCTCATTTACTTTTATTGCTTTGTAAGTATTAATTATTTACTTTATGTTCTTTGTTGTGTTTGTCTGTTTTCCATGGCTGGTCTTTGTCCCTGGATTACATTCTTTTGATTTCCGCTAGAATCTTGGTACTCTTTATATAATGATCAGGATTTCAAGATTAAAAAAAAATCTCTTTCTGTAATAGGATTTAAAATTTCTGATGACATCCTTGGTTCAGTTCTCTTTTTTTACTCTAATTTCATTTTTGGGAGCGACATCATGTAAGACACCAATAAACAGTTTTTCTTGCTTTGTGTGTGTATTTTATGTATCTCTCAATGTAACTAATTCTGTCTATCTTTTGTTTAAACATTTACATATTTGTATGAATTGTTTGATATTTGATACAAGTGCATACACTGGCATTGGTCGTTTCTGTGATGTCTTTTTTAATTTTATGCCCAAGTGTACTCTACACCAACCCTTCTGCATTCAAGTTGGTGTTTTATACTTAGCGTTTTTATAATTTTGCGTCATAAGCCACTAAAGGCTAGCTGGTATAATTTGTCTGTAGTTAATGTCTATATGGTTATTTGAAAATGCCGACCTCAGCATGTTACATGACAGGGGCACACAACACAGTTGCTCTGTGGGCAGAGCACCTTAGCCCCTGGCCAGGGTTCTGAGCACTATTTAGTCGCCTTTTACAACAACTTAGTGCTGCTACGAAAATGGAAGTGTACTGTGAAAGTGCTATTGTTCGTGGGGTACCATTTTTCGTGATTTTCGTGGATAGGCCAAATCAGGAAGTTTGGTTCCCAACGGAAGGGAGATTTCCATCGATGTGTATACTGAAAACCTCAAAACCACGAATTCAAGAATGCACAAACTTGTATTTCTTCCCTAATCCACAAAAAATTGGTATCCACGATTTAAAGTAATTTTGCAGTATAGCATTCAAGAGCTGTAAGAGAAAAAATATCTCTAAATTAATCAAAGGCCTCAGATTACGAATAAGCAGATCCGAAAAGGATTGTGTATGACAATACACGTTATGAAATAGCATTTAAAAGTAACCCCTTTATAGTTATCCGGATATATTTCTAACCTGTAGAAATGTAAATAAACAAATACCGCAAAACATCGTCAGATCAATAAATTTCAAATTAAATAAAATGTAAGCATAACTAAATAATTAACACTCAACGAAAGATAACTCTTTCAGATTTCAGTAATTCTTCATCTCGGAATTACAAAGATTGGATAAAACATACTTTTTTTTATAGATTCTCAGCGGGAGAACACCTATATGACCATGTTTCTCAATAGACCTTTAAGTGTTAACATTGAAATAGTCAATGAGCATGTGTAGAATATGTTCAATCTTCACTTCATCGAGAAAACTATTTTGTCCTGTCTAACCCTTACAGATGTGTATTTTACGCATGCTCATCGACTTAACATGAAAGGGTCTACATCATGTCAATTCTAACTGTCGTAGTTTGTTTTTATTTCATTGGCAACCAGATAATAACTATTCCCGGTTTTTGTGGAGTTTAGAGTGGTTGTTTCATATTATAACGAGAATGAAAGGAGGGAGTATATCATAGAGACAACAACCTCAACAGTATGATAAATATGATAAATATCAGCTTAAAGCACCCATGGATCCTCAATGAATGACGAGGAAACCCTCACACGATAGGGTGCAACATTATACACAGGAACAACGGAAAGTACTCTCATATACTCCAGCAACCTTTTTGTACACTGAAAGTGAAAACGAAACAATACAATCAGAGGTCAGAAACAGGGACAATTTTAGTTTGATTTGTGTTTCTTCGGTTTATTTTATATATTTATTGTTTTTATTTTCATTGAACATTTCTTAGTTTTAGGTTTAGAATGTAGATTTTACCTTAGTAGAACGAAACGAGTGTAGGACATTTTTTTCAGAGGAGCCGGAGCCTTGAACTAAACCAGCAGACCCAGGCCTCGTGGAATGGAAGAGGATAAATACTCGCCACCACTGATTATATGTTACTCTTTGATATCATTAAACATGATGTATTGACTTTCGTTGGAGTCATGATACTTCGTGTGCTTTTCCTGGTCCATGCGCCCACTTTTTAGTGGAGTCCGAGTTGCACATTTGCTTTTGTTACTTTGTATGTATGATTTTAGTTACTTTATGTTCTTTGTTGTGTATGTCTGTTTTTGCATGTCTGGTCTTTGTCCTTGGATTACATTCTTTTGATTACCGTTACAACTTTGGTTTCCTTGATTACTCTTTCCCTTATACACACGATCAAGTAAGGTCATGACTTTTGTATTTCAATACATTTATTGGAATATGGCATAATTCTATATGTATGTTGTAGGCGATGAGTACGTACAAAAAGTTTTCAGCTCACCTTACCCAAAGGGTCAGGTGAACTATTGTCATTCCTTGGCGTCCGTAGTCTTTGTCTGTCGTCATACGTCATTAACTCATCTCCTCTGAAAATATAAAACCAATCAGTGCCAAACTTGTATGAATGATGTGGAGATTTTCGATTTTAAAAAAAAAAATAGATCATAAGGGTCAGACAGAAGTTTTCGCATATATCCCCCAAAAAGTAGGTTTATCCAAATTCTGATATAGGGTAAATAGCATTGAGACTTATCAGTGGTCAAATTGTCATGTAAATCTGTTTGCTATGTTGGATTCCTTGCACTACTTCGACATTTTTTTGGTCTTTTTTATTGTTATTGCGTTTTTTTAAGTTTCTCCTCAGAAACTACTGGACATAATGTAATAAAAATTGATATGATTGCTCCTTAGGTATGAGCATTAGTAATTTTTATCCAAGAAAAAAAAACGTGGTCTCTTTTACAAAAATAAAATGTTAATTATCAAAATACGTGAGCGATTCAGGCTCTTTAGAGCCATACTTTTTTTTTATTTATCTTTTAATGATTGTTTTGAATGATATGATCGCAATGAAATGTTTCAAAATATTATTTAAATTTATATATAATAAAATAAACAATACATATTGATAAAGTAAAAACATTGAATAAAACATGTTACTTATTGAAAAGTATCTTTTTAGACCTGTAAATGTTTTCTTTTTTGTTTTATAATTCTATCAAACATTAATAGATCCTTTCGTGTTGATGAGCAAGCATAGAAAAAAATATTTTGTTTTACTCAACACGACCTCGTGGAAGTATATTTCACGCATGCTCATCGACTTAATATGAAAGCGTTTATATTGTGTCAATCCTAATTGCTGTAGTTTCTTTTATTCATTGACAACCGGACAGATAATAACTATACCGCGGTATAAATGGAATCAGGGATGTATTATTTATATTATTTTACTTTGTTTTGCTTCGGTTTATTTTAACTAATTGTACTGTCTATTTCCGTTTGATTTTTTTTAGTTAAAGTTATGAATAGTGCTTTTAAAATAAAACTAGAGTAGGACATTGCATAAGAGGAGCCCTGAACAAAACCAGCGGACACAGACATCAAGGGGTTGTAAGGAGAGAAATGCCCACCCTTACAAAGTTCATGCTACTCTCTAATGTTATCACTTATTCCATTTCGTAATTTATAGTTTCTATTTAAGCAATATAGTTTTGATGCAATCATATCATTTAATGAAACGGATCTTTTTAGATTAGTAAATGTTGTTTATTGTTTATAAAACGTTCTATGTAAATTATCATTGCATTCAATGTTATGATAGGCAGAGAGCAAAATTATTTCATCCAAATACAAAGATGTGTAACATATTGTAATAAAATCTGAAAATAACAGACTTAAACTGCTTTATTATAGGGGACTTATTGGAAACCCTAGAACTGCTGCAAAGTCATCGTATAAGGTAATCACGTTATTCCCCAATGTAGACAGAATGAATACAAAAACACTATCTATTATTAAAATCGTAAAATATTGGTATACAGTGCACGTGTTTAATGGAGTAAACTCTCATCAGAAGCAATGACATTTTACAATACATAGGAAGATGCATTCCAGTGAAAAAAGATCATAAGACAAGAACAACTCTTCATTTAAGATATAATTTATACAAGCAATATAATGACTTTATGGAGTCGTTTTTCACATTGAGGTTTCTTCCCGTTACATAAATGCATCCATTTTCGACACGTATGAAGTATTTCTGACTATTGCAAACCTGTTTTTGATATAAAAAAAAACACTTCACGGAGGTAAATTCAAAGATAACCACTGTCAATGCATTTATAAAAACTTCTAATGTCAAGACAGCAAGTTAATATAAAATTAAGGCTCGGGTGTCATGAAAAATCTCAAATTTAGATCGTCTTTAAATCCTTGAGTTTTTTTTTCAAATCTTCAATTTCAAGTGATTTGATTGGTCGAAATTTGAGTAGAGGACAGATTTGCGATTCTTTATGAAACCGGGCCTTGAACATCAATATGTGTAAGTTGCTATACCTAGCAAGCTGACTATTTCAAAGTGATGCCATAATTTCACACTAATTGGAATGGTATCTCTTTCCAGAATCAAAATACATAGTACGAGAAACAAATATAATGTAAGTGTCGATAAACTGTATGCAGGAACATGCATTTCATCCTCAAACTCGAAAAGTACAAATTTTTAAGGCGATATGTCGTCATATAAATGTTGTACTAGTATTTGCAACGAGAGTGAGTTACACCGATTCGATACAATTTCACAGGTCATATTATGTACAACAACAGGGAATTAATGCATGAAATTAGCTTTAGAATCCAAAATAGTAATTTCAATGAGTAAAAACATTACTTTCTTTTGCCATCGCTTAAATAAGTGACCCTATCGGTCATAATGTTCCTCACCATGGTTTGTAACTCATTCCAGCAAAGTATGCATAATTTGTAAAATGCTTCTGATCTCCTGGATTCGATATTCCACTAATGATCAAACCAAATGAGTTCTGATTAATGTTTTCAACTTTGTGCCAACCTATTTCAAGTGGTATTGAAAAAATAAGAAATGACATGGTGGAATTCAGTTTTAAAGATTCCTTATTTATAGTTCTAATGTTTATTTGTGATACATGATTCCCATTTAATTTGATGTCATCAATGTCACTCTCTGGTACGATGAAAGTAGCATAGTTATTTCTTGTATTAAATGGCACGACAAATTGGTAATATGGAAGATACTGGTCTAATCCTGCAATATGTGGAGCGTATGTACCCGTGTGGGGTGAATAAATTTTCAGGAACAATATGGCGTCCTTGTCACATATAACCGCTGTAGTTTGTTTGTTATTTGTAACTAAGAAATGACCGGCATTAAGATTCAACTTCGACGTAGAGCCTCTTACACCCTGTACATTTATGGTTGTGTTGTGTTGAGAAAATATTCTATAACCTAGTACAGTTATATTCTCTGGCATTTCTGGTATGATGAATATTTTGCTAAAGTCCTTTGTTGGTAAAACAGGGTTTACTTCCGGAATATATGTTTTATAGAACAGAGCAAATGAATCCGTACCACTGACGTGAGTTCCGGTCAAAAGGCACTCACTGCATGAAAAGTAGCTATATTTGTACCTCTCGGCTGTGAATGTGATAGTGTCTTGTACATATGTATTATCTTCGAAAGTTACATTACTTAACACCCATCTCGCTCTATCAAAGTTTATTGTGATTGTTGTATTTATCTTAAACGTCATAACTGCTAAAGCGTCAAACTTCTGATTAAGTTGATATTGTGGAATGACATATGAATAGGAAAGAGTGCCAATAGGTGGAACGGGTAGACTTGCCCATATAGAACCATATGCATCAGTCACAAAATAATATAAATATGCAGGTACTTCACATATTACTCTTATACTTATATCTTCTTCCCTGTTTACGGCTAACTTCCGTACATTTGAAATGTGGTAAGTTATAAAATTCCCATATAGTTGAATGGTTTTGAAAGGAATTGAACTATCTGATGGCATAACGATGTCACATATTCCATGTCTTTGTGAGTTTATATACAGTGTAATGTTGCGATGTCTGGCATTAAATGCTAAAAGAAAGTGATGCCCTTGTGGACCTTGAAAAGGAAACAATTGATTAGTGAAACTGAATCAGTATTAAAGTAAATCAAAAGTAAAAATAAGATAAATTCCTAAAACGCAACAAATTCAACTGGATAGAAATAATAAATAAAAATTACAGATTTTGATTAGTGTCGTTAATTTGTCATTATATTCTGTTCGTTCTGAAAAAAAAGTTGTCAGATGATTATTGTTCATGATAATAACCCCTTTGAAATGTGAAGGCTAATTGTAACGGGCTTGTTGATTTCATTAAAAGGAATACCTCTGTGCTGACAGTGACGTCCCAAGTATCCATCATAGCAAAGACAATATGAAGAATTTGAGGTCGTGATGCATCTGCCTTCATTATGACATGGGTGCTTGGTAATACAGAGATCTAAAGTAAAAGAAAAACGGTTATCTTTACTGGTTATCCTTTTGGTGTTGTGAATCAAGAGAGTAATCAAGGGAATCAAAAGAATGTAATCCAGGTACAAAGACTAGACAAGGAAAACAGACAAACACAACAACGAACAAAATGTAACTAAAATAATACATACTAGGTAAAAAAGTAAATGAGCAACTCGGACTCCACTAAAACTGGGAGCATGGACCAGGTGCACCAGTAGGGTAAGCGTCCTCTGCTTTTCTAGAAACACCCGCCGAATTGCTCACAAAAAGTCAAGTCCGGGGTAGCTGATGTTTGAAATAGCAATTAGTTAAAGTTTGTAGAGCGCGTTTTTGTATATTCTCTCGAGTTTTTTGCCAAATACTCAGCAAATCATCATACATACATTCACATGATAAAGTCAATGTGAAAGTACCCACTGCAACCATATGAAGTGGATAAGAAAATCCTACCCATTTGTGTTGTCCTCTATACACACTATTCCTTGAACATAGACAGCCTTGGTATCAAAAAAGGATTTGGAATCGTTTCGTAAATTCCAATTAATTCTAAACAAATACATCCTACAATACTACAGTATTATTACGTAGAGATTTACATAATGGCTTAGTCATAGGTCGAAGGTTTGTAATATTGGCCCGAGGCAAAGCCAAAGGTAAATATGATGAGTCGAAGACCTGTAACGCAGCAAATATGAAAATCACCACGTGATACTTTTATTAATTAATTACCGGGTTAAATATTTTTGTGTAGCCTAAACTGTATAAGTCATTTTGATGAAAATTGGACATCTAAAAACTGGGAGCATGGACCAGGTGCACCGGTAGGGTAAGCAAAGTCGATTACTTCGACTTGACTTGCCACATACTTATGCTTTTCTTGAGAGTAAGGTTCCACTGTTGTCATGCAGATGTTTAAGTAGCACTCCAGCTAAGGATCATGCAAAATGTGATTTATGGGTAAAAAGCCTACATGTTTTTATTTTTGATATTTTGTTTGAAATGTCATAGTAAACAGAAATAAACATATGGTTTTTCATATAACCCATGCTCTTAGGAGATAAAAATTATATAGAATGCACTGTAGATTTCACGATTAAGGGAGATAACTCTGAAAATGGCCCTCAAATACAATAGAATCTACTGTATTTTCAATGTCGATTATCTCCTAAGAGCAGGCAGATTTGAATGAATAATTACACATTTCATACTATAGATCCATAAAACAACTTAATTACAAAAATAAAAATATATAGGCTTTTTTATGTGTATCACATTTTTCAGATTTTGCATGATTCTTACAAAGACAGTTACTTAATAACCTCCAAAGTCATCCTTAAGGTCTACATATTTTATTTCATGCAGCTCATTAAAGGTGAGATGAAAGGTCAATCATTTGCATTAAACATGCAGGAATGCTAACTTATTTGTTGAACTTAGCTCTTACTTCTTTGAATTTAAACAAATTTCATCTTCTTAATATGTTCTTAACTAACCTTCTTGAACATGGAGTAGTTTTCTCATCATGTGTTTACATTTCTGCAAAAAGTCTGCAACGATACATTGCAGAACTCTCTGGAACTATCGGGAAGTTCGGCGGTAAGGCTAGAGATTCCTTAATATGCTTATATTGGCCTTTCAAAACCCGGGCCAATACGGAAAAAACGGTACTAGCCTGTTACCCGTATTTAGTCAAATATGTTCAAGTTAATTAATAATGTATTATATTTGCATATAATCTGTCCATCATGATGCTTGTATACACATAATAGATGTGTTTTCTTTTTATGAATGTATACATATATGTAATGTTTTGTAATGATATAAACGAAAGTCCAAGTGGCTCATTTATATGTAAATGAAAATAAATAACTACACCATGATTTTTTTCTATAAAGACAAAAGCTGTTTGAAAACTTCACATTTTATGAAATTTAACATAACAATCATATAAAGAGATAAAACGAACATTATTATTTTTCCACGAAGATTTATCAGTTAAACCATTTACCTTTTATTTCACAAAATGGTCCGATGAATCCTGCTTTACATGCACAAACTGGGGTGTTGTTGTACATCAAACATTTGCCGTTGTTTTTACAGGGCGAATGAAAATGAGTATTACAAAAGTCTGAAAATAAAACAATATTCAGATCATTTTACCGAATATACCGAGTTTGAATATGAAATAGGATATGTGGTATGATTGCCATTAAGACAGTCATCCACCAAATACCGAGCAACGAACAATTACAGGTTACCCTACGGTCTTCAATAATGGGTAAAACCCATACGATAAAGCAAGCTGTAAAAAGCCCCAAAAACTATTCTTAAAGGACGAAAATTGACCAAATCATTATATTAAAAACGCAAAAAGAATAACAAAGTATATAAGAAAGCGTCAACCAGCGGGTTATAGGCGCTTGACTTGGGACTGGTACATAAAGTATGTAGCGGAGTTTAAACATGTTTGTACAGGTACCTGAACCGATCCGTGCAACAAAAATTGCGATCGGTCATCGATCATCGATCAGTTTCCGGTCAGTCATCGGTCCGTCAAACCGATCCATTTAACTGGTGTTCGCATCACGTGACAGCAGAGCGGTCAATGTATTTTACGGTTTTCTGTTGGTTTAATTTTACCCATATTTATATAATGTTATAGATTTAATCATCAATTTATACTTTTTTTTACATTTCTTTAATTAAAAACAAGATCTTATGTCATTTTACATAACAAAACTGCGATCAGATCGGTCACCGGTCATCGATCCGTCAGCGATCAATCAATCAACGGTCATCGATCCGTCAAATCGTTGCGCGGATCAGTTCAAGCACTCAACCCTTCCCCTAACCTGGAACAGTGGTTGGAAAATACAACAATAAAACAGACTATAAAAATCTGTCGAATTTGAATTTAAGTCTTGAGATCGATATCGATGACATGCATGTTAACAAATAGGTCAAAAGGCAACACGATACACCAATCTCGACAGAGTACTCGTTTTTTGAGCAAGCTAGTTCAAATTACAGAAAAACAAATAACAACAGGTAGGCACACAAAGTTTACTCAAACAAAAATATCAATAAAACACGTCCAAATGGATGAAGTAAAAAAAAAATATCATATGATGTTTAATTAAAACGAAGTCTTCATGCAAAAGCAAAGACGAAAAGCGATGACGTTCAAATAACGCTGAATTAGTTAATCTTGAACTTTTTGAAAGAAATATCCAACGCCAGTGGCACACTATGAATATAGGAGCTTTGTATAGAGTTGATTAATATTTAATTCATTAACAAGAGAGCCAATAATTTGATCCAATAAATATATAACGATTTAACAATAATGATACGCTAAAGTTAACCCTTACGGATAAGTCAAGTATATTTTCAACACGAAATTGACTCTGTTTTAACTATCGAGTTAATTAATATTATTAAGGATGTGAAATTCCATTGTTGGTTAAGTTACGGCAAGTACAACCAAACTTCAAGTTTTTATGAAGCATTTTAATAATAATTTAAAATGCTAAGTGTGTTTTCTTTTTAATCGCAATGATGACGTCATAATGACTTGTTTGTTTTTGCTTTTTTTTCATAAACTTATACACCCACAAATGTTTGATCACATATTTCCTACATGTCCTCTTTAATTGAACCACATGATTATTAGGATACTACGATTACGAGAAATCCTGTGAAAGATCTTAGTCGAGTTTTCGGAATTGATTACGATGATAAGTTAATGATTTAATTGTATAAAACAGCAACATATATTTGTCAAATCGATGGTAATATTTCTTTGTTCTCTTGTCTGCTCTAGGCAACTCGTTTAACTCAAATTATTCTTTATATTCTTTATTTTTGTGTTGAAGAGAGGTTACTCCTTGAAAAAATGTACAGCATACTAAAATTCTCATGGGTACAAAATTGGAAAACCCTAAAACATTATTGCTTATTTCGTTTTAGTTGACTTGGTAGTTAAAGTAGTTCCTTTCAAATGCTTTGGTATAACTTACCAGTGCTAGATATGGCTTCCCATTTCAATTGTTTTGGTTTTGAGAACTGATTATATATTCTATTTTTTTTTTATCGTGAACTTCCTAAGTATTTGCTTTTAATAATGCTTGGTGAAGAGTTAATCCTTGAAACACGTGTACAGCATACTGCATACAGCATTTCCAATATTTTTTATTATTTGTGTTTTTTTTTTGTATTATAAATAAGATAAACAGAGTGCTGAAATGATCAATTTGGTACTTATTTCAACCAAAGTTAAGCTCACCGATTAATCATGTCATCGCGCTTTGATTTAGAGCGTCAGTTATTTCCCCTTTTTCATTAATTTTACCGATTTGTATGTAATAACCGTTCTTAAGTATACGTTTAAACATACCATACTTTTCTTTATTGAGTACAAGGTGTGGTTCTCTAAAGATAAAAATCAGTGGTGCCATAATTGATGCCGAAAATACACAACCGAGCATGAAACACAATATCAGTTTTTGTCGTTTGATTTTCATATCCTTTTTGTTGACATGTACTAGACTGTTGAGATGATTATACAGTGGCATGGATATTTGTTGTCCGTTGTCAGAGGTTTTTGGTCGTCGGTCGACAATCTCCAAGTATTCGTGGTCGGGGATTTCTCCTGGGGTTGTAGGCTCCTCATATGGCCACAACTGCCTTGCTATCATTGTGAGTGATCTAGAAAAGATGAAGTTTTAATTATGTGAGCGTTCTGCTTCCATACATCGATAAACAGGTTCATTTAAAATAATGTTGCGGATTTGTTTTTTTTTATGTTTGAATTTATCTATACATTTACGTTTTATTTGTACTTTATTTGTATTTTTATTTTGTGTTTGATACATGTAATGCAAGGAAATTACTTTCTTTTGACCAGTTCAGTCTCACTGATTCAATCAGCCCATGTACATGTAACAGAAACGACCAATGGGAATTAATCCAACGTTTAAACTAATGCTGCCTGATATAAGAAAATCTTTACGACGAGAGCGAACAAATGAAACTTACCTATGTCTGAAACAACCAACAAAATGGATAAGCTGTGAGCAAATTTATGACCGATAAACCGTTGTGAATAATCAAAGTTAACCTACCAATGACTGACATTCGGCTGAAAAGATAACCTCTTACCTGTGACTCATTTGGCAACGAGAGTAAAATCATCTTCCCTATGTATGATTTGGCCGACATGAGTAAAATAACCTCCATTATACAATCAGCATTAAATGACGCAATATCCAGAGCAGATTGAATCTTCACAAAAATATTTTTTATCAATTTTCACAGTTTAAGAGGAGCTACCACTTACTGCTTCATGCATTGATCTCGTCCAATGTTTTCAATTTTTTTAAGAAAAAAAAGTTTGCATTTTCCATGTACATTCTATGTTTTTGTAACTATTTGTTCTTTGTTATTTTTAGATTTAATATAACTCTGTCATTATGGCTATCATCAACATGAACAACTTTCGATGAGCTTAATTTATGCATATTTGAAGACGATAATTGAGCAATCTTGAGTCATGACTACCATTTCGATGTAAATCGGTAAATCGTGTACTTCAGTAATGTTAGTACAAACATTAGAAATATGTTAATTGATATAACGGTAGAATATTGTTGAGTCATCCACCAATTATATAGGATTTTGTATATTTAGAAAGGTTTTAGTACCGGAAACGTGGGTTACATAGCAATGGCAAAACAATGCAAATATGGTAGGATTAAATAAAGTATCAAAAGAAAGAATAATTGACATAAACTTATTGTTGAATTATCCTAATGTTCATCTGAAAATACCAGTACTGAAATAAAATTTTGATAACCAAAAGCACTCAATTTGTTTGTAGTTTTATGTAGTGTTGCTGATGAGATGCTATTGCTCGAAATACATGTACAGCATGATGAAATTTACAATATGCATATGGGATTGGTGTATATGAGACCAGTATACATTATTTAATGATACTTAAAACATTGATTGTTTGTACATTGTAAACCCGCCGATCGATAGTTAATATTTTTTTCTTACAAACTAATCCATTGGAAGATACTAAACGCGCACATCAGATAGAAAATGTTCACTCGTTTGTGTTTTCTGAGTTTGGGCATGAAAGACACGTTTCTTGATTGTAATAGTTTTCATTTTAGAGTTCAAGTTTTTCAAATATCCTCTACACAAATGATATAGGTGGTGTCTATTCCGTAAAATAAGAAATACATTAACACATTTCAACTGAATTTATATCCGAGATGTATATAATTTCAGTTGCTTCCTCTGTGGACTCGAATTTATAAAGCCTGGTTACTATTTTTAATTACGAAGATATAAAGTATGTGTGGGTCGTGTTACCAGTTTAATCTTTGCTATCTCAAGTTATCTGATAATTTTATTCACACTTTTGAAAATATTTTTCTATTAAGTTTCCCACACAATGGCTAAAATGATTTTAATGTCAAAAGAAATTAAGATTTTGGTATTGATTGTTTATAACTCTGATGGGTGCTACCTTATCGTGGTTAATTTTCGTGGATGTCAATTTTGCGATTTGCGGTATGAATAGGGAAATTAATTTTTCGTGGTCAATATTTTTAGCGTTATCAGATTTAATCGAATGCAATTTATATGTACAATGTCTGAATTAAATTTTTGCTAGCTTTTAAGCGATTCACCAAACCTCGCGAATATAATGACAAATTCGAGAAAATTCTCACTAAACGTATTACACGTAGATTGGTTATCTTTATCCATGTTTTATTGTCCTGGGATTCAGCTTATAAATAATCTTTTAAAATGCCTTCGGTTCCTCCAAAAAACGTGTTATACTCTCTATTTTATAATAAGACTAAACTTGTATATGTCATGGCCATTATATAATAATATTATAATATAATAATATTAGACGATAAATTATAATTCCAACTGATGTCAGTTTGGTTAATTTTCTTTATGGGTATGATATACTTCTACACATTTTCTCGAAATATGTAGTTTGTGTTTTTTTCTCCTTTCATTTAAACTTATTTTACAATTTCAACAACAGAATTAAGAAACAACATAGAATAAAATTTTAAAAAATGAATACAAACAAAAGCACAAAATATTGCACATCTGCACTATTAGAATATAAGTGCAAGTATAAAACATATATTAACTGGTTTAAATCATTTTGTTTACAAACATTTCCAGCATTTAGGTACAATACCACTATCAAGGGGAACCAGTCGCCTGCACATACCTGAAAGTAGTCCGTAAAAAACAAAGTAGTTCTTAGGATGCATTGTATATTTTTTGTGATTTAGTCAGTATATGCAAACTTGGTATCATCTGAAAGCTTATCATGTCAGGTACACACTGAATACAACAGTTTTGAACTCTGATGTAGAGAATAATTTGTCAGAGTCTAGATCTTAAGCCCATAAATTTGTCAAATTTCCAAAAGGAAAGTAGTATTATTAGTACCTGTCTACTTTCACTTCACCGTTCTTTCTTAGAAGCCATTAAAGGTATGCTGCAAATTTTATGAGAGAGTCTTTAAAGGGTCCCCTCTGTGATAAAACCTGTTAAAGTTCATTTTAACAAACTTTAAAAAGATTGGGACCTTGAAAATTGCTTAATTCAACATAGAAAGTAATGGGACTTTTAATAGTGGTTTTACATCTTTAGATAGTTCACAATTACCAGTATTCAGTAATATCGGCAAACATTACCGAAGCGTCAACAGTCAGCAACGTCATAATCGAAGTAGATTATTATTTTTTCAAGGCTAACATTTCTTTGGAGGTTTCAGTCTTGAGTCGATTTTGTGTTCACTTCACCAATTTACACCATACCAAAAAAAAACCACTTGTAACCCGTTTCACATTTGGTTCCTGAACTCATAACCTCTGGCCGGTAGTCGAATGGAATATTCACATAGGAAAGTCCATACAATAAATGGCAGTAAGGTATGTAAGTCTCGTAGTTTCAGGAGAATGGGTCCTAGCCTTTCGTTCCAATTCATTGAGATTTGTCATTTACAGAGCGTTGAGTTCAATATTAAAAGCAAAACATCTTTTTTGTGTAAAAATGCCGATACAAAGGACAAATTTCGTTTTTTACATGATAAAAGTGTTAAGAAAAGCATTCAATAAAAGATTTTGAATTGTAATACAGAATTTCAAGATTCTGGAAGTAAACAATAAAATGCAGATCGGTCTCCGGATTTCAATACGTTCTGCATCGGAAATTCCGGTAAGGAAAATGAAACTAGAAAACGAGACTTACAGACCCTATATTACAGTTGAAGGTACAACCAGATTATATTTCCACCTCTTTTTATATTAATCTACTGATATGCTTTTAGGGTCCACTATATAGATAGGTCATTGCAGATAACTTTATGACAATTTGTGGAAATAAATCTATATTGAGACACTTAAACAAGAAAATCTAACATTTTTTTCCTGTAGAAAGTATATAATTTCCAAAACCTTACATTGTGGAGATCTATAAAAAAGATAGATATTCTTTTTTATTTTGTTATTAAAATTTGTAGCCATGGTAACATAATAAAAATATACATTAGTTTTCAGAACAAATTTTGGGTGCCTTCCCAACATTAACTGTTAAACAAATATCACTCAATTATAAACTGCCAGAAAAAGTACGTTGACATGGTATTATTGTGAAAAATAAACAAATAAAAAGTTTACCTTTTTCTGCTCGTGCGAAATTTTGCATTTTTGAAAAACAGCCAGTTGGTCCAGGAAAGAGAATCCAATCCGATGAGGACCTGAATCTTTCCGGATAGCTTAAAGCATGCATTTTATACCTCTTTACCTTCACAAGTATTGCATCCATTTATGTACGATTGCTCTACTACCTACAATCAATATTTCCACCAAGTTTAACCTTTTATGTTCAAGTTTTACAAAATTAGACCGGGTCAGTTCTGTGTACGAAATAGTGTACCTATTTCCCATTTGTATAGTGCAACCTTATATGATTGATAATTACGGCGTGTTACATTTGGCCAAAAAACGGCAATATGTTTTATGTTTGAACGTTTATACAAAAATATACAATTTGGTCAAAGGATTAAATCATGTGTTGGGTTGAAAAAAAAATCCTTATTTTTTTTAAATTTATTGTGTTATTTCAAAAGCATTTAAACACAACTGAATACTATATTCACTATATCTAGCTTTGAACAGTTGATTTGCAGTCAACTTTTGAAGATAATTTGAATAACTATTTCAAAAATTAATTAAGACCTATCGAAAAGGACACTGTACGGACGAACAGACGAAGTATCGGTTACGATAACGATATAACCTTAGGAACAAATGCGTCATTTTGAAACCGTTTGTGTTTACATAGAACAGATAACATATTTGAATCCTAAGGAGAAAACGATGATAGTGACATTTGTTGCTGTTAAAAATAAATATTTGAGTTATAAATGGAAACACTATCTTACTTTGTGATAAGTTGACTTTTTAAAGACTTTATCTGTGTCTATTTTGTGTGCTTTCGAACAATTGTACACACCAAAAATTTATTTTAGTATATTGTCATAATTTATTTGATATGTATGGCTGTTTAAGTACTATTTGGAATGACAAAATATAGAACAGTTAAATCAAGGCGAAATAAGTACCTGAGTATCATGTATTGATCATCCCTCCCTTGGCATCACCGCTATACAACATACTAAATTCTTACAACAATTACACGATTATGACTAAAGATTCTTTCTATAAAAAGAACAAACAAACAAACAAACAAAAGGAAGAAAAACATGAAATGGTTACTTCCTACTCACTGTCTAGTTATCTGGAACAATTCTTATATTTAAAGCAATGTTGAACAGTTTAACAAACATTTTATGATTGTGTAAGTGTAGAATGAATATGAAGTAAGTGGTGCCATTCATTAAAAAAAGAAAATTCTATTTAAACGCATCAAATTCCAGGATATTAAATTTCTGAAGTTTAAAGGCGTTGAGGAATTAAAAGCATTATATGTGCAAAGTACTGCTTTAATAGTACAAATAATAAAATCTTTGATTTAAGGAGGTAGACCTAGGGTACGGGACACAACTCATTAAATCAGTGATATGTTTGTATCACATTCAATTTCACTTAAGCCTCTCTAGCTTTCATTTGAAGCAGAATAAAATGAATCCAAGTTAATTAGATGCTTACATAAGATAGATGTAAAATGCTGAATACAAACGTTCCAATGATTTTTAAGAGTTGTGTTCCTTACCCTAGGTCTACCTCCTTAAATGTTTGTTTGTTTGTTGGGGTTTAACGTCCGAGCAGCAATATTTCAGCTATATTCAGACGATGAAAATGAAATTGATGATAAAATGAACATGAACCTCCTTAAATGAAAATTTCAAATTCCACTATATAACGCTTAGCGGCGTCCATTATATGACAACAAAGGCATTACATCAAGTATCTGTTTCAAAGAAAATCTGTGTGAAAATGGCCCAAACTACCAAGTTTGGTCAGCATTCCGTAAAACTAAAAGACCCTTGATCTATCATAGTTGTTGTGTACTAAACTGACCGATAGGTACACTGTCTGTGTTATGTATCCGAATCGAACTACAAACAATCGATTACAATGTTTATCTGTTTCCATAGCCTATTGTCCTATTTACAAAAGGGATCGTCTCCAAAAAACGTTTAAGAGTTTCCTGTTCTGGAAAATCAACCTCAAGGATCGCATTGCTCTTTTGGTTCCTTAAGATGATGAAACGACCCATTTTATGACTACTGATAGTAAAGGTATCAAGTCCTATGATAAATGCATTGGATATTCATTTGAGTATTTAGATTCGTCAAGAATGGATGGGCTATATACCATAGCATTAACTTTCATGTGTTTCGTCTTTATTGTTTTATGTCTTAGGCAGTCTTGGCCACGATCAGATATACCTGGACCATCGACATGGCCTCTGATTGGAAATTTGATTACGGCACACGAATTCATTTCAACTCCCAAAAGAATAAAATTTGTGAAAGAGATGACAAAATTGTATGGACCAATTTTTAGACTGTTTGTTGGATCGTATCCGATTGTAGTAGTCCAAGGCTACAAAAATGTAATGGAGGTTTTACAGAGACGTGGGAAAGATTTCATGGACAGGCCAAATTGGATAACTGGTATAAGGCTTGCACGGATGAAGTATGGAGGTCAGTATCACTAGAAGATTTTTTATTTCAATGTTAGTAAAATATCTAATGTGGTAATTATTTTACAGATGCGTTATCTTGTTAACTCTAATAAAATAATTTGGGTCTAACCTGGGGAGAAATAGATGAATACTGATACTATGGAAGTGTATAAGGGTCATAAATTACGATGATTTTTGGTATATGTTGACTTATCTCATGTTGATAAGAAAGTTTTAACTGTATTATCTTACGTTAAATAAACTGACATATTCAATTGAAATTTACAAAAAGCACATATGTAATCTGACTTTTATTGTTTAATTCATCCTTCTACTGAGGAAGATTCTGACATAAATTAAGTCCCAATAAACAAACTGATGACGCGTTAGATAAGGAACTTAATATTGTTTTTATTTTAATATTAAAACAGTAATTAAAAATACTTTTAAGACCCCCATTGTGCCTCTGAGTCTTGGTTACTATTGTACGGGACATAGTCCCGCCATTACACACCCTCTGGCCAAAAATAATCATTGTCATTTATTACCCTGTAATAGTCATCTTCATTTATATTGACACGCATTATAAACGTTGACCTCTCTCTAGATTCGTGTTTTTTTTTCAAAAGTAAAGTAAATGTTACATAAGCACCTTGTCGTTCAGCATAATTTCTGACTGCACTACTAATTTGCAGAAAAGGTTTATCTGCGGCAAAATTGTATAACAATATGTTTTATTCGTTTTCTAATCACTCCACGAAACGCCTTTGTGTCCTCGCCAGTTTCTTCGTGGTACATTCGGTCATCACCGGAAATAATTTCACTCGTATTTGTGCTCGCTTCATGTGGATGCTCGTGGAGTGTTTTATCATGAGTTTCACATTTCTTATTGTTTGATTGAGTTTTTGAATTAACTATCACTGGTATTTGCCTGTGTTGTTCTTGTGTATCTTTTATTACCATTTTACTAAATAGAGTTTCTTTGATGTTTCAGCTTGTTGTTTTAATTGTCGTTGAATTGTATTAAGATGACCTGTTATATTATCAGTTAGTTGTGCTTGTTGTTGAATAACCTCGGTACTCTGTTCATCAATTTTAACTGTTGTGGTTTTAATTTCAAATCCGCTTGAAGCCTTGTTACTTTCTCACGGCTTTCGTTCAGCTGGTCCCGTAGGTTCATTGATTGATTGTTGTGGTTTAACGTCCGAGCAGCAATATTTCAGCTATATTCAGACGATGAACACGAAATGTATGATAAAATGAACATGAAATGATGATAAAATGAAAAAAAAGGATGGGACACAAGGATAATATGGTCGAAAAATTTTGATTGCCACTAGAAAAAGGGGGATGGGTAAGGTCGGGCAATTTAGCCTCCTGTGGCGGAGCGCAAAGGTTCATACCACAGCAGGGTTCTTTAACGTGCGAGGAACGTGACATCTTTCCCAATACGGTACACCACTCTATGGTTTACAGATTTTCCGTATTATAGCCTGACAACCCCAGCATGTAACACGCCTGAGGTACCCCATTCCACCACCTGGGGCACACATCCCAGTTGCTCTATGGGCAGTGCGCCTAGCCTCCGGCTAGGTTTCTGAGCACTATTTAGTCGCCTTTTACGACAAGCTTAACGCTGCTGCAGGCCTATTCTTTTGACACCGGACCTGCACGGGGCGATCACGTAGGTTCAAAACTTCCTCATCTTTTGACCTAATAACACTTTTTGGGTTTTATTTCACGTTGAAAGGCTTCAGTTAGCTTATCAATTTTGTCATTCAATTGTTCTTTATTATCGTTCATCATCTGTTTCACATCTAAAATCCTAGCGATTAAGATGCCATTATCTCTACCTTTTGCGTTTAATTTTTTCGATACCTTTTGTATAATATTGACAAGCTGAGTATCACCCGCGTCATCAGATACTGTTGTTGTACGTCTTGTACCATTCAAGATGGGTTGTTTAAGTGCAATGTTTTTCTTTGTAGTTATAATAAAGTTAGGAAAATGACAAAACTCACAAAAACGTTTCGTTTATCGAGTCAATAACAGAATAGAAATCCATACGATATAGAATCGTCGGTATTATCCATGTATATTAACAATATTCCAATATTTTATCGTGAAGTCGACGAGACCAGGTCCATTACAAAGGGACATCACTTTTTAACTATATATGCATAGACAATTGGTGTAAGTGGAATTCCGTTCTTTCATACCCCAAATAAGTCAGAAAAAAGCTTGCCAGACAATCTCTAGCTCTACTGGAGTAATAAATAGTCCATCCGTATAGGCCTAAAAAAGTTTCCGGTCACCCTCCTTCTGACCCCCTACTCATAAAAAAAATAAACGTAAAAATTCTGCCGATTGTCTTTCAGGGAAACAAATAGAAAATTGAAAACACACATGCCATGAGTGCGCTCTTGGTCGTAGATAATCCCTTTTTGGAATTCGGCACTTGAGATTTTTTTGTTTTACCACCTCCATCAAAATTCGGTGCCGACGTAAGTAATTGACACCGAGTTTCGTTTTCCTTCCCGTTGATATTATAAAAGAAACAAACATACTGATATTTCCTGTATGATAATAATTATAACATTTACAAAATAGTAATACAGCAACTATATCGACTTTTTTACTTTAAAGTGAATAAATTTATAATGAAACTGATTATTTTTATCTATTATTGACAACACTTTTTGGAGTAGAATTTGTGTGATTGAAACAGTTTTCTTATAATAAAACATTGTATATCGACAAACTGCATTAAATGTGCTCAGTTAGCCGATTACATAGCAGTGCCATTGTTTAAAAAGACATTTTGGTATTTCCGAACAAGAAATTGTAAATAATGTCCCAGCACCCCCTTTTCTGAGGAACCCCGTCTGTCGCCCTTCTTTTCAAAGTATCTGGATCTACCGCTGTGACGGAAATACACTGAAATAATGTTAAGGATTAACAGACTTCATTTAAACTTTATACAAGAATAAACACTTGTTACGCAATGAAAGGTTACGTAACTGTGATTATTAACTTAAGGTTTTGTATCTCCTATTTCTTTTTGAGCACTAACAATCTTGGGCTAGGTAGATTTTATAAAAGTTTGCATTTTGTGCCGTAGTTTTGTATGTCCTATTTCTTTTTAAAAACTAATAACCTTGGGCTAGGTAGATTTTATAAAAGTTTGCATCATGTACCGTCGTTTTAATTCTTCTGTTCCGTTTTTGACTACTAATAATCTTGGGCTAGGTAGATTCTATAAAAGTTTGCATTTTGTACCGAGTTTTGTATTTCCTATTTCTTTTTTGACAACAAACAACCTTGTAATGTACGAGGAAAATATCGCAAACGTCAATCCTATACAGAGTAACGGGCAATTATTGAGAAACTCCGAGAACGGAACGCGGATTTGTCATCGAAGTTGTAAGATCCGCAAAAACAAACGGATAAAGACTAACAAAATATTTGTGTGCAGTGCCTTGTATTGCATGGTTTTCAAACGCTTCATGAACACAGACATGGCAAACTTTGGTGTATAATGATGTCCTTTAAAAGTGAAATTAATAACTATGAATCTCGACAGATTAATAGGCACAGACAGAAATATTTAATAATTCAAAACACCAATGACAATGGAATCGATCTCTAAATGAAGGTGCTTACAAGCATATACAAAATTTTCGGTCAACTAATGACCTTCTTCTGTGCCTTAAATCAATTGAGTATGTATGAAAGTAAATGGTCTTATGTACAGATTTTACATAGCAAAAAACAAAACAGAATAAAACAATGTTATTTCAACTTTCTAATTTTGGATAATTAAATATTTCATAGATGCGTAGTGGAATTGATACTTGAATGATATTTTGAGCACTTGGCCTCTGTCGAGAGAAACTCAACATTATCCGAAGTCTTTCACGAACCACCTGTGATTGCTTGTTTGTGTAACTCTGCTTGTGAGGGCTGAAATATCTAAGCCTAACTTGACTCCAGGCGAGGGTCGCTCCTGTGGTGACAAAAGATGTAAATGTTGCAACCAAACGCACCACTCGTCATCATTCTCCAGCACAGTCACGGGGAAACGCTACATAATATTTTGTAACGTGCACTGCAAGAGTGCGAATGTAATATATTTGCTTCACTGTCCCATCTGTGGCCTTCAATATGTTGGTGAATCTAAACAGCCTTATCCCAAGCGCTTGAACGGACACAGGAGCGACCTAACAAAAAACCTTTACTCCCAGTGAGTCAACACTTCAGATTACCAAACCACTATCTCGATGATTTCAACAAAATGCAAATCTTTATCGTGGAACAAAAGCCTAGCTGGCCGAGTGGTCTAGAGCGCTGAACTTTGTGTAGGCGGTGTTGTCATAGATGTCACAGCGGTACGAGTTGGAGTCCCGCGGAGGGAATGACCAAAAATTTGCATCGCAAAAAATTGACAGTTCTAACATCGTTTGGATTTTTTCAGACCTTTCTATGGGTATCAATTTGATCCGATGGAGCATTGTAGCGAATAGAGTCATCACATTCTGAGACGTTTGTATATATATATATATATATATATATATCCATACAAGATTAAAATACAAAGATCAAAATGTCATAAGTATTGCTACTTATCGAATTTTTTGTAGACTTTGGGGTAACCCTTCTAAATGGTGACGATTGGAAATCAAAAAGGCGATTTATTCACAAAGCATTCAAAGATCTAGGCGTAGGGAAGTCCTCGAACGAAGAGAAAATTTTGACAGAGGTTGGGTATTTGATTGACTACCTCGAACAGATGAGGGGTGAAGAAATTCAAAATATAAAGGACGTCATGATGAAAGCGAACTGCAATATTATACACAATGTCGTGTTTGGGTACAGGTTAGTTAGTAGATTTCTGGGCATGTTCAATTTGTACTTATGCGAGTACTCCAGTGAGTTAAATGTTAAAATTCGAACAGTTTTCAACAATTTATTTTCTCTTGAAAGCCGGGGAAGTACCGACTGGGCCTGATCATAATTTTAGCGCGAAAGTGTATTTTGATAAACTAAGGTATAAGAACGAGAAATCTTTCAGAAAAAAATGTTTTTGATTACTGTCTATGATAGAAAACAAAAATAATACGTTTTTTAATTATTTCATTGATCATAGATTTCAATTCAATGTGCTAAATCAAGCCGTTAAGTAGTTTTTCATCTTATACTATTTTACCAGGCGTACATTATCTATGCGTCACGATAACTGGATAAATAAGTAATGCGAAGTATAGTAATATAATGTGTTACGAGAATTGTTCTATTCTAATAGGACACAATTCTAAGATTTAAAATAGGGTTTCTAGTTGAACATTTATGATACTCCGACACGTTGTATTTTTTAAGGGTTGAACTAATTAAAATGGTCATAACTTTTGAGTAAATCATCTGATCAAACTGAAATTTGACCTTGATCTGTATTTTATAATACTCAATAACTATACAGAGTTTAAAAAAGATCTTTCAACACCTGCTAAAGTTATCACCGGGAAACCGTTGGGACGAACAGATGGACGGACGGAATTTTTTGGAGTGTATCACATAATACCTCACCACTTCGTGTGGCGGATAATAAAAAGATGTTCAATAAGACTACTACAATGTATAGCAAAATTGTTTATTGGCGTCATGAACAAATGTGGTAAAAACAATTTAAAAAATGACGTTACAAATTATAAACATTTCATAAATATTGACAATTATATAAAAAAATAAAGAAAACTTAACGACAGCATCTTTTGGTATATGTTGAAGGTACGAGCTACGTAGTGCGGACCTACAGACTCTGATTGACACATTAAATGTACTGTTTGCTGGGCCCGTTCCATTGTTATCGGTGACGCTTATCTATCCTGTCCTTGTTCTCTTCTTTGTAAGTATACGTAGTGGCATATCCAGAGGGGAGTGCAGGCGGTTGTTACCCCCTTTTTATTAGAAAATTTGTCGTTTTCATGTGTAAAATTGACAAAAATGGTAAATGATATCCTATCACGCCCTTTTTCTGGGAAACCCCGACTGGCACTTTTTTTTCATAGTGACTGGGTCCGCCCCTGATACGTAGCCATATTTAGTTAAGCGATTTATTGTAGGTCTGATTGTGTATCGCTTTTTATTGGTAAATTCCCTACGAATCTATATTTTTCTTAAATAGTTCAAAGGTAAAGCCAAATCTTGAAAATTGATGAGTTAAAGAGGCGTGGGACCTAACATTGAACGTTCGGGAGGCATGTGTGCTGACACAGCTTCAAAGTTGTGTTCTTTATCAACTGGAAACACTAAAAACAAAGACAAGCTTCAAATATTTCACAATTGTAGAAATTATCTTAATCAGGACAACGCTTTTTATTCCGTTTTCTTCTTCCAATTAATAAGATAATTGATCTATGTTTTTCATATCGAAATGCTTACCATTTTATCAGAATGACAAAGTATTTAAAAGACGACGGGCTTCAGAAACATTGAGAACGTATATAGCTAATCAGATACTTGAACATCAGAAATCATTTGACCCATGTCGTGTAGGAGACCTAGTTGATGTCTACTTGGAATCCTTACAAGGCCAGAAGTTAGAAGGTTTGTATGATTGCAGTACTCTGATTATCATTGTGGCATTAATATTCACGACAACAGATTTAAGTTTGTACATGTATGTTCATTATACAGGTACAATGTAATGTGTAACAAATATTTTTATTAGAAAATTTGTCGTTTTCATGTGTAAAATTGACAAAAAATGGTAAACGATGTCCTAGTATTCCTTTTTTCTTAGGAACCACGGCTGGCACTCCTTTTTATAGTGTCTGGATACACCCCTGATACTTAGCCATATTTAATTTAGTGATATATTATGTTTGGTTATATGTCGCTTTTTATCTGTAAATTCCCCACTATGAAGCACTATTGTTTATTAGTTATCATGTTATTTTTTTCTCCTTGCGCTTAAGGGGTCACTGCTGTATAATCCCTTTCAATCACCGGTCAAGGGTTTTAAAAAGGGGACTCAGAAAAAAGGGGTTCAGACTGTAATTATTTAAAACTAACAAAATTTTCGGAAAAGGGGAAGGGGTTCCAACACCGCCTATACAAAGAGTAATCAAGGGAACCAAGGTTATAGCGGTAATCGAAAGAATGTAATCCATGGACAAAGACCAGACATGGAAAACAGACATACACAACAAAGAACATAAAGTAACTAAAATCATACATACAAAGTAAAAAAAGTAAATGAGCAACTCGGACTCCACTAAAAACTGGGAGCATGGACCAGGTGCACCGGTAGAGTAAGCGTCCTGTCTAAGAGTACATGTGCACTAGATTACATACTGATGTAACCAAAGAAGTCAGACATAATCAGCTCCTTTACAGATTCTTCGATGTTAGGGGAAGGCCGACGGTCGGAAGTATAGGAAAGATGGCAGACTCTTTGTTTTATGGCTTTTTTATCATACATGGCAAAAATGTTTCAAAATTGAACTGCGAGTTTGAAAATGTTCAGTAATACCAAACCAAACCCGACTACCACTTCCCCACACTGCATGAGCAGTTGATTGACACGAGTTGAATTAACCCATTACTTTGGTTTCAGATAGAATATTACGGGCTGTCACTAACGAAATTTTAGAGTTTTTTACCGCTGGAACGGATACAACAGCAGCCACACTTGATTGGTGTATTTTGTACATGATACAGTACCCTGATATACAGGCAAAATGTCACAAAGAAATCGATATGGTAACGATCGGAATTTACAAAGTACTTTCCACCGTAAATATTTGGCCATCATTTTGGCCTACCAGTAAATTTTTTACCTAAATAAACTATCGATTTGAAGTTTGTATATGATGAGACATCGATTGATCAATTAGTTGACTTTAGTATCCTTTCAAATTTTGCTATAAATGTTAGGCTCTATATGTATCAGTTCTATGTAAATCTGCTAAAAGATCCTTAAAATTCCTATTGACCTTTCTTGTCCAGAAATTATAGACGTCAGACGCCTCTATTTTTTTTCTAATATGACAGAGATAGAGTGTATTTTGGGGGTACACGAAAACATAATCTTTAATTATATAGATAGCAGTGTTTTATCGAATGTTCCCAGAGTAATATTTCGATAATTCACACTGTGAAATAAATTGGGTAATTTCACTCTCGCGCTTTCTCCCGCCAAAACGTCACAATTTTGATAACAATCCGCCAATCACAGAATTTAAAATTCATTTAGGAAATATCGATAAATTATTAAGAAAATCTATATAATAGCGAGCGCTGCGCAGCGTTGTGAGCTCTACCGTTATCACGTGTACATTCTAAATTTCTCTGAAGGTTCCCCAATATACTAACAAAAAAAGTCATGTCCCGGAAGTAACAAAAAGTGACTGTCCTTACGGAGAAAATTCAACATTTTCTTCAGTCAAACAAATAAAAAAATATATGTTAAGATTACGTTTCAGTAAAAATAGATTCATCTTTTCTGTTAGTTTTCAAGTGTTATCTAATTTGTTTTACTCATTTAAAGAAGTGAATGTTATGTTTATAAAAACTTCTGGAAAAAACACGTGTTCCACTGTTGCTGTTGTCAAGAACCTAACCCACCTCCGAAAAAAATATAACTCCGATTATTTTATCAAAATCGAAGCATAGCTTTTCTAAGATAGGAAAGGCAATCATGTTTGAAATTTGCAGCTGTCGTCTGAATTTTGTTTACGTCACATGTGTGGAAAATATTCCCACTATCCGTGGAGAATTGTAATATTTCCAGTATCTGTAGATTGATCTGACAGGCCACAACTAAAATGGATGTTGTTAGAGATGCCCTCAAGGGATAAAAAATGTAAAGCATTGCGAAGTGCTATAAAGTTATTGACCACTTTGAGAGCGAGGGAAAATGGGGTATGGGGTTGGAATTTTGGGGAAAAATTGTTCAAGTTACTCATTTATTGAAAAAAATCTCCCCCATATTTTAAATAGAAATATTGATTTTGCTTGCTGGATAAATACAAATAAAAATATTGCACTTGCGAAGCAAAAAATTTGATCCGGGTCGCCCCCTCTTTGTAATGTCTATTATTATTTTTACCAGTCTCCCACAGACGGTACATATATAGTAAAGCTCACGGTGCTCGCTGATTTAGGCAATGCCTACCCCATATTAAATAGGATAATCAATTGGTTATCGTGAATGACAAGTTCAGTCCGCACACTCGTTAAATCCAGTCGTTCTTCGGCACTCGTGATAATATTTTGGTTATGGTTACAGACCACCAATTCAACCAACGAGCATCTGGAACGTACGCAAAAATAGTCCTACGCAGAAATTACCCCTGTTCCTCATAGTGCTGTGAAAAAAGTTGTCATCTCATTTAAAAAATTTAAACAGTTTCTGAAAGGAAAAACATTTCTGTACATTTTATAGGTGCATTTTGCTTCTTGTGACGTGAAGCCTAATCTCCATAATGATTTCTAAATATACCCCTATCTTGTGAAAACACTGGGATTTCCCATGCTATTTATAGACACTTCACTTCCGGTGACCAGTACTGCACTGCAAGTCTGCTAACCCCACATGCCATTGTGAGGATTGTGAGCTGACATATGTAGAATCATGCTAATATATAGTCCTCTGCAGGTTAAAGTTAAGGTAAAGTCCAGAGAAGCCATTGAATATTGTGAAATTAGCATAGAAGCCTATGGGAAGTGGAATTAGTGGTTTCTAGCCTTATTCACTCTTTCCGATTGTCCTATTATTATTGCATATTGCTGCTAACAATCATCATGGAGATACTGCATACTCTCTATGCGACCTATAGTTAAAAGTGCTTCTAAGTTATAGGGAAATTTGTAAGCATAAAACATATACCATAATGTTAATTTTAGAAAGACTACTTTTGCAATCTGGTAAGTAGATGACATTTTCCAGTTATATGGTATCTTAGGATGAGTGTAAATTTTAATCCTTGTAAAATGTTTAGTTCTAATACCTTCATAAAATGATCATAATAAACAAAGAGTATACGTAGGTGTAAATACATCATCATAGTATCATGTGACCTCCATGTACAGTACGTCATTAAATTTGTTGTATTCAGGTTTTTTATTTTCAGATCACAGACAAAAGCAGAATGGTTACTTATTCAGACAAAAGAAGTCTGACGTATGTAGAAGCAACACTATTTGAGGTTCAGCGACTAGCCAATCCAAGTTAGTTCATTTCTTTACTAGTACAGAATCTTGTATATAACGTCCAGATAAATTTTGTTTGACGTGTTTTTATTGATACTTTTATTTGAGTGAACAATGTGTGCTTATCGGTTGCCTTTGGATTTTGAACTAGCTTACAGAAAAAGCGAACTACTCTTTCCATGTAGATACAGCTTGTAGTCTTTTGACTTATTTGTTAATATTAACACTTTAATGTATTTGTTTTCTGTGCTAAGTCCGAATTCAAAAAGATTTTTTTAGTTCGTTTCATCGTTAAATTTTTAAAACCACTGTCCAAGGTTAAGGGAGGGTTGAGCTCTCACAAACATGTTGAACCCAGCCATACACTTTATGTACCTGACCCAAACCAGGAACCTGTAGTCCAGTGGTGGTTGTTACTTCAAATATGTTCCTTATTATTCGTTTTACATTTTTTTTCTGTAGATTAGGTCGAGTTTCGTCTATTATGAATAATCTTACTTCACTTATTTTTGGGCCTTAACGGCTTGCTTTATGGTATGTGTTTGTCCATCACTGAAGACCGTGTTGTAACCTGTAAAGTTTGATTGGTTGTTGCTTGAATTTTGGTGGATGACTGTGTCAAAAGTACTCATACCCCATCTCCTAATCAAACGGCTGTGACAACCCCTGATAAGTTCCGGTTAAAAACTCGGGGTTTATACATGACAACAGACTCAATTGGGGCGGATTATACATGAATTAGGGACGACCATAGCATGAATAACGTTTGTCTGAAACGTGATGGATAGATATGTTTGGATGATATATGAACATTGATTTGTTTTTACAATCTTTTTTATTAACTTTCTTTTTTTTTTTTAAATATAAATGAATATAAGGAATTCATTCTTGACACAATTGTTTTAGTAGCGAAAAAATGGCCAGTCAAAGCTAAACAAAAATGAAATGAAATGAAAGTAGTTTGAATAATGAATATATTTTGTAGCTTTTTTTTCACTACCTCACGCTGCTGTGTGTGACACAACAATAGCAGGATATGCTGTACCTAAACGTACCATTATCTTAGCAAGCCTCATATCAGCTCACTTAGATAAAACAATCTGGGCAGAACCGGAAAAGTTTAACCCGAGCAGATTTATTGGCGAAAATAACGAAATAGTCAACAAAGACTACCTTATTCCTTTCTCTACAGGTAAACACGTGTCCATGATACTCAACCATATTTTAATGTTCAGGCAACATTCGTCTACCATCTGACAAGACTGAAGTAGACTCGAGACCAGGTCACCTTATCAAAATTAAATACCCCCAAGTTTCTTTTAACGTTGGCACTGTGTAGAAATATTATATTTCTGCTTTGTTGAGCGAACGCAAAAAATTCGTTTTTTATGTAGATCGATGTAGACAAAAAAGTGTAAAAATAACAATACAATAGATCCTTTTGTGGTAAGTTGGTGAGCATGCTCAATATACACTTCCGCGAGGTAGAGCTTGGGTAGAACAAAAGAATTTTCCTCGCGGAATTGTATATTGAGCGTGCTTTACGCATGTTCTTTGACTACCACACCGTTAGCACAAAAGGGTCTATACCATTTGTTGTATTTGAACAAAATGTTTATACAAGTTATCATAAAAGATTCGTAATTAATAAGAAAATGAGTGTAAATTATACTTTTACTTTGAAGTAAAACCAGCCATCTTTGTAATTCCTATAAAAAGTTAACAAACACCGAATCAAAATAAAGTTTTCTTTTTTCTTATCTTATTGTAGGACCACGCATGTGTGTAGGTGAATCTTTGGCAAGAATGGAAATATTTTTGATATTTGCCAACATACTCAGGAAATTCGAATTTTCCAAATATGACCCGGATGACGTGTTGTCTTTTGATGGGTGTGACGGAATCACAAGGACAGCAATGCCTTACAGAGTCAAGATCACACCTAGATAGTGAAGGTCGCGTCGGAGTGTTTTATTACAGATGATATGCTCGATGTGCCGCTTAAGGTGCTGCTATCTGTGGCTGTGGATTAACGGAGATTTTTCTGTGCTGTTATCTGTGGTTGTGGATTAACCAAGATTTTTCTAACTTAAAATCTTAATCTAAGATTGGGAGACCTTCTCATCACATTGTGTACTTACATTTTGAACAGGGATGCGAATCAAACCACAGTTCCTGTGATTCAACATATGAACATAAATAATAGGCATTTTTTATCTAGATTGTCGAAGTCTTGTGGTGTTTTTTGTTTAACCATTCTATGTTGTATATCATATCATTAACTATGTGAAAATAATTGGTAACGGCATACCGTACCTGTAAAAAATATTGGTACGTTTGGAGCAGTACCATCCGTACCGGATCCTACGCCTATGTTAAGCTGTACATGTTTTTTTATTGTATAATACAAATAGATGAGTTATTAACACGATGATGTACGTATGTAACAGTTTTTTATTTTATCCCAGCAACGCTTGAGATAGCTGATCGGATAAGTTGCATTATAAAAATTCGCATCTTGTACATTGATACTCAAGTGTCAATTCTTGTTGCTCATTAGACTATATTAAAACAACTAAAATGTAAATTTCTTTTATGACATTGATAATCATATTAGGATATCACTTATATAATAGTTGTTGATGAACTTGTCAATATTGTGATATTTAGACTGCCCACAGGACAGTGGTATTGACTGTGACAGCGATAATGGCCGAACAGCAGGCGAGGTCATTATCGCTGTCGCAGTCAATACCACTGTCCTACGGGCAGTCTAAATATCACAAAATTGACCAGTTTAACAACAAACATTGAGGAACCATATCTATGGCGGTATTAGCGTCAAAAATAAAAAGTTCTGCCTAGCCAAAGCTATTTATGCCTAGGCAAAAATAAGGTAATGCCTAGACACTATTGTATTAATTGACCAATCAGAACGTGATTAACATCCAGGCTTCGTGGAATATTATGCAACCCTTTGTTACAAGATGATTGGCTCAGCAAAATTTATTTAACATATGCATTACCACAATGTGTTAATGCCCACAGCCATTATCACATTATGCTATAGACTGGTGAAACTTTATACTGCAGGTTAATTAACACCATGTATAAAGGTTTTATCCAATTGAAATTACTGATTTTTTACTGATATGAAATAATACTTGATAATGTCTTCTGTAAATGTAAGAAGTACAATGGGTAATACCCAGAGGATAGTATAACCAGAAAAATCATTCTAAACAAGCTCCTGTGGTAGTAATGACCCTTTTCACTTTGAAACTTTGCCATGCTAATTATTGTTTGGGTTTCTACAGCACCAACCACAAAGGCCTTGGATATTTTAACCCATCAAATTACCTTAACAAGTTCCCATGTGAACACTAGAATTATACACATTGTTCAAACATGTCCTGTATTTTACGGCCCATGACAGTGCTAAAATTCCAGACAAGCACTTTGAAAATCCAAGTGTGGCACACTGCAGTCAAACTCCAAGTTCTGATGCCTAAAGCCAGGTTTACAGAAACCTAAACTGAGATGCTTAATGGACTCGTGCAGACATAAAATTTATTTATCCTCAATTAAGGGCAGGACAGATAAAATGCAGACCAAGCAATTACATATTTTCATTTTATTTATCAGAGACTGTTCATTAATTAGCCCCTTAAGTCTGAGTCTCTTAGAAAATATAAATTTTAAGCACCAAATAATTAAAGAGAAGCCAATTTCATACATAATGTATTTATCGAAGTCCCCTTATCCCCACCAATAAAATCAGAAGAAATCTATGACGTAGTCCAGGGGTAGACCCAGATTTTGAAAAGGGGAGGGCAGGGTGTACAGAGCAATACTTTGCTAATTTTTTTGCCGAATTTCTGCACGAAATTAACAAAATTCAACAAAAGGCGGTTCCAAACCACTTGGGCCCCCTTCCCTGGATTCACTTTTGTACTCTAATCTTCAAGAAATTGAAACCTACATTAAATCTTATTACCTACCAGTGACAAATTGTTAACAAATTTTTATCAACGGTGACATAATTTTCTGAAGAAAAATTCAGGATCCTATAAATGTATAACAAATTCTGATAAAATTGTATGAAAACAAAACTAACTTTAAAGGTTTCTTAAACCTAATGAAGTTGACTTCTCTGTACAAGATATATAATATATAAGTTCATTCATAAAAATGTCATTCAATATATTAAAGGTCTCAGTAGTGTCTAGTCTTTAAAGGATGCACTACAGCTTTCCCACACTCAAGTAACTGTCTTTGTAGATATCAGATAGAAGGTGATACATGCAAGTCTGCGGTCTTTTTCACCAAAAAAATCGTAAGTGTAAAATTAGTCGGTATGTTATGATGTTATAATAGTTAAGTAACTTACCACTAATTTTACTCTTACAATTTTTTGTGAAAAGGGCTGCAGAAACCCACCAAATTCACTTTTATTTCTTATTCAGAAACAGTTCCAGATAATGTAACCAGTTTGTCTTTCAGTGGTTGCACTTCAAAGATAGATTATACAGGAAATTGTCACTTTGCAAGAGTTATCCTTCTTGATTTGGCTGATGTAAAATACCTATCTGTGGGCAGAAAGTAAAATAGTTAATAAAAATATGACATATGTTAAAAAAGTCTTGTTTGTTCGGTTGATTTTCTGGACCATGAATCACTTCTACAATAGGCAATGTCTGAATTTAATAAAGACTGGTACTTGATGGCTCAAACAGGACATTATAGAGTAACATTGCATTGATTGTCTTAATTATCAAAGCAAAGGAGCAAATATTTTTTTAAAGCAGTTTTCTTTATATTCTTGTACCTGTTTTTTCATAAACTTCACCTTTTAAAGTTAACACTGATATATCAATATAATTTCATCTTTTTGTTCATCAACTTTTCATATATCTTTTTTTTTTTTAACAATTATTTGTTTCTAAAACAGACATGAATACAGTATCATTGTCCATGATGCACATTAATAATACATAACCTAGCTACTAATTACAATTATATATTCTCCTTTCACTACCTAGCAACAAGTAATATATTCACCTTTCACTACATAGCAACAAGTAATATATTCACCTTTCACTACCTAGCAACAAGTAATATATTCACCTTTCACTACGTAGCAACAAGTAATATATTCTCCTTTCACTACATAGCAACAAGTAATATATTCTCCTTTCACCTAGTGACATAGTTAGCAAAAAAAAAAAAAAGATCAACCAATTATCAAATGTTTCTATCATGTCCTGTTTACATAATTCAAATTTCAGTTTGAAGAGCCATTACTTAAAGCAGGAAAACTTTGGCACTATTTCCTTCAATTCCTCAGCTGCATCAATATCACTAGTGTCCATTTTCTGTACATTTCCCGCAGTTCCATATGGAAGAGAACTTTGATCACGTGACATTCTTCTGTTGTTTAAGAAAGCCTGTCTTATTGCGCCCTGATAACCGACTGTCTGAGCTGATGCACCCCTGGAGCTGAGCTGACGAGTCAAGCTAGCGCGTCTGTCTGTCGTAAATGTATTCATGGTCAAGAACACAGGTACATCTGGAGTTTTCATCTTGTCTTTAATAAGGACTGAAAAAAATTATTATACATATTAAATTATATAATAATCTGATTTTTTATACAAATTAAATTATATAATGATCTGATTTTAAGAATAATATGTAATTCTAGGAAGAGTTAAATGTGTCTTGTCTACAACAGGGATGATTTTACAAGGTCAACAAATAAAGCAGAAATTGGCAAAATCAGAAGTAAATATACAGTAAAAAAAAAGAATCATAACGATAAAATCCACATTAAAAATAGTGGAAATCCACTAAAAAGTAAAAAAGAAATGTTCCAGCTACAAAAAGTTAAGCTGACCAAAAAAAAAAAAAAAAAAAAAAATCACCCTAAAATTAAGACACGTGAAGTGGATGTTTGTCCAAAACAGGTCACAAATGAAACAACATTTTATATACCATTCTGAATATAAAATCCAAAGCTAAAAAGTATTTGAAAGTAGGAAAAATAAGCAAAAATATGGACTACAGTACAACTTAATGTCCCCTTTTTCTCTTCCCAATCCTACATATCTCTTTGTCCTACATTATGTAACAAATCAAATTGAGTGCTATAACTTAAAGGATGAAGCAGGGAAGAAATACAAATCTAGATATTTCTTAGCTGTATCAGAAACAAAGATTTGTTCTAATGCCTGGCATACCATCAATGGTTTCTTTAATCTCCCTAGCTGAAGGTCTCTCGTGAGGGAACTGTTGTACCATATCCTTCAAAATACTTTTCATCTCACTACAACAGGCATCAGGAATCAAGTTCTGCACCATAGAGGGATTCTTTGCAAGCTAGAAAAGTAAATCAACAAGCACTTATTAATTAATTCCTTATCAGTAATTCTCCTAGTTCCTTTCAATTTCTAAAACATCGTCATTTGTCTAATTCAGTCTAACCAATGTACACATATCAAAGCCTCAGAAAGATGTTTAAATATGGATATGTCTGAACCTTGTAAAATGTATGCTGGAAAATAACTTACTTAAAGACTTTGAACTGATGTTCCTAAAAAATTTCTCTTTCAAAGAATGTTAATAAATACATACCATGAATATATTAGTTTTAAGTATTTTCACTCTTGGTTCAACTTGTGTGAGTAAGCAGAGTTTTGTAATTGTGTATTATATTAAGTAGCACTCCAGATAAGGAACATGCAAAATGTGATTCATGGGTGAAAAGCCTACATATTTTTCTTTTTGATATTTTGTTTGAAATGTCATAGTGAACAGAAATAAACATGTGGTTTTTCATATAACCCTGCTCATAGCGGATAAAAATTATATAGAATGCACTGTAGATTTCAAAATTAAGGGATATAACTCTGTATATGGCACTCAAATACAATAGAATCTACTGTATTTTCAATATCGATTATCTCCTACGAGCATGCAGATTTGAATGAATAATTATACATTTCATAGTATAGACCCATAAAACAACTTAATTACAAAAATAAAAATATGCCGCCGTTTTTGGGGTGTATCACATTTTTCAGATTTTGCATGATTCTTACAAAGACAGCTACTTAAAACATTAAGTTAACATTGCCAATTGAGCTATTCATAAATTGGTACATCTACTCCTTAATAGTTTTTTGTTACAAGGCCAAAATTAAAATTAAGTGTGTTTTCCTCTTACCCTAACAAACCATAGAACTTGGCTCAACCCAAATAATTTTATTTGCCACTCTTGGACAAGATTTAAAAAAAAAATTTTTTTTGATGTAACATTTGTCCTTTCTTACAAAATCATATGAACTTTTCGGGAAAATAAATATCTTCCCTACCTACGTACCCAAAGTAAGGAGCTAAGATCGGGTCAGAGGAAATAGGCACTTTTTAAGTGTGGCCTAACCACTTTTTCGTACATGTATTTCTACCTCTGCAATTATAACTTTTACAAGGAAACCTGTCTGTAGTAAACCTCTTTTGTACTCCATAATTTATACAGTTTAGACAGATGTTTAGTATACCCAGGTTCTAAATACATTCAAAAAAATAAATAGAATTTCAAATATGTCTGGTTTATTCAGGGTTCAGATTTCACTGTACTGCCACATAATAAATCACTTACATAAACCAGGATAGTCTGTCTGATTTTGGTAATAGTGGCTTGGTCTAAACCATTATATGTCATGTTCCCATTGTTAAAAAGGGAAATAACCACATGGCCTTTCCTGTATATGAACATCACAGTAAGGGCCAAAGAGAAGATGTCGGACTTAGTGGTCATGATAAAGTTGGATATATTATTGCCAAGAAGCCCATGGTTCTGGTACTTTGTGGTTATAAGCTGGATCCCAAGCTCAGGGGATAGGTACTCCACTGTGCAGCCTTGGAAGTCAGGAGGTTCTTTTTCCTCCTTGGCAGATCCAAAATCACAAATTTTCAGGAAAAGGTGTCCGGCACACTTCCTGATGCAGATGTTTTCAGCTATAAGTAAAATATATTCAAAAATATATAATATCCCATTTGAGGGTTCAGAGGTCAAGTAAGAGGTCAATATGAAAGTATCTTAATTTGAAAAATTACATAATTGTATCTTATTCCAGAAAGAAAATGTTTTCCTCTTATGATTGAGGCAGAGGACAGAATTATATCCTTGTTATCACCATTTAAAACTGTCAGACCTTTGACTAGCAAAAGACAAAAAAAAAAAAGGTGTGACATTGTTGTTAATATCCACTTAAATCTATTTACTGACTCATTTAAAGTGTCTGAATTATACATACGTTTAATATCATAATGGATCAATTTCTTGCTGTCGAGGTATTCCAGGCCAGACAATCCCTGGTATAAAATCTCAATGATTTTAGACTCCTGTAAATCCTCTGCAGAGTCTGGTTTCATTGTATAATCGATCAAACTCACACCTACAATAAGAAAAGGGAAATTAATGCATACAAATTAAACTATCTTTCTCACACCTCTAAACTAAAAAAGGGAAAGTCAATGTCGCAGTCTTAATTTAGCAAACTATACCCAATAACAATGTGTGAAAGTCCCTTTTTTATTGTAGTGATGCATGGAATATTTCATACATTTTTGGAAGAGATTGAGGCATTAACTAAATCACTTTAAATCTAATGACACTTAGAGTTATCTCCCTTTGTATGACACACAGTACTTGAACAGTTGTCAAAGTTAGCAGGAATAACCAATTAAGTTAAACATGTTAAAGAGGAACTCAATAAAATGGTCAGTTTCTTCTAAGAACATGAAGTTGTTGGTAAACCTCCACTTGTACTAGAAATTGATACTGGGGTCAATTATAACATATGCCCTAATTTTACAAAGTAAAAAAACACACTTCATATCATCTGTCTACTGATTTTGGGGGAGGGGCACAAGATTATGTAACAAAAGTTTTCTATCATTCAGTATAGTGACAAATGTCCCACAAGAAGTTGATACTGAATAGCAACCAAAACAGTTTACAATATATATTCCCCATCTATATAAAAAAAAACACATATGAAACACTACTATATTTGAAATCAACCCATCCATTGCAGCTAATCATTTGATAAAGACCTTGTGAAAGTGGTGTCAAATTCCATCAAGCAGTTGGAGTTTAAGAGCAGATGCAGATTAAAACTTGGGACAGATGCATGAACTAGCAACATGATCACTTTATACCTCCTACTTTTCAATAACATGGGTAAACCCTCTTAGCACTAATATTTATATTCATACCTGCATATTCCATGAGAATTTCCGGTTTCCCATTCCTTACAATAAATCCATACACCTCTGTAATGTTGATGTGATGAAGTTCACTGTGTAACTTAGCCTCAAGCTGGAAAGAATGATCAAATCTCAAGATCTGAAATAAAGTAAAGTTGATTTTTTAAATAAGTGATGTGATGGCTAAAGAAATATAATCGAACAGAAGACCTTAATTGAATATTTAAAATCATCATACAGGTATTTTCTTAAGCCAACAAAAAAAAAATAATAGCCGTCTCTCCTGCTACATGTACCAGCAAGAAAAAAATCGGTTAAGTAGGTAGAGAAATTAATTTATTTTTCAGAAACATTTTACATTGAGTTAATGGGGAAACAATCAAGTTTTCAAGAGTGCTTGAGCAAATACGGCCAAAAATGTTTAGGGTAGGCAGGGTAGCTGGAAACAGACATATTATTTTTTGGTCTTAAATTACAGTTAAAATTTAAGAAAAAAATGCAACATCAGATCGAAGCAAATAAGTCATCCTATTGTACAAATCTGATAAAAGTCAGATCTAGTGATTTATTGGGTATTTGCCATTAGTTTTGATGTCAGATGGTTGTGTGTTACTGTAACAGAAAACATCAGGTTATAATATAACAGGGGTCAACTTGTTAGCAGTGAAAGAAAATATCAGTTTTCAATATAACAAGGGTCAACTTGCTTCCTGTAACAGAAAATATCACGGTTTTAATATAGCAGTAAGTAGTGGCCAACTTGTTTCATGTGACAAAAAATATCAGGTTATTAATATAACAAGGGTCAACTTGTGCTTAACTAAATTCATATACTGGGTTACTTAAAAATCTTTCAACATAAAATAACTTTGGAGCATTATAACCTGTGGGTTACCATACAGAAGATTTCAGTTCATAGAAACGTAACGCTGCATTAAGCCATCTGGTAACTCCATTAAAATGTGTGAAAGTCTTTTGAAGTCGGTGACCAGGAAACCAAACTTTTTTGTACTGTACGTAGTGTTGAAATCTATACGACAGCTTTTCTCAAGTCGTTACAACTGTTTAAATAAATTTAAAATGTCAATATTTCAGCTTGGTATGGTAAATGGGAACCATATAGTCATGCCAAATCCCTATTATTTGAAAGCATAAAATAAACAATGTTGGAATGATGTAGAAGATAGTAAACCAAGGTCCAATATATAACTCTACAAAACTGCAGTCCTTTACGCAAAATATCTACAGCGTAATACTAGTCATAAGTTTTAATGTCATAATACTCTGACATATTATGACGTCATGTCGTGAATTTCGACTACAGGTCTCCTTACCTCCTTTTTAACAAACTCTTTTTGAGTGGTATTGTCTTTGTACATTTTTACACAGCCAAACGATCCCTTTCCAGCATCCCTAATGTACTGGTACCCAGCTCCTATCTCAACCTCATCATATTCACCATACTCAGTAGGTCTGTTATTCTGAAAATAGGTAATGTAACTGTAATATGAAATTTTTTTTTAAAAAGTCATTAAAAAAATGCATCTATACAAGTAAGATCATTTATTTCACAACGAACAGAACCTAGAATGTGAAAAAAGAAAGAGCCATTTGCACTTTTAGACTGCATATGGATTCTTGTGCTACAAAAACACTGTTCATTTGCACTTTTAGACTGCATATGAATTCTTATGGTACAAAAACTTTGTTTTCAACATTAAATTGCTAGGAAATCACTTGCCATACTAGGCAGGATTGCACTGGGCTTAATTTTACGACTGACGCCAATCAAAGTAATTAGACCAGGTGACCATGACTCACATTATCCTCATGGAGGTGTCAATCAGATGTAAATATATTATTGAGCCAATTAGAAATCATTAGGTCAAAGGTAAACACAATCTTGGCCATGTGCACGAGGCTACATATAAGCTTCAAAGCCCAGTTAAACCGTACGTACATTCAAAAACAGATTTTTCATATAACAGAATAAATTAAATCCAATTAACAATAATTATATCATCAGGAAGTGTCTAAAACACTTCGAAATGCAAGAATCGATAAAAGAAAATGATGACACTTTTGCCATGTGGCTTTTCTGGCGAGAAAATTGGTAAACGAATAGAATGGAGATTCCGAAAATCAAATTAAAGAAATAATGAAGGCATTCGGTCATAAGAGAACAAGAGATAATAAGTAAGGGACACAATTAATGGTCCATGGTAGTTTGCTATTAATTTTATCACTTGAAAAAAGAATAAAGTTTGTTGAAAATTATAAATAAAAAATCAAATTACATGTATATTTTAGGATAAATTTAATTAAATAAAACTACAAAGGGCAAAGGTCAACATGCTTTCAAATCAGGGATTACATGTATATGAGTACAGTAATATAAAATCTTTGATAGAAATAAAACACCTGTTTCTGGATTAGTACTTTATTATTTTGCATATGAAAAGTGACTAATGGTTTTAAATCTTGACTAAGACGAGCTAAAAACCTGCTTTCTACATGTATCGAGAGTGAATCTTAGGTACATATATGTCATGAATGAAGGGGTTATTTTGATGAATTGACAAAGATAACTCATCAGTGGACTTAAAATGTCATATTTTAAAAAATTCTCACTTCTGAAAATTGGCCAAAAAAAAAAATGGCAGCTGGCCATTTTTCTGGCAACAGAATTTTGGAAGGCAGAGCGGCCCTGCTAGGGATACCCTTACTTGTACAGAAAGTAGATATTGGATAGCACCAAAATTTGCTTATAATGTACGCCCCATTTATTAAAATAAAAATCAATCCATCAACTGAGAGCCGAGTTAATTGCAATCAAATTTTGAATGGATGGATAGTCAAGGTGAATTCAATTCTGGTGTAAAACTAATGAGTGATTACACTGAAGACCGCACTGGACTCATAAAAAAAAGGATGAACATTTTGACTTTCTCCTATTAATACCACATGTGGGATTTATTTTCAGAAGTAAACACTTTCTTCCCATTTGTCATTTTTACATAGTGACACTACCTCATCAGAGGCATTGTCATTCTAAAAATACCCAGAATGTTCCATACAAAGAAAATGATAATATGCCACAGAACAGGAAGTTAATAATGGATAGCAACTAAAATCACTTACAATATACATGTATACTCCATCCATATAAGCTATACAACAAATCTGAAAATGATCCATTGATTGGGAGCTGAGACAAACTCAGTGGATGGACAAGATGATTCCAATTTACCAATAATTTTTTTTTACTTTTTATGGTTTTTTTCAATGTGTGTTTTGGTATGAGCCAAAGGTTTGGTTGATTCCTACTTACACCTTTTTGTACCTTACTATATTGAGGGCAATAAGAGCTTGTCCAATAACAGTGAGTGAAATGTCCGATTAGAGATATTTATAAGACAATTTTTTGGTAGTATTACCTGAGTAGTGACAATACCATGCACTCCCAAGTTCAACTGCTCAGGTGAGTTGAAGTACACCTGTAGCAGGTGAGATAATGAGGCTTGTGTACCAGGTAAAACATGTCTAAAAAACAAAAAATATTGTACTTTAAGTGGAGATTAACATGTAGCAAAATACACACAAAAATCTAAATGTCTACCTAAATTATGACCAAATACATTAAGAAAGTTCAAGAAATGATCTTAGATGGTCATTCCAAAGTAATACATTTCTATCACTCAATTTTCCTTAATTTAAAAATATCCATTGTGTATAAACTTCCAGTACCAGTTGCCGTAGTTTTCAAGGTTCCATCAGACCAAGAGTTCTCAAATGAAATGTAAAATGAAGAAATCCATTTAGGATCAAAATTTTGACAAATCATAAAAAAAATTGATATTGACAGCTTAATGATAAAGTAATGTTGACATACAGTGTAACTTCTGACACAGTTCATACATAATGTACAGATGTACATTCACACTACATGTACAGTGTACCTTCCCAAATAATATACAGTTTACATGTACATGTACCACTACATATAGCTCAAAGTACATGTACATACCTTTTTGTACATGTAAATGTACAGTGAAACATATCCAAAGCTGACATTTTTAAAATAATTGAAATAATTTGATGCATAACAAACCTGGGTGAAATAATTCAATGCATAACAAACCTGGGGGAAATAATTCAATGCATAACAAACCTGGGTGAAATAATTCAGTGCATAACAAACCTGGGTGAAACATACAGCTGCCTAAACCAACGAATCTTTCAGTTAGAAAGGGTTTCTCTATATAAAGAACATAAACAACCCAATGTATTGTGAATGAAAATGTATCAGTTACGTCCTTACAAAACATTATCTACGTTAAAATGCATTATGCAGTATGAAACATACCCTTTTAAGAAATCGTATTTTCTTAAGAAGCTGGTGGTGTCCGTGGGAGGTATGGCAATAGCACTGGGACGCTGTTCCTCAGCATCTGATGGTTGACAATTCAGAGGTTTCAACTCAGGTTTGGTCTCCTTACGAATCTCGCAGAAGTTGGAATCAGAATCACTATCTAAGATGACAATAGGGGTATCTTCTGACACTACTTTCATCTTAAATGATTTCTTCTTTTTCTCATTGAACTGGATATCAAAATCAGCTTCTGGTGAAACGACTGTTAGACTTCTACTTTTATTGTATTGTCTCAGAAGTTTGTTTATCAGCTCTGCTTTCCATGGTTCTTGGTGATTATTAGCAAGCTGTTGAATTTGCTGGTGATTAATCCGTGGTTTTGTGGTAGTTGTTTGTGGAGACACCACTTCTACTCCGGATGGCTGTGTTGGGAAACTCAAACCATCAGCAAACTGACCACTGGTCTGTGCATCTGTTGGTTGATAAACTTTAGACTGTGATGCTGTTTGTGGAATGGCTCGTGGATCACATCTAGGATCAACACGAGACCTTACGGCTGGTAATACTATGGTTCTCTGGTCTGCTGAACGTAGTAGTGGTCTAGCATGAATGTCAATGTTGGGTGGACTTAAGGGGCTTTTAGGATTCATATTGGCGAAATACGCCTCAAGTTGACAAATTTCATCATCATCACGAGGATTCACAACATGGTCAACTGAATGAGGAACATCAACGTTCTTAACAGGCATGTTTTGCTGATTAGGAGTCATCTCTTCATCTATAAGAAAATTTATAGTAAAGTGTTAAGAAAACAAACAGACCTCACGAAGAAAGAAAGCAAACAGAGTTTGTATTTCTTGAAATATTGCAAATCAAATAGTGTTTAAAATACCAATGTATGGCTGAATCCGTCTTTCATCAGTACAAATTTATGATGATACACTGTAGGTGGCTACCTCTTTTCTTATCAATATATTTTTTTTAGTCTTCAATACATGTATATGTACTGGCTTACATTGCTTCATTGTAATGTACCTGTTCGGACAATACTGTCGTCATCTGGGAGATCATTGCCTGTATCAGCAACAACCCTTGTTTTTCGGCTAGACCGCCTCACATTCAGGTCCATGTCAGAATTCCTGAATTAAGAAATAGGCAAAGTCTTAATGCAAAAAAGTCACTCCTCTAACAAGTAAATAATGTATGAATAAATCTGTGAAATTTCATAATTAATGACAATCCTACTATCTTAGACATTTTAATTTCATGCAAGACAACAGTGTACATATACATGTAAAATGTACATCTATATGCAGCAGTAAAGCAGAGTATTTTTCAAAGTACAAACAATGTACACACAACAACATATTTGTCATAAGCAAGCTTGTTTCAACCTATAAAATACTTAGCACTATTTTTGAGTTTTCTTGCCTTTACCAAAGAAAATCTTATGCCACCTATAATGATACAGAGGTACATGTAATATGTTTAGCTGAGAAAAAAAAAATAAGACAACATTATCGAATGAACATTTGTGCCATGAGCTTCTGATACATCCTTTACTTCCCAGAAGTGAAATGAGCAACTGTAATAATGAGGGATAGCTCCACTCCCTTCTAATTTATTAAATTACAATTTAGTACATGTACATTCCAAAATCTATGATTAATCTAAATTAATGATTATAGCATTTCTGAAAGTAATTAATTACATTCTAAAGCATTCTTGATTGCATCTGATTACAATGAATGTTGTTTTTGCAGTAAGCTTTTTTTAAAAAATAAAATATATTTTGTTTCCATTGTATTAATATTATGTGACATCATTTAAAATTGAGAAAAAAAAGACCACTTTTTACAAGAAACATATTTTTTTTATTTCAACACTGAAATAACTGTTTTTGATATGATATTTCAATACATTGATCAAAGACACAATTTAGGATTTATTTCTATTGTAATCATAATGTTATCCACAAGTAATCATGAATATAGACCCACAGGGTATTTAGAAATAAACTCACAACCTCCAGATATTATTGTCAAAGTGTACCAGTACAATGTACATGTATGTAAAGTTTGCCTTTATAAGATATTGATAGATCAAATTAAGTTGATATGCACTATCACTAGAAAAATGGCAGGAAAATTTCCCCGCACATTTTCCCTATATAAGCAGTAAAAATATCTAAGTCACAGATGCTTCAGGATAAGTTAAAATAGCTTTTCTGTTGTTTTCTAGATGTATTGAATATGCGGCAAAAAAGATCAAATTGAGAAAAATTATGTGCATTCATATCCTGATCATTACATAGAATGGTACTTAAATACCTTGTTTACTGTTTGTAACATAAAAAAATCACAGATGATTAAGTACAATAAAAAAAAAGGGGTTGTGAATGATGTGCATACACATAATTAACTTATCTTCATTTCTCTGTTTTTTTTCCAGTACAATATAGTTTGAGCCCTGCGAGGTTAACCCCAACTTTAGGTGTGTTCCCGAAACAGTCCAGGTAAATGAATAAGTGTTCATAATAAAGTTTATACAAACTTTTTTTAAACGACTAATTAAAATGAACAGTCACTTGTGAGTATTTACAGAATTTCAATACATACATACAGAAAATGTATACTAAATGTAAAAATGTACACTATTAAGCTTAAATGTTAAAATTTACCCGTCTAAAGTAGTAACATGAAAGTTCTTACTGAAATTTTAACTTATTAAGATGGCTGACCAAAATGGCACCAATAAGGAAGTTAAATTAACACATGACCACCGGATGTGTGGTTTGATAACAGTGATGTCATAATCCTTTGTATACAAAACAAGTCTTCTCACATACAAATATACTTGTATACTGTACATATTGTAGTCTCAAAATATTATTAAATGTATCTTATAATGAGAAAAGCTCAATCTTTCTATTAAAAAAACATGCCAAAAATGCATATATTCATGTAAGTAATTTCAATATACAGACAGTACTTATTCCATACACATTTATTTTCAAATGAAAATAAAGCCCAAACTTTTATTAAATATTAAGTACTTTCAAATAAATTAACAGAACAGATGACAACCCAGCAGACATTAGTACATTGATAATATCTGCAGTAAACTGTGGCCAGGTGTGGAAATTTCCATCTGACATGATGTCAGCCATATTGAATTTTATTGTTATTGTTAAATATCAAGTAAATACTTTCTGATTCATTCCAAAAAAAAAGAAAGATTGTTAATGCATGACTTCAATTTCTTAAGGTTGCCATATCCTTCAACATTAAAGATGAACCAAAGTATATACAATGTACACAAGCTACAATCTCTGAAAAATTATTACAACCACGAACAGCCAGAACTAAAACATGAAGAAAAATCTTTTATGAAAAGCTACACATTCATTTAGAAACACTACTTATTATATTTTTTTATACAGTTAACTCAAAATTACCTTAAAGTAAAGTAATTAGTTTCCTTTCTGTCAATATTCAATATTTAAAGTTGGGCTAAAATTATGGCGGTAGAGATTCATGTTTAAGAATCCCTTAGAAGAGTCCGGAGATGTTCCGAAAAAAAAAATTGGGCGAGTGAAAAACGCAGATTAATTTCTACGAAGAAACAATATTTTTCTTTAAATGTGAATGTTCAAAGGGATCAATCATAACCATTTAATCATTAATTTGAAATAATAATGCATGCTTTATTTGAAAATCACTTAATTGAAATTCCGATTTATGAAAGTAAAATTTCCCGCAAAAAAACTTCTGTTCCTTCGGAATTCTCTGTAATTTTTGGCTTCCTGTTTACCTAGCAACTAAAATGGCGATAGAAACCCATGAAGAAAATGACGATGTTTTCAGATGGTTTATTCATAATTAGTTAATCTACAAATTGACTTGAGTACACTTTAAATCTTTGCATTATTTTTTTGGTTGATATATAAAGCATTATCGTTTTTACACAGTTCAAAATGGCCACATCACACATGCGAATGTCGAATCACTCAGCTAGCAAATCAGGCCAGGTTATGATGACTGAAAATGTACCAGAAAAACCTTTGATTCCTTTGGTTGCTCATGTAATCACAGATGATGACATTGGCTTGCTTCAGGTATGCATATTGAATAGTTTGGAATACACATGTTTAATTCCATAATTCAGGGCCAGGGGTGTTCACTGGAGAGCATGATTTGACTCACAAAATTATACTCTGTCACCGAGGATCGAACCCTAGACCACTCGGTGACAAGCCAGCGACAAACAGATTCGGCTAAAGAATTAATTCTTTAGCCAAATCAATTAACTGGCTATTTAAATCTTACTACCTACTACAACGCAGGTAGGCCGTCCTGCCACATTTCTCCCACCTTAAAAGTCTTTGTACCACGAACGACTCCAACACTAGCTCATTAGCTGACCAACCCTGTGGGTTTTTAGTTTGGTGCCAAATGCAACGGGAGAGCGTGATTTGACTAACAAAATTATATGCTGCCACTGAGGATTGAACCTTAGACTGCTTGGTGACAAGCCAGTGACAAACCAATTCAGCAAAAGAATTAATCATTTATCCCAGGCAGTTAACTGGCTATGTAAATCTCACTACCTACTACAATGTGGCAGAACATTCCACATCTTAAATGCTTGAGGAAAGTATGGTTCAAACTTCAAAATTGTAGGCCATAATGGATTGAGGAATTTTTTGCGCAACTTATACCTCAATTACAAATAGGAAATGGAACAATATTTGGCTTATCCAGGTTCAAAATTTATGTATGCAGGGACTTTAGAAGTGTCCAGTTTAGACAGGTTTTGGGTTTAATATGATATTAGGCCTTGCCTACATATATAATGGACGTAACTACATTGTATTTATACTCAGATAACATTTGACTTAGTTCATAATGCATGGCTATGTTGTAATATCTGTAATTTTGCTGATGTCTGAACCAACAGGAATATGCAGGACTTCCTATAACACATGCTGTGCATGTGCGTTAAAAGATCCAACAGTCTCAATCGATATATGTCACTTTTGAGCCATTCATGTGTCAGAGCTTCAACGTATACAGGACATGGCCAATGGTCCATGCCAATTAAGGGTTAAGTTTACAAGTATTTCAAATAATATTCAATATATAATTTGTTCTTTTAATCATTTGGACTGTGAGAAAATATGGTGCATGTAAAAAATTAAAATTCCATTATACACTTAGAATGGAGAAAATTTTGAGAGTGGGCCATTTTTAATGATGTTCAGAATTTAAATGGACAATTCTTTAATACTCTTTACTTTGTAAAAAAATCTTATTTGAATGGGACATTTTCAGGTGGAATAAGATAAATGGCACATGGCCCCCTTTATGCATACCAATACTTTTGAAAACTACAGGTATGATCTGTACTGTATATGTATGGTCTGAAATAGATACACATGTATGTAATTTTTCCTTGATGGACAGATACATTTGATTAAATGAATGTTTATAATTACATGTAAAAATGAGCATTTCTTTATTTCAGGGAGCTAAACTTCAACCTATTAACCTTAATAGGGTTGTGAAACTTTTGACAGACCCTCATTCGGTAAGTATTGTAAATAAAGATTAGTACATGCATATGTAAACTGTTTAGCACCTGATTGAATTATTATAGTATAGAAAAATTTCATGTTCACTGACTGGTTTGCCTCAATGATTAAGTAGCAGTCTTTGTACAATGTAAGAATCATACAGTCTGTAAAATGTGATACACCTAATATAGGTTACATATTTTTATTTTTATTATTAAGTTGCTTTATATGATGAAATATATAATTATTCATTCCCCTCTGTGTGCTCTTAGAAAAAAATCCATGTGGAAAATTCAATAGTTTCTATTGTATTTTAGTGTCATTTACAGAGTTATCCCCCTTAATTTTGAATTCTGCAGTATAAACAAGGGTAGTATGAAAGGCCATACATTATTTTCTGTTTACTATGATATTTTAAACAAAATATCAAAAATAAAAATATGTAGGCTTTCCAACCATGAATAACATTTCGCATGACTCATAGCTGGTGTGCTACTTAAAAGCTGTGGAATAATAAATCTTGCGGCCCTTATGCTATTTCTTTTTAGACCACTTTTTATTGCGAAAAAGAAATGATAGCACAGGAATTATGGGTCCATTGGCGTATACTTGTTTAATACAATTTTGTAGATAATTTGTGATAGAGACAAACGATATAGACTAGTCCGACATTCTTGTATTCAATCTAAAAACTACTTCTGCCCTACCTGTCATTGTTTGACAGTGGATTTTACAAATTCTTACAACATTGTCTCCTGCTTCAATCATAAAAACAATCAACAAAACTTTTCGAGCATAAGGGGGCTTTGTGATCCACCTATGATAATGAACCTTTACTATGGCAGTGGAGCATTTCTATTTCACCTTAGCACTTTTCAAAGAAAGTATAGGAAAAAAAACATAAAGGAATTACTGGTAGTCATTTATAAGATTTGAATTTGAATGATTTATTTACTTGTATGTGAATATACATATTTGAGTAAATAAAAAATGTGTTTTATAATTGTAGGTGCTGCTGTATGATAGACATGTCAATGCTTTACAGAGATTGGTCAGACACTACCAGAAGGGATTTGTATCCTTTTTACATATTGTAAGGTTACATAATGATACAGTTGCAGTCAAGATATAGAAACAAATCAAACTTGGCAATATTGTATCAGGTATTTTGATGTACCAAAAAAATGCACTGATTGACAATATACATTATGGAAATGACTTTAGAAAACACATGAAATGAAATGTTGAAGGGTCTCTCTCGAAAAAGATTCTAAATCATGGTTTGTTTCTAGAAAAGCAGGGGATGCTTACCCTTCCAGTGCACCTGATCCATGCTTCCAGTTTTGAGTAGAGTCCGAGCTGCTCATTTACTTTTGTTGCCATCTACATATTACTTCGATTATTTTATGTTCTTTGTTGTTTGTGTCTGTTTTCCATGTCTAGTCTTTATCCCTGGATTACATTTTTTTTATTTCCACTAGAATCTTTGTATCCTTGATTATTCTTTCAAGTTGTAAATTCATCTTTTGGATTTTCAAAAAAGGACCTAACAAACCAAAATCACATTTCTGCTGTAAAGACCTGCAAACATACAATCGTTTTACATTGCTTCAGGTATTTTGTTTATTACTCATTTTGAAGACAGAATGCAGCATTCTGCAATATGGGTTTCTAAGGTACACTTCTTACATAACATATTAATCCTTAATCTCCTGTTCAGCCTATGAAAGATTTGGTTCAGGTTTGTAAGATTCTAGGTGTTTGTGCAGACAGACTGCCAGACCAACCACTCTATGAACAATTAATAGTGGATATACTTAAAATATGTGGATTACCATTTCTGAAAGAGAAGTCATCAGATGAGCTTGTTTATGAACAGATAGTCACAGAATCTGTGTCACAACTTGGTAAGATATTCAAAAGTCTTCTTTTTCTGGTTCTCTAACCCATTGTTGTCTCTTTATTCATGTACTTCATGCTATGCTGTACATTACAAGTGTTTTTTTTCTCTGTGGAAAATTTTGTCCTTTTTGATGTAAGAATGGGTGATTTTATTTTCATGAACTCAAAATAAAGGAGAAATAAGTCTAAATTTTCGATGTAATACCTTGTATCTCATATTTTTATTTTTGAGTCAAGATTTCTACTGTGAATAGAGCAAGAACTAAATCATTCTGAAAATTACCATTTTTATGGATTTTCAAGATAAAAAAGCAACCTAATTAAAATTAGATGTATCAATTTTTCCATTCAGTCACTGCATGTAGGATCTAACACTTCATTCTACTTTCTGTTCAGATTTCATCTTTCATGATTTTGAAAGTATTATTTGAAGGGAAAACCGAAGATTCTGAAAAGGTCCTCTGAACAGGAAGTAGAATGGAGTGTTGTTAGATCCTACATTTAGTGATGGATCTGATTTTAATTTGATTGTGAAAAAGGTAAATATAAATTTAGTTTTGATACAATTTTTTCAGGATATTTAATGAGAGTATCCAGTCGTGACATTCGAAGACAGATTTGTTCTACTTTGTTAAGTTTCTACTGTGAAAAACCAAAGAATCAAGAAGTACAGAGTAAGTAATTAAAATTTTTACAATTTTGAGATAAATACTGCACTAGCAGAGGTTCCTAATAGTGCTGGTCCGAGATCCAGTACCATCAATTTCTGATGCTTGACCATTGGAATTTCATTTACCATATTTTGTATTTACTCTTATTGTGGATGTTTCACTAACTTCTGGTAGACTTTTCATTAATAAGATGCAAAAAAGTCTAGAAACTTTAAACATACCCCTGATCAGTAATTTTGCTAGTTTTCTGTTGTGGCAATTTAAGTCAGTAACATTTTTGGCCATTATAAAATATTGCAGAAAGTTACTGCAGTTGACATGAAATGAAAAAAAAATAGCAATAGAAATTTGCCTGCATTGAACATTCATGCAATGAGACATTTATTCTTTTGAAAACAGCACATATAGTACATTTTTTTAAAGATTTTAACTGCAATTTTAACAGATTAATTACACAGTTGCATTTAAATTGAAACAATTTTATTGTATTTGAAGATTTGTTGTCTTAAATCTTAATTTTTTGCTCCCCCCAAGTAATCATTAATTGACTCAGCTGATGAATCACCAATAAACTTAATTTGACACTATCTTCAGATGCCTTTGAGTCTTTAAATGAAATACAGTGACCTCCTTATTTAATCATGTGCTGATGGTTTTTTTTCTACAATTATTATCTCCCCTTATATACATGTTCAAATATTGCCTGTTTCAGAGCATAAAGCTACATCAATTACATACAACCAGAATATTATTGAGAACAGTGATGTATCTGAAACTCTTGTAAAGGTTGGTATCTACTTTACTGTGCCTATTCTTAGGCTTTCTTTTTTACAATAGTTTTAATGATTTATTAAACTATTAAGAATGCACTTTTGTGCAAATATTGTATACCAGCTTGTTTGAGGTAGTGCTTCATATTTTTGTTATTTTACTATTATAAAAATACGAAAAAAATGTGAAAATAAAAAGCCATAGATAAATACCTTTATTATGGGATACATGTATGTGATCAACAGAGTGTTTGGTGGGAAAATTAAGTGTGAGGTTTTTTACAGAGTTTTCTGCTGTTGAATTGTTCTTTTCAGTGCATTTATATGAAATTATAACTCAATTTACTGAAATGATGTTGAAAATCTTTAACTTTTCCCTTGATTCTGATAATGCAAATAGTCAAATTACACTTTCAAATTGGTGTTTTGTTTTCCTACCATGTTTCACCCACTGCCTGATTCTTATTCAGACTGACACTTAATCAATTACATGAAACTCCAAAATAAGAGTACAGTGGATTCTTATTATCTTGTTGACTGGACTGGACTTGTTAAATACCTGGAGATTGCTCAGTAATTTTACTAAAACACAAAAAAAAAAAAGACGAATTAACCATGTAATATGTTGATAATATTACTAATCTGAGCTTTATTAGACACGAACAAGGATCTGCTATTCCTTTGGTTTATATCTTAACTTTAATGCATGAAGAAAAGTTTTTAATTTTAAAGAGGAGACATAATTGTCCAAATTGGTCTCATCAGGAGTCGAACCGCATGTGTGTATATGGAAGTAAAATTCAGGACCACACAATGACTAAACTGAGTCATCTGAATTCTAGGTAATACAAGTCAACTATACTAAAATGTAATTTCTTTATCACATATATGGCATAAATAAGTTTGAATAATTCTATTTTGAATGGAAAGAAAGTTTGAAAGTGAAGATATATAATTCCTTATTTTTTTCAGTCCTTGGCATTGATAGATAATGAATTGGATATGAAAAGAGATGTTCTAACAGTTCTACAGAAATTCTCTCACTTGTCTAGTAAGTTAATTTTTCAGTGATATTGCTTACCTCTAATTTCCAAGAACTAAGGCTGTTTCTCCCTTTGAAAGTTTCTCAATTTTTCAAAAAAATGTAATGGCTCATACGTTATCCCAAATAAAGTGCTGAAAATAATGTTTTGTTTTTTTTTTTAAATTTGACTATTTATGATTTTTCTGTTTCTTGTTATGTGTTACATGTATAGTACTAAAATGTTTTACTATACTTGTAAATACAATATTTTTGTCTTTTACTTCTTCATTCCAAATTTTTCAATCAGAAAAAAAAAACCATTATGTAAGAGGAAAACACTAACAAAATGATCTGAATGTATTAAAAGATTTAAAAGTTACTAAAAGTACCTTCATGTGTGAGATGGGGGTGGAAATGTCTTTGTATTATTTATCATAAAGTAGCTTTATTGAGATATAAACAATTTGATAATAATTTTTTTAAAAAATTTGGTTTGCTTGTTGACTGGTGACTAGTGTATGGGATCAAACTATTTTTAATTTTGGTGTCAGAATGTGATGCAATGCTGATCTATCTCCTCTTCTTCTGTCTTTTTCAGCCAAGAACTGTGACCAGATGTTACGAGCAGGTGCAGCAAACCGTATCTGTTCAAGAATGATGGATCCTGATCCTAGTGGACAGTTGTTGTTTAGATCTGTCGACATCCTTTGGAACTTGCTAGAACATGGAGACCCATCCCCTTTATCATCACAGCTTAACAACTTTGTCTGTATCAGGTATAAGGATTTTTATCAAAGCAATAAATTTGGTTTGAGATTATAGCTGAAATAATCAAGAGTTAAGAACCAAACTTTAGGTATTTGTTTTTGGTGGCATATAAACTCATTGTTTTTTTATATGATATTTAGAATTAGCACTTGTATAAACAAAGCACTGTGAACATGTTGATTTTCAGAGTTTTTAATTTTTGCAGAATCTCTTAAGGGAATATATATTCGTGGAAATCAATTTTCGCTGTTTCAAAAAATGATTACTGTTATATAGAGTTAAAAATCAATTAAGGAGGTAGACCTAGAGTAAGGGACATAACTCTCACAAATCAGCATCTTACATCAATCTAATGTATTAGCATCAAAGTTGCTGGGACTGATTTCATTCGGTTTCAAATGAAAGCTTGAGAGGCTTTGGTGAAATTGAATATATGATACAATCATATCACTGATTTCAATTGTTATTTCCCTTACCTTAGGTCTACCTCCTTAAGTGGGTACTAATTTTGACAGATTTCAGTCCACTGTGAAAACAGTGAAAATTAGTACACCACAAAATTAGTATGTTTACATTATACTGTCAATACTGGGTATAACAATAGTAAAATAAAATATCAAAGTTGCAAATTAAGTTAGGAAGGTTTGGTCTTTTATACCTTGATTATTTCAATAGTAAATCAGTGATCCTTCTCCTTTTTTTTTTATTATTCTATTCACCTAATAAAGTAATATTATGAAATAGATGTAATTAGTAAGAAAGAACTTGCTGTTAGGTTCAAGTAAGATTGTTAAATACTTCTCCGTCTAAGAATCGGGCAAAATGTATATAAGGTGTGGCACATGAAGGAAAAAAATAACAAGAGATTTTATTGCATTAACTAATTAATTTTACCTGATAACCACCAGAAGTAACCATCAAAGTGTTAGTAAAATTTGCCTTTTTAAGATATTGATATGTCAAATTTAGTTGAAATGCACTATGGAAAAAAGTGGAAAAATTTTCCTGCACTTTTTCTTTATATAAGCATTCAAAAAATATCTACGTCACAGGTGCTTCAGGATAAATTTAAATAGTTTTTCAGTTGTTTTCTAGATGTATATTGAATATATTTGTGGCAAAAAAGACCAAATTTAGAAATATGATGTGCCACCCATTGCCTGATTCTCACACAGAATAGTACTTAAAGTTTAAAGACCTCACTATTGAAAAGAATCATTGGTCAAATTATTTAATTGGGTTTAAAAACCATAAGAAAAAAATCAAACAAACATGTATGATAAATCAACAAGGAGTGTAGCATATGAAGCTCCTGTTTTTTATAAAATGAACGCGAGTTCATAATTAGCTTTTTTTTTGGTTCTAGTCAACTACGAGATGCATTTATCTACCAGTTAACACAGGGATACAGTCACTACGATCGACAGTTACGAAATGATCTATTGGTACTGGCATCCCTGATTGCCACACACTGTCCTAATGCTCCCTTCATAGAAACAGGATTTGCTAAACAGCTGACTTTGTTTGCTACATTCCAAGAAGGTAGGCTGTTGTTTTCTTACTCCCCAGTTCTTGGTTTTGTTAATGAGCACAGCACATTGTTTATATATAGAAATGAGTACGAGAGTAAAACAATAATGATGCAGTTTCTATGGATGCCTTTAAATTGTGTAGATATATGTGGCAAAGAAATATCAGGGACATGAGGAAAATCGTAAAAAACTAGATCACACAGAAATGTAGAAGGCAGTTATGTGCCTTTTGTAGGGTTGAAAACTACTGTGTTTCGCTTTAAAAAAAAGCCTAAAAGAGTCATTGCAAAAGCAATATGAAAAGAAACTTGTACGTTTTCCAAATAATTTTGAAAAGAAAGGATGATTTTTTTTTTTCAGTTAAAAGCCACAATGCCCTGGTAAAACATCTTAAATTAACACAGAACCATGAAGATTTTGAACTGAAGAAGTTGTTATTCAATATATTAGTATCACTAAGCAGGGATTCTACTGCTATTCCAGTAAGTTACAACTTCTTTTCTCCGGTATACTGTAATCTTATGAATTTTCGATGATGCCTATTTTTGCAGATTCTGTTAAGTAAACATATTCAGGGTATCAGTGTTTGTGGTTTCAAATATGATAAGCATTATTTTGTGTTAAAATCATTTTTTGGGGTACTATATTTTGCAGTTTTCTGTCAACTTCAAAATAGAGAATATGTTTACTGTAACTTGAGACAGGCTACTTATATATTATGATGTAGATATATTTAGAGGTAGATATACATATTTACGATGTAATTTATAGCTACATATTTTTTCTGTGCATTCCTCACCTACTCAGTGACTAAATATGTATAGGACTTTTTAACCTCTAAGCAGTTTCCTACCATTTGTTTACATTTGTCATGGGTGGAACTGATTTTTCTTCTGACAGCCACTTTTTGTATCCTCATTCTTGATCATGAAGTTTTGATTGTAACATGCTTGCTGTAAATATACTATTTAAAGATGAGAATTAATTTAATTCACTCCAAGCTGAAGGAAAGTCTGTGAATGGTTTCTAATGATTCATGCTCAGATTATATATTTATAAAGTTTTCATTTGATCAGTAAAGCTTGTATTATGAGACGAAAAGTAGTAAGATATATAGGGAAATCATTGTTTAGAATGAGATATCATTTATTAATCAAGTTATGTATAGAAATGCCCATTCTTTATGAACTGAAAATTTCGACAACTGGTCATTACGAACCGGTAATTCCTACAGCTGGTCATTACGAATTCACAGCCATGCATTAAGAAGTTAAAAATGGGGCATCAATACGGGACCATTATGGACTAAATCAAAATGGCGTACATTTCTTACAATAAGTGACAACTTTAAGTGTGACCTGATAATTCAATTAATTAAATTAAGAGATTTAAAGTTGCAGAAAGATGGTTCTGGGACTGAGTATATTGAATTCTTTGGTATGTTTAATCTTGTGCTATTAATTTACGTTTTTTTATTATTGGAAAAGACAACAAAACCTTCATGATTAATTTTCATAAATATTTGATTCATCAAGATATGAACTTATTTTAAAATATGGTGTCATCATATGTATTAATAACAGACTCAGACTGTCCTGAAATAAAGTTGGTTAATAAAAGTATCAATGCATGTCCTTTTCCATATTGGCCCTGTAACATGCCTAAAGTAATAAGGGCCAAGGATGGCTGTAATGATAGGTAAAACTTGTATTATGAGACAAGTAGTAAGATATATAGAGACATTATTGTTTAGACAGAGATATCTTTTTATTTGAAAACAGGTGTTTACATGAAATTATATTATAACTATATTTATTGCAGGTTCTGTCAGAGGGTCATCTTATGTTAGCTCTCATGTCCTATGTGAGGGCTAATGAAAAGACAAGTGGTCCACGGGAGTGGTCCCCTGCTCAGTTTGAGGAGATACAACTACATGCTCTTGCTACATTGTGTTCCCTGTGTCCATTGATGTTGGAAGATTATATGATATGTCAGGGAAGCACCAGACTACTTCTTCTTTTAGAATGGTGTACAGGATCTGGTAAGTTCAGCCAATGTTATTGCCATAGATTTGTAATGTCAGGATCAAATACAATTTATATTTAAGATGCATAAAAATTCTTAGAAACTCACATAGTTTTTCTTATTGCAGAGGATTATGGTGGTCATGGAAACAGTTACCATGGTAATGGTGGGCGGGGTAACAAAAGAGCCCAGATGAGGTCCTGTTTGCGGCTGATCAGAAGTATTGTATCTACAGGACAAGAATCAGTGTTACAGGATCTGGCTGACCAAGGGGCTATCAATCAAATATCTAGTGAGTTTTAACTGTATAGAATTAAATGGTACTGCAGCTTTTGAAATGGGTAGGGTAATGCAGGTCCAAATAAGGATGCTCTAGTATGCTAAAGGTAAATTTGAAGGTACTTTCTACAAGAAATGACATCTATTTAGGAAAAATTGACAGGGAAGGGCAAGGTGATTGTAAAATCCATCAAGTATGGTTCCCAAAACCATCTGCAGGGAACATTAAGAATTATTGCTCATAATGTGTCATTGAATGTTGGTTAGAGTACATATAATTATACATGAAATTGCACCAAAAGTGTACTTTACTTTTCATCCAAAATTTATAATACAATTTTATAAAGAATTATCCATCATTAATTCTATTTCATTATTCTGATTTCCTTTAAAAAAATTGCAAATTTTATACAAATTCTGAAGATTACAAAAATAGTACAAATAGGAAGAAAAACCTGCATAATTCTAATCCCTATCAACAAACACCATTTAGTTTTCTTGTAATGATTTACATGTGGTATAACTTTTCATGGCAATTAATCTTAATTAAGTTTATTTTGATTTCTTGTAAAGATTTCCTCATTATATTTTTCCTAGCAATTCTCCACAATGCTACACAGAGTAAAGATGGTGATGATGCTATTGATGTGGAGATGCAGTCTGATATGTTATTTATATTGTCATCCTTGTGTGACGGAGATATGCATAGAAAGGTAGTGTGTCAAAAAAATAAGTTTCAGTCCCCCTCACAACTGGTGGTTGGTATATTGTAAATCACCTTGTCTGTCTGTCATTCCGTCCATCTATTTAGATTTTATTGCAATTATTTCAGTTACCAATGGATGGATTGATTTCAAACTTGGCATGTGGTTTTATACAAACTGAGCATACATTGTAAGCAAATTTGGTTGCTGTCTAGTATCGACTTCTTGTACAAGTGGGGATATACATAGCATGACAGCACTTGTGCTAAGTGTGGTGTCTTTTTCTGCTTTGTTTTTTTTTTCAATTTGTTTGTTTTTGAGGATCTGCTGATGTTATTGGTTTTAAAAATAGTTCAAGTATGCATATTTAAATGATAGTAATCTTTTATATTTATTAAGAATTTACAAAATATATGAGCAAATATTGATGACTGTCAGAAATTAATGACATTTATGCAGAGTTAGAAATAGTAGCCTGCCCGCCAGCCGGAGACTGGCTATTTTTGGGCAGGGCTGGCTAATTTTAGCAAAAAACCTCTTTAGCCTTTATAGTAAATATATTGAAAAACTGTATTCAGGACTGGCTAGAATTTGAGTGAGTTTCCTACCCTGATTTATGAGGGGTGTTCTTTCCCTGAATTTTTGTAAATATCTGCATGTATATGTAACTCCACAGATGTGACAGGGATATAAAACTTTTTAAAAACTCTTTTGTTGTTCATCACCATCCATTTCAGTCAAATACTAATACAGTCATCATTCAAATTTAACATGAATACAACATAACCGCTAGTACTTAGTATAAGAAGTTACATAATATAAATGCTTCTTTGTACCCAGTCATCATCTCACAAAATGCTGTTACAAATATAATTTGTTTGTATCTTCTGCTGTTTAAACTGTTTTTAAATTAAATACTTGACTACTCAACAGGAATTACTTGGCACACAAGGTGTAGAAGTATGTATCCATTACCTGAGAACAGACAACAGACTTCTAAACAGTGGGTTGGGCCATCATCGGTTACTCCTGGCTGCTGTTGATTGTGTCTGGTAGGTTATCTCCCTTTATCATGATGCTGTTTGTTTACCAGTTCAAGACAATGAATAGAACTATATGCCATTTAAAACTTTCCATAGTTTTTGCAACTTCCTTTAAATTGTACCCCAGAAATAAAGCATCATGTACAAATGGAAACAAAAGTCTATTAAAAGTTCCTATTGCAATCAGTATCAATATTTCTCATTCTTATATGAATTAATCTCTTACAAACACTCTTTTGATGAACTGAATGTTTTTTTCTGAAGAACATGCTACCCAAAATCACAAATGTCATGGGGTATTCATCCAATGTTGTTTGAAAATAGGATATTCATTTGAAATGAGAATCGTAAATTCATGAATCTTTATAACAAAATGAAAAAAATAATTTAATTGATAGTTGAGTTTGATTATAATACAATATTTCCGCCGTTTTTCACATATCTTCGTAACTTTCCCCTAATGTGAGATATCTTAGCATCACAATAGGATTTTCCATTTTATGCTTCACTAAAGTCATGTCTTTTTACATCAATTCCCTAAAAAGCTAAAAAATTTCACTTTTGCATTTTAAAAAACCACTGCTTCCTTTAGTACTGGCTTTCTCATTTATCAAATACCTTATATATAATCTGTAAATGATCTATACATGATCATAAAATTTCAACAGAGCCAATACTTGGCATACAAAAAAAACCCAAAACATTATTATATGTTACTTATCAATTGAAAATTACAAAAGATCTGAAGAACAAATATTAGATTTAATTGTTATGACTAGAGCTGTAAGTACAAACTTGACAAATACTCTCCCCTTAGACTAGGACAAATTGTGATAGTTTTTAGTTTCTCATTGGTTGAAACTCTTTGATGTGCAAATATTGTTCTCATGAAATTCATATGAACGTCACTTGAAATTAACATAATTTTCATGTGAAATTCAGTTATAATTAATTTCATGTGAACTTTGTCACAAATTCTATTGGCTCAATTCATGTCAAAATAATGAAAAGTTGATACGAAAATCATGTGAAATAAATTTGCCTATGATACTGATTATAAAACTGTATTTGCAGGTGTTCTATAATAGGATGTTACACAACAGAGGAATATTTCATGGAACTGGAGGGTGTTTTTCTGTTGATAGATTTACTAGAGGTAATATTATGTTGTTATTTATATTCCATAAAAATGAAACATGAACAAAAAAGGCCAAACAAAACAAAACCAGACATCACCAAAAAAAAAATAAAACTGTGAAAGTACTATTGTTCATGGGGTATCGATTTTTGTAGTTTTCTTGGGTGGGTCAAACCATGAAATTTGGTTCCTAATGAATAGTAGAGTCCCATTGATGTGTATACTGAAAGATTCAAGAATCCATGATACTGTGTTTCTTCCCCAATCCACGACTTAAAGTACTTTCATGGTAATACACAAAAAAATCTGTTAAAGTGATTACACTTAATCTTAGATCAGTCAGTTCATTGGTCAAATTAAAGTCTTTGATCTGCTGTTGCATCTTTAAAAAATATAATTTTAGGTAACATATTTTTTTCATTCTTGGTGATTAAGAGTAAGAAACTGTTTTACATTTTGTTTGAATTTCTTAATGTTTATATTAGTGGAAAGAAAGGGAAAAAGAAATATACCAGTGTATAACCGAAATCCTAAATAGATAATACTTTCAGAGATCACCAATAGGTTTTCCACAAATGTAAACACACCTTTAAGTTAGCCCTGAAATGCCCTGACAACAAAAGTATTAAAATCCACAGTAACAGAACAACAATCAAAATAAATAGATATATCATATAACAACACAAAGACACATTAATGACCTACATCTCTTGTCTTTGGACTGACACCTGGAATCTGTGAAGACACATTAATGACCTACATCTCTTGTCTTTGGACTGACACCTGGAATCTGTGAAGACACATTAATGACCTACACCTCTTGACTTTGGACAGACACATGGAATCTGTGAAGACACATTAATGACCTACACCTCTTGACTTTGGACAGACACATGGAATCTGTGAAGACACATTAATGACCTACACCTCTTGACTTTGGACAGACACATGGAATCTGTGAAGACACATTAATATGACCTACACCTCTTGACTTTGGGCAGACACATGGAACCTGTGAAGACACATTAATGACCTACATCTCTTGACTTTGGACAGACACATGGAATCTGCGGTGTGGTTAAACTAGTTTTATAAGGCTTTAACCATTTGCCTTTGTTATAAGGTCAAAAAATGAACTGAAACAACAGGCAAACACACCATGAAATTCACTCAATAATACAACCAATTCTCTCCATGAAGTACATTAACATATACCATATGTACAAAATGAGATATCCACTTAAAGAATGCTTGAGTTTCAGAAACCTGGGTCTAAACATATTGAAGAATGACAATGCCATCAAAACTACCAGAAGCATTTTCAGTTCAGTATATGAGTCAGATGGTAATGATTCTCTTCCTTGTGTATAACATTGTAAAAAAATCAAAACAAATCTAAATAAGCTATTTAGATGCACAAGCAAAACCCAAAAAATTAAAATTTGATTTAACATCTTTAAATTACAGGTATGTCCGAAGACCATGCATAACATTATCCTTGGCTGTCTGTTGGATCTGTGTGAGAACCCTAAAACCCAGCATCATGTCCTGTCATGGCGCGGGAAAGGAAATATTACTGCAGCCCATCTCTTCTGTGATATCTGGAGAAATGAGGAAAAAGATATGGGTGTGCAAAGAGCCAGTGACGGCTCCATTAAAAACATTACCAAGCCGTTGATGGGTATGCTGCAGGAACAACAAGGGATCGTACCCTTACCAGCCACAATCCCCAGTCAGTCTATTGTAGATGTGTCAGAAAACATGAGGGCTAAGCTGTACTCAATATTCTGTAAAATTGGTACGTTTTGTTCTTGTTATAGGGTTTGTAAGTCTCGTCATATGACTCACTGGTTTTATGAGAATGGTTCCTAGTCTGCCATTCAAATGCGTAGAGATTTGTCATTTTCAAAGCGTTGGATTCAGTATATAAAAGCAAAACATATTTTCGTGTAAAAATATCTATAAAAATGACAAATATCTATTTACATATGATAAAAGTGTTAAGGAAAGCATAAAATAGAAGATTTTGCATTGTAATACAGCGTTTCTAGATCCTGGAAATAAACAATAAAATGCAGCCAGAACTTTGGATTTCAATACGTTCTATATCAGAAATTCTGGTAAGGAAAATGAAACTAGAATGAGACTTACAGACCCTATTGCTGCTAGGGAACGGAAATGACTTTATCATAGACCCGTTTTAATGTTTTGAGTTCTTTAGATGGAGTTAACATAGAAAGGACTTCTATCAATATTGACTATGATTATGAAGTTATTATTCTTTTTATTTTGGTTAAGAGAAAGTGACATTTTTCTTTTTTTTTCTATTCTTAGGAGGTGTTTTAGTTTATTTTTAAGAATCAATATAGTTCATTTAATTTTGATAAGATTCTTCCATTTTTCATAATACATATTTTTATTGCTGAATTTTAAGGATATGCAGTTCTCTTTTCCATTCATTATTGTTCTTTGATTTACATGTATATTTTTTCAGGTTTCACAGATTTACCCGGTCTTACAGTAGAAGACCATGTGACCTTGGTTGTCATTGAAAAGTTCATGGACCTCAAGGTAGATAATTAACAATACTTACCTAGATGTGCACTGTCATGTTAATTGACTTTTTCGTGTTAACTGCTGGATAGACAATGAGCATGCAAAGAAAATTCTTTTGTTCTACCTCAAGCCCAACCTCACAAGAGAATATGTCACACATGCTCATCTACTATACTATTTTTGTGCAATTAGCAGTAGACAAAAAGTGCCCCCCCCCTAAAAAAACATATACAGATCTGTAAAGACAGAAATCCTTATCAGGAAATTCATCATTGATGTATCTACTAGTTTGTTAATTTGTCATATTAATATGTTAAGCATGGTTGTATGAGATGCATTGTTGCACTTATTTAAGGTCAGTTGATTTGCTCACAGTATGACCAGGGGTTTTCCTTTCTGTCTACATTAAGAATTTTTAGAGTATTTCTCTTGGGGTATTTTTCTATTCATCACAGTTTATTCAAAACTATTCAACTTAACTAATTTGTCTTATGTAGGTTGGTGAGGTATGGACAGAGATAGTATCAGAGCTACAGAGTGAAGGTGTCCGACCTGTGACTCCTGACATGGAGGCTATAGAGGCTATCACTAGGGGTATAGAGGAGAGAGCTCAGATTGTCTGTGGCACACAGATAGAGTTACTTGAGGCACAACAGAACCAGGATGTATTGGATGAGCAGGAATTCTATGCAGAGGTAGGAATTAGAACTGAAAACAGTATTGCTATTTTTGCATGGAGGATAAAAAAACAATTCCCTTATATCTATGGACTTATGAGTATAAAGCAGAGTTGATTATTCATCATTCTGGCAATGAAATGTTTACCACATGATGTTCAATCAATCAATCAATCAATCAATCAATCAATCAATCAATCAACTGATTAATCAATATATCAAATAGTTGGAGTATTGATACAGTCACTAACACTCACCTCTTTTTTATTCACAATAGTCAGTCATTGTTACATGCGTAGAATATTCTCAAATCTTGAAAGTGTCAGTGAAGATGGTTAGCAGTATACAATTTACACCATTGTAAGCTATTCATTGTTATAGAGGTGCTTGTGTCATGATTAAACTATGAGTTCTTTTCAACATATATTTTATTGTCTGCTTCATAAACATCAGAATTGTTTTGTTTGAGAAATTTAAAACTGCAAAATACACAAAAAAGTCAAAAGATCAGAAATGTATAGAACTTGTAATTTCATACCATAACAAACTTTCAAAAAAAAATAAAGTGAAACAAGAAAAAAACAAGTAAAATTTAAACTAGTTGAAGAGATATTGTTGAACCCAGTGCAAAGAAGAATTGTTTGTTTTTCTTTTTTGCTTGCAGTCAACCATAATTTTATTCTACACCTATTTTGATTTTGTCATGTATTGTTTTCATATGCTTTGTAGAGGCTATTCCAGAAGTGGGGGTGAAAACACAAAGTTTTTATGTAGCTGATGTAAATTTTTAAATTATTTATAAATTATGGTGGATGGTTGTGGGGTGTAAGTGACATGATGGGAGTAAGATATTATTTTCTGGAACAGCCTCAATTGGTTATGCAAATTGTATTGATTTTTGATTTTTTTTACAGATCCGTGAAAACTACAGACAGAAGGAAAAACAACTGAGTGATTGGACAGAGTTTGTGGCTAGAACATCAAACTTCCAGTTATTAAAGGTATATTCTGCTATCTTTGAATATTGGGTTGACTTGTCCTTATTTTACAGTCATGTCGAAATTGGTCAGACTGAAGGCGATGTCTGGTGTTTTTTTCCTTTGGTCCAGCAGAAAATTTTTAGATTTTTTAGTTGAACATATCAGGAAAAAAGTCTGAAATTGTCATTCGGTCTGGCGAAAAATCAATTTCCCCATGACTGATTTTAATCTCTGTCCATTAGGTTTGTTTAAGTACTGTTTAGACATTTGATTTTAAATGCAGAATTAACCTGTCTCATAATTTGAGACCTGTTTTTGAATAGACTTGCCAGTTACCAGTATAAGTTTTAAACTATCATTTTTAAGTACTATGAAAGTACTATTGTTCGTGGAGTACCAATTTTCATGCTTTTGTTGAGTAGGCCAAACCACGAAAATCGGTTCCCAATGAAAATGAAATTCCATTTGATCTTTGTACTGAAAACCTCAAAACCACTAACTCAAGAATTTGTGCTTCTTCCCTAATCCACAAAAGTTGGTATCCACCAATTAAAGTACCGTCACAGTAGAAGGCAACAACTAAGTGAAATGGGCGGGGGGTTGGGGGGGGGGGGGTAGGAAGCCAATGAGACCAAAGCCCATTTCAAATGTGGCATAATAGTCTTTTCTATCTATTAGATGTAGTGAAATAGAGCTAGGATGGGGAATTTAGCCAATGAGGCAATGTCATTCATAAATAATGAAAGCTGACCATACATTATAACAAGAGGGAACCACAAAAAGGACAAGTTTTTATTGCTAGAAACAATTTGTTGGGTTTATGCCTCTGTCCTTTTCTGTCAATTTTCCGTAATTAGATATTAACACCTACAAAATGTATCCTCAAAAACGTGCTGAAGTTAAGTGTTTTGACCTGGATAACCCTACCTTTTCCAAACCCACATGAACACTACAATCAGTATCAAGGGTTTCCCTCAAAGATCTGTCACAACTGCCAAAGTCTATCATAGTGCTAACTTGACATTGTCTACAAGTTTTGTATCATAATAGTTAAACATACAGGTGTAACCTCCAGGATTTCACCCACCAGAATTCCAATGTCTGACTGTAATTTTTGTGTGCTAATATTACTGTCATTTCTTTATATAATTATCTCTTAACCTAAAAATTCCTAAGATTTCATAGCCATTTCATTTAGGTATGATATTTCTGCGACTATGAAAAAGTGACATCAAGTTGTCATAACCTATAGACCACCAACAAAGAAACAATTAGCCATCTTAAGAAGCGTGTCATAATATCTAGTCTGCAGGAAGTTTGAATTAGAGTACATTGATACTTAGTTCTGTTGTGCTTGTACTGCAGACTTTTTAACTTTTTCTCGTGTCAAACCCGTCTTGTGATTTCCATGAAATTTAAGCTTATCAATTTTTTTTGAAAAAGAGCAATTTTTATTGAACAAATTGTGTTTAACTGTTATATGTTTAAGTTTGTGTCTTACTGGCCAGAGCTGAATAGGTGAGGACATTTTTTTAAAAAGTCAGTTGACATTTTTGCAAATTATTATTATTTTTCTTTACTTTTTAAAGTATTTATGATAACACATGCCAGGTGAATATTAATTAAAAAAAAAAATCTCTATAGAAAATAAAAATGATTCAATATCACACAAGTATGACATATCATGACAATGCAATTCTGATTTCAGCAGTGACTCTGACATAATTTATTATCATCCTTTAAATATTTTGATACATTTGAATTGTCATCATAACTGACAGTCAGACATTTTAGTTCTGACCTTGAGCTATAGATCTTTGATAAAATCAAAAGGAAATTGACAAGGAGCAATAAATATTCATTTATTATGAGATTATTTTGGCCAAGAAAATAAAATCCATTCAATTTCCTTCTATAATGTGCCCTAGATTTTTTTATATAGTTTAGAACTAATAGTTAACACTTAAGTGTCAATCCCTGTAAGAATCAGGCAGCAGGTGAAACTGTGGTTTAAAAACCCCATCTATTTGTAAGAGTAATTTGACTATTTGCACCATCAGAATCAAGGAAAACAGACAAGATTTTTCATATCATGCTGGATGTTTGAGTTACAATTTCATAGAAATGCAATGAAAATGAACATTTTAACATTTCAAGGGCAGATAATGCTGTCAAAAACCTCACTTTTCTAAGATTCTATTGAAAATTTTCTGAGCAAAGCCAGTGATGTAGAGATTAAACAGTGTTATTTTCAAATAGAGACAGTATCTGTAAGTAATATTACATCGTCAGATTGGTGGGTTTTTGACATGCATGTTTCAAAATTTTCCCATATTGCCTGATTCTTATAGGCACTTACACTTAAAGATAATGATTTTTTTGTGGAAAATGAACTATGTTTGCTATAATGGTTATCTCTCCTGTAATAAAACTTATTAACTACATCAACATTATCTGGACGTTTATGGCCATGATGTATCAAAACTTCCATCAAAATTTGTTGTCAAGAAGTGGAAACAAGTTATCAGAGGAGTATAATACCAAGTACTGAAGGACAATCAAACTGGCCTTGGAAGCCTTGTCAGTTATTCAATATAAAAAGATTTACTGTGGCTTAATTAAAATTAAATTTGCTGCAGTAAATAACACTGTTTTAGTGTAATTGCATCTACCGGTATTCAGGGTGATTTGTGTTGGATTCGTCTTTTTTTTTTTTAAGATATCTGACCCATGATAAAAACATCTTGTCAATTTAATGCAATTTGCTTAAAATTTTTGGGGGGCTAATTATAGACTCAATACTTGAATTTGAATTTAGATTATCTAGTTATATACTGTGTAGATGTGTGTGTTACTTAGAACAGTGATTTTTTGGTACATTTGTTTGTCTTCATGTATAGAAGCTTCCTTTAATTTTTCAATGTTTTCCAATTTTTGTTAATGATTGAGTCATGGAACTTAGACTGAAAAATCGGACACAGGTGACATTTTCTGTTTAGTTGGACTTTGATCTCTTGGTATGCAGTTATTAAATTTTGTCTGATTTCATTGATGAAACCTCAGAAGTCAGATAATTTTAATTGTCAAAACAGTCCTACCTGTGTATTTTGTGGATTCTATTTTAGTAATTGATAAAATATAAAATATAAATGTAGAAAAATTATCATGAATCGGTCAGTTCCGCTATTCTAAAAAATAACCTTGGATGCAGAAAGGAGAATTTCTTCTTAAAAAATTGTCAGAATTGTAGTCGTACATGACTTAAATTAGTTCTATCCACCAGATGGAGCTAAAAATTTGGTTAAATATCACTAGAAATAACAATAACTCTGTCAAGAATTTTGGCACAAAGTTTGGAGCTAGGAAAAAAAGTAGTGGTAAAAATTTCAACCTGTAAAAGTATAATTTCAGAAATTGATTAGTCAAATTCTGTACAGATTCTTCTGCCTAGTGCCTTTGAGGTTTTTCTTTTGTGAAACTTAAGAAAGGCCGAGGGGTTCCGATTGTATCATGAATGTGAATCCAACAATTAAATGACTATCACTGTACTGAAATCTATGTCTATTCTTTACTTTTTTGTAGGCTGCCAAAGAGAGACAGAAAATATCAATAGAAGCTTCTAGAATACAAAACAATTACAGAGAATTGTAAGTATCCTGATATCAAGCATCAAATGTAATGTTACCTGTGCTCATGAACCAATCAAACTGCTTAAGGGACTTCAGATTTTTATTACCTGTGTACTAAACCATTTAAACTGTTGAACACACCTTTTTATAGAGTTACCTGTGTTCTTGAGGCAACTAAGAATAGAGACAATTTTCTTAGTTCTACCCTTCCTTCAAAGGAACTGGGTATAATCTTTTACCTATTTCCATCTGTAACGAGAGAGCATGATTTGACTCACAAAATTATACTCCGACACCGAGGACCGAACTCTACACCGCTCTGTGACAAGCCAGCGACAAACCGAATTGGCTAAAGAATTAATCCTTTAGCCAAGTCACTTGACTGGCTATTTAAATCTCACTACCTACTACAATGCAGGTAGGCCATCCTGCCACATTTCCCACACCTTAAGAGTCTTTGTACCACGAACGACTCTAACACTAGCTCATTAGCTATCCAAACCCCTTGGGTTTTTTAGTTGGACACCGAGGACCGAACTCTACACTGCTCTGTGACAAGCCAGCGACAAACCGATTTGGCTAAAGAATTAATCCTTTAGCCAAGTCAATTAACTTGCTATTTAAATCTCACTACCTACTACAATGCAGGTAAGCTGTCCTGCCACACATCCAAATCAAATTTTGTTCTTTAAGACAAGCCATGAAGCATCTTCTCTAAGTGGTATCTCTATCATTACAGAAAACATCCAAACGAATTTTAAAGTTCGAACGAGGTCATGTTAAGACAGTTTTTACTTTACTTCTTTTGTTTAACTGCAATTCTTCAGAAAAAGCAATTCTGCATGTTGTCTTACACAGGGGTGGATGCAGACACTTTAAAAAGCAAGGGTGCCAGCCAGGGTTCCTCAGAAAAATGGGGCTGCAATGACATTATTTACCATTTTTTGTTAATTTTACACATGAAAATGACATATTTTTTAATTAAAAGAAGTGATGCCAACCCCCTGCACCCCCAGGATTTGCCACTCTGACATAAAAAAAATATTTTCAAGATTCATAAGATTCTGACATATGATTCCATTTTGTAGATCCAAGTTTTTTACTTCATACACCCTTGGCAAGCAATAATATACATGCTTTTGCGTATGACCTATAAAATTTTGTACCTGAATCCACCCATTCTATTTATAAAAAATGGGTGGGTTTATTACTTAGAGTTGCATTATCTTTTATTGATTAAAAGAGTGTGGTATGTTTAATGAGCAATTTAGCCCAATTTTTTCCAAATTTACATCAATTCTAAATCAATCAAAATTTGGAAAATGACAGGAAGCTGTAGTATCTTAATGATTGTTGATTGTTTTATGAGTATGAAAAACATTGAAGTTGCATCTAAGCCCAATAAATATGAAAATTACACTATGTACATAACCCCTAAGTGTGACAGACAGAGGTGAGGGACTGCTAGACCTGCTGTTGCTGTTGGTGACACTGGCAAAAGTGGTAATCATTTGCTCATTTTCATTGCATCATTGCCACCCAAAAATGTACTTATCCCATATTTAATGCACCAATTTGACCCCAAAGCGTTCTTAGTCCTTACACTTTTGATTGGAAAAGTTATCAGTTTCTACAAACTTTTATGAATCAAGGACGGAGATAGAACTTGCAGTTATTGGCCTTGACTTCTGCTTTATTGAATTGTTATGTTGAGCTGACTCATTAAGTTATTAGATATTAATGATGAAAAAAGGGTTAGCGATCTTATCCATATGTCATCATAGAGGATAAATGTTAGAGTTGCGTTTTTATTAAAGTTAGATAATATGTTGGGTTTAATGGAAATTTGGACGGTTTGGAAGCTAGATTGCCAATATAAGGATAATGATTGTTACCTTAGGAAATCAGAAATGTCATAAAAAAGCCAAACAACTGGTAAAACGATACCACAAGTATTGTGTCGATTTCCTGTCATCAATCAGAGAAGTCTCCAGAGAATTGAAAAAACTGACAGTTTCTCGGTCTCATCCATAACTAAAGTTTGTAAAACTCCGATAAATAACCTGGTTCTGTAATAGGAGGTCACAAGAAGATCGTTTTTCATCAAATTTACGGCTTTTTATGCACTTGAGCGGAAAGAAAATGGTACAATTTTAGTGCCATCAGATTTTTAATAATAACTTGATTACTCTTGATATTAGCAAGGATAATTACAGATCCGGATGATTTTTTGTTATTAACAGGCTTTTCTTTGACAGTTATGGTCAAATGAAATATCAGTTCCACGTTGAGTGATCATTTAATACACTAGAACAACCCTTGTTATTATAGGGCAGTGCAGTAACTTTTTTTGTTTCGTTTGAACTAAAAGGTTTTTTGTTCATTCTACAATGATTTATAATGCTATCATTAATCACAAAAAGATTATTTTGTCGTTAGTTTCGTTTATTTGAGAATACAAAGTTAATTAAATTTGTTTGAAATTAGATCTTCAGATTTACTTAATGGATCTGATTTCATCCCTGATTAGTTACAAAACAAAGCCTGATTTCTCTTGTGACTTGAATGACAACGTAATTGAATGGATTTATGTGTTATGATTGGATGAAATTGCTGTTAGATTCGAACTAAGAGATTACCGTACATCTCATTTTTTTGCATATTGCATTTTATGCATTAAAAACAATTAAAAAACATTTCCGGTGAAATCCATTATGACATAAGCTGATCTGACACTGAGATGGAGTAGAGAATTAAGGAGATTTGGAGCATGAGAAAGAGAATTAGACATCAAAGACTATGACATTGTCAGATTATAGAGACAGTCTAATTATTATTTTGTAGAGATTTTAAGCATTTTATACCCACTTGACAAAGTAAAGAACTGTGTTTGAACATATATTGTCAAGAATAAAATGAATATCCACTCAGATGTCTTTATATTCTACATCAGACATTTTGGGTGTTAGGATGTCCTTATTTTTTTTTTATGAATTATGAATGATAGCGAAAATTTATCATCAGAAGTAATAAATAGGTGATTGAGTGGTACTCTATATAAAAATCAGGCAGGAATAGAAAACTTGATGCATTTTTATTTCTATGCCAGAAATAATTACAAACCACAAATTTGTCATAGTTTGTCATTGGTTGTTACACTTTCGAGATATAAAATATGTAGATTTTGTATGAAACCCAGCACTTTGCAAGAGTTATGGTTCTTGGTTTGGTTGATTGAAGTGGGAGACAAATGCATGTTTTTTACAAAAATACAGATCTGAACACAGAAAGGACTTTCTTTCATTGAAATAGAGACTTTCTTAACTTTTAAATGAGATTTCATCTGTGATATACAGATGAACTTTAAACATGTTTCTTTAAATCTTTTTGTGCTAGATTTAAATTTTCTTCATTAGGAGTGTGATCAGAAATAATTTTCTTAATTTACAGAACATGAACATATTTTATATGAAGCAACATATATAAGTAGTGAAATGTTTCTAGCATCAAGAGTTTTGATCTTTGAACAAGAGAATCTATAGGGAATTGTTTGTCTATAGTTAATTTAATTTTTCTTTTCTTACAGGAACTCTTTCCATGAAACAGACCTAAAAGATTTGCACACAACTGTAAGTACATATAACATTGTTTTAACAAAACTGTTGACCCCTAGAGTCAAACTGATGCAAGGAAAAGTATGTTGTTCCCTTCATCTGAACAAAATATAATAAGAATCCTTTATGATTTAGTCTCTTGGTTTAAAAAAAAAACAACTTAAAAAGGACTTCAATGTCAATCTCACAGTTCCCGTCAAAAGGGCATTTCGCCTTGAAAAAGTTGAACCATTGATATTAACTTATACTATTTGTCTATATTAAAAGTAAATTTTTTAAAAATTTAAATGTTTGTGTATGGTTTCTATACCAGCTAACAGTGTGGTATGAACCACCCCAATTGTTCTGGTTGCTATGCCAATGTGTATTGCATGATTGGCAGAAGTCTGACCAGACTTGTATGTGACTAAGAAGTGTTTTTTTAACATTATTTGGTATGACATCAAGTATTTAGCCAACTGCTGCATTTAGCACTCCTAGAATATGACTTTTTAGAGTTTTGTCACTTTTGGATGTTAAGTAAAAAAAATCAGTACTGTAGTTCATAAATAGATTCTTGTGGAAAGATAAACAGATAAAAAACTCTCTTTGTTTTTGTTCTTTAATCAAACCATGCATTTCAAATATAATAAATCATTCTCCAAACCAAAAAAAAATACTTTGGCGAACTACTAAAATTTGTACTCAAAAACACTTTGCACTTTCACATTAGCTATTAATTGGCCTTATTCTAAAGTTTGCTTTTTAGTAAATGTGCAATCGTGTCTATTTCAAGGTCGAACCACCAACTTTGTACTTTCCAATAAAGGATGCTGTCAGTGCATATACATATAAAAGCGAGAAAATCAGAGACTCCAATTCTGTACCAACCTAATTATGTCCCAATCCTTTTAAGTGGTGACTCACCAAATGAGGAACGATCAATTCTTATTTTACATGTATTTTCATGCTGTGTCGCTAAGATATATTCTCAGATTCTTGTTGATATCTGGCTTTTGACCTTCCCATAGTGTTCATTATGTTTTATTGTTCATTTTATAGAAAGATTTTGAAAGATGAAGTGGTTCCATTGATTATGCTGCTTCATCATTTTTTTTTTTTGGCACTGTTGATAGACACAGAATTTTTATGCTGGAATATGCTTTTAAATGGCTAAATAATTTAAATCCACAGACAATGTTGATGTTTTTAGAGATGTGGAAGTAAAAATTGTGTCATTTAAACAAGTTTATTTCTTCATTTAGTTTTTAGTGATGCTGTTTTTATTGGGTTTTATTTGTTTTGAGATGCAACCAAAATGTCAACGTCTGCTTGTAAATACTGCAAAATGTTTGTGCTTCAGGTACTTGTATCTCTCGTCAGACATCTATGCAGGGTCCAGGGGGCAATATACATTCTCCCCCATTTACACTGCCACCTGTGGGAGATTTTTATATAAAAGCTATCTTTTAATGTAAAAATTTAATTATTTCATATTTTTCTTTGAAAATATAGTCATTTTAACCAAAGCCTACCGCAAATATTACATTTTAATGTGGGAGATTCTTAATATTTCATTAATTTTGTGGGAGATTCCCCTTAATGTAGGAGGATTAAAAGGTATTGGGTCAGCAGAATAAGTTTTGGAGCGATGCTGTTGCGATGAGCAAGTTTATCAAATAGAAGCAATGTAATTAACAAGTTCTAATTTCCTCTCTATTTCAGACATTTGCCAGTAAGAAAGTGGATGTTGATAGTACTCCTCCTAATCTGACCGGAGGTCCTTTTGCAAGATATGATCCCAAAACTGGTTCCCTTCGAGAGAGAAAAGTCATGAAGGCACCCAGTAATTTGAGTAGTGTAAGTATCCACAGAAGTAGACCACAATGACTTACCTACTTTTTACAAAGGTCACTTATTAGTTTAGCTTCTATTTAAAACATGGCCATTTTTTGTCAAATTAGGACAGTTGTATAGGTAATGGAAAAAAGGAAAATATTGGAAAAAAGGAGGAAATTATCTTGAAAGATCATGCGAATGACTAACCTCCAAAATTTTGTGAAATATTTTGTGAAAGAAAATACCTCATTTTTAACTTCTTTTCAGATCAATAAATATTGAAGTTTGAAGCAGTGCAGAGTATCAGAATGAGGAATTGTATGGACCATAATTGTGCTTATCTGTGATTATTTTCCTCAGTCTCTGATTTGGAGAGGGGAATTGTAAATACAAACGATACATTGTCAAATATTTTTATTATGAAAGACTGCTATTGTTTGTTGCTGTAACTACCATTAAATATGTGATAACAATTTTAATGTATGATTCAGTCAGTACTGGATGAGTCAAGACAAGACTAGTATATTGGCCACTTGAAGTCATAATTTACATATCTTAGGCCAAAATAAATTGATTTTGTGTTTCTAATTTGACCTTCAACAAAATTAAGGTAGGGTAAGTGGGTAAAACATTTTACTTTTTTTATTGTTCAAAAATGAAGAAATTGTAACTGGAACAACCAAAAAGTCCACTTTTAATTTTTTTTTAAACTGGCAATAAAATATTTAGTGGCGGCATCAGAAAAAGAGATAGGGTTGGGAAACTGGAAACACACAATTTATTTACTTTGGCCTTATTTACCATACTAGTTACACTTACATTAGCAAAACCTAAAACATAATTTTAGTAAAAAGTACTGAAGTCAGCATATGCAACCATGATAAAGGACTGAAGGATTGAAGACATGAAATACATCTGTGTACCATGCTTAGATTAATTGTTCAAAAAACAGTAGGTTGTATTCAGTGATTATCATACACAATCTACAGACCCAAAATAAATGCCCAGTGGTTTATATAACAAAGTTGTCTTGTCTCATACCAATCCAGTACCACATACCTTTAAACATGTAAAACATCAGTAGCTGATAAGCCTCAAATACAAAAATATGAAATTTCTCAAGATAATAAATTGTCCAATCTTTCTATTACATAACATCTTGGTTTTTCTAAAAATAATAATGCTAAATTGAAAGTGAAAGATCAACAACACAAGGGATTTCCCTATCAATTCAGTCTTCCAAAACCCGGACAACTTACAATCCTGAGAAAACAAGGTACAAAAGTTCGATAACAACAATACAGTCTCCACAAAACAATCCACTATTTCGCTTTCTCCCGTAAAACTTGACCAACCAATGAAAAGAGGTCCAATTTAATTTGGACCATTTTACTATGATAAAGGGTTTGTAAATAGACCCAGTGACACAGACCAAACAGCCAAATATGAAAATGCAGTATTCAAAGTCTAAATTAACAGTAACAGTTTTTGAAAATTTTGATTAAACAGGTGAAAAAAAAAAAAAAAAAAATCCTGTTCTTTCTTTTTAACATAAACAAAAAATTGAGTGCGAGTGTAAAGTAATCAAACTTCAGGTTTGAAAGGTGTAATAACAGCCTCAAAATAATGGTGTGACAAAAAAAAATTAAATCGGCACAAATAATTATAAAGTTATCATTGGTTTTTAAGCTGCTTTAACTAATTTACTGGGATGTAATTCAAACAGTTTGTCATGAAAGAAACAGAAACTCTTATCTAGTTTTAAGAGAACTTATATACATTAAAGACTTCATACGTCATCATGTTTGGTTGTTTGTTCATGAAGGAATGATAGAAAAGGAAAGATTAGACGGTTCAGGTTATTATAGAAAACATTGTATACAACACCAAATATGGATGGAAGATATTTTCTGTCTTTGAAACCTGTCTTAACCACATGGTGGCCAACAGAATTATGTTGACCAATTTGTGCAAAAGCACTAAAAATGTGAGAATGTTTGTTTATATTTCTGATGTTATTTTGCTAACAAATAAAGGTATGAAATGAATTAAGGAAGTAAAAGACTCAAGGTGACTAGAATTTTTTCACCACATTTTTAGAACAAGTTCCGGAATGTAGGGAGATGTTGTCATGACAACCATTATACTACAACAAATGGTCTGAGATCATCGGAAAACTGTAAAATAAAAACTTCCACAGAATTACAACACTTCATACAAGCAAAAAATCACATTTGATGAAATTTTGCTGAGTCTATATGGTGATATTTGAAGAAAAATAAAGAAAAACAAGGGCAAAGAATAAGATACACATGATAAAAATGATCAAAAATAGAAAAATGGCCATCTAGATAAAAATGATAAATCATAAAGAATGAAAAAAAAAATGAACTAATATGAGCATGCTCACAAAAACAATATTCCCATTCAGTGCTTCATTTAAAATCTTAATATAAGGGTATGAAGAAATTCAAAATTCTATACCTCCCTTGACAGGTGTCAGACAATACATTCCCCCATGCAAAATAAATACAGTCTATTTTATCGTGTATAAATTAATGTTTCATTAAATTCCATAGATATGGCACAGGTGAGGGGGCGTTGGCCCTACAAGCTCTTAGCATTTATAACCTTTAAGTTTGATTATCTCCCCTTAGAAGCATCTGGATAAAGTTATTATCATACATGCACATCATCATGTACACAATGTCCTTTATATAGAATCCTTACAAATCCATTTAACAGTTTAGGAGAAGACGTGCTTAAAAAATATGTAGCTTCATAGAATCAATTTAGAAGTTGTGGTTACAAAACATGGACAGACAGACAGACAGTGTTATTCTTATGATTGTGAGGAGTACAAATGATTAATAGGTGACAGCTGAGTTTGATAAAAAACAATTCTTTTTGTAATTCATTCAAAAGATCTGACCCCAAGTAAGTGTCTTAATTAACGATCATGTTCATCCCTTAACAATTTTCATTACAAGAGGTCCAAGTCCTGGATAACTATTTCACCATAAGGACTAATTCACAATTAAAATCTTATTTAAACTGATATATGAGGTAGAAAAAAATGTTTTAAAACAGAAAAACCATATTATTCAATATTCAAAATCAGAGTATATAGCTTTCAATGTTCAAATTCATAAAAAAAAAAAAACATTCTTATTACTATAAAATTCTCATCGCCATAATGCACCACAGCACAAAGCATTTACATTATACAAGTGTTTTCTGCCAGTTCTTATGTCACCCAGATCAATAGCCGATGAGTCACTCACAAAGAATACCATGTTAAATATGATAAAGATCCAATTATCTTTGATTTGTATGTCTTAAAGGGGCAGGATTGGTATTGGAGGATAAGTATCACATTAGTACCAGAATTATTCTTCATTGGCAACCCATTTTTTACTATTCCTATTTTTCAAAAAGTTTCTGTCTCAGTGAAAATTTCAATTCTTATCTGTACAAGTTTCAGTTATTGATCCAGTACGAAGCATTGGGAGAATTGATTTTTGACCCTAAAACAGATATAATTTAACTCAATGGTCAAAAAGGTAGAAAATTTGTGTAAAGATAGGTTAGGATGCCTGATCAGACAAAAATATTAACTTTTGATACTTAATGATGACTAAAACATACAGCATTTAAAAGGTTTGAAAACACTGAAAAAAAAAAAATGTATTCTCCAAAGCACAACTTACAATGCCACATAACAACAACCACATTATTGTGTCCACGCTTTGAGGGCGGGAGTTTATAGTATGGTGGGTAATTTTTGCAAGTTTCTAATGTTGGCCTATGTTAGTGGCTTGTCTACAAACGCTAAAATAAATTTTGCACAATATTAACTCTGGGCTTTAGTACTTAATGGACAAAAGCGTACATTTTGTACACCTTTTTGCTTAAAAAAAGTCAAAATTTTATACCCGCCAAAATAACCCACCATATCGTATATCTAATGCCATTTGATGTCCATAAATGCAGTGTTAACAAAGTTATGCCTCAACAATAACTGTACAATGCCATTTGGTATATGTCCTATGGGCTGACCTGGACAGCACCATCAAATATAAGGCAATAGTTAGTATTATAGTCAACTTCACGGAATAGAGTTGGTGTTCCCTTCTTTGAATGGCTGATGACCTTCCCTATGCTGGACAATTGGCAACGATGTCATTTCATAGATATTTAAGGAGGTAGACCTTGAGTAAGGGACACAACTCTTATAAAACATTTGTATTCAGCATTTGACATCAATCCCTTATAAGCATCAAAGTTACTTTGATTGATTTCATTCTGTTTCAAATAAAAGCTTAATAGGCTTTGGTTAAATTGAATATGATACAAACATATCACTGATTTCAAGAGTTATGTCCCTTCCTCTAGGTCTACCTCCTTATATATATGTCTGATAGAATATTTGGATTTTCTTGTCAATTGTCCAGTGACTTACCAACAACACTTCTTCAGGAAATGGTTATTCAATCAAGGTAAGACAAACTATATTTCCTGAAGTTAGCTATATTACTTACTACAGGTTATTCAATTGATTTCATTTGATATTTGAAAGAGAAAGAAACAGCTTTCCCCTTTCTATTCTATTTATTGAAATCAAATGAAAACTAAACAAAATTAAGGCCAAAATAAAAAAAAAAGACCAACCCATGTAAGTCATTTTGGACACATGAAACATCTCAATCATATATAGTTGTACATTTGTTCGATAGAAAAAAATGATTACAGCTTTTTACAATGACATTGGCAAACATACACTTATAATAAATAAAAAATAACTAAGCTAGCACCTACAAATGTTCTTATAGAATATAAAATGGCAAATAAAGTTGGGAATATTGGGGATCAAATTTATACAGATATATTTGATACATGGTAAAAAACACAAACAAGATCACTTAAATCCATGGAAAATCTACTAGATATGATAATGAATACATTAAAAAAATATCTACATATTGTACATAATGAATCTATGTTTGCACTGCTACATGTACAACCATGTTATTCAATGAGACTTGGAAACTATTTACAAATGTTTGCTAATGGGAGATAACTCCAATTCAAGGGAGATTACTAGTGGATTTGATGGGCAATATGTTTTTCTTTGGTGGTATATTACTGATTGGAGGCAAAATTACAGAAGTTCATTAATGCTATTGATTAAAAGGAAAATCATTGGCCAGTAATATGTTCATACTGCTTCCCTTATTAAATACTAAAAATATTTTGCTAATAATTTTAATTGTGATCTGAAAGATCTCCTCATTGAATGAGACCATAGGTGTTTTATGAAAATTTGTATACATTTTCTGAATTTCTGCATTTTACCAAAAACCAGGAATATATTGTGACCACATCAAAATATAGTTATCTTTGGTATAGCCATGTAAAATATGTGCTTAATTGTGAAATATGATTTTAATCACTAATACAAATGTATAGTACTGGAACCAACAATAAAATTGTTCAAACTCTTATACAATTGAATACGAAGTTGGAGGGCATTTCACATCAAACAATAACGAAGAATTGGTTGAATCCACATCAGACTTCAGTGCAGTAATGCATAAAAAATTGTCCACAAAATGGTATACCTTTAAGCCTTTAAACAGTTTTCATCTAAAATGCCTTCCAACTTTGAAAAGCCCTTAACTGTGGACATGAGAGATAACGAAACAACTCCTATGTACAAAAATATCACTTTTTTGATTGAGTGGTATAAAAAAAGAGAGACAAATTTTGGAATATACAGCTAAAATCATACTAAGGAACTCACTCTAGCTTTACATTTGAAGCATAAATAGCTCTTAAATAATTATTTTTTGATAAAAATTGATACTTAATCATTTAAAATAGATGAAATAACAATCTTTAGACCAAAATAAAAGAATATCCTAGATACTCAGGATTTTCATCCAATACTGACCCAATTTTTTCAGCCTCCTCGAAAAATTTTATTTTCATTTTTTCCCAAATTTAGGTCAATTTCTTTTAAATTAACAACAGTTTTCACTTAAATTGATAAAAAATATGAAATAAAATTTGTTTGTTTTAAAAAATGTTGGATGAGAATCTGTAATTTTTTTTATGATGGCCTTGCCCATAACAGAGTGGTGTAGTAAATAATATCTACCAAGAGCTAAATACTAAATAAAATTTCAAACAAGACAAAGCATTAAAGAGAAAAAATAACTTTAAAGTAAATAAGTATTTTTGTATATCTCTGTAAAGCAGGATTGTATCATTTAAGGCAAACATAACTTGCTTTGAGAACAATTCTACAATGCTACTATACATAAACCATGTCCAAGTCATATTTACAAAATATTTATCTACATATAAGTTCAGATTCACATGTACATGTTAGTACATGCATGGTCTTGGTCCATGTGTTGTAACTAATCTATGCTGGCATTATGTGTGAGAAGGTGAGAAACAACTGAATGCTGAACCCTCTCTGGCATAATAACGCACTGGACTTTCTTCACGGATTGGAATAAAATGCTGAAACAAAGAGAGAGATAATTAGAACTGGGTTTATTAATTTAGGCTAAGTTCAGAATTATAATCCAAAGATCTTGTACTGATGAAGTCTATCCACTGACACAGTACACTGTAGCCAGCACTACTAATAAAATGGATAGTTTTACATGTTTCTTGAAACTTGTTAAGATTTAGTCAATACACTGGGTATTTCAACTAATTCTTGTTTCTCTGCACTTTAAATTTTATTCATCAGAAGGTGCAGTCATACAGTGACACAAGGGCTTGACAAATTCATCTTATTATGATTTATTGACACTTTCATTAAATGCATAAAATTGTTAAGAAATCTGTCTAGACCAGTTGGTTTGGCTTAATCAGGGCTTCCATTTACCAAGGTTAAAAATACCGTGTCTTCTAGCTATTCCAACATTTTAAAAATATATATTCTGGATATTCCTACATGCAGAGAACAATGGATGTTGTTTTAGTAGGTTTTGTTGTTTTAGTAATTATTGCCTTATTAATTTTACAGGTAAACTTGGGATTCAACATTGGATTTAAACATTTTATTAGCAAAATTATAATGTGTTTTAGAGAAATGTGGGGCTATTTTTGCCAAATTTATCACTTTTTTCATGGTAATAAACATATAAAATATATACTTAAAATGTTGAAATATTGGAAAGAAGATAGAGACTGAAAATTAAGTTCAGTTAATTAATCAACAAACGAAGAAGCCGTCCATGCCTGCACCTTGCTCCAGTACCAAGCCGATGGTAAACGTGTCCCAAGAAAACGCAAATACCGAGAGATCGACTGACAACACAAAAGATTCGTCTACAGAACCAGGAACTCACATTAGTCGTTTGCTTACGCTGCTTCTCGTCTTTTGCATCTAGACTAGACTTGTGAACTTTTGACTAGTGCTTGGGCTGTTGCGCTTTGTATGTTTTATTTATGCATTTATTGTATGATTCTTTTAAACGAATCATGTGTACTTTAACTCTATTTACTGCTTTTTCATTTATTTACAATGTTATCAGTGCTTGAATACTATGTACTTATAAAGTGTGTATTATCAATGACTTATTGTCATCATGAATATTGAATATTTAATAAAATTGTGAAAAAAAAATCTTATTTTTTTATTTGTTAAAAAAAGAAAACTTTAAATGACACCTGCAAGTCTAAAATTCATAAGAATTTTCACATGAAACCTTTACAGATCCCAAATAAAATTTCATACATACAGCAAAAATGTGACAGGTAACTCCAACACATTTAGAATTCCAATTAAAGTTTTGTTTTTACAGTATACACAAACTTAATCCCTTGTTTATACAACCGTTCTGGCTATTCCTACATGGGTTTTATAATTTTTACCTATAAATTTTAGACTGTTGGAATAGCCAGAATAAACCAAAAATACATTTAAACTTATATTAAGAGACATTAAAAAGAGTGTCTGGTTAAGAAAGGTTTCTCGATTATTCAGTTTGGTTTAGACAAGTTTTCCCTGTATATCGATGAATTTTTATTTCAAATCGGTTAATCACTTTTAAGAACCTAAATTGACCAGACTTTCACAATTTGTTTATAATCAGATAAGGATAGGCACATTAGTTATTTTTGTATCATTATAACAACCAAAATTTTCTTCTGAAGAAAAATCCATCTCATCTTTTAACTCTTCTTTAAACTGAAGAAAATTCAAAACACTTTAAAGGTAGCAATTATAACTAATTTGCACCTCTACTATAAAAAATATCAAAGTTGTCTAAAGACATTAAACTGCTTTTCACATTAACACAGCAAAAATTATAGTTCCCAACAAGATTGCAGAACTTTATCAAAACTTTACATCTGGTTTTGATTTTTCAGCCATAAATTTGACTGTAACTTTAAACATTTGCCACTGTATTTTTCTGACACTATCTTTCAAGGATAATTCTTTAAAGTGTTTAGGTTTGTTTATAAGGATGGCTAGTGTTTAATATCTTATAAAACCATGCTGCACCAAAGGCTATGTTCATTGTCAATTTCACCGCTGGAATCACGCCAATTACTACTCTGAAACTGACAACACAGAGTCTGCCAAATGTTTTGATAGTTCAAAAAAACGTCTTGATGGGAAATTCAATATGACTGTTATTGACTTCTAACTTATTTTATCTTGAAAGGTTTTTGGAATTTTTTCCTATAATTTGTTTGTTCAAGAGACCAAGAGTATGAAAAAAATTATCAATTTTGTATAAGGATACCCTTCTTGATAGTAAAAAAAATAAATTATTCTTTAGCTTTTTGTTTTAAATGTGTTTTAAATCAGCATAAAAAAATGTTCAAAAGAGGGGCAAAGACTTAAATAATGTGTTTATTACATTCATCAAAAGTTATTACCTGTAGGTGTAGAGTTTATTGGTAAATTAAATTTACCATAAAAAAGGAGAAGAAAATGCATCAATCATAGCAGTAAATCTGAATGGCTTTAGAAAAGCAAATAGTATAATCAGAAGAATGGGCCTAAAGGTATAAACAACAGACTTCTTTTGTATTTATTTAATATCAATCCATATGAAATTCAGACAATGCTGATACATTGTATAAGGTGCAGAAAAAGAAAAAAGAAAAAAGAAAAAAAGAAAATAAGAGAAAAGAAACACAACCTTTACTTAATCATTCAAATCAAGACCAATAACTCTTTCAAATTGCCAGTTTCATGTACATTCAAATTAAGACTAGTCATGTGGTCTGCATTTAAATTAGAAAGCAATATTTTGTGGGTTTATTGACTTGCATGTATAACCACCAGTCTGATATTTATAAAGACTGTTACTTAAAGAGTACATCTACTTATGTTTACTCAAAGTATTGATAGAACAAGAAAATATATTGATAAAAAAATATGTACTTTTGTTTCATGATGATGTAACTCCAATTTTCAAATATATCTACTGGTTATTCCAGTCAGTCACTGAATACACATAGAACAGTTAAGGATGGCTAGTGTTTAGTTACAGATAAGAATCATGTGAATTCTGTAATATGAGATACACCCAAAAAAAGGCTGCACATTTTTATTTTTGTTATTAAGTTGCATTATAGGCCTATATGATGTAATGTATAATCATTCAATCTAATCTGTCTGCTCCTAGGAGATAATTCAGTTTCTATTGTATACATTTAGTGCCATTTACTGAGTTATTTCCCTTAATTTTGTATTCTACAGTACATTCTACATAATTTATATCTCCTATGAACAGGGGTTAAATGAAAAACGACAAGTTAATTTCTGATCACTATAACATTTTAAACAAAATATCAAAAATAAAAATATGTACATGTAGGCTTTCCAACCATGAATCACATTTTGCATGATTCTTAGCTGGGGTGCTACTTAATAGATCAAATTTTAATAAGATCAGGAAAACATTTTACACAAATAATGAGCAAAGGTGTCATGGGTACCTGGAGTGATGAGCATAAAAACTTACATAACAACACAAAAAAATTAATATGCATTATTGGTTGGGCATACAAATCATTTTGTAAAGTCAAGTAAAAGAATACAAATTTCCTAGTTTACAAAATTTCAGTATTGAATATACATTTAAAACTTTTAGTACTTTCAGTACATCAAATGAAATTCTACGTACATTTGTGTTTATCTAATTATCTCCATGTACTTTATAGAACTGTTCTTAAAAACCTGACCACAAGTATGTAATCTGCATTGCAATAAATTCAATAAATCATCAATTCAGTTTTCACCTGACCAAAATCATTAGGGAAGAGTTCACTGCAAGGAACCATTTCAAGCATCTGTTCACCAAAATCAATTCTAAACACTTAAAGGATAGTGAAGTGCATTTTCTGACTCAGAAGCAAAAACATGGAGATAATTGGTTTTTAATGAACAACAAATATTTAACAAATAGCCAAATGGATTGTCTTTATTTCAGAATCGTCGTCTTGGGAAATAGAAAGTGTTTGACCAGACAAATTACAGAATCTTTTTCAAATCTACATTAGCTCACGATGCCATTTGAAACTAAATTATTAGTTAAATTGAAGTATATCTTAAAACATAAGTGCTATACTGTTGTCAATATTTGTTCTGTGTATAAGCCATAAACTTTCAGTTTTCAAGGTCTAAATTGCACTAAAATTTTACTTATCAGATGCTTTTTCTTCTTTAAAAATTGGACAATTTATTTCTTATGTTTTTGTTATAGCTCCTAGTCTGATTTTTCTCATTATTTGAAGACCACATGGTGATCAAGAACATGTGGACTTAGTATCTCCACTAAAAATCCTCTTTTTTTGTAAAAAAAAAAAAAAAAAAAAAGAAAGAAAAAAAAAGAAATTGTTATACAGCAGAAATGTCAAATTGTTTAACATATATGTGTACTAAAGTGGAACAGCTTATATCATAATTGAAAAGAAATTTACTGTGGAAGTACTTTAATTCGTGGATACCAATTTTTATGGATTAGGGAAGAAACACAAGTTTGTGGATTCTAGAATTTGTGGTTTTGAGGTTTCTAGTATAAACATCAAAGAAAAAACTACCTTTTGGGAACAAATTTCGTGGTTTGGCTTAACCACGAAAACAACGAAAATTGGTACCCTACGAACAATGGTGCTTTTAAAGTAAGCCCACATTCCACAAAAAGACTGGCCTTAAAGCCCTTTACACAAAGTGGATACATCCTGTACCTACTTGTATAAAACACTTGTATTCACTCATTTTGAAACTATTTCTTTCTTTAAAAGGTGACTGATGACAAAAGCAATATCTAAAATAATGTGTTATGAGGGGAAAGAACAAACATACAAATGTAACTTTCACTGGACCCATCTATTTGATAGTTCATTACTCGGTTTAATAAAAGAACCATCTTATTGGTTTTGTTCATGTCTCTTGCCTACTGATATTTCTAGATTAATCTGATAAAATTCTTACCATATTATCCCCATCAACAAGCATTCTTGCTACAGGGTTTGTACAATCGTGTCCTGTACACCCAGGAGTTTCTATGGACTGCAGACGACATGAATACAGAGCACACTCTTCATCAAGCAAGGCCTCCTGATACTTTTCATCAGGTACTGCTATGACAGTCCTCCGCAATGACAGTCTTTTTCTTTTGGATGAATAATCCACTGGGCTAGGAGCCATGTTGCCTATCAATGACAAAGAGCCGATGTTAGAGTCACTAGAGTGCCTTGACGGACTGGTTACCCTTTTGAATGCTGACTGGTATGATACAGATGCAGGAGAAACAGAATTGTTGCATGTTGCAATAATTTCAACTTCGTCTAACAAATCATCATCAGTTGGTCGTTTAACAGAGAGGTCAATGGCGGCTACCTGAGATGTGCATGTTTTTATTTCATTATCACAGATATCTTGTGTCACACCCTGTTGGTCAAGTGAAACCTCCTTTAAGGCAAGAGGAGTCCACAATGGAGGAGCAGAGGAAAATAGATTGGTACCACAACTTGATTCTAGTTTCATAGGAGTTGGGTTTTTTATTTGTTCCTGAATTCCTTTCATTGCTGCTGCAGAAATGTTCCCTGATGTTTGTGGCAATGTTTTTGTTACAAAAGGTGTAATTTCACATTCTGTTGCTAAGGCAACCCTAGATTGGTGTTTGCTTGGGGTCAAGGTCAAATTTCTACAGCTCCATGACCTGCTTGGAGACAGTGTTTGACTGAGAGCAGCAGTAGAAGAAGCAAAAATTGAAACAGAATGTGAAACTATCTGATTATCATCCACAGAAGACCCTGCTGTAAGGTTATTGTTCAAAATATTTTCTGATTGCACATTTGAAGTAAGGTCATCACGACTGCTAGTTTGTTGATGCTGAAGAATTTGGTTCAATCCATTATTGTTATTTTCAGAGGCAGATAACAAGCTCCTTGAGTCATGTGACACAGGAGTAGTAACCGTAACAACAGGAGTTGTTGTCTGCTGCTGAAACAATTGCTGTTTCAGTTGTTCCTGTAATTTAGTCAGCATTTCTTGCTGTTTAGCAATGATATCAATTTGCTGTAGGATGTTAAGATTAATCCGTGTTCCCTCAGCTTCTTGTGCTTCCTTCACATCCTGCAGCTTTTCATTCTCTTCCTGAAGATGATCAATATGGGCCTGAGACTCTACTATACTTTCATTAAGTTCCACTATGCTTTGACGCTTTCGACTTTTCACTCGACCCACAAATCTATCAACACTTTCATTGTCTGGCCTACTAGGAGGCCTGTTTTCAGTGTTCTGGGTAGATCCACTCTGGACATTTTCTGAGTCTTCACTGTCATCTTTGTCTTCTGTATGCATCGCCATGTCTTTTTTGTCACTTTTCTTTACCTGAAAATGGTAAGATTTAAATTTAAATAGCTTTGTGCACAAACATATACAATACCTCAATATGAACAGAAAGTATGAATGAGATATACTTACAACATGTAAATCAAACCATCAAGTTTCTTTTAATGATAAAACTCAAATCTTTCTGAATTTACAGTAACTTTTGGTTATGATTTCTTCAGGTTTATTTTTGTCCAAACTACATTAAAGATGTAAAAGATTTCTGGACACTGTAGTCTATTCCTACGATTAAAAAAAAAAAAAAAAAACATGTCCACTTAAGAAACCCAAAGAAATGAGTCTGTGGCCAATAGCCAGGGGGTCTGGGGTTAACAACAAACACCGTGGAAGCAAATTGTGTTAAAACTGTTACCTGGGAAATTATTGAGCCTTTTTATTTGGAGGCTTTCTGCAATCTATCTACTTGCATGACATTTGTGAATATTTCTTCAAACTGTATTATAATGTTCTATGTTCTTTGATAAAAGCATATAAATTTTTGTATTACAGGTCTTAATGCAAAAGTTTCACAGTTTGCTGTACAAACAAGCTTAGGACTGGTTAAGCACTATACAATCAGAAGGTTTGTTACAAATCAATTCAATTATATACTTACAAATTTGTGTACACTCAATATTTTTTTTAAATTATAATAATTGATCAAGAGTGATGTAAAAAAAAAAAGAGTGGTCACAGGTTTACAGATAAGTTTGATGGATCCATAAATGACCCGTATAGTTAACTGATTAAATAAAATAGTATACACAATACATTTTTGTACTATAAAAAACTTGTGAGCAATGCTGACTAAATTGATATCCTTAATCCTTCCTGTTGCTGAATGACCAAGTCAATGTTTTGATATGTGACACCTCAAAAACATTCATTTCATAATCTAAAGAAGGAGTTGCACATCGTAAATACCTAATTAAGATTTTGTAAAAGTTTCATTAAATTCCATTTGCTGATGCATAAGAGGAATGCACAGCCTATCTCAGTTTTAAGTGAAGGATATAACAATTATATACTTTCTTGTATATAACTTGAATACATGTAGTTCTGTTGAATCTCATAATAAACATGGGTATAACCAAAAGGTTATTCTAATATTGAAACAGTTCATCAGAGGAGAAAACATGGAAAATTAAGACAAACTCAGATGGCCTGCCTGTCCACAAGTGTTGAATAAATATTTAAAATAGGTTGCACAACTTGATACCAAAACCCTATTTCATAAATAAATCCATGCCAAATGTAAAGGTTGTAATGCTTCTGAATCTAATGCAATTTACGGTATGTGAGACACAATAGCAAAACCAGAGCAGCATGGTTGGAAAACTGCCGTGGAAAAACAGACAAAATAAAGAATATTCACACTCGCTGGCATTCTCTTGACACCAAACAGGTGTCATGTGCCAGAAATTTGTTGAAACTGGTTTTGGTACTCTCATTACGTTGGCCATGATATAAAAAACTTAAGTATCAATATCGATATGAGCTAATAAAAGAACAAAACCTACCAAAGACTGCCGAGACCTGGCAAACACACAAAGAAGTAGTGAAACTGTATAAATGTTATATTAATACTGAATTTAATTGATTTACAGAGAAAAAGTCATGATTGAGAGATCGACCCTAGACATACAAGCATTTAAGCGATGCACAACATAATTCCTGGCAAAGCTTTTGGCACCCAGGGAGTATCGTATCACTTAACCCCAGACAGCTGAAAATAAAAACGACTATATGGGTCCCTGAACAAACATGTGATAACTTTCTCCATAATTATCTAATGACAATGTAGATTTGAAATTACCACTAACAGCATTAGTTAAAAATATGGACAAGCTGAACTTGTTTAGTATTGAAGCTCGTCACATATAAGATACATTAATAAACTAGACAGTGGAAAGACAAGGAATATGACTAAACATGTCCCAAAACACAAACAAACTAGAAACCTGATAACAGTCCTGGTCGGGCTTTTAGTCTAATGATTGTACTAAACTGAGGGCATTTAAATATCATTTTTTAGTCATAGGTTAAAAAATAAGACAGTTGAACTTGCTGCAGGGGTTTATGGTATTAATTGCTACCAATTGCTACCCCCACAAAAATGTCATTACATAACTCCAAAAACAAGCACTGATTTAGGTTTTTCTGACTGATTTTGTTTTCAGTTTTCAGTTTGATCCATACGCCAAAATCTTATAGAGGATTTACTGGCTTGTAAGTGAAATTAAATTAAAATACAAGCCTACCAGCACTTTTACCAGTCTTGGTCTTTAAGGTACTGGTTCACATGAAGGTTGTTGACATCAGAACAAAAAGTATGACAAACTAAATAAGACTTAATGTAACGCTGAAAATATAATTCACCATGATCCAAAAGCTGATGTCATCCAGATAATTGGCAATGTCACAATCAATCACAGGAACTTTGCTATCAGTGTCTTCCATTCACTTTTTCAAACTCCCAAGACAGAAAATAGCCAATAATCAAAATTAGGTCAGCTGAATGGTTTTTGGCAAGGAAGGAAATATGAAATTCTCTAACCATCCCACCACCAGACAGTCGAGCATCTGATATTTACCATGGCTCATGGTATTTTGTAACCTCAAAGTATCATTTTCCCCAACTCCAGACTTCAGACATCAAGATAAGGATTAGAAAAGACAAGGTTCTGACATCAAGGAAGTATATTATAACATGGTTCCAGAACATTGGAAGTCCTAAGTGAAAGCAACAGAAAAAGTATCCTAGTGGCATTCAAGGTGTACTGAATTACTTAGTTTGCTTGATAATTGTTTAAACTCCAATGGCAGATATTCAATGCATTTCATGATGAAAGAGATTGACCAATCCAGCAGATCCTGCTTTGTCCTAGTCTGACACACTAAAAAGGATCATTTTTATGGTAGTTTACAGAATCAAAAGCCTGCATTTAGGTATTCCACCCAGATGGAAAGCAATTTCTGAATCCCAGCAAACCAGGTATCACTTAATTTTCTTGAATACTGTGGGTTTGGCAGAGAAGCTGTGACTACCAATTTTAAAGTCTTCGGTATGACTCAGCTGCGGATCAAGCACACAACCTCCCACACTAGTGGTGAGGATGCTACCCCGAGACCGGCGAGGCGGTTCTCAGGATTTTTTTGTTAATTTTATCCTAGTCACTAACATAGACAACAAATAAACAGAAAGGATATTTTGGTTGAACTATAGAGAAGACTTTGAAATTCATGTTAATGAAACTCATTCAAATGCTGAACCTCAAGCTGGAAAGTAATTTCTTTTACCATAATTTGAAGCCATGGCAGACAAGCTATTCATTCATTCCAAATCAACATTACCAAACAGGAGGCATTTGGTTTAGATAGGCAGCAAGTCTATGGCTTACTGTAAACATATCAATTTTTCATAGTTGCTAATTTCCGTGGGTTCAAAATATGATAAGCATTCTATAGTGATAAAAAACAGTTTTGCGGGTACTGTATTTCAAGTTTTCTGTCCACCATAAAATGGCAAAAATTAGTACACTGCATTCATTAATACTTTTAAAGTAATTAATGGTTGTAGCTGTACAGTTGTAACTTACAAAAAACCAGTTAATTACTTGTATGGCAACATTCAAAGAAATACTTGTATGGCAACATTCAAAGAAATACTTGTATGGCAACATTCAAAGAAATAATAATTGTGCTGCAAAAAGTTCAAAATCAAAAAGAATTATGTATAGACCATGCAGACTGCCCATTTATGTGGTTTCAAACCATCCTAAAACATAGAGGATGTCAAAGAATTTGAACAGAAATTTTCAGCTTAAAGGGAGATTAATATATCAAGTCTTGCCCATTTTTTGTCTATGAAATATTTCCTACCTATGCCACGCATGCCAAATGAAGACATTTTATTACTTTTTGATCATTAATGTTGTCAGAAAGGTTATAAAACCTCCACTTTTTTTGCCATGAAATCTTGCCAAAACAACTGTAACATTCAATTTGCTCGTGTGTTAAATGAATTCTTAATAGTTAAAGGAAGGCCAAAACAAATGCTATTAATTTGATGCGTTACAAAAAAGGTGTAGCTTTTGGCAAACTTTTTCTGCTTTAATTATTAACATCAATTAAATCTATCAAATTTTCATGTTGCATTTTCTTTGAAACCCTTGATCATAGTAATGACAGTGACACACCTTCCTTTACATACTTAGGTATTAAAGAGATAAGTGGGAAATCTTCACATAATAACTGTATACTAATTGGAGGGACTTACAACAGTACGTGTAAGATAGGTGGCAGACCATAGACAGGGGTGGATCCAGGTCTCACCAACACCCTCTGCCTCAGGTTCTGAAGATCAAAGGGGTATAACTCCCACAAAACTCAGTGGATCACTTGCACAACTTCACATCATTCTAACTACTTATAAAGTTACATGAGTTTTGGTGGAGTCATTTCTGAAAAAATTGTGTTCACTAAAGTGTGATGGACAGGACAAAACAATATATGTCTTCCCAACTAAGTGCACAAGGCAAGAAAATTTTGGGTGGCAGAATTATGAAACAAAAATTTGATGCAAAAACCCCCCCCCACCAATTTTACAAGGAGTATATGCAGGGTTGGTTGCCTCTACTCCCATGAATCCTCACCTAATAGTTAAGCTAGCTTTACACAAATTTTAAATGTAATATTTAATGTGGCAAAAGAATAATTTCAATTGGGACTCAACTAGCACAAATGATTCTTTTGAAGACTGCTTATGACAGAATCCAATTAAGGTTCAAAAGTATTTTTTGTAATAAATTGGTCACCAAAAGGATAAAAATACCCTATAGTTAGCCTTATTGGCTAGTACATGCCTCTTTTTTAGAACTTACTCATGGTGACTAAAATTGTATAAATTAAATTGGGTAACAAAGATCTCACTTACTCTCACTTACCACTTCGCTGTCAAATAGTCTTCCCTTTTCTACTAGTACCAAAAACAAATTGAACCTACATTTTTGTATTGTTAGTGTATAATCTGTGCATTTGATAATCAAAAGTACAAATATAAAATGGCAAAGTGTACCAATAGTTATTTTAATATATTTTTTATTCTATTTTTGAAAAAAAAAAAAAAACTCATTAAAGTAATGCAAACCTAAAATGGCGATTACATCGATACAAACAGCTCACCCAAGTTTCATTACAGTTTTTTTTAATTATTCTGAAAAGTGTGAACAAAGGAGGAACAGACAAACAGACACTGATATAGGGTACAGACAGACAGTGGTATGATATAAGAATAAATAACGCATAAGGAAACACAGTGATTGAGATTAGAGGTTTATAATATTCCAACTGAAAATGTCCCATCAAAATCCAATTTTTCTACAAAGAGTGTTCAAGAATGCCTATTGAAATTCTGAAGTTCATTGAAAATGACCCATTCTCAAGATTTCAATCACTGGAAATACCATATTTCTCTGTCAACTTCATGACTTTTTTTTTTTTTTTTTTTTTTTTTTTTTAAAAAGTTATGTATTTGATTCTAAAAAAAAATTGGATTAATCTAAAACCCATGCTAAATCACTATATATTGACCATTCAGTTTATGTTGAAACAGTTCATTATTAAACCAAACTTAGACAAATTTCTTCTTACCGAATACCAAAATGAAATAGCCATGTAAAAAATCTAAACACCTTGACAGTTAAGCACCTCAAAACAATTGTATTAAAAGTGCCTTTTGCAAGATACAGGTCATTTTTTCGCTACATTTTCTATGTTTTTCAGTAAAAAAAAAAAAACCACCCTACCTTATTACAGAAAGTGAATCCAGGAATGAATCTGTCAAAATTCCAGATCATACCAACATGAAATGAACTACTAAACCACAAGACATTGCCAAATAATTACCCAGTTCTTAGGCAACAGAAAATTACTTTTTTTTAAGTAAAGCAAAATCAAATGTTTCGCAGGGCACAGCTTAATATGACCACCAGATGTCGAACCCTGAACAGTTGTGACCTGTATGAACATAATGGTCAAATTTGACACAGCTCCTTATTTGGATTTTGAATAATTGTTTGACAAGATTCTGGACATTTGTTTTTAAGATTGTATTAAAAAAAGACCATGGAATAGGTTCTGTCACAAAAAATATACATGCACTAAAAAATTTCTTCATGTATATCATGGTCCTATTCATTAGTTCAATGCTAAAGTAAATCTGAGGTATGACTGACAGACAGACATATGGACAGACTGTAAATACTTGATTGGCATCAGATGAAAGATTTTATATTTCACAAACTGTGTCTGGAGAGCAAATATAAACATCACTGTACCTTTTGTTTTTCTTTCTTTTTCTGTGAATTTTGTATGTCAACAGTAATTCTGTAAAAAGTCCAACAAAATTTCCAGTAGCATTGGCTACTTGGCCCCTGCCAAACATATGGTCCCTGGCCTGAGTTCCGCTTAATTTGAAAAATACTTAATTTTAATCTGAGGAAATTAAAATCAAATCAAAGTAATGGGATTTCACAAATAGTTAAAAGTATTTTCCCATGCTAACTGCTTGCCTTTAGCCACTAACTTGAAGTCCTGGACTAGTGAAATGATGTGTACTTTTCTTATTTTGGGCTACTTAAATCCTATACAGTCCTCTATTGTTGGGGCTAGATTTTTAAGGAAAGAACTGATTTTCAGACTTGTTTTGTTCCCCTGATGTGGGTTGTGACTAAATTAATAGAGAAAAGCTTCAAATAAAACCTTTGGGCAAACTAAGAATGGATTAAACACAAAAAAAAAATCTTTGCCCATCTAACTTCCCTGTCTGTGTTTTCAAATGGTCAATATCAAAAGCTTTACACAATGCAAAGTTGACTTGTTAACTTGTAATATATTCCTACAACAGAGGACTGACTGGTTAACACAATGCTTAAGGAGGTATACCTAGAGTAAGGGACATAACTCATGAAATCAGTGATACGTTTGTATTATATTCAATATTGTTTCACAAAAAGCCTCTCAAGCTTTTGTTTGAAGCAGAATAAAATGAATCCATGTTAATTAGATGCTTACATAAGATTGATGTAAAATGCTGAATACAAATGTTTCAATGATTTTAAGAGTTGTGTCCCTTACCCTAGGTCCACCTCCCATAACTTCCATTCAGTTTTAAGTGTCAGTCTATGTAAGAATCAGACAGTAGGTGAAACACAGTAGGAAAAAAACCACCACATTGACAGTGTATACTTTACTATTTAAGTGCCATCAGAATCAATGATCACAGACAAGATCTTCCACATAATTTTGGAAAAATGAGTTATAATTCCATTGAAATTCATAGCAAATGACCATGTGAGGAGCAGTGGTCTGTCAAAACCTCAATTAAATTACATTCTAAAAAAAATTCAAGCATATTAAGTATTGCACAGATCAATACTAGTAATGGTAACTTCAAAAAGAAAAGTCTTCTAGTATAATTTCAGATGGGTTGGATTACGACATGCTTCAGATTTTCCAATTTTGCCTGATTCTTATAGAGACTCGTACTTAATTCAATAATATTTAACATTAATTAGATCTACTCCTCAGACAGAGAAACAATCTACTTTGAAAGTGCATCTATCTCATTTGATGCTTATAGCTGTCTTGTTTGTTTGTAGATGAATGATATCTAAACTCTCTTTCATAATTTAACAAATATCTATAGAGAAACAAAAACAATCTTCAGTGCAATTGTTAATAACAGACAAATAAATAAACAGCCTGTGATGTTAAATGGTAATGTATGGCACTTTGTATCACTGAGAAATCTTCTATTGACCATGTTCTTCATTCATAAAACCAGTAGAAATCAATGTCAAGCCTTCAAGTGGTTGAGTCATATACTGATACTGGTTAACTAAATAGTAGCATGTACTTCTATATAAACCAGAGCAGGTCTTTGGGGGTAAACAAATAAGAGTTTGCTGTAGTTAATTATATTAAAGACACCAGTTCTTCACGATCAGTAAACATTTCAGTGGTAAAAAAATATCACTGAAATCATTCAGTATTTCAATGCAATGTGGACTCAGGGGTCCTATTGTAATGTCAAGAGTGGAAGGTTTTGGACTTTTTCAAGTTACATATTTATGGTACACTTGAAGTAAACCCTAAGTTCTCAATAAAATATTAATGAAGACAGTTGAAGGTCCAGAACCTAGGTACTAAGAAATTTCAAAGATTCTAGGTCTGAAATTAATGGTGCCATAATTCGGACTTCCACTAATCTGAATGTTTGAAATGGGTTGATGCACCAAGTTACACTCAAGTTATTGAAAATAAATGTAAGTCAACGAACTCCAATGAAGCAAATGATGACTATGACGGGGAGAAACCATTATAGATGTACATCCACAAAATTTGTTTGCAGTTGTATAAAAATCATTAGACATTGAGGCTAATATTAACCTAATATTATTTTATGGCAGATTATTTTGGTGGGTGTAAAAAAGTACATGTATATGAAAAATTTTGACAAGTTTAATTTTTGGTGGTTGCTAAGTGATTCACTACAAACTTAACCTCAGTGTAAAAATTCCACAGGATTTATATTGGTGTTTTTAGTCAGACTGTTAAAATACTAGTATAGCATTGGGGGTTTCCACAATACCTTCTACATATTCCAGGATCTACATTGAATTGATACCACTACAGGTCAGTAACAAGTGTCATCACATGATTGAAGACCTTTTTTGACAGCTGTAAGTACGGAAACCAATAATTTCATAGAAGGTTTGAAAGTACATTTCGCAGATCCAGCAATGAAGCATTGTTTGTATGGATTCATGTGTATTCATAGATTAAAGATCACAATCGTCCTCTTTTGTAGAGACCAAATGATGATAAAATGGAATTATGGTTTTCAACAATTTCTTCTTTGGAGAGGATGGTAGTAGTATATATGTACACAAATGTAGGTCTTTTTAATGATATCTACCTCCCATTACAAGCATTGGATGAAATGCGTCTTGCAGACAAAAACAAAAGGGGTTTGTTATATAGACAGGTTTTATTGTATTTTATAAAAATAATTCTATTTTTCACTTAATATAATTTCAACAGACACAATCAAGTCCATGTCATCAGTCTGCAGCAACAACAAATATTCTGGCAATAAAATAACTCCTTAATACAATTTGGAGATGAAATCAAAATGATGTGAATTATAAAATACTTGACAATTTTAAGTTAAACCAGGAAATTTAAAAATCAGTAAGGGTAGTTGTAAACTTAAATTTAATGTCTACTAAAATAAGAATAACAAAACTTTTTACTGCATTTTATTTGTAGATTAAAAATGGCTTTAATAAGAAATATGGACATTCTCATAAATTTTGATGGTATTTTCCACTGAAATGGCAAAGAAAGAGTGAATTATATAGCAAACATTCATTCTTTTGATAAAAATGTGTAACACTGAACATTTCTGACAAGCTTGATTTTCATAACAAACAGCAAATGACATGCCTGATCCAGCCTTTTTTTCAGGGGGGGGGGTTGGTGTTGTGTGTTTAAGTTAAGTACTAAAAAGTAAAGAAAAACCCAGAAGCTTCCTTCATTGATGGAAATCATTGCATCAAATTATTTTAATGACTGCCAAAACACTTTGGCTTTGTCATACATAACACATGATCGGATGGACAAAAACTGGACATAAGATGGGAAAAATTATACATAAACAAGGTAATTTTTAACACCATCAGCATTTGATGCTGACCGAATAATGAATATTCTTTGACCTACTTTCATAATTGTTATCCTCATCTGATAATTCATTTATATTTTTCTATCAGTTGATAAGATTTTTTTTTATTACTAATTCACAGCAATATATATATAAGAAAAAGATAACATGATATGAAACCAACACAATAATGTATTTACAGGTGCATTTTTTCTTCAGATGTTATTAAATTCTCTTTCCAGGTATTCATGTCAAATAAATTCTAACTGAAAGAAAATAAACTTTCAGAGTGATAAAGAAAACTTCCTACTCTATATTCAACAGCCTGGAAATATGTTTTCTTGAGAAACCTGCACTTTCACAAAGATCAAAGTATGTTTAGGAATTAGAATTAAGAAAGACCAAGGTTTGATGGCACAAAACACTTAAGAACTAAAAATAAATTGTCTTAATTCGAAATTTTATATAGATTCTAATAAAGTCCCCTGAAATTCATTTACGATTGCTGAAAATAGCCCTTCTAATTTTTGCCTGCCTCCCCCCACCCCCCTCATTGTGTGTTAATTGGTCTTGTTAATGTAGAAGAAATCTTCATTGCTAGTTATTTCTGGGTAACTCATACTGACAAAAAGGAATAATACTTCTAATTACACAATCCGATCTCACAATTCGGGCTGTTAAAACTGATCTTGGAAAAATGGGTGATGAACAATTTATAGTTTACCATGTAATTCACTCTACCTTTGCCATTTCAGAGGAAAAATACCATCATAATCTACATATGATTTCCAGGTACATTCATAAACAACAATTTCCGACCTATCATTAAAAAAAAATCCTACTTACCAGTCATTTCTATCAAGTTATATTTTCCTTTTACAAAGTTCAAAAGCGTTAACTGAATAATTGCCTACAAAATTTATAAGTCGTTTAGTCAGAGTAATGACTTCAAAAAACCTTACTAATATGCAGTTTTCAAAGACTTCGTATCAACAGAACAGGATGAAAGATTTTTGGACAGTGGTGGTTAAATCTACAAATTGCACAATTTGAAAAGTAGTTTTCTTACTTGAAAGATTTCAGTTTTTAAGGCGGCTTTGGATATTCACTGAACATGCACCTTTTTGTTCTTGAAATCACTCAAATAATTTGGAGCCGGGCAGGCCGTTCAATGACCTCACCATGCTAATATTGCCGATGAATCATAATAAAAAAAAAAAGCCATTTTTCTGTTAATTTTTCGACAATAAGCATGCTCAATGATGACATCATATAAACTTGACACATTACTAAAATAGACTATTTATTTGTATTTCAGCAATTCAAATTTTAAAATAAAAGCAAAATATATCTGAATGATTCCAGAGCTGAATTTGAGAGACAACTTTCCTGGTAGTAATTTCCAAATGTATATCCGAATCCATTTGTTACCTAATTAATTCATGAGTTTAATTTATCAAAGCATCAGATAAAGCCAGCAAAAAAAAAAAAAGAAAAAAAAGGAAACTCATCTGTTTAAGGTTACCCCAACTACCCTAGCACATTTAGTATTGGTATTTTTTTTTGCCGCTGAACTATCATTTTTTTAGTTGAGCACTATTTACATGTAAGTCAAGAAATCATCCCATAAGTATCTTTATAAAATAATTTTTAGAAATCAAATGATTTTACCTACCTGCCTATTATTTCATTTAATGTAGCTTTAAACATACATCTACTTTTTCTTGGCCAAAGCATTTTGTAAGTGTTTTCTCCCAGTTCCAAGACAGATGTTTTTAGAAGACAAAAGTGATAATAACTAAATAACAAGATTGTAGAAGTGTCCATTTTTGAGGAATTTTGCAACAATCTGAATTTTTTTTCCTACATTAATAAATCTGTATTTGGTTACTATATGCCACTACCGAAAACATAGATGTACATGTAAGATCGACCTGTATAGGATAAAATTAAGTCTGAAGCACCACAAACTATTATTATGGTTATTTAGTGGTTGCTAGCTTATCACAGTGTTCTTGTTTAAAGAGTTAACACAGTTTTATTTTTCATGGAGTACTGAAATGTTTCAAAGTAACTTTTTTTTTGTATATTTTGACCAAATGTTTTTTTTTTTCCATTGTGATTTAAACCCCCCCCTAAAAAAAAACAAAAACAAAAACAAAAAACAAACAAAAAACACACATTGAAAATTGATACGACATGAATACCAGTCCATAAACAGTAACCTCTCTCTGTGTGTGTCTAATCTAAAATAAATGGTGTCCTAATTTTAGTATTTATAGTTCTAAAATGAATAAATATTGGTTCAATAACTACACAGGGTCAAATCCTGAATTTCAGGTTTAAGGGGCATAAATAGAATTAAAGGCCAATCAAAGTATTGCAAGACTTAGTTTTGGGGATAAAACGTGTAAAAAATTAATGATCTGGTGTCAAAAAAAAGTTTGTTTTCCATTTTTTAGGGGAGGGGGCATATGCTGAGTCTGCCCCCATGAATCACTGCCTGCTACAAATGCAATATTGCTGACCAAACATTCAATTATTTTTTTTTATTTTCATACTTGGGTTTTTGTTTTAATCAAACCTTTTTTTTTCTTGTATGGCCTTTTAAATAACAAATGTTTGCATAAAAGACACAAAGTACTTTATTTCTTTTTTTTAATTTTTTTATTATAAATATTGTAATGTATTGATTCCCTATTTATCGTAAATTATAATAACTGAGTTAAAAAATATCAATAATGAACTAGGAATGTTTTGGCTTTTCTTTTCAAATCATCAAGTTTTTTTAAAAGTTAGAATATATCTACACAGCAATAAACACACTTCCAAGATGTTATAGTCAGCAATAAAAGGGAAATATGTGATATACTGGCAGGTTAAGGTAACGACATCATACACATGTATGGATCAACAACATTGTACCTGTATGTTGATCTATTTAAACATAATAAGGCTGTAATTTTATGCATTTCGGTAGAGGATTTCAGGTCGGAAAATAAAAATACTGGTGTGTTTCACACAATGATAGTGTGCATTTCAAGTTTAGAAGAAAGAAAAAAAATTACCATTTGCTTTAGTTGGCAAATTACAAAAAGATGGAGTGCCTGAATTTCAGTACATTATATTAATACTAATTGACTGCTATATACCCCTATCTTGTATGATATCAGGAGAACAAAAATTAAAGCTTTCACCTAGAATAAGCCAAGAGAGGCAAGATAAAATAGTCCTTACCTGATATTTAGAATTTACATCACATGCATTATCTATGACATTGTCACATCGCCTTAGCACCTCTATATCATCAAGGTTAGAATTGGAATGCGACTGTGGCAAGTTAACACCTTTGCCATTGTAGGTAGATCCCTGTTTAGGCAATGTTGAAATTCCAGAACGATGAAACAGCGATTGGCTATTTTCCCCGACTTTGCGATTTTCGTCCAATTTTGTAATACTGACACAGCTGTGTGAGTTACTATCATACCTGGCATTGACAATTGGTACCCTCCTAGCGGACTTCAGTGACCTCCCAGGGGCGGGGCTGTCTACTCTGCAGTGAGTACTGAAGTGTGATGGGACCTTGCATGGCACAGTTTCTGAAGCGTTCTGCTGAAACAATTGTTGTTTTCTTGGCTCCAGGAGTTTGGTATGAGTCATTGAGCCTACTACAGCAGAATTTTGCAAAGAGACACAGGATGAATCACTCAGGCTTTGTCCATCAGCTAGGCTAGTTACATCATTGCTATTGTTAATTTCTCTCTTGTCTATTTCTTGATTCTCGTCAGGCTGAGCAGGTTCAATATTTTCCTTGAAGTCGTCAGTGTCATTTTCAATTTCATCAATTGTAGTGAAAAGTGTCCGCTTTTCTTTAATCTAGGAACACACAATTAGTAAGCAATTATAAATACTTTGAAGAAATCAATTTTGGGAAATACCAGATAAAAATAACTTCTCTTTTCCAATGTAAGTCAATGCTTTTATCAGTTAGAATCAAATATGTTTATTAAAGTTATCAATTTCACGGTTAATTAATTTTCTTATTCACAGATGTATCTGCACTATTAAGTTGGAATTCCTAATATTTTATCAGCATTAGGATGCTTTTTTTCAGGAACCACAATCTCAAAATGAACTTAATTAGCAATATAATGACAAATTATAACGTGTGGAAAATAATGCAATAGCGGAATATTGCATGTCTAGTTCAATTTAAATACATTGGACAAGAATCCCAACGGTAAATTGCAGCAAACTTTCAAAATTAACAGTTATGACCTTAATTTTCAAATGTCTTTAAAACAATCATAGTTTATCAACAAACAAAAGCTGATGTAATGATAATACAATACCTCAACTATTTCAATAGGCAATTTTCTTTTACAACCCAAGCATAAAGTATTACATGTTTTGTCAAAAGTATTCTCTAACACCACAATTAAGTACTAATTGAATTAACAAGACATGATTCTGGGCGTTTCCTCCTTTACTCTGCCAAAATACATGAGACGAGCTGGGTGACTTGGTTAACAGCATACAAGTCTTCAAACAGTGTCTAATCCTTTCAATCAAGCACCATCTGTTGGAATCAAAGAGGCAGTCGGTGCATAAACAAGTGGAAGCAGTTATGTTATGGGAGCACCATGATTCCCATGGCTGATACCATACTCTGGTAACTTTATACAGAGCCAGAGTAATGGAATTACTAACATAGTGTTGGAATATACAGTGTTCTTAACGACCAAGAAGATTAGACCTCAGAACTTAATTCTACTAGTTCGTAACCATGTAAGGTAACTGGTCCTGAAAAAATGACCATATGACAAGGCAATGGGTATGAGTTGATTTCAAGACAAAAACATTACTGTTTTATATATGGCCCGAAATGTGTCCGCAGGAAATACACCATCCCACACTACAAGAAGATGTTGATTGCTAGGGCATGTTAAGAATATCCCCAATCAACCATTTCTGTCAACCTTTGAAAGGAGAAACATGGTACAAGTCATTACACAAAAGCAATACACCAAATATCAATCTGTAACAGATGGATGGATGGACAAGGTGATTGCAATATAGCCCTAAAGTGGGATATAACATTATATTTGAGTAGAATCAGTTAACACTTACATTGTTGTAAGAATAAAGTTTAAAACATTCAAATTTTCTTGAAATAATCCAGGCTGAATCATGACACTGATAACTCATTAGATCTAAAATTACTGAGTGTGCAAAACCTGAAAACACTTAATATCCATCATGTAATGAATTGGCCATTTCCGAGGTTCCATTTCGTTATTATGATGTAATACCTTGAACAGGAGTTATGTAATAGAGCTGACACACTGCAGCAATTGTATGCACAATAGTGCTATATTCTACAAGAGCAGGCAAACTGTACAATTTTTTTCTTGAATTAGAGACTTTTGAGTGCAGATGCATAAATTTACAAGACAAAATTGTCATCAGTAGTTAATTAATTATGATGTTTTCTTCAGCACCATAGACATACTTATCAAGATAATACATATATTTATACAGAACCTGTCATGCAATTGACTTAGAACAACACCACAAAACAAACACACCCAGACTATAATTAAACAAGTCAAAGACAATCAGGCAGACCTTCCTACAGGTATTAGTGTACCATGTTAACAACAGAAGTTAATAAAGACACTGCATTAATGAAGTATTGTTTATCTTTGTGCACAACAGTATGACTGCTATAAAAAAAAAGTAATTCTAATATGACATTCTTCTAAGGCATTGAGACCACAATTTTGGTTGATTTTCGATTGCTATATGAGCATGCAACTTATTGGGCGTGGCTTGTGATTGTGTAAATTACTGACCACCTCAAATTATTTAAACAAACACATGTAACATTCCTTTGTGTATCAGTTGTTTTCATTCATTTCAGTAGTGTGAATGAAAATCAAATTCATATTTAATAAAATTTATTAAATGTTATTTTTTTTAGAAAAGTTGTATCATATTCCAAAAAATCACTTACACATGTACACGTGTATGAGAACAAACAATAACAATCATCAATGAATGAAACAATGTATCTGTCCATGTGTGAACACTGTGACCTTATAATGCAAACAACTATTGCTATATCTAACATTTTTCTACTTAATTTGTCATTATAAATAAAACAATTTACTAAGTTTCACTAGCGATCATTTCAAAGGTATAAAGTTACCATAATAGGTCATGAAAATGTAAAAAAGTACTGTATTTGTCCTATTAGAATCAATATAAATCATGAAAACTCCAGTTTATCATTGTTTTACCACGGGCTGATCATTTATGCCTCATTATTTTACCCTGAGCGATAGTGAGGTTTCCGTGATTTATTTCTAAATTATTATATTACAAGAATTAAAATGGCCTAGAAAATTAGCTTAATTTGCTTTTGATTAACAAAAAAATAATTCTTTAAACAGATTTCTGATCACTTCTTTGATAATGACCTTTGGTTAGTTACTTTGAAGCTATATCCCTACGGTTAGTGATTTGACTTACACAGCTCATGTGGTACTAGTTAGCTCCCCTAAATGTTTCAGGTACATTTACATATAGCAAATGATCTACACCTCATCCACCTGGCTCAATTCATTACCCACCAAGGACATATATTCGTATTAAAAAGCACTGATATTTTGTTTGAAATCATTTTTTCAGGGTTTTCCATGTTAGGGTTGGGTTCAAAACATAAAAAAAAAACATTCTTTGTAAATTGTCTTTTAATAGAAGTATAAAATGAACATGGTCAGGAGAACTTCATCTCACACAGAATGCTAAACACGGTCACAAAACCGAACCAAGGTCCAGCCTGAGAGCGAAAGAGAGAGAGAAAAAGAACAAGTGCTCCCAGCAGCCTGAGAGCGAAAGAGAGAGAGAAAAAGAACAAGTGCTCCCAGCAGCCTGAATCACACATCTGGTCCAATGTGCCATTCAAAGGCAATAAATTTAAGTTGTCCAACAATTTCGACTCAAAAAGACTTTGGTAGGACTTATCATAAGGATCATTTCAGCAATTCTATCTATCACAGTTTTCAAGATATTGGCTGAAAACTGTAAAAAAACCCGTCATTTTCCTTCTTTCAAGGGCAATAACTTGTACAAGGAGTCGTCTGACAACTTTTATCCCTGAAGACTTTTGTATTCCAAATAATAAGGATCATTTCAGCTACTAAAAGAAGTATTAAGTTTGGTTTCAATTGGTCAAATAGTGTCAGAGGAGAAGATTTTTGAAAGAAATAACATTAAAAATAGCAAAAAAAAAAAAACATCAAAAAGAACATTAACTCCAACATGGCTCAATGGATTAAAACAAAAATTTGACCTCAGGTAGATCTCATCATACTGAACACTTTTAATCATGTCATAATTTGGCTAAACCTAACTGTTTTGGCAATATATGTGAAAAACTACTGTCTGACACCAATGTTCTATTTATGCTACCCCAAAAAACATTCATACCATTTTTGGTTCCAATTGGTCACATAGTGTCAAAGGAGAAGAGTTTCGAAAAATTGTTAACGACAATGGACAACGGACGCCAAATGATGGCAATAGCTCACTTGGCCTTTGTCAGGTGACTATAAAACAGCATTTGCTTTTATGAATGTTTTCTTTCATTTAAACTACAGTACCATTCAATAAATTAGAGATCCACCTCTTTGATGACAAGCCAAAATGTTATGAATGAGACATATTATTCTGTATTTTCCTTGACATTGATTATTTGTTTGTCTACAGATCTACACTCTCCTTGTTTTGATATGTGACATAATCATAATATCAACAGCATCAATAACAGAGTTAACAGTTTACAAGGAAGCAGACATATCAATCAGTTTAACTTGATCTTTGTGCACTTAAAGAGACTGTCCATGTAGAAACCAGGCAGATCCTATGATATCGGCAGCAGTGTAAATTTTATCCCCCTACTTTTTATGTTCTAATGTTTTGTTTAAAGTCATTATGAGGCCAGAGAGATTAGGGACTTTTCTGTACCAAAAGTGAATGATTCATAATATATTTTCACAATATCCTAACGAATCAATTAAGTTATGAACAGATCAAAGAGTCACTTCCCTTTATTTTAAAAGTCTCTAATGATGATTTATTTTATTCTTATCATTTCTGTATGCCCTAGACCACTCGGCCAGCTAGGCTATATAAAAATGCAGCTTTCGCTGGCCAGATCATTCCTCATCGTAGGATTAATCTACAGCTGTAAATTAGTACACGATGTATGGCAGTACAGGACAGTTCATTTAGCTGATATTATGTAGAATAGAGGATCAAATTAATGATGAAAATTCTCCAACATTACAAGTTTCCATGTGACCTTCAACATACAACCTGTAAAATTTTAGTATGATTGTTGTGTTATTGTGTGAAGTGAGCTGCACAGACTGGAAACAGTCATCGTACCTCACAATAAAGGAATCGCACAATAATAAAAATTAATCCAAGAACTCTTTGGATGTAGGAATTGACTATATTGTAATGTTTATCTATTTGATCTTTGGTTAGTACCTTTCATTGACGGGTAAGAAGTCTGTTTCCAGCTCGCTCAATGGTCATACGTGTAGATATACTACATTTTTATAAGCTGCATTCAGACAGGACAAATCAGAAAAGAGAATACTAATGATCACAATGACCCTATTAACAACTCCATTAAGACCTTGACATCATATGAGAAAAGGGCTTTAAAAGGTTGAATAACATGAACTAAATCTTCTTTGTTTTCAATTGAAAAACATGGATTCTTTACTTTCTTTTTTCAAAGACACAGCAACAAAGAAATTTCATATAAAACTAGTGCAAGACAAAGCATGCCATTTCTTTGGTAAAACCTTGAAAACCACAACAGATTCAGATCTTCGCTTAAGAAAGAGTATGTTCCCAGTTTGGCCCAAATCTATTGAAGGATGTTGATTCTATGTTACCATAACCCTATTGCAGATTCATTGTAGAAAGAGTCACAAGTCATAGAAATGACAGCAAATCAAATTTCATGGATAAAAAATAAACATTTTAGTCAATTAAAGGGGAGGAACTCAAGAATATACAAATTGTATAGGCTTGAAATGTGGCATACATGGACCTTGAGTCTATACCAATAATTCTTAAATCTAATGTAACAGTGTCGTTTAACTAAATATTGCAGTTCAGAGCTGTCAATCAGAGTTTTATAAAGTACCTTCAGTGGTACTGGTTTTCCATTGTTGTGAAAAAAAGTTTTATTGGTAGCAAAAACACAAATAACAATCAAGGAACAGGTGTCAAAAGGAAGATTTTAAACAAAAATATTAATTGAAAGCTAAGCGAAAAATTCTACTAATGGAAAAATATTATTGCTGTTTAGAATGTACCATAAAAACAATAATACATGTAAGTAAATAAATAAAAAAAATACCTTTCTTACCAGTCTCATTAAGCACTCATATGAAGCAGCTTAAAGGAGCCACTACCAAATAATGAACCAACTTAATGCAAGGCTTCCGACACAACTTCACTTCATATCCCAGTATAATTTGTTTTGATATGGAGCAAGCCTTTTACCATCTGGCTATAAGATATGATTTAATGTGCCATAAAACAGCAAATCTTCATAATCAAATTTCCATTTTTTATTTCAATGAAATGTAAAGTGTCAGAGAGAAATTGCAAGGATATTTCGCCATTTCAAAGTGTAATTGAGGCAATTATAACCATCTTTTTTTCACTGCACATGGCAATTTGCAAAATTTGAAACAAAACATTCATCACCTAATTAAATGCACTGTGCATTTATAAATTGCACAATCATATTTTGTCACATCATCTTGCAAAGGACTATCATGTAATCTAATGTATTTACCAAATGTATTTCTTAATCATAATTTGACTAATTACATGTTTTTCTAACAGCTCATGAAAATTACTTAAAATACCATTTTTTAAAGGAACGAATATTTCTAAATCATGAATATTATCACTTTATTATCCTATTAATTATTTTCTATAAACAGATATTTAGGTTGGGGGAAAAAAAACATTTTGAGGTGCTCAGGTACTGCTAATGTATTAATTTTTTCAAAGATTATGTCGAGTGAACAAACTCTCGGGTATCAATTTACAGCTAAGAAAAAAGAAAAAAAAAAAGAAGTTAGTGATAATACACATGTAGTACAAAAAATATTTGTTTTGTGCTTATATATAGTGAAAATATGGAAAAACCATTGGTTAGTTAACTTGTCCATTTCCAACTGCTGAATTTTTTGGTTTTATTTTGTATCTTGCCTTGATTCTAAATCTTTTAAAAGCTTTGACATATTTGGTTTGTGGCTGTTTACACTTATAGTTAAGAACTTTCAAAAAATCTTGTAATTTAATTTCTAATGGATTTCAGTCCAAATATCTATAATTGATTCGTAATCAAAACATTATTTGGTTTGGTATTATTTGAATTGCAGAGTGCAGACCAAGTGACATTACTGATGTAACAGTACCAAGACAAGTTATACAAAATAATTTAGTTTGCTCAAAGAGAACAAGCCAATCAGAAAGCTTGTCACAAACCAAATTACATCATCAATAAATAAAGACCTCCCTATTGACCTAAAAACTTTTATTGTCCTTTGTTTGAACTTATAACATTCCTGTTTGGACTGGAGACACCAGAATGAAATGATCAACAAAACATTTACCTTACTGACTCTTGAAAAACATAATTACCACTAAAACGAACAAAAAGAAAAAAGAAATTGAAACGACTTGTACACCTGTTGTTTAATACTATAATAAACAAAATTATAACACAGAACAGAGAACAGAAGCCCTGGATAAAATCCAGGTAGGAAAAGAAAATAAACAAATCACTCAGCACATCTGCGAATCTATATTTTAAAGGAAGGTAATAGTCAAAGACAACAGGAGCTATGAGATTTGATGCTCTGCAGAGATAAGGAGTTGTCAAATCTATACATCTATGATTAAGGTAGATGTTATGTACATCAACAGTAGGTGCCAGGTATACAAACTCAAGGTTTTACCTATAGAGAGAAAATTGGAGTGAGAACCGTGGGAAAAGTTACCTTTGAAGGCATACTGTGAAACATGGATGGGCAAAACAGTTGAGTACAAAGGAAAAATTTAGAAATTATTGCAAAAGTTTTATTATTGGTTTTGGAATTAAAATTTAGATCAATGTAAAGATTTAAAGAGAATTTGCTAATACAGGAAATAAAAGTTATTGTTTATTTAAACCAATCAGGTTAGTGTTCATTCAACAAAAAGGACTTTACTCAGCTTACAAATAAAATTGAACATCCACAATCAGAAGTGATGGATACAATATTTTAACAGGAAAATCCTGAAAAAGGGAGTTTTGTTTTATAATGAAAAAAAAATCTGATCTGACTTCACAGCCTGATGATCTTGTGATGTAGTTGTGGCTTCAACCTGAACTTCCTACCAATTCCATGGAATCAATTACATGTCTACCACCTGTATGCAGCCATCCATTTTTTACAGCACATCATCAACAGAACATTAGCACTTGACATCTTTTAGAGAGATGATATTAATTGTATCTACTCATAAACAGACAGAATTATCATGCAGATGTTCCAATATACAATTATCATGGATGACTCAATGTCTTCAAGGTTTCTGTGCCAAAATTTCAGGTGTCTTTACCACAAGATAAATGCTGACTTTCTCAACTAAACTGCCATGTTTTCCTCATCAAATTATCCCCTAATATTGTGCTGTGGGAGCAGGTAAAGTATTCTCATGACACTATAAACATATACTGTGATAGTGGAAAATCAAAATATCAAGATTTAATGAACAGTGAAACTGGGGAGAGATCAAGGATTTCAGTTGAGCTGATTAAGGTATGAAAAATAATTTGTACAAAAACAAATTTATATGAAAATAAAATTGAAGAAACTTAGATTGTCCAATGCCCCACATTTGCACTCTTCAGAAAATTTCAGCCCCTTTCCCCAAAAGAGTGGTTCTCCTTGTACAAATTCCTGTGATAATCCGAATCTTGTGAATTTTTATAGCTACAAACTATTCACAAAAGACGGAAGAAATTGGTAAAACAATGGAGATGTTATCCAGGTGACAAGCCAGAATATAAACCTCCTTTCATAAAAAGTGGTCCAGACAGACTGGTGGGTGAACGGACCGACAGACAGGTAAAAAACATTATAACCCCAATAACTTTTTGAATGATATAAAATAAAAATGTTATCTATATTCAGAAAGAAGAATCTGAAAACCAGGTTTCATTGTTTGTTCTGCACTTAAAAATTTCATATAAAAAAGGGGTGTTTATTCTATGAACTAAATAATAATAGGATAATTAATTTGACAGAGTAAATAACCAAAATGTGATCACGAGTGCCGTAGAACGCCTAGATTTCATAAGTGTGCAGAACTCGTTCCGCACACTAGATAAATCCTCAAGTGTTCTTGGCACGAGTGATTACACTTTGGTTATTCAAAAGTTATCTATATTTTAAATTCTGTGATTGGTAGATTGATATCAAAGTTGTGACGTTGTGGCGGGAGAAAGTCAGAGAGTGAAATAACTGAATTTATTTCACGGTATGAATTATCAAAATTTATTACACTTGGAACATTCAATAAAACACTGCTATCTGTATAATAATAGTTACATCACTCCCTTTCCAAATCACACAGTTTAGGACATATTTAGAATACAGTCTCAACTAAAGAAAAAAAGAGAAATGAATGTCTTTCCCATGATGACATATTGATGCCACACAAATTATTTAAGAAAAACACACAAGAACATTTTAAATCATCAGAAAACCAGAACTTTTTGTTAATCCTCAATCTGTTGATCCATGACAAGCCTTGTTACATAACTCAATAATTTAATATTAATACACTGACTCCCACACCTAACAAGATCTGCTGATGTAAAAACCTGGATTGGTATATATATAATCATTAATTCTTCATCTGATGTATAATTTGGTTATATATCAAAATGTCAAAGCCAAGTTTTTTAACCTTTTAATCATTAACATTTAGATGCAGTCAATTCTAAACACGATGCAACAAAGTGCAGCAATGACTGATTTTCTAATCATTTTCTCCACTCTCAAAATATAAACTGTTGCCTGGCCTGTCGCACAGAGTATTTAATAGTGACTGTGGGGGCATATGCATCAAACAGAAATGGAAGTGTAATGTAGTGATGCTAATGCAACTAGCCACTAAATACCATAAGCTGTTCAAGTTAAATTGACCTTATATGAAAACCTTAAAAAATGAAACTCATAAGTCAATAAACAGTAAATGTGAGGACAAATGCATGAAATATATACGGAATTCAAATGTAGTGATATTACTATAACCACATACAAAGCAGTTTTTGAAACTTAAATTTGAAATATTATAAAGCTAGCACCAAAACCGTGAGATTTTACTGTACATTGCATATTAAAAAATTCCACAGACAAGTGTCTATTGGTTCACCACTAATTTTGAACACTGCCAAATATGATTGATCTAGCTCAAGTGGTTTATATTAAGGAGTAGATCTAAGGAAAGGGACATAACTCTCACAAATCATTGGAACGTATGTATTCAGCGTTTCAAATCAATCTCATGTAAGCATCAAAGAAACTTGGACTGATTTCATTCTGTTTCAAATGAAAGCTTGAAACGCTTTGTTGAAATTGAATATGATAAAAACATATCACTGATTTCAAGAGTAATGTCCCTTACCCTAGGTCTACCTCCTTAATCTGTAGTAAAAAGGAAAGTTAACATAAAAATTTTAAGATAGGCATTGATGCTGGAAAAGCAATACCTAAGTCTAGCATTCCGTGACTATCACTGCAAGCAAGACAAGGGAAAAAAAAACCAAAAAACAGATTAATAATGGAACATTAAGTGATACCCCATCACGTAAGAGTGAAAAAAAGGGGGATGGCAAAAGGTTCCAAACCTACATTCTGGATTTTGCTGAAAATTAATCATAACCTGTATTTTATGGAAATTGTACACTGTGAAAAATCATTGATCTGTTCTCAAGTTATCATTTAAAAACTGTCAGGGGATGGACGGATGGACAAGCAACTTTTCTGTGGATATCATATAACTGATTTGTGCAACATGTCATAGTTTTCCTTTCCTCCTTTTCGTCCTACCCCGGACTTGACTTTTTATGAGCAACTCGTCAGGTGTTTCTAGAAAAGCAGAGGACACTTTCCCTACCAGTGCACACGGTCAATGCTCCCAGTTTTTAGATGAGTCCGAGTTGTTCATTTACTTTTGTTACTTTGTATGTATTATTTTAGTTACTTTATGCTCTTTGTTGTGATTGTCTGTTTTCCATGTCTAGTCTTTGTCCCTGGATTAAATTATTTTGATTTCCGCTAGAATCTTGGTTCCCTTGATTACTCTATCTTACCATTTCTAGCACAGGATATAAAAAAATGATAACCACCACACAAAAAATCAAAGCAGGACGTACATGTACACCAAAACAATGAATTAGGAACCTAAAAAATAGTATGAAGCAATTTTAGGTCTCCATTGACCAATTTATTGATAGTGCACAAATTCTCTACTTGCCCAAAGCTGTGGATGATACAACAAAGCATATTATATAATATATAATTCAACATAATTACATTGATTAGCATGACTCCCACACCTAGCCCAAACAGCTGATGTGAAATCCTGCAGAGAAGTTGCATACGATCATTATTACTGAATAAAGAGCATGTACCAATCCGCCTACACCAACCTCACAGGATGTTAAAATTCTTAGAAATAAAATATATAAATTTACACATCGCATCATGATTAATTAGTTTTAGTTAAACTTAGTTCAGGTTTTAACTTGTCTGGATGGTTTTTGCAAGCTTGCAGCATGAAAAATTGTCAGAAAAAAGGGGGGTTTCGATGTCATGTAATAACTTTGAAATAATCCTGACAAACAGGATGCAGTTTTATAGATTTAAAGCAGCATGTACTTTTCACAAGAACAACATCTGTTTTTTCTTAATTGTTTCCTCATCCCATCCTCTTTCAAAGATACAATTTTTCTACCAACAATCAATTTTTAGGGGGTAGTTTGACCATATTTCTGATCGAACGAAGAATTAAAAAATTCTTGATGTCATATCAAAGTGATATAAACAGTTATAAACCCCCTATTTTGAAAGTCACCAAGGGGTTCAAATTAGCAGGGGTCTAAGGGCTGGGACCCTTAATTTTTGAGCGAGCCTAAGACCTAAGAAATCTTATTCACCCAAGACCTGGACCTTCAACTATATTCATTAACACTTTATTGTGATCTTTTGAGTCTACTTGAGTGGACCATTAATTTGGAACTTGAAAAAGTCCAAGTCTGTGAAACCTGCCTAAACCAAGTCCTGAATAAGCAAAAAATCTGTCTAAATCAAACATTCTTCACCTCCCGTCAGTTTAAAAATGTAGTTTGACTGCACCAATGAAATCTTTTCAAGTCTAATTTGTTAATTTTTCTTTAATTTCTTGCTTTAACAGTTTAATTAGCAGTAAAGTATTTTTGAATCAATTTTGAATCTGTGAAAACAATTCATCCTCCATCTTTCAGCTAAAATTCAAATGCATTCAAGATAAAAATCTTGTACCTACAGCAAAAACTCGTAAACATTTCAAACTGTCCCAAAAGAATAAACATTAAAAAACAGGATTTGTTCTCAAATAGATACCAAATGTTGTAGAAATAGGAATGGTGTGTGGGCCAACAGATTTTGACAGTGGTGTCATCTTCCTGTAAAAAATAACAGTTATGTTACAACTAATGGTCTACACAATGGATTGGATTGAACCTGGGAACAGAAGTAATTCACTAGATAGACAAGTTCCATAAAATGTCATAAATGATTGTAGATTTGATATGTACAATATTGCTTAAAAAATTATGCCAGGTCATTCCAAGAACTAAAAGCATTAGAACAGCAATAACTTTAATCATCCAATCCAGCATTCCAGTCCCTGGTGTCAATACCGAGTATTAGACATTTCCGTTACAGTAGTCACACAGGAGGCTGACTCTATCAACATTGTCTGACCACCCATGCTGCCTTTATGCTACCTGTCAACTTTGTTGTGATTTATTGTTTCTTACTAATTAAATATTTAATCTGTTTATTTTTCCACTACTAAAATTGCCCATAATTTTGCTGGATTATTTTTTCATTAGCCTCCTGTCTGTCTAATTAAAGCAAGCATAATGGATACAGTACACATGACTTAAATTTTCATTAAAAAAATCACATTGAAAGAGAACTTTTTATTATGTGCATTACAAAAAAAAACTGAACTAAGAGTAACCTCACTGAGTGGTCTATAAATTGTCTAGCTTGCACTTTTAATAAAGTTGGATTATAGCTGCAGGCAAGCTTGATTGGCAATAATTGTATTGCATCATGTACACCTATATGTGATGCCTAACTTTCCTATAAAAAATCATGAAAATCTGTTGAGCGGTTAAGAAGAAATTGCATTAACAGGAGATGTGGAAAGACAGACAGACAGACAGACATGTTTATAGGGTGATTCCTATGTACACTATCATTACAAACTTTATTTATGGATGGGGTCTGGGGTATAAAAATACATGTGGTAACAAACAATTCACAACATGTGTGCCATTTAAACAATGTTTCTGTTTTAAAAAGAAAAATTGGTAGTTTAAAATAAAAAACCTATAATATATAGACTAATTACCTACAATCATTTGGCAACGAAAACTTTATTTTCCATTTCTCAATTAGAAGGTTAAAAAGCTGATGTGAAACTTTAGTTTAATATTTCATTTTTTATTTTTAACAAACATACTGCAGGAAATAAATAAAATAAATTTGTTTGCCCTGTCTTTTTATGTATATCTCCACTAGTATGGCAATCTAAAAAAAACACCATATACTAAACATAACATAGCAATCAAAATCGCTTAAAATATCACCTATATAAAGCCACATACCAAATTTGAAATAAATCTGTCAAATAGGAATTGAGATAACTGCAATGAAATTGGGATGGACTGAATGGTGCACAGACAGAGGTGATTCCAATATGCCACCTTCTTTGTGTGAAGTTATAAAAAGCAGTAAATATAAATTTTACTTTTCTAAAATGATGTAATATATAGGTATTGAGGACACAAACTTGATAAATCTTCTGATAATCTAATGATCAAATTGTCAAGGACTATTTAAGTCCAATGCCATTAAATTCATAAGATCCAATAAAAATGTCATATGATTTGGAGGAACATGATAGCTTCTGAACAACATTTTGTCCTTCATTTCAATGAGATATAGAAATTTTTAATAGAAATCGTGAACACAGTTAATGTCCCTGTTTACAAGGGCTGCGTATTAGAATGAATTGGTAAAATTTCATATTTAGCATACACACAGGAATTCAACTATTGTATGGCGGGTTATTTGGTGGTTCTAAGGCAAAAAGTTCATGACAAATTTTAGTGTTCCTCTATTTTTGGCAGATGCTAATTGGTGTACTGGGTACTGAAGCCCAGAGTTATTATATTGCTGAATTTGTTTTTGGCGTTTACAGACAGACCACTAAATTCGCAAAAATTAACACTCCCTATTTATACAGTACAGTTGCCACAGACACAGTTTGGGTTTAATTGGAAATTCAAATAGTTCAAATAGTCATGCCTACTAGCTACCCATATGGCGTACTCCTAAAGTAAAAATGTAAAAAGTATACTAACTCTCTTTAGTTTAGAAATAGTTCAGATATGAAACTGATGTTTCCACTGTTCTACCCCAGGAGGGCAAGCTATGTTGTTATCCTATCCTTTGTTATCATCATCTACTAAACTTAAATGGCCAGCACATGTTAAAACAAGTGATAATGTTGAGTCTTGTTGAATTATTTCTGATTATTCCACTAACAAAACTATTTTGTTAGTCTGCTTCATAAACCAATTATCAAAGAAACTGATAGAGTTGTGTAAGATGAGTTGAGTTCACTAAAATGTGACAGATTGATGTATGAACAGACAGACAGACAAACAATTATACTATCATTATGTACAGAGAAACCTGTCTAAACTGACCACCTTATGGACTCTAAAATTGGCTTGTATTAGACAGGTGTTAAGTTTACCAAGGTTAAAAAAAAAACAAAAAAACATTTAAACTGAAATAAAGGGACTTGGAAAAGTGTGGTTTAGACAGGTTCTAATGTTTCTTTCAGGGTTCAGTTTATACAAGTTTCAATATATAACAACTCTCAAGCAGAGGTATAGAAGCCTAATACCAGACATGACTAAGGTCAGCTGAGAAAAAAGCTGAAAATGGGGGTTAATCTGGCAAAAACATCATTTTCAAGCTGCTCATACAAAATCCAGCACATTTTGATTTTATTTTTCTGAGGCAAAAAAGCTGAGAAAAACCATGCCTGCTAATACACATACCTAAACTGAAGGAGTGACACACAGACTGAATGGCTCAAGTTGGGACAAACTCTTCTAAACAGTCTACTAGAAAAGGGACAAAGAGTGCATACTGAACCCTTTATCACATAAGAGAGATATGATTAAGACTGATACACAAGTCATGGGCTTTAGAACTATATAAACCAATTACTTCCAAACAGCTTAATCATTTTAAGTGTTTTCACATCTACATCAAACAAGATTTAGTCTCCACAAAACTTCATACATGTTTTGATAGATAACATAAGTAGCATTATAACCAACATCTTCACATAAACTAGGAACTATTACTTTACCATAAACACAGCACCAAGAAGTTCAGTTGCCCCCTGCTGGTGGCTGACAGGTCTGACTAAAGACCGTAAAATCAAGAAAAACATATCATAAAGTGAAAAGAGCAACAGTTGTCAAAATTTTGATGATATCTACATGTGTTGGAGGTATCTTTTCATCTTTATCTTTGAAAGTGCAAGAATAATGGCATTGTAAAAGTTACTTTTCAGAATAATGGCATAATTAAGAGATAAGGAAAATGCAATATATTACTTCATGTCAAATTAGTGTTGTATAAAAAATGTTTAAGAAGACTAATTGTGAAAAAGGATTTTCTTTATCAATAATTATGAAATTATCACAAAACATAATTCTTCATCAGTAAGAATGCAATCTATCTGTTATCACAATTCATAAGTACAAACACGTTTTAGATTCTGGTTATTACTTCAGACAATATCATTGAAATGTAAACAAGGGAAATAACTCCATAACTCTTTTGGTTTATACATGATTGACTGATTGTTGGGGTTTAACGTCCGAGCAGCAATATTTCAGCTATATTCAGACAATGAACATGAAATGGATGATGAGATGAAAAAAAGGGATGGGACACAAGGATAATAGGGTCAAAAAATTTTGAAATCAACTAGAAAAAGGAAGGAATGGGTAAGGTCGGGCAATTTAGCCTCCTGTGGCAGAGCGCAAAGGTTCCTACTCCTATCGAATACCACAAAAGAGTTCTTTAACGTGCAAGGAAAGTGACATCTTTCCCAGCACAGTGCACCACTATGGGTCGCGGCCAGGTTTTCCATATTATAGCCTGACAACCCCAGCATGTAACATGCCAGAGGTACCCCATTCCATTGTGGCCAGAGCGCCAAGCCCCCGGCTAGGTTTCTGAGCACTATTTAGTCGCCTTTTACGACAAGCTTAGCTTTGCTGCAGGCCTACTCTTTTAACACCTGGACCTGCACCGGGCTTGGTTTATACAAAGTTCCCCTAAGTAGTCACAGTGTGTGAAACCACCACTCGCCAGCTCGCCAAATACGAGTAGATGTGTAATTTGGTGAGCTCATTAGCTTACACTCGTCACTTTGGCGACCGTCATTTGATTGACGAGTTTCAAGGAAAGTTAACCAGCCAACAGCTTATTTAGTTAAACATCCCTTAACATCATACAATAAAAATATGTTCCCTACATATTAAGAAGTTTAGCTTGAATATGTCAAGTGAATTTTGCACAATTTTATTGACTTGTAAAGCATTGTTTACGATCTGCCATTTTCATTTCCGGTAAACGGGATGTGCCAAAACATACGCAACAGTCCCAATCTCGTATTAGTATTCAAACGAAATTATTTTTGTAACTTAAGATTTGTTACCTTGCAAATTAGTTGTTTATTGTCAAAATAAAAATGAACAAGAAGCAAATGATAAACATTTCCTTGTTTCATGATGAATCTGTTGAAATATAATTTTATTTTTAAAATATGAGTTCAGAAATGGAGTACTTTAAGTACTTGAAAAGCTTCAACAGGAGAGAATATTCGAAAATGGAAAAGTTTTTTTACCAATTCAGAAACAAATGAAAAGATACATGTAGTTGAAGAAAGAAAAAGAAAGGCAGAAGACAGTCAAATCCAAGAGAAAACAGATGATAGTACAGATAAAAAAAAAAACCAACAAATTTTGCTAGTTGAATTTCTACTTGGATAGGAAGATCAATATTCCACTAGCCAGTATGGGAAAAAAATGGTTTCCCACACTGTAGTCAGGTTGAAAATATGGAGACTTTTGCCATTTTACTTTAGATTTTTTACATTTTGGCTATTATGGTGGCTACATTCGTCCATGTTATGTATATATAGCACAACTCCTGCACAATTATTATTCTTTTATCTCTACCCTGCCCCAATAAAAAATGTTCTTTGCTCTTGATTTAGCCCAACTAATCTGAACTTTTGGTTAATACAAGCTTTGATTAAACACTCTTTTGAATAAATTAGTTCTATAAAGATCTGTAAACTGTTTTCTCATGAGTTTCATTTGCCAAGAGTGTGGTGTGGGAAAATCATCGCTAGTTAAGACTGTAAAAGGGTACTTCAGCTGTCATATGCTGATATGCATGTTCATCAAAGTAATGTTATTTCAATAATACAATCTTAGACATAGTAAAATCACGTTGTTGGCAAAGTCTTAAAGAAACCAGAAACTCTCCTTGGCTAAACTAATCTCAGAACTCATTATGACCTAAAACATTTTTGGCAAAGTTCACAGGAATTACAACTGCGGGACAGGAGACAAAGAAAATTCCTTGCAGGTTGGCATAGACAAAATCTTATTTTGTCTTTCCAACATGATATATCTCAGTGATCTGTAAAATTATTATGTCTGATTTGTCTGGTATTTAGAAAGAATTTCACAAATAACTTGAAGGTCAAAATATGATATGAACAGCAATCATTAAAATGAGGAAAATTTTAATTAATTTTGATATAATTACACGAAGTTTAATGTAACTGTCTGTTAGAATTATCATTGCAGTGAAGCATATTGAAAATGTTGAAATTCCTGTTCTTAAATAGTGAAAAGAATTAACAATTTTCTCAAAGAGAAAACAAATTTAGCGAATGTGATCTAATTACCCTAATTTATAAATTTTTGATAGGCATTCCAATGCTTAAATTCCACCTAAAAGCAATCTATTAGCAACAGAACTATCTGTGACCATATCATTGAAACTAAATACAAATGAGAAAGCAGTAAATTCTATCACAATCTATACAACTTGGTTTAAATCAAGGCCTTAAAGAACCATAGTGAACACGCTCACACACATTTAACCTTGTTTGAAAAACTTAATTCCCTATAAACAAATAAAAAGTGGACCCCCTAACCAATTTCTGTGAAAATCAATATAATCCAACATTTTATTGCTTTTAACCCTTCACAAAAAAAAAAATTGATGTACTATCCAGGCAAAAAGTAGTTGTGACAGACAGACAGATGGGTCAAAAATGCCTAACAGTATTTTGACTGAACTTGTACTTCTAAAATAATCTGATTTCATTCTTTTGCATGGTGCATTCTTGTCAATTTACTGGGTCATTTGACATTAATCAAAAACCAAATTTATACATTTTGTGGAATCTGAAGCATGTATAAGGGGTTCAAATTAGCACTTCATTGAAGTTTCATGGAGTTGGGTCCTGAACCTACCAGAATTTACATTTTCTCTTACTGATGACCCTCCACTTTCATTTGGAGGACCTTTCATTTAAGATGCAAAAAAAAAAAAAAATCCAGGACCTTTCACTCTTTGAATGTAGATCATACCTACTTCGGGCTGCTGATGAAAATGTTTTTCTTGCATCAATAAATCTTGCAATAATTTTTCAAGTTTAAGACACAAACATTCTGTACATTCTAATGTGAAAAAAAAACAAAAAACAAAAAGTGACAATTTTTGGTGCTGCATGTATTTTGATTGGGTTTTATGAACTTTGTTCCTCGTCAAACTTCCTTAATTTCCCAACTATCACAGATGTTATACAATAAGCTATCAAACAACAGAAAATAAGTCGATTGTCAGATATTTGAAGATTGCAAATTTTCAGAGCCAGTTCTCAGGTTCTTGACTCAAGTCCTTTGTTACCACTGCCTCTTTTTTCCAGTATTTTTTCATGCTTCTAAATTTGGTTGTGAATTTATTACCAATCATGTTATTTTCTTACTTTGTTCAAACAGACAGATATTAAAATTTAAAAAATCCTCACCAACTAATCCAAAATTTTACTAAGCACGTTGTTTCTTAATACTTAATTCTTACCTTAGGTACTGCACATGGACTGTAATAGGAATAACTGTTCAAAACATCTGCCCACTTAACTGACTTATGCTGAAAACAATAAAGTAATTAAAAAGTCATCAACCAGTAGTTGGCCCATCAAAATGTTCAATGGGAGATAACTCTATTTAAAATTACAAAAACCTAACTGAATATGTGATCCAAGAGACAACAACGTGACCTCAGCTTTAAATAGTGTAACTTTTCTCCCAATTCTACAATAATAAATCATCTTTTATGAGAAATCTTTTTTACAACTTATTTATATGTTCAATAATCTAAACGATGAAACATTTTATACTTGGTTTTGAACATGCAGATAAGAATACTGTAACAGGTAACTGAGTCAACTATTTTATCTCTATTATCAGTGTTTGAACTATACAAGGGATTATCAAAAAAAAGAAAACTGTGGTGCTGATATGAAATATGAAATAGACTGGAAATAAAAGGTGTTTAGCATATAAGTAGCAGTCCTTACAAAATTCAGACAGAACGTAATTCATGCATGTCATAAACCCATCATATTCACTTTTATTTCTTATTCAGAAACCATTAGGCCAAATGAAATTAAATGGTAGGTTTTCATCCAACATTCATAAATAAACATGGGAAGAGTGGGAGGATTTTATTTTTTATTTCTTACTAGATATTTGCTGGCTTAATTTGAGCTATTTGAAGTATAGATATGTTCTAAATCCATAGCCACATCAGTTTCAGAGAAGAAACATTGTTTAGTTACCAAGAAATGAAAGATTAGAGTGTTATAGTATACTCAATACTGATGTGAAAAAAATCCTGATTTTGAAATTCACCCCGATTTTTTAATTTTTTTTCCAAATTTTAGGGGCAGGAGAAGACGAGACTTTACTGATTAATATTATTTGGCCTTATAGACCACAAAATTAAAAAAAATAAACAAACAAACAAAAAAAAGGCCATAATTCATCCTTCAGTTGTTACACTGATATAGACTGTATATATTGTTATCCTGGATCTGGTTGATTTAATTGGAACATAAATGAAGGATTTTCTCTACATCATATCTGCATACAGAAACAGCTATAACTACTTAAAAAATATGGTATATGTAGACCCAAAAGTTGTGTTTCTGCAGTGTAGTTTTCTTTTCCATAAGTCACTATACCATTGGCAGTATCTCAATTTGATATGAATTAGTACATAAAAACTTTAGGCTTTTTTTAAAAATGGTGAATCTAAAACACACATGATTTAAAACTATGCCCAAAAAGCAGTCCTTATACCTGTTCATTAGCATTCTTCTCTACATCATTAAGATTTTCTGAAGTCAAAGCAGGGCTTCCATGACAGCATGCTTGTTCTTTACTATTTTGACTTCCTGCACCCCTGAGGGAAGGGCTTGAGAAAGGGTTTTGCTGGCGATCCCTCATGGCTAAGCTTTTAGGTCCAAAAACAGCAGGATTTGACATTGGACATACCTGGTAGTCACCATAAATAGAATTCCTTACTGATCTGACAATTCTCTGTCCAAATGGTGAGTCATGAACAGCGATAGGAGCAGATCTAAATGGTGATTTGCTGGCATTATTATCTGGTGGGAAAAACCAACAAAAACACATATTCATATTCACAGTAATCAGTTTCAATTTTTTAAATGTATATATTTTTTATGATACATAGCTTGAAATACTAATAATAAAACTCACTGAGAATACCCTTGTCATCCACATATTTTTGTGCTGCTTTGAGTCATTGAGACGTAAACATTTTAATGTTATGCTGTAAAAACCATTCCAATTGAATCATTTTATATATGGTATGAATAGGAGGGGGAATAAATATATATAGAATAAAATAAATTTTGTAGGTGAAGAAAAAATTGTCCCGATATCACGGAGAGCCAAAAATGGTAAGATATATAACTGTTGAGGTGAGGTTTCCAGTCTTGTATTTGATTTCTGTATTTTTTCAAGGTTTTTTCATCAATTATTGGGCATCACTGGATTCCATCTACGAAAGAACTTTACTTGCCACAAGATTGTACATGTTTAAGCTTTCTCATAAATGGTATTGTTGGTAGTGAATTAATGAATGCCCCCCTGTATAATAAATTTTGATAGTTCACAGTCCCAATTAATTTCCCTTTTAGTAGCCTTTTCAAATAATCATACCATGCATTGTTCTCTGTTGTTGATCTTTTATGGACTTTAATAAGTTCTCTGTATCGGTTTTTGACAGGGGTTTCTTTGTGAGTGAAGATATACAGGACTGTCTGGCTGGGAGAGGGTGATGTAACAATGATGGTCGACACTATGGAAATAAATTTTATTTTTAATCAGACAGCTATTTGTTAAATACTTCTAATCACTGATATTAGAAAACAAATGGGCAAAACAATGAATGAAAACCAGAATATCAATGAGGCTTGGTGAGTTCATTATATTTGTTGAAGTTATTTCAAAAAAGATTTTCCTAAAATGATTCCTCAACTTGAATTTCAACCAATCAGATAGCTTGAAAATAACAACTAAGAGAACTTGAGAAATATTTAGATTTTTTTTTATGAAATGCAGACCTTAAATGATATCTACAATTTTTGTGAATTTTGAAATCTTTTCTCTAAGAAATTTAGTAGATAAAATTTCTCTTCAGTCAGTACAATCATAATAAATACAGAATGACGGCAGTTTTGAAGTGGAAGCAGAAAATATCACAGCAAGCATGATAGGGGTAAAAATGTCGATTTCATATTAGAAAAACAATTTCTTTTATTTGTTTTCTAGTGTATTTGAATTAAAATATAAGAATAGGTTTCAACTGTTGGTTTACGCTGCAACATGAACTGCTTCAAAGTTTATTCAATGTAAACCAACCCAAAGTCATTTATATCCAATAATCTATTCAACGATCGAAAACAATCCCTAAAGGTAGGAAGGTAGCTAATAGTTAATATTTCTTCTAGAAAATGAAGATGAAAATAAAGTCAAATGAATGAAAAAAAATGGCAAATTTTGTGAAAGATAATTGAAGAGAAAATATACAGTTCATGCCCTGAACTATAAAATTCTCATAAATGTACAACATAAGCTGTTTGTAACATAACAGCTCCCTTCAAGTATACAGATTGCCCTTTACCATTCCTTTTACACTTTTAACAAACCAATTCCTAAAATTCTTAAGTTGAATTTACTCATATTCTTTCATGTGTTTTTCAGACAATATTTAGTTTTAAACTGCAACCGTTCTATCTGAGCAGTCAAAATGCATTGACTGTATATTTACAAGCGATATATAGTCACTGACTGAACATAGCTTTCTTTTGTGACGTCACTAATCTTGTTTTGAAGTTGCAAGGATGTCGCCCGCTTCAAATAAAAAAAATGTTGTTTTATTTGCTTTAAACATGTTTTTCTTTTACATTTTTTGTTGCAGTATAGCAGTGACCTGACAAAAACTTTGATATAAAAATTTTAGCTTGAACCTGTAAAATGCTCGGCGAAGCCGTACATTTTCCTGCAGTTCTAAACCTAATCCATACATCAGTTTTATGTCAGGTCAGTGCAGTGTTATTGTCTATACGTCATTCAGACATAAATGTAATTATGACATAACAGTTTGCATTTCCCTATGCCATGATTCACATCATTTTAATTCATAAATATGCCAAATAGACTTTTCAGAAGTTGAAATTTCACAATATTATAAGCTTGATACTGGCATTTTAATCTATCACTTTAAAGTGTCTATAGCAACAAATCATTATACATACTGCTGATCCAGCAAAGGTCTGCCTTGTTTCTTTTGTGACTGGTGCAATCCCTTCATCATTGAGAATACTGATCAAGGCTTCAGGATCTTTCTCAAACTCTAAATCTGTAAGAATAAATTACATCTATTAAATGGGAACTTTTAATGACCTGATGTACATCTGCCCACAACTTAGGATTGAATTATAAGTGAACAATATTGTATTTACAGAGGTTTTTCTTAAAACTGTAATGTGCAGTTTCACACCTTGTAATGCTAATCACTGGCATTTTTATTGTTTTTCTATTGTTCTTATGCCTGATAATTTCTGTTTCATCCTACTAAGTCAAATTCACAATGATGTTGCAGATAAACAGAATTATGTCAGTTTTGAACAACTAAACAGAACATCACATCTTGCCCTAATGGGCTCACAGTAAAATTTTCTGCCTTACCTTCAAAACTGCCATTATTCTGTATGTATACTCATTCCAAATAGTGAAAAATTGGGAAAGTACCATAAAAAGGAGTTGAGAACAGACAGTAAACCAAATAACATAATATATAACCAGTCTGTATAAAATTTGAAATCAATCCATCCAGATGATGGGAGAGAGATAGTTGTGACAAATGTAAAAAATGGACAACCATTTCTTTACCTATGTTATCTTGCCCCTTTCAGCTAGTGTCCCTTTTTTCAAAGATGACTCCACAAATGTAAGAAAAATGTATTAGTCTGATGCTTGGTTGTAGTAATTACTACCACTTAATAGGTCGATTTTCATGAAATCAATGACCTCTTTAGTGTGTATGAACCAAAAAAAGTACTGATAAATTTTTTCTCAACATTAGTTTGTCCTTTCTTTCCTTTGTCTTCATTGAATCAAAGTGATATCACTGGTAATAGGCAAAGCTGAATTTCTAAATTAACACGTTTGAAAAAAAAACAAAAAAACAAACAAAAACCCAAGAAATCTGTGAGCGAAGGCTTACTATAGTGATACTCCCGCTTTTAATCATGATATAAGGAAAATAAACAAAGAGGTTTCCTGAGGTCCTCTCAAAACAAGCAACTGATGTCGAATCCTAACCAAATGGACCCCCCCCCCCCCATATTTCATACCTACCAGAATAATGTGTTAAAATTTCAAGATTTCAAGACGCTGTGATGAATAGTTGCTGAGAAAACTGTGATGGAAAAAATTGTTAAAAACTTGGTTAGAGGGTAAAACATATACCCCTTCTCCTTTGGAAAGTGGTATAAAAACTTCAGTATAATTGGATCTGTTTTAATGGATATTGTTGATTGAAAACACAAATGTTACCTTTTTCTGTCTATCTTTTTGATTAACCTCAGTTTAAGAAGTTTCAAACACTACAGGTGTCAATTTCACAAAAAGTCTTAGGTGTTGAAAATAATTGTAAATTAATGATGTCACAATGCTATATTAGGTTGTGACGTCGTTCCTTACGATCAACTTTACACTTACAACTTTTTGTGAAATCAACGCCAGGGCTTTAAGAGTTTTTATTTCCCACCATTCAGTGCAAATGAAGATTAAGCCAGAGTATTTGTTACTATGTGTCACTGTAAAAATCTTGATCAACTTACTGTGGGAAAAATATTCATAGCAACCATCAATAGTCATCTTCCTTCATGCACAAATACATATGATGCCAAACTGCCATATAAAGTTTTATTTAAATCTATTGAATGGTTTAGGACGAATTGCATTACCAAGGCAATAGACAGACAAAATGAATCTTAAATATCCCTCAGCATTGTTGGCAAGGCAAAAGACAGCCAAGATGATTCCTAAAATATTTCTTAGCATTAGACAGACAAAATCCTTTAGCATTGCTTGCAAAACAATAGACAGACAAGATGATTCCTTAATATCCCTTAGCATTGTAAGCAAAGGGGTATTATCATGGCTATAATGTAGAGAACCTTGGTCTTCAGTTGTGTCTTTATCAAACGCTAAGGCTTTCTTAGCTGTAATTGTTCTGTCTCCTGGTATCTGGTCGGGATCACATGGCAGTTCTCCAAGGATTCTCCTCTTCCCTAGATTGGTACAACTTCTTGTCTTCATCTTACCAGTGCTGAGGAGAAATATTAAACAAGTTTCAGTATGTGATGATTTGGTAAGGATCCCCATAATTATTTTAAATCTTATTTGCTCATTATACTGGAAATTTTAACTGAGGTGTATCTTATAAAGGGTGTTTCATAGGCAAATATGAACTTAAAAGAAGTTTTGTGTATCCAGTAAAATGATTGAACCTTTTTTTCCAATTATATATATTTTTTTTATCAAAAAAGAAGAAACCATTACCAATAATTTTAAACAAAATATCAAAAACTGAACTGCCAAGTGGCAAGAATGTTAATAGGACTACAGTATTATTAACATATTTTTATGGTGTATATTTCACTACTTTAACAGAGGAAAAAAAATACCTCAAATAAGGCATTTCTCATACACAAATTGAAATTTTTCATATCCTCAAAAATTGATACATACATGTATGTCACTAAAGATAGGAAATTGTCAACTGTTAAATTTGATCAAATGTAAGTCTAGTTTTATTTTTTGGCCTAAATATCAAAGTTCCTGCGATTTGATAACATTAAATAACATTTAATACTATTATCAGACAGTTCATTGAATTTGCTGATTTACAATGTACCTTTTTCTAACTTAAGAATGTTTGAAATTTTTGAACGTGTTATACAAAATAACCTGGTTGGCTACAGTTTACAGGTATAAACTGCTTCATTGTAAACTGGCCCAAATCAGGTCAACTGTTCAAAAATTTCTAACTGGCCATACTAGTAAATTTTTTTTAATAATTTATTAATAATAGAAAAATTATTAGTTTGGGATTATTTGAATCATGGTGTGTGAACCAATGGACATTAATGATGTCATTGTACAAAGCAAGGTTATAAAAAATAACATGGTTTGCTCAAAAAGAACTAACCAATCAGAAAACGTGTAACAAAATAAATTAAATTATTTCAAAATATCTTAATCCTTGAATTAAAAAAAAAAAATTAAATATGATAAGATTGTTAAACCTCATTGATAAAGTGTCTATAGTTGTTCTCCCAGTGACTTTCTTTTCACTAAGGCCTTTGTTCTTGAGAATGGTGTCTAATGCTTTTTGGTCACTTTCAAAATCAACATCAAATTCTTCTAAGTCGTTCAGTATTGTTGTTTTTTCCTGGACTGTAAACTTGGTTCCTGGCTTTGTAACATCAAAAGGCTGTGCCTAAAAGGATCAACAATTCAGTTCAATGTTTGCAACATGTAACAAATAGGTACAATCATGGAACCGATGTCCATGCGGCACAAAGAGGTACAATCATGGAACCGATGTTCATGCGGCACAAATAGGTACAATCCTGGAACCGATGTCTGTGGAGCTATGTTTTCATCCAACATCATATCCACATTATAATAAAAGTAGAACAAGGCTCAATTCAAACAAAATTTGTTCAAATGCTCTGGAAAAATCAACCAGTGATGACATTTTCCTATAACTATACTAATGAAATTTATTAATAAAAAAGTCATGCTAGGTATATCTCCTAATTGTACAGCAATTCCACAAAACAGGAAATTGGTATCAGACAGTAACTATTTTTTTACAATTCATGCTCAATTACTTGCATATACTGTGAAAGTACTATTGTTTGTGGGGTACTAATTGGATAGACTAAACCACGAAATTTGGTTCCCAATGAAAAGGAAAATTTCATTGATGTGTATACTGAAAATATCAAAAACCATGAATTCAAGAATCCATGATTTTGTGTTTCTTTGCTAATCCACGAAAATTGATATCCACCAATTAAAATACTTTCCCAGTTAAGTCACATACCATTATCAAATTTATCTATGGGAAGTAGAATAAATTGTAACATTAAAGGGGGGGTGTTTATGTCATGGTGTTAATGTGTTACTGTTAGGGCTGTGGTCTTTATTACTACAGAAAATTTCCTTTATACTATATATGCACTGGTAACGTGGCAATATACTCCAAGGTAGCTAAACGGTAAGGCACTGATTCCAATTTTCATGTTTCATGAAGAACATTAGCCATTCAAATCAACATATTGTTTATTATATGCCTATTGGATGCTTGGATGGACAATGACAAGTGAGGGAATAATGAGAGAATAAGACACCCAATCTGTTTTACAGATTATCTGTCATACATACTATGGTATTTGGTTTCTTCTTACAACTTTTTCCTCTCTGTAACTGTTCCTCCCACTTCCTGTGGAGCTTGCTAAAGTCAGGAGCTGGTCGTGCCTTCATTTTTTTTGTTGACGACACAGGTCTGGGTAAATGACTAAGAAAAAAAGGTAATTTAACCATTCCTAGAAGATGCTAAAACAATGTTGTTGACAAGACAACATTTAACAGATGTTTTTTGTTTATTGGTAACAAGAAATTTTGTGAAACACAATAAGCATTGTACACAAAAAAAATATACTTGACTGCATCAAAAAAACCTTAAGTTATGAATCATCTCAATAAAGACATATAAAAGTACTTAAATAAAACATTTAATTTGTTTATCTTCATCATACTACATGTACATGTATCTATAATCTTTGTAGCAGATAAGTAAAATTGATAATTTTCACTTTTTAAAGTTCCACATTCAATAAATAATACAGTCCAGTATTTGAGTCTGCAAGTAGTAGTATGTGTAACTATTTGTTGTAAGTAATGTTGTCACAACGTTACAAAATTTTATCATTAATTCATCACAACTTTTTGTAAAATCAATTTTGCTGGTGTACATGTTTATTACTAGTGTACTGATGACTTGATCAACTTTTGAACAAAGAAACAAAGAACAGTGATTAATTACTGTGACAGTATTTCATATGCAAGCTCTTGCAAAATGATATTCCCTTAGAATATAATTCATCAAAACAAATGAAATAATCCTACATGTATTTTATAAGATGATGCTTATAGGAGTTTCAGTACAAACCTCTTGCAAGCAGATGGTGTGCTCTCAGTTTTAGCAGCTACTCTCATTGTCCTCATGCTGTCAAATGTCTTTATGGTATTCTATCAAAGAATGTAATGTAAAAGAGCAAGTAAAGTGTACAGTTGTGACATTGAACGGTAAACCTGAGCTCAATTTTATTGTGTGGTTAATTGGCTATTCTTGTCATCATGCAGTAAGTAGTACATGTATTTGATCAGAAAACAAGCAAATCAAAAGAGCAAGTGAAATTATGATATTGAAAGGTGAATCCATTGTTTTCCATCTACAGTGTACGTTTTAAAAATTCAATGAATAAACATATACATGTATAAACAACTGAACAAGCATGTTTGAAACATAACATTTATCTTTTTTTTTTAAATGGACTGTTTCAAATTGAATTTTCAAATAACTGTGTTCTTTTTTTGAAAATAAGATTAATCTCATTCAGTGATTGAGATTACCGTGTGCCATGCGCAATAGTCGCATTTCCTCTGATAATGGCACATTGAGTGACTAATGCGTGATGTCACGTGCGCACATTAAGTTTCCATCAATAATGGTGGAGTGTTGTCCACTACTTCAAGTGTACTTGTGACAGTAAAAAAGGCATGACCGTGTCTTTTAACAATGTTTTTATTAGCTGCAGGCTTACATTTTGATCGCCATGTTTTCGGGGGGATTTGAACACCAGGGAATGAAATGGTACTTAGTCGATTTTTTAGATTGCATATTCTTGATTGCTTACGCGTTTGACAGAACAATAAACACTGTTTTAAAGAATAAAAATAATTTGATAATATCAGAAAAGTGTGGACTGGTGGTCCCATTTAAAATTGAAAATGCCACCAAAGACATTTTTAAGCAAGACCCAAAACAAAAGAAATTATTTTTTTCAAATCCTAAAAAATATTAATGATGGTACATGTAATTACCAGAATCAAACTGTAATTATTGTAGAAACTAACTTGGCAGCTGGACACGATTATGAACCCCCTATTGAAAATATTAATAATGGTGGAGTCATATTATCTGGTCCCGAAGTACCCCCCCCCCCCAGAAAAAATCCAAAATCTGACTGCAGCCAAACAAAGAAATAGACTCTTTCCCATCATTTGTGATAAACTACTTTAATAGCCAAGTTGGGGTCTAACTGATGGGGGATCTGTAGACTATGATAAAGCACTAGACATTACATTAGTATAAAAACTCAACCAACAGAAAAGAAGTGATTTGATGTGACAATTAACTGACAAATTAATTGTTAACTCTAAATAAACATTTGATCTGCTATGTAAATTAAAGTTTGTTTATGCTACATTTGGTATTCAATATCTATCTCTAGCCGGCCTTAGCTGCTATTCCAAATTTTGTGCAATGTTTTTTAGAATGGCCCATTGAAATTGAAAATGTCCCATTGGCAAAATTTTAATCCCAATCACTGCTCATTTTTTTATGTGTTCTGGAAAATTTCTTGACAAATCCTGTCACTCTGCAAGTGAACTTAGTACTAAACTGTGCCATTGCTTTAGTTGACAGTACATTATGTTCATGGTACTTACATGTACATGTACCTCTGTGTATCCGATTTACAATCCTTTAAAACAAAACTTGATACAACAGTTTACATTGGGCATATGGAAATCACAATTTAAAGTGTCCTACAATTACATTGTCCTTCATTTCAATATTAATCAGGAGTTCAGTAAACTTGGATTTTTTTCAAACTTCAGATTTCACTTGGAAAACTACTAAAAATATTGATTTTCCTACAATTAAATTTTGTTTTCCTAACAAATCATTTCAGAAATACAAGTTTCTATTTCCTATTTTGTATCGTTTAACCTGAACTTCAACCCAACATTACAAAATACTTACATGATTCTCCACAAGTCTGTCATATGTCTGTCCTAGAATACATATTAAAGGAGAGATATAAACCTTCATCACCAATAGCTAGAATATCTTCAATCCCACAGGGGTTAAAATGTATTTTCTCATGTACACAACGTTAAAGTACTTACAGGTACAATGTACTTGTAGAGATGACATCACTTAGGCCAAGAAAAAAATATCGTTGTTAAAGGTTATATTGTTTAAAAAAAAAAAGACAGTAGGTTGGCATTACATTTATTTTTTTAGCACAGGTTCACTTTTACTTCAATCTCTGAGTGTTATTTCATGCACATGTTAACATCTTAAAATGTATTATTCGTAACTATTTTTGTGGTAACCATGCTGCTGACTGGCCTCTGTTTACGAATGGGTTGACTATACACACTGAAGATATGAAAACACTGTGTTGCCTCAACCGTCAGAAAGACTACTTTTGATTTTAACTGCAAATTACTTATTTTTATTTTTAGTTAATGGATATTTGGCTTAGGGTACGGACAAAAAAGGTATGTCATATAACTGTAAATAGACATTTTTTTTCTAAACTAGAAAAAATACCCTACACACAGTTAAATCAAAACATGTGAACTCGTGGATCGTTATGGTGTACCCACCTGCACCATGAAAACTGATTTGTTCAGTGTGTCATAGTTTTCCTTTCCTCTTTGTCTACCCTGGGCTTGACTTTTTATGCCTATTGATTCGTTGCATGTTTCTAGAAAATCAGAGGACGCTTACCCTACTGGTGTACCTGATCCATGCTTCCAGTCTTTTGTCCAAGTTGCTCATTTTCTTTTGTTACTTTGAATGTATTAATTTGGTTATCTCGTGTTCTTTGTTGTGTGTTTCTGTTTTCCATATCTGGCCTTGTCTCTGGATTACATTCTTTTGATTTACCCTACAATCTTGGATCCCCTGATTACCCTTTCATAAACTTTTTGAAATCAAAACAGTACAGAAGAAAAACTATATAACATCAGTTAATTCTACGTAAGTGAATGTGAAGTCACAAAAGCTGACTTGAGGCTATTAATCCAGTTGTCCGAACTCCAAGAAACCTACAGAATATTTTGGCAAAGTACAATATCAAGTAACAATCTAATCAAATTACAGAATCCACCTGCATAAAAGCCACACTGAATCCAAAAAGGTATTATAGGTGAAGGATTATTGAAAATGACATGATGGGCCAAGGCCGGCATGGGGTGAGGCAGTTTTCTATATTTTGCCTCTTGGCAAAGAAAGGGAGTTTGGTGCTGAGTGGAGAGACCTTATGTTGACCTTATGCAAAGAGAAACAGTAGGTAGGCATGTCCATTGTCGTAATATGACGCGATGTGTTTATTTTAATACAGCATATTCGAAAACAAAGGTAAACATATCTACTGTAATTAACTACTGTATACCTTTTTTGTTAATTAGATTCTACCTAAGCAACAATAAAAATATTTACTTTAAAAACTTCCATTAAAAAGTACCTCAATTTGAATTTATTGCAACATTCTTACCAATTTGTCACTTCAAACACCATTGAATTTCCCGGCCCGAATGATTGTTTTCAATTTTTATCCAATGATAATCATTGGTCTATTTGAATTTGGCTGAATTTGATCTATATTTGGTAACTCTCGGGAATTTCCATCATTTGTAGAGATTCGACGAGACTTCTCAAAATAGTCGAAACAACATGGCGATGACAGAACAAGTTTCTATTCAATTGTTTATGTTTATTGGAATTATCTTATTATCGCTTGTGGATATAATAATAACCAAAGGTTCGTTTACAAATTTAATTTTCTAAGAATATGGCAATATCTTATTTCACTCGAAAATCAGTCCCCAACAAATAATTTACCTGAGAAATTACCTGTACGTATACCTGTCTTGTTAATTTTGTTTTATAACTTCCATGGTTCTTTGTTATATCATACGATGTTGCGGAAACCGCAAATATACATTTGTTTATAGACTGAAATGATATAATATTGAAATTAAATTTGAGGTGGTATTTTAATATCGTTGGTAGCAATGAAGAATGCATTTACAATACATCTTAATTTCTCTATTGATATACAAATCTTTACAAAAGTACTAATTGGAGTGGATAAATCATTTGTTTAAGGAGTAATCAAGGGAACCAAGATCCTTGTGGAAATCAAAAGAATGTAGTACAGGGACAAAGACCAGACATGGAAAACAGATAAACACAACAGAACATACAGTAACTAAAATAATACATACAAAGTAACAAAAGTATATGAGCAGCTTGAACTCAACTAAAAACTGGGAGCATAAGTATAAGTGTGAAACTGCACCATTTATTTCTTCTACAATCTTTCATATGAGAGAAAAGTTACATTTTTTTATTTTGAAACTTGAAGCTTAATAAGATGATTTTTAAGCAGTGCATATTAATGTTTACAGCACAGTACTCCAAGTACATTTGTATTTCAGAAATTGTCCAGTAAATAATTGTTCCTTGCCAATTATACCAAATTCAATTTTCAAAGATTCATGTTTACATTATAAAAAATATGTTAATATTAGAATCTTGAAAAAAAACCTTTTAATAGCATTTGACTAAGTACATGTACTTCATGTATATGTATACATGTATGTTAGTATTGTTGTTTTCATGAACATATTTTGGGAATGTTAGAATTGAAGGTCACAGAGATACATTGTATATTATAATCATGAATCTTTACAAAATATATATTATTATTCATTTGTATAAAAAATTTATATTTAATAGTGCAAAAAATACATTACTAGCACGTAGATTGTACAAGTACAATGTATGTATCAGCTACTGCATGTAACATTGTTTCCTTACAATCTTGATTTTTCACAAATTATACACTGAAAAATATGTACACATTTCTTTGCTTAGCTAAAGAAAAAAAGTGCTTACAATGCACATACATTTTCTGTTTCTGCTGAATATACACCAAGCATCATGCATGAAATGAACTTTAAAAAATATACCTGTATACCTGACCTACATGTATGTACCTACTTTAGCATGGAATTTCACAGACATATAGTTTGTGTAAATGAAAATGTTATAAACTTGAGGTTGCCTTTGGGTAAAAGGGATTAAACTTCCATTTGTTAGTTTTAATGTCATTCAGCGTACATGTACAATGTATCTTGTACTATGGTGCATGTTGGGAAAAGATAGAAAAATGTATGTGTGTCATCATTGTATTTTATCTAATCATTATAATAATTGTCATTCCTATGCCCCTTTTGCTTCTTCTACCTCTCCTTGCTCTCCTAGAGATACATGTACAATGCATACTATATACATGTACTACATGCCAAAATCTGCATCATATACCATATCAACCTGAAACTCCCATATCAGGCCAAGCTTCACCAGCCTGAGGGGTTATATACATGTAGGTAGGGGGTTTTACATCATCTGATACAGATTTTGACATGTCATGTTCATTATTTCACATATATTAACTATATTTCAAGTCTGTTCCAAGTATTGAAGGGTTTAAACAGTCACTTATATTGCATATTCATGTACAAAAAACATATTTCGATCTAAATATATGATTTAAGTACATGTATATGTTGAGGGTTTTTTGTTTTGTTTTTGTTAAATGGTGTGGCACTGGATGTACATGTACTTTTTTGTATATTGATGTTTGATAGTGTTTTTTCTGAATTAAGTACTAAAATTAATTTAATTGATTTTTCATGGGGTAGGAAAGTAAAATTCAGTTCTTGCTATGTACATTTTGATGACTCTTATGTACATGTATACATGTATATGTAAATGTAAACCAAAGTTTTACATTTCTTTCTTATTCATACAGTGACCATTTTGGTATCCATAGTTACCATAATAGCTTTATTTATAAATGTGGAAAAAAAAACATATTTCATAAGTCATTTTGAAAATTATAACTCTTGAGCATAATAAAACAAGGCCATTTCATGTTGATATTTCATGATAGCCAACAATGCCATTTGCTCTAAAGCTAACTTTATACACAATGGACTGGTTTATAGATTATCAGATCATTTTTCCTTGTTTTGGTTTTAACTGTTAAACAACAAATGGCCAAGTTTGACCTTTACCAACACAATTTTATCATTGATTTTATACAACTTTCTTTCTTCTCGGACCAAGTTGATTCCATTTCTGTAACAATAAAGTGTAGTACATTGTACACATTTGTACATCCATGTAGCAGGATGGATGCTAAATTATTTCAGTTTTTTTTTAAATTTAAGTTCTCTAATTATCTAACTTGTACATGTACATTTAGTAATGAATGATTAAACTTGTTTTATTAAATTTACTTCAATTAGGCACATGTAATTTTGAAACCACACTTGTTAAAAGATGAAGTGTAATTGTAATATTTTGTACCTCTGTGCTTAAGTCATTTGCCATAGGGAAAATATTTACTCTGATTCAGTGAATAGGTGAATTTATCTTCATATCCTTAAAGGCATTTTTGTCAAGTTAATATTGTAAGGTTAGCATGTGACATAGATTTACATTTGACAATGTACAAATCGTTGTAAGCCTAGGTGCTAATTCATTTATAACGTTTTACCTTTTCCACTGCAGTGCCTAAGTTGTGATAAAATTTTGTCTTTTCTTGTCATTGAAACAAAATTATATCTTGGTTAATTTTGAAAAAAGAAATTATGGTGAACATGATAAAATCTCTCATATCACTCTTAAAATGCATCAGAGCTTTAAGCTACATAGTATATACATGTACATGTACCTTAGACAATAGATATTATACATCTTATCATACCCCAAGATTAAACTCAATACCCTCTATTTGTTAGTGCTACAATTTTGTTAGATACCGACGCCCAGAAGGTCACTTTAGAGTTCAGTTTCTAATATGAAATTTATAATTTTTTGATATGTGCTTTATTATACCTTCACTTTTACCAGATACCTTACGATTTCATTTCTTATTCAGTTTCTTGAAATCCACTGTATGTAAATGTATATTATCAGGATGTTACAGTAAATTTCATACTTCTTTGTAATGTGATATTTTATTGTCCTTATATACATTTTCTAATTGTACACAATGTATTAAGGTAGTAATCATATGAACTGAAGGCAATATTGTAATTGTATGAAGGCAACATTGTAATTGTGTAAAGAATTATTGTATGTGTAATTTCAAGAAAGCAATATTACATTATTGTTAACTGATCATTCATGTTTCCTTCACTTTAGGAACATTGACAACATGGCAAGGCAGAGTTCACTTCATCAAATTCTTAAAATCTATAGATGTACAAATCTATTAGGGTTTACCAGTACTTCATGTAGTTTATCTGCAAAAACTGACGATTTACAAGTACAAATATATTTATTATGGAGTGATAACTAGACTTTGATGGATAATTGTATACTGATTGATAGTTTGTTATGTCTGTATATATGACTGTGGTTTCAATGATTGAAAGGTCTTCTTTTTAATGACTTAAATTGAGTCATTTTCATGTAATAGTAAACTTCCTTCAATTTTTATCTTTGGCTGTTTCCTGTTTTATTTTGTTGGTTGTTGTCAGTGACAGATGCACAGGTTTCTTTTGCTTGATAGTTTATCCTTGTAGATTCTTTCTACTGAATTCTGTACAGCTGGTGTGTCATGGCAAGAGGATAACTTGGAGGCAGTCTACATGAAAAAGTTTTGAATTGCAGTACTGACACTGTGGTGAATCAAGGGGAGGGTTCCAGGAATTGGAAAACCCTTTTTTGTTGACATTTTCTTTTGTTAACTTTGTACAAAATTTTGGCAAAAATAATGAAATTATAACTTGGAACTCCTACTTCTTTATAATTTTCTGGATTAAACCCCCCTTTTAAAAAATAAAAATTCTATATTGGCTCCTGCTAAATGTATTTACATTTGTATATGCTCCAGTGGTGTAATATCTATTTTGACAGATTTATTTTGGACTTGAATCAGATATGTGTTCAGTAATTTTGTTGTTATCCTTATTTTCTGATCTTAATAATTAATTTCGACTTTCAATGTATCATTGCTGGCATATTAGCATTGAAAGAATTAGCCTGCCCATCCCTCCCTTTTTCTAGTGGCAATCAAAATTTGTCGACCCTATTATCCTTGTGTCCCATCCTTTTTTTTCATTTCATCATCATTTCATGTTCATTTTATCATCCTTTTCATGTTCATCATCTGAATATAACTGAAATATTGCTGTTCAGATGTTAAACCCCAACAAACAACAGTCTTTCAAGAATCAACACATCAGTCAGTCTACCAGTAGTTTAAATTAGCCCCTCCCATTTTTATAAAAATGCAAGGTCTAATTCATATTATATTCCAACAGTTGCCCAGTTATATTTCATTAGCTTACAAATTTTTTCTCTGAGGCACTCGTCTGATATCAGTAAAATTTTGTACGATTGTACACGTTGTCAAATTGTTTTATGATCCAGAACTTAAGTAATTGGTACATTGTTTTATGATCCAGAACTTAAGTTATTGGTACATTATGTACATACAATCTAAAATCTTGCTAGAATAAGGCTGTAAAATAATAAGTATGTAATAGCTGGAAGGGAATCACACTTCAATGGAGTATTCATGTTGGATCACATATAATGATTAATTTTTTAGGAAATAAACAAAACCTTTGCTGACATCCAAGTTTGTATTTTGGTGAAAGAATTGAAAACTGCATTGATATACCCTTCACTTCTTTTTGGCTGTAATTGCCAGAGCTTGCCATATCTACGTGGACTTTTTGTATCACATTAGACTTCTTACAATTAGGTTTCTGGAACAGGATTTTGTTGCTGCAAGATTAAAGTCATCACTTCAAAAGTTTTATGGTCATCATCATAAACATGTGGATCCTCGTGGTGTATCCATCTGCATCATGAAAACTGACTTGTTCAGCATGTCATATCTTTTCTTTTCACTTTATTCTTCCCTGGACTTTTAATGAGTAATTAATTGGCTGGTGTTTCTAGAAAAGCAGAGGACCATACCACTGTACCTTGTCCATGCTTTTTTAGAGGAGTCTGAGTTGCTCATTTACTTTTGTTGTTTTGTATGTGTTTTTTGGTTGTTTTGTTGTGTATGCCATATTCCATGTTTGGTCTTTGTCCCTGGATTACATTCTTGTGATTTTCACTGGAATCTGCTTCCCTTGATACTCATTCAACAAATCAAAACTTGCATGTTTACCTGCATTAGATTTGTCATGACTCTGTATACTGCAGAGGTGTTTACTTGTACAGATTCTCGTGTTTTATACAAATTTTGACTGCAAATTACTCTTTAGGGAACTTGAATATCTACATAGTACCGATGTAAAAATTTCACAAAGTTCAGGATTTTACAGATCATTTCCATGGAATACCATGAAAAATACAGATTGTCATCAAGTACACATGTAGTAAAAACATGTCTGATACAGGTGTAATTGAAAACATGCATATGTACAGTAGGTGTTTGTTCTAATAATACAAAAAATGTTGTTATAATACATTGTAGGTATGTGGGACATTCAATGTCAAATGGTGTTCCTAGATTTTTTTCAAGTTCAATTAAAGAATTACAGTTTCCACTTATGGCATTTATTTGGTTAATTAATGATATACAGCTGTATATGAAATTGTCAAAAAATACAATTTTCAATTAAGCACCATTAATATGCATGTACACTATACTTTTGTATATGTTGTACAAGTCAACAGAATGCAATATCAGCAAAAAATTAAATGCTTAACTGTCTTATCAAATGGTGTGTAAAGATGACAAATTACAGGATCAGCAGCTACTGTATACAAAATTACAATTTCTTGGACATTTACACATGTCTTAAATTAATATTTCTCTCATAAAAAAACATTATTATGTCAACATTAATTGTAAAATATGGCATTTAGCAGTATAGGTGGCAGAGTGTGTAATTTTTGTCATCAATTATACATTTGATGGTGTTGAACTGCATTAAACAAGACCAGGTATGTCTGTAAATGTACATTAATTGTAAAGATATGTTACTTCCGTTAAAAAAAAAAAAAATGGATTTGTGGTCAAGTCAGGATTATTTCTTGTAATTCGCTATTCATATTCTGTTATGATACAACTTGCCATTAAATTGTACACTCTTTCTCTTTTAAACTTTTGTCCCTTTTTTTTCTTTAATTTATTTGTCTTTCTCGCTTTTTAAAGTAATATCTGATATATATTTTAACATTGATGCTTGAACATGTATATAACATGTAGGATAAAGTATTTGTTTTTTTTTATACCCCTGCTTACAAAGTTTTTGGGCATACATTTGTGTATATTCAGGAATCACCCTGTCTTTCAACATATCAGTTGCAGGTGCAACTCATAGACAGCTGAGGAACTTTGACAAAAAATTATAGAAAGGTTTGGCATCATACATGTACATGAAGGAGTATGATAATAGTGGGAGGGATCCAAAGTGAAATAATCCAAGAGTTTTATATATTGAAACCTCATAATTGCATCTTCTCCTTAAGGAGGAAGACCTAGAATAAGGGACATACAATGTAACTCTTAAAATCAGTAATATGTTTGTATCATATTCAATTTCACCATGGCCTTTCAAGCTTTCCTTAGGAACAGAATGAAATCAGTCCAATTTATTTTGATGCTAACATGAGATTGATGTAAAATGGTGAATACAGATGTTCCATTGATTTATAAGAGTTGGGTCCCTTATCCTAGGCTTACCTCCCTAACCCCTTAATAGATTTTGATGAAATTTGATAGGAAGGTTGGCCCTCTAAAAATGTATGTGTGAAACATCTTCGTTTATTACTAATTTTGGCTACATTAGTTTTCTGTGGAAAATTTCAATGTGCAAATTTTACATGTGCATTTAACTTAACAGATGGTTTCTTCCATGCTTTTGATGATGATCTTTTATGACTTATTGTGCTTGTGAGTACTTCAATTTCTAACAGATAGGCTGTTGAGGAATTTTATTTAAACATACCAATTAAGCTACATGTGAATTAGTTTGATTAACTGGCAACCTATCATTCATTTATTGTGCAAGTGAATATTTTATCATTTCATATTGTAACTTATGCAATGCATCAGTGAAATATATACAGATTTATTGCATTTTCTTGTTAAATTAAGATGTTAAAATCATTTATCACGTTTAATTGACGAGAATCGACACCTACTGCTAATGGAAGCTTGACATTTGTGACTAATATGCCTTTAGTGTAAATTGTATGAACATCATTTAAGTTATCAAAGTTAACCTTAAATATTGTTTACTTTCAAATTTTAAAACACATGTATCTTTGGCTAATAAATTAGGGTAAAATGTTCTACAGTAGGTGAAAAGGTGATCAGAACATTACTATATCTGTTCATCAAGGGTTTGTAATTTTTTGACAGACTTGTATGATTCAGTAATTGAGATAAGACATGTAAGACGGTGTCATGAACAATGTATTACATGAATTATCACTGAAAATCTGATTTATTTTACAAAGAATGATGAAGAATGAGCTATATTGAAAGTCCAATTATTATTTAAAATGTGCCAATGGGTGATCTCTGAAGGATGGATTGATCTTGTAATATAACAACTGGATTATTGGGGTTACTGCCATTGATAAATTTATAACAATCTGTACTACATTGTTGCCCATTGGTACATTTATAACAATCTGTACAACATTGTTGCCCATTGATACATTTATAACAATCTGTACAACATTTTTGCCCATTGATACATTTATAACAATTTTTATTACATTGTTGTACATTGATAAATTTATAACAATCTTTATTACATTGTTGTCCATTGATTAAATTTATGACAGTTGTATTATATTGTTATACTAGGTGTTGTTTTTTGTTTAGTCCAGTTGATTAATTGAAGTGGTTTATACATGTATGTTATTCCTGGACAATTTGGCATCACAACATCATAATAAATTAAATTAGCTCCAGCTATCATCTTGTTTCATTATTGACTTTCAGAAACTATAGTTTCAAGATATTTACTTTTTGTACTAATTTGATATGTAAAATAGAATGGCATACCCAGCTGTTGTTAATTGATTTAGTTTATCATGTTTATATTTGATGAATATTTGAAGATTTGTTAGATTTTCCATTTCAGTTTTCACTAGTATTTCCCACTGGGTATAATTTCTGGTAGACTTTCAGTCTGGTAGAGGTCTACGATATACTGGTTCACAGATATGTCTACTGGTCTGGTAGATAAAACAAGTCAATTTTCCTAAACCATTGGTGGCATTTATCCACTAGTCCGAAGCCCATGGCTAGTAAAAATTGATTTGGGCTAGTGAAATGATGTATACATGTCTTGTTTCAGGCTAGTTGAATCCTATACAGTCCTCTATTATTCAGGCTAGTCATTGAGAATTTTGAAGGAAAGGCCTGCAAAACAATACCAGTACTTGGTACCAGCAGTGTAAATTTTCTGTCGAAATGAGATTTCCCTGACAGTTTGGCTGGTGACCACTGTCATAATTCTAACAACCATAAATTGTGATGACTGTAAGACGAGGGATAGATCTACATGTACCAGTAACCAATAATTTTAATTCATATGTTTACCAATATTCCGAACAACTAGAAATTTGTTTTTTTTCCTTGTTCAAACTATGATTTCTCTAATTTTCTGTGAAAAAAAAACAAAACACATTTTCAATTTTCATAAAACTGTGGTACTTGCTACATGGTAGCTATTTTGGCCTTGTTGCACTCCTACAAATAAGCTTATAGTAAATGTCAGGCTGTCTGGAGAAAATGTTTTCAAAATGATTTACTCAGCAATTAAAAATCACAACCTCTACATATTTAGCAATCAACTTCAGTATGGGGTCCTATATTGTGTGATACAATATCAGGTCTGCAGCACTTCTATTTCCTGTTTATAGCAACCCAGCCATTTCTATCTATGACCCATTTTATCTAATCTTAGACAATAAAATTTTGTGATTTTGTTTTGCATGCAGTTATATTAAATTTAATTATCATTGAAATTCAAAAATAAATATGAAACCCAAGAGAATATAGCAACACAATATACATGCAGGACTTGTGATATGAAATGAACCTGTACCAACATATTTTGATATCCTTTGAAGAAATTTGATGCTTTATATATTCTTCCAAAAAGATTCTTCCTTGTCGGAATTGAATACATTGGTTCCATGTCCCATGCACCCAGTCTTTAGTTTCACCTTGAATTTTTATGTAAACTACATAATAACATGACCTTGACCTGATGATTCATGTGCTAAATAGATGTTGAATATCATTTTACTCGTTCACACTTGATGATAAGAACAATTACACAAATTCATAAAATTTTGAGGTGTATATAGCCATGTAAAAAATGACACTGTTCCACTTTTAGGCAAGATTCATACTGTAAATATATATTTGACAAAACTAATGGGAATGTTACAAGGTATATTTTTCTCTTTTTTCTTCAAGAGAAAATTTAGAATGTAATCTAAAGTCAGGGGTAGATACAGACACTTTGAAAAGGAGGGGTGCCAGCCTTAGTCCTCAGAAAAAGGATGGTGCTATGACATTATTAAACATTATTTGTCAATTTTACACATGAAAAAGACAAATTTTCCAATAAAAAAAGGGTGGTGCCAACCCCCTGCACCATCTGGATCCACCACTGTAATTGGTCTGACAATTCATGTCCTATGTTAATGCTGTTTGTGAGATCATATGGAAGAATGAGAAAAATAAAAGACCCAGAATAAATACCATATCTTGGAAAAATATCTAAAAAAGGGGATCATTTGATGGAAATGTACTAATTAGTTTCCTATCAGTGACTTTGGCAGTAGGCCTAGGAGACTATGTTTGCATAGCATCCATTATTCTCTCAGTCAGATCAGTTTTCTTTCTCTTTTTTTGTCATGCTTTCAGATATTTATATGATATTTGGTACATTGTTTTACCATGACAAGTTACAGTTCAAGGTCAAGTTTTGGTCTCCTTTGTTATTTTTTTGCTGAGTTATAGCACTTGTACTCAGAAAAAAATGATGCAAAAACTCAGTTTTTCACACTTGTTTTTATAAATAGATTGTGCATTAAGTTTGCATTCTATTTTGATTTACAGATTTTTCTGCAAATAGGGGACCTAACAATATCTGCTATGCAATACTCCCATAATTTTTGTAAAATACATGAAGGTAAATGTGTCAGTTAAAGGTACATGTACATGTGTCTTTTATAGTCTGAAATTTTTTTTCTTATCAGTGTCTTTCAGTAGTATTATCCTAATACAAATACATGGATTGTTTGTATTTATGTGAGAATTGGTTGATGAAAGATGTTCAATTTCATGTGTACTGGTACTTATTTTTTTCTTTATTTTCAGATGTACAGTACACATTGCTCAATGAACCGTCCAATTTTGATATAATTCCTGTGATAAGTATAGATGGCCATGGTATTTACAAGCGTCAAGCCAATCAGATTTCTAAGCCCAATAATACAGATAATGGTGGCATCACAACGCAGCAGCCACAGATAACATCAACGCCCTTAACAGTGGAAGTTAAGGTAATATGATTGTTAGTATGTCTCTCCATTATCTTTGTTCACTTCGAAATCTAGGGTCTATTTTGGCAAAGTGACTTTTTTAAAAATTCTTATCATTCTCACCAAAAGTAATGGTTTTCCTCGATCCTTTAAAAGATATCAGGACTAAAGGATCCAGGAAAACCTGTGATATTGACCACTAGTTTTCAGCAATAATTGGTCTGGAAAGACCATAAATTAAATACTGTTGAAGTTTTAATGTTCATGGGGAATTGATTTTCATGACTTTCATTAATTTGACAAACCACAAAATTTGGGTCCCAATGAAATGACAATTTCCCATTCAATCTTTGATCTGGCGTTTTTTTTTCCTTAACCATGAAAAATGGTATCCACAAATAAAAGTACTTTCACAGTAGCCCTGTGTATTACATTCTATGTAAAATTAATCTGTATGCAAAATATGACCATAGTTATTCTCTCCCTTGGAAGGTCACTGAAGACAGGTTCGGCTGTACCCAATATTGTATAGGTACTAATACATTTGTACCTATTCTAATGGTACCAAATACAAATGTATGACTGAAGTATATGGAACCAGTTTTTAAACAAGTATATATTTATGTTTTAGGACAAGAAATCACATAAATACTATGCGTCTCAAGTATTAGGACACCAGGGATATTGGGATGAGCTGGAAGATCACCCAGCCATGCATGCTTCTCTGACTAATGGTCACAGGATTGCTGTGGTATGTTTTATGATTGCAGTAATAGAAACTTGTTAAAATATAAATTACCCTAAAGCTGAAGAAAGGTTACACCACCAGTCTAGTATTCCCTGCAGCTGTTGAAAAGGGCAGGGTAATCTTTGTATAAAAGTGCTTTATAGCAATTTGAGGTAAATCTGAAGACACCTTATGCAATCATTATCATCTATCTAAGGAAAATTGACAGAAAAAGCTCAGCACTCTTATAAGATTTATCAAAAACAGTTGGGTGCTCATGCTCACCTAAAATGGTCTATAGTGAAGACTACTTGTCATTTTAAACTGTGGAGGGGAATAGGCAAATACTGATTTCCCAGTGCTTAAATTTCGTGTACAAATTTCCAATAGTATTTGTCATTTCTTGGTCCTCAGTTGGTTATCAGGGCTGTGTTGACACATTTCTGACTTCAGTGTAGATTTTGGAAAATGATACGACAACCAATTCCAAGCAAAAAAAAAAAAAAAAACGCCAGTGAGTCATGTCATTGTATAGGCTTTAACATGGTGTACAACTTTCACTAAATAGTAAGTCCTCATTGGTCCATAAATACAAAACCAATTAATAGCAGTCATTACGCAAGTATATTAACATGGTATATAAAAACTGGGGACAACATAAGAACAAGTTTCTGACCTTTTAAGTTTATACTGTGTATATATGAAAAACTAGAGTGAAATACAATAGATTAAAACCTAGGCTATTTAAAAAAATATATTGAATAGGTTTTGTATGAATTTAATAAGAAGGCTAAAATTATCTTAAGGCTAGTTTTCAAAACAAGAATTCAATGTCGTTTTTTTTTCCCTAAATTTTTCCAGACATGATTTTCTGAAGAACAGATGTACATTTGTATGTACATAACAAGTGTTCATGGCAAACCCTTGTTTACTTAAATTGGTTCCATTGATGCTCATTTTTTTGTGTAAGCCTTTAATGGAATAAAACTCTTACGACTCTATTATTGCCTCTAATAGGTAGGTATTGATCTTGGTTACCTGAGAAACCTTTGATGAAAATCAATGTTTTTTAACCAGAATAAATATATACCATTATATCTTCCTGTTTTGATTCGTTTTGTTTTCAAAAATTCTTATTTCTTGTACCTCATATTTTTGGTATCATATTAACTTTTATGTCAGCAAGGTAATATTAAAGATTGATATTTTAAGGCTTAGTCAGTTCACTATAAACATTGTTTCATCACTAGTGGCAGATTTAGAAGGGCTCCATGGGTTGGAACACCCTTTTTGTTAATAAATGTTGTTCTTTTTTAATGGAATTTGGGCAAAAGTGAGCAAATGAATGCATGGACCCCCTACATTTGTACATTTGACCTTGTCACTTTTGTGGATGCAACTACTCAGAAACGCTCAACAGATATTAAAATTTAGTAGGATCGTTAGTCTCCAAATGTAGTTGATCATATTTGGCCACCATATTGATTCGACAAATTTGACAGGAGTTTTTTGTGCTTCATTTTTTTTTTTGCAGTGATGGACATGTGTTTTACAATTTTGTTCCTACTGTTTTGAAAGTTAAATGCTAAATTTTCTCATCAGAGGCTAAAAATTTTAAACATTAACTGTCTGTATGACTAGAAAAAACAAATATGATAGTCAATAGCTTGGAAAAAAGATGTTATGTTTCCAGATCAAGTAATGTAGAAAAATAAATTTTTAAGAAATAGAAATGGTTGGTCAAATTCAGTATGATTATACTAGAGTCATATTTTTTACTAAAAAAACCACTGCACTGGCATTAGCTGTAAAATAAATATAATCAGATCTGTTATATTGTTGATGTCAGCTGTTTAGTAGCTTATCCTGTAATTAAGTTTCACTGACCACTGCCATGAAAATATTTTTAACTCATAAAGATGTCTTAATTTTTCTTGCTCTATTATCTTCATTGGTATGTACAGAGTATATGAAAAGTCTGCTTTGATATTAATACTATCAATATAAAAGATTCTTCAACATTAAGATATTTTTTTTTTATCAAGGTTGACTATTACTTATATTCAAAGTGTTAACATTAACAGTATACACACTAGAACATTCACTCTGCATCTGCCTTTATAAGTTGAAGCAATTACTTCCAGATTACTCTCATCATCTCCGACAAAATGATTTTGAGCCATTCATGTTTAAGACCCAACCCCTACATATATAGTACATTGTTGATGCTCTGGCATGGGTTTTATAAAAAATCACAAATTTAGATTTTTCTCAACTCTTCAATTTCAAGCGATCATTTGATTGGTCAAAATTTGAGTTGAGGAAGGCTTTGAGATTCTTCATTACACTGTGCCCAGGGCATCAGCTATTTTGAAATACTTCCTGATCTTAACAAAAAATTACAATTGAAAGAGATTCAAATTCCTCTGAACTTAAACTTATCTCTGCACTAACTTCTAGATCTGTATTATTGATGCTCACTTCTGTCTTCATTGTTATGTATCTTTTAACCCTGTTTCAAGATAATAGTCCTAGAAAATGACATTAAATGCTGTTTTAAGTTTGGCCTGTCTGTAATCTCTTAAGTTCATCAAATCGTACATAAACTCTAATCTTTAAAAGTAACGAACCTCTATCGATTGTGCTTTTGCCATTAGGAAAGATCACGTCTTTCCAGTAAATGAATAGCATAATAGAATTTCATTCTTCATCAATCTTTGTAAATCTTTGTCATGCATATATGATAAGTTGTAAATATAATTGAATATAGGGAGTTGTTAATGCATTTGAGCAAAATGTGATTTGAATATTGTTTTCATCCTAAGATCTAATATTCACACATTACTTGTACCCTGTTTACAAAGTCTGGGATACTGGGTTACTGGGGTACTGCAAACCAATCTATTTTAGGACTTAGGTATTTTTGCTGTTTATGACATCAATTTATATGGGTAGCTGTTTAAGTGTCAGTCCCTGTAAGAATCAGGCAATGGGTGAAACATGGTGAAACCCATCATTTTGATAGTATAATTTGACTATTTGCACCATCAGAATCAAGGAAAACAGACAAGATTTTCCATATGCAGGACCATTGAGTTACAATTTCATTGAAATGCACTGAAAATGAACATTTCAAGGGCAGATAATTCTTTCAAAAAAACTTATTTTTCTAAGATGCTATTGAAAAATTTCTGTGCAAAGGCAGTGATGCAGAGATCAAATAATGGTCTTTTCAAATAGAGAATGTATCCTTGAGTGATATTTTAATGTCAGATTGGTGTGTTTTTGACATGTATGTTTCTGATTTTACTAATACATGTACTTAATTTCCCATTTAACAATATCTTAAAGTTATATTCTATTTTTTTTCTTGCTTGTGTTATAAGCCAAAATAAATTGTTCACAGAGTTTTTTTTTTACAGTTTACTATGAAAGTACTAGTATTTTTAGCATACCTATTCTGCAGTCATGAGTGGGTCTTCTTCATTAAAATGAGAAATTTCCATTGAAAAATAGTGATGGTGTAACAAAGTCCAGTAAACAAATGAAATCTCAACAAATTGAAAAATCTTATTGTCATAAATTTAAGTACTATTCAGCTCTATAAATTTTAGGTCAGAATATCTGTGTGTCTCCTTTTTAATATTCCACTGAGGTTTATGTTGTATAATGATGAAACTTTGTTCCTTTGTTCGTTAGGGAACAAAAAGTATAAGGTTTTACAATTTTCTTTGATATATTGGCTGCAACATAATAGTTCTAAGCTGGATAACTGTCATATTAGGGCTGCAATAATCCCAAGCTCTGAACAGCATATGGCATGTGCAACTCAGTTTAGTGATACAGAGATATAGGAAAAAAGGCCCACACAACAATGCTTAAATAATTTTCTCAGATGTTTGAATCGCTGATACATTTTACATGTACATGTAGGTGTCTTATTACTTAAAATGTTCATACTGGACCACTCTGTTTATTTCTGTAAGTGAACCAAATCTTAGTGTAGTATTACCTGAATTGATAAATGTATGTAAACTTTTGGTTGGCTGGATTAATAAATCTAATAAAATTTTAAGTTGAACATTTGTCAGGCCATACTTCAAAAAATGTTTGTTAGCTCTATCCCTTTTTGTAGCTTAGGATGTTGGTAGGTAGATAGACAAGTTATCCTTTTCCCTGGAAAAGCCTTCAAAAGACCTTATTATACCCCGCTCCATAGAAGATGGGGTATACTGTTTTACCCATGACTGAACATCCATGATTTCGTCTATAAATGTTTTTTTTTAATATCAGTTTTCTCAGCAACTAATCATCACAGCAGCTTGAAATTTTAGCACATTTTTCCTCTAGGTATGCCATATGATAAGATTCATTTTCAAACAAAATTGACAACAACTTTCCATTTACCAAGGACTTTGTTGTTTTTCCTTACATCATGATTGAAAGTGGTGGTATCACTAGTGAGCCATTGCTCACAGATTTCTTGTTTTATAACAGATGAACATGTAAGTATGGGAAAACAGAACAAAAACATCCTTGTAAGTAGTATTCGTTTGGGAAATCGGCCAACTAAATATTTTTTTATGGTTGGCCTTTTTGTGATGTTTTTAAACATGTAAAAGAACAATAAAAATGTCATAGAAGATGGAAAACTGTGAATTTTGATAGTAAAAAGAAATTTAAGCATGATTGAAGGTATAAGCATGACACCAGTTCATAACAGCCAGTGTTTTGATGGGCTCTTCGTTTCATTAGCCTAAATCTGTGATTCCATCTGATATTGCACCTGGTGTCTGGTGTTCAGTACATACAATGAACTTTAAATGTACTTTCCAAGTTCTAAATGGAACTTGAATCTTAATTACTGGTACTTAAATGAAAATTATATGCAGTCATTTTTTGCTTTCAGAAAGAGAGTAACACCTACAGGTTTTTAAATTTAAGTTTTTGCCAAGCTTATGTACAGATAAAGTCCATTTTATTTAACACATTGTACTGTAGACATTTTTGACTTTGTGGTTGCTAATTTTCTCAGATTCCGTCAAGTGTACATACTTGCACGGGTATCAATTTTCACAATTCCAAAAAAGTATTAGCGTTATATAATGTAAATAAATCAATTTTGTAAATACTATTTTTAGTGGTTTTTGTGGGTTTGTTAAACCACAAAATTGTGTTTCCAACAAAAAGGAAATTTCCATTTCTTTAATATGAAAAGTTGTCAAATCCTCGAATTATAGAATTGACAAGCTGATAATTTTTCCCTAAACCACAAACATGGTACCCAATAATTATAGTACTTTCACAGTATGTTGTAAATATTTAACATGCCTGTTCTAAAAAAAAAAAAAAAAACTGAGAAAATTAGTAGATATATTATGTAGATAGCAGTTTAATTGTTGGAGAGAAAAATACTGTGACCTTAATATGCTTAAAGCATTGGACTAACATTAATGTGGAGTTCAGCAAGTGTTAAGGTTTCAAGGGCTGTATAATAGTGGTGGGGGACTAAGTTTTTATATGATTGCAAAAAAGGTTAAGATAGAATTGAGAGGTTTTGACTGGAACTATTTAGAGAATAAGGGACCAAAAAAGTGGCAATTCAATTTTAGTCAAATCCTATGCTAAATGCCCAAATTGTCGAGGGTTCAACTTCTGCGGTTGTATCAAGCTGCACCCTGAGAAGAATTTCATTCAGTCTATGAATTTGGCTTTTTCTCACCCTTTAAGTAGTAAACAGTATTGTTAATCACTCCAATTTTAGGGATTTTTGTGAAATTTCATAGGAAGAATAGGCAATATATGGAGATGTGCATGAAGAAAATATAATTCTTGTTGGAGGTCTCTAGAAGGAGATCATCCAACTGACTGTTAGTTAAAACCTTGCAAGCTTCAACTTCTCTTGAGTCATTGAAGGGATTTTGATGTAGTTTTATTTTTATTTGCTATTAAATCCCTTTGAAATGGAGGTATTCCCTTTATAATGAGCTTGGACAGTTCTTCTAGTGGTGAAATTATTTTTTCATAACACCTGCTCTCGATGCTAGTTCTACTTTTAGTTTGATCAGTACATTTTAAATTAGCGCCTTAACTAGTAAACATTTTTCTCCAGACTCTATTTGAATCCTGTATTGTTGCAGTTTTCGACTTGTTGCTAATTAAAATACATTGACATATCATGAAGGTAAACATCAAGATGTTAATCAAACAAATGTCATTTTGTGGTTTAACCGTCAATATTATTGTATTGTACGGAAAGCTAAATGTATAACCTTAATGAGAATATAATAATAACATTGTAACAGCAATTTTCTTGTTGCATGCTTATGAATAAGAGTTTGGTACTTTAAGTCCTTGGTACTTCAGTTTTGATAGTCTTTGGGGATAATTTCTTTTCATTCATCTTTATTCTTATTGATTTAAATGTGTGAAATAATGGCATTTTTCCTAACAGATTTGTGGGAACTGATTTATGAGTATTACCACATACAATGTATTATTGTCTGTATGCTTCGAGAAGAATGGAATATTATAGATGCCCCATAAGTCCTATTCAACTTCAAGATAAACAAAATTTATTTGCCAGGAGACAGTTTCACCAAAGGTATAAAAGTGTAGTACTTACCATGCAAGCTAAGCTTTACAGAGTTATAAAATGTTGGTAGAAAAAAGAACAGATTTATGAAATCTTGTGGGGGACTTCCTATATATAAGGTGATAGGACGTGCTGCTAGAAAAAAGGTGGGGAGCAACAAACATAATTATATGATAAGTAAAAAAAATTAACATTACCAATTATATGGATAGATAAATTGCCGATTAATCTACTGATACTGTGAAAGTACTTTTATTTGTGGTTACCAATTTTAGTGAATTAGGGAAGAAACACAAGTTCATAGATTCTTGAATTTGTGGTTTTGATATTTTCCTTTTCAATGGATACCAAGTTTCTTGAATTTGCCTACCCCAAAAATTGATACCCCACGAAAAATAGTACTTTCACAGTAGTAAAAGTGCCATCACTTGGCGTCTGTTCTTGTCATTTGTCGTCATTGTCGTCCGTTAACAATTTTTCAAAAATCTTCTCCTCTGAAACTACTGAGCTTAATTATATGAAACTTTGCACATATGTTCTTTCGGGTATCTTGCACAAAAGTTGTGTTTAGATTTTTTATCTGTCAAAAAACGTGGCCGCCATTACTAAAAATAGAACATAGGGGTCAGACTGTAGTTTTTCACATGTATCTCCAAAACTATTAGAATTAGCCAAATTCTAACTGGGTAAAAATGTTCAGCCTGAAGAGATCTATCTGTGGTCTGATTTTCATTTTGATCTGTTTAGCCATGTAATGGTCATTATGATAAGTCCTACCAAAGTCTTCTGGAGTCAAAATTGTTAGACAACTTGTTAAATTTATTGCCATTGAAAGACAAAATTTAACCAGGTGAGTGATGCAGGCTTCTGGGAGCCTCTTGTTTACATGTCTTATACCCATGGCTAGTAAAAGCCTTTTAAGAACTGTTTTTTTCTTAACCTCCGGCACGTTTATTTGAATAATTGCAGAAATGGATCATTACAGTTACTGGGAAAATTGGTTTGTAGGCACATACAGGAAGTTATACATGAATTCAGTAACGAATCTCTGTAAAGATCCAATACTTCTGTCCACATCTAAATCTTACAGTTTTTAAGCACTCTATAGCTCTTTGGAGTTTTTTTCATTATTCAGTTATAGAAATGCACTATATTTACGTGTGTCATAAATCAAGATTATATTTTTTATGTTAAAAACCTAAAATTGTGTTGTGAATTTTACAAAATCACTGCATTTGGTGCATGGAGGTCATTATAGAAGAATAATGTCATTAGTCATCTTAACTTTGACAAACTTGTCACAAATATAGAAAATTATTGAAATAATCTATTCTGCCATAGAATATAAAAATAACAGTACAAAATGATTAATTGTCACACTATTTTGGTAATTCTATCGAGCATAGTTATAAGATATGCATGTCAAGTAGTAAAATTATTTTGAATTCCACTTTTTTTCAAGGATCATCAAGTGTGGATTCTTCAATTCCTTGAGAACTAATTATGAATCATGTAATTTTTGTGTTCTGATTAAGTAGCACTCCAGCTAAGAATCATGCAAAATGTGATTCATGGGTAAAAAGCCTACATACTTTCATTTTTGATATTTGTTTTAAATGTCATAGTAAACAGAAATAAACATGTGGTTTTTCATATAACCCATGCTCTTAGGAGATAAAATTAAATAGAATGGATTGTAGATTTCAAAATTAAGGGAGATAAATCTGTAAATGGTGCTCAAATACAATCGAATCTACTGCATTTTCAATGTTGATCATCTCCTAAGAGCAGGCAGATTTGAATGAATAATTACACATTTCATAGTAAAGACCCATAAAACAACTTAATGACAAAAATAAAAATATGTAGCCTTTTTTGGGTGTATCACATTTTTCAGATTTTGCATGATTCTTACAAAGACAGTTACTTGAATGATTTTTTGTAGGATGTTAGACCAAAACAGACTATTACTGATATTACGTAATGAATACTTTATTTAAATGAAGTAGTTAACTTCATTTTATTCTGTTCAGGCTGCTTAAAGCAGTTCTATCTCCTCCTTGATAGACCAATAACCTATCTAGGAATAAATTCAGTTAAAAAACTCCCATTGCTTCAAATGCAAACCCATATTTTGAGTTACGCCCTTTGTGAATAAACCTTCAGAAATCAAGAAGTTTTGTGTATTACTATTTAAGGTTGATAAGCCAAGTTATCTTTTGCAACTTTCAAAACACAGGGTCATGCAGCATATTTTGGCAATATCCATGGCTTGTTTACATACAGTGTGAAAATGTGCTAAATTTGAAAAAATCTGAAAACCAAAATAAAAAGCTGGCATTTTCTGAAATTCATAAATGAAATATCCTTCAAATTATATTAAATTTTGCTGGCCTAAAAGGGGTTCTGGTCCCCTGAGGGCACTCACTGGATCCATCTATGATGCTGCTTTTGTATAGGGTGCTGCAAAAAAAAAAGCCCAAGTAGCAACTGGATTGGTAAAAGATTTGTAACAATCATGTTTCTGTACAGGGCGTCATCCTTCTGGCTGTGATATGAGTAAGCTTTAAATTTAATATCTCAGCTCAACATATCAATAAATGAGGTCTCAGATGGATTAATTGAATAAATGAATAAAACAACTACCTTGAATTTAAAAGTCATTTTGTCAATAATGCAATTCTTCAACTGATCACCTTATGAATTTGAAAAGGACTGTATTTAATATTGTGATGCAGTGAATTGTGCTTGGTTTATTTTATAAATTAAAGTGTTTGTCTAATTTCAAATAAGATGGGTTTTTTTTTGTATATACTTCTGTACCTCAAGTCCAGACATATAGCTCTAAAATACAGATCTACAAACATTAATCTTTCTAAAGAACGCGAAAAAACTAACTGGTACCTGATCAAAATAAAAATTTAAGTACCAGTAGATGAAACATGAATGATTATTTGACAAAAAATGGACACCACAAAACAAAAATATAATGTTAAATGTTCCAGATGTTTTATGTTCCAGTGGAAACTGTTTAAAATATGTGCCAAACCTTATAATTGGGAAAAATGAGAACATATATATAAAATAACAAAGTCATTACTGCTCTTGTTATGACCAGGTTATGGAGAGTCCCTTATGTTTTGGCTTAATACATGTACAGTGGTTTAGCCAGGATTTTGAAACCATTAGTCGCTTTGTTAAATGAAAATCAAATGAAAAGTGACTAATTTTGTATCTTTTAGGGCCAAATTGATTAGTTACTTGACAATTTGATTTATCAATGACTGAAGTGACCAGCTAAATCAATAGTTGTAGTACTGTGAAAGTACTTTTATTTGCGGATACCAATTTTCGTGGATAAGGGAAGAAACACAAGTTTGTGAATTCTTGAATTGTGGTTTTGATGTTTTCATTATACACATCAATGGAAATCTCCTTTTTGTTGGTAACCAGTTTTCGTGGTTTGGCCTACCACAAAAATTAGTACCCTACGAACAAAAGTACATGTTTGTCTCTAACTGGATTTGTACAGATTTCAATGATATATTTTGTTGTTTTTATTTTTCAGACTGTTGGCCTGTCTTTTGAATTTCCATTTTATGGTCATAAAATAAAAAAGCTGACAATAGCAACAGGAGGTAAGATTATATCATGACTTATGGCTGAATTAAAGAGTAATCAAGGGAACCAAGACTAGGGTAGAAATCAAAAGAATGCAATCTAGGGATAAAGACTAGACAGTGAAAACAAGCACACACAACTAAGAACATACAAAATAAAACATACATAGAAACAAAAGTAACTGAGCAACTCAGACTTTACTAAAAATAGTTTGTGAATAATTTTATTTGATTTGTAATAATGTGAAGGTACTTTAATTTGTGGATACCAATTTTCTTGTATTAAGGAAGAAACATTAGTTTGTTGATTTTTGAATCATGGTTTTGAAGTTTCCAGTATACACATCAATTGGAATCTCCTATTCGTTTGGAACCTAATTTCATTGTTTTGCCTACGCATGAAAACCACAAAATGTGGTAACCCACGAACAATAGTACTTTCACACTAGGTCTTTGATTGTTTTGGTGTCTTGGGGGCAACATTACTTAGGTTATTTTATGTGAACTACTTTGGAACTGTGAGGTCATTAACGTCATTGGACAGCGGTCTGTGATCCAAATAATCCCAATTTAAATAACATTCGTATAATTGATCATATCTTAATTTGGACTGGGATAGATTAGAAATTAAATTATAAGGATTGTGTTTAATTTTTGATCAAGCAATAGGATATAGCCAACTTAGATTGATTGATTGTTGGGGTTTAAGACCCGAGCAGCAATATTTCGGCTATATTCAAGTGATGAACATGAAATGGATGATAAGATGAACATGTAATGTATAGCCAACTTAGGGACAATTACTTGTTCACAAACCACTTCACGTTTCATGTAGCATAAACTGGGTTATCTGGCATAATTTGGTCTAAAATTAAAAGTAATCTTTAAATATTCAGCTGATATATAAGTGAAGTTATGAGATTGCACAGATCTCATGTGGTCTGATCAGTATATCTTTAAACAACATACATACACACAAAAAAATACCACCAAATTAGACCCTAATTGACCCATCCGGAAACTGTATTGCATTCTGGGATTGCCATTGATCATGACATTCCTAATTGGTCAAAATGTATTCTATGAGGACATTGTGATGATGTAATGTTGTTTAGGATGACGGAATTTGATTTTCAGAATTGGTTCATTAATAAAATACTATTTCATAGATAAATTTATGTTAAAATTAAAGAAGACTGTATTGAGCTGTTTCCATGCTTTAATACATTGTCACAGTAAATTTTCCTCACAAGGATTTTCCTGCCATTTGTATGTAAGCTTCGAGAAATATTCTGTTTTCGATAGACAAATTTCTTCCAAATTGGCTAATTAACTAGAACTTATCAGTTTGGTTGGGTATAAATTGGAACAGTGGATTTTCAATCTGGTTAAAGAAATACTAAAATCTTCCTTGTTTTCACTGTATACAATGAATTTATCGATGTCTAATATGTAACACACCCATAATTCTATAGCTTTATTGTTCAGGCTGTGACAATTTGGCTATGGTTTATTATCATGTATTTTACACTTCTTAATAGTCAAGGGCATATCTGTTTTTACTGATGGGTAATTTATAAATAGAGTTCTTATATATCTGGTTCACATGATCGTGACTAGTTTAATTTGAAAATTATAAAGGAAAAAATATGAAGGATCACGATTTGTTTACCTAGAATTCTGTCACCCATGACATTGTTATCATATTGTCACGTTTAAATGTGTATTGGTACTTGGCCTACAAAATGAACTCGTTTAATACCTTATATAGTTTCCTAATTTTGTTTTTTTTGAAAACGTTACTACAAAATGTTTTTCTTTTCATTGATTATGTCTCCCCCCCCCACTTTGGTGGGGAGACATATTGTTTTTGGCTTGTCTGTGTGTCCATCACCAAGTTTGTCAGCCCAACTCCTCTGAAACTATTGAACGGAATTTTACAAAACTTAGTATGTAGCAAAAACATCATATGAAGTTGTGCATATTACCAGGAAATTTTGTTCTCCTTATTTTGTAGGAGTTTTGCCTCTTTGAACTTAGAAATTTGCCAAAAATCCCCATAAATTACATTGTCATCACAACTCCTCAGGAACTACTGAACCAAATTTTACCAAACATGGTATAGAACTAGAACATCATATGTAGTTGTGCATATTATCAAGTAATTTTGATCCCCTAATTTTTGTAAGATTTATGTCCCTTTGAAATTTGCCAAAAATTCCTTATAAATTACCTTGTCAGCACAACTCCTTTGCAGTTTATGGGACGGGGGAGACATGTGTTTTTGCAGGAAAAAACAAACTAATTTCTATTTTCTTTGTCAATTAATTATAATTCTGTTCTTAGGTTTTTGCTAGGGTTAGTATTTTATGGCCTTTTCTTTCCTATTATTTCTTAAAGTGGTCTATTTGGTATGGGTATCAGTATGAACAAGATGGAAATGTCTTTTCCTTACTTGCTATATTTCATTTTAGGCCAAAGCCAACATCTTTTACTTTTGATATTTTGTTTAAAATGTTATAATAAACAGAAATTAATATGTGGCTTTTCATATAACCCTTGTTCTTAGGAGATAAAAATTATATTGAATGTACTGTAGAATTCAAAATTAAGGGAAGTAACTCTGAAAATGACTCTAAAATATAATAGAAACTGTTGGATTTTTTCAATGTGGACTATTTTTACATCATTTCATTCCTTGTATTGCACATGGTAAAACCTCTCAGGGATGGATTGGTTTCTTATTTCAATAGTTTTGAGTACTTCTTGAATACAATAAATTTTTAGATTTAAATCTTCCTGCTATATATGTGATTCTAATGCTGCTGATGAGAGGTTACTCCTTGAAACATGTGTACAGCAAATCAAAATTTGCAATATAATATATGATTGGTATTTTTGTGTTCCTAGTTAGTGATAAACCTTAGGATGCTTCCGCATTATAAGTGTTAGACTCGATCAACAAATGGACAGAATGTCACATGATGTGATTTATCTAATTAAATCATAAATCTTTATGGGTTTATAATATTGCATGTTCTACTGCCACCATAAATTTTCAGTTTATCCATTCTATCATGTTTACATTTTCTATAATACTAGAATAATAGTTATATTTGCACATCTTCAATTTATTTCCAAATCACATTTGATCCTAGTATTTGCCTTGCACTCTTTGGTATGCTTTCTTGTTGTATTTTCCAAAGGCATTTTTATGCAGAAATGATTTGCTTTTATTCTGTAAAATTTGATAAAGCTGGTATTATTGATCCAATTATCCAAGTTGTACAAATTCTTCAGCTGCAATATCTGCAGAATTTCTGGAAATTGGAAGGTTTTCCGTCATTTCTTAAACGGTCCTGATTGGGAACAATTTATCATTTTATTGGAATTTAAATGATTGATGTTTGATTTATAATGCTTTCTTAACAGATTGAGTCATTTGTAGTTATGGTTTATTTAAAGATAATTCAGACAGGAACAGAATTTTCTTTTAAGATTTGTAACATGCCCTAATTCTCTGACCATTGATGAATAATTGGTACAAAATTCTTTCCAGTGAAAATTTACATCAGAACATTTTATGCTTTTTTCAATAAGAGGAGGGAACTGACATTTATACTGCTCCCTAATGGTATTGGCAAGTATAGTATACTGAATCTCATTACTGAGAAAAATGAAGTATAAATTTATTTATCCTGGAGTATTGATAGTTAGATGTTGAGTAATTTGATTTATTCCGATTTTAAGAGCTGAATTAGTACCTTACATGTTGCTGTCATCATTAAAGTATTGAAATATCTATAATGCAATAACAGTGGTAAAACAATGGATTCTAACATTTACCCTACCGATGGTGTCCATGCTCCCAGTTTCTAGTGGAGTCTGTATTGTTCATTTACTTTTGTTACTTTGTATGTATTATTTTGGTTATTTTATGTTCTTTGTTGTGTGTGTCTGTTTTCCATGTCTGGTCTTTTGACCAATTTTATAGACATATGATGGTCTTATAAAGATTGCCAAATTCTATGCAACTTATAGGCAGCACTTTTTATTAAAATGAAGAAACTTGTCATATTTGAATCAACTCAATTCACAGATACTCTATTTTATCATGATTTTACCACCAGCTGACCATTTATGTCATTATTTTACCCCACACTATTCCTTGAAGTATTACAAAGCCACATAAATGGCCAGCCCATTGTGAAACAATGATGAAATGGGGGTTTTATACATGTAATGTGAACATTATCCCTGCCCACAAACTATTATTATGTTTTTATTCTATTATTATGAGTTATGTCATTTGATGAAAAACGAGTTTTTAGGGTATTTTTTTCACATTTTCTTAACATCAAAAAGTAACGTATTTACAGTAAATACACATTAAATATATAAATAAATCTTGGAACCTTATCTTTAAATCCAGAACCATTTAGTGTAAGTCTTTGTAGGTATCAGGCAAAATGGGAAAAATTGGGAACATACATGTCCAAACCCCACCCATCTGACAATGTATTGTCACTCAATGATAATTTTTTTATTTAAAAAGACCATTATTTGATCTCTTCATCAATGGATTTTTTCAGAAATTTTTCAATGGAGTGTTACAAAAATGAGGTTTTTGAAAGGATTATCTGCCCTTGAAATGCATTTCAATGAAATTATAACTGTGTTAACCAAGTTGATGTGGATAATTTTGTCTTTTTTTCCTTGATTCAGATAGTGCAAATAGTCATATTACACTTTCAAACTAGTGGGTTAATTCATACCATGTTTCATCTACTTTCTGATTTTTACAGAGCCTGACACTTTAAATATATATTTAACTTAATCATTATTTAATGACTTTAAAGGATCATGTAGATTTTATCACTACATGTAATGCAATTGGGATGTCATTTATGGGCAAATTGTCTCAACCCATTGGCCTCAGGTTATAAATACATGTATTAGGGAAAGCCATTTGGTTTTTATAAGTAGGGAGCTGGAAACAAATTAAAGGCTAAAATTCATAATTATTGCATCCAGGACAAGCAAATAATTACTAGCATTACCCAAAGTGTGGGAAATAGGAAGTCAGAAAACACAAATAGAAAATGAAAAAAAAAAAATCTAGGATAAATTATTAGATCTTTATTCACATTAAATATTAACTGGTAGCAGGTTTAGATGTTTTTAGGAGACAATACCTTCAGTCTCAAGCCATCCTTTTCGTGAAAAATTTTAAGTGTAAAATCAGTCATAAGTTATTAATAATCAAACAAAATATTGTGTCGTCATTAATTATGACTAATTACAATTTTACACTTAAGTTTTTTTTTGTGAAACCAATCACTGGTTCATAGTTACCTTGATAAATTAGTTTAATACCATGATCTTCAAAATTGTTAGGGACTTGATCAATTTGCTTTAAATAGGGATATAGACCCTGCATTCCTAGTACATAGAAATTTTCATTGACTACTATCTGGCAAATTATATGGATCCCTTCAAATTGATAAATTTGCGGGAAAACTAAGACATTTTAGGAATATCACTTATTCAGTTTTTTATGATGCCCCCACTTTATATGAGGTACCTGGTATACAGTGATCATGGTGACGATCTGTCTTTCTGTCCGTCTGTCAACAATATTTTTTATTACAACTTTCATCAACCACATGATATTTTGATATAAGCTTTATATAGACATGCCACATCAGGGAATTTGATTTTAGACTGAAGTAACAAAAACTTTTTGTTTGATGACTATGTTTATATTTTAACCATTTGGTTACATTGGTAAGGAGCAGGGGTATTCTGTATTGAGCTGTGCTCACATTTTCATGTTCTTTTATGAAACCAGGCGTTGGTTATAAAACTTTTATTTCTGTCCAATGCTGAAATTCATATATAGATAGATTAAATAGCCTAGGGTCACAATTATAAATCGATCTACAGACATGCATATAGATTTAAACCTTTAAGCAAGTACATTCTATTAAAAGTACATAAATATTCATTGATCTGAAGTTAAATATTTATATTAAAAATTAATCCTTTGTACTGTAAAAAATATATAAACTAATACCTGCAGGCTAAACTGAAAAAGTTTTTATTGTAAAAATTCTAATAGAAATACGTTAAACTTTTCGAAACATAAAAATAAAGTTATCGTTCTTCAGAAGTGAGGATAGGGCTTTTAACACATTTTTAAAAAAAAAAATGTTTTGTGTTTTCACGGGCCTGTAAACAGGTAGAGAGAAGAGGGTATGAGGGGTGAATGAGGACCCCTGTATGAAAACCAACAGGCACTATTAAACTAGTTGATTGGACCCAACTGTCACTTAAAGTCAACATTTTTGAAGAAAAGTCCCTGGCCAATTAAATTAGAACCCCTGTCAAAAATCCTGTGTACAGTCCTGTTTCATAGTTAACCCATATAACTAACAGCAATGTACACAGGCAAAATTATTTCACATGATTTTCACATGTTTTTCACCGAATTGAGCAAGTAAACTTTGTAACAGAGTTCCCATGAAATTCAGGTTAATTAAGCCTTCACATGAATTGTTCACATGCAATTTGTGTTAAGTGAATTTCACCTGAAAATCACATTAATTTTACGTGAAGTTCATGTGAAACCTATCTAAACTGAACCCTTCATGGACTGAAGGATTTGTTTTGTTTAAGCAGGTGCTTGGTTTACACAGGTTAAAAATGAATCGGAAATGACATGAAGGGACAATAGAAAATGTTTAGTCTATACATGTCAATGGTTTATTTGGTGTTAGGTTTATTTTGGTTTCACTGAATTTTCCCTAAAAGAAATTGAAAATCTATTTCCTTTAACTGTGCCTTTTAAAATAGCAATATTACACTGTTTAATGATTAATTTCACTATCCATGTTAATCCTTTTTTATTTTTGCAGGTTTCCTCTACATGAGTCCATTTTTACATTCATGGTTAACAGCCACACAGTATATAGCTCCATTAATGGCGAACTTTGATACAACATTAGGCAATGATTCAGATATATTATACAAAGATTATAGTAAGTATATTTGGGAGTATTATGTACCATTGAATAGCTACTAGTTGGAAAGGGCCTCTGCCAGGAATCCCCTGAATTGGCCATGTATATTGGAGATTTTGAAATATATTGTTGAAACTCCATTTTATAATTGTTTTAACATGGGCTAGCCATTTATGCCAATATTTACTCATGGTAAAATGATGCATCATAAATCTAAAGCTTGTGGCAAAACAATGATAAAATGGAGTTTCAGTGATTTATTTCTGATTTTTTAAAGAAATTCTCATCTTCCTCTATTATGTTTATAAATTCATTAGACAGAATATAAACTATATTTCATTTGAATGCATCCCCCAAAATAAGTAGTAATTATATTAACAATTAATCCCCTTTTAGAAAAAATCCTGCGATCAGGCCATCATAACCATGAAGATTACATTGTAATAGATTTGCTCAGCTGATAACCACATTACCACATCTCGTGTCACAGCAATAAGTTAGTTGTTTTGCTCTTTGCTAATGAAACAACGGTGTTTGATCTAAACATTGAGAAAGACATGGCAATGATATATCTGTATCTCTCAAATTAAATTACAGAAGCCTAACAAAGCCTGCTTTCTAATTCAAATTGTCACTACAACTGACTTTTACTGAACATGAGAAGCAAAATAATGGAAGATTAGGTTTGGTCTTAAAACAGACAACCACAAAGCCATAAGACGCCTATTCATTGATTAATTTAACTTCTGAGAGGAATGCTTGTAAACTTAATCAGGCCTGATCGGAAACTTAATTGTTAAAAATGATATGACATTATCTTGGTACATTTTATAAGAAGTCAGTGTTTCTTACATTTCTAATGATGTTAAACTTTCATAGTAGGACTTGGAATGATTGTACTTGACACTTTAGTGTCAGGGAAGGTTTGTTATGGTGATACTGACACTCAAATGGGGAGGAGGTGGTTATGATGACACCATGTATCATACATTTGTACACCTCTTATTTTATTATACCCCATGATTGAAAAGCAGGAGATAGTGATGATGGTTTCCATTCATTCATCTCCTTGTTAGAGTTATTGCCCTTGAAAGGTTAAAAAAAAAAAGAAGATGTTTTTCTTCTACAGTTTTCAGCCAATATCATGAAATCTATGATAGAAATAAACTTTCATTTGCTGAAATGATCCTTATGATAAGGCTTACAAAAGTGAAGGGGGATCAAAGTTGTTGGACAACTCCTTGTTAGTGTAATTGCCCTTGAAAGGCAAAAAGGATGTTTTTAGCAGTTTTTAGCCAATATCTTGTAAAACTACAATAGATCAAAAGAAACTTTCAATTGGTGAAACAATCCTTATGGTAAGTCCTACCAAATTTTTCTTTGAGTCGAGATTGTAGAGTTGTTACCTGTGAAAGGCAAAAATGATTCTGGCTTCTGGGAGCCTCTTGTTTGTTTTTCCATCTCAGTCAACTTTTGTGGTTTCCTTTATGGTTTTTTCATGAAGTGGACTTCTTTGACTTCAAGGGTTTTCATTCCTAATGAATTGGGTTCCTTATGTAACTTAGCAGCTCTATGTGCTTTTCTGTCAGTCCTTATTATGACCATACCACTGGTCTTTCTATCAGTGTTTCCTTCTTCCTCCATCTTATATTTAGGAATTACAACAAAAGGTCCTTATTTTCTAATCTCAAATTAAATTCAGTTTTTTTAAAAACTTTTGATAGGAACAGGAAAATGTATTGGAATAAAGTGACATTTTAACTACGTGTATGTAGTTGTAAAAAATAATTAACGCTATAGGTCAGTATAAATCCTGAGGACTGATTTTGGAGACACCGTCATAACTAGCCCTTTACTAATAAGGACTGAGTCTGGAATCTGGACATGACATGATAAATAGCCCTGTTATTTGACCTGGCATTAACTTGTTGTGTTTATATATATAATAGAAATAGCAGTTGACTTCCTGTGGGGATAGCCATTTTAAAACACACTTTTTGCATCAAGCAAATAGTTAATGATGCTGTGGGTTATATTGCAATATATGTTCTGATTGCTGGCTCTAAAAATGATATAGACTGAAGGGTAGCAGAAATCTGTTTACTTTTGGGCAAACAATAAGTTGATATATTGCAGTTTGACTTAAGGTATCAAGAATGGACATTTTATACTGTTCAAATGTAGTTTGTTTTCCACTGTTTGTATTTATGAATATGGGTATTTTTGTGGAAAAATAATAGGATAATTAATTGGATGGAGTGAAAAACCAATATATGATCACGAGTGCCGAAGAACGCCTAGATTTAACGAGTGTGCAAAACTTATTCAGCGTGCAAGTTAAATCTTGCTGCATTCTTGACACGAGTGATCATATTTTGGTTATTCACAATAACCAATTGATTATCCTATTTATTATATAGATTTCCTTGATTATTCGTTACCATTTTCAGCATAAATTTAAAATTTTGTGAACAGTGGATTGATATTAAAGTTATGAAGTTTTGGCGGGAGAAAATCTGAGAGTGAAATTACCAAATTTATTTCACAGTATGAAATATCGAAATTTATTGCACTGAGAACATTCAATAAAACACTGCTTTCTATACGATAAAACAGAAAATTACACATCACATTTTAAATTGGAAAACAAGGTAGTCCACATAATTTCATAGCAGGCCATATAACATTATATGGACTGGCAGATATAATTTAGGTAGTAAGAAAGTACAAATCATAAAGTATGATATATTTATATGATGTGACCTTTTTTTGTTGTACTTTTTAACAATATTGCATATGTCTTACATCTATTGTAGCCGACAGATTTGTTGTTGAATGGAGAGACGTATACCTCAAGGATCAAAACCATTGTAAGTACTGGCATACTGCTAATTAAAGCACATTTTCCCTATCATGAAAGCCTTTGGGTGATCACGATTTGTCATTTAAGCCCCATGGTGATCACGTTCATCTCATTTAAGCCCTTAAATGAATAGATGTTGCAAGACTCGAGTAAAGAGCTTATAATTGATTGGTTTGACACAAGTCTACTTGTTTCAGTTCATGATAATGCAATAAATACATGGGATAGATGCCTATGAGCTATAAAGCAAGATGCTGATACATTGTCTTGCCTATTATTATTGATGATAAAAACACCGTTGTAGATATATAATCAGATTAAATAATCATGACAGACCTAATAAGTCAATTTCAGATTTCTGTAGACTACATGTGTTTTGATGTCTCCCTTCAAAAGAATCTTTGTTGTGATCATTTATTGTTCAATTATGTACTGCCATTGTTGATGGGATTGATGTAAGAAGTAAGTGAAGTTTCATTGACACTGTCTGTAACCATTTTATACCAGGTCATGTTATATAATAATATATTGATCTTTTTATTCTATAATTACATAATATTGTCAATATTCTCTAAGGAAAATCTGAAGACATGAATTATCAGAAAGATTTAAAATTGTTACTATTTTGTTATGCAATATTAGCACATATTTGCAAAATATTTTGAAGGCATGGCATTCTTCGTCAGTTGCAAACTGAAAAAATGCTGATGAATGTAAAAAGAAAACATTATTAGGCCGTAATTAAAAAAATTTGGATTCTCATCCAACTTTTTCTGAAAAATTTGGGTAAAATTTTATCATTGTTTTTAATCATCATTTATGTGTATTAAAACAACTCTATCAAAGTGTCGATCTCTACTGCGCCCTGTGCAGGTCCGGATGTCAAAAGAATAGGCCTGCAGCAGCGCTAAGCTTGTCATATAAAGCGACTAAATAGTGCTCAGAAACTAGTCGGGGGCTAGGCGCTCTGCCCACAGAGCAACTGGGATGTGTGCCCCAGGTGGTGGAATGGGGTACCCCTGGCGTGTTACATGCTGGGGTTGTCAGACTATAATACGGAAAACCAGACCATAGTGGTGCACCGTGTTGGGAAAGATGTTACGTTCCTCGCACGTTAAAGAACACTGCTGGGGTATTCGATAGGAGTAGGAACCTTTGCGCTCCGCCACAGGAGGCTAAATTGCCCGACCTTAAGTATCCCCCCTTTTTCCAGTGGCAATCAAAATTTGTCGACCCTATTAACCTTGTGACCCATCCTTTTTTTTTTTTTTTTTCATTTCATGTTCATTTTATCATCCATTTCATGTTCATTGTCTAAATATAGCTGAAATATTGCTGCTCGGACGTTAAACCCCAACAAACAAACAAACAATCTCTACTGCTACACCTCAACCAGATCTCATCAGTTTAGAACCATTTTAAAAGAAATTGTAATGAAAAACTATGATTTGCAATCTGGGGGTTACTTAATGATTATTATAGATTTGATTCGGACAAGACATAAAATTTTTCAGGAAATTTGAGTTTGGGATTATATTTCAAAATGCTTTTCGAAAATATAAAAAAGAAATGGGGTGGACTCAAATAAATGGGTCAGTCAAGGATGAGAATCTCATAATTTTTTTCTTATGGCCTTAGTGGTAGTATTTTGTTGGTGATAATATTGTGTTTTTTTTTCTGTGAAGATAATTTGTGTTTGAATGTATTTTGTTATGGGTTATATGGAACATATGATTGCAAGCCTGACTGTATTTATGTGCCTTCATTAAAGGCTGGTAAAATCTGCTGCTGGCTTGTAAATTGAACAGTTATAGGAACTGGTGAAGTGGTAGTTTGGATAGCGGTTTTATAGATTGGATGTGTAGCTATTCTCTTCTCTTCTGTATCCAAATAACATTTTTTCAAAGTGGACACTTCAGGGCAAAATTACACAGTGATTGGGAAAGGGCGATGATCATTGGCTCATTGCAGCTGAAAGTAGTTCATTTAAGAATTTCTTTCAGAATCCTAAAAAATGGTCTTATTATATTCTAAGTATCTATACAGAATGCAGAAAATTGCATATTTTAAAAAGTCTTTGACCACTGAATTTACATCTCCAAGTCCAATATTTTATGTTTGAAGTGTATGGATTAATGTTTAGCTAATGTCAGCACTTGACGTCCAGAATTGCCACTGTATTTTTTATCAAACCATCTCTCAGTTTAGGGAATACATTATCACAGATTTTATAGGTTTATTTAATTAGCCAGATTAGATCATTTCTTTCTATTTGAGCAACACCAGCTCCAAGGAGCTGATTGTTATATTTAGACATTTTTATTTTTACTAGAATATTTTGCTCATACTCTTAATATTTAAATATGAAGTAAATATGAAGTTCCTACGTTCATTCCATGTTGACTATTAGTTCATGTAACCACCGTGAAAACAAATTGTCCATTTTTTCGTCATTAATATTTCAGTAGTGGTTTGATTATTTGAACCCTCTTCATTACCAGTTGATTGGGTCTTTGTTATTGTCAGCTTGTTGAAACTTTTAGCACAATTTGAATGCTGATAAGTAATAGTCATTGTAAGAATCATGCAAATTCTTTTGATATGTGACTTTTAGCACAGTTTGAATGCTGATAAGTAATAGTCATTGTAAGAATTATGCAAATTCTTTTAATATGTGACTTTTAGCACAGTTTGAATGCTGATAAGTAATAGTCATTGTAAGAATCATGCAAATTCTTTTAATATGTGATGCACCCCAAAAAAAACTACATATTTTATCTTTTATTATTATCGGTAAGTTGTTTTATGGGCCTATATGATAAAAAGAATTCATTCCATTCTGTATAGTATGAGTTGATGATTCACAATAGTTTCTTTCTGGTCTTATGATATAATTCTCATTGTAAATCCAACAGTTTCTCTTGTCGTTGAGTGTCATTTACAGAGTTATCTTTCTAAATTCTGAATTCACGATATATTCTATATTATCTATGTCACCTAAAATCAAGGGTTACATAAAAAAAAACACATGTTAGTTTCTGTGAACTATAACATTTTAAGTCAGAATATCAGAGATGGAAATATGTAGGCTTTTCAACCATGTATCACATTTTGCATGATTCTTAGCTGAAATGCTACTTGTCAAGTTTATTTCTTGCATTTAATATTGCAATGCAATTGATCAATTAAAAGCCCTGCCCATATATTGGTGACAATTTGAAAAATGTCACAAACCAAGATTGCAGTAATGTTTTTTGGTTATATTTTTTGCAATTTATAATGATAAAAATGTTGCCATTATTTCAATTTGTACACAGTTTCCTTTTTTTCCCCCTAATTTAGCAGTTTGGTTGCGTATTTAAAATGACTTCCTTGCCAAACAGAGGTCTACTTTAAAATTTTTTTGAGTTGTTATGAGTTGATTTTATTTTTTCAATCAGCTGTGACTCCTACTCTGATTTTTTTAACATTGCATATAATTCAATTTGAGACACTTTAAAATTGTTTGGATAGCTCACTTTGAAATTCCTAATGTTTTGAACACTGCATTCAGATGGCATTTGTCTCAATCAATACTAGTTATTGATGTTCTTTCCTTGTTGTTACAGCTTACAAAGGATATCATTCGATAAGGGCCATTTTTGGCCCTCTATTTTGAGAAAAAAAATTAGTTTCAAATACCGGTAAATGACAGAAATTTGATATGCACTGTTGAATGGTTGATTAGGTTGTTTTAAAATGGTTTTGAATTTTCACAATTATCAGCTTTCAGTTTTATGGGAGCTTAAAACCTGCATAAAACAATAAAATTGGGGAAATGCCAATTTTCAATGCTACTTTTGTTATTTTCAAAGGTCTTCTCCAATGTGATCTTGGGATAGCTGAACTGATGTAGACTCCTATCAAAGTGGCATGTAGAGATCATAAACAATAATTTTGGGTCAAATTGGCAGAGGCACTTTAAAATTACAAAAATGTTCCAATAAAGTGTCCAATTTTGGCATATTTGAATGAAATTTACAGATTTACAAATTTGGGACATCACATTTTCTATCATTGGAAAGATGTTAGGCTAATAAATGTTGTTGAATATGCTAAACCATTTATTTATCATTCTTAATAACAGAAACAAATTCTCCATATCAAATTTCTAATTTTAGTTCATGCAGGCCAGGCCAAATATGAGCCTTACCATATGTTGTCCTGAGATGTCTGTTTTGATTTAACCCAATGTCAGAAGTTCTTTATCTTGTTATTAGATTTATACATTTTAAGATTTTCACAGTTTATTTAATTGTATGCAAGTTTGACCTTTTAGAAGTTTTCTAAGATATGCAAAATTAAATATAAGATATTTTTATGTTTTTTAATTTTATTTAATTTTTTTTTGGGGGGTGATGATGCTTCACCTTTCTCAGAACTCAAAACATTGGATAACAAAAACTTTCCATCATTAGTTGGTCTATCTAATAACCAAAGTTGGTGAAGTAACTGCCTTTTTCATTAATTCAATCTCTCAACAGTTATTACAAAGAAATACTTGACAGATGAAATGTCTATCCATCTTACTTTCGCTTGGTTTAATGTTCAAAAGTGCGTCATTTCTCAAGGCAAAATGTGATTGTAAAAGCAAAGCTGATTGGTCAAGTGGGGATATGGCCATAGGAAGTGGCTTCTCAGAAGACAGCTAATGATTATAAATTTGAAATAAAATTTGACTTTAGTAGACATTGGTTAATCTAATACAGAAACTTGGCATTTCTTTGTGTCATATGTGATACATATCATTATTTCAACTGTATTGGAATTCAGTTGGAACAAATCATCATTGCCTTACTTCAATTCCAGTATACATAGTTATCTCTCATTTGAAAGAGGTGTCTTTCATTGGGTCTCAAAAGTAGGAGAAAAATCTCTTTTAGTTTTACTTAAAATTAAATTTTATGTATGCAAGTTTTTTTTTTCTATATTATGCTTGCGTCATCAGACTGATGAAAGCCAAAGAAAGAGGAGTCAGTATTAATTATTATTTGCACATGAACGATACAGGGCCAGATAACTATGCTAAAACACTTTTAATTTTTATTTCTTTAGAATTAGTTTTAATTCTCAGGACAAATGACATCTGTATCTTATAGGTACATACCATTGAAATGCTTGAAAAATTAGAATACAGAAATCTTATTAATGGTACAGTGATCATAAAAATCTTTCACAAAATGAAATTATAAAATGATACTGAAAACCCCAAAGTTGCAAGTGAGATGTCAGAAACTTTTGAGTTGTTTCACCTGACTTCAGGTATAAATATAGTAAATATTCATGACGTCACAAGGACCGCCCCTTTTAGGGAGAACAACCTGTCATACAGAGCAGGCCAGTGGCCATGGGATTGAATAATTGTTTTCCAATTTATTATACTTTGAAAGATATTTTATTTTTGCACTTCAGAATATTCCAGTTCTTCATTTTGCTGTTCAAAAATTATTTTCACATCACTTTAAACAGTGGTTGGGGTTAGGGTCAAAATTTAGCACATTTTCACATTGTATGTAAAGAAGCCATGGAATTGCCAAAAAATGCTGCATGACCATATGTTTTGAATGTTGCAAAAGAGAACTTGGTTTATGAACCTAAAAGAGTGATACATATAACTGCCTGTTTTCTAAAGGTTTCCTCACAAGGGGCATCACTTAAAATATGGGTTTGAATTGGAAGCAATGGGAGTTTTTTTACTGAATTTATTCTGTAACTGTAACCTGAAGGCTTGTTTCCCCTGACTCAACTACATGGAGTTGTTTCCCCTGACTTAACAGTTTTATGAACTACATGTCTTGACTTGTTCCTTCTGATGCTGTATTAACACTTTGTAGTCTACCATATTTAGCTGTATAAAAGTACAATGTAGGCATTGACAGACAGCAAAAACTGATCTTTATTAACTCCATAAGATTCAAGTTCATTTGAGGAAAGTTGGTAAAGGTCCCGTAATTTACTTTATTGTCTGTTTATTGGTAGTTGTAATGTGATTACTGTTGGGTTTACTTAGTTGCTGAAATCTTTAATCTATAATTCATTCAAAATATCAGGCATGGTGTACGGCTAATATTAAATTTGACTGTTAGATACAGTGGGCCTTAACTTCAAGAGTAAATTACATAAAAATTGCAAAAATTGTCTTTAATTGTTATTTGCTGAGACTTCCATATTTCTTTAGAAAATTGATCTGGTAACTCAGATGTTCGAACATAACAATACCAGTAGAGACTGGTAGATGGGTTGGGGTACCATGAGTTGAACGTTTTTGTCATTTGTGTACAGAGATGGTAGTTGGAGACAAATTACATTATTTGTTTTTGTGTAAATGTGCAAAAGTTACTGATATCCGTGATCAGTACATTTTGGCATATTATATTAATAGACCATCCAAAGAAAAAATGTATGATGTGTTGACATTTTGCAATATACCAGTGCTAAAAAATTTGGCATTGTTTGTTAAAGATCTCATGAAATTACTATAACTTATATTCAAGAATAAAAAGATTCCAGCTGTCTCTAGTAACATGTTAAATTTGATTGTATATATAAAAGAATCTTAACTCAGATGTTATTACTTTTTTTTTGATAGCACACGCTTCCTGATCGTGAATAGATTTTAAATTGTCGATCGTGATTATGTTGGTCAATTCATAGTTCATACAATGTTTGTTTTTTTGTATGAAAATTTACTATTTATTTGTATGAATGTCTACCTTGTCTGTCATTGTTGTATTGTAAATGTGTTAGTTATCAGCCTCTTGTCACAGTGTAATTTCTGTCTGAGAGAATTACTAAAACTTGAAACTTGAATTGTTATAATGATTTTTAAAGTTCAATTTTTTTGACAACTGGTCCATCTGTTTTGGCTGTCTTGTTGCCCGGATGTTTTCTTTGGTACATTTCAGTAATTTTGATAGAGTTCTCTTTAATTTGGATAAATTGTTGGTATCATAAATGTTTGAAATTGGATTGGTTTTCATAGAAATTTGTTAAAAGGGACCACATTTTCTAGACACGGAATCATTTTAAAATCAAGAATTTTCGTCAGGTTTCCTTTAAATATGGATAAAATGTATGGTACCTTTCAATCTTTGATGGAATTGATTTTACAGAATTTCCACCTGCAGGACCATGCGCCCAACACAGACAGGATTTTTCCCCATTTTTCAGATTTCACTGTTCTATTTCTTTTTTTGTGTTTACTGGTACTTCCCATTTTGCCAATTTCTGCTTTTTTTTGTTGGCATTTGTTCTTGTATTGTTACGCTAAAGCCTTTCCTGATACTATTCAGGGCCAGTATTTCTTTTTAATGAAATGATTGTCACATGCTTCAGTGTTATGTATTGATTATAGACTTGTAATAGCGTGATAGACTAACCCATTCAGACACTTGGAAAGAGAGATTGCAATGCAATCACTAACGAAACATATCGAATTGGCGTTAAGGAAATTGACAATGAATATTATGATTTGTTGAGTATACTTGTTAATGGGTATTGTCTTGGTAAGGAATGGTTGGTAGAAATGTTTCATGTTATTTTGTAATTAACCTTGACAGTGGGTACTACTGTATATATTGTTACAGCTTTTATTTAGACATGTTTATAATTTGTGATAAATGCAATTCAATTCAATAAGTTGCGTCAAACATAAGGCAATTTTGAAGAAAACAGTGTAACCAATGACTGTTCAAATTAAACGTTGGTAGCTTCCAGCATGCAAATGTAACTCCCCAACCATATCTCACAGTTTATGGACAAGTCTTATTGGCTTCTGTAGTAGTAAACTGTGTTTTATATGGGCTTGTTTAAAATGGTATCTCCCTTGATAACTGTTTACATTTTTATTTGTTTGTCTGTAAGTGCATAGGCATCTATCTGTCTTGTCAGAAATCTTCAGTTTATAGACAGGTCTTATTGGTATCAGCTTTTGCAATAGTAAACTGTATATTATAAGGGGTTTTTTTAAAATGGTATCTTCCTTGATTACTGTAAATATTTTTATTTGTTTGCAAGTGCATAGGCATCTATCTGTCGTGTTACAAATCTTCAGCTTCCCGATATATGTATTTATATTTGATTTTTGAAAAAAAAGCCTTATACAGTAATTCTTTATGACACCTTGGTGTGCAAAAGCAGATTTAGATTTTTCTTGAAAATGATTTTTTTTTTATTTTCCAATTGTGGACTTCATACAGAAATGAGTAAAGGCATACACTAGATGTTCCTGTATAAAACATCAAATATCACTTATAATTGATAAAAAGATTTTGTGAATGATGCACATTCTCCCTGACTCCATCCCACTTCTCCCAGATGTCACTTTGAAAGAGGAGTCACTTTTCCCTGTTTTTCCTAACTAGCCTTAGCCCTTCAGTGATTTTCAACACTTAGAGCCAAAGTTGTGTCCATTTTTAAAGAGAAATATGCTCAAGGTTTCCCAATTTCAGCCGTGAAATTCCAGATTGTGACTTGATATGTCAACTCAAAATTTGAACATGTATAAATTGGATATTTATACGATGTACAGAACCTCTCTTCACTCTACTGCATCAAATTTATGGTTCTTGTTGCCTTGTTGCCATGGAAAATGCAATGGTTCTATGTCTATACTTAGAAATCATTTTTAAAATATTACAAAAATAATTCTTGTCCACATATATAAATTATTTCCCTAATTTACAACTTGATCTTTTTCCTAATTGCAAAAAATAGAAAATCACTGCTCTGATACGTTTTGATTAAAATTAACATATACTCATAAGACAGAGCTGACTTTTATTTAAAATATTAGGTTTATAACCCTATCTACTTGAATGCCATTAAAATGTTTCTATGTCTAACTCTTCCCAATCAAGTTTTAAGACCATTTCCATTAGTATTAAACCACTGAACTTTTCATGACTTCCTATTAAAGACAGCCGTGAAATAATGTTTATTTTCTATTTGAGAGACTTATTTTCTTCACTGATTGCTTGCTGCCATTTAAAATTAAATGTCTTTTCAAGTGATGGAATATGCATTCAAATCTGTCATCGTGTTAAAAACAGATTTAAGCAAATATTGTGATTGCCTTTCATGAGATATTTGATTTGTAAAGATTGATTAATCTACAGAATTAAATCAGCCAAACATTTAGATGTCACCAAACCTGCTGTTTATGGTTTGTCTTGAATTGCGGAACCTTAAAAAAAACATCATTTAAGACTACTATGTAGAATAGTCTTATATAATCTACTTAGTTTTGAATAGGACTTCAGACTGAAGAATTTATTATTTGTTTTCCCTCTGCGATGTTCTGTACCAGATTTTAATATATTGAAAAGTATTTTATTCTACATGCAAAGAGTTGTTTTAGGAGGAAGAGCAATTAAGCCCTTGTGCATTATTGAAACAAAAGTCTTTAGTTTGATAAAGCATATTTTCATATGTTTAAGTACTCAAAAAGAAGGTAGAAACAGGATAATAGTATGCCAGAGAGACAAAATTTCACACGCAATATATTCCAGTGTTACCTATGTTCCTTTGTTAAGTAAAAAAAAGAAAAATTTCTGAAAGGATTTGGTAAGCTTCAAAACAGACTGATTGTGGGGATGTTACCTTTGTTTTGCAGCTTTGAAGCCTAAAATATTCAGAATCCTTGAACACTGTATTGGCTTTGGTGTAAAATTAATTGTTTTTTTTATTTATAAAATGCTTTTCCTATACTATAAACAGGCTATTTCATTGACAATAGTGTTGAGAATACTAATTTGATGTATCAATGATTTAATGAAACAAGAGGCAATTTTCTACTGTGACCTAAGGGGCCCATTTGGTATTCAACAAGGCTGTACCAAACAATTTACTTTTCTTATCAAGTTGGTAATTGCTTCCTGAAAAAGATATGATTACAGGGATGAGTATCAGCTGATTGTTTCTCTAGAGAGCCTTGAGTAATTGTTGCTTAGAGCACTAAGCCTTGTCTAATGTTATGTATCTATATACTTAAATGTGAGTTCTGTTGTTTGAGCATGTCCAGTTCTTTAATGTTTGTTTTTGTTGAAGACCAGTGCTCCCTACAGATGATTTTTTGGAGAGTACTTGCATGCTACCTTTTGTCAAACGTTGTATAAGTGCCCTCAGAGGCGTATTGCCTAGTACAGCAGATACTGTTAGAGCAGTACCAATAAATTTAGTTGGTACGACATGTAAAACCCAAAATATTTGTAAAAAACTACAAAACATGATATTTTACTCATTCTGCAGTACCAGTCAATTTTGGGCTGCTACGCCTCTGAGTGCCCTTCCTTTTTCTGTCAAAATTCTGGCCATTGTTCCCTAAAGACTGTTTGGGGTGACATTTTCCCTGAAAAGATGCAAATGCTTGTATGTTGTGTATTTAGATTTGTCTCTAAAATGTTGAAGTATCCTTTTTTACCTGAATTACTGTAAATTTGTATGTTGGTATATTTCTGTATATTTTTTTTTGTCTTGATTACTTCTTGTTTACAATTTATTTTTGATGTAGATCTTCCCATGTATTTGGCTTTAACACCGCTGGTGAGAGGTTACCCCTTGAAATTTATCGAAATTTGCAATATCTGTTTGGTAGGTATTTTTGTGATTCTAGAGATGCTTGGAATAACTTGACTACTAGTTCTTCTGATATGGCATCTTTAAATGTGATTACTTTTGATTTTATTCCTTGTCTGTTTTTTAGATGATGTGTTCAAAGGTACAAACAGGTTTCACTGAAAGTACAATTAATTTGATGCCATATATTGTTTTGGCTCCTCTATAGGTACAAGCTTTATTTAAATTCACTGTTATGGTTTATCTTGTCTCAAAGTGAGAAATAATGCCCTTGATGGTGTATATACAGAGATTATTGTTGGTTCTTTCACTAGCTGTAGTGAATATTGTATGAGTATGAGATTGGATCTTATGTAAAATAATCATTGACACTGTGTTTGTATTGATTCAATGGTATATAAATGGTTCATTATGGGAATACTATATGTTATGGCTATATTATCTACTCATGGTTCAAATGAAGCATAAAAAGTAATCTTATGAAGGATAGATACTATATTCTTAATACACATTACAATATATATAATCAAATTGAATTCTCTGTCATTCTACCTGAAGAAGTTAGGTCTCACTCACCACTTCTGGGTCTAATTGCCACTCTTCTATGTAGTACCAAAAAAACACAGTGAACCTAGTTCTTTGTGTTGAAAGTGCATAATAATTGTGTATGGTGATCAAAAGTAGTCTAAATAAAGTGGAGAATGTGTACTTTGGAACAATATTTGTTGTTTACTACACAAGTGTATGAATATTGTTTTCTGATGTGAGTAATTTGCCTCCACGCTGTCAGTTAGTGGACACAGTTAGAATTAGATTTTCAGTATCATTTATTCAAGCAGATTTTGTTAAAAACTTCTACGATCATCGTACCATTAGCTTTTTTTCCAAGCTTCACAATGGTATGCCTCTTAAAGGTATCATTTGTCCTGGGAATTAACAACTTTGAAAATGAAAATTTTTTAATAGGTTAAGTGGTAGAGTTGTTGGAAGTGGTTGTAAGAGACTCCTTAGGTGAAATTAGTGAAGTTATCTCCCTTTCTTTGGTATGTGACAGATTTAGATCCTTAGGTAGAAGGTCAAGGTTACAATTACTTTAAATAGATTGGCTTCTGCCACATTACTTTGGTCTAAATTAAAATTTGCAAATGAAATCTGAAGTTGCAAAGTCAAAGGTCACCATTCATATTTCTAAAAACAGATTTTGTGAAGCTGGGGAATAAGGGTTATAAGAGTTGTGATCGTGTGATTTACATTTAAAGAGGTAGGCCTATGGTAAGGGACATAGCTCTTACAAATCATTGGAACATTTCTATTCAGCATTTTACATCGATGTCATTTAAGCATCAAAGTTACTTGGACTGATTTCATTCTGTTTCAAATGAAAGCTTGATAGGCTGTAGTGAAATTGAATATCACTTATTTCAAGAGTTCTGTCCCTTACCATAGGTCTACCTCCTTAAAATGGAAGTCAGACTCTCAGATATTGTTGTAAGAAATTTACTTCACATTTGAACTGACTCTTTCTCTGACATAGTCCATATTGATAATAAATTTGAACTGTATGTCAGACTCTTTCTTATCATCATTAATGTTACATTTGAACCAGCAGTAATTGGATCTGGATGGACAGCCTATTGATATATTACAGTGACAACCAACTTACTATAAATAGGGCTCTAAAAACACAGGAGAATATGATTGCAATTCACTTGATGTTATTACTAAGATATCTTGTTTACAAATAATGTGATAAGCTATTGTTTTAGCTGTATTTGTTTGAAAACTTGTCTAGGTATTTCATTTGTTCTAATGTCTGGGTTTTATGACTTCTTCCTTTAGTTTAGACAGCTTTCTGTTGACAAATTGTTCTTGAAGGTGCTATATTTTATTCCAGTCACAAATTGTGCATTAGAATGCATATTATGAGAAGATTCATTATTTTTTTTCTTTTAAAATCAGAAAAGGAAATTAGTCTTTTATTTTCAATTTTCAAGTTCAAGGATCCTATTTTGCAAATTGATTACAGAATTGAAAAACGTCTTTGTTATTTCTAATGCTCTGTCTCTATTTCTGGATTTGAAAATAGATTAATAATGTGTAGGTGACCATGACATTCTGTATGTCCAATCCAGTCACAAAATCTACAATTTCACTTTATAGAATATTTTGTCATGTTATGTCTTTTGTGGTTGATGTCATAAAAAGGGAACAATTTGTAAGTTACTGTTTCATAACTGAAATAGCCATATGACATAATTATTTATGATTTGAAAAATACTTTAGTACCCCCCCATCCCCCACTCCATTGACCTCTGATGAATTTTAAAACTGGCCCCAAAATTTATACTTAATGTAGCAAGTTACTATATCCCATGGGTGAATATTTGAATCATCTTGTCTGTTTGTCTGTTATTGTCAATTTTCCAATATCAACTTCCTGTGCAAACGGGGTATAGTTAACAACATTGCAAATTTGTTTTGTTACCTTCTACAACTTGCTTTGAATGTAGTATATGAACAACGTACAGCCTTCCTGATTTAACAAGACTTTCAGAGCTGACTTAAGGAGGTAGACCTGTGGTAAGGGACCCAACTCTTACAAATCATTTGAACGTTTTTATTAAGTATTTTACATCAATCTCATGTAAGCATTGAAGAAACTTGGACTGATTCCATTCTGTTTCAAATGAAAGCTTGATAGGCTTTGATTAATTGAATATGATGCAAACATATCACTGATTTCAAGAGGTAATGCCCTTACCCTAGATCTACCTCCTTAAGGGCATGTTCACACTTGTTAAAGACCTTTTGATGATCTCTGAAAGTGTTTACTATTTTGTGTTATTGCTGGTGTATATGTTGTGTTTCACCATATTGGTCCTGTTTTTCATTATATGTGAGAAGAAATACAGATTCATGATAGCTTAAGCAAGCTTGATAAAATCTTAATTTTTCCACGGAGATTGTAGTTAAGATTTAAATCAAGTATAGGCTGAAGGAGAATTGGTTTCTCCAATGAAACCTGTAGAAAACTCAGAAATGTAATATGATGAGAAAACTCTTGAAGAAATTAAAAGTCACATGCATTTTTAATCACCAGTTTAGAATGGAAGTTTGTATCTTTTACAAGTATATCAATTGATTGGATTACTTTGTAAATTGAGCTTAGAATACAATTGATTCCCTCATATTTCATTTGTAAACTGATGCTGCATTGTATTACCACTTGCCTTTAATAAGGTTTGTAGACCAAGGTCCTAAAACTACCATATATCTGAAGAGTGTTCATTTAGATGTTAGTTTGTTTGTTTGTTTGTTGGGGTTTAACGTCCGAGCAGCAATATTTCAGCTATATTCAGACGATGAACATGAAGTGGATGATAAAATGAACATGAAATGATGAAATGAAAAAAGGATGGGACACAAGGACAATAGGGTCGACAAATTTTGATTGGCACTGGAAATAGGGGGGATGGGTAGGGTCGGGCAATTTAGCCTCCTGTGGCGGAGTGCAAAGGTTCCTACTCGTATCGAATACCACAGCAGGGTTCTTTAACGTGGGAGGAACGTGGCATCTTTCCCAACACGGTGCACCACTATGGTTTGTGGTCAGGTTTTCCGTATTATAGCCTGACAACCCCAGCATGTAACACGCCAGGGATACCCTATTCCACCACCTGGGGCACATATCCCAGTTGCTCTGTGGGCAGAGCGCCTAGCCCCCGGCTAGGTTTCTGAGCACTATTTAGTCGCCATTTACGACAAGCTTAGCGCTGCTGCAGGCCTATTCTTTTGACACCCGGACCTGCACGGGGCTTTAGATGTTAGAAATATCATTGTTATAGATGAGGTCTAGGGTACATATTGAGTTATTTCTAGTTCATTATTGATATTTGACACATGAAATATTTTTTTGCCTTGGATTTTGCTTACTAAATCCTCACAATGCTTTTAATTGTTTTAATATCAGTTTTGGAAATTCATCAACTGTTTGAAAAGGGTGAAAATAATTGTTTAAAATTAACAATTATTGGTGATAACATTTATATGAAAATTATAATTAATTAGTTGTCCTTATTTAAGGAATTTCTGTTATATTTTTTATGGTCTATGAGGAAATTACCTCATCATGTGGTGCACGCCAAATAACCTGCGTAGCAGTTTATTTTCAAGTGTGCACCAAGGGCATTGAGGTTATTTCAAATGGATAAAAAAAATATAACAGTCATTCCTTATTATTTGATTTTAGTATCATAATTTAAGGAATAAATCAGCCAAAAAGGTTGATGACATCCAGTCAAATTATAAAATCTGGTCTGTGAGATAATGGACAAAATTTTTTATCCAATCATCAAGGGTGTTACTTCTGAAATTAAATTATTCCTAAATAACTCAGATCACGTGTGCCGTGAGAGTTAGAACAGTTCACTCATACGCTTTAAATTTCCACTTACATATATTAAAAATCTTTACTTTGGATCATATTTTCTTTATTCACTATTTCCAAATTACATTGTGGTGTCATTTTCATAGTTATATATGGGTTTTGCAAACACTTCACCTTTGAGAAAATCACCAACTTGAGGAATTGCTTTTAGTATGTATATAATGAATCTTAACATAGGTGGGAACATTATCTTGGTAATCAATTTCCTTCATGGGATAAAATTGAAACAAGAGAAGTAACATGGTATTGGAGAGTGTTATTGTGGGCTGTCATAAATTGATTGCATCATGATAACAGTCTATTCATATTTCATAAACAGTGGCTTGTAAAAAGTTGAACATTGCATATTACATAGTTGTAACAACAATAAAGATATTTGACAGTGATACAGAGCAAACCTAATGTGTTACAGACATATATCATATATTTAGATTAAAATATAACTTTTTATAGGCTTTCATTACATGGGAAAGAAGACCTTATTGTTTTTTCAGTGTTTTTTTTTTTTTTTTATAATTCTTTCATTATTTGCAAAATTTTCTTTGACATGGTCTCCCCTATTCATCTTTCGAGATATCATAACCAAATGTGGACCATTATAGAGCTCATTAAGGACTTTAACCATATGACTCTGTAAAGAATTCCACCATCCATTGTAGAAGTTATTGCCCTTTTTTGGCGTTTTTTTTAACATGTTCCCCCGAATTCATTTTTCATGACTATATTTGGTGAACATGTAGATGTTACCCGGTTCAATTAGGAAATGACCCTGCTAAGGATTTCACCATCCATTGTAGAAGTTATTGCCCTTTATTGGCGTTTTTTTTAACATGTTCCCCCGAATTCATTTTTCATGACTATATTTGGTGAACATGTAGATGTTACCCGGTTCAATTAGGAAATGACCCTGCTAAGGATTTCATTATCATCTTTAAGAGTTATGTCCCTTGAAAATAATTTCTTTTAATTGCTCATATCATAAAATCCATAATTTATAATATAATTTTGGAAACGGTTTCACGTATATAAGCAGACGGCCTAATCAATAAACATAAATTTGTATTTTGTTATCAAACCATACAGAAGTTATATCCCTTGAAATATCATACTTAAGTTTAAAAAAATTATATTTCGAGAACTGGAAGTTGTGGAGACATGGGACCTTCATCAATGATCTTAGTTTACTGTGACCTTTTATTTGCACCCAAGGTCAAAGGTCACAGTGTTAGTTTTTTCCCTTTCAACATTTACTTTAACACGGCCCTGTTTCATCATCTTTCGAGATATCATTACATGTACAATATTTAGACCATCGATGGACCTGTTTTAGGATTTGTACTGGATAATCCTGTGAAGAATTTCATCATCCATTGTAGAAGTTATCTCCCGTTTATTAATGTCTTATCAACACGGTCAGCATGGTCCCCTGAGCTCATTTTTCAGGATATCATTATCATACTTGGTGAACATGTAGATGTCATCATGTTCTATTTTAAAATGACCCTGCTAAGGATTTCATTATCATCTTTAAGAGTTATGTCCCTTTCAAACAATTTCATTCAATCCCTCATATCTTGAAATCATAATAGATAGAATCAGTCTAAAAACTGTTTCAAGTACACAAGATGAATACCTAATGAATAAACATAAACAAGTATTTTATTATCAGACCATACAGGAGTTATATCCCTTGAAATATCACTTAAGTTTTTATAAAAATTTATATTTTCGAGAACCGGACATTGTGGAAACATGGGACTTTCATCAATGATCTTTGGTCCATGTGACCTTTCATTTGCATCCAAGGTCAAAGGTCATGGAGTGCTAGAAAGCTTTCTCACTGCAAAATACAGGCTTTGATATTTAGAAAACTATAAGAGATAAGTGCATACATACAGCATATGAAATGACCCTCTCAATTATCCCTACATTTTGAGACAAATTTTACATCTGTCAGATCGTCTGTTCAAAAGTTATGCCAATTTAAATGTTTTGCAGAAACAGGTTTGTGATCTTGACATACATGTATGACCTTTACCTTGTAAGTTTTTTAAGGTCAAGTCATCCTAAAATGTATGGTGGAAGTTTCATGTCTCTACGACTTCCGGTTCCGGAGTTTGTTATTGTATCATATTTTGATAATCGTTGGGCTCCAAATGAGCTCAAGAATTGCCAAATTTTTTTTTTTTTAATTTTGTTGCATGTGTTCTGCAAATTGTCATACAGTTTCAGATTTGAGATATCTTGTCAAGTTTTTGATCTATTGAAATTCGAAGTTTTTAAAGCAGGGGTATATATTTTAAACTCCACAACAGACACACAAATGATCATTCCACAGAATGAAAGATCTTGGCAAGTACAGCTGTTTGACAAATTCCAAGGACCAATATAAAAAAAAACCAACGATACTACAACAACTTAAAATTTTCATATTTTCCAATGGTTTGATATATTTCATCAATACCTATTTATAGATTTGATATTGCATCATATTTTCAATTTCGTTGAAGGGGGTCATGTGATATATCATTTTGAAGGTCTAAATAAGCACATTTCAAAAATCAGAGTTTCAACCTCGATAAGTCATGCATGTTCAAAGAGTAGGGCCATTAAGTGCAAAAATTTAAAGAACTTAGAGGGTAAGGTTGTTGCATATCAAATGAAAGGTCTTAAAGCATACATCTGAAATATCGATGTTTTGTCTCGAAATAAATGAGTGGAATGAGATCAATGAGTGCAAAACTTAAGTTTTTTATATAGTTGGTTGTTGCATATCTAATTAGAGGTCATAATGTGTACATCTCAAGCTTTAATTTTTTTATACAGAAAAAGAACCCAGTTTGGGTTATTAAGTGCAAAATTCTAAAGATCAACGAAAGTAGGGTTGTTGTATATCTAACGAAAGGTTGTCCAGTTTACATGCTGTAACCACAATCAAGGTTGCCCTTAGGGTGTTATAGGAGTCTTGGGTTGATACAGCATGTGATGCAGATTTTGAAATATAATGTTCAGTATATAACAGTAAAACCTCTCTAAACCAAAAACCTGTCTAAATCAGACAATGTAAATGTATTTAAGTAGCGGTCTTTGTAAGAATCGTGCAAATTCTGTAATATGTGATACACCCCAAAAATGGCTACACATTTTTATTTTTGTTATTAATTTGTTTTATAGGTCTATGTGATGAAATGTTTAATCATTCATTCCAGTCTGTTTGTTCTTAGGATATAATTCAAATTGAAAGCTCAGTAGATTCCTTTGTATTTCAGTATCATTTACAGAGAAATCTCCATTAGTTTTTAATTCTATAGTACATTCTTTGTAATTTATATCTCCTATGAACAGGGAATATATGAAAAGTTGCATGTCAATTTCTGCTAACTATAACATTTTAAACAAAATATCAACAACAAAAAATATGTAGTCTTTCCAACCATGAATCACATTTTGCATGATTCTTAGCTGGAGTACTACTTAAAACCTTGGTAAACTGAACATCTATCTGAACCTGACAAATATGAAAGTCCAAACTGGATTCAGTTGAAACTGGTTTCACTGTATATGTTATTTTGGCTTGTTACAGTGGATTTGTGGCATCTAGTCTTAATTTAGCTCAGTTAAAGTCCTTATTACATGTCTTTCATTTTATAATTTCAGCCAAGCCATTTATATTCCAAACAACACTACATCGGAATGGCAGTATAGTGTTTGGTTATAAACAAGTAAGTTTTACTCAACACATGTCTTGCAGGGTTGGTAAAAATAAATTCTTTTACATTTTTCTGGCCTTTCCACCCATTAACTATTTCTCCCATCTCAAGACTATGGTTTAAAATACATGTAAATTGTAACCACTATAGGTAATGATAAAATTTCTGAGACCAAATTTTTATTTTTCATTTCCTGAATTTTCTACTGATTTCATGGGAAAAAGTGAATCTTCAGCCTAGTCCTTGCTTTAAACTATCTATTCTCTTTGGTAAAAATGTGATTTGCCATCTCCATTAGAGAAGTGATATAAACCTCTCCTAATGAAGGAGAATCTAAAAATCTCTTGTAAAACCCACCAGAATTTATACCAATTGGACAAACAGCGATTTAAAAAATTGAAATAAAGAACACTATTTGCACTGAAATATATTAAGGAAATATATTTTAACAAATAATTGTCTGTATTTGACCTATTTTTCGTACTTGTATTACAGTAAATGTGTCAGATGTTATGTCCTCATTTTAAGAGCCTTTTAGGTGTACTGATTGTAATAGTTATTTATTGTGAGGTTTGAAGTGAATTTTTATTTCTTACTATTGTTTGACAGATTGGTTTATGATGATGAAATAGTTATTTAAGGTAAATCCTGGCATTTATTGATGTTTACTGTAATGGTTTTACTCAACTCAAAATTTAACCACAATATTTTATAGTTATTGCATTCAAATAGAAATGAATTGGTTACATTTCTTTTTTACCTGTATCACCAACAATGAAAGCAGGTTTAGCAGTGGCTCGACTCTGTCCTTCTGTCTGTCTGTCTGTCTGTCACTCTTTAGGAGTATCAGTCACCATCAATACAAAGCACAAAACACACGGGAATTACATGATGTACTTACACCATCCACACAAAACACTCACACCATCAATACTAAGCACAACACACCCTGGAATCCAACTATGTACTCATAGCATCCTCATAAAACACCCAAGACATCAATACATGATCAATATGAAATAGACACAAGACATTTTCTGCTACAGAGCTCTAAATTATGTTTATATTTTTTACAATTTTAATGAAAATTTTGACTTTTTGAGTTATTATATTCCCAAAACAAAGTTTAAGGGATATGTAGGAATCACCTTGTCTGTCTTTCCATCCATATGCACAACTTCTATGCTGATGAAGGGATTTTGATGAAACTTTCAAGAAAGTTTTTAAGAATTGTTATATTTGTTGGCGGATAATAAGGGAGATAATTCAATTAAGGGACTTTACATTTAACTCCATTTTATACAGGGGGTATTCTCCATGTGATCATGTTCAGTATTTCCAGTTAAATAATTAAATAACAATCTGAATTATATGAAAATATTGTAAACAATCAAAATAATGATGACGCAATATATAATGCAGGTGCAGATCCAAGGACGGGCATGCCGCACGTACACCCCCCTCCTTAAAATTGAAAAAAAAAACTTGTGAAAAATCAAGATTTTATGTAAAAGAAACTTTTTTTTTTACATAAAATCTTGATTTTTCACAAATTTTACCCACAGAATTTTCTTTTATTCTATTTACACCCCCTGAGATCCTGTATCCACCCCTGTTGTTGATATGCTGCATCCTCCATGTACTTTTTTCACACAATAATTGTTATGCCATGTGTTTCAGGAGTTATATTTTTCTCTGTTTTAGATACCAATAGAAATAGAAGAAATTATGACAGATAATCATCCTGTGAAAGTGGGATTGTCTGATGCTTTCTATGTTGATGCTACAGTCAATGGTAGGTACTCAGTAAAGGTGTTGACATTTTTATTCTTCCTGTGAGGGACTTCTCCTGTACATTACCTATGTTGACATATGCTTTCTTTTTATTTGAACTGTTTGAATTAGGATCTTGCCATAAGTTACAAAACTTTAAAGAATACTTAAATCTGAGAATATTTTTAATTTCATGTTAGCACTAATCAAAGTCTTTGGATTTCATGACATCTTGAATAAGTAAGAGAACTGTAAATGTATAAATTTTTGATGGCATAATAATTTTTGCAATTTTTGTGGTGGACAGAAAACCACGAAAAAATGGTACCTGTGAAATTGATTTTTTCACACAATATAATGTTTTGTTTTTTATTTGAAATCCTGAAAGTCCATACCCCCAAATATGTTCACATGACAATTCGTTAAAAATTACCAAATGTGAAAATAACAGTATTCTCAGATGTAAGTAATTTTTTCAAGTTTTGTGGCACAAATTGCTGCTGATTTTTACTATTGATTTGTACATCCTTACAGCCTGAAACTTCTCAATGAATTATTATTTAAAAGAGCTGTAGATTTCCCTGAAATTTTTCTGTAAAGCTCACTGAGTATATTTCATAGTTATTTTTAGCTCACCTGGCCAAAGGCCAAGTGAGTTTATGCCATCACTTGGCATCCGTCATCGTTGTCGTTGTGGACAAATATTAAAAAATCTTCTCCTCTGAAACTACTGGACTGATAGGTTTTAAACTTGGCATGTTTGTTCCTTAGGGTTTTGTGCACAAAATGAATGTTGGGATTTTTGATCCATGAAAAAACATGGCTGCTGTTACTAAAAAAGGACATAGGGGTCAGATTGCAGTTTTTGCAAATAACTCAATAACCGTTGCCTTTAGCAAATTTCTGGCAAAATAATATTGTTCAGCAGCATGAGATGGACCTATGCCAAAATTTTCAAAACGATTGGTCAATTGATGTAGGAGTCATGGCCCCTCAAACAGTTTTTTTTTTGTATTTTTCACATGTGCAACTTTGAAAATCTTCTTCCCAAAACCCATTGCACAGAATTCAATGAAAGTTGGCATTTATGTTCCTTAGGGTATCCCACACAAAATGACTGTTGGATTGTTGATTCATGTAAAAAACTTGGCCACCATTACTAAAAATAGAACATAGTGGTCAGATGGCAGTTTTTGCAAATAACTCAAAAACCGTTGCCTTTAGCAAATTTCTGGCATAGGGTAAAATTGTTAAGCATCATGAGAAGGACCTAGGCCAAAATTTTCAAAACCATTCATTAACTAATGTAGGAGTTATGTCCCCTGAAACAGTTTTTTTGTTGTATTTTTTTTCACATGTACAACTTTGAAAATCTTCTTCTCTAAAACCATTGAAGATCATTGAATGAAAATAAGCATAATAGTTCTTTAGTGTATTGTGCTCAAAATGACTGTTGTGATTTTTAATCCATGAATAGATATGGCTGCCTATACTAAAAATGGAACTTAGGGGTCATAAGACAGGTTTTTGAAAAAAATTCAAGAATTGTTGGCTTAAGCAAAATTCTGGTTCAGGTCATGAAAATGCTATGAATAATTTTAGTTGATTTTAGCTTAGCCCGTCTCATTCCTCAAGTTTTTCAAATAAGCAAATGGTTAACCAGGTGAGCGATTCAGGCTCTTTTGAGCCTCTAGTTTTTTAAGTTAGTTTTGTGTAGTTTTTAGTGGGAATGGACATTACAAAATAACTGAATTCATTCTAGGGAAAAGGTCAAGAAAAGGTTGGTTTGTTTCCTGTGAAGCAGTTTTATTTTATATTTTGTTTATAATTCCAAATAAGTTTGCATGAAGCAATGTTCGGTACTGGGGAAAGTATGCTTTTAGGGAAGCATGAATTTGGTAAAGTATCAAAGAAGAAGAATTGGAGAATGGTACATAATGTGGTTATTAGTGTATTGGTTCATTACCGGTACTTGTTGTTTAATCAGTTAATTTGCTTTCAGGAGTTGAAGAGAAAAATTATATTTGCCATAATTTTCTTTCGAAAAGTGAAAATTAAGTACTTTTTGATTTAAGTTATAACAGGATTCCCATACTCCTGAACATTAGTTTTAATTTGAAGGAAATGGGAAGAATTTTTATTTCACTCTGTTTTCTACATTGCCGCCATGTTAACATGGTGAAGTCCTTTATTCCATTCATTTAATGTGGAAATAGATTGATCTGAATTAAAAACAACTAAAATTAGTAAAAATCTGGGTCAGATATTTGAGAACTAGAACATTATTGGTATAAGTATAGCCGTAATCTTCTGTTGCTTTAAATAGCAAGTATAAAATTCTGGTTCTGGTATGTGAATTTTTCAGCAAATTGACCTGTTTCCCATTGTTCTTCCTGCCTGACATTTTCAATCCAAGGCTACTGCAATGATATTAAAAACTGGTGGCAAGTTATGATAACAGCGTAATGTAAAATCAACTGTCAGCGATCGACACTAACAGTAGTCTGGTAGTCCTGTGCCACCAAAATTTTGGGGAGGACTACCTGAAAAATGTTCATGGTAGTCCTATGGGCTATCTAAATTTTGCCTTATTTTTCATAAGATCTAAGACCAGAACTGCCATTACGATCTACAGACTACCTGTTTTAGCTCTGAAGTAGTCCTGTTGACTACCAAACAAATGAAGTTAGGGTCCAACCCTGACTGTGATACTGCAGTGTCGTCAATAAACAGAATAATGCCAGCATTAAACTTCTAAACAGACGCACACATCCTGCTCTATGTGGCTCACTGATATATTCTGTCTTGACTTCAAAACTGGTATTATTCTGTATGTTATGAACCATTGTGGTACTTGTACCAAAAAAAAAATCTTTGGCTTAATTAAAATGAATCACATACCCATACAGCAGGTTGTTTAGTAATTGCCAATTTTATCGCTATTACCAGCCTGTTGGAACACGTGCCAATAAAAATTCCACCAAATATCTACTTTAGGCTAAAGGAATTTTGTATTATTTAGCATCATTACTATTTTGTCTTTAAATTGTCATGATTTTAACAATGCCAAAATAACCCACCGTACCATAATAAATAAAAAAAAAACAAAAAAAAAAAAACGCTCTGGTTAAAAATTATTAGGTGTTATGTGTTGAAAGGGAAAGAAAATCCTAGACTGACTATCACAATGGTCAATATTTTGAGCCAAATTAAGTTTGATACACAGGCAAATATTTTTCACGTGAAATTCATGTTAATCGAGCTTCACATGAAATTCACATGATATTAATATGATTTTCATGAGAAATTCACTAAACACGAATTTCATGTGAACATTTCGTGTGAATTTCATATGAAGGCTCCATTCACCCGAATTTCACGTGAACTCTGTCACTTAGTTAATTTGCTTAATTCAGGTGAAATTCATGTGAAAATCACATGAAATAATTTTGTCAGTGTAAAGAAGGAAAAATTAAACATTTTGTATGTATTTTTTGTATTTTTAATTTCTTGTTGAGCAGTTGAGAAGAATAATACAGAACATAAATATTCTGAGTGGGAAGGTAAACAACGGCATCTTGAGTTTGTCATTGAGAATGAGAAGGTCTTGTAGAAATTGTGATGCCAGTTGAATTTCAGTTCTGTTAGAAATGTTCTTAAATAGAAACTAACATTATTTCAGGTTTTTAATGGAATGATTGACAAAAGTAACACCAAGTTTTGTTTTGTAATGAAAAATTTTGTTTGCATCTGTTGTATATTTGACTGATTGCAGTCTTCTATAGTTTAATAATCAACTACTAGTAAAAATCTTTGTTTTTATCCGTCCCCTTTTACATAAGTTTTATGTTACTGGAAGGATTTTAACTACACTTGCATAGATGATAACTATACTGGCAATGAAAACACATTGGTGTATTGAATTTCAAGGTCATGCTTACATGAAGTAGATTTTTAAATGAAAATTTTTTTTCTGTCCAATATTTATTAGGTTTCCAAGATAATTGGTTTTGAGGTCAGTAGGTCAAATACCAAGGTCAGGGATTTTTATTATATAAATTGATGGAAATGAAATTTTAAAGAAAATTAATGATAGAATGAAGTCCCTTATTAAAGTTTTTTTATTGCTGGTCAACAAAGAGAAAAAATATGAAGTCGAAAAATTAATCTGTGTTTGCTTAATGTTTTAGATATCTCCTGTTCAAGCAAGAATTGTGTATGTAGTTTAAGTAATGTTGTATCATCTATCTATACAGATAGTCCTTCCTGGTGCCTTCATAGTACGATAATATATATATGTTGACCTGTCTCCCACTCATATTACTCAGTAATCATAAAGTTTAAGACCTTCAATCTGTTATTTACCATTCATATATACTTCACATGGTATGAATGCATGAATTATACTACTCTTGTTGGTATGTGGATGCTTCAGTCTTGCTTGCATGCTGTTATGCAGTTAATACAAGTATAAAATTTGAAGTTTATTCTTGACATGTGTTAATTAGTTTATAATTGTTGTTCTAAGAATAGTTTCTCCTTAAAGTGTTGCTGACACTGAAGAATTGTGCTAAATAGTGGTGAGTCCTAAAACCATGTGAACAATGGTGTCAAATGTAATCACTTTTTCCCCAGAACAATAATTGATAGGTGTATCAGATCATTTGTCATTTCTAATGTATTTTGTTTGTCTACACATTCTGGTTGAGTAAGAATAATCAAGGGAACCAAGGTTGTAGCGGTAATCAAAAGAAGGTAATCCACGGAGAAAGACCAGACATGGAAAACTGACATCCACAGCAAAGAACATAAAGTAACTAAAATCACACATACAAAGTAAAAGCTAATGAGCAACTTGGACTCCACTAAAAACTGGGAAGCATGGACCAGGTGCATCTGTAGGATAAGCATCCTCTGCTTTTCTAGAAACACCTACCTAGTTGCTGATGAAAAGTCAAGTCTGGGGGAGATGAAAGAGGAAAGGAAAACATTCATAGTATGAGTGTAATTTTCACAATCAGCAGTGATTTAGTAATTGCACTGTTCTTCATTTTCTACCAAATTTGAATTTGTTTGCATCTATGAATATTTGTTTTTTTCTGTACTCACATGGTTAGATGATTTCATGTTAGAAAAATTGGAAGGTGGAATAAATATGTTAAATTGTTTCTAAAAGTCACAATTAATTAATGTACCTCACCAAAATAAACAAGTTATGACATATATGTATATTCTTACTTGAACATTGTCCTTATGCCTTTTCTCACATCAGATATTGACAGAACAAAAAAAAGTAAATTTTCCATGCGTTTTCATGAATGACCACATAATTTGTTTTGTTTGTTTATAATTCTTCACATGTATATTCATGATACTATACTTTCCAGTTTCTTGATATGAACTAAAGGAACTTATTCAAATATCCATTAAGTTTTCTTTCCTTTTTTTCAGGAGTGACTAGAAGAACAGTTTTTGAATACTTTGAGTGTTAAATTATGTTTCTTATTTTTCAGGGGGGACCAGAAAAATTAGAGTTAAATTATCTTTCATTTTTTCAGAAGTGAGCAGATGAATTAGAGTTGAATTATCTTCCTTTTTTTCCAGGAGTGACCAGAAGATCTATATTTGAGTACCTAAGAGTTAAATTATCTTTCCTTTTTTCAGGAGTGACCTGAAGAACTGTATTTGAGTATCATCGAGTTAAATTATCTTTCCTTTTTTTTTCAGGAGTGACCAGAAGAACTATATTTGAGTACCATCGAGTTGAAGTGAATAAAACATTGATAACAACTGGAACAGTAGTGGTTTTAGACCCTTTACTCAGTAAGATAATTACATGCTAGTTGACAATGCTGCAAAATATAGCATTTAGTTTGATACCAAGTTGGTTTGAATTCAGAAGTTTGTTTTCAAAATTTTTAATGAAAAGAAATTTACTTCGATGTATAAATCAAAAGTAGTACATGTTATTTGTTTTGCTTTAACTACCACCAACCTGTCTAAGTGACCATCTGTATTCACTGATGACCTGTATTTAATGTACCATTGAAATCCTTTAAGATCACCTCTTTTAAGTATTATCAATAGACTATATGTATGTCTAAGCCAAACCTCTATTGGAGATTAATATTAGTTCAGTTTAGACAGGTGTTTGGTTTACCAAGGTTCTGATTATGTTTAAAGTGATATATAGGGACTTCTAGAAGTGTTTAGATTATTCAGGGTTATTAAGGGTTTAGTTTGACAGGTTTTGGGATTATGCAGGATTTGGGTTAGACAGGTTTTCAGATTATTCAGGGTTTGGTTAAACAGGTTTTAGGATTATTCAGGGTTTAGTTTGACAGGTTTTAGGATTATTCAGGGTTTAGTTTAACAAGTTTTGGGATTATTCAGGGTTTGGTGTAAACAGGTTTTGGGATCATTCAGGTTTTAGTTTGACAAATTTTAGGATTATTTAGGGTTAAGTTTGGCAGGTATTGTGATTATTCAGGGTTTGGTTTAGATAAGTTTTAGGATTATTTAGGATTTTGTTTAGACAGGTTTTGAGATTATTCAGGGTTTAGTTTGACAGGTTTTATGATTATTCAGGGTTTAGTTTGACAAGTTTTTGGATTTTCAGGGTTTGGTTTAGACAGGTTTTGGGATTATTTAGTGTTTCACTGAACGGATATAAGAAATAAATGTTTTATTTTAAACTTCTTGTAGCTTGTAATATAGCACCAGATTGTGAAACCTGTGTTACTCAAAGTGATAATTTTGACTGTAAGTGGTGTCCTGCTGTCCATCGCTGCTCTGATGGTCTAGATTGGTACAGACAAGATTGGCGTAACAAGGGCTGTCATAATTTGGTAGGTCAAGGTCATGACCTTCAACCTTCTTAGTTCATACAAATGGTTTTTATTTTGCATGTGTATTCCACTAAAGTTTGTGTTGAATCTGATAAAGTGGTAAGATTAAATTATAGAGTGTGTACAAAGGGCTATTCCAGAAATTTGAGTTTGGTTTGGGTGTGACATTGAAAGTCATCAATTTAGTAAAAGCATGATAGTAATTCAGTCTCCTACATAGAATTCGTAACAGCTTCTTAAGTAATACCTATTTCTCTGCAATAACATCTCTGCTATGCAGGATGTTGAATTTTTCTTGACCTTTTCTAACAAAAATATATAACTTACAAAGAGTCCTTGCATTTTATAATGAAAAATAATTTGCTTGAACTATGAGAGGCAGATATTCAACATAAGCATGGAAAAGCTGAACAGGTGTAAATCTTTAGCAAATATAGTTCTTCTATGCAAGAGGTTGGAATACACAAAAAAAAAAAAAAAAAAATAATAGACAAAATTCTTTTCAGCAGTTAAGCATGTGCATGTTTGTTTAATCCTTGGTCGTATTCATTTCTGGAAGAGGCCAAACCTTCCTTATATATAGAATTAACTAACAGTTTTAATTGTTACTTTCAAATTGTGTGTTTAGAGACCTATTGTTTTGCTGCAATCAAGTTAAGATTAAATCCTTAAAAATGCCCATTCATACAAGATCTATCAGCATACCATTGGAGGTCACATCATGGGTTAGCTTGCATACATTAAAAACTGACCAATCATATGGCATTGTCAGATCCTTAAGCAAATAATTGAATATGATTAATGGAGATGTCTGATATAATTTAAAATGTGATCTTGTTAGATTTTTCAATGGGGCATTTTGTAGCCGAGTGATAAATAGGATTTAATCTTAAATAAGTTGCTTAACCTGTAAATATAGATCAGATCAATTAATTATGAATGCACTTTTTGTTTTTTTTTTTTTCATATTTATTTTACAATTTAGTTCTATGTTGTTTGATGTATTAATTCAGTATATATATAGTCCGTCAATACATGTATGACAATCGTTATCTTGTTTTAAGATAAAATTTTATAAAATGAATAATTTGATCAACTATTTTTAAACGTAGGTTAGCAGTTTTGATGTTTTGCTTTTTCATATTATCCTATATTAATGCTTTCATTCAGGAGCAGTGAATAGCATTAATCAAATTTATCAATTGCTTCTCGCCATGAAATATATCACTGCATGGCATTACTTGGATTTCCAGATGTTTACCTGTTAAATAGTCCTTCCCATTTTAGATTTAAGTAGAAATTTTTTTTCATTAAGTGTTCCCCTCTATTGAGGAAAGAAAATAGAGCAATTTTTAGAAGAAAGCCTTGTACCTTTTTGGAGGGAACTTAGCATAAAATTTAAATTATTTTGTTTGCGGGAAAAGCCTTTACTTGAATTTCTGTTCTTTAATAACTAAAAAAGCCTTAATAAATAGGCTATATTTTTGTTAAATCTGCTTACATAAGTTTTGTTCAAACTTTTCACAGTTTAAGTCCAACCTTTTCCAAGAATGATGATTCAACTATTTTATAAAATTGAACCATGATATCATTTAGTGCTTCAGCTCTTAGTTCAGGATTTTTGTGTTTCAAATGGGGAATCCTTGCACTTAAATCCTTAAATTTCTGTTTAAAAGCAAGATGTGATGTTTGTATAAATTATGCGTTATTTTGTTTTTTGTATAGTTCAGGGTTTAGTATAAATTTATCCTCCATCATGACATTTGTATGTTTTGTTTAGGGACACGATTCAATTGAGCGTTGTAATGAAACTTACACAACAACAACAACAACAACGACGATGAAACCAACATTCAACAAACCAAGCAAATCAACCCATTGTAAAGTAGGGGTAAAACAATCAAAGCTAGAAAATTATCATCCCTGACCCCTGCACCTCAAAGCTTATAGAATTTCTCAAGTCTGAGAAAATTCTTAAACATTTTGATGCCTAAAATCTAAGGACCTTAATTCATACCACTGCTTTGTGGGAGGTGTATAGTGATCATGATGTCCGTTCATCAGTATGCCCTCCTTCCATTTCTCTGTCAGTCCACAACTTTTTTTATAGTTAGCTCTGCAATTATCTATCACATTCACTTAATATTTTGACAGACATTTTATATGGGTGTGATGTATTGTGGGATTCAATTTCAGACTGTTTGATAACTGTCTATTTTTACCATATTGTTATTGGGAATGGGAGTTGAGCAGGGCGTCCTTTGGTGGGTAATGCTCACAGTTTCTAGTAATCAAGGAACATAAGAATATTCTTAGAATTGAGTCCGTTTTTGAAATTTTGCTGGCACCAAAACTGCTCACGAAACTTGAAAGATTGAGATATTAGAGAATTTACTTAGTATTTATGCCAGTACGGGCTATAGGTTTACAAATTGTTTGATATATGTATTTAGACTTGAGCATTTTCTACTAGTTTAATCAAAGACATAATTTTCTTGAACATCCTAAACTTTATTAGGTCCTATATAACAAAAAATGTTGAATGAGTTTTGTGTGAAATCTTATAAATATTTCAGTTTTTATTCTTTGGCTATTGAAAAAAAAATGTTCAGATTAATATCTAGCAGTGCTATCCCTTACATTTTGAAGAAGGTAAGCATTTTACTGTTTAATGACAGGATTGCTGTTTTGAGAAAGGAATTTAATTATCACAAGTTTAATTTATAAGTGTTTTTTTTATGGTGCCTTTATGTTTGGGATGTTTTGAGACACAGAACTCTGCCACCATGTTTCCTGTGTGAATAACCAATTTATACATTATGATCCCAAACTTTACCATATTTTCTTACTGCTTTGCTAGTCTTTTGCTTCTAAGTGTAATCTTCAAGTATGATGTTTTAGGTCTAATACTTTAATATCATATTTTCAATACACCCTTTTGTGTCAACTGTGGGGTAGTCGATAAACATGCTTGACAGAGGATGAAGTCCTCAATGGTGATCAGTGTAAATTTAATCTTGACCTTAGAAGCACTGAGAGCCTGATTTCAGTCTGGACGGAAGTTGTCTTGTTATACCAATGGTAATACAAGGCAAGGATCTTTTTATTAGTTTTTTATCTTTAACAACAATAAATGATAATGTCTTTTGTCCTATATGAAGAAAAATTACTCCTGATTGATGTAAAAATGTAAAAGGTCTGTTTTTTTTTAATATCAATATTTTGAACTTTGTCCTCTTTCAGGTTACACCTGCTTCATATTATAAATATTCACAACTAAAATTCTTTTGTTCTGCCCCAAGCCCTACCACACGGAAGTATATGTAATGCATGCTAACCACTACCTGGTAGTTAAAATAAAAGGGTCTATTGAATTTTCTGCTATCTACTAAGCAACTAGTGTGTACAACTAAAATTTTTTTGCTTTAGCTAGCATAGACCTTACAAGACTTATATTGAGCAATCACCAGATCACATATAATTTGTGTCCAGGATTTAAAATAGAAAGTAGGGATATTTATAATAATATATTTCTAGCAGGAAATGTCTTTTTTTATGTATAACTAGTTCAATATATTCAGGTATGTCTGTGGTCAGTAACAATGTATCTTATTTAGGCTAGTACAATGTACCAAGTATGTCATGTCAACTGAGCCTACCTACCTGAATGATACTGTACTGTCAGAGCACACCACAATCACATGTTTCTTTGGGGTAACTCACCTTTATATAATGCTTATTTGTTGCTTAATATAAAGTAACCAAACTTGGGGGTATTTATCTAATTAAATATGTTAGTACTATTTTGGGTATATCATGATGGGGTATAATTTAATGTCCCATAAGATGCCCTACTTTTGATTTAGGAATAGAACTAGAAAGGGACTAGGAGGAAAGACTTTTTGAAATTAACCTAAATATCATTGTATGGATCTCAATGAAATTGAAAAACAAGGTTCCATTCCACAAAATTTGACTGAGATTGATTTTTGCGTTCTTAACTGTAACCATTAAGTAAGTAGAAAAAAAACATTTTCGTGGTTTCTGGTCAATTACTTGAGTCAACGTGCATTGAATTTCACGATATTGGAGAAAGGTGTTTCTTACCATGAATGAAAACTTCTATGAGATCAAAGTGTAAATTGTTTACTGCTACAATTTGAAGACAGATATATAGCCTAACTTTGTATAAATTGCTTATTTCCTATGTCTGAGGGCCAATATTATGTCCCTTGATTACTTTGGTTATGGTGAGAGTCAGGACGTATATGGTAAATCATTGTCCACCTGTCCATCTTTCACACTTTGAACAAGAACTGAAAAATGATTCCACCAATTTTTTGTGAAACTTCGGTGAATTGTATTTTCTGTTGATGTAACCTCTGTTTTGGATTAACTTATGACTATAATATTTTGAGTTATTGGTCTTTATGTGTACACAAATGGGGAGGTTTTCTGTTGTTGGAAAATAACTCAAAAACCTTTGAAAACTGGTGAATTTTTTAGGAATTGATGTAAGATCCCTGTCAATTTTTGTGAATTAAGAAACAAATCATGGAAACTCCATTTTATCATTGTTTTACCATGGCCTGACAATTTATGCCATATTATTTTACCCTGAGCAATAGCAAAATGGTCGCTAGTGAAACTTTGTCTTGTATTTTTTATAATGAAGGAAATAGCAAATTAAGTAGAACGATGTTAGATATGCTTTATAAGGCCACATGGATAGATACAATGTTTCATTCATTGACAGTTGTTATTGTGTGGTTTCACACATGATGTCGAATATGGCATGTGGTGAATGCTACTGAGTATATGTGTAAGTGATTTTTACGGAATATAATATAACTTTTCTAAAACATATCATTTAATATTTTTATTAAATATGAATTTGATTGTCATTCACACTGCTGAAATGAATAAAACAGCTGATACACATAGGCATGTTACGTGTGTTTATTTACATGATTAAGGTGGGCAGTAATTTACACACACACAAGCCACGTCCCATGCTGCTCATATAGCAATCGAAAATCTACCACAATCGTGGTCTCAAAACCTTTTAAGGACGTCATATTAGCATTACAGATTTTGCAATTTAGTGTTATGGGACATTGGTAATAAAATGTCGCACCATCCCCCTTTTTCACAATTACATGGCAGGGTATCACTTTATCACTTTATGTTCCATTAATGCCCTATTTTTTTCTTCTTGGTTCATCTGTTTCCAGGACACAGATAGACTGAACTCCCCTCGTCCTTTTCACACATACACATAAAGTCTTAACTGCTTATTATCAACTATATTTCTCTTCTTTAACTAAACAATTTTCTTACTTTGCAGATTCAGGTTTAGATAATAGATTTTACATACATTTAGTCATTAACAAAATCTCATAGTGATAATTTACTTTATGTTCTAATTTGTTCATTCATCTTGCACAATATATAGTGTGTGATTAAATTTAATTTCTAACCCTAAGATCAAGCCTATTGTATTTGTTTAGCTATATCTGTATATTTTACTTGAATGATTATAATAGTATTCGGATGTTAATGTATTTCTCTTTTGAAAGTAATGTTTACCATTAGCTTTAAGTACTTCTCTGTCTTAGAATCAGGCAAGATATGTATAAGGTGTGGCACATAAAGGAAAAAACACAGATTTTATTACATTAACCAAGTATTTATACCAGATAACCTCCAGAAATAATGATCAAAGTGTTGGTAAAATTTATCCTTTTAAGATATTGATAGGTCAAATTTAGTTGAAATGCACTATGGAAAAATGGTTGGAAAATCTGCCCGCACTTTTTTCTTATATAAGCAGTAAAACAATATCTATGTCACAGATGCTTCAGGATAAATTTAAATAGTTTTTCAGTTGTTTTCTAGATGTATTGAATATATTTGTTGCAAAAAAGACCAAATTGAGAAATATGATGTGTCACCCATTGCCTGATTCTTACGCAGAATTGTACTTAAAACCTTCAGTGAAGTAAGTGTCCAATATGATGAAGGATTCTATTTTCACAATATTAATTGCAACATGTTGTAAATTATAATGCATTTTGTCTCAACTGGTTCTTGCAATAGATTTTTAAAATTTATATTCTTTCAAGTACATGTATCTTCTGCCAATTGGTAGATAGTGACATATTTTATTGCTATGTTTTCAGGTATCAAAAGATGGAAAATGCAGGCAAGAGAAATGTATGTACTAAATCACAATCTTCACCATACCTATAATTAAAACTATAAAATATTAGACATTCATGTTTGATGGTCCCAAATTTTTAGGCATTCAGTATTTGCCTACGAAAATATCATGCAGAGGAGAAAGGTCAATAAAAGCTCTCATTGGCCCAAATACCAAAACTCAGATATACTGTCAACTTTGTAGTCTTTGGTTGCTTTCTAGTCATACTCTTTGCAAGGAAATGGTGTCCACATCCAAGAAACGACTTCATATTAAAGTGAAAACATTCATTTTTTATATAGTTTATCATATGTGAAAGTATAGTACATGTAGATGGTTTAATGGAAGATGATTTCTATTTTTAGCATCAGCCTATGTAGGAGGCATAATAGGGATAGTATTAGTTTTACTGATACTGATAGTGGCTATAGCTTGCTGGATAGTGTATGCTTACAGGAACCCAACAACTGCCTCGGGAATGTGGCTAATGGAGGTTTGTCTTAAATACAACTCTGCCTTAAAATCTGGCTGAAGTTAATGTATGATTCATGTAATTCCTTATCCAATTTTTCTTTTTTATTATAATTTTCAGGTAGGCCTCATAGAAACTATATTTTTAACAATATGAGTGCAAGTGAAAGTTGATAATAGGGGATATTAACACTAAAGTTTTGTAACATTTTACTACAGAAAAGTATGGAAAAAGTTTCCCCCCAGAATTTTTACGCTATAACCAGTCAAAAAATACTTCACCATATTTAGTAGGTCCAAAGAAATGAACACAGAGTTTTTTTAGGACATAACAAATGTATTTCAACAATTGTTCAAAACTCTTCTTCTCTTACACTACTTGACCAATTGGAACCAAACTTGGGTTTAATGTTCCTTGGGGTATCCTACATAGAACTGATGTGGGGATTTTTGAGACAAACTTTTACCAGGTGAGCGATTCAGGCTCCTGGGAGCCTCTTGTGGTTCCTTCATGTTCTTTTGTTGTTCTTTCAATTGATATAGGAAATCTTTCAAATTTTGTTTTTACAGATCATTTTCTTCTTTCTTACTGTATTTCTTCAATTTCTGATTATTTTGTTGGCTATGTACAATCATGCCATGCCTGGTTGTTTGTCTTGACCGGTGTTTCTGGTGATTGCTGATTGAATCCTGGTTCCTGTGATTTTGATTATTATTGTAGTCCACATTATATTTTAATTTAAGCGGAATTTTTGGGAAATCCCTGCATCAGTAATTAAAAGTTCCACAATGCAAGTTTTTTTTTTTGTTTGCTTTTTTGTCTGTTATATTTTTTTACATTATTAAAAACATGGCAATATTTTCTGACAGTATATATTTTCATTTTGAAATTTTCGAATTGTTAACTGCAAACATGTAAGTCAAGGTTATTTTTTTAATGCTTTGGTATTTGAGATTTGTTATGTGTTATATAAGCTTATACTAATTATGCACAAAAAAGAGAAACAAACAAATAAAGGAAATTGAAATAATTGAAAATTAAAATACTTTTTTAACAGAATATTTAATGTTTTTATTTGTACTGTAAGGTCTTTATTTGCAAATTCTTTTTTTTTTCTTTCCAGCATCGACCAAGTGTTATGAAACAGAAAATTTCAAAAGTAAACTTTAAATTCTGGAAGAAATCAACAGAGACTGGAGACAAATATAAAATAGAATCCTCTCCAGGTGATACCACAGAAGCGTGAATCCAATCGAAAAAAATCCAGAACTTACCAAATGCCTTATTCCACCGACATCATCTTGCACAACTGTCACTGTGAAAATAGTAGAACTATACAGACCATGAGATTATTAGTTGAATTCGTTAAAACATTGGTTGTTGAAGCTGTCAGATTTTATATTTATATTAAATGAGTCCATGAAACTACTCACAATTCTGAATTATGTTAAAAAAAAAACACAATATGAGTCTTGGTTTTTCAACTGTTTCTCTTTATCAGTAGGGTGCATTGAGACATTTGTTATTATTTTTGCCTGATATATTTTATTTAACTTTTTCTGATTTGTTTAGTTAGGCCAAAACAATTAATATGTATGTTTCCTGCTACCCTGCCTACCTGTAACATTTTATGGCCATTTTGGCTCAAGCAAAGTTAAAATCTAGATTGTTTCCCCCATTAACTCAATATAAAATGTTTTTAAAAAAAAGGAAATGTTTTCCTTACCTCCCTACCCTATTTTTCTCTTAATGGTAGCAGGAAACAAGACTTTTCATTTTTTGCCTTATTTATTATGACTTAAGTCATGTGTTTATATATAATTTGACTTGTAAGTTTTACATTTTTTACAGTTCTCAAAACTTGAATCTTACATTTCTATCATAATAGTTGATGTATGCTTTCTCAATGTTTAGTCTGGTTCATTGAGTATAAAAGCTTGAGACAGGGAATCAGTCAGTTAGTTAATTATTCTTTCTTCCCCTCTTTATACATCAGTCTAACCCAAGTATTTTCAGTTGTAGAAATAGACATACTCCTATATTTTCTAATGGTTTGTGAGGCATTCTTAGTTGTAGATTGTTTTAGAAAAATTCATACATTGAAATATTTGTACTTATATTTTGACTACATATCTATTGAATCTGTTTTTGTTAATGTATTTATTTATTAGAGGAACTTTGATTATTTTTGGGCCAAAAAAATATGGTTGTCGAAATAATTTTTTCCAAGAAATATGTATTGTTTATTATGATAGTTGAAGGTCTTGAATTGACAGAAGCATCTTAATTCTCAAATGACCTTTTTTTTTTATCAAAATGAATATCTGAAAGCCCATATTTGATGGTAAAATATGAAAACATGGTACAATCTTTAAGCTGAAAGGCTATGTAAAAAGGCATTTTGAGTACCATAATAAAAGAATTCTTAATGCATATTTAATCAATTACACAAATAAGGGAATCAAAAGACTATGTGCAACACATGTGATACCAGGAAAATTAAATTTTGGTTTGGACTTTATATTTAATTCAATATTATTTTAAGAAATGATGAAATTTTACATACTGCATCATACCTTTTGACCCTTTACCTTTTAATTATGAATTGGACTATAGGGCACTTTTTATTAGGATCATTCTGTCATATCAGGTTGAAATGCTGGTTCTTCTTTGCCTTCATTTAAGAATGGATGTGTGACCGGTCAACGCATTTACACTCCGAAATCATCTTACAATAGTCTTTCATGATGAAGGAACATTTTGATGGTGTCCATGTGTTTTATGACTTTGCTAACAACATTGGTTTTGGAAACATGATATTGATGATTTTTTCTTTCATAAATCATATCTTTAAGATATGTACATGTATTAGTACTTATACAAGAGCTATCGTGATTCCTCCCTTAACACATAAAGCAATGTATAATTTTTATTAGATACAGACTTTGCAATATTACAAGATAGTATGGTGTAAGTACAAGCAATTTATTCACTTTAATGATTAGTTGCCATTTTGTAAAAACTATTGTCTATGTTAAGTTGGTTGTGTGTTTTTGATTTACTTATTTTAATTTTTTACTGCTATTTATAGCCATATGAGATAAAAAAAAAAAAATCATGAACATCGAAATGATACATTAACAAAATTTCTGCTGAAAAAAAAACATAATTTTTACAGTTCTTGAATTGAGTAAACTTCCCGATCCGTGGTAAATCTGGGTGTGGGTCATTTAGAGGAAGGGATTTTGAATAGGGAGAATGGGGAAACTTGTTTAAAAAAAGGTATATCTCTATTTTAAAATTGCATTTAGGTTGATTAAAACAATAGATTTAATGTTGAAGAAATGCATAATAGAAAAAATGATCTAATTGTAATGTAAAGAAGATTTTTTTGAGATTTGAGAATTTTTTATTAGGAATAGGGATCAAACTTGATTTACTTTTCCTTTTTCAAATCAGGATTTTACCCTTATGAATTTTTTTTATTGTATAATTACTTTGGATTTTGCTATTTCCATTTTGTTATTTGACCTCATTGAATTGTGTCTCGGGGAAAGGGAGTATGAGGAATGGGTTGAATTGTTTATAATATAGATGGGAAGTTTATGCCATTTAAGATCTGGCGTCGGTTTCACAAAAGGCGTAAGTGTGAAATTGATCGTTAATCATGACGTCAGAATGCTATTTTAGTTTATGACGTCATTACTTACGATCAACTTTACACTTACAACATTTTGTGAAATCGAGACCTGTAACTGTAGATTAAGAGTATTCACTGCATAAAGTCCATGCTTTGTACATTCCTACAATATAATATATTTACCTCATTATAACAAGTCATGTTTTCTTTTAAAGATAAAATTGTCAATTTTGGGAATTTTTTTTTGTGTGTGTCTTACTATTTTGAGAAACGTTGTAATATAAAGGTTGGAGATTTCTTTATTGGAATTTTAATCTGAAACAGTCTAAAAGTTATTGTAAATTAATGCCAAAAACATTTAGACCACTCAGCCAGCTAGGCTTTTTAAGAATATAGGTTCCGCTGGCCGAGTCATCATTCTGAGATGTATATATATTTATATATATAAATATGTTTTATTAAGGTCATTATGAGGCTGACTTATGATAGTACTTGACATATTCTTCTTCTTGTAAGCTTGATATTTTTTATTTTGACATTTTTTAAGTAAAGAACAAAATTTAACAGTTTTTATCAATGAATCTGACAAAATTTAAATAGATCTGGCTTTTGCATTAGAGCAAATTTACATGACAGAATATCTTCATTTTATATGCAATTATGAATGTCATTTTTTCACAAAATAATCTATTACTCATTAACTTTCACTCACTTTTATGTGGGAGTCTCTGTAAGAATCAGGCAGTGGACGAAATATGTTCAGAATTAAACCACCACTATGACAATATAATTTGACAATTTGAATTATAAGAATCAAGAAATGTAGACATGATTTTTCATGTCATTTTTGTAAAATGAGGAATAATTTCATTGACGTGTACTGCAAATGACAATTTCATGGTCAGATAAATCTGTAATGAACCTTAATCTGCTAACATTCTAAAGAAAAAAATCAAAGATATCCAGAAATGCAAATATCAAATTGTGGTAATTTCAAATAGAGAATTAACTTTAGTGGAAGTATATTGTCAAATTAGTGGGATTTTGACATACATGTTTCAGATTTTTCCCATTTGCCTGATTCATATAAAGACTTTTGTTCATTGACAAAACTTTCGGTTGTGAGCAAGTATATATCACTCATAGCATTTTCATCCTAAAAAGAAAGATTTTTTTATGCATTACACATTATTAGTGATAAAGAACATGTATATGCAAGAGTCAGGCAAAACGTTGAAATGATCTTTCAGTCATTCTATATCTATGTCTGAAAGAATGTGAAGATATCCTTGTCAATTTTCCAATTAACAACTTAAGAAAATTCTTCAGATAATGGTCATTCATTCAAGGGAAAACCAACTCTTTTCTGTTTCTTGCTGTTACAAATTTCTTTAACTTATTAAAAAAGAAGAATACAGGTTTTTATTGAAAATTTCATGTACCCCGAATTATTATTAATATATGAGGTATTGTCATTTTCAATTCACTTTGAGTGTTTTGTGTCAGTTTTGTGAGTTATCACATATGAATAGGAAAAAAGGAAGTCTGATGGTAAGTCATACATACTTCTAAATTGAAATTAAACGCATGCAGGTGAAATGGAAGAATCATTCACTTAACCTTAAGATATTACATGTAGCTGTAATATTTTCTAGCACATATTTTATTCTTCCAAAAAAAATGTATTTTGGATAAATAGAAACTAACAAACTTGTATCCAAATAGTCCATTTTATAATGCTTCTTTCATATCAAACCTTATTATGTCATGGTTTATTTACTCACAGTGTGAGGAATGCAAAGGTATCATAACAGATGAATAAAGGGGGAAGAGGTTGTTTCTCTGAATTCTTATTTTTCTGTCAGATAATTAATTCAAATTTTGATATTGAGAGGAAAATCATTACTGGGTGATATTTGTATGAGAACAGTTTTTATCTTGGTCAATATGAGTCTTCATGAATGTAGAAACTCGTTCATGTTGACTAGAGCAATGTTGATAATTAACAACCATAGATCTGGTGATGATGATTAATTCTGCAATTGTTATATTATGTATGGAAAACATTGAAATTATACAATTTTTAATCAAAGTATTATAATTTTATGGATAATAGAAAACAATAGACTTCGGTATGATTTTTAATTAAATAATGTCAGAAGCATCTAACACTATCTTAACCATTGAAATAAAATGAATTAATTATACTGTAAAACTATATACACACAATAATTTGTTTCAGTAACTGAAAAAAAGACAAGAAAATATTCATAAATGTTTTACAAGCATGATTATCTCCCTTACCAAAACTCTCAGATCACAAGAACTTTTCTATGAATGTAAGCAATTTCATTAGTTTTATATCTTTGTGTGATATACATGTTTGAGCTGTGTTAATTTTTATTATGTGAATGGAAGTACCATATATTATATATACATGACTATGTGTACTAATTACGTTATATTATATGTATATTTTGATCTTTTTGTACTAAGAAAGTCACGGGTATGCGTTTAACAACTTGAGTGTGTAGCTTTTGTTTTCAGATTTTAATTTGACTGTAATGTTGATTTTCCCCAAAGAAATAAATTTTTATTCTTTTAGGTACCAGTCCATATCAAATTTAGACCTTGCCTGTGGTAGAGGTGATTCATCTTGTAGAAAGTGATGCTTTTTCTGTCTGTATATGCTATATTTTTTACATAGTGGTAGTCCTTCCTGTTTTCAGACCTGCATTTTTGATAAAAAATACTCGCATTCATCGTCCACTTAAATCACCCAAATGAAATCTAATCAAGAATGATACCAATTTCATACACAATTTATAAATTTTTTATGGCAAAGAGGAACAGCCAAATGACGAACTAAGTTTGTGGTCTGTAACTGTTTCCCAGTTAAAATTTAAAGTGAATTTGGTCGTTTTTTGACATAACTGAATCACCTACAGTCTGATTTTTATAAAGAGTGTTACAGAATGTTTCCCAGCTTTTTTTAATGCGAAAATATATCAAGGTTGGTTAATATCAATAGAAAAAGAACAGATATGGTGAAATTTAACAATTGAGATGAGCATGTTTCCTGAAATAGTTTTTGTTTTAGATATTCTCAACTGATATACACATACTAGAAAATTATTGCATGTATTTGATATGGTGTTTTGGTGATGTGGAAATTCTTTTTTTCATTTGTTAAGATATTTGATTTTTAATGCGCTAAGTTAGTAATTTAAATTGACACCTCAAACAAAAACTTTCCACTTATTAGCAAAGTATCTACCTATTGTTCAGTTCAAATGACCTAGTAATGCCAGTTCTGGAGAACTCAAAATTCGTTAATGTTATTGAATGTGGTAATTTTATGGCGAATGAATTTGATAACTTCGAGCTATTTCTATTCTTGGCATTTTCTAATAAAATTTGGCATTCTCTAACAACTTTCTAAAATTCTACTCCCTCCCCTTCCACCGGAACAAGATCTATCTTAATTAAAAAATGACAAGGATTTAAAAAGAAGCGCCTACGAAATCCAGAAGAATTTCATTTTGACTTCATCTTGAAACTATAGTATAACTTTTTTGTTTGGCTTTCAAATTTTGAAACATTTCAAAGAATCGATGTCTGCACTCCACTATTTGGAAAAATAAATAAAAAAATAAACCAAAATATATCATGCAATTTTTGGTTAAATTTGACTAGAGTTCATGAATTTTGTAACCATTACGAACTTCAACAACATTAACTGATATGATAGGTACTGGTAAACCAAAACACGCATGGTCAACTCAAAGTAATATATATATATATATATTATGTTCACTAGTTCACATTTCATATCAAATTTATTGTCTTTTTTTCTTATCTTACACAACTCCGAAGTATCCACTACATGATTTAAGGAGGTAGACCTCGGGTAGGGGACACAACTCACGAAATCAGTGATATGTTTGTATCACATTCAATTTCACTAAAGTCTCTCAAGCTTTCATTTGAAGCAGAATAAAATTAATCCAAATTAATTAGATGCTTTCATAAGATTGATGTTAAATGCTGAATACAACGTTCCAATGATTTTCAGAGTTGTGTCCCTTACCCTAGGTCTACTTCCTTAAAATACATTTATAGTATAAAAATTGATTTTTGTGCGTCAATATTTATGATCTGGTTAGTATATTCTTCATTTGATTAGTCTCCGAAGGTTTTTTTTTAAGCAGGGAGTTTTTGTTTTTACCACCAAAACACAAGTATTTATCTCTGTTAAATTTACTTAGAATTATATTTATTGTTTGTGTTACACCTTTCTGACTTGTTCTTGTTATATTGGTATCATCTACATTACAATATTTGTTAAAACGTTTGTCTTCTCTATTTGTCATTACAACAATGACAGAAAAGCCAACTTTCTCTTGTTCTTGCAAAACCTCTCCATTCAAATATGGTCCTTCTGGTCACGTCGTTACGGGAGATTTAACCACTGTCGAAAACGAATCTCTGCGTATTATCCTTTCTAAAGGTCCCAAGTACCGTGAACCACGCTCCATAAATTGGAATTATAACTTTAAAGTTCTTATGGATGCCGTAGAGGACTATGCAAGAAAATGGATAAAACGAGAACAAGAAGAATTTGATTTTCTGTCAGAGTGGTTAAAGCCCGTGAAGTCTTTAATTTTGAAACGAATGAAAGTTTTAAGTAGGTCAATGACTGCCAAGGCTACATCAGTTTTCAAAGACCCCGATGTAGCGAAAACATGTCTACTATACATGACAAACATGTTGTCGTACCGGCAGACAAAGCCCAAAACAAAACAACATTGTTTTTGTCTGCAAAACGTTTTATATCCAATATTATAAATTAATAGCAGTGATAAGACCTATACTGCTACCAATCTCTCCAAAGAAGAGATTGTGGAAAACCATAATTCTATGCTATCCTCTTTTTGGTCTCTCTGCCAAGGACGATGATTGTGATTTACCGCCTATGTACTGGATTCCTAAACTCCACAAGAATCCATACAAACAACGTTTCATAGCTGGATCTGCAAAATGTACCACCTAACCTCTTTCAAAACTTTTAACTTCTATACTCACAACTGTCAAAGACGGTCTGCAGTCCTACCACAACACTTGTTACTCCCGTAGTGGTATTAATTCAATGTGGATCCTGAAAAATTCGAAAGATCTTTTAGAGACAAACAGTTCAAGACTATTATCTGAATATAATAGCATTAAACCCTATGATTTTTCAACACTGTATACTTCTATTCCCCATACTCAGTTAAAATCCCGACTTAAAACATTATACATCGTTTTTTTGTTTTTTTTAAGATGGTACACCTAGATACAAGTATATAGTTCTTTGTAGAGATTCCTCATACTTTGTAAGAAATAATTCCAAATCATCTTCCAAATATACAGAGGAAGTTGTTTACAAAATGCTGGAATTTTTAATCGACAACATATTTGTCCAGTGTGGTGAACGTGTTTTTCAACAAACGGTCGACATTCCAATGGTAACAAATTGTGCTCCTTTACTTGCTGACCTATTCCTTCACTCTTATGAGGCTGACTTTATATTTGATCTGATCAGAAAGAAAGAATATCGTTTGGCTAGATCCTTCAATCTCAGTTTCCACTATGTATATGACGTATTATCTTTAAACAATCCTAATTTCGGGGATTTGATACATCGCATCTACCCAAAAGAACTTATGATAAAGGATACTACAGACACTGTGAAGTCAGCCTCATATCTTGACCTACACTTAGAAATCGATGGTAAAGGAAAACTATTGACCAAACTTTACGACAAATGTGATGACTTTTCATTCAGAATTGTCAACTTCCCTTTCATCTGTGGCAACATCCCTTCCGCTCCTGCGTATGGAGTGTTCATATCATAAGGTTATGTTGCTACAAGATTGAAGTCATCACTACAGAAGTTTTATGGTCGTCATCATGAACTCGTGGATCGTTATGGTGTATCCATCAGCACCATGAAAACTGAAACTGATTTATTCAACGATTCATAGTTTCCTTTCCTTGTCTGTCTACCCCGGACTTGACTTTTTATGAGCAACTCGGCGGGTGTTTCTAGAAAAGCAGAGGACGCTTACCTTACCGGTGCACCTGGTCCATGCTCCCAGTTTTTAGTGGAATCGAAGTTGCTCATTTGCTTTTGTTACTTGGTATGTATGATTTTATTTACTTTATGTTCTTTGTTGTGTATTTCTGTTTTTCGTGTCTGGTCTTTGTCCCTGGATTACATTCTTTTGATTACCGCTATAACCTTGGTTCCCTTGATTACTCTTCGACACATTTCCGTCCCGCTCGACAAAGTAATGAAAAATAATTTAATTCCTAAAGGGATTAAAAAGTCTGGTGCAGCAGATTTATTTCATTGGTCACATCTAAGGTCATTACCTTGCACTTGACAACCTTTCATCAACTTTGTAGGCTTCACATGCAGTTGGCATTATTAGTACTCGTAAGAATATAGTACGGAAGTTTTGTGAATCAGTAAAATTTGATGCGTTGATGTTTAAAAGCTACCTAATATCTGTTCTGCGTCAAATATTTCATCAGTCAAAAAATCATTTAAAAACAGTGTGATTTGGTTATTCGACGGGTAAAAAGATGAAAAAATAATGAAAGTGTTTTAAAATTTGAGAAACAGATACAGCTTCAGTTTCTCATGTATTTATATATTTATACACTCTCGATAATTATAATCAAGGTTTTTAACAAGCTCGCTGAAGCTTGCATATTAAAAATCTTGAGATATTATAATCCACTCAAAATTGAAGGGGAATCTATATTTTTTTCGTATATTTATTTTTATTGCTTTCTATACCTGCCACATAGGGTGGTCAGGTATCAAATATATGTGATACCCTCTAAAACGTTGTTTGTTCTCCCGTCTTTCCGTTCCTCGATGTTTTCTAGATGATCTATCCCCTGCCACACGAAGTGACCAGGTATCACATGTATGTGATACCCTCTGAAAAGTTGTGCCCGCCTGACTTTCGCCCCTCGATAATTTCTAGCTGATCATTTGAGAATGGATCAATGATTTTTTTTAAACCTGGCACAGTTGTTTAGTACCATAAAATACAAAAGGAAGGCTGGGGTTGATTTATCAGATTGTGCTTATTATAGGATTAAACACTGTTTTTTTTTCCGGAATTTAAGGATGTGTAAAATCGGACCATTCCCTCACAAAACAAATTAAAGGTCATATCAAGCCGCGCCCTGCGAATCATCTATTGATTGACTGGAGTATAAACAGTTGACGTTGAAGAATATATTATTGATGAACTCTCTAATGGCAATTAAATACCAATATCTCCCTCTCAGTAGCAATATCGGTACTACATTTCTACAATAACAGGTTTTTTGTCTTCCTGAACTGGGATTCAACATTTATTTTAGAAATATCATAACTTTTTAAAGTATTGCATTATTTATTATCCAGCCTTGTTGTGGAAAATAACATCTGGCGAGCTAAACGTTCCCATCATGGCTGTTGATTTTATATGGTTGTCTAATAAAAGTAGACAAAGTAAAAAAGTACTAATAACGACATAACACACAGAAGCGTCAAAAGTAAGATACAACAAAATCCAGGTATATGTGCCACACATAAGGATCATATGGTTTGCATCATATGATTATCATATAAATCGAGCACCATATGAAAATCATATGTTTTAGTTTACATATGATTATCGCACGATTATCATATGTTTTCAAGCCAAAATGAACATATGAGAATCATATGGTAATCATATTGTTATCATATGTTAAATATCATATGATGATCATATTGTTAGCAAATGAATCGAGCACCATATGATTATCAAATGTAGCACATTTGGCTGTGTATCCTAAACATAGACGATCTCCATACAGAATGAAGCTAACATAGTAAAATACAATTACATGTACATGCATTAACTGAAGATAAAGAAAACATCACAGTCTATGAAATAAAAAGTTGATATTAGTCAGTAAAATTGCGGTGACAACCATGAAACGCATGTAGTGACGATATCAAGAAAGGCTGAAGTTACCCCTGACTTAAGCTATAACGAGAATAGGTATGGTGTATATATCAAAGAGACAACATGCATACCGGGATGAAAATATCAGCCCATGGCTACCAAATGAACTGCGAGGAAACCCTCATACCACAAGGCAGACAGCAACTGTCCCCAAAACGCCACTATACACAGGTACAGCAAAAGAGTATACCCAAGTAACATAAAAAATAAACTGTAGGTGAAAACAAAACAAGAGGCCAGAAATTCCTGACTTGGAACAGGCACAAAACATGTGGCGGGGTTAAAGTACTTCGGCTTGAGCACAACCCTCCCCCTTTAGAATGTGACCACTGTGGAAAAAATTGACAATATTATGTAACAATCATATATGTATTACTGTCTCTTTTTGTGTTCTGTCTATGAATCATTCTGATGTTTTTTAAAATGTTTTAAAAATAAAAAAAAATAAATGTGTATTTTGAAAAACCTTTCAGGTTATTTTAAAGGTAAATACTCTTGTCAAGAATGAATCGTTGAATTCTGGAATAATTTTGAATTATGGACTTGGAGTAAATTTGCTGCAAACGAAAATAATGGAAATAATTGCTATGTTCCTGGATTGTTTTAAATGGAAGATTTATAACCATTAGTAACTCATTTCAGCTGTATATTGTTGAATCATTTTTCATGTGTCTAACCCTTAGCCATGCATACATGGCTAAGGGTTAGTCAAATATGTATACCAATGATGTTTCATATTTTTAACCCTTAGCCATGCATGCATTGAGCATGTTTTAAATACCAATATATGATCATAACTTTCCAGTTGGTTTGTCAAATTGTGAGACACATTTCCATCATTCCTTACTTAGGACAGATGCAAAGTTTGCAAAATGTGAACCACACAACATAATGAGTGAACCTATACTGGAAATTGTGTGAAGAATGTGTGAAAAACGTAAAATTATAGTTTTAAGCTCACAAGACTACAGAAAATGGATGAAGGAGAGGATTAAAATTATGTATTGAAAACCCTAAGGGCTGGGTATTTTTGCCAGAGATTAGGTTGGTATACCATTGATACACTCCTTATTTCAATTCACTATGTGTAATTTAATGGTCAATAAACAATAACTAGAAAATTTATAATTCCTTTTAAAGCACAGGGCAAAAAAAAAACCCCAAAAAACATTATATTCTCTAAATTTTATAAGTGAAAAAGTAAATTTATTATCTTTATTGATGTATCCACTATCGCCTAAGTCAAATTACAAGGTAAAACTACTATTGAGGGGTAAAAAACATGGGGTACAGAAAAAACAATGCCACTTGGATTAATGTGCGAACATATACCGGTAATAATTGATTTACTTAAATTCATGAGTACAGAAATGTATTAACAATAACATACAATGTATCATGTTATATTTTGAAATATACTTTTAAGCTGATTTCTTATTTGTTAACATTTTTAGATATAACTGCCTGTCTGTATAACTTTATATTGATCTCCTCCCTTTCAAAGATAGAATGTGACACCATAATTTTTGGGATAAAACATATACTAAAAATTTAAATATTCATTGCACATTGTATTTGTACTTGAAAACTTTCCTCCAATACAGACCTTTGTATGCTTTATCATACAGTCCATTTATCAAATAAAAGCATCTTTTATCAAGATATTACCTTAAAATTGTAAAACTGTCAATTTTCGGTTATTATCAAGTGTGCACCATGGGCACTGAGGTTATTTCAAATAGACCCAAAAAATATTACAGTCATTTATTATAATTTAAGTACCAAAATTCAATGACTAAATCATTAAGAAAGTTTGATGACATCACAGTCATTTCTAAATTTGGTCTATGAGATGATAACAAAATTTGCTATCTAATCAAAAATTAAAAAATAAATTATTATAAAATAAATTCAATTTTATAGACAAGGCATGTAAGTCAGTGAAGGCCATCTTCTATACACTTTGCAAACACCTGTCTCTTTTTCGTAATGACCACCTGAAATAAAAAAAAAAGCAAAAACATTAACGTAAAATTCATGTCATAACTGGAATTAGAATAGTACAATTTAAGGTTTAAAAAATAATACAAAGATAGATATTGCATTCCTGACACTGGAAGGAAAATACAAATTCAAATACCAATAAACCATAATGCAGGTAAGTTAAAAAACTAAATCTGAATAATTGTATAAGAATCTTCAACAACAACAAAATAATAATAATAATAAAAAACAAATACCTTTTAATGGATCATTATAATGAACTGATGCTTAAACATGGAAGCAGTTCAGGTTATGGCATATGAAAGAAAATTTGGAAAACCTTAAGATCTCCATCACAACAACTCAGTAAAGTTTGATTTGATTAAAACATATGATTGAGCGGTCAAAATGCAACTGACCATATATGTAAAAGTAAGATACAGTCAGTGACTGGATACAACTTTCTGAATTTGTTGTGATGTCACAAATGTTACATTGTTAAGAAGTTGCCAGGATGTTGCCTGCTTCAAATTGAAGATGATTTTCATGCTTAAGGTAAAAATTACAGAGAGCATTCTTTTCTGTCATTTTGCAAAATTATACTTACATATAGTTTTTCAATACTAATAGTGTTTAAAATGATGTAAAATATTATGTATAAATTATTTTTGACATTATTTAAGAAAAAGACATTTCAAGGGGAGATAATTGGTGGCAAAATTCTTTCAAAAGGGAGGTAATTTACATTTTGTAAAATGCTGTAAAATATTTCATTTTTAATCTTCAATTATCTAGAAATTAATTCAGTGGCCTATGCATTTTACGTTAAAAGTCTGAAGTACATTCATTCAAGGTTATCTTTGAAAAAAAAATCTTGGAAAATCTACTAGAAATATTAAATAGGTACAAGCTCGGCTAAAACCGGTAGTCCCACATTTCCCCACTATTCTAAACCTCATTTTTATATCAGATTTATATCAAGGCAGCGCACTGTTTTTGTCTATGAAGATTTGAGAACTCCAAGAAAAAAATATCTATAAGATATGTTACCTATCATCATATATATTGAATTTAGGAATCAGATATAAAGTAAAATTTGTTAGATCATGCACTTACAGGTTGGATAGGGTCATCCTCATCTGATACATCAATATAACATTCTTCTGTGTCAGTAATTATGTGGTCATGCTGACTGAACATAGTATCTTTTTTCAAAAGGTGAATCTATGTTTATGGTTCCCTGCTTAATGTCTGAAAAAATCAAATAATAATTTATATTCACAAAAATGTATGATGAAGTGTGTTCACCCTGAAGACTGAAAGTGGTTAGAATTTCATATATATATATTTATAGCCTTTTTTTCACAGAAAGTTTTGAAGTGATAGTTAACTGTATTGGATGGTAGATTTGTCCCAAATGATTTATTACTATTTGTATTGAAAATTTTAAACAATGTAATTTTATCATTGTAAGAAAATATACCTATTATTTCCATTGATGAAGTCATTCCACCATTTAAGGTCTTTATCCTTTTTAAAGTACGGTTTGACTCTATTTATGTCTCTTATCAATTTTGTCAAATGAAGAATTAATTGACTTACATGTTGCTGATAAAAGTGGAGCAGCTGTATCATTCCATTTCTAGATAAAGAATTAAAAAGGGTTACATGGTAAAGCAAAATCTTTAGACTATACCAGGGGTAATAATATACTTGCAACATGGGTCAATAAATCTTTTGGTGCAAATGTAATCCCACTGCATCAATTGGATTTTTTTGCCAGCCAAGTAAATACCACCCAAAACTAATGACATCAAGAATGCATCATCTAGCGTCAGTAAAAGTGGCCGTTTATTTCTTTTAAATGCGAAAAGCATTGAAATATAAACTTCATATGTGAACTTGTTCAGGGTAACTCGACTGCTCTATGCAAACAAGTTTCCATATGAACAGTTTCTATCTCTATAATGATTTTCTCCAATTTAGAGCATGTTTTTTTACTTTATACAGACAAATGCAATATTAACATTGTTTAACCTTGACAGTTGACCATTTTTTTCAACAAATCTTTGCTTTGCCAGTTTCGTCCTTTCTAATGTAAAAACGTGTGGTCGAAAATGGCCAGATATGTTATTCAATTTCATAGAGTCTACAAAGCTGTAGACAGTGGTTGTTTTAATAGCTAAAAATAGAATTATCTTGCATAAAAACACCTTAATAAAGTTTGACCATTGACATGTAAATATGAACGTATAAGGCAATATATGCAGTAAACGTTGGAAAAACTATTAGAGAAAGTTAATCACTGCCCAGTGGTTCAAAGGTCAAATACATTTTTAATCACCAGCCTTGAATTGTAGAAAATGTCATAGTCCATGTTCTGTTTAAGGAAAGCTAAAATGTCTTTTAACAAGTTATTTATCTTAATTTAAAAGGCCAATTTAGATATTTACAATATTAAAAATCAATTTTGAAATCTCTATTGTCATTCTTGCAAATAGTTTAAAGCTTTTACTATACTTTACCTATTGGTGTAGGACTGTAGCTTTTTGTCTGAAGTCAGTAGAGCATGTTTTGACAGGAAATGTGAATACCTAAAAATTACAATTTATAATAAATTTAAAAAAGGCTTAATAGTCAAATAAAAGCATTGTAGTTGGAATTAGTACTGATCTGTATTCCTAAAGATTATTAAGAAATTTTGAAAGAAAAATATATCTGAAAGACTGATTAATACATTATAAGATACGTTCATGTACAAGTATAAGAATACTTCCAAACATTTGTTTGCAATAGAAAATTCCTCCCTACAAAAATTTTTAAAAAGACTTGGTGCAATATAGATATCTTTTGTGGTAAAATTAGTGAGAAATTAAAGTTTCAACCTAAAACCGCCAAAATATACCCCTGACGACCCATGCTTTGCAAATCATGGGGGAGCACGCCCACCACGCCCCTACCTGAATCCCCTTCTGGACAAAAAAAATTTATATCATTTTCAAACATGTGACTTAATATTTTAAAAGAAGCTTTAAATGGGGATGACATATATAATATGAATTGTGGAATTTTATTTCAAATGTGGGTTGATAAAATCCAGTGAGGCAAATTTCCTGTTTGACCTTTTATATTTTGACAATATGGGTTCTTGGAAGGTCAGCAGGTGCATTCCTGTTGTGAGTTTTGCTCACAATAGTTTGTATGGGGGTTAATATAATTAGCATGAAGACTTGTATAATGTCTACCCTATTTGTACTTATCATGTTGGTTTACTGGTACATCCAACTTAGACATTTCTTATTGTAAACTTTCACATACTAGTATATGATCATGTATTGTCTGTCAGCATTGGTAAACAAAATACTGACTCACTTTCATATTCCACTGACTTAGGCTTAAATTAATGTAATTAGTTTACACACAGTAACATCTCAGAGGCAATAATTATATTCAGTGTATGTAACCAATTTGTATTATACAGATTCATCAGCAATAGACTATCAGCATTTAGTGGAAAATAGGTTCTTGTGACTAGACAAAAGATTGGTTGATTGATTGTTGGGTTTAACACCCGAGTAGCAATATTTCAGCTATATTCAGGCCGATGAACATGAAATTGATGATAAAATGAAAATAAGATGATGATGATGAAATGAAAAAGGGATGGGACGCAAGGGCAACAGGGTCGATAAAATTTAGATTGTCACTAGAAAAAGGAAGGGATGATTAGGGTCAGGCAATTTAGTATCCTGTGGCGGAGCGCAAAGGTTCCTACTCATATCGAATACCACAAAAGGGTTTCAAGGTTGAAAAATTATTAACAAATGGTTTAGATTTAATTTGACCAAGACAGGAATTAGCTGCTATTAAAAAACTCTCTGCTTCTGATTTTTTAAGCAGTCAGAAACAGTTGAAATATTAAAAAAATTCTTATAATAAAAAATGCAAGTCTTCAATTCCAAAACTTAATACTATGGAAAAGTCAAGCAGAATCAGAAACAGCTCTTGAAATTCAAGATATAGATAAGGACATTGAATCGCCAGGAGATGAGTCGGACCCATTTGATTTGATAACTGTAAAGGTTTTAGATGATGTGTGAACTTCATTTTACCAGTGACATAAAATACATATATACATTACTGTACATATATGTGACAATGAAAATGTTTAATGGTGGTTAAATATGTTTTTATTTAACTGGTGTAATGCTCTAAATAACTTAAAATTTTAAAATTATCTCCGCTCTTTGAATTTATTAAAAAAATCTGAACCCCCTTTTGCCAGTTGCAGAAAAAAATTTAACCCCCCCCTGCATTTTGACCAGCCCCCTTCCAGGTAAACATATACTTTTTTCTTTTTCCCAGACATACAGTAAAGAATCTACAGTTTTGTCGGTTGCTTCCTACTCAGTTAAAGCTTATATGGAAGCTGACAGGATTTTAAAACTATTGAGTGATCGTTCTGAAGTACCTCAAATGGTAAACATTTATTCCACATTGCATCAAACTGTCTATCTTTATCATTATATTAAGTTCAAAGTGACAAAAAAATGACATTTTTACATATCTGCACGAATAATTAAATGATTTTCATAAGAATAACTACAACGTTTCATAAACAAGTTATCAGTATTGATTTTTGCTTTTGTAAGTGTGCTCACTTAAGTCCAGTTTTAACAACTTCATTTATTATCATTAAACTATTCAGAGCACTCCAAGGAGTAGCAAGGGAAGAGGTGCACTCCCACTGGTTAAAGTGTATACACCAACATATTATAAAAAAAAATAGCAAGGCAGTTGAGGAGGCCAAAGAGAAAGAAATATTGAAGCGTGCCTTTATTCATATTACAGATGTCACTGACTGGAAAGAAGCTGAACTGATGCATGGAGTTTATACTGCCAAACTGGATGATTTTCTCGGTACGATTTAAAGTTCAAATCAATCTGGCCCGTTTTTATGGCATTTATCTACAATACGCATTTAAAGTTTCGTAATGTTATAATTTATATGCACTAGTATATTGAGTTTTATTTTACACATTTCTTTAGCTCTGAAAGCTTTGCTTCTTTGGACAAAAATTAGTTTCCCAGAATATATGCTTTATACATGTATACATTGCAGTTAGTTAGACTCAGTTACATGTAGGATTACATTGTATAATAGCACTCAACAAGACTCCAAGACAACAACACCTTTGTTGAAACTTTATTCAAAATAATAACTGAAAAGTATATTTTTTAAAGTTTGTTTTTAATTTCTACTGTGAAAAAGGTACATTTTATAGTTAAACAAAGTTTTTGTATCTTTTACTAAAGAACAACTTCTATTTAGAAAAAAAAATTAGTATTAAAGTCAAGTTCCTATTTTTGAATTGATGAATTCTAATTTTGAAGAAAATGATGAGGTTCAGTAAATATTATATTTTTAAGGTTCAAAGTCCTTATAATTAAAGCACAACTGTCGATAAATAGTTTGCAAATATAAACAATAACAATTTTTAACAAAAACATTTCAAAATGATGGAAGTGCCAGACAATATGAAATTTCTGTAATTAGAAATTGCACAAACATTTAAATATACCCATCGTACGATACTTCAGTTGAGTTACAAATCATGGGCAGCATGATATATATATAAGGAAAGGTAGTTCCATCAAAGTATTATGCTTTATACAAAATTGATTAAAGTGGAAAAAAATCTGAAAAAAATAACCTTATTTTTACAGAGTTACATCCCTATTTCAATGTAAATTTGGCTAGGTATAATTCATATATTTGAATCAAAATATCTTCTGTTTACGGTTAAAATTAATTTTGACTAGAGTTTTAGGTAATTATTGCAGTTGTTTGAAAATTATATGCATTATTTTTTTCGTCATTAAGATTGAAATAAATGTGGAGACCATGATAATGGGGAACAGGACATTAATTATCAAAGGAAAAGACAAAACAAAGATAACCAACACTTTACAATAACAAATGTACCTAAACAATACAAAACTAAGAAATAAACAAGAAACCTGGACTTAAGTAAAAACATGAGAAAAGAACATGTGCAGTGTTAGGGTTAGCTTCCTCTGCTTGTTTGGAAACACACACCCAAAGTTGTTCATGTTTGAATAAAAGTTGTGCTAAATAATGATATACATGAATGTCTGTTTTCCATGTCTGGTCTTTGTCCCTGGATTACATTCTTTTGATTACCGCTATAACCTTGGTTCCCTTGATTACTCTCTCATACATATGTATGGCAACACTCTATTGAACAAAGCACTCATAATAATAATTTAACTCCACATTTGGGGATCATTTTATTTGTTAATTCAGAAGCCTTATTAAATCTTCACAGAGCTATAGACAAAGTATCAAATAATTATAGCTATGACCTAACTTCTGAGGAAATGACCTTGTGGTCATCTTTAGTAATTTTACCATTATTATAGGGCCTATGTAAATTAGCAACTTGTATGTACAAAATCGTGATCTGTAGTAATGTAAATACATTGTAATTTTTGCCTAATTTAACAGAATATTTTGTCTCCTCAATTTTAGACTTGGATAAATTCTAAAGGAATATTCCTACCAAATTCATTGAGTTTTGCAAACAGACAAAGACTTTGTACCAAGTGTACCAAATATAGAGGCTAATGTGGATGTTCAAATAAGAATCAACGAGGAAGTATACAACAATTAACTGACCAGCCAATTAATGACAAAACATAAAAAAAAACCTAATAAAAGATATAGAAAGAGAAAGTGCCCGTATAAAAAAATCAAACCTGAAATAAATAGTCAAGCTGATCTTACCCAAACACAAACTCAGAATACTCAATGTACACCTGTTTTATTTAAAAGTGAATCTTAAATTTTAGGCTTTATTAGGGTAAATGACCATGAATCTTTTCGTAAACAAAAGGCAAATTCTGTAATTTATTCAAGAAATAATTTATAGAATATGGTGCTCATTTCCACATGAGCTGGATATTTATATTCGATTATTTTAAACCAAGCTTAGTGAACCTGAGGTATAAAATATAAATATGAAAGCCAACCATGTGTAAATGAGTAAAACCCCATACCTAACATTAATTTTGTTCTTATATATGACAAAAAATACAATTTCAGCATCTGAATCGTCCAGGGGTAGATATATTGGGTAATATATCGTTACATGTTTTTTAGACGTCATATTTGAATTATTTTTTCTGTTTATGTGTTATGGTACATTGTTCTGGTTGCATGTGTGGGAATATATGTGATATAAAATTTCAAATGTTAAACTGAACCAGTATATTTTTATTCTGCACAAAGTTTTCAAGTATATATCATCAATACAAAATTGCACAAAGAAATTAAAATAGAAAACTTAACACTCGAGAATCATATTTTTACGCTGAAAATTGTGTACAATTTTTAAAGGCAGATTTATTCTAGTCCATGGTTCATCAAGGTGTTTTTTGCTTTCTGTGGGTTGCATTAGAAGTATTGAATTACTGGTCTAATGAATCATTTGTTGACTTATATGTATAATACTAAGAGTTTGAGGTTTATACAATCAGTGCAATAGAACAGTTGCAGTATAAATTTAATGAAAGACATGTGAAGATTTAATCATGATCACGTTAGTTTATCCTAGATTGACTGCAAAAATTGAAAATAGTTACAGTAGGAAATTATTTTTACCATCTTTTATTTGGGCCTCAATATATGTATTACCTGTCTGTCTGTGCTTTCTGCTCACATTTGTTAGTACAACTAAGTTGTTCTTTAAAAGGGATGGTTTGGCATCATATATAGATGTACATGGTTGAGTATAATTATTGCAAGTTGAATTCAAAAGGAAATATTCAAACACCATGTTCTAGGTGTTTTAGACTCTTCTCCAATTGGAGTTTATTATGGTGAGTGTGAATTTGTAAACCAATTATGTAAGTTTACGGCTATTGGAAAATTAAGCCACTTTGTGTCTAAACCATAGACCACTATTTACTCAGTAACAGGTTATTTGTTTCATTTTTAAAACAATAATTTACACTACATGTATTATGTAACAAATGAGTACCAATTGATATGAGTTGAGAATTTCTAAGTTTTGTATAATTTAATATATCATACAATTATTTCTATGTTTTGTTCATGTAGTTATTGTATAAATTAAAAACAGCAAACTAGTTCCTTTAAGCCACTTCAAAATAAACATTGTTATTTTTTCAAGGAGCTGGTTTTATGAGAAATAATTGATTTGTGTTTGTCATAAAAACTGCACAACTACCGAACAGACTTGGAATTTTACTTAGTGTGTTAGTGATGCAGTAGCTTGTATACTATGATGAACTCCTTTTGTGTATTTATATAGTTATATTGTAAATTTTATTCCTATAATAAAATTAATAAGTTGATTATGTTATTATTGTTAAGTACAATGTGTGATTTGGTGGTGCTGTTACTATTATTAAGAATGGATCTCATGTGTCTCAAAATTTGACAAACCAACTGGAAAGTTATGATCATATATTGTTATTTAAAAAATGCTCACTGTTGTTCATAGTACTGGTAGGTTATATGCACACTGTCTTTTAAGATATTTCTGTGAACATCAAAAACTAAGAGATACTGCTATTCTTTGATTTAATGCTTGGCCAAGGATAACTAAAGCATTTAATGAACAGGCGTGGCTATATATGGCATAAAATATGAAATAAAACAGGTATAAAATTGTGACCATGAAAGTAAGATATACTTTGGGAAATACCTAACACTAAAAGAGTATAAAATTAAAATGAATTCGGTAGACCAGTCTTTGGATTAGCCACGCATGTCTAAGGGAAAGTTCATAATAAGCCTTTTAGAAAGAGAAAAACAGTGTGGCTATATATAACGGCTAGAAATATGAAGTGAAAGTGGTATAAAATTTTGGCTAAGGGTTAGACATATGAAACATAATTGGTATAAATATTTGACTACGGGTTAGCTATGCATGCATGGCTAAAGGTTAGAAATATGAAGTGAAAGTGGTATAAATATTTGACTACGGGTTAGTTATGCATGAATGGCTAAGGGTTAGAAATATGAAACATAATTGGTATACATATTGGACTAACCCTTAGCCATACATGCATGGCTAAGTGTTAGACACATGAAAAATGATTCAACAATATACAGCTGAAATGAGTCACTAATGGTTATAAATCTTCCATTTAAAACAATCCAGGAAACTTAGCAATTATACCCATTATTTTCGTTTGCAGCAAATTTACTCCAAGTCCATAATTCAAAATTATTCCAGAATTCAACAATTCAGTGTTTTGATCACAACAGATCCATTAAGGTGAGCTAAATATGTCGAAATTTTAATTTCAATACATCTAGAGTAAATCACTATGGAGTCAAAAACAAATGACAGACATTTTTAATGTTCGAATCTAAAAAAAACCTATTGCTACATGAAGATAAATAAAACATCTTGACGAGACAAAAACATTAAACGCCACGTCTAAAGTAGGAATATGTACTAAATCGATTGACCAAAAGAATTTATTGCACGCCAAAGAAACTTCTAAAAACATACAAGATCTTCCTCGTAATACATCAATGACTATAGATAAGTAAGTAGCAGATGTTGAGTTATTTTTTTTATAAAAAAAAATATGTGAACACGAGTAGCTGAAAACATTGAAGTGTTTATGTATGATATTTTAATGCATTCAGTGGTTTGAATCTTTTTTTTCATTTGTTGAAATTGGTGTAGAAATAATAACTAAGGGAACCAAGATTCTAGCAGAAACTAAAAGAATCTAATATATCTTTGATCATCTAGATTTGCACCAAATTATCTTGTATGAAGATGTGAACTATATTTTCCCAATCTCTTTATAGTAAGAGAAAATAAAGGTTGGAATTAAATATAATTAAATTACCAATAATATATACTGCAAATTTCGATATGCTGTATATGTGATTCAAGGAGTAACCTCTCATAAACAGTTTCTAAAACCCATTGAAATTTGTTTTCCAAAAAACAAAACCAATACATGTGTCTGATTATGATTTAGCTTTGAACGGTTTATTTTGGAAACTGAATTATAATTGATGGTTTACAATTAAATAAATTTCCCTTTTTTATTATGAAAACATCCTACAGTGTTCGCAAAATAACTTTTCCGGCAAACTTTGAGAGAAGGAGATATCAATCATAAGCAATCGAAATGCATCAACATGGGGTAAAGGAACATCAAGCATTGTTGATCGGATTTTTTTTTCGGTTTGTGATGCAATAAAACTACATTGCATCTAAGATATGGCTAAAACTTTTTCTGTGCAATTAAACCAAAACGGCATACTTATTTTGAATCATGATGATGATCAAGTCTTTTACTCATCTGTTTCAATTCTAAAGCATGACAAATTGAGAATGGTTGGAAAACAACGCATGGTTAGTAAGTCGTCCGATAACTGAATGAGGAAGAATCATATTACTTTTATTTTTTATTTACACTAAGTATTTCTGTGAACACATGTCACATTAGCCCAAATGTTCGCATGTCAACCTTTTATGGGGGTCTCAGTCAAGAATACATAAACAGCGAATATGTTGCAAACAGAACTTTATCTTTATTTGGTTGCTAACATTCAAAGAGACAACACTGTTTTTTGTGACAGATAGAAAATAAGGTAGGAATTTACTTGAACGTTAAGAAAGTCACTTGAAATAAATATCCATCTATTTCTCAGGAAGCATTATGAAGTTGAATAATCCTAAATTTTGTTTTCTTTTTCTCATAATAATGGATCGAATATAAAAATTGACAAACCATAGCCCTCATTTTTTATTTGTAAAACAAAGGAATGAAGTTTTATTTATAAATATATTCACACTTTCACAACAAAGAAATACAAAAACTTTAATGGAACAATCGTCATGCTGGAAGTGTTTATATGTGAAATTCTACAAAACATCTTTTTTGGTGTTTTCGAAGATTACTCGTCATATGAGCCTCTACAAGAGAATCCCAATGTATATGATAATAAATCAGCATTAAAAAAGCAAGGTTATGTCGAACTGTGTGATGAATCTCGATGGGGACGAACATGGAAAAAATATGTGTTTGGTATGAAAATAATTAGCATTTATCTGATAAGATAAAACTTTTTCCTGATAGTCAGTCATAAGGCTTACTTTTTACATAAGCGTTATGTGTATTCAAGATTCTATATTTGTCTGTTAAAAAAAAGTGTTATTTTTTTTATAAGTAATAAAACTGATACGTTCTAAGTATTGTGTTTATGATACAGAAGACATGTTTGATACGACAAAAAATGCATACTTAACACATTTACTAACCTGGCTTAAAATAATTTTTCGATAGAAAACCCGATCGGATGCTGAATGTAACTATGACGGGTCCAAAAATGTTTTTTCTGAGATTAATGTTGTTTTCATTATTGGTCATAATGGCAGTCGACTCGTTCGGATTCTTCCAAGCACAAAGACGGAGGCCACACAGAGGTACAAAATATCAAGTTTGCTAACGCTTTTGTATAATGTGAACAGCATTATCGCATGTTTGATTGTATACGTGTCAGACATAATTTTTTTAAACAAATGAACTGCTTTCTACACAGTGCTGTTTATCTTTTTATCAGTTCTATTGTATGAAAAAGTACTATATAGAAACATTCTCAAGATAATATCTATTTAGTTGTTCATGAACACGTGTGGATTTTATGCAGTTACAATCACACTTTTAATGAATACAACAATACCAATCATATATGGTATTGCAAATTTCAGTATGCTGTTTCAAGGAATAACTGCTCATTAGAATCACATATATAGGAAGATCTAAACCCCAAAACAAATTGTGTACACGAAGTGCACAACACACACATTATCGAAATAGGAAACCAAATCATTGCTAGGGTTTACCATGTTTCCCTATATTTTTATTAGAAAAATCTTTCTATACACAATCAATATTTCAGATCCATGTTTCTCCTTTTACTGTGCAAACGGTGGATCGTGTTTTATTGATCAACATCCATGTTACTATAATAGATGGTGCAAGATACCAAGGTGCAGGTGTATTGGGTCATGGCAAGGGGAACGATGTGATGGTTAGTGTAAATAAGTCAGTCAATGTTGGAACAAGAGAACAATTGTGTTTCATTCACAAATGTTACGACAGGATAGTTTGGCTTTAGGGAATATTTAGTACCAATTTCTTCCTCACGTATTAGAAATTTAATCTTTTTTCTATTCCTGTACTTAAAACTTAAAACCTTTTGATATTACAAATGTTTTACGCCCTTTTATACTTTTAGAAAACCCATGCAATAACATCGACTGCAACAGCGGTGAATGCTTTGCAAAAAAAACTGGCTCGCCTAAGTGTTGGTGTCCCGTAGGATGTAACGGCGATAACTGTGAGAAAGAAGGTAACAATATACGTTAAATTAATTAACTTGTTATTACCATAATGTTTCTTTTGTATTGCTTTTTTATCATATCCATAGATTACTCTTGCAATATCTTGCGATAAACATCATGTAGATAAAACAGGAAAGTTTTTTTGTACTGGTCAGTTTGAATAAAGAATGCAAATTTAACATATATTTTCAAATTTACAGATATCACTCTCTGTTCCGAGGCCAATGGTGAATGTGTTGCCCGAGACAAATGCACTACGAATACTATCTTACAAACGCCTTGTTGCAACGGAAAGGTCTGTTGTAGAAGTTAGTATATTTGTACGTAATTTAGAAGAAAATATTTCATGTGTAGTTCTACAACATCTTGTTATTTTTTGTTATAAACTATTCTGTCATGATCCTTACATTAGCAATTCTTCAATATAACGAGAATGGATATGGTGAATATGTCGAGATAACATCTCCACCGGGAAGATAAACGTCAGCTCAAATCCAACCATAGATCTTCAATGAGCGATGATGGCAGGCTGCAGCATACCCTTAAACAACAGTATACACAGGTACATCGGAATTGTTGCTCCTTTTCACTCCAGCAACATATAATAAACTAAAAGTGAAAACGATAAAATGCATATAGAGGCCAGAAATTCCTGACAGGCGCAAAACCTGTGCCAGACTTAAAGTACTTTGGCGTATCACAAACCTCCCATTTAAAATCTGGTCACTGTGGAAAAAATATTGCACAATAAACATACCTCAAATCTGAAAAGGTCTCGATCCCTTGTTATACCAGGAATAAAAAAACTGATTATACGTTTTACTAATGCACAAACAAAGTACTACGTAGAAGCACTTAAATGACATAGAATATATTTTTCAGAGGCACAAAGTACAGTGGCGTGTGAGGGTAGGCGGCTTGACTTGTCCTGTGATGATGGATTTGTATTGAAGATAATATCAGCAATGTATGGTAGACTTAACAAAACAATCTGCCCCCATCCAAACATCCAAACAGTTCAATGTTCAACGTCGTCGACATCTCTATTCTTTATGCAATTAATGTGTAATAGAAAACAACGTTGCTCAGTAGAAGCAACTAATGCAAACTTCGGCGATCCTTGTGCAGTTACCTACAAGTATCTGAGTGTTACCTATGTTTGTGTTAGATGTTAAGAGTAACGTACCTATAACTTTGGAATATTAAAATTTCAATATTGATTTTTCTAGTTTTAAGTTTTATTTTTCAGACCCAATAAAAAGATATAAATGTTTCTTTTCATCATGTATACATATACAACTTGAAATTATATACTGACGTTTAACATTACAATGGGCAACATATGAAAATAAAATTAACCTGTATTTTAGTGACAAACATCTATAAATATCAAGTTGATACTGTCTGGCGTGTAATTTTCCACGGGATCTAAATTTTCGAAGTTGAATTACTTCTTAGAGACTCAAATAAAAAATATATATATATATATACCAGGCCCTCTGGCTAATATTGATATCTCGGGATGATACGGTATCTGATACGGATTTTGCCATGTATCATTATCTATATAAAACCGACTTTAACATGACATATCACCTTTGACCTATATCAACCCTCGGGTCAAAGGCCCTCTTGATGATATTGGTATCTCAGGATGGCACTGCATCGATACGAATTTTGCCATATATTATTCTCTATATAAAACAGAAAATATTAAAAGAGATCAGTACCAATGGTGGACTGACCAAATAAATATAGTGCTCATTATCATTATCATTTTTCAGCAAGTATAAAGGTGGTTGAAACCAATGTTTTGCTTCGGAAAGTATTTTAAATTATCCTTTTTTACATCATATTTTTCTCTATTTGTATTCATGCCTTCTAATATGTTTTCAAAACTCGGAGAAGTGTTTTTAGAAATCAGTATCGTTTTAGCTCTTTAAAAAAGAATGAGAAAAACAAAGCGAAACGTGCTTCTTTCGGTGATTATGTCGGGAAATCGTGAAAAAGAGATTCAAGATTATGGTTACGTAGTAGCCATGACGTTTCTTTGTTACGTTTTCTTTTCATAATTTACGTGATGATTGTATTGGCTTGTTAACGACGAACGATTCTTAACGTTCAGGGAGAGTTACTACAAGGAGAAGTATAAATTGATGCAGGTAGGGACTTCAGGAAAAAAAATCAATCTACTCGGAAATCCTCTTTCTCTGTTTAATTCAATTTATATGACCTTCACCTACAACTTCTCCTGCACAGGTAACCATTGGACAGTATAAATAAAAAGAAACTCCAATGTCTAAATATAGGTCCATAGCAGCGAATTCAGAAATGTCAACTTGGAAATATTGTCAAAGAGGCATAACTCCAGTTGAAAATTCAAGTTAAAATACAGTTCAGCAAATTATAGTCCATTTCAAATTCAGGCTCTGAAAATACACAAAAAATATTAAATGTAAATGTAAATGAACTTTTATAAAATAATGTGCAAATTAATTTAGTATTCAACAAGGGTCTTATAGTCTGTATTTAACTCTTGTCATGATAAGATATACACATACATATATATGTGGGTGTGTTTGTTGGTGTGTGATTGCATTTATTTATCTTTTTGCAATAATTTTTATTTTTGTTCTATAATTTTGCCATAAAAATATATCTACATCAAATAAAAAATATAAACAAATATTAAAATATGTACCCTACATGCAGCCAAATAAGATAAACATTTTATATTCTGATTTACAGCAAACACACTAATCAATTATGAATTAATTAACAAACTCATACTTACAGTAATTTTAAGGTTCCTTCTTCCAAATCTTCCTTCAACTCTTCAATAGTCATATCATATTTTTCTAATTTGCTATGTTCTTTTTCATCTTATTTGGTATTCCAGTAGACAACCTGCAATTGATAATATGATTAAATGTTTTGGTAGCATAACATTTTCAAAGCAAGTAACATCAAATATAATTATACCACAACAACAGGAAAATATGAAATAATCATTAGATGCATAAAAAGCATTCAAAGCATATAACATTTACATCACAAGACAACAAAGCATAAGCAATTCTGTGTTAAAAAGCAACAAAGACATAAAGAGTTAATATTAGTAAACAATATGAAAATAAAGGCAATTTTAAAGCACAACGACGACCAAGCTGATATTTTTTTTTATAATAAATGTATGTAATAAAGAACCAAATAACCTAAATGCACAACACTACAACCACACAGTCCAAGTAGCTACCTTTGGACCTATTTTGTTAAAATTCTGAGTCATCAATCTTATTTCTTACATAATCTATCATTTTCATGAAATGAAGTGATGTAAATTTATAAAATTGAAAATTGATATATATATATATATATATGGTTACAAAATTTTAATTTATTTCAAATTAACAATGTTGAACCATCATGTGCCACCCACCTTTAATAATTCATTTGAAACTTTACTAAATATCCCATTAATGGGGTGAAATTAATCATACATGTATTGTCTTTACCTAATGTATATTCTCCATCTTCAGTAACAATTTTGTTACCATAAAAATATCTGCCTTTCTTTATAGTCGCATCCTTCATCAGTGTGATATCTTTATTATCATTGATGACTTCTTCCAACTGTTTATTGCATACTGACCGACCTTCCCTAATCATGTTATGAATTGTTGAAATTGATGGCAGTTGTAGAATTTCCTCATCAGTAATTTTAATGATACTGCTTATAACAGACGAAAAATGTTTTGAATAGGAACATTATTTCCTAAACAGCTAAATACACTTTGCCTCATTTTGTAAGAATAAGGATTACCTCTTTCTGAGTCTTTACTTTCAATACATTTAAATGTATCATTGTTACCAGTATCTGAAGTACAATTTCTATTCTCTTGTTCCTGTATAAATTTATTTTGCCAATATATGATTTCTTCTTTCAATAAATGAGTGTCCTGTCTAAACATAATACACTGGGTAGTTTTGTCCTCAATATTTATACACTTATCTTCAATTTTCACAGTCTGGCAGCTTCCTGAATTAACTTTTATAAGATTTTTTTTCTTTAAGAAGGATATTTCACTTTTCAAATCGTTAATATTTTTTTTCTTCTAATAACCTCTTCTCATTTCCGATTTTAATGTTTTTCTCTTGTACCTTTTTCTTCAAAATACTAATGGTGTTAATATGGGTGTTTATGTATCTTGTTGTCCTATACTTTCTGGGAAAATTAAACTCCTCAAGTTCATAGGAAAATAGTTCATGAGTTTTTTTTGCCGCCCTTAACAATCGCACTCTATGTGCCACAGCTTTTACTTTCTTCTCAATACTTGAAGGAACTACCTCCTGTTTATTTATTTTTGTGGCTAAACATATCTAATGATGTAGGATATTTCTAGAACCACACCCCTTATATCTCTTTGCAAAGTTAGGTATCTGGATAGCATTTCCATTGGTAAAACGAATAATAGGGATGGGTAAAGGTGGAGTGTGTTCTATGTTAGTATTGCACTACCTAATTTAAAGAAGCTAAGGATACAATGATAAACAGTGTGATTTTTAGAGATGTATTTAATGAAATACAGTTAAGGCTTTGCAAAGCTAGCTATCTCACCTTTATCACACACTAATATTTTGTTTTGGATTTCCAATTAATGATGACACTTTATAGACGTATTATTCTTCATTGGTTCTTACATAATACCATACAATACCAAAGAGACTTTATGTTCAAATAAAAAATAAAATTTACACTATACTTCTTATTACAGTAATTGCTATATACATATGGAGACATAAACATACATGTACATGTAACATGTTGAATAAAAATCCATTTCAATTATAGCTGGCTTTAAAAAAAATTAGAATAATCAAAAGTTTTGATGTGAAATTCTTATTCCTCACTAGAATCAGTCTGTTAATATATAACTAAATTTTTTTTATTAAGTTATTGTAAGAAAGGGAGATAATAAAACTCTTCTTCTCAAAATAGTAAGAAAGGGAGATAATAAAACTTATTCTCAATATAGTAAGCATTAATATTTAAAGATGAATTTACTGGTTTCGCTTTCTACGCTTGATATAGCTGAAGATATTATGAGGTGAAGAATCTCTATCACTTTGCTCATTACTATCTTCATAAATAATCAAGGGAGGAAGGTGAAATTCTAATTCATCACTGGAATCAGATTGTAAATTTAGAGCAGTGCCTCTGCAACTAACCGCATAGCCAATAGGAGGATGAGTTTCATCATCACTGCCAAATGTACATTCTGATTCAGGTGAAAGCAAAGGAGAATCAGTCTCTGTAAGAATCATTGAGTCATAGAAACTGGTTCGAAAACAAATTGGAGGTTGTGTTTCATCTGAATCAATGAAACTTGCACTGACTGATTCACCTGCATGGTCATTGGCGTACTCTGACTCTGACAACAGTTGAGTTTCAAAATCATTTTCAGAATGTTTAAAAGTAACTTTGTATCAGAATCAGATAGGGTATCATCACCAGATGAAAACCCTATGACGTCAATCAGCTGACTGTTTTCTGATGAAGACTCATTTGATGATGTCTCTACAAAATCTAAATAAAAAAAATCATCATTATCAACAGCAGCAATTATGCTTGCCTTCTTTCACATGTACGACAATTACAGTCTCCTGGATATGTGCAGGCATCATGAAGTTCCTCAGCTATGTTTTTATCTTGGAGAAATCCAAAATATTCAGATAAATCTGTACATTAATGCTGCATTAGCATCATCACCTTTTGGAAATTCCATCCAAAATATTTTAATAAGACCACTTCTAGCCATTTTCTGTAAAATCACAGAATATGAACGTTTCATTCCTACAATGCTGATTTATTAATAAAATACAACCCTTTCCTTATAGTTAGGTTACTACATCTTAAGAAGGATCCAAATAAGATTTTGTTTTCAATATGCATTTAAATATATATCAATCCAAATCATTTAATAGAGTTAACTAATTCAGTGGCGGACATGGGGGTGTGCAAGGGATTAGTACACCTCTTTTTTACTATACAAATTAAATCATGTCATAATATCATCCCTTTTTCTGAGGAACCAAAGCTTGCTTCCAACATTTTCAAATTGTATAGATCCGCCCCATGCTAATGTCAAAATGTAAAATAGAAGCTACCATACATACCATTAAATGAGATGAAAAAGTTAACTTTGTATTCCTATGCAGCAGGTAGGTCTAACTGTTCTTTCTAACAGAAAGTACAAATATGCTGCAAAAGATAAATCATATTAATGAAATGTGTATTACATGCACACGGTATAGGTTTGTATTATAAAATAGTGTCTTAGTTCACATTTTAGAGGGAAGACAACATCCAGAATAAACTGCTTATTTTTTTTTAATAATTTACTTTTATGTGCATTCAATAATTGTTTATTATAATTTTTTTTTTGGCAAATTATTTGAAAAATTATCTTCCTAAGCTTGGTCACACTGTAATTGCATTTATTGTAATGGTGTTTTGCATTATCCACAAACTTTCATATGCTATAGGATGGACAGATAATTAAAACTTAGCTTTGGTTACTCCCCCCCTTCTTTAATGATGAGTTTGAAAATCTACATAAAATACTAACACACAAATAGTAAAATGTTTGTATTGAATATTCAGTACAAATATATATATCTTATATTGCAATTTAAAATAAGCTGAGTTATGTGTATTATATGAACAAGACTTTATCAAAGGGAGACAACTGATACCATGAATAATTGTAAACATGGCAAATTTATGTAAATATGTAATATTTCATCGCTTCAGAAAAAGTGCCAATGGGTGCCGTTCACTACTTCATTTTTCATTTGCTAAGAAGCATGATGAATGCGGCAAACACTTTTACCACGAAATCATAATTTTAAAATATTTAAAGATTGTCAACCGTTTACATTTATAAGTAATACTTATAAACTACAAATAAAATAAAATAGAAACAACTAACTTACCTTGTCTAGTGCGTATAACAAATAAATAATAATTTAGGTATCCACGTGAAGCACGACCCCGCGGAATCAGCAGATTTAGTCGAATTTTACCGTTGGGTTATCTGCCCTTTTACTACGTTCTTCAATTCGGAAGGTGGTCACCTGAAGTATCTAATACAGGGGATAAGTACGGATTTACCCACTTATCGTAACGCAGATTGTCATTCCGTTACACAATAAGATTTCAAATGCAAGAGCAAAGACTTGCATTTACGATTGTATTTGCAAACCTCGCCAAGACTTGACCAGCTGTAATGAATGTTTAATGTCAACGCGACCGGACCTAAACGATTTGACCAAAATAATTATGAGATTTAGGTTCGGAAAGTATGGAATCAGTACAGATATAGAGGAAGCATTCTTGGAAGCAACAAGCGACGTGAACAATACTACAGGTATTCATTTTATACTTGACATTACGAAGGTTATTGAAAGTCACGTCGTACATTTATCAATTCGTAGAAAATTGCCGACAACCTAGTCTTGAACGAATAATGAGCACATTCACATGTCATGAGAAACAAGCATCAATCAACAAAAGGTTTATCAGCACTCATTTGACTTCGTTTGAAATCGCAAGAGATATCTATAATTCGACGGTTGCTACATTGCTTGTTGACTCATTCGTTGTGGTGAGAGAATTCATAATGTTCCGATTAGTAAACATTTGACATTTCCATGTTTGCCACAAACGCATCACAGTATTATGGAACTACTGGTATGATATTGGAAATACTCATGAAATAGGGTTTGTAAGTTGCGTCCTAGTTTCATTTTATTTTCCAATGTAGAACGTATTGAAATCCGAAGACTGATCTGCATCTTATTGTTTACTTCCGAGATCTTAAAACGCTGCATTACAATCCAAACTCTCCTTTTTTATGCTTTTCTCAATATTTTCATGATGTAAAACAGCAGATTTGTAATTTCAAACTGTATTTTTACACAAAAAGATGTTTTGCTTTCAATACTGAACTCACCGCTCTATAAATGGCCAATCTACATGCATTTTAATGTCATTCTAAGACTCAATCTCGTGAAATATCGGAGTCACGTGACGAGACTTACAAAACCTATTGATACTTTTCGTAGTGTTAGGAACCGTAACCGAAATAGTCAAATATTATTACGAAAAGGTGGTTGATAGAAAATAAACCTATTTGGCGACCAGTTAATTTACTAAATGACTACAATAAATAAATACCCAAACTATCCACGAAACGTTTAAATACAATTCTGTTAAAAGTTATTCATTGTGATTAAAACAGGTTTTGTAAAGGGTAAAGTATAAATGCCGCTAACAGAATTTACAAGTTATAATCGATTTCGTAGATGTAGTTAATACAGATGGAAAACGATAATACTCTTTTCTAATATGACGTCTTCATATCGTCAAACAGTAAATGTCGGTACAACCCCACCTTTGGCACCTGCGCACTGTCTCTTTTCTTTCGCTGTCGCTTCGAGACAAAACACTCATTTAAAAGCGTTTACGCGATGATTTAACGGCTACTACTATATTGATGCTGAAACTTATTCAACAGATGGTTTACTTGAATATGTGGTTTATTTCTAAATTAATCAAACGTCCATACGGGGGAGGTTAAACGAAACAGCCGTTATTTTGGCTACGTCTAGGGAAATATTTGTCACAAAAGTTACCGTATTTGTCATATTAGAAAAGAATTAGTTCTTTTCGGGGGTAGATTTGTACTCATTTTAACATGGGTTTGGATTTATGTTCTCATTAACATCTCGCTGTCGCTCGGTGTTAAATAATCGAATGTTGTGAAATTGCAATGGTTTTCGGATATACAACGATTGAAATCCTATTTGTATACATGAAACTTTGATTTCTAAAGCTTTCATGATTAAAAGTGATTTTGATAATGTAAACTGCTACTTTGAATCTAAATTCAGGTTAAATCAATCATTTATCATAGTAATCAATGATTATAGTCTTTGTTGACAATTTACACCAACTCTTTCCATTTTCCTTTCAGAGTTGTTGTTCTTTGAACCTAAATATAAGAAATTTCTGTATACGGAACTTATTCCGTGTTCAAAGGTTGGGGCTGATCATAAGATTTATTTTATTCATATTAAATGATTACTTCTTTACATTGTATGTTGTCAGTGGAGAATGTCACAGAAAGTCCGCGAAATATGATTATTGCGGGAAACTGTCCGTTCGTTTCCATGGCTTTATATGGGTTGACGAACGAAAACAAGAAGGGTAAGTTGGAATTCAACTGTCCCAGAGATCAGCTGTATGTTTTGATCTCCTGACCCGGTTAATTCACATTTTGGATATTGTGAACTTTTATAGAGCTAAACGTCAAGCTGTATAGCATTTGGTACGCATCTTCTTGTATCGTAAGTTAATAAATTTGGTGAAGTCCGCGACACTTCAACCTGAAATTTTTGTACAGTGTTTATATGATGAAGTTATATGTATACATTTTGAGGAGGTAGCAGTGGCAAAATTCATCTAAATGGACATGCAGTATTTATTACCTTTGGTCGTCTGATAGAAACAATACTTAAATAAATGAATTGTATCATACAATAGCTTGTTTTAAATATAGCTTTTTGCAAACTTGTAAAAAAACTGGCAAAACATACGAAAATCTGAATTTCTTCATACCCAACTTTACGATTACATACCAATCATTACTTCATCATAAACAACTAAGTGTCGGAAAAAATATGATAGAGACATAGTTTTCTTTTTTAAATGACCTAAATTTGAGTTAGACACGGCTGGTATACCGAAAATCAGCAGTTTACATTCATACTGAGACCTCTCTATACGGGTAAAGAGTAATCAAGGGAGCCAAGATTATAGCAGTGATCAAAGAATATAATCCAGGGACAAAGACCAGACATGGAAAACAGACATACACAACAAAGAACATAAAGTAACTAAAATTGTACATACAAAGTAACAAAAGCAAAAAAAAAAAAAACAACTGGGACACCACTTAAAACTGGGAACATGGACCAGGTGCACCGGTAGGGTAAGCGTCCTCTGCTTTTCTAGAAACACCTGCCGAGTTGCTCATAAAAAAGTCTGGAGTGGACAAACGAGGAAAGGAAAACTACGAAATGTTGAATAAATCATGTTTCATGGTGCAGAAGGATACACCATAATAATCCACGATTTTATGATGACGACCATAAAACTTCTGTAGTGATGACTTAAATTTTGTAGCAACATAACCCTGTTCCTGAAGCCTATTTGTTAGAGTTCTAGCGCGATACAAAAAGTCTACGTAGTTTCGGCAAGTTCTGTTATAACGTATGAGTTGTGATATGAACACTCCATACGCAGGTGCTGAAGGGATGTTGCCACAGATGAAAGAAAAGTTGACAATTCTGAATGAAAAGTCATTACGTTTGTCGTAAAGTTTGGTCAATAGTTTTCCTTTACCATCGCCTTCTAAGTGTAGGTCAAGAAATGAGGCTGACTTTACATTGTCTGTAGTATCCTTTATCTCAAGTTCACTGGGGTAGATGCGATGTATCAAATCCCCGAAATTAGGATTGTTTAAAGATAATACGTCATCTATATAGCGGAAACTGAAATTAAAGGATATTATAACATATCAGTTATAATGTCAGCCTCATTAGAGTGAAGGAATAGGTCAGCAAGTAAAGGAGCACAATCTGTTCCCATTGGAATACCGACCGTTTGTTGAAAAACACGTCCAATACACTAGAAAAATATGTTGGCAATAAAACATTCCAGCATTTTGTAAACATATACCTCTGTATATTTGGAAGATGATTTAGAATAATTTCTTACGAATATGAGGAATCTTTACCAAGAACTATATATTTGCGTCTAGGAGTACCATCTTTAAAAAAAAAAAACAACAATGAATAATGTTTTTAAGTCGGGATTTTAACTGAATATGGAAATAGAAGTATACAGTGTTGAAAAATCATAGGTTTTAATGCTATTTTTTTTCTCAGAAAACCAGGGTTCATTTGATTACTCTTTCAATATTTTCACTTGGTTTTATCACAAAGTTAATCAAAATTACTTACCGAATGATTCCTTTGAGACGATTTATCGAATGAATGCATCTTTCCACTATTGAAAGTAGGAAAACAAATCAAATCGCAACATATCTTTAATAAAACTTTAAGAATAAAGGAAATGTGATACTGGAACATAAATACCCATGAAGTTTAAAACGTGTCATTATAAGCATTTTGTGTCGGGTAGGGGCATGCAATTTTGTATATAAATCAAAAGTCGTAAGTGTGACAATAACTTCATACCATTGTAAAAATTGATTCGTGAATGGGACATTTGGTTGATTATATAATGTAAACAAACAATAGGGACAATCACCTAAAATAGCGAATAAGGAAATGAATGCCTAAAAAGTAAATGAATGCTGAAACGAGATCGTTGATTGCATCCCAGTCGATTGCGACCATTCTCAACGCTGTGCGACCTGAAATTGCGAATAAGGAAATGAATATTAAAAAAAGGAAATGAATGTTGAAATGAGAAATCCGACCCCTCCCGAGTCGATTGTGACCATTCCAAACTCAGTGCGACCTAAATAGCGAATAAGGAAATGAATGTTGAAATGAAATCTCTGACCCCTCCCGAGTCGAATGCGACCATTCTAAACTCTGTGCGTCCTAAAATGGCGAATGAGGAAATGAATGTTGAAAAAGGAAATAAATGTTGAAATTAGATCTCTGACCACTCCCGAGTCGATTGCGACCATTCCCAACCCTGTGCGACCTAAAATTGTGAATAAGGAAATGAATGTTAAAAAGGAGAAATGAATGTTGAAATGGAAAATCCGACACCTACCGAGTCGATTGCGACCATTCCCAACTCTGTGCGTCCTAAAATGGCGAATAAGGAAATGAATGTTGAAATGAGATATCTGACCCCTCACGAGTCGATTGCGACCATTCCCAACTCTGTGCGTCCTAAAATGGCGAATAAGGAAATGAATGTTGAAATGAGATATCTGACCCCTCACGAGACGATTGCGACCATTCCCAATTCCATGCGACCTAAAATGCCGAATAAGGAAATAAATGTTGAAATTAGGTCTCTGACCACTCCCGAGTCGATTGCGACCATTCCCAAATCTATGCGACATAAAATGGCGAATACGGAAATGAATGTTGAAAAAGGAAATGAATTTTGAAATGAGCCCTTGGTCCCTTCCGAAACCCTTCTTACAATCATTCCTCAAAAGATGCTTAATGATTTTTTAGAATATAAAAAATGTATCATTTGTGAAAAAAACACCTTGGAGGTGTTTCCTATGATAATTTCCAATTTCGTATTCGAATGTTGAAAAAGGAAAACGGAAAAAGGAGACAACTGAGCTCCATAAATTTTAAGACTTCCTGGACAACTAGTCTTGAAAAGTAGAAACATGACAACACTAGGAAAACACTGATTGTTAAAATAAACGATAATAGTCTTTTGTTGATTTGAAAGTGAAACGTTCAAGTAAATGATAACCACGTTGATTTGTCCCTCATGTTGAGAACTGGTTGCTTTTTGTTTAAATATGTGATTTATATAAAATCGGAAATCGCTACATTTGTTGAATCTGGACCATAAAGCATAGTAAACGTATCTTCGCTAGCTTTATATACTAATTGAATGTCATGGGGTTTAGTATAAACCTTTGTTATCTTGGAAATGCGAAAACATTCGTTATACTTTTTCAATATATATGGTAACTGTTTTCGTACTATTTTATGTCCAAAAAAAAAAGAAATGGGAATTCGTCTACAATTGATAACAAACGACAGTAATTGGACACATGTCGAAGTTCACATTTTGTATTTGCATTAGATGCAATGTAAACAATTTTTGTCCCAAACTACAGGCAGGCATTAAATGGAAGTCCTTTTGTGGAAATCAAACCTTAATACATATGCAACCTTCTCATTTTTACTAAAAGCATTATTCAATCCTGAATACAATAAGGGTGGCAATAACATTATCACACATTAATCTCATCTATTATCAAGTCCAAATTATAACTGACAAAATAGATATTAAACCACCGGAGTAACTAGTGTTGCAATGGTCCTAACTTGTTACAGGCATTTCATTCAAAATGGTGAGTTTAATCTACGTTTTACAGCGCGCCAGCCCCCTCTTCCATTGTGACCCAAAGATGTCGGTGGTGATTAAATAGCATTTGCATAATCGGTGAATCAGTAGTCACATCAGCGAAAAGATTGATTTACAAAAAGAAGTTAATATTCAGCTGAGTATTTTCGAACAAGGACTGATATCTGTAAAAAAGAATCTGGTAAGAGACCTTTTGAGAGGCATTTCCTCATACCCTGATTTTGAGGTCTGCTACTCAATAATTTATGGCTTTAATTGAAAAAAGAGTGTTAGTACTTGGTCTAGCGTAGGGAATCAGTTGTGAAATATAAAAACAATATACAGTAGATGAAGGTATATTGCAGTACAGGAAAGGACAACTTATAATTTTAAAACTAAAGTTGTCTTTTTCATCATATATCTTAGTACTGTAGTAAGGCGGAACAAGCTGTTTCTGTAGTCACCTTAATCTCGAGCTCTGGTGGATATTTGGACAATAACCATTTACCAAAAGAAGGGGTGTTGATAGACAAAACATCATAAATATTTCTGTATGTGAAATTAAAGGATTTAGCATCTTTTTTTATTCTTATTCTTTAAGAGGTTCTGAAGATATTCAGTCTCGATTGAATACAAAAACAGGTCGGCTAGTAGAGGAGCACATTTAGTGCCTATTGGTTGCCAATTTGTTGCTGAATAAAAGCTGAAAAAGGTGACAAATATGTTATCAATGAGGTAATCAAGTATGCTGCAAACCTTTTTTTTCCGTGTAACACACTTTATCGTTATGAAATGAATACAAAAATATGTGGATTTGTAATCTAGAACAACACAATTTCTCGATTCAGTAAAATATTTACGAGTAAATCCTTTTAAACGAAATTTCAATTTATCATGTGGCAACGTATTGTAAAGAGTTGAGGACTCAAAGGTTTGAAGAGAACCAATTTCCAAAAACTGCGGGTGTTTGTGTATTCAAATACATTTTCAGAATTTTTAAGTATCCACGAATGATAAATGAAACAAATTACTGTATCAAATCGATGACGAACAGAACAGTATGATATCTTGTCAATATAATCCCATCTTCGTGTATTTGCACCGGGAAAAGTGAACTGAAACTTGTTAAATCAGTAGATACTACAAATAGAGAATTATTTTTCCATTAGAATGTTTAAACATTAATGAAGTACACATTTTGAATTCATTACTGAGAATTGTCAATTGACAATGTTTTATCAACCAGAAAGGACTTCCTGGCATTCAATATTCCATTGTGGGTTATGTACTGTGCGTTTGTGTATACAAATCGATGATTATTTAAACAAAGATCATTTGAGAGCGATTCCTGATGGGTAACGAATGAAGAGGTGTAATAGGTTTATTTATGGCAAATATTAAGGCTGTTTCATAATGAACTTACCGCAAGCAATGTTTTTTTTCATATTTGATTCGACACTCTGCATTTATCACTGCTATATAATTTTGCGTTGTTAGGACATAAAATGATAAAATCAGACCATGTTTCGAAATTTCAGAATCTTTGGCAGGAGTTCTGTGATCATACTGGTTTTCATGGATTCGATGAGATATCCGGAACATCAAGTCGACATAAGATAAGAATGTGAGTATTACACCTATTGCGGTTCTGTTTCCTTACAAAAAGTACTTTATTCTGCTGTTGTTTAAATGTTAGGATTTTCACCGACAATATTCGTGTCGTATTTCTTGACACATGTTTCAGACCATTTAAATACCTATGTCTATAACCTATAAGAAATTTGATTTTTATCCCTTCTATGTTGCAATTTACTTATATACTAAAAGGGATATTTGTTATCGGAATAAATTAAAACAATATCACGTGTTCTTGAATATTTGCTGGGTCAACTAAAAGCCATTGCGTCACATATAAAGACACCGGGCTCGCTCCCTATTGGCGAGGCTGAAATGGAGAGCATGTTGCCCTAAAATGATTCAAATAGTTAAAAAAAGGAACATTATTTGTGTTATGCAGTATTTCAACGCATTTTTACAAAGAAATTACCAGGAGTCTGGAATTTGACATTTTGAATCACCGGTCCTCATGGTACAGATGGAAACATCATGAAAAACCCACGAGTTGATGATGATCATCAAAACTTCCGTAGTGAGGACTGCAGTCTTCAAGCAATATAACCCTGTTCCAGATGCTTAATTATTAGAATTCGAACACTGTTCAAAATGCTTGCGTAGTTTAGCTACTTCAACAATACAAAAAGAGAAGTCATCGCGTTTATGGTGTAGTTTGGTCAAGTACATGTAGTTTTCTTTTCCACCAATCTAAAGTGAAGTGCAACATATTACTATTCTCCAGGTGTCTGTTTATGCATACTTTACTCTTGTATACAGTTATAGTTAGCTTCTCTAAGAAACTTACCGGATTTAGTGTTTTCCTGAAACGGAAAGCAACTTTAGATGAAAAATTTCCTTCTTCAGCTGACAATTATCATATTTTTTATGATTTGATTTACATTTAAGGTTATATACAATAGAAGGCAGTTTTGAAAACTTTGAACGATTTTTTTAATTCACTGATTATTTGTGCTGTGAGGTAAGAACGTACTCGTGGGCACCGTCATGTAAAAAGTTCTGCTCTTTATGTAAAGTTTAGTCATTAAAATGCAATAAAAAAAAACTGAATAAATGTTGAAAACTGTTATCAAAATGACTAATATAACATTAAGACAAGTAAGTCTTGAATTGTACTTGGTTTTTGTCTATCTATGCATACATGTAACTTCCAGGGCTCCCGGTTTTTATTGTTGCTTTGTATGTATTATTTTGGTTATTTTTAAAAAAAGATTTTGTCTGTTTTAAATGCCTGGTCTTAGTCACTGATTACAGTCTCTTGATTTCCACTAGAATTTGGTTTCCTTGATTTCTCTTTCACATGCTCAGTTTACTGTAGTTGCATAAATTCATCTTCACAAAAACAATGCGCTTCTGAACACTATTATTTCAAATTACTACATATTGGCTCGGTATCAAGAAAGAAGGATGCATTACTGAATGGCAATTTGCTGAAGTGAAATGCAATCATTATAATATGTCATATTTAATTACAAATTTATTCAAGTAAAAGGAAACAAACATGACGACATATAACGTCTTGTCAACATTACAACAAAATAATTAGATTAGGTAGCCCATATACTACATAATATTTCCGTCTGTGAAAACGGGTCTTAAGGTTATGTTTTATTGATGAAAAAAAACAAACTTTTTTTTTTAATTTTGACTGAATCTGAGTAAGTGTCGCAAGTAAAATACGCAAGTTTTGGCTTTATAAACATAGAGCTTTCGCTGGTCAAGTTATTCCTCCACGTAGGGTTAATCAATGATTGTAACTAATACAAAGTGCCAGATATAAAAATATAGATTCGTATAGTCATTTCAATATAGTCTTCACAGGTACAGATTCTTGTTTAACGCTTAACCGAAACATTTCATGGTAGGCAGAATCTTCCTGTTCAACATTTAATCTAATGATTTATATTAATCTAGACGTTGAGAATGATTACTATGGTAACGATCTCAGTACAGGTTTAAAGATACTAGCATCAGTAAAAATATCAGTATTTATCTTATGCAAATAATTATTTTCCTGTCAAGTTCAACTGAAGAAAAAACTGTGAAATTGTGTAATATATTCTATAACTGCAGGGAAATATTATGTATCTTATGAAAAGAATCAAAACAACTGGAAATTGACTCCAATCATATTGCGTTATTTTCAAAAGTCAACCAAACTTATTGTGGATGCTGATCATTCCTAAATATATTTGTTTTGTTGTTGACAAACTGCCAGATTAATATTAACTTCTATTAGAAATTGTTTCAGAATTAATAACTGAGAGGAAAATTAATTTGAAAGTGAGATGTTTATTGAACTAATTCAAACGCTCGTGCAATATACATGTATATTTTCGGAACAATATTCACCAATATAGATACAATAACCCTAATATTGCTAGGGGTAATACAAATCTCCTTTCTACTATTTCTATCGATTATCATTCTATTCAGTTACCAAAAAAAAAAAAAATAAATAAAAAAAATTAAATGCAATTCATATTTCAGAAATGACAACCAAGATACATGTAAAAATGACAAGTCAATTGCCCAGCGATCACTTTGATATTTTTAAATTGCCGAACCATGGACGATAAACATACGCTAAACGCTATTCAATTCATGCATTTATAAATTCAAATACAATATGTTTATTTTGGACAATCAAATATTTCGCAATTTTTGGAATTCTAAAATGAAAGTTGAGAAGATAACACATATTTTCTAAGAACTTTAATTTTTGATCGACAACTGTACATGTACATGATCCTAAAGAAGATCCTTTCTACCAGGGATATGGAGATGACTTTGTTGGACCTGGTAAAGAGGTTTATGGAGCTATTCGAAGTAAAAAGGTACAGGACATCGTATAGTTTGGTACTTCATCAAAGGATATTACAATATAAAACTTTAAAGATACTTATTGTGTTTGAAGATAGTATTTAAGTTAAAAAAGAACCAACAAAAACGAAAACACTAACAAAAACGAAACAAAAAAAACAAACAAAAAAACAAACAAAAAAAAAAAAACAAGCAAACCAAAATAAAAAAAAAACAAATAAAAGTAAAATTTATCTACAGTTACATTATAACACCTCCCTGTTACATCGATGGTGTGACATAGATGGGCTAAACTGTGTTTACGACACAAAACATTCGTTCAAAGTTGTTCATCTTTGTTGACGTCATGTTAGGTTCTATTGGGGTGTCGACTAAAATCATATATTGTAAATGCTTGGCTCTTTTGTTATTTTAGTTTCAGTATTTGCCATCGTCTTTTCAAGCTGTAGAGGGCTGATACAGCATTGACAATATCAATGGTAAAAAAATATGTGATATCACAGTGTTATAAAGAATGTGTTTCTAGGTATATTTACAACGCATGTGGTTGTTTTCACAATTCAGAAGGAGGCAGGTATATGTAAATTAATATAATATGAAAGTTTTGTGCTTGTTAGGGTTGCATGCCGTCCACTTTACCTTGTAAAGAAACCCGATTCCTCCTACATTAGAATGCAAATAAAATAACTAAAAGTTCTAGCAGTACAGAGAACCTGATTACCTAATTTGGATGAATAAGATTGTTTGGCCTTCCGAAAGCTAAATCTTGAAAAATGAGCCGATATTCGACTTAGACTTTTCAAATTGTTGTCATAAGGATAACTTCATCCCTTTTAAGCATATGTCTGTGTATTACGGTTTTCAGCTTTATGCTTTAAACTACAAAAATATCCTTTTTGAATTGTAATGGACTGTAACTCTTATAAGTAGCTTTGAAACAATTAAAATGATAACTTTTGTAGGCCTATTCATCAAAATCATTTCAACATGTGCAATTTTTTTTCTATCATCACCGGTTGTCTAGTTTGAACCCGAAAAACGTAAAAAATAGAACTTTTGCCTTTCAATGACAATGGCTTTAATAAAGAATAGCAGACACTTAGGACCATGTGAAGACTTTTAAGGTAGTAGACCTCGGGTACCCCAGGACAATTTGTTTTCCATAATTCGATCCCTTACATTGGTACTTAATATTACACAAACTGTAGAACACATGTGTAGATTTTGAACAATAAAAATAAACATACCCAACAAAGAACGCAAAATAACCAATACATATTCATGTTCTAGCAACATAATCAAGAAAATTTTCCAGAAGCCTAATGGTAGGAAGTCTAACACGGTTACAGCAAGTGCTGACATATCATATGAATTGTGATATGAAAACTCCATACGCAGGTTCTGCAGATGAAAGTCATCAAAAGTAAATATAAAAATAACGTAAAAATAGAACTATACGTTTTTTGCCACCTGCAATGTTTATATCATTTAGAACGATAGACAGTATGTTATCATAAAATGAATTAAAATGTTTAAATTGTCAATTTGGTCATATGTCTACTTCCAAGACGACTTTTGGTTGTTTGTGACCAAATACTTTATTTGCCGCCAAATGTCGTCTCTGTTGAAGTTTGTTGCCTCTTCCAAATGTTTGTTTATCTCAAATTCGTGAGACATGCTTGTCAACATAAATATAAAAGCGTGTCATCAAAATTGTGGAGTAACTATGGGATTTTCCGTATAAAACTGCAAATGAATTTTTAATTTCGATTCATCATATGTATTGTTTGGGCTTCTTGCAAAGTAAAAGTGTGTTACAAATTCAAGGTCAAGATAGACAAAAGTGACAAGAGAAAAAGTACGGTTCAAAGATAAGATAGTTAAATAAAAAAACGTTCTGGAAATAACGTCGGGTAAAACTATTAGCCAAAAGTTCCATAGATAAAATAGAAAAAAATCGGCTACTTAGAACACATAGTGTCGATTTCATGTTTCATTAGCATGCTTGACAGATGTATTCAGTTAACTTATGGAATCGTCAACCGCAAAAGTTATTCCCTTTGAATAACGCTTTCAAAATCATGAAAGATGAAATCGGATTGTCTGATTAGAAATGCAATCTGAACAGAAAGTAGAAAAGAGTGCTGTTAGATCCAACATGAAGTGACTGAGTTAAAAACTGATAGGTATTATTTTAAATAGATTGATTAATTTAGGAGTTATTGTGTTCCACACGATTATATGAATATGACATCTCTATTGGTTTACATTAAGATGACAAAGTTTGTTCGAAATATACTTATGCAACATGTGTTCAGCAAGCATTAGGTGAGAAATACTAATATACTAGTTGACAAATGAAACATTTTAAAGTCACATTTCTCATATAGTAGTTGTCAAGTGAAACATTAAAAAGTCACATTTCACAACATTTATGTAGGATGACACACGCGGACATTGCAAATCTTTTCCATATGACTGGACAAAAAAAAATATCCTCATCAAATGATAGCCCAGAATCCGTAAGACGTTGTAACGTTAAGAACTCGAGTTACTTCTTATCGCTTAAGCGACTGCACATCGAAAAAATACGGTCCAAAAAAAAAATAGCTGCAAGAAGTGAATATCTAGCAATTGCATTCGACAATATTCTTTTGACTCGGTTGTATTTGGTCCAGGAACTGTTTTAGACCGTGCCACGAAGAATATAAAAAATAAATATTTTATCTATTAAATTCATACTTGTTTCCTACCAAACAATAAAACACTGTTTTGTTATTGAAAAGTTGTCATGTTCCTTTTGGTGACTAATAAAACATTTAAATAACTCATATCTTAAACCACCTTACAGACGTGTTATGAAGAGGATCATACGAATACTTCATACAAAACTCTTTACGTATGAAAAAAAAACAACAACATTTTATACATATACTTTATTTAAGATGACATTCATTTACTTAAGACCCATATTATTCAAAGACTTTAAAGAGTAATCAAGAGAACCAAGGTTATAGCGGTATTCAAAAGAATGTAATACAGGAACAAAGGCCAGACATGGAAAATAGACATACACAACAAAGAACACAAAGTAACCAAAATCATACATACAAAGTAACAAAAGTAAATGAGCAACTCTGACTCCACAAAAAACTGGGAGCATGGACCAGGTGCACCGGTAGGGTATGTATAACTTAAATATGTATAACTTATAACGATTTACTTACATTTTATGAAAACGTCATACAAAACGACTATTAGTTTGGGGAACATTGTACAAATACTTCAAAGAAAATGACCAAGGTCTAAAGAAGTATATTATTGGAACAGAGCTTATTTGAAGCCTGCATAATTCCTTTTTTTGAAATTTATTTCCATCATTCCAATGAACAATGTTTATTTAATAAATATCGTTTTATTTGAAGTTAATTCCTATTTTTTATGCGAGTGTAAGTTAACATACTCATATCTTTTTGAGTTTACTCATGTCATTTTATGTAAAAAAGATTTTTAAAAAATCCACCAACTCACTACGTAAAACATCATAATGACAGAGATTTTGCTACATAAAGATATAAGTGCATATATAAATTATATTCATTGAGCTTAGAATGGAACAAGGCTTTATGTGAATTAACGAAATTAAAATTTAATTAGATACATTATAAACCAACAGGCTCTTTCGTTAAAACAACGAAGTCAAAATTAAGCATGTGTATCATGTATTTCCGCGAGTTAGAGCTCGATTAGAACGCATGCCTATATTCAACCAACGAAAGAAAAAACTAAGAACTTGAACTATCCCGAAGTTAACACGAACGGATAAATCAACTTAAGCCGTTTGTAATTTATGTATGAAGTATACTGTGGAATTATTTCTTCAGCAAACCTTGGAGGAAAATGGGTTTGTTTCTTGACGCTTCCATTATAACAATGACTGAACTTCAATTCTAATACGTAGCATTCATACTACAACATCAACATTGTAATCATATAAATGTACTAACGTCTCAGATTGTGACGACTCTATTTGCTACACTGCATCATCTGATTAAATTGATCAGCAAGATAATGTAAACATAGAAAGGACTGGAAAGTTCAAATGAAGTTAAAACTGTCGAATTTGCGAAGCAAATGTTTGGTCATTCCCTTCGCGGGACTCAAACCTGTACTTCTCTCACATCTATGGCAACAGCGCCTTAGACCTTTCGGCCAGCTAGGCTTTATCAAAATATAGCTTTCGCTGGCCGGGTCATTTCTTCTTGTAGGATTAAACTAGGGTTGTAACTTAGTACACGATCTATGGTAGTACTTGACAGCTCATCTAGGTGTGTTATGTAGGATAGAGGATCAAATTAACGACACATGTCACAACAAATCAATATTATACAAACGTCTTAGACTTTGACGACTCTATTCGCTACACTGCTCCATTGGATCATATTGATATAGGGAAGATAATGTAAGCATAGAAAAGTCTGAATAAATTCCAACGATATTAGAACTGTAAAATTTACCATGCAAATTTGCCATGCAAATTTTAAGTCGTTTCCTCCGCGGGACTCGAACTCGTACCAGTCTGAAATCTTTGGCAACACTGCGACATCTATTGAACGATATATATTTTTAATATTTTGTTTTGAAAATAAGAATATGTATTACATGATGTTCCCGAATTTATTGAAATAAAAGAAATGGTCGCAGTGAAAAAAAGTTTTTGTCAGTTGCAGCGAGAGAAGAACCGAGAGACAGATTTTTCGATGTGGCCTATCGGTGACCCTGTGACGTGCAAGAATGGACCAGACGTGGGAATCCCCTCTTTTAGCATAATTCTATGAAGATAAATCATGCCTCCGATTGTGATTCAGTTGTATTTAATTAATTGCTGCAAATCGACGCCTCCCTACTGACATGAGTATTGAACTTAGAATTCTGGCGGGAAAAACCTGTCCGTACCAAAAAGAAAAATTTCAAGTGCTCCTTGAATGTTGTGAGTAATATACCTAGGCTTGTAGATAACAAATGTATACCGTCGTGTTTGAAAAGCATTTATTCTGATGCTTTGATGGATCTTCTATATTGATCCGTTATTTTTTGTGTTAGGGTTCAATGTTAATAAAGTCTAGTTAACATAACGAACCAAATTATGTTAAGGTCTGTTACCAAAAGTTTTGCTCTTAAAAAGGAACACTTGATGTTCTCAATTAGTTCTTTAGTATTTGACACTACTAAATCAGTATCCTCAAGGTGAACCAAGATGAAGTTTGACACGTAACTCCGTCTCGAAGACATGGTCAAATGCCAGATTTAGTTATCCAGGGTATCTTTATATTTTTTCGTTTAAGGTTCAGGTTTTCCCTGCCAGTTCGCTTTTTCGTTGCTTCTCCAGCCCAGTGAGGAATTGAGGACCCAATTATCCAAACCACAATTTGACCTGCAACCAAAATTTGAAATTGCTTTATCGTTTATAAGAGAATTCGAAGGTAAGATCCATATGCAGTTGATGCCCATCTACCCCATTGTTTAATCTGATCGTTGTAAAACCGTGATAACTAACTTCTGTAGTGGAATCTGTTCTAAGGGAAAATGATTTAAATAGCTGCGCTCCTCTAATTTCACAAAACCTACTGCTTTACGTAGCACAGCTGACACAAAATACTGGGTTAATGGAGAACCGTTGAAGTGAATGAAGAGTTGTTGACATCCCGGAATATTTGGGCGTCATTTTAGAAAATTTCTCACGTTAACGACGAGGCAAATGCTTGTGTGTTTGCGTACTTTTGTTTTGACATTAGAACAACCTAATTGATCGGTTTTACTCCTTTTGATAGTGACACGCAGTTGTTTGCCGGTTATGCTGACATTAGAATAGCTGATTTACTTTGCGTTTAGAAGTGAACTCGCCATTTGTTTTAATGAAAGGTATGCTATAAATTTGGTAAGTTGTTCAACTGGGATTTGCGAAGTAATGTCTAAGGAATAGTGTTTTGGTATGACTTAAAAGTGAATCTTGCTGTTTGATACGCTTTGTTTTGTTTTGTACCGTCGGATATGGAACTGGTCAACAATCTATCCGACTCTATATCTAAAGTAGCCAAACATGGTTCGGTAAAACTGTAGGAATTTCCACTGCATCTGGAGCTAGCTTCCTGAATTTGGACCACTGACAACGAGAATTGTGTCAGCGATTGAAGTATTTTTGTCTGGAATATGTTGAGCGTTTTTGCAAATATTAAACTTAAGCGTTTCAAATACCAATATTCTAATTTTTCTTATTCTTGAAATTAGACCCCCGACCCAACAATGTTTATGTATAAACGGGATATCGCTAAATATTTTGTTACGTTATGTTATAGTATGTTATATTTTGGGTTAGATTACTATCGGACCAGTCTTTGGGCTATAAACTGCTGCACTATTAACCCATATAGTAAATTCCGAAACCTAAGTTTGTTTTAGAGGCTTTTAATTTTTGAAGAAAAATTGTAAAAAAAATCCCACAGTATTTTAATATTTGTCAATGTTCATTATATATATTTATATTAGACGCAATGTAAACAATTTTATTGTCATTTCAAAATGTTTCCTTGCCTTTCATGCAATGCTTTTGTTTTATTTCCCGGGTTAATGCGAAAATTTTAAAAGTGGTCAAGAAGGGTGCATTTGTATATTCCTTGGATTGTCAGTAAAATATATACGAATGCATACTATTAATTGTCTACTGCTACTGTCCTCTTCTATACGTGTAGCGTGCAGCTCTTCCACACAAAACTAACATATCAGATTAAAATATCAAACCATGCATGATAAAATATTCATTCAACATGAATCGAGTAGAGTCACTCGGACTGATGGATTGGCTATGCACTTTGAGTCGAAGGTTTCACACGGTTTTCATGTTACATCAGCTACTAATTCACTCTAAATGATTTTAATGTACTATATAAGAATGTAAAAAATGTGAGAAAACGTAACTTTTTCTCTTTTTATTTATCATTTTATTTTATTTATTTATTTATTTACTTTGCTGACAAAAATACCTATAAAATATAGAGAAATTTACATGCTATTAAGCATTAATACGCAAAACAATTTTACAAAACAGAACAAGTAGTCTTATTAAATATCCTTATGCAAAATTTTGGACATTTTCGATAGAATCTGAAATTTTACAATTTTCTGACGAATTATATCGTTTTGTGCCTATAAGTAGACAAAATTATTATATTTCACATTTTGACTTTTTTTTCTATCAACTGGGCGTAATACCTGTGAAATGGACAGAATATAGAGGATGTATCCTGAATAACATCAATGCGTGAACACCTGTATATTGAGTCCTTGTGGTTGTATAAGATACAAAGTAATGATATAGGTGACAGTGGATTATGTAATATTTCCTGTGTAATAAATTCTGAAATTTCAAGAGACTTTGAAATAAAGCCTGTAATTTCACTCTCTTACTTTGTCCTGCCAAAACACTAATAATTTTAAAATTTGCTACAGTAAAACTGTGTAGTAAATGGTCATGGTTAATAACTCGATCGTGCCAAAAACACTCTTAGATATAATTTGTGATTATAATTAATCAACCTACTTATATTTTTGGAAGAACTATGAAGCTAAAAGAAAAAGAAACAGATTAAAAAAATCATTTTTGTTACCTTTACGTTGTACTAACGCATTCAGATTACACGAAAATTGTTTTTCTTCAACCTATAAACATTGTTAACATCTCTGGCTGTAAGTGCAAAACAAATTAATACGTTTTCAAATTACCTAAATCCTTATAATAAATAAATGATCTATTGTATAGTCTCAAAAGTTTCAAAGCTAAATGCAAACAATAGTATCGGCTAACCATAAGGCTTATTTTCAGTACTGAGAAAATCATAAAATTTTCTCTATTAGATACTAATTTATCTTTTTTACACATTGAAGATTGTACATGTATTTCTTTTATTGTTCAAGTTGGATAAGTTTTTTAGAGTTTATTTTTTTTTAAATTCCTTTCTACTTCATGTTTTAATATCAAATATTAATAGCATAAAATAAAATATAGAACAGAACTTAAAAGTCAGACCAATGCACCGCTGATAAATAAAAATATCCACACCCACAACTGCATGCATTATCGACTGTAATCACCAACATGTAGACATCAAAAGTGTCCTGATCACGGTTGTTTACTCACGTGATTGCCAGCTTATGCCGGGAAACTTTGCACTAATACTAATATGACTATTTTAATAATTAATTGAATGCATTTTTACATGCCCTTATCACTGGTAAAACCTTTACTTGAGAAAAGTATCTTCTTATTGTTATAAGTTCTAAAATTGTCTTAGTGCACCAAGAACCGGTCATTGCGGGTCATTGCGGTGTTCAGACGAACTTGTAAATGTATCATCCAAGGTGTTCTTTGGTGCGTGTTTTTTTAGAGGGGGTGGGGCTGGGCTGGGCTGTTCCAATATCAATTTTTTAAACATAACTTACCTTCCATGATGTAAAATTGAGTTTGATCAGCATTCTAGATGATTTAAATAACAAAGTTCAGACGGTAACCGCGCCCTAGCTATTGGGCGAAAATTTGTCACAATTGATATGAGTTCATCAAGATAATTAAATGAAATAGAAAAAAAGATATACTCGACCACCTATATATGTCTGTTAACTTATCATAGTACTCCGGCGAATGCGTAATGTTTACTTTATATTGATAAACTGATATAAAACTGTCACATTGTTTTCTTCATTTCATGATTTGGTTTTACATGTGGATCTTTTGTTTGATGTTTCGGATGAACACCGACTTGAAGTGGTTGCCATAAGTATTTATTAAAATCGAAAGAAATGCTTTTACACAGCAATTTATGCAGCTTTACGAGACTTTCCAACTACTGCCGATTTTTTATGTAACATTCATACCCAAACACTAATTATTCTATTTAAGTATTATTGTTTTACTTAAAAAGAGTATTAAGTAGTTTACATTGACCTGCTAACTTAAGGGAGGTAACTCTTGTTTGAAATTTTTTTTTTAATAACAGTAGTTAGAGCGGAACATAGACTTGAACCATCTTACCACGGTAGGAGACCGTCTTAACATTTTCGGCACAAGTTTTATATAGTCTAAACGTGAATGAAACGGTATTGGACACTGAACCACCTTAAACAACACTCGAACAAGACATAAATGGTCACGGCTGTTATCAGTTTGAACATGTACTGAACAAAACAAATTATTCAGACGTGTCAGACTTGTTCCGACCGAAATAGTTGTTTAAGAATTTAAACTAGTGCATGTAAAGACAACCTATAACTTTAAAACTAAAACAGTATCATGAATAATAGTGCTGGAATGACTACCGTTGTCGAAATTGAAATGTATTTCCAAGGTCTGAAGAAATTCAGTCTCGTATGAATGCACAAAACAAGTCGGTTAGGAGAGAAACACAATTAGTGAATATTGAAATGGCAACTTGTTGCAGAGAAATAGCTTCTCCAAATGTGACAAATATCTCATTAATGAGGTAATCGAACATGCTGCAAACCTTTTTTTATATGTAGCACACTTTACCCTACTGAGATGAGTAGAAAAGATTTTAGGTTTTCAAATATCTTTAGAATTGTACGTATCCACATATGATTAATGAAACGAATGATTGTTTCAAATTGATGAAAATCAGTATGACATCACATCAATATATTTCATCTTCATTTATTTGCACCGAGAAAAATAAACAGAAATTTGTAAAATTAGTTGATACGACCAATATTAAATTGCTATATTCCATTAGATCTTTTTAACCAATAATGAAGTAAACATTTCTTATTCATTATTGGTAATTGTCAATTGACACTGTTATTTCTACCAAAAAGGACTTCCTGGCATTCAGTCGTCCATAATGGTTTATACGCCATTTGTTTTGGTTACATAAATCGATGATTATTTAATCAAAACTTTTAAAACATGTAAGAGCAATTCCTAATGGATAAAGATTGAAGAGGTGTAGTAGGTGTATTTAGAACTAATTGCCAGCATTAAGGCTGCATGACAAAAAAACTTAACACTTGCAAGATTTTTTCATATTTAAATCGAAACACTGCTTTTATCACAGCTATGTATTTTAGCGTTGATAGGATATAAAATGACAAAATCAGAGCATGATTCGAATTTTCAGGATCTTTGGCAGGAGTTCTGTGATCATACTGGTTTTCATGGATTCGATAAGATTTCCGGAACATCAAGTCGACATAAGATAAGAATGTAAGTATTATGTGAGTTACATCTATTGCGGTTCTGTTTCCTACCAAGAAGTACTCTAATTCCCTCTTGTTTAAGTAGCTGTCTTTGTAAGAATCGTGCAAAATCTGAAAAAAATGTGATACACCCCAAAAAAAGCTACATATTTTTATTTTTGTAATTAGTTGTTTTATGGGTCTATCCTATGAAATGAGTAATTATTCATTCAAATCTGCCTGCTCTTAGGAGATAATCAACATTGAAAATCCAGTAGATTGTATTGTATTTCATGTTTACTATGACATTTCAAACAAAATATCAAAAATAAAAATATGTAGGCTTTTTACCCATGAATCACATTTTGCATGATCCTTACCTGGAATGCTACTTAAATGTTGGAATTTTTGTGCTGTATTTCTGGGGAAATGTTTCACAGACCATCAAAATACATATGGGATCAAGTTGTGGTGATTTGTATCTGTATGGTATGAATCTAGATTTTTATAAGAATTACTGTAAAAAAAAAGAAGCGAGGAACCCAGTCCTTCAACTTCCATTTGCATATATAGATGATGTCTCATCGTGGATTAATCATAATTGTTAAGTATTTCTTACATTTCATCAGGAACTTGTCGCGTCGTCTTTATTCTCGAAGTTTCTGCTATCAATCTGCTTTCGCGACCGTTCTTATATTGTATCGTAATGTAAAAAAATATTCGCGACAGTTTAACTATTCTTTCATCTGTGGCAACATCCCTTCGGCTCCTGCGTATGGAGTGTTCACATCACAACTCATACGTTATGCCAGAGCTTGCCGAAACTACGCAGACTTTTTGTATCGCGCTAGAACTCTAACAAATAGGCTTCTGAAACAGGGTTATGTTGCTACAAGATTGAAGTCATCAGAAGTTTTATGGTCGTCATTATGAACTCGTGGATAGTTATGATGTATCCATCAGCACCATGAAAACTGATTTATTCAATGGGCTATAGTTTTCCTTTCCTCGTTTATCTACCCCGGACTTGAATTTTTATGAGCAACTCGGCGGGTGTTTCTAGAAAAGCAGAGGACGCTTACCCTAGCGGTGCACCTGGTCCATGCTCCCAGTTTTTAGTGGAGTCCGAGTTGCTCATTTACTTTTGTTACTTTGTATGTATGATTTTAGTTACTTTATGTTCTTTGTTGTGTATGTCTGTTTTCCATGTCTGGTCTTTGTCACTGGATTACATTCTTTTGATTACCCTATAACCTTGGTTCCCTTGATTACTCTTTCATCAAGAATTAAAAAGCTTCATAGCTGGATCTGCATAATGCCTCTTTCGAAACTATTTACTTTCATACTTAGGGACATGAAGGAGGGTCTTCAATTTTACCATGACATTTATTACTCCCTTAGTGGTATTCTTTGAATGTAGCACCTAAATGGAAAGATCGCCTGGTAACCATTAATGCTAGATGTTTATCGCAATATAATAGAATCAAGACATATGATTTTTAGTCCTTTATGGTACTATTCTCAATACTCAGTTGAAATCCTGAAGAGCTCTTAAGAGCTGATTTAATTATAAATAAAAATAAAAACGTTTTGATGAGTTTTGGAATCTAGTACATAGACAGTAGATTACAATCATCGTCTTAAGTAGAGCGATCAAAAACACATAGAACTTTTTATGTTGTTCTACGTCATTGTATCTAGTCTTTGAAATGTGTGACAGCAGTATAGGTCTTATTACTGTTATTTTTAACGTCTACCTTTGAGAATACACATGGGATGTAATACAACTTGCAGACAAAAACAATATTTTTAAGGGCTTTATCCGATGGTACAACAGCAGTGAGAAGTGAGAACTCTCAAGAACGTTTCAAGATTAAATCTCACAGTATTCACCAACTTACAGTAAGTCTTTTTGTGTTCGTTTCATAAATTTTCTAGTATATTCCTCCGTAGCACTCATAAGAATTTTGAAATTATAATTCCAATTTGTGGAGCGTGGTCCACTGTATTTGTAAACATGTACGGAGAGATTCCTTTTCGTTGATGACTAATTTTCCCGTAATGGCATAACCAGGAGGATCGTTTTTGAAAGCTGAATTTTGCAAGTATAGTCAGGAAAATTAGCCTTGAAATTCTCAATCTTGAGGTCCTAAACTACATTTCGTAGTTTAAAATTTTGTTTGCAGAAATATGAAAATCAGTATGAATTTGTCTTTGAATTACGGTGGGATTTTCTTCGTGACGGTTTTATTTTTGGAAGGTGTTACCCAAATTATTTTGCATCTTTGCCTTTGTTGACAAACGTAAGTGGAAGAACTAAACGTTTTTCTGCATCTTAACCTTCAATACAAACTGGTTAAAAAAGTGTCCAGAATGATGGTCACAAGTCTGTATAAAGATGATGTAGGCACAGAAACTGGCGTATCAAGACTTGGTTTGAAAACAGAGTGAAGTAAAATTGAGTTATAGAGTAGAATTGAGATTGATTGCAAATGTAGTTTTTATATGGAAATAAGAAGACCACCTATCGATACATCAAGCGTTGGAGGTGATGTTAAAGTGATGTAAAATGGCGATGGCCATGACTCCTTTTCTTGCTTTGAAAAGAGAGTGCAGTAAAGTTGAGGTATAGAGTAGAATTGAGATTGATTGCAAATGTAGTTTTTATATGGAAATAAGAAGACCATCTATCGATACATCAAGCAATGGAGGTGATGTAAAATGGCGATGGCCATGACTCCTTTTCTTGCTTTGAAAAGAGAGTGCAGTAAAGTTGAGGTATAGAGTAGAATTGAGATTGATTGCAAATGTAGTTTTTATATGGAAATAAGAAGACCATCTATCAATACATCAAGCGTTGGAGGTGATGTACAATGGCGATGGCCATGACTCTTTTTATTGCTTTGAAAAGAGAGTGCAGTAAAGTTGAGGTATAGAGTAGAATTGAGATTGATTGCAAATGTAGTTTTTATATGGAAATAAGAAGACCATCTATCGATACATCAAGCGTTGGAGGTGATGTAAAATGGCGATGGCCATGACTCCTTTTCTTGCTTTGAAAAGAGAGTGCAGTAAAGTTGAGGTATAGAGTAGAATTGAGATTGATTGCAAATGTAGTTTTTATATGGAAATAAGAAGACCATCTATCGATACATCAAGCGTTGGAGGTGATGTAAAATGGCGATGGCCATGACTCCTTTTCTTGCTTTGAAAAGAGAGTGCAGTAAAGTTGAGGTATAGAGTAGAATTGAGATTGATTGCAAATGTAGTTTTTATATGGAAATAAGAAGACCATCTATCGATACATCAAGCGTTGGAGGTGATGTTAAAGTGATGTAAAATGGCGATGGTCTTGACTCCTTTTCTGTCTTGGATTGTTGTCGAAGAAATCATCATATTTACTTTATTGTAATATTGACTTGAAAGATTTCGTATACTTTTCATATTGTCTTTGCATCCGTAACAAATTGTTGTAACTAGTCGGCGTATTCATTACTCCTCTTCCCGTACGTTTTATTTACGATTGACCTGCTGGTTGGGTGATATTTTATTTAAGAATACGAACTGTCATTGAGAAGATTGAAGAATCTTGTTAATTGATATGTTGATAAAAAATCGTGAATTGTTATATTTAATTCCCGAACTATGATCGCACATTCCTTTTGTTTAATTATCTTGTTTTTCATCGACACAAACTTGACCGTATCAGGCGCATCCTGATCCGTAAGAAAGAATGTACACAAAACGTAGTACAATGTATCTGTAATTTGATAGTCGACATAATATAACAATAATGATGCACTTTAGTTTGTTTGACCAAACGGTTTTTTCCCTCGAAAAATAGGGCAACCATCGGGCAATTACTCTGATGACTTCATTTTACTCAAGGAGAAAATCATCGGGCACACATAAAGAAGTGTGAAATTTGTATAAGATGCAACACATAATTGAGTTTAGCTATTCAAAATAAAAGGCCCATGAACCACATACACCATCGATGCACCTCCCGCTTTAAGGCCAAATTTTAATACTACTTTTCCCGTCTTATACATCTGTTTGCCAATCGACAGTCCGTGTAAAATATAAAGAAGACGCTTTCAAGTATTCCTCTGCCGTGAAGTTTTGGAACAAACTAATGATTTACGAAAAATATTACCATTTGTCAGGTTTCTGTTTATGCATCATATTTTACTATTATTTACATTGATAGTCAGGTTGTTCGGGAAACTTGCCTGATTTTGTGTCCGTTACAGAAACAGAAAACAACTGTACATGAAAATTTACTTCTTCCGCTGACTATTATTATCATTTTTATGATTTGATTTACATTGAGGGTTTTTGAATAATTATGATCAGTTGTTAAAACGAAAGGTGTAATAGATAGTAAGCATTAAACATAGAAAGAAAACGTTAAATTCCTATGTGTTTCAGCTAGTGAGCAAATAAAATTTAAAATGTGTAATTACACTCGAAGGCACTTTGACAAGCTTTGATGTTTTTAATTTACTGATAAGTTGTGACAGAAAGTTTAAAACTTGCTTGTAGCCACTGTTATGTAAACAGTTCTGTACTTTGGTGAAAGTTTTGTCATTACAATGCAATAAAAAAACCGAATAAATGTTGAAAAGCATGATCAAAATGATTTATATATCATTAAGACAAGTAAGTCTTTAATTTTACTTCTCTTTGTCTATTTATACATACATTTGACTGCCAGGGCGGAATTTATAATAACGTTCCCGTTTTCATTATAACAGCTTTCACCAATATTGGATTCCGTTCTTAACTTTAATATAAAATTATCGTCCCAATGTTAGACATTGTCTGTCAAAAAGTAAACCCTGTTCCCAACATTGAATATATAAATGTCCCATTGGATTGATGTAAAAAAAAGTTTTCTTTGCATACCTATCAAATTAAAAGTAAATATTCAACATTCACTTGAGGAAGCAAAAACGTGCTTACCTGCAGCACACACGTTACATTTACATAATGAATATGTATCACTATAGAGCAATCAAATGTAACCTTTGGAATATTAAATTTTAAATGTAAATGTAATGATGGGAATAAAATTTCATGCTACGCTGTATCCATCTGCACCATGAGAACCAATTTGTTCAATGTGTCACAGCTTTTCTTTCCTCTTACGTCTACTCCGACTTTTTATAAGCAGCTCGGTGGGTGTTTATAGAAAAGTAAAAGATGCTTGCCCTACCAGTGCACCTGGTCCATTTACTTTTGTAGCTTTGTACGTATAGTTTGCGTTATGTTATGTTCTTTGTTGTATGTGCCTGTTTTCCATGTCTGGTCTTTGTCCCTGGATTAAAATCTTTAGATTCCTACTAGAATTTGGTTCCTTTGATCACTCTTTCAGATCCTCTATTTGCCGTAGTTGTATAAATTCATTTAATCTACACAAATACATGGAGCCTCTGAAAGGCAATTATTAGTGGTAATATATACTTACAAATTTAAAGTAAATGGAAACATGAGTAACTTGTTGTCAACCTTACAACAAATTGATTAGAAACGTATTAAAGGTAGCCCATATATTACAGAATATTTCCGTCTTTGAAAACGGGTCTTAAGCTTAAGGTTATGTTTTATTGATGAAAAAAGAATATTTTATAATTTTGAATGAATCTCATTAAGCGCCTTAAACAAGCAAGCTTGGTTCTATAAAAATAGAAGTTTCGATGACCAGGTTATTTCTCCTCAATTAATCAATGGTTGTAACTGAGTACAAATATATGACCAATGTATATACATTATGATAAGTTATCATTTTATTTATTTTTTAGTGTCATCTGGGCGTGTATTTTAGTGACGTCAACTGTCTATTTAACAACTATAATAATAAATGAACTGCACAGTTATTACCAGTATCCATCAACAATGAACATGTTCTTACAACCTTCAGCAGAATTGGAATTTCCGTCAATAACAATATGTAATCTGAATTCTATCAATAAAAGTGCAATTTCAAACGATTCAAGAATTGAGGATTATTATTTAGCAAAGAGCCCTTTGTCTGTTTTCTTTCCAGAAAGGAAGCCAAACTGGACTGATCCATTTTATGAACAAGAGGGTTTCTTTGAAAAGCAGAGTTATGAAGATATTCTGAAGGATCACAAGAAACTGTATGGCAGTTTTATACAGCACTCTTTTTTCGATTACAAATACATAGACTCGTATAGTCATTTCAATATAGTCTTCGCGGGTACTGATCCTTGTTTAACGTTAAACCGGAATGTTTCATGGAAGACAGTTTTTTCCGGTTCAACATTTAACTTAATGCTTTATATTAATCTAGACGTTGAGAATGATTACTATGGTACCGGTCTCAGTGCAGGTTTAAAGGTACTGGGTTAAGTATACAATATCAATCTTTATCTTTATATTTTGTAAGAACACACACACACAAAAAAAAAACAAACAAAAAAAACCCCAAAAAACAAAAACAAAAACAAAAACCAAAACCAAAAAAACAAAAACAAAAACAAAAACAAAAACAAAAAAACAAAAAAAAAACAGAGCGTCCGGGCATTGCACAGATCATATTGCATTGTTTTTATATGTCAACAAAATATTTTTGATTTCTAGATGTATTTGTTTTGTTCGAAAGTGTCAGTTCAATTGTATTTGTCTATTAACAGTAGTTTTAGATTTATTGACTGAGACAGTGAAAGCTGTCTTTGGAAGTTAAATATGTTTATTAACCTAGTTCAAACGCTTATGCAATATGATATATTTTTCCTATATGAAATAACATTCATGTTTCAAGAATGACAACGAAGATAGATTTATAAATAATAATTCAAATGCCAGCGATCACTTTGATATTTTTAAATTGCAGTTATCAGTAGAGGATGACCCATGTACGATAGATATACTCTTAACGACATCCAACTCATTCATTTATGAAACCAAATACAACATACGTGTTTTGGACAACCAAATGTTTTGCATTTGTTCAGAGAATAAGTAATTCGGGAGCATTGCCTTAAATCGACTATAAACAGGAAAATGTATGATTATATTTATTTAAAGATGAAGGACCGCAGCATAATTTAATTTTCTTAAATACAACTTACGATAATAAAGCAGTTTTCCAGAAACAAGACTAAAAACAACGTATCCTAAAATGAGAATACACGATAAAACACATACAAATGTAATTTCGATCTTGTCTGGGATCTTTAATTTTTGAACAATAACATGACTTTTTATTTCTCATCTTTAGATATATGTACATGATCCTAAGGAAGATCCTTTCCACCAGGGATATGGAGATTACTTTGTTGGACCTGGTAAAGAAGTTTATGGAGCTATTCGAAGAAATAAGGTATAGGATACCTTATAGTGTGCTACTTAATGCAAAGAAATTACAATAAATCTTTTAAGGAGGTAGACCTAGGGTAAGGGAAACAACTCTTGAAATCAGTGATATGTTTGTATTATATTCAATTTCACCAATGCCTACCAAGCTTTCCTTTGAAAGAGAATGAAATCAATCCAAGTGACTTTGATGCTTGCTTGAGATTGACGTAAATGCTAAATACAAACGTTCTAATGATTTTAAAGAGTTATGTCTCTTACCCTAGGTCTACCTCCTAAAGATATTTATTGTGTTTGAATATAACATTTAAGTTAATAAACAAATAAAACGCAATAAAACAAACAAACAAAAGCGAAAAGGAAACAAACAAAACAAGCAACCCAACACAAATAAAAGTTAAATTTATTTAAAGTTTCGTTGTTATACCTCCCTGTTGCATCGATGGTATGACATAAATGGGCTAAACTGTATTTACGTGAAATAGTATGATTCAAAACACTTGTTGAAAGTTCTTCTTCTTTGTTGACGGCATGTTAAGTTCCATCGGGGTGCTGACTAAAATCATATATTGTAAATGCTTGAATCTTATTTTACTATTTTAGTTTGAGTATTTGCCATCACCCTTTCAAGCCGTAGAGCGCTTATACTGCATTGACAATGTAAATGAAAAAAAAGATTATGTGATGTCACAGTGTTACAAAGAATGCGTTTCTAGGTATATTTACAACGCATGTGGTTGTTTTCATAATGCAAGAGGCAAGTACACAAATGTACATGTAAATTAATATAATATTTAAGTTTTGTTCTTGTTAGGGATGCATGCTGTCCACTATACTTTGTAAATAAACCCGATTCCTCCTACATTAGAATGCAAAATAAAATAAATAAACGTTCTAGCAATACAGATAACCTGATTTCCTAATTTGGATGAATAAGATTATTTGGACTGCCAAAGGCAAAATCTCGAACAAATGGATCCGATATTCAACTTTGACCTTTTCAACGGCTGTCATAAGGATTACTTTATCCATTTTAAGCTTATAGGTGTGTATTACGGTTTTTAAGATTTGGACTTTAATGGACTGTAAATCGTATAAGTAGTCTTGATACAACCAACACCCCTGAGAACTTTTGTAGGCCTATTCATCAGAATCATTTAAACATGTTGTTTTTTCTATCATCACCGGTTTTCTACTTTAAACCCGAAAAGCTACAAAAAATTAAATGTGGCTTTTCAATGGCACTGCCGTTAATAAACAGTAGTCAAACAGATAGGACCATGAGTAGACATGGGTTACACTAATGATTTTCCAATAATTCAATTGTCTTTAAATATGCATAATATAATACACAAACTGTTTTATACAAACAATTTTTAAAGATATTTCACTGTGCAGATTTTGAACAGTAAAACAGACGCACCCAACAAAGAACGTAAAATAACAAAAATAATAAGAACAATGTAACAAAATTAATTGAACAACTCGGACTTGAAGCATAGACCAGGCGCATCGGTAGGGTAAGTGTCCTCTGCTTTTCCAGAAACAACCGTCGAGCTTCTCAAAAAAAAAAGTCAAATCCAGATAAGACGAAAGAGGAAAGGAAAACCATGACATGTTGAACAAATCGGTTCTCATGGTGCAGATGGGTATATTGTAACTATCCACTATTTATGATGACGCCCATAAAACTTCCGTAGTGATGACTTCAAACTTCTTGCAAAATAATCCTATTCCAGAAGCCTTATGAAGCCTAATTGTAAGAAGTCTAGCACGGTACAGATATCTGGGTCGTTACAGCAAGTTTTGGCATATCATATGAGTTGTGATATGAAAACTCCAAACGCAGATGCCGCAGATGAATGTAATCAGATTAAAATAAGAAAATAACATAAAAATAGAGCTATTAGTTTAGTGCCACATTCAATGTTTAAATCATTTAGAACGATAGACAGTATCATATCATAAAATGAATTAAAATGTTTAAATTGTCAGTTTGACCATGAGTCTACTTCCAAGACGTCTTTCTGTTGTTTTTGACCAAATACTTTATTTACGCCAAATGTCGTCTCTAAAATTCCTAAAAAAAAAAAAAAAAAAAAAGTTTGTTGCCTCTACTAAATGTTTTTTTTTTTTTTTTTTTTAAATTCGTGAGACATGCTTGTTAACATAAATATATAAAAGTTTGTCATTAAAATTGTGAAGTAACTATGGGATTTTCCGTACAAAACTGCAAATGAATTTCTAATTTTCATTAAGCGTATGTGTCATTTGGGCTTCTTGAAATGTAAAGGGGCGTAACAAATTGAAAGATAGACACAACTGACTAGAGAAAAGAACGGTTGAAAGGTTGAAAAATAAGATGATTATATAAAACAAGTTCTCGAAAATACGCCGGGTAAACAATTAGCTAAATTTTCCATGGTTAAAATTGAAAAATCGAATACTTAGAACATATGGTGTCGATTTCATGCTTCATTGGCATATTTTACAGATGTATACAGACTACGTATGGAATCATAGTTATTTCAGACAATTATCAATACAGGTTCATATGTTAATGTACACAAAGTTGTAGGAGATACTTAGTACTTATGTTTGCGTTAGTTAATTCTATGCTCTGTGTAGAAGACCTTACCAAAATCTTCAAGGCTTTTATTTCTTTGAATAATGCTTTCAAAATCAGGAAAGATGAAATCGGATTGGCTGATTAGAAATGCCATCGTAACAGAAGGTAGAAAAGAGTGATGTTAGATCCAACATGAAGTGACTGAGTTAAAATCTGATAGGTCTTATTTTAAGTAGATTGATTTCGAAGTTATTGTGTTCCAATAAACCGTCATACGATTATATCAATAACATCCCTATTGGTTTTCATTTAGATGACAAAATATGTTCGAAATATACTTACGCAACATGTGTTCAACAAGCATTAGGTAAGAGCAATACTAATATACTAGTCGGTAAAAGAAACGTTACAAAGTCACATTTGACAATATCTATCTATTTTTCCTTTTGAAGCGTCTTTACCAATTTAAATTTACAATGTAAAAAGACCCAAAAACAACTGTTGATCTTTTTTTCTTAAAAACAAAATTCAAAAAAGAGAACGACGATTATCCGAATAACTTTTCCATCTGTTCAATTAATAAAATATTTAAATTGTTTAATGTCACAAGTCGGCCACGTGGCTACTTCATCACGTGAATAGTTTGCCATCTGAAAGCGTGGAAAACAATCCCAAATATTGATGCCAAAGTGACCTCGAAATGAGCGTGAAAACTCAGTTGAAATTGTTCTAGGTAGAATGATACACGCAGACATTGCAAATCTTTTTCATGTTACTAGACACAATAAAGTATCAAAACTTGGGATTCATTACGTGCAAAGTTCCTCACTGAATGATAGCCCAGACGCCAAGTAGCGCATTGAACAAATGTTTCAAATAGAATTTCTCCAGTGTTACGAAGCGCATTATACAAAAACTTCAAACAAAATGACTCACGTGTTACGAACACATTATACAAATACGTCTTAAAAATGCCTTACGTGTTACGAAGCACATTATTCGAATACTTCATACAAAACGTTGTACGAATGAAAAATATTTAATACACATACTTCATTCAAAACAACTTACATTTAACCAAAAGCATTTTATTCAAAGATTTAAAAATGTATAATTCATCACAAATCGCATTTTATAACAACGTCATAAAAATGACTATTTTTTCGAGGCACATTGTAAAATACTTCATAGAAAAGGACAAAAGTCTAACGGAGCACATTATTTGAATACTTTAAAAAAGTGATACGGATACTTATATGCAATATTATGTTTCCTCTTTTCGTCTTATTGTTTGACTGTTAAAATTTTGGAATTGGATGACAAATTTAGCATGGTACTGTATACAAGGTGGTCATGACAAAAAAAATCTTTATAAGTTACTCAATAAATAGTACTCCCTTAGTTTGTTCTCCTGAGGTACTTTCCGTTACATATATAGATATGATTAATAAGTTTAATTACTTTAAGCATACCGCATAGCCGTACAATTTGTACGATTATTGATTTGTAAATTGTAATGTGCAGAATTTTTTTTAGTTAAGATCATCAATCAGAAAGATATCCTTTCAAACTGTGGTTGTCCTTTGGCGTGTTCATTTACACGGTATGATATAACGATCACATCCTCGGATTTCCCCTCGGACTTCTACAGCCAAAAAATCAGTAATACTAATGGATATGGGACGAAAGAATATGTCAAGTAAGATTAATGTTTCATTTTGTTTAATAGGACAAAACAGATAGCATACAATCATTATGCCTGTCTGTTTCACAGTGTTACGGTCTGCATTTATATGTCGAGTGATGCTGCTTATTATCAATAGTCTTCAATAGAACCAGATGAAATTGAAAAATTTCTATCATGCATGTCAAAACCAAACAATGTTCATTCTTGCCAGTAAGAATTATAAATATGATATGATTAATTTTTAATAACTGCAGTACTGGGGATGTTTGGAAATGTGAGAAAAAAGATGTTTTTGGCAGAGTCGCCTACATAAAAATGTTCAAAGTGGTTAGGTATTTCCTACCGTGTCTTACCTACTGCTGTGTTCATAACACTGGTTTAAGAGTCCCGGGGACAGTTTCACAAAAGGTTGTAAGTGTAAAATTGATCGTAAGTAATGACGTCATAACAGAAAATAGCATTGTTACGTCATAACTTACGATCAATTTTACACTTACGACTTTTTGTGAAACTGACGCCAGATGATTACGATTCAATCAATAATTATCGATATAGTAAACAATAGTTCACTAAAATGATACTATGCAAAAAGTGTTTTAGGTGGTGTAGCATTTTAGCAGAGTCTTCTTGAAGCAAAATCAATCGATTTAATATACTTTTTGTCATGGCTTGGCGCCTGTTGATTTCATATGTTGTACGTCGATTCATAATGTATAATGAAAATTGTTTCTTGAAAGGCAACATATTTGCGTTTGTAATATAGAGATTCCCAGGTTTCGATTATAAGTATGTTCATTTTCAAGTTCTTCGACTACAAATGAATTTCTAATATAATCACAAGTAGCTCATTTATTTTGAATAATTGTAGTTTTTAAATTATTGAATGTTCATTATATTTCGATTGCAGTCTCAAGTAGGAAATGTTTACTTAAAAATAAAAAAAATGTCCATTCTACATTCTAGACATTTCACGCATATTCTTAATGTATTTACTTGTGGATGCGAATTATAAGTCTGTTCACATTTTGTCCAATTCTGATTTTGTGAAAGTTATTGTTTGACACGTTGCAACCCGGGTCACTTTAGTAAATTAACAGTAAAGGATTATGTCTTAAACACAAATGTTTCTTTCATTTTAAATATATGCGTTTATGTACCTATGTTTCGCACAGGAAAAATTACATTGTGCTACACCTTTACTTCGACCAGTTAGTCACAACTACAGCAAAGCAGATTCCTAAATACTTGTCAGCGGGGGATGTTTTCGGTAAGTGTATGGGTTCTTTTATTTATGTCAACACTTAGGAGATGTGGCTATTAATGTGTCTTCGTGTCATAAATTTACGTTTTAGTTTTAGAACAAAATAGTTTGATGCACGAAAGTAAAAACTAAGTATACACATAAACTATCCGAAGTTAACACGAAAGAATCATTTTATTTGAATAAAATTCTTATTTTTTTGTGTGTATAAGTTAACATTGTCATATCTTTTTTATTTAACTCACGTCATTTTATGTAAAAAAAATATCAAGAAAAAAGCCAACAGGTTACTACCGTAAAATATCATAATGACAGAGACTTTGCTAAATGAAAATACAAATACCATATTTATAATGTTCATTGAAATAAGAATGAAACCATGCTTTCCAGGAATTAACGGTTTAGTATTTAATTAGATACATAATGAACCTATAAACCCTTTCGTATAAACAACTGGAAAATAATTAAGCATGCGTTACATATATTTCCGCTAGTCAGAGCTAGAGTGGAACATAATAGTTTATTTAAACCACGAAAGTAAAAACTACGCATGCCTATAAACTATCCGGAAGTTAACATGAAAATATCTATTAACTATAGCCGTTTGTTATTTCTATATGAAGTATAATGTCGAATATATTTCAGCGAACCTTGGAGGACAAATGGGTTTATTTCTTGGCGCTTCTATTATAACAATGACTGAACTTGCAGAATTTTTCCTGTTTTTTCTATGGATTGTGTTGAAGAAATTCAAGAAGCATGATAATGCTGTAAACGATGTTAATTCAAAGACGTAGCATTCATACTAAAACATCATCATGGTATTCATCTAAATTGGAAATAATTAAATACTTCTTCGTTTAAGAATCGGGCAAAATATGTAACGGTGTGGCACATGAATAAAAAAAAACCGCAGAGATCTTGTTACATTAACCAATTTATTATACCTGATAACCACCAGAAATAACCATCAAAGTGTTTGTAAAATTTGCCTTTTTAAGATATTGATAGGTCAAATTCAGTTGAAATGCATTATGGAAAAATGGCAGAAAAATTTTCCTGCAATCTATTTTCTATATAAGCAGTCAAAAATATCTACGTCAGAGATGCTTCAGAATAAATTTAAATAGCTTTTTTGTTGTTTTCTAGATGTACTGAATATATTGTAGGCAAAAAGGAATTAATTGGGGAAAATGATGAGCCAAGCATTGCCTGCTTCTTTCACAGAATTATTTAGTATAATTCATATTAATCATATAGCCTGTAATTTAACGTAAATAGCGGAAAGCAAATTGTTGGTTTGTATGGTTAGCTTCTAAAGTCAAAGTTAGGTCGACAGAAAATATTTGTACAATCAAATCTTCAGAGAAATTATTTAGATTCCATAGAAGATGTCACTACAGTCTCCAAGCAATTCGCTTGATTATTTATTGAACGTTGAACAATTATTTACTAATCGTTGAACGATTACTAATTGACCGTTAATTGATAAATACAACTCTAGAATAGTATATGACTGTTTCAAATTGATAATGAACAGTATGATATCTTGTCAATATAAAACAAAATTGTTGTGTTCAGATGATCTAATAGAATATTATTATTGTTTTCATTAGATCTCTTTAAACACTCATTCAATACTGGGATTTGTCAATTGACAATGTTATATCTATGGAAATGGACTTCCTGGCAATCGATTCCCCATTAAGGCTTATGCGCATTATTCTTTTTGTATAAATCGATAGTTATTCAATCAAATCTTGAAAAAAAAACCAGACAATTAAGAGCGAGTCCTAATGGGTAACTATTAATGAGGTGCAATAGGTGTGTTTATATAATTAATGACAAAAACTAAAGCTTTTTGATTAATCACTAAAAACAAGCAATCTTTTTTTTTCATATTTGAATCGAAACACACTTTTTATTCTTGCTATGTAATTTAGCGTTGATTAGACATAAAATGACAAAATAAGAGCATGATTCGAATTTTCAGGATCTTTGGCAGGAGTTCTGTGTTCATACTGGTTTTCATAGATTCGATAAGATTTCCAAAACATCAAATCGACATAAAATAAGAATGTTAGTATTATGTGAGTTACATCTATTGCCGTTCTGTTTTCTAGCAAGAAGTACTCTATTCTCCTGTTGTTGAATTTTGACCAAAAATATTTGGGTCGTATTTCTGGACACATGTTTCAGCATACCATTTAAGCACCTATTGGTTCAAGTTTTGGTTTTAATTTTGAACGGTTTGAATCTAGTTTTATAAGAATCACTACAGTAAAAAAGAGAAGTGAGTAGCCCAGTCCTTCAACTTTAGATTACATCATATAAATGATATCTTATCTCTGAATAATTATAATTGTTAAAAATTCCTTACATTTGATCTACATAAATGACATTGTAATTAACACCCCCATTGAAACTTCTGTTCAATGCCTAGACCTTTAGCTGTACAATAATGACGATAACGTTTGAAACGGAAAATATATAACGTAATAATTTCAATTGTAAACTTTCACTCCCTCTTAGTTTGCAAATATTCACAGTTGACAGTTTCTACCGTGCCTGTGTTTTATATATCTACTTTTATTGTAAAAGATGGACTTTTTCGAAAAAAGTTCAAAACTTAGGCAAAATTTGTTAATATTATCACTACAGCCGTTTTGTGTTACTCATCAGAGTTTGATTGCCTGCACAAAGATATACAGACAATAGACAAAACATCTTTAGCAAGTATCTTCAGAAAAAAAACAGATAAGCTGAATATAAACCTAGTTCATTATACCATTAAATCATTTTTGGTTCTACCAGAATATGATATATACTTGAAGATTTATTTTTGGAGGACTTTATTGACCCTGTATTATCCTTATATAACAATGCTTCGATATGTTTTAACTGATATCTTTAATTACGGATTCAAGGTTTTTTAATGTTTTTTTCAACTCTTTATTAATTAGGAAAAAATTTGATCGGTATTCATTCCCCATTGCGATTTAATCGTGTAAATATTCAAGAAAATAACTACAATTTTCATATACTAATATAGAAATTTGTAATCTGATTTGATAAAACAATTGCATGTGTTCTTGGTTATTCGTTTTGCCGTTGCGTCAAAATAGAAAGGTTACAGGCACGCCAATGTTGACGGGACTGAAATGGTGTACCTGTTTCCCGACATTGATTCAAATAAAACAATTTAAATTATTAGTGCCATGCAGTATTTAAAGCATTTTTGCAAAAATAATTTTGGAACCAGGATTTTGGAAGTCTGGAATTAGTCATTTTAGACTATCGGTCATCATGGTGCAGATGGAAGCACCGTAAAGATACATGAATTCATGATGAAGACCATTGTAACTGTTGTAGCGAAGACGCAAGTCTTTTAGCGACGTAACCCTGTTACAGACGCCTGAAGAAGTCTAGCATGGTTCAAAAAGTCCGCGTAGTTTCGGCAAGCTCTAGCAAATTATGGTGATATGAAATCTCCATTCGATGGTGCTGAAGGGATGTTGCAACAGATGAAAGGAAAGGTGGACATACGATGTGAGAAGCCATCGCGTTTATCGTATAGTTTGGTCATGAGGTTTTCTTTTCCATCAATCCCTTAGTGTAGTGTAAGATTTGATGCTGACTTCATAGTGCCTGTTTTTACTATAGATCCGAAGTATAAAATCCCCAAAACTAGGATTATTCAAAGATAATACGTCATCTTTATAGCGGGAACTGAGAAAAAAGGATAAGACTTAACGATATTTTCTTTCTTCATTAGATCATTTGCAAAGTCAACTTTTAAGGGCTTAGGATAAGATCAGCGATTATCGGAACACAATTTATTCCCATTTGAATGCCAACGTTTGCTAAAAAACATTCTTCACACTGGACAAATATTTGTTTTGTATATATACTCGGGCGTTAAACTCCAACAATCATCAATCAATCTTTTGTTTATTTAGATGATGATTTATAGTTGTTTATGCACAAAGTACGGAGAATGTGAACCAAGTACTACAAGTACTACGTATTTGTAGCTAGGTATTCCGTGAGTTTATTTTAGTAACAAAGATGCATAATGCTTTTGAGTCAGGATTTCAACTGAGTATTGGGAAAAGTAGTATGAAGAATTGCAAAATCACATGTCTTGATGCTATAATATTCCGATAATATTTAGCATTAATTGTTACCAGAAAATTTTTCGAATACTTCTGGATCCACTTGAATATATACCACTACGGTAGTGGTAAGACTGAAGACCCTCTTTGATAGCTGTAAATATGGAAATTAATAGCTTTAAAAAAGGCTTTGCAGATCGAGGTCTGAAGAATTGTGATTCTTTTGAGTTTTTTTGATTCATTAAATGGATGGTAGATCATAAATATCGTCTTTAGTAGAGCGATAAAAAGCAGATAGAACGTTTTTATAGTTTATTCACTATCTAGTCCTTGGAAAGTGTGGCAGCACTATATGTCTTATTACTGTCATTTTTACGTCTACCTTAGAGAATACACTGTGGATGTCATGCGTCTTGCTCATGGAGATCTTTAAATTGAAAAAGCATTAACACTCATTGACATATTTAGTACTGTAATTTTTCAAGATTTAGGATCTTACAGCTTTAACCCTCACTGACAGTGATATTTCTTGGCTGCATTCATAAGATTCCATTTTTTTTTTGTTGAGTTTGGTTCACGGTATTTGGGACCTTTAGCAAGGTATTTACGGGGAGATTACTTATTTTCTATAATGTCTAAATCCCCCGTATTGATATGACCAGTAGGATCATATTTAAATGGAGAATTTTAGCAAGAACAATCAAGTGGATTAGCCTTGAAGTCCTCAATCTTTAGGTCCTAAACTAAATTTTGAATGCAGTAGATGAAAAATAGGAAAATGAAATAATAGGTATGGATTTATCTTTGAAATGAGGCAAGGTTTTGTTCATTACTGTTTAATGGTAAATTGTGTCAAATTATTAGCATCTATGCTTTAATTGACAAAATAGAGTGGAAGAACTGAACGTTTTTCTGCATCTTGACATTTAACACAAACTAGTTAAAAGGTATCTAGATTGATGACACCAAGTTTGTATAAAGATGAGGTAGGCACATAAATTTGCGTATAAATCTTGATTTGAAATGAGTGTAGTTGAGATAGGTATATAGAAGAGTTTAGTGCGAATGTGATCCTTGTAAAAACAATGAAGACAATCAATCGATGCATCAAGCATCTTAGGTGATGTGAAGTGGAGATAGCCATGACCCCTAATCTATATTGGATTGTTCCAATATACATTCGTCACATTTACTTTATTGTAATTGTTATATTTCCTATACTTTTGATGTTGTCATGGCACCCATAAGGTATCGTTGTACATGTACAAAGTCGATCAACTTCTACTATTCCTCTTTCTCCTCGCAGAAGGTTAAACTGATGACAAGACTGTTCGTTGGATGATATATAATCCAAGTATACGAAATTTCGTTAAGAAGATTGAAGAATTTTGTTAATGGTAATGTTGGTAAAAGTATCTGTAAAACTAAGTAATTTGATATTCGACATAATGTTACAATATGCCACTTCTTTGTTTGACCCAACAGTTTTACAAAGAAGACACTTTAAAGTATTTCTTTGCTGTGAAGTTTTGAATTATACTTTGGTTTATTTTCATTCTTTAAATTCTAATTTATAGAACTAACTAATAAATTACAAAACGTATTACTATCCTAAGTATCATACGTTTCACTTATTTACATTTAAATTAGCTTCTCCAGGAAATTTGCCGGATTTTGTGTCCGTCCCTGAACTGAAAAAAGTTCATAATACGTTTATTATGTTGGCTATTAGTATCATTTTGTGATTTGATTTACATTGAGGGTTTAAAACAATAATCAAGGAAACCAAGGTTATAGCGGTAATCAAAAGAATGTTGTCCAGGGACAAAGACCAGACATGGAAAACAGACATACACAACAAAGAACATAAAGTCACTAAAATCATACATACAAAGTAACAAAAGCAAATGAGCAACTCGGACTCCACTATAAACTGGGAGCATGGACCAGGTGCACCGGTAGGGTAAGCGCCCTCTGATGTTTTTAGAAACACCCGCCGAGTTGCTCATAAAAAGTCTAGTCCGGGGTAGACAAACGAGGAAAGGAAAACTATGACCGGTTGAATAAATCAGTTTTCATGGTGCAGATGGATACATCACAACGATCCACGAGTTCATGATGATGATCATAAAACTTCTGTAGTGATGACTTCAATCTTGTAGCAACATAACTCTGTTCCAGAAGCCTATTTGTTAGACTTCTAGCGCGATACAAAAAGACCACATAACAGCTTGCTCGGTATCTATCAATGACCTTAAGATAACCTGTTCGGTATTCATCAACAACCAACCACATGCTCCTTTTTTAATTCTATCTTGGTAAAAAGTTATAAAAAGATTATAATTTTTTGAAAGCTTTTCTAAGATTTCGAATTTCTTCGATTTATCGATCTGAAAATTTACGATCTTCATGCATTTTGACTAAAAAAATGACAGAAAGGAAGTCTTTAAACGTTTTTGATCCATTCTGATCGGACGAGGTCTTACCATTTTTTGTATTTACAATTTACTTCATATAACTCTTAATCATTATTTTAAGTACATCGTCCAGATGTTTCTACCATTACAATAAGAGAAAAACACGATTCTATTCAATTTCTTTTATACCGTATAATTTTCTTTTGTTTCATCTTATGAAATTCAATAAGAATATTTGAAGGATTTTATGGCTTTGTCTGAAAAATTATATCCCATTGTTCTTGTGTAATCGTATACGATACGTGATTGTTTTCTTCATTCTAAACAATGCTACAATAAAACACGTTACGGTTGGAAAATGCATAAATTCTAACTTAAATCGTGTGTATTATTTTTATATACACTTATACACTTATACGTTTATACACTTATACACTTATACGTTTATATACTTATACACTTATACGTTTGTTTGTTATAATATGTCTTTGTTGTTTGGAAATCCAAACAAGAAAATTAAATATCAGAAAGTACAGTGTCTCAGGTGTTCTTATAAGTTTTATAATGAGATACTAAGCTCTAAATCACTAAGCCATACTTGCTGTGTTAAGATATTGAAGTACAATTTTGAAATTATTTTGCTGAGTAAATATCAATTAATATACAAATAGCTGTCTCCACCAATAAACTAATTACGATTTAAGCGTTTCGTTAAAAAAGATTCTAGACTTTCTGAACCAATTAAACCAATAGAAACTAACTAAATACCATAGCTGCAATTTCCAAAGGAAAATTTCAGCATTCAGTTAAATTAAATGGTTTGATTGAAATGTTTCGACCAAACTGAATCATGGTTAGCGAAAACATTTGTGTATATATGACTTTTTCACCCTAGTACCTTACCTCGATTGTTTGTTACAAGCAATATTTAAAGAATCCGGATAAATCTTACAATTTAAGGGGATGGTGTGTTTAAACCAGAACTATATCATGAAAAGTACAAAATTAATTGTGTTTATAATAAGTGTTCTAATATACTCGTTTTATCATATTCTTTCTAAACAACAACCTACCTACAATTACGGGATGATGGTGTACATTTGGGAGTCTGATCTAGATAGTTACATACAAATTCGTTTCTAGATGTTTTTCCTAAATTTTATTGCAGGTAAATATAACATCTATTTAAGGAAACTTCTGGGATATCAAAACCTCATGACCAAGTATTTTTCATAACATAATACTGTATTTCAAAATAAAGATAAAATGAAGTCGTTATACGGAAAATTTCATTTAACAATATACATCGGTACTGTCTGAATCTACTTCGCTCAATTTTGTCATTTGTTCTTTCAATCACAAAAAAGGTCAGATGACAAACACTGATGACGTTCATATCCTTGGATCTTAATTTAAGAAAGTAACAGTTAAAATAAAAACAACCTGATCAAATGAAAAGTACACTAAAAAATAGAGCAATATAAAATGTACATTGATATTTTTTTATGTAAAACTGTATAAAAAGCTTCGGCAAGCTCTAACATAACGTATGAGTGGTGAAATGAAAACTCAACATGCAGGTGCTGAAGTGATGTTGCAAAGTCATCGCGTTTGTGGTTTAGTTTGGATTCTTTTTCTCCTTTATTTCTTTCGATCTCGTAGTGTAGGTGAATATATTAGGATAATTTCATGGTGTATTTAGACATTTATCTCAAATCCTTAGGGGTAGATACGATGTGGAAAATCCCCGAACCCGAAACAGGTACGAACGGGAATTAGGGCGAAACAACCCGGATTCTTTCCCGTAGGAACGATAACCCACAAGTGTCAGACACAGAGTCAAGTTTATTGGCGGGAAGTTCAAAATTTGAATAAGGATGTTCGCTGCTCTTCTGTTAAAAAAATAATAAGGATTTCATAAGGATATGAAATCTTTTAAGACCTTTAATGCTAGAATAATAAAGGAAGATAACATGACTGGTTAGTGTGCCTGGTTTTTTAGATATAAACAGTTGAAATGTTGGCGGGAAAAGGATCATACTCTTGGTTTTCCTTTTGGTTTGGTTTTAAAAAAAGCATCGAAGGAATAACAGAGATTTCACAAAAAAATCCGTAATAATATTTTAAGGTGTGTTTAATGAAATTATGGAAAGAAAAGTGGAGGGTCACAGGGATAAAAACATATTTATAAGAGCCGAATCTTCATGAAAAGGCAAGCAATGTGAGACAAAAGACAAATTTTGTTAAAAAAAATCGCCCATTTTCAAACTCTCTGTCAACTCCAGTAAATCCCTCTGCATTCGCCACTGGTAATGATTATATAACAAGTTTGGTTCGTTATGTGACAATGGTAAAAACAGCAATATACTATATGTGAAATATAATTTCATAAACTTAAATATACTAAAACAATAATGAGAAACATCGATGTAGACATTATTTACTACCAAATAATGTCGCCCAATGACAACACGAGCCCGAAATCCTGCCATGAAACCATGTACTAATTCCCGATATTTTAAGAGTTGGTTCATGTTTTTGTCAAAATTTTGTAAAAAAAAAAATTAATAAAATTTTCTTACAAAATAGGACCCTGGAAATTTAATCCCAAATGGAACGGGCACTGTTATCCATCTACAATTTATTACCATATAAATAAATCAGACCCATTCAAGTCTTACGTTCGTATATATCCTAAAAGGCGGTTAAATACCCACACGATACTGAAATCTTGTTTAATCCGATTTGTTTCAGAGAGGAGGTGTCTCACAAGAAGCAGGGATCGTTCACACTCGGTTTTCAGCGAGGTTCGTCTCGTTCGTATTGCCGTGTTAACTCTAGTTTTTGGTCAATTTTTGTGGTGTTCACGTTACAGACATATGAATTAATATGTCCACAAATTGTGTTAGTACATTCGGCTTGCTACCTCTTTTTAGTGTTGACTGTTATTTCATCAGTCTATATTAAAAATACGATTGGGGTAAAAATTTAAAAACGAAGTTTTTTTACGGCAGTACTGTATGTTTGGTAGAAAAGTCCTGACTGTCTACCGAATTATACTAATCTTGGAAGTTATGAAGCCGATTTAAAAAATCTAAAACGATTTTTTTATAATAAAAAAAAAAGTTAACACCATCATATTCATAACATTTATTGCAATAATGATTAACAAAGTTTTTGGTGGTAGTAAAAGTAGAGGTTAATAATTTAGAAATACAAGTGATAGGACACTGGCTCCTGAGGTTGAAATAAATATGTGATTTGAACGATTTTTTTATGAATTTTGATTTCCAGTATAAGGTTGGAACGGTCGTATGATCGGTGTTAGTACACACTCTCCGTAGTATTCATGAATTGGAAAGTACTCGAGTTAGTTATTTCGCTACGAAATACTTCTGTATAATATTTACGTTATGCATATAATAACCACGTTATTAGGTGCTTAATCAGCCGGTGCAAAAATAAATTTCTTTCTTTCATTTTTCTTATTGTAGAAATTGGAAGATATGTCGAATGATACATAGCTCTTTTTATGATATTCAATACCCAATATCATGCTGGACCACTTCGTTACAATTTCATTAAAATACACTGAAAATAAGCATTTTAAGGGCAGATAACTCTGTCAAATACCTCATTTCAACCTATGATTCTATTGAAAAAATTCTGAGCAAATCCAGTGATGCAGAGATCCAATAATGGTTAGTGATATTTTATAGTCATATTGGTGGAGTTTTGACATGCACGTTTCTGATTTTTTCCATTTTGTCTGATTCTTACAAACACTTGTTCACTTAACGATATTTTAGGCCTCCGGAAATATTATGGACACAGGATGCATATCGAAATGTTGAACTGGCACAACACGAGAATGAAATGAAAATACATGTTGATGTTCATATAAGTAGAGACAGAAGTGTAATTTAAAAAAAAAAGATTCTAGTAGGTTTCTTATATAGGAATGATAGAGCATGGGAGGTTTTCATTTCAAAACGTATGAGAGTTCTAATGTAGGTCAATTAGTGTCAGTTTTCAAAGATCCTAATGTAACCAAAATATCGTCTACTAAACATGAGAAGTGTGTTGTTGTACCACCATACAAAGCCCAAAACAACATTGGTTTATCGGCAGGACGAACTACATCCAGTATTTACCATTGGAGGTAGATGTAGAAATAAGGCCTGTACTGCTACAGAGATAGTTGAAAACCATAAATCCGTTCTTTTCTCTTTTCGTCTTTAGATACAAAATACGATGACTGTGATCATAATCTTCCGTCCATGTCAGTAAAAAAAAACTCCACAAGAATTCACACAAACAACGCTTCATAGCTGGATCTACAAAATGTACAACCAAACCCTTTTCCAAAGTATTTTAACTTCCATACTTACAGCTGCCAAAGGGGGTCTTCAGTTTTACATGTACCACGACACCTAATACTCTTGTAGTAGTATCAAATAAAACAAAATGAAATATCTTCTGGGAATCCTTAATGCTAGATTATTATCGAAATAAAATAGCATCATAACAGCTATGATTTCAACTCTTTATACAACAAATCTACGTATTCAGTTAAAATCCCGACTCAAAGGCATTACATGTATATATCATTGTTACTCTATAAAGATGAAACACCTCTATACTTTTAAAAACAAATCCAAATCATGTTATAAACATACCAAAGAATACGCAGAGTTTTTGTATCGCGCTAGAACTCTAACAAATAGGCTTCTGGAACAGGGTTATGTTGCTACAAGATTGAAGTCATCACTACAGAAGTTTTATGGTCGTCATCATGAACTCGTGGATCGTTATGGTGTATCCACCAGCAACATGAAAACTGATTTATTCAATGGGTCATAGTTTTCCTTTCCTTGTTTGTCTACCCCGGATTTGACTTTTTATGAGCAACTCGGCGGGTGTTTCTAGAAAAGCAGAGGACGCTTACCCTAGCGGTGCACCTGGTCCATGCTCCCTGTTTTTAGTGGAGTCCGAGTTGCTCATTTACTTTTGTTACTTTGTATGTATGATTTTAGTTACTTTATGTTCTTTGTTGTGTATGTCTGTTTTCCATGTCTGGTCTTTGTCCCTGGATTACATTTTTTTGATTACCGCTATAACCTTGGTTCCCTTGATTACTCTTGTCAAAATGCTTAATTTTTTTATCCGTGATATGATCATTTTTGTAAAATATGGGAGGGTAACTGTAATCAATATTCTTTTTGGGGGTTGGTTTAAAACTGGTTGGGAGAAAAAGGACGGGCATATGTAATACATTTTTGGCTATTACCTAATGGTGATTTCAAATTTTTAAAATTGTTTCTTAGGAAGAATAAAAGTACTTTTAATTCATATTTTTTTTGGGGTGGGATGTCAAATAATAAAGCGCAAATCTTGACAGGACGAACTTTTTCTCTTATGTGATTGGTGCAGTTTTTTACGGGGAGTATGATAAGAAAACATAACACATTTGAAATTTAATTAATGTCTTTCAAAAATATTTATCAATTCTTAAAGCTTATATTTTTGCTTCATTTTAATGTTCTTGTATATATATTTGAAATTAATTCATAGATAAATCCAAAATCTTGAAACGAATTTTTTTCGGGGTGACAAATCTACAGTTATAACCAGACCTGGAACTATAATATATATATACGTATTCCTTTCTGTTATTGAGTTAATTTGTGTCACCAGTTAATTAAAGTCCTTGGCTCTTCTCCATCTAAGTTGGCAATCTCCTCCTTTACATTTTTTTTTATTTTTATTTTTTTTACTTTTCAAAATCATGCAGTAATTTTGTATTTAATAACCAACATTTCAATAATTCACAAATCATACTTCTTATTATCATTTTTTTCAGTTACAATTTTCTATTAAACATTTATTTATTCATTTATTTTTATTATTTATTTATTTACTTATTTTTTTCTTTTATTTTGTTAAAAATACAATAAAAATAAATATACAATATTATTTAAAGCCCACCAAATCGGGCCGTCCGTGCGTGACCCGACAGGGTAGCAAAGGACGTTAAAACCCTTTAGTACTAATACAATACCACATCGTTCGTGTGAGACCGGACAGGGTAGTCAAAGACGTTAAAAAAAAAAACACACTGACTCAGTACAATTCCATGACGTTCGTGCGTAACCGGACAGGGTAGACAAAGACGTTAAAAAAAACACACTGACACAGTACAATACCATGTCGTTCGTGCGAGACCGGACAGGGTAGTCAAAGGCGTTAAAAAAACCACACTGACTCAGTACAATACCATGTCGTTTTTTGTCCAGGTTCAGCATCTGGACAAGATTTGTGTTTACAAACACTACAGCTTTTAATCCCATTTTTGAAGTCACAACCTACCCTGTCCTGAATTCCATCGGCCTCACCAAAATCACAATTCATTTCTTCAGTTGCAGTCTTTGATTTCATCTTACCTACTTGACCCATTAGTGATATAAGAAACATCATGAACTTTCCCTTTTCCAATCATGAAATCAAATGGTCTCATATATATTTTTCTTCGTACTGAATATGAAGAACTCATTAAAACCACACTTACAGAACTCAACCCAGTTTGAAATTGCATATAAACCACAACTGAATTAGATTGTTAATGGGTTTCTGGGATTTTGTCATTGCAATACTGTCAAGTTCTTTGAAGTTTAAAAAACAATACGTGGAAAATGTTTCGAAAATGTACTCAATTTTGAACAATAAAAGTAAATGCATATAAAATGCAAAAATTGAAGACGATTTCTTCATTCATTTACAAAAGTTTATATGTACGCATCATAGTTTTGTCAATTCTACTCTGAAAACCACGTGGATACTTGGGTTTTCGTTTAGTTGCTTGTTGAGACTGCAAGAGGTGATTATTCATTGTGGTGGTTTCTTATGGTGATTTTCATTTAAGTTTTTACCTCGTTGGAAACTAGAAAATAGTTGAGATTTTTATTCATGTCTGCATGGATATATTTTGCGGTGAAATCGAGTAACCTCTTTTTCATAGGCATGTTAAGTTCATTGTAATGCTTGTGCGTTTTTTTTTCTTCTGGAAAACCATATGGTAATTCTGGATTGACATCTATATGTACGTGTTTCTTTTAGGGTGCCATCTTCCTCGATTTTCTCTACATTAAATTGTAACATTTTTCTTGATACTGGAGTACATTTTGCTCGTTCTCTTTCTACTGTTATTTGTTATGTACGTTAGTAGCCAAAGATTGACAACGGTTCTTTTTTCAATAGGTTCAAGCCCTATGCTGATTTTTTTGCTACTAGGACATGGAAGCACGTTACAGATGGACAATGACATGATTCTTTGGGAAATATGGTGACACAATACCTACCACTTCTACCTTGAACAATAAACACCGTGAGTGGGTACATGAGTGATTAGGTTGTTGTCTATTACATACCTTGCAAATCCTGGAAGGAATTGATTAGTTATGAGAGGAGAGACAACTTTTTCTTGTACTTGCGACGTGTTTGATTAACTACATTACATTTTTAAAAAATATATACTAGTATATATTTTAGTTCTAAGCCAACTTATGTCGAGAAAGGAATATTTTTCACCCCGAAAAAAGTTCGTCCTGTCAAGATTTCGGATATATCTCAAAATTAATTTCAAATATCTGTACACTTCAAAATGTAGCAGAAAAATAAGCTTTCGGAGCATGATAAATATATTCGACAGACATTAAATGAATTTCAGATATTTTATGTTTTGTTAACAAACCCCCGTAAAAATGCACAAATCACGTGACAAAAAGAGTCTGTCCTTCCAAGATATCTCCCCCGGTTTAATGTTCTCAAAAATGAATATTTTTTTATCAAAATTTACTGTTTAATTTATAGGCTTTAAGATAATGCAAAACTTTTTTGAAAAAAAAATCTCTTTGTTCCCAAATCCGGTATCAAATTGAAATTTCCGGTTATAAAAAGTTCGTCCTGTCAGGATTTTGAATTCATTTCTGGACTTATTTCAAAAACATATATAACAAAATAGATGAAGGTTTACGAATATGTGAAGGGTTTTGACAGACATTAAGTAATTTTCAAATATTTTGTGTTTTGTTACCGACCCACTGTAAAAAACGACACAAATCACGTAACAGAGAAAGTTAGTCCTGTCAAGATTTTTCCACTTTAACTGACTCAAAATGAAATATTTTTTTATATTGAAAATACCTATTAGTGAATGGTTTAAGATAAGTAAACATTATTTGACAGACATGACATATTTCATCAATAATTAACTTTATTCATCAACATGTCCCCCTTGTCATCGCTATTTTCTTGTCAGATTGTCACCCCTCGGCTGGGCACCAACAGACAGACCTACGGACAGCAAGGCTTCACAAAAATACTCGCGTTGTGTTTTTAAAACTATTTAATGAGACAAAAACAAGACAATACGCAGGTACACTACAGTGAGAGACAAAACGTAAGTTGATAAAGAAAAGTCCCATGTGTATAAGTCCAGAACGAAAGTCCAAAGCGCAAGTCTCCAGGGAAAGTCTCTAGCTAAATAATACTACTGCTTATATAGTTAGACTTGAGCCAAAAGGCAAATTTTAGTAATTATTCCAATTGTCATTTATGGCTATTGATTCTAATTATCTATATTAAATACCGGTTTTCAAGCACTAAGCATCTTGTCCAGAAGCAATATACCGCATCGAGTAGCATATGTTGTTACTCCTACAACGTAAGAGGTTGGAATTCCGTTCCTCCGGATGGCACCAAGTCAGAAAATGGCTTGCTAGACAACCTCTAGCATTGCTGGAGTACATATGTTGTATATGAATTATCATGTTGACAACGATAGGGTTATAAGATAAGTTCGTCCTCTCAAAACAAAAACAAAAACTTTTCTATAGAAATCATTTTCATTTTTTGAATTCAACTTAGTAAAATTAAAGTTATACTAATAAAAAAAAATGTATTGGGAAATGTCGTCCTGCTTTTCCTCGTCCTTTATTTAGACCACGGAACATGGATGGTACAAATCCACTGCACCCACCTCTGGCTCCGCCACTGGCGTAACACATGTGTAGTGGTTCTGTAGACAACGTATGGAAGAAAAAAATATATAAAGACTTAATCTAGCTTTAAAAAGGTAAAATTTAATACTAATGGTGTGAAGCGTAACACAGGTGTATAAGTGGTATTTTAAAAAAAGAATCATAACAAAAAATTTGCAAGCAATTTTCCGTATGTTCGGGTTTGGACCGATAAATGGCAAAGAAATCATGGCGTTGCAAATCATCTGACTACATCGCAGTAGATATATAGACCCAAATAATTGTTCTTAAAACAGATTAAAGAGTATTTATATAACGTAAACAAAATCTACAATAAACATTGGCTCAATCATATAATTTAATACAAGATAACGAGACGGGGATTATAATAATATCCACGGTGATTCATAACCCACGACACATCGCTAAACAAAATTAATGCGCATGCACACAATCTAAAGTCAATCCCGATATGTTATATTCATGAATTTCGCCAAAAACTCCAAAATAACCCATTTGGATATACGAATAAAGTCATTGTCGATCATAATAAACAATACGACAAAATGAAGAAACATTTTAAATGCAACATAGAGCAAAAACTATATCATGTTACCGTGTTACCGGTGACAAAACGCATACCAACTACATTTTGACCCAAAATCATGCAACTAATAGTTAAGAATGAGCTAAAAATTAAAAATGGTGTCCAAATATCCCAGTCCCTAAAAATTTCTGGCCATGGGCCTGCTGAATCTGTCCGGGATTCAATACTTGGCCCGTCATTAAAGTCGATTCTGACCAAATGTTAGTAATTACAAGCCTTCATTCTTATCTTTAACACTCATATAATGAATCAAGCTGGTTGTATAAAGTGCGAATCTATTTAAGATTTTTTGTGATTTTCGTTGCATATACTCTAAGTAGGATATCAATTGTAACACATGTACTTATAGATATGTAGAGTTTCTCATTCTGGCGCAATTAAAATAGTTTTAAAAATGTGTGTGGCGCAAATGATACCTCTAAAAATATGTAATATTTCTTGTAAAGCAGGGGACGCTTATCCTACCAGTGCAAAAACCATGCCCCCAGTTTTTATTGGAATCTGAGTTGCTCATTTGCTTTGTTACTTTGTATGTACTATTTCAGTTACTTTATATTCTTTGTCGTGTATGTCTGTTTTCCATGTCCTGTCTTTGTTCCTGGATTACATTCGTTTGATTACCGCTATAACCTTGGTTCCTTTGATTACTCTGTACACGTATTGACTGGTACAATTGTATTTAAACGACGAATGACCACACGGTATATTCAAATTCAACTTATCCTTCATTCCCCAAAAGATACAAATGTATATGCATACTCATTCGTGTAATTCAAAGAAGTATAATTATATAAATATGTGGATTACAGACCAGAGTTATATCGAGTCGCAATTTGAAGACAGTGAAAATGGGTTTCCAGTTGACAACATGGTTCCTGCTGTCATTGTGGCTTTCAATAGTCTTTACATGTACGTTATTTAGATTAATTTATAGTTAGCCCATGCATTCGTCAAAATTCAAATTTTCTGCTAATTTAAAACAATGATAAAACAAATAAAGGGCTTACGTGTTTTTTTTTTACTTGAATCTTGTCTTTAGAGTATGGCCACGGATAGCGATATGTAAAGGGTAATCTAATCATCATTTTAGTTCACAATGGATCTAACTTGTGACATCAAGTCCCTTTGGATTTGTAGTGTATGGCCATGGATAATCAAATGTAAAATATAATTAAAACAACATTTTAATACAATTTTTGTCCATTTTAAGGATTTCACTTGTGGTATTGGGTGCCATATCTTTAAGAAAGATAAACTAGTTGATTTTATGAAAAAGTAAGGAAAACATTTGCTTAGATTTGCCCTCCTTTTATAAATTTCTGGACCCGTCTCTCAAGTAATGGCATTAAATATTTCTATCCTTTTTCATCCAGTGTTGATTACAGATCAGAAACCTCAAACTTGTCCCACGGCTGGTTGCCATGGAGAAACACTTGTTTCCTGCTTTCGGTTGGTATTGAAAGCTGGTATAATGCCGAGGTAAGTGCCCAAAGTATGCCTGCATGGAGAAAATCATTAATCTGGTCATAGGTAAGTGCCTCCTAAGTAGCGGTGTAGTCGACGCCGACATGGAGTTGATCTGCTCAGAGGTGATTGCCTTAGCAATAATAGTCGATGCTGGTATTGAGAAAACCATTGGTCTAGTCTGAGGTAAGTGTCATCAGAAGCGGTAGTCAACGCGGACATGGAGAAGACCGTTGACCCAATCTTAGGTAAGTTCCCAAAGCAAAGGTAATCAAAACCGACACGGAGAAGAACATTGATCTGGTCTTAAGATATTTCCTAAGCAGCGATGGTTGATGCCGGTATAGAGAATAACATTATTCTATCCTTAGGCAAGTGTTCTCAGCAACGGTTGTCAACGCCGGCATGGAGAAAACCAAGGATCTGACTCGAGGTAAGTGTCATCAGCAGCGGTAGTCGACGCCGACCTGGGTATAACCATTTATCTGGCCTGAGGTGAGTGCCCTAAGTAGAGGTATTCGACGACAACATGGAGAAGACCGTTCTGGCAAAACAGGGGAGGAAATGAAAGAAGTTTCCCCCTTACCAATTATAGATTTAATTTTTCGAATTGATATGTTTTACTACAGGATGCAAGTATCTTAAACATTGTCTGAAAATAATTCTAAAAAAAGGAATTAGGGGAGAATAAGGCGTAATTCTCTTTGATAAATTGGGTTATATTTTTGCATGAAATTTTTCTTCTCGCAAATTATACATAAACAATATTTTCCCTCTGCTTTACACACCATACCCAAAATTTCGGACCATTCTCCTAAAAGCTAAATGCTTAGTCCTACTCAAAGTTTCGAATGTAGGCGTACGACATGGAGATCAGACTGATTTGTTTCTTTTATATAATGGCCTATAGTTTTGCCACTGAATAAAAGGGCGATGTTGTACAAAAACGCGTGTTCTTACCTATTTTGTTTTTCTGAAATTTCACGTGTACAATATAAACTGTTCTTGCACAGCCGATGTTGCAAGTTCAAAGAAAATGAAGAAAACCTAATACAACTTGGATTCGGTTATTTGCTTGGCATGTGTAATGCTTTTTTTCACTCCTTAATTAAAACTGTATTTGCTATACATTTGCTATACATTTCAGTTATACCGCAGGGCTGTTGGTGGGTATTTAGCAGAAGTTCACGATGCTGAGACTAACGAATTCCTCAAAACTCATTTAAAGGCCACGCATTTTAACAGTAAGTAGTTTGAATATAAAGATTGTGAGAAAATCCCCAATTCCTTGAAAAAAATGACTGCTGCGCATGTTTTTTTCCCTGTAACTACTAAAGTGTTTCACGTCGATACAAGAAAAAAACTTTTATTCAATGTTTTAAGTGCAGCTTAAAACCAGACAGAAGCTTATGCATTTCTTAATCCGAATATTTTTTTTTATCAATTGAAATCGAAGAAGCAGTCGACATAGCCTGTAGACCTGTAAAGCCTGTTAGCATATGTAATTATCTCTTACCTTGACGCAGGGAAATAGTTCCATTGACATACCCTGTTAAGGTTGAAATGTAATCACTCAATAGGGTCTCTTCACAGTTACTTCTAATATATCATGTTTAATTTCATGTTATTTACGCCAAAAAAAGAAACCAAAACCAATTAACAACTTTTACTAAAAGTATATATGCTGATTAATTTAGTTTGAATGAAAATGTTCAATAACTTCGACGAATTTTCGACGAATTTTGCGCGAGCGAGGAGCTTAGAGAAAAAGTAATGGTAAAAAAACTGTAATCGGTCAAATTCCAGGCATGTTATTCCGCTTTGTGTCTCCGAGGTTTATCTTCGTGTAACCAGAAAGGCCGAATAGTTCCGATGGGACACGATTTTCGCCTCTTGACATCGGAAGATGACAAATGAAAAAAGAACTTTGCTTAGACGGTGGCATATTAATTTTCCCAGTTATGGTGTAACTCTGTGGTCTGGCGTTATTGCTATTTGTAATAATCTATATAGGTGTCTATTTGTCAATTTGACAGCTGGCAACTGAGAATTTGCTGTAGCCAGATGAGAGGTACATATATCTTACATGTAAGACAGGAGTGATTTCAACAATAGGGTTTGAATGATTTAACAGAAAGTTTCGACCTGTAGTTCTTAATTAAATTTCGATTTGAATGGTTAAGAAACTGGAAAAAGCCAACAGTATAGTAGTTTTTTGTTTAAATATGCAGTATGTCGGAGGCTTTTGTGTTCGTTCGTCTACGTGCTTCATGTAAACCGACAAAGATCTTGAATATAACGCAATCTTTTGCATTGCCACGACGCCAATTAAATTTTTGTGTAATATTTTAAAGATGAATTAATTGTAATTAATCGTATTCGTATCAAAAGGGTGAATTTAATAATTAAAAAAAAGTTAAAATACGACTATTTGAGACGTAAAAATTCAACAATCGACATGAATTGATTCAGTACATGAGTTCTTTGATTTAAATTACTGCATTCAGAAATTTAATTGCGAATGAAAGTTTGCCACTAGAGACATTAGCAATTAAAATTTGATAACGTTATATTACAGAAAAGTTACGGGAATTTTCCTGCCAAAATTTTACAGTATGACCAGTCAAAAATATTACGATATGTGGCAGACGAAAGGATGTTTTTTTAGGACGTAACTAATATATTTGAATAGGTTATTTGGTTACATATATATCTTGATTATCTCGAACCTTTACACACGGACCTAAGCAGTTTTATCGTCTTAAGCAGTTTAAAAAAATAAAGGAAGCTATTTTTCTGATAGATCACTCAGTTTCTTATTGGATTGGCTTGTCGGATATGGCGATTGTTAATCTCTGGGAATGGACACACACTAAAACATTGCCGAACTTTAAGAACTGGCAAACTGGACAACCAGAACAAAATGATGAGGATTGCCTTTATGGGACACACCGCATTTACTTGGCATGACAGATTATGTGACGCGAAGTCGCGTTTTATTTGTCAGGAAAACAAATTCGTTGCTGAATAAATATAAAAAGCTGAATTTATATACTTAGTAGATTGTCTATGAAATTAGCACTTTGCAAGAGTTATCATCCTTGGATTTGGTCATGTCAGCTATTGTCATCGCTTGGCATCCGTCGTCGTCATCGTCGTTACTATTTCTTCAAACATCTTCTCCTCTTAATGAATGGATTTGGATAAAACTTGATGTTATTGTTCTTTAGAGTATCCTGCACAAAATGACTGTTTGGAGTTTTGATCTGTTAAAAACATGGATCGACGCCGTTACTAAAAATAGAACATAGGGGTCAAACAGCAGTTTTATGGATATATCTCAAAATCCGTCCGGTTTCATCAAATTCTGACTTGAGAGAATAAGTGTTCAGCATGATGAGATATATCTGTGGTCAAATTTTGGTGAAAATATATTGACCCCTTTTTAGAGTTATGACCCTTTTTGATGTTTTGTATGTTGTTGCTATTTTTTATATTTTTTTTTCAAAAGTCCCCGGAATCTACTGTTCAGAGACTACATCATTTTTGTGAGTGTTTTTTAGGTCAGCGTCGAACAATAAATTGGGCGGGAGAAAACAAAGTTCTTATAGATAACCATGCAAGTATGATATTGCGCTCATTAGTTGTTTGTTGATGCTTGCAATGGACAGAAAATAGAAAATGGTTTTAGCAAAGCCTTTGATAGATCGGGTGGATCGAAATATTCTTTAGTATTAACTTATAATAGTAGTGTGAGCAATAAATTGATTTCATTGTGAAAAACTGTTTACTCCGATGTTAAGGCCAGCAACAATAATAGTCTTGTTTCCTGCTACCAGGAATAAAAAATAGGATAGGTGATTAGCAATTTTTTCAAAAGTATTTTACATTGAGTTAGAGGGGAAACAATCTCAGGGGAGGATTCAGGCGGGGTCGTGGCGGGCGTGCGATCCCCCTAAAATTTGCAAAACATGGGTTGCCAGGGGTAGATTTAGGCGTTTGTGAGTTGAAACTTAGGTTCTCGCTAATTTTACCACCAAAGATATCTACATTGCACTCACTCTAGAGGAATATTTCAAAACTTAGATCTCAAAATATTATTCGAAATTTTAATGTGCGCCCCCCTAATCTAAATTCCTGTATCCGCCCCTGAATCTCGACTTAATAGTGCTTGAGTCAAAATGGCCATAAAATGCTTAGGGCAGGGGCAAATACATAATGTGCGTAGAGTAGGCTGGCAGGAAACAGATATACATGTATTATTATTTTTGCCCAATCTTAGTGTTAAAGTTCGAGTGCTTTCAAAAACAATGTTGGAATTAAGCAAGAAGAACCGTTGTCGCCCTATTTTTTTTGCTTTTTGTTAATGACATGGTCCAGAAATTAAATACAAATGACTGAAACATTTTTGTAACTTAGTGGAATGAACAGAACCTTAAGTGTCAGTATCTGTCAGAATCAGGCAGTGGGTGAAACATGGTATGAAAAATCCCACCATTTTGATCATCAGAATTAAGGAAAACAGACAAGATTTTCCATATCATGCTGGCCCTTTGAGTTATAATTTCATTGAAATGCATTGAAAATGAATATTTTAAGGGCAGATAACTCTGTCAAATACCGTACAAAAAAACGTACAAATTTAAAAATGAATTTAGTACTGAGAAGTATTTGTTTGGTGATCGATATAACTGATGTTACAATTAAGTTATACTAATCCGGCGACCATTTTATTATAAAGGCGGGGAGGGGGGCTGGCAGATTTTGGAAATAGTTCTAGTCTACACCTCCTAGTAAATAAATGTGTTTTATACAGTGAATTGGAAATTAATAATCGTGCCCCGATGTGGTTAAAAATAAATTAATTTTGTAAAATTTCGACTAGTTCCCCTCAGAATTAAATGGTCGTCCTCTTAAACATTTAGAGATAGAGTATGTACATGTTGTAACAAAATGATGGAAAATGAATATTTCTTTATTCAGGTTAGCCCAGCTTACAGGCAATTTAGAATTAAATATTTCCCAAATTATCAAAATTCATGATTTGGTTTTAGTAAATTGTTTACATTAATAATGCTTGAGAATAAGTGTGCTGTAAAAAACTTATTACATAGATCAGAGAAAATTTTAAGCTTAGATCCTATTTCATAAGCTGAAAACAGGAGCGGATCTGGAAACTGAAAATGAGGTATGCCAGACGGTGTTCCTCAGAAAAAAGGGGGTGATAGGACATTATTTAGAATTTTTGTCAATTTTACACAAGAAAATGACAATTTTTTTAATAAAAAGGAGGAGTGCTGTTGTTGCTACCATATATAAGTATATGTACATACCTTGCGATTATACTTGCAATAGATTATTGAGCTTTCGGGAGCATCCATTTGATTTTTATGGGGGGTTAGGGTCAAATTGTGTATCCCGCCTTTTCATTTTTTTAAAATATAAGTCCTAGCTGTATTTTTTTCTTCGGAGAATTTTCTGGGTATGAAAACAAAAATATCAAGACAATGCCAAATCCCGTTATTTCTTGAAAATTTCAATCCTGTATTTTTTTAATTTTACATTTAATCCTAGTAGGGGATTAAAAAAGAAAAATAAATGGTAAATTCCTATGCAATAAAGTCCATATCTTATTCTCAAAGAGAACCTAAGTTGTAACTTACCCATTTATATAAGAATGCTTCATTTCTGTTACTAAATTTAAAAAAAAAACAGAAAGAAAGAAACAAATAAATATTTAACATGATCATAAAAAGTCAAATCATCATTCAGGTTTTATTTTTCATAAGTCAAATGTTTGCCGCATTGAAATAGATATTTAAAAGATCAAGTGTGGTACACAACTCTTACTGTAACCACTATGTAAACTCTTTAACCTAATATTCAATACAGGATCATTTCCTAAAATATGGAACGAGAGTTACATTTCTTTAATATTTGAAAAAGGAAATAAATTAGACCATTCAAACTATAGAGGGATATCAATTACCCCAATGATTTGTATGTATATTTAACTCCTTGATTACCTCTTATCTATGTAAACTCTTTAATAAATTTATTCACGAAAGAGTGTATTTATTGAATCTAATAAATGGATCGATAAAAATCAAATTGGGTTCAAACCAAAATCAAGACAAGATTTTATTGATAGCCTCAGACAGAGTAGGTGTACAAGACAAGACAAGACAAGACAAGACAAGACAAGACAAGATTCTATTGATAGCCTCAGACAGAGTAGGTGTACAAGACAAGACAAGACAAGACAAGACAAGACAAGATTCTATTGATAGCCTCAGACAGAGTAGGTGTACAAGACAAGACAAGACAAGACAAGACAAGTTTCTATTGATAGCCTCAGACAGAGTAGGTGTACAAGACAAGACAAGACAAGACAAGTTTCTATTGATAGCCTCAGACAGAGTAGGTGTACAAGACAAGACAAGACAAGACAAGATTTTATAGATAGCCTCAGACAGAGTAGGTGTACAAGACAAGACAAGACAAGACAAGACAAGACAAGACAAGATTTTATAGATAGCCTCAGACAGAGTAGGTGTACAAGACAAGACAAGACAAGACAAGACAAGATTTTATAGATAGCCTCAGACAGAGTAGGTGTACAAGACAAGACAAGACAAGATTTTATAGATAGCCTCAGACAGAGTAGGTGTACAAGACAAGACAAGACAAGATTTTATAGATAGCCTCAGACAGAGTAGGTGTACAAGACAAGACAAGACAAGATTTTATAGATAGCCTCAGACAGAGTAGGTGTACAAGACAAGACAAGACAAGATTTTATAGATAGCCTCAGACAGAGTAGGTGTACAAGACAAGACAAGACAAGACAAGACAAGACAAGATTTTATAGATAGCCTCAGACAGAGTAGGTGTACAAGACAAGACAAGACAAGATTTTATAGATAGCCTCAGACAGAGTAGGTGTACAAGACAAGACAAGACAAGATTTTATAGATAGCCTCAGACAGAGTAGGTGTACAAGACAAGACAAGACAAGATTTTATAGATAGCCTCAGACAGAGTAGGTGTACAAGACAAGACAAGATTTTATAGATAGCCTCAGACAGAGTAGGTGTACAAGACAAGACAAGACAAGATTCTATTGATAGCCTCAGACAGAGTAGGTGTACAAGACAAGACAAGACAAGATTCTATTGATAGCCTCAGACAGAGTAGGTGTACAAGACAAGACAAGACAAGACAAGACAAGACAAGATTCTATTGATAGCCTCAGACAGAGTAGGTGTACAAGACAAGACAAGACAAGATTCTATTGATAGCCTCAGACAGAGTAGGTGTACAAGACAAGACAAGACAAGATTCTATTGATAGCCTCAGACAGAGTAGGTGTACAAGACAAGACAAGACAAGACAAGACAAGATTCTATTGATAGCCTCAGACACAGAAGGTGTACAAGACAAGACAAGACAAGATTTTATAGATAGCCTCAGACAGAGTAGGTGTACAAGACAAGACAAGACAAGATTTTATAGATAGCCTCAGACAGAGTAGGTGTACAAGACAAGACAAGACAAGATTTTATAGATAGCCTCAGACACAGAAGGTGTACAAGACAAGACAAGACAAGATTTTATAGATAGCCTCAGACAGAGTAGGTGTACAAGACAAGACAAGACAAGATTTTATAGATAGCCTCAGACACAGAAGGTGTACAAGACAAGACAAGACAAGATTTTATAGATAGCCTCAGACACAGAAGGTGTACAAGACAAGACAAGACAAGATTTTATAGATAGCCTCAGACACAGAAGGTGCACAAGACAAGACAAGACAAGATTCTATTGATAGCCTCAGACACAGAAGGTGTACAAGAAAAGACAAGACAAGATTTTACTGATAGCCTCAGACACAGTAGATGTACAAGACAAGACAAGACAAGATTCTATTGATAGCCTCAGACACAGTAGGTGTACAAGACAAGACAAGATTTTATTGATAGCCTCATTTGTGGAGTTAAACAAGGCGATATTCTCAGTTCTACCCTTTTTAATCTGTTTATATTTGGTATTTTTGATCAGCTCAAAAATCGTAACACTGAGCCAATATTAATTGGTAATTTAAAAAAATGCATCACTAATGTATGCGGATGATATTTTTCTGCTGTCAGAAACAGAAAAAGTCTTGCAAAATGCACTCAATATTCTTAATGCTTTTTGCATTTCACGAAAACTCGAAGTAAACACAAAAAAAAATCAAAAATAATAATATTCAAATCAAATGGTGAAAGTTTTCTCAACCACTTTAACATTGATAAAAATATGCTAGAAACAGTAAAATCTTACTGCTATCTGGGTATTACATGGGTAACTACAATGGTAATTTGAATATATATAAATAACCTAATGGAGAAGGGAAGGCAGGCCTGGTTTGAAATAAAAAAAGTCATATCTATAGATGTTCCTTGTAATTAACTTGAAAAGTTATTTGACTCTCAGAAATACCTATCATTCTGTATGGAAGTGAGGTATGGGAAGCTGGAAAAATTTTCAGTTACACTGACCCATATGAACACTTACATTTGAAATTAATAAAAGAAATCCTCGGAGTAAATAGCCAGACAACAAATATTGTATACTTAGCAGAACTAAACAGAACATCTCTACATCTAAAAATTTAATTGAATACCATTAAATTTTTAAACCATATCCTTAACTCCCCAGATACACTAGTTTACGAAATTTTCAGAGAAGTTAAAACAGCAACTTGTGGATGTCCCATGTAAAAAGTATACTAAATAAATTGGGGTTCTGTCATCTGAACTTACAACTCAATAACATTCAACTGTATTTCAAAAGAATCGAACAAAGACTACACGATCAATTAAAGCTCACTTGCTATGAGTGAAAAAAAAATCGTTTTTCTGTAAAATATCTATTCCGTCGATTGAGGAACCCCATATATTGATTGATGTTCTGTAGGCCACGAGTTCTATAGAAATACTAAAAATAGCTATCAAACTCGTGAATAAATGTTGGAATCAAAGGTTAATTTAATTTAACAGAAATTAAATAACGTCAAAGTTTAAACTATAGATTAATCTATTTTGATAAAATTTACACCATGTACTGTCGAACCATTGTCATAAATTTAGTTCATATGTAATGTATGATACATTGTACTGTTTTTCTTCATGCTATAAACATTTGTGTTTGTGCAAATGAAATTGTCAATAAAATTGTCTAAAATTGCCCATGACCCTATTACCAAGTCATGGTTTTTCTGTTATGAATCGGATTGTATCCTTTTTGTCTCCTGCGTTCACTCAATGAAAATAGAAATTAGCACAGAAGTTATGCCGCATTCTCAATCGGAACTACTCGGTCATTTCCGCTACACTAATTTGTGCAACGAGAAAGGCTGGCTGCCTCCTCCAGCTTAATGGATTTTACAGCCTTTTCGTATTATAAAACTGAAACATTTGATATTTATGGGGAGAGACCTTGGATTAAAAAAACAATTTCGATATTAATAGATCCTGCCTTTTTATTTCTTGATTTTTTGTTTCGAATTTGATCCTATTTACCCCCTAAAATTCAAATGGCTGTTGCCTAAATTACGTGTGCCTGTGTAAGAATCAGGCAACGAGTGGCACATCCTATTTCTCAATTTGGTCTTTTTCGCCTCAAACATATTCAGATACATCTATAAAACAACTGAAAAGTTAATTCATCCTGATGCATTAGTGACGTAGATATTTTTTGACTGACAATATAAGGAAAAGGTTCGGGAAAATTTTCCGCCATTTTTCCATAGTGCATTTCAACTAAATTTTATCTATCTTTATATTAAAATGCATTCTTTACAAACTCCATGACAGTAATTTCTTGAGAATATGAGGTATATATACTTGGATAATGCAATAAAATCTCTTGTGTATTTTCCTTCATGTGCCACACCTTGTATACATCTTGCCTGATTCTTAGACTGAGAAGTACTTACATGTAAATACCCGTGTTCGCGCCAGTTATATCCTACTGCAAATCAATACCCGATTTCGCGGCATAAATCTGAACTCTGCTCGTGATCCACATGTAGCGAAGTAGTAAGTCAACCGCTCGGCCACCACACAACTAAGGACCTGAAGGGAAGGTTCTGTAAGGTAATTATAATCAGAGTTGATAAAATTGAAATATTTTTTTTTATAAAAACACATGCTGAATATATAGATGTGTTTCATTTAAACAATTTCAATTAAATATAGGAATATGGCTGGTTCCTCGTGCATGTAGCCAGGGACTTTATATTAAAGGGATTGACCACTCCTATAAAATGTATAAAACAACCGTGCCTCCCTGGTCTTTATACTGGTTAAACTTAAGGCCTACAAGATTTACATTTATCCAGTCTTGGGGGAAAAGAAATTAAGGTTTTTTGTTATATAAGTTAAAACATTGACAAATTGATAAGGACAAATTTATGATGAAAGTATTGAGAAAGGGTGCGTTTTCAAAAATCTAAAATATAATAAAAATAGCAAAATTTACCTGTAAAAATAAATGATCTCAAAATGTATTATTTATCAGTAATTGCCCCAGGGAAAACTAAAGAATTTGGTCAACTTCTAACTGAAGGTTCATTATTACCTTTCAACTAATATGGCATCAATTTCACCTCAAATTTCACTCAGACTACAAATGAACCTGTGTATCTAGACTATCTTTTAGGCATAGCATCCCCTAGATTTGTGAAAGTTGCATTCATTTTGAGTAAAATTATATCAAAAACTGGCCTGATACATGTATGCACTACCTTATGTGGCACACAGTTCAATTGATGACTTGGTGTTTCTAAGAAAAGTCTCATTTTCCCTTAAAATAATAATCAGGTAAGTTACCCACTTTGTATACAGAGACTTTTTTAAAGTGTGTTAATATTTCAAGGGCAAACTAACAAAATACAGATCGTAATGTAGGCCCTCCTAGTCTTTACGCATTATGATTTCAAAGTTTATACTTGAAATGTATATTAACCAACACCAGAGGGTATGTCATAATGTTACACTATGTAATAACTTCAAATAATGCTTCATATCAGCTTATCGACAGCAGAGCCCACAGAGATGGCTCCCATCTCAATGATATCTAGTTAAAACTAAAAATAAGCTTGGTCTATGAATATTTCAATCAAATGAACAGTAGGTCACATGTATATAGAGTACAAGCTCCCCAAAAGGTTAATTCCTCCAATGCCAACATTGTTTGATTTACCAACAATTTACCAGTAAAATTTTGTAGGTGTTCAAGGAATAGGTGTTGGTGGTTATCACAACAAAGGTGCATGCTTATAAAAACTACCTAATTAACAGATAGGTAAATTACAGGTGACTTATTTCAGTTCATATTTCAGATAGTTATTCTAGTTAAAATTTTTTATTGGCTGTTTCTACTTGAGCATTTCTTTACAAAAGCATACATGTACATGTATAGCGCAATAGACTTTTGAATGTTTTGTAGTCCAATAACTTAAAGATATTTCAATCTATCACTCTACTTTATGTAGGAGTACTAGAATAGTTACTAAGTAGCAGCTCTAAGTTAAATAAAATATTGGTACACAATGTAGATCAGTTTTGGCTGTAAGTATTTTTTTTAAGTAAAAAAAATGATCAATTTTATTATATTTTTACAAATTTTTAATTATTCAAGTTTATCATATTCTTGCATATTTTTAAAAATCTGCTGTTTTCCATATAAAAAAGGTATAAAATGTTCCATTTATCAACTTCACTAATTAATCTCAACAGTTAAATACTTATGAAACATTTTAATTTTTATAAAAACACCTGTTATATTATAAACATCTATTGAAATATTTTTGTTGGCATTCAAGGAATAGGTAACATATAAATGTTGGCATTCGAGGAAAACTACCCGCCCCACAACACAGTGGTGGATGGCATGGTATAGAGGTCAAGGCCATCATAATTGACAGTTATTCAAATTTAGGACAGTTTCCAAAAGATCACACAGGTGTTCTAAAGTAAATAAGTAGGACGCTTTGGTATAATGTATGGCAGATTTCTACCTAGAAAGCTATTGGATTGCTCACTGACCTACATGTACTTAAATTAATATTGAATTTTGATCTTTTTTCCCAAAGCTGTTGGTGTAGTTTCACGTTTTACCCGTTGACCTTAGAGGCTTTTCCTTTGAAACGCAAGTCACACGATCACAATTCTATTTCCCAGTTGGCCAAAAAAAAAAACTGAAAAGAACTCTGTGGAAAATTAAAATTGTATACCATGTGTTATTTCCTGAATGTGATTAGAAAATGAACAAATTTTACTGGGTTTGCTATCTTTATTTTTAAAGATAGTACTGGTTTAAATTAGCTGTAAGAGAGTAATCAAGGGAACCAAGGTTATAGCGGTAATCAAAAGAATGTAATCCAGGGACAAAGACCAGACATGGAAAACATACACAACAAAGAACATAAAGTAACTAAAATCATACATACAAAGTAACAAAAGTTAACGAACAACTCGGACTCCACTAAAAACTGGAAGCATGGACCAGGTGCACCGGTAGGGTAAGCGTCCTCTGCTTTTCTAGAAACACCCGCCGAGTTGCTCATAAAGAGTCAAGTCCGGGGTAGACAAACGAGGAAAGGAAAACTATGACCCGTTGAATAAATCAGTTTTCGCGGTGTTGATGGATACACCATAACGATCCACGAGTTCATGATGATGACCATAAAACTTCTGTAGTGATGACTTCAATCTTGTAGCAACATAACTCTGTTCCAGAAGCCTATTTGTTAGAGTTCTAGCGCGATACAAAAAGTCGGCGTAGTTTCGGCAAGCTCTGGCATAACGTATAAGTGGTGATATGAACACTCCATACGCAGAAGCTGAATGGATGTTGCCACAGATGAAAGGAAAGTTGACAATTCTGAATGAAAAGTCATCATGTTTGTCGTAAAGTTTGGTCAATAGTTTTCCTTTGCCATCGATTTCTAAGTGTAGGTCAAGATATGAGGCTGACTTCACAGTGTCTGTAGTATCCTTTATCTCAAGTTCTTTTGGGTAGATGCGATGTATCAAATCCCCAAAATTAGGATTGTTTAAAGATAACATGTCATCTATATAGCGGAAACTGAGATTGAAGGATCTAGCTAAACGATATTCTTTCTTTCTGATCAGATCAGTAAAGTATATCACACCTTTTTTTACAGATCATTCTGTTCTTTCATTTTGCAAAATCATAGACATATGTATTATCAATTTACTGACATGTTTGAAATGATGTAAAATTAATGTGTTTTAATTATTTTAGAAGTATTTTTGACACCAATTTTTGTATGGTACAATTACAAACCTAAATTTCAAAGGGGGATAATTGGCAGGAAAATTTTTATTGAAATGTAATAGAAATTCTTTTTTTTTATATAACTAGAAAGAGTTTCAGGAGCAATGGCTCTTTTGAAATATTCAGGTATGAAAAAGAAGTTTTTTGTACACAATTTAAACAGAAATTCTATATACTAGTACTTGTACATATGTACAAGTTTTAATGGATTGTAGAATAGTGAAAAAATTCATGCTGACTTCATATAAAGTGTTGTAAAAAATGTATACATCATGGCTCAGTTATCTGTAAATCAAGCTTGGTGACCTATGCTTTTTACATTAAAATTCTAAAGTACATTGTACATCATTTTTGTTGTTACTTACATGTAAAGTCATAGCAGAAGCTTAAATTTATTGTAGAATTTTTTGTTTGTTTGTATCTAGTATAAATGATCCCCATATAAAGATACAAAATTAGAGAAAAATTAGAAAAATCTAATATGGATCGCATTAGAAAAAAAATAAGTATTGCCTACTCTATGGACCATTCCATGTATGAATCAAAATGCCATGGAGACCTCAAACTTTTGAAATTCTTTATGCTGACTAAAACAAGTCTATATGATATATTGTCATTGAAACTAACAGAAATGTTTATTTTTGCAAAACTCCATTCCCATGGAAACCAACATCTAATATATACATTATACCAATGTGTCCTACATACATGGAAGTTGTAGTGTTTTCATTGGACTAGTAGTCATAGAAACCATTGTATGTACACATTAAGTATCAATACTTTAGATATTTTGACAACTTCACTCTGATATTACAGCTAACAATAACCCTACTTTCGAGGTGATGATATGTAGTGATAAGGTTATTATCATCCATATTTTCACATACGAGGGTATTAAAAGTGGCTACAATGATTTCCAAAATAAGTTAATTATTGATTTTAAAAATTCTGTTTTATACACATTTCAATACAAAACAGTACAAAACTGCACCCATAGACGTGTGTATACTCTTAAAAGTGGATAGAAGTCTCCTTGCACAAGGAATATATAGAAAATTAGAGGGTGTTATTACCCCCCCCCTCCTTGCTAAGTGCGGAGTGTATAGTAGAAGGGTTTTCTGTCTGTCCTTCGGTCCAATGGTTCTTTTGTATACAGGAGCCCATCTCTTCTCCATTACTCCTACACCACTGATAGTAACTTTCAGAGAATTTTTATTTAACATGTTCCCATTGTACACACCTTGTTTAGTTTTTATTTAACATGTTCCCATTGTACACACCTTGTTTAGTTTTTATTTAACATGTTCCCATTGTACACACCTTGTTTAGTTTTTGATTCAAATCAATATGGAGGTTAAATAGTGAGGATGTAAAAGTCGTTTCAGTGTATTCATCTGAGCCACGAGAACCAATTTGTTCATTCTGTCATAGTTTTTCTTAGCACAATAACTAAAAAAAATGGTGCTTCCAATTTTTGTGAAACTTTGTTGAAATGTTTCTTCCCATTGATGTGAGCTCCCTTTTGATTAACATATATGTAAGTTTCTGCTTTTTCGTTATTTAAATAATGTGACAGTTGCATACACAAATAGGGTAATTTTTCTGTTTTTGGACTACTACTCGTTAACCCATGCAGCAATGTCAATGACATTTTGGTGAATTGTATATTTATATTAATGTTCATCTCCATCTCAATTTCTGTTAATTTCTGATTTCTCTAATTCTGAATTTTATTTTTTTTTTGTTGAGTTTTGGGATTTCATAAAAAGTTGGCTATTTTTTAGTTTAGTTGTGGTTTCCATGAAGAAATAAAAAGAATGTAAACGTGAAATATGACACAGAATCAAAGTGGTCACTTTTACATAAATTCTTTCAGTCATAACTCCCAAAATCAATCCAAGCCTTTCTTTGGAGGTACTGTACATGTACATGTATGGCACCCTGTGGTACAATTTCAAAGAGATCCATTCACTTACATATAGATTATAGTAGATTTATGATCCATAGAACAGTTTTACTATGAGAAGTTACAGTAAGTTCGGCTCTGGTTACGGTTGATTGATTTTTACAAAAGATATGGTCCTTGGACTTGGAAAATTTCAGTTAAGGTTTACAACATTTTCATATAAGTTTGGAATGCAGTTACAGTAGCATCCTGATACCACAGTTCTGTACCCATTTTGTGCATATGCCCCTGCAGTCAGGGCCTATTGATTTCAAGATCAAAACTTGGTCACTTAGTTCTATAACAGTAAACTAGACCTTAGGAATATATCCACTTTAATGTTGTCAAATGAATCAACATTTTATATTGTCCATAATATAAATACATGTACATGTAGTAACAAAGTCTCCATCAAGCAAGTTGTGAAGAACAGCATTCATGAGATACAGGCAGCTTGCAGTTTTCTTGGGTTGAGGCCCAAGCTTTGTCAAAATGGACATTGGCCTGTAAAATTTACTACTACAGGCCTAGTCACTATAATTTGTATTTAAGGCCTGTGAACTGGAAAGTTAGTCATGAGGACAGCATAAGAGGTATCTGTGATAAACTTTTTATCATTTTAAAATATTGTATATCAGTTTAAATCACATGAGCATTTTATGAAAAACAATAAGCCTTCAATAAACTCAAATGCAACCAAATTAGCATTTAATTGAGCAAAGCAACATACTCTAGTGACCCCCAAATTTTCTGAAGGTCTGTATAATTTTAGTTGAATGTTTTGTTTATATAACTATTAATGCCTATTACCCGCACAGTATACTTATATATGTTGATGAATTAGTTGTTTCAAATATGTAAGTAAAGGCTTTCCAAAGAATGGAAATATAGCATGGCATCAGTAACGGTGTATGAAGTACAAAAAATGTAAATATTCTATTTTAGATTGAACTTTTTGGAATATTAGTAATAGCTTGAGGTATTGGTCCAGACACGTATTCCCCTGAGGTCTTGGTCCAGATACGTATTCCCTCTGAGGTCTTGGTCCAGACACTTATTCCCCGTGGATGTGCAGCCTCGTTTAAGATATATTTTGATGCTATAGCTGAACTTCGGTGAAATGGCAGTCTTGGAAGATGGTAAGATCTATTCTTTAGTTAGGCCAAAACAAAAGTCTTAAATTCCCTTCTATGAGAAAATAAAATTCTATTTCCCAGAGCAAATTTTTTTTAAAGTCGTGGAAACAAGATTGCATTATGACAAATTGTTCAGGTTTCATGTAATTAAGTTGGAACTTTTCAATATTGGAGATCGCAGTTTTATGTAAATGCGTTCTTTACAGGATTTTATTTGTTTTTCTTTATTATTAAGCAAGAAATAGAACGTTTTATTGAAAAATTAGTTGAGTAAATTCTTTAGTAGTTGGTACACACCCAATACTAGAAACCATTGGGGACCAGTTCACAAGTTTTATTGGCCACTGGTCGTTTTCTATTCAATTTGGCAAATTGGCAATCCTTGAGCGCTATTAAACATGGATTAGAATATATGCTTGTTGTCCCCCGCTGCAACGCGGAGCGGGGACATAGAAATGCTGGCGTCCGTCCGAAGCTTGTGGACGCAACTCCACAGAAACCACTAAACGGAATTTGACCAAATTTTGTAGGATTGTTTGTCACCATATGTAGTTCACCATGCTTAACCGCTATTCTGATTTGACAATTTTTGTGGGAGTTATGCGACTTTGTTCATTTTTCACGTTCTTTTTTTGCAGATTTTTTGTTGTTGTATGAAGAATTCTTAACCAAACTTAATTTGATTCATTAAGATACATTAACCTTGAATTGCCACATGGACTTATAAAAGCACATAAGTTTTGAATCTGTTATTTATACAAGTGTCAAATATTTGTAATTCAACTTTTCTACAGCGGCGGGGGATATATGGCCACGTATAGCATTCTTGTTTTAATTATGTTGTTTTTTTTATTGTTTTACTTAAATATCAAAGCTCTGTTCTATTTGTTTCCAATATTTTACTTTCTTGCTATTTTAGGAATTGACAGACTTGTAGGATTTGACAAAGATGGCTGTTGTTTTGTGACAGGAAATACCAGAACTATCCTGAGCTATATAACCTATGTGTCCTGGTCAAAAGAGTAGGATTTGACAAAGATGGCTGGTTTTTTTTTGTGACAGGAAATACCAGAACTAATCTGAGCTATATAACCTATGTGTTCTGGTCAAAAGAGATGTCCACACATAAACACAGGAATGATCAAATCTAAGGTAAAGGTCAAGTATTAAATAAGGGTCAAGGGTCAAATCTATGGTAAGCATGTAGGATATTTAAGAATGTAATAGCATTAGCTTTTTCATGGATTATTTATATCATGTTTTGCTTATTTTTTGCAAGAAAAAAATTCATTTAAACCGCAATCACATAACATAGAGAATTATATGTAAACTTGTTTGCCCAACAATAAAAAAGATCAAATTCCCCCTAAAATATAAAAAAAACACTTGAAAGTCAAAATGATGGTGCAATAAGTCCAAAAAACCCAAACCCTTTCCCCATTTTATCTGCTTGGCAATTAATCTAATTCAAATTAGACCTACCCATTTTTCCATTCTGTCACTGCAAGTAGGATCTAAGAACAATTCAGTCTACTTTCTGTTCTGATAACATTTACAATCAGCAAATCATATATTTAATCTTTCATGAAAATTTGTTGAAGATCTGTATAATTTTAGAAGTTGAATGTTTTGTTTATAAAACTCTTAATGCTGATTACCCACTCAGTATACTTGAATATGTTGATGAATTAGATATTTCAAATATTTAAGTAAAGGCTTTCCAAAGAATGGAAATATAGCATGGCATCATTAACACTGTAAGAAGTACAAAAAATGTAAATATTCTATTTCAGATTGAACTTCATGGAATATGAGGAATTGCTTGAGGTCTTGGTCCAGACACGTATTCCCCTGAGGTCTTGGTCCAGACACGTATTGCCCCTGAGGTCTTGGTCCAAACACATATTGCCCCTGATAATGCAGTGCAAGCTAGCATTAATTTTCTTGAAAAAATTACCATTTGTTAAAATTTAGATAAATTGAGATATTTTATAACATGATCCAGCTAAATACCAACACCAATAAACATAAAATATTAAAGTTTTTATTCAAATCTAGCAATTTGTCACAAATCATATTTCGTCTTCCATGATTTTGGAAGCAATATATATGACTACATGCAACAATTACAGCTAGTTGAAGTAGACTAGTTCCAATTTCAATACATATTTAGGTAGATAAATAATTTAAATAGCTCTTTAGGTAGAATTTTATCCTACCTTATACTATAGTGTCTTACTTAACTATTAGAGAACACCTGTGTGGTCTTATGGACACTGTCTTTTAACATTGATTAGCTGTCAATTATGACCTTAACCCCAAACTCACTTATGAAAGGCTAACTTAAAAGATTAAAGTCGTCATAATTTACAGCTATTTAAATAGGACAGAATTCTACATGGAGAGTTTTTTAAATTATTCACTAGCTTAGCTATATTTGTATTGAAATTGGAAATAGTCTAATTCAACTATCTGTAGTAGGTCTAATTATAATAAGATTGCTTCACAATGCTGTTAGACATACAAAAAATTGTAAACAGTCTTTTTTTACAATGAACAGGTAGCCAGTTTGGATAGCTTTGAATGGTATAATAGGCTGTGATATTCCTGTGGTCAGAATGTTTATGAGTATAGATACGAGTACCTCAGAGCTTTACCAAGATTGTCGTCACACCACTCAATGTAAGTTATGTAGTATTGTTGTCTAGATAGAAAATGTTGAGCTTCTGAAATATTTATGGAGGTTCTGAAAAAGAAAAGAGATCCTAATATTTCATTGCGGAGGTCCAAAAATATTTTGGTAGGTTCATTATAGTTCGAAAATAATTTTAATTATTTTTTTTTCACCAAAGTATATCCATGACAAAATCTGTTTGTGGTCAAATTTGATTATCCATCTTGGAGTTATTGCTCAATTTTATACTTTCTTTATATTTTTAATCTTTTTAAAATATTCCTGTGAAACTTCTTGATGGAATTCAGTCAAATTTGATATAATTGTTTCTTAGGTATGAATGTTTGGATTTTTTATCTGAGAAAAATAATAGGGCTGCTTGTAATTAAGAATTTGACTCGTTAAGCGAAGTGAGACATTCTATCTCTAGAGTTTTTTTAATTTAATTCTGTGAGAGTTAATATAATTGATCTGTAGGCAGGAGTAATCAAAGAAATAACATGGCAATGTCTGTTACTTAATGGAAAAAAAATATGGAGTAATAGACCATATTGTATTAAATTTGAGCATTTTTGTCCACGTTTTCAGCACTTGTTTTTGTAATGCTTTTACCAAATAAATTTGTTTTTGGTATGTGGCCTTGTAATGAGAAGTTACAGATTAAGTTTGACTTTGGTTACAGTTGAATGATTTTTGTGGAAGTTACATCCCTTGGACTTTCTCAGAAAGTACTGGACAAAGTTCAATGAAAGCTGATACAATTGTTTGTTAGATATGAGTATTAGAAATTTTTATTTGTGAAAAATACATGACCACTGTTACAAAATATAAAATGTCGCTTATCAAGCCAGGCCTTAAAGAAACTCTAGTGTCATGTTTTAAGCTGCAAATTTCAAAAACTTGGCATATCAATGACTTTGATCTCCCTTTAGACATGTTTTGTTTTTAATTTTATATGAAATTTACACAAAATATGACTTTATAACTATTTATATACAATGTCAATTGTGTTTTGTGTCTATTGGTTTGGAGATATGAATATGAACTATTTGATTAAGATGCAAATTCTTCTTTTAACAGAGGCACCTCATGGTAGACGATTATAATTCTTAATACGACACTTATGACTCTCAGCCACTTACAAAACACCTCTGACAATACCAAGAGTTTTGTTGGATGTATAACTTTGAAACAATATTGAAATGGAAAGACATTGACTTAGGATTCTTCCGACATTTTGCAGGCTATTCCGTTACCCTCAATAAGTGCAATGTACTTGGTTTTCAATAATATAATTTTCATTTATGTATATTCTGTATACATCTTATGTGTTTCATTTTTGTAGTATATTTGTTTTTGGATGTTTGATTTATTGGGTCTGTTTTTGAATGCTGTATGATAAGTTCTTTGATTTATGGCTGTGTTTTTTAGCCATTTTCTCATATCATAGGACTGACCATAATCAGCTACATTGCAGCCAGCCCCAGAAAACTTGGTGAAACTTGTCTAAACTTAACAATCCAAAAACCTGTTATAATTGAGCACTTCATCAAATCCCTTTACATCAACAGACATAATTTTTTTTTCTCAAATTTAGATTTTACTGCAATATTTCTTTTATTAAAGTATTTGTTTCTGAATTCTTTGTTGGCTAAGTAAAATCATCAATTTAAATGTATTTTGAATCTTTGTCACCAATCTCAATGGAATGACTTTTAAAGTCCAAAATCAGATGGGCAGGTTTCACTGTAGCAGCTTGCTCTAGACCTTCTTTATAATTTGATCTTTTCTGGGGTTGGTATTGTATGTTCTTGTATTTTTATTGTATGTTAACATTTTTGTATGTATTAATAAGAGAGCAAGGCTTGCTCTTAAATTTGTAAAAATTCAGCTTAAAATTTATCTTTTATATTAATTGGCTCAGGCTAATTCACTCCTTGAAATATTCACATTTCCCATTTTATCGTGCCTTTACACATTATTTAGCGTTCATTTAAATGCACGATAGAAGCGTTCGTTTATTTTTGTTCTTTGATTATTTCCTACTGTTTTTTTTTTTTTGTTATTATTTATATCATTCCATTAATTTTATTTTTTATTTTTGTTCTTTCTTTACTATTTGTCAATATTATTATTTTTCGTCGTTCATCTACTGTGCGTTTGGTGAGCGTTAAGCTTGTGTTTAGGTATCATGCATGTGGGAAACCTAAACATCTCGGAGTGTTATTGTGAAGAACATTAGGTATTTTATTCTCTTTAATTGTGCTTTAAATCTGTAATATCTGAGGTATTAATGCTTTCCCTGTTCCATATTTACCCAAGCTTAAAACTTGAGAGACCACAATTTTATGACAAGCGTTCACTTCAAGAACTGTTGGAATGGACTGTATCAGTTTATCTGTATGTCACGCCTTCGATGGACTTGTAAGATTGCAGGTATTATCACAATTATATTGGCTGTCAATGAATGAATTTATTTTAAAGTTGGTGGCTGGCTTTAATGCATATGGGAAATACATTGTAAGCAATTTAGGGGTGTGTCCATTATCATCTTCCTGTAGAGATGGGAGTATACCTAACACAATAATGTATGTAAGTGTGTGTTGAACATATACTTCTGGTATGCTAGTTCATGCGCTTCAGGGCAACAGGTCTAGTGTACAAAAAATTCTGTGCTATAGATTTTGATCATTTCTGGCAATGGACTTGGATACAGACCATAACAAGCAGTCTAACTAGAAATGATCACTGTGATATCTTGTTATAATTGACTGAGCTATTCAAACCTTAAAAGACAGTGTCAAAAGGTTACACAGGTATTTTTTTTAATAAAATAGAAAATTAGAAAAAAATAAATAAAAAATTTAAAAAGAAAAAAAAATAATAAAAATTTAAAAAATATGTTAAAAAGCCAGAAAAAATATTAAAAAAAATAAATAAAAAATATTAAAAAAAAGAAACAAAAACTAAAATAAAAAAATTAGAGGAATAGAAATTAAAATAAAAAATAGTTGGTAAATACATACTGTCTTTCTTTTTTTGTAAGTTTTTTTCTCTGATTTTTTTTCTAAATATTTTTTTCCTGTCACTTTAAAAGCTGTTACAATTTAATTGACAAACAACTAGCATCTTATTAATCTTATGAACATTAAAACTCAGACATTCACTGATTTTAGATATATGAGGGAAAAACATTTTTAACCTGCCTAAATACCAATTGTTTTTTGTACGTAGCAAACAAAAGGCAGGCTGCCAGCATTGATTAGTGAATCAAATAACTGTACAATTTGGGGGATAACCCCTTGATGTTGAGAAAAGAAGTGTGTTTTGGAAGATTTCTTCTGGGTAATAATATCAAATTTCACCTTTTTAACCATTAGATATTTATTATTCAGACACGATCAAATAATATTTTCAAAAATTGATTCAAAATAAATATTTCAAAATTCATCCAAGCTTCCTAGTTCCTCTAAATCAAATGGTCATCCCCTTATGTATGTTTATAATTTGGGAAAAAGTTAATTTAGATGGTCACAATGTCAATAGTTTTTTTAACAATGGCACCTGTGATGTCAGGGGTTCATCAGTTAGGACTACATTTTTGGGTCAATTTTTGTTATTTCTGGGGTTGTGAAAAGATATTTTTTTAGGAATGGGGGGAAAAAAGGTATTTTTGGGGGAACCTCCATATTGTAGTATTTTTAGGAAAGAATGTTTTTTCAAATTGGTATTTTTTTAGGGTATTTGATATGGATACAGATTTTGAGTACCTCCTTGGGTCAGAAACTATGTGTGGAAAGATAATTAGATAATTAAAAAAAATGGAGGTAAATTTTGATGTGTGTTGATGTTTGACAACAACTGGTTTCCTCGAAAGAATTGGGGCTTTTTGGTTCAAATTTAGTGAAGTAATACAGAGTTAGGTAGTAAGGTTCACCTAGAGGTCTGCCACAACTCATATTTTACCCTGGGATTACTAATAGCGGTTACGTAGTCACAGGGTCTGATGTGGGTCCGGTGTGGAAGATTCATTACTATCCTTTAACACTGTTTTACTTCACTATTTTAGAACCAAATTTTTCTTTTATCTTTTTTAAGTTTATTTTTGGTTTAATTTTGATATATTGTTTTAGTCTTCATGAAAATTTCTGCCAGCCAATCACATTTCAAACATCTCTTACATTTTCGAGTTATAAAGGTGATTACTTAGCATTGTTTCTTTAAGATTCTGCATGAAAATTCCTGCCAGCATTTTCAATCACATTTCAGATATCTTGCCATTTTAGTTATAAAGGAGCAAATATCACATTGAAAGTTGCTTAGCATCAGGCAGGGTCACAAGGAAGTGGTGTTGAAGGAAGACAGAAATCCAAAAACACTAGTCTTACTGCTGAGAATCCTTGGGGTACCAGAAAATCAGTGATAGTTTAGGTGTATGATCACCTGGTACACCAAGGCTTCTAGACTAGTGTTTTTAGATTTCTGTCTACCTTTGAAAGCATCTCCTTCTATCTTGCCTCGAGCAGACCCACTTTTAAGCCTTAACCAATAATATCCACCTACCAGAGTTTGAAAATAAAATTACTCCCCTTATCTTGAATTTTGAAAATAAATTAACACCTTCTTTAAAAAAAAAGAAGAAAAAAAAAAACAAATTCTACGCCCCCCCATTTATATATCATACTTTTGTTTATACCCGTTTTTGTTGGCAGGTATTTTTAATGAAAAAAATTGTTCAACAGTCCTTCATGTGAAAAAAAAACCAACCCTCCTTCTGAACTTGAATAAACTTTCATCCCCTCTTGCAATCTTATAATTGGAAAAAGTTTAAAAACCAGAATATATAATTAAAAGCCTGCCTTTTTGTGCCTGATTTATTTAGACCACTTCTGTCTTTTTGTTACCCAAAGTATCAAGACCCCACTTCCCCCTGAAAATAACTTGTCCCTAATGACAAGATTTCAACCTAAATGTACTGCAGGAAATCTTTCCATTGTTTTCTAATCCACTACTTTTTATAATTGATGACTGGAATTTGATGACATTTTCACAATTTTTAATCACATGGTGCCATTGTACACTTCCTGTTTACTTTTTCCATCTAAATTCTTGTGTTTTCTGTGACCTCTTTAGGGGGGAATTAGGGTATCACTAACTCAAAAGTTTTTTCACGTTTATATCTGGTTTAATTTTGATATTTTGTTTTAGTCTTCATGAAAATTTCTGCCAGCCAATCACATTTCAAACATCTCTTACATTTCGAGTTATAAAGGAGCAAATATCACTTTAAAGATTACTTAGCATTGTTTCTTTAAGATTCTGCATGAAAATTCCTGCCAGCATTTTCAATCACATTTCAGATATCTTGCCATTTTAGTTATAAAGGAGCAAATATCACATTAAAAGTTGCTTAGCATCAGGCAGGGTCACAAGGAAGTGGTGTTGAAGGAAGACGGAAATCAAAAAACACTAGTCTTACTGCTGAGAATCCTTGGGGTACCAGAAAATCAGTGATAGTTTAGGTGAATGATCACCTGGTACACCAAGGCTTCTAGACTAGTGTTTTTAGATTTCTGTTTACCTTTGAAAGCATCTCCTTCTATCTTGCCTCGAGCAGACCCACTTTTAAGCCTTAACCAATAATATCCACTCCCAGAGTTTGAAAATAAAATTACTCCCCTTATCTTGAATTTTGAAAAAAAATTAACACCTTCTTTAAAAAAAAAAGAAAACAAATTCTACGCCCCCTTTTATATATCATACTTTTATTTATACCCGTTTTTGTTGGCAGGTATTTTTAATGAAAAAAATTGTTCAACAGTCCTTCATGTGAAAAAAAAAAAACCAACCCTCCTTCTGAACTTGAATAAACTTTCATCCCCTCTTGCAATCTTATAATTGGAAAAAGTTTAAAAACCAGAATATATAATTAAAAGCCTGCCTTTTTGTGCCTGATTTATTTAGACCACTTCTGTCTTTTTGTTACCCAAAGTATCAAGACCCCACTTCCCCCTGAAAATAACTTGTCCCTAATGACAAGATTTCAACCTAAATGTACTGCAGGAAATCTTTCCATTGTTTTCTAATCCACTACTTTTTATAATTGATGACTGGAATTTGATGACATTTTCACAATTTTTAATCACATGGTGCCATTGTACACTTCCTGTTTACTTTTTCCATCTAAATTCTTGTGTTTTCTGTGACCTCTTTAGGGGGGAATTAGGGTATCACTAACTCAAAAGTTTTTTCACGTTTATATCTGGTTTAATTTTGATATTTTGTTTTAGTCTTCATGAAAATTTCTGCCAGCCAATCACATTTCAAACATCTCTTACATTTCGAGTTATAAAGGAGCAAATATCACTTTAAAGATTACTTAGCATTGTTTCTTTAAGATTCTGCATGAAAATTCCTGCCAGCATTTTCAATCACATTTCAGATATCTTGCCATTTTAGTTATAAAGGAGCAAATATCACATTAAAAGTTGCTTAGCATCAGGCAGGGTCACAAGGAAGTGGTGTTGAAGGAAGACAGAAATCAAAAAACACTAGTCTTACTGCTGAGAATCCTTGGGGTACCAGAAAATCAGTGATAGTTTAGGTGAATGATCACCTGGTACACCAAGGCTTCTAGACTAGTGTTTTTAGATTTCTGTTTACCTTTGAAAGCATCTCCTTCTATCTTGCCTCGAGCAGACCCACTTTTAAGCCTTAACCAATAATATCCACTCCCAGAGTTTGAAAATAAAATTACTCCCCTTATCTTGAATTTTGAAAAAAAATTAACACCTTCTTTAAAAAAAAAAGAAAACAAATTCTACGCCCCCTTTTATATATCATACTTTTATTTATACCCGTTTTTGTTGGCAGGTATTTTTAATGAAAAAAATTGTTCAACAGTCCTTCATGTGAAAAAAAAAACCAACCCTCCTTCTGAACTTGAATAAACTTTCATCCCCTCTTGCAATCTTATAATTGGAAAAAGTTTAAAAACCAGAATATATAATTAAAAGCCTGCCTTTTTGTGCCTGATTTTTTTAGACCACTTCAGTCTTTTTGTTACCCAAAGTATCAAGACCCCACTTCCCCCTGAAAATAACTTGTCCCTAATGACAAGATTTCAACCTAAATGTACTGCAGGAAATCTTTCCATTGTTTTCTAATCCACTACTTTTTATAACTGATGACTGGAATTTGATGACATTTTCACAATTTTTAATCACATGGTGCCATTGTACACTTCCTGTTTACTTTTTCCATCTAAATTCTTGTGTTTTCTGTGACCTCTTTAGGGGGGAATTAGGGTATCACTAACTCAAAAGTTTTTGCACGTTTATATTTGGTTTAATTTTGATATTTTGTTTTAGTCTTCATGAAAATTTCTGCCAGCCAATCACATTTCAAACATCTCTTACATTTTCGAGTTATAAAGGAGCAAATATCACCTTAAAGATTACTTAGCATTGTTTCTTTAAGATTCTGCATGAAAATTCCTGCCAGCATTTTCAATCACATTTCAGATATCTTGCCATTTTAGTTATAAAGGAGCAAATATCACATTAAAAGTTGCTTAGCATCAGGCAGGGTCACAAGGAAGTGGTGTTGAAGGAAGACAGAAATAAAAAAACACTAGTCTTACTGCTGAGAATCCTTGGGGTACCAGAAAATCAGTGATAGTTTAGGTTTATGATCACCTGGTACACCAAGTCTTCTAGACTAGTGTTTTTAGATTTCTGTCTACCTTTGAAAGCATCTCCTTCTATCTTGCCTCGAGCAGACCCACTTTTAAGCCTTAACCAATAATATCCACCTACCAGAGTTTGAAAATAAAATTACTCCCCTTATCTTGAATTTTGAAAAAAAATTAACACCTTCTTTAAAAAAAAAAAGAAAACAAATTCTACGCCCCCCTTTTGTATATCATACTTCTGTTTATACCCTTTTTTTGTTGGCAGGTATTTTTAATGAAAAAAAAATTGTTCAACAGTCCTCCATGTAAAAAAACAAACCCTCCTTCTGAACTTGAATAAACTTTCATCCCCTCTTGCAATCTTATAATTGGAAAAAGTTTAAAAACCAGAATATATAATTAAAAGCCTGCCTTTTTGTGCCTGATTTTTTTAGACCACTTCAGTCTTTTTGTTACCCAAAGTATCAAGACCCCACTTCCCCCTGAAAATAACTTGTCCCTAATGACAAGATTTCAACCTAAATGTACTGCAGGAAATCTTTCCATTGTTTTCTAATCCACTACTTTTTATAATTGATGACTGGAATTTGATGACATTTTCACAATTTTTAATCACATGGTGCCATTGTACACTTCCTGTTTACTTTTTCCATCTAAATTATTGTGTTTTCTGTGACCTCTTTAGACGGGAACTAGGGTATCACTAACTATTTGGTTTAATTTTGATATTTTGTTTTAGTCTTCATGAAAATTTCTGTCAGCCAATCACATTTCAAACATCTCTTACATTTTCGAGTTATAAAGGAGCAAATATCACCTTAAAGATTACTTAGCATTGTTTCTTTAAGATTCTGCATGAAAATTCCTGCCAGCATTTCAGATATCTAGCAATTTTAGTTAGAAAGGAGCAAATATCACATTAAAAGTTACTTAGCATCAGGCAAGGTCACAAGGAAGTGGTCTTGAAGGAAGACAGAAATCCAAAAACACTAGTCTTACTGCTGAGAATCCTTGGGGTACCAGAAAATCAGTGATAGTTTAGGTTTATGATCACCTGGTACACCAAGGCTTCTAGACTAGTGTTTTTAGATTTCTGTCTACCTTTAAAAGCATCTCCTTCTATCTTGCCTCGTGCAGATCCACTTCTAAGGATTAACCAATAAGACTCTCTTTCTAGAATTTGAAAAAAATACCCCCCTTGTACTCCTTGAAACATTTTAATACATTCTATAAAAATTAGAAAACGAAATTTTCTAAGCCCCTCTTTATATATATTTATACTTTTATTTTATAACCCCCTTTTAAGTTGGCAGGTTACTTTGATGTTTATTATTTTTTTCAATACCCCTCCATGTAAAAAGAAAATCAATGATGCCTTCCTTATATATGAACAAATTTGATATTTTATTTTTGTAACATGTCATCAGTGTCTTTTATGTTTGTACAAAGGATCTTTTTGTGCTGATGTTAAGGTGTGTTTAGTCTTATTTTATTTTTTTTCAGAGGGGTCAGATTTAAAAGGGGGAGGGTTGTAATCACATGAAAGAACTTAAACTGTAAGTCAGGAATTTTTTGCCTCTATGTATTGTTTCATTTTCTACATCAGTTTACTTATATGTTTCTTGAATACATGTATACATGTATAGGGAATGTATTTTTTCTCCTTATACTAATTTGGAATACTCATAGAATTTGCATAAACAGAAGACCAGATTGTTTTAAAAAGAAAATATTGTTATGTATATGCAAAGACATACGTAGGTTCATGATTTAAATGTAAAAAAAAATAAGTTGTAGTATACGAATAGGCATGCTGATAATATTGACTTTGTATAAGACAAAAAGAAGTATTTGGAATTGAAAATCAGTTTGAAAATCTAATTTGCCCCCACCCCCTAATGTGTAACCCAACCATGTCTTTACAATAACCTTGTTAGGTAGGATGGTTTGGTATCATATGTAGAAGGAGGACTCCAAAGAAGATATTATCCAATTTAGGGATTTTTCATAGTAAAACCTTGTAAGCACAACTTCCACTAAACCACTCAGTGATGTTGAAACTTTATAGGAGGAAATGTTTGGAATCATATGTAGATGTGCATAAAGGAAGAGGACTTCAAAGGGATTTTACATAGTAAACCCTTTAAAGCACAACTTCTACTCAACTACTGAAGGAATTTTAATGAAACTTTATAGGAAGGAAAGTTTGATATCATATGTAGATGAAGGAATGTAACTAGTGTCGGATAATCCTTCAGGTGTTTTACATTATTGTCCGTTTGAAGCAAGGGGTATTAATTTTGTTAACTTCCTCACAGTATTTCTATTTATTCATGAAATATTTTGCTTTAAAGTCTGGATTAATTTTACACTTGTTGCCTTTATGGCCTTTCTATTGTTTGTTGTTTTTTGTTTTTTGTATATACCTTTAAAATGAAACATTTTGATTTAGGGGTTCCATTCTTTAAATTCAGCATAACATGATATAATATGTAGAACAACAGGATGCAACCCCCTGGCTGTGAAAAGCCTTGAGATTGTAAGTCCCTGGCGTGGATGGAATAAGCCCGTAAACTCAGCCTGCTGTAACATATCAAGTCTTGCTTATGCTTTTTCTAGTTTGGCTTTGTCTTTGGGAAGGGATTGGGAAAAAAAATCAGGTTAAAATTTTAGATATATTATTAGTAAAAATATATTTAAAAAGTACTTTGAGGAGGTTTAATTCTTCCAGGACACCAGGACAATACAATTCAAATACTATTTCTGAATAGAAATGTTAGGTTCATTTGTAGATGTGCATAAAGTATAACTTCTATTGGAGGACTTCAAAGGGAGATAATCAAGCAACATTTTACGATCCATTAGTTCATGATGAAAAACTTCTTTAGTAATGACTTATAAATAATAAATTACAGCATTTAACCTTATTAACAACCAATACTTACAATCGGTGTGGATGCTGTATGCTGCAGTCTTTTGTGACAGTATTGCACAGCATATACTGACAGATCTTCTTTGTCATCTCTGAAATTGACTTCATTGACATAAACTGGGTCATCAAATGTACTCGTTCAATTTCTTCAAAGTTCTAATGTTTTCCATATACGCTACATGTACATGTAATACACATATAATCATAGAACACTTCTAATTTCTTTTTTATTGGGTTCCTTCTACATGTATTTCTCTGACAAATTAATTTTCTAATTTATCCAACATAGCGACAGTAGGGGTATATGAGCACATTTACTAACTTTCTTGAATAATGTGATTGCTGAAGATAAATTTTTGGAGGTGAACCTGTAATTTACTATTAACATATTTTGTGTTGGAATTATATTTTGGTATTGTATTTTACACAGGCCTTCAAGCAGTCTTATATATTGGCATGTCATGTTATTCTTGTATTTATGTAATAAAATAATTCTTGTTCAATTTAAAACAATCTCTTCTTTGGAGAGAGTGGTAGCAGTATAGGTCTTATCACTGCTATTATTTTCTACGTCTACCTCTGATAATGAACATTGGATATAAAACGTTTTGCAAACAAAAACAATGTTGTTTTTGGGCTTTGTCTGTTGGTACGACAACATATTTGTCATGTATAGTAGACAATATTTTTGCTACATCGAGGTCTTTGAAAATGATGTAGCCTTAGCACTCATTGACCTACTTAAAACTTTCATTCGTTTCAAAATTAAAGACCTCACGGCTTTTAACCACTCTGACAGACAATCAATGTCTTCTTGCTCTTGTTTTATTCATTTTTTTGCATAGTCCTCGACGGCAGCCATAAGAACTTTAAAGTTATAATTCCAATTTATGGAGCGTGGTTCACGGTACTTGGGATCTTTAGAAAGGATATTACGTAGAGATTCGTTTTCGATAATGGTTAAATCTCCCGTAACGACGTGACCAGAAGGACCATACTTGAATGGAGAGGTGTTGCAAGAACACTCAGGTAGTTTAGCCTTGAAGTCCTCAATTTCAAGGTTTTGCAATAGCCTTTTATAATTGAAAATTTTGGATGCAATGGGTGAAGTATAGGAATATGAAAAAATTGTTATGGATTTGTCTTTGAAATATGGGGGAATTTTGTTGGTAACGTTTTTGTGATGGAGGATGTTAGCCAAATTAATTGCATCTATACCTTTGTGCACAAACGGTAGTGGAAGAAATGATCGTTTTTCTTCGTCTTGACTTTTCACACAAACTGCTTTAAAGAATCTGTGGAAACCAATATCCAAAATGATGGCAACAAGTCTGTATAATGATGAGGTGGGGTCAGAAACAGGAGTGTCAAGACTTGTTTTGTAAAGGGAGTGTATTAGAGTGAGAGGTATAGAATAAAGTGTGGTTCTAATGTGATGAAGTCCAAGAGGTTTTCGTATGAAAGGAAGGAGACCATCTATGAAGATATCATGTAACTTAGGTGACGTATAGTGGCGATGGCCATGACTCCTTTCCCGTCTTGGATGTCTCATTCATATTCCTACAAAAAGAAACAAATAATACCTTTTGATTGCAATTACAATGGCTAGCATTTTTTATCCTTCCTCGTTTAAAACAAAGCACAAGACAAGAAAGAAAACATTATAGTGAATCAAAACTGACGAAAAAAAAATATCGGTGTGTTAATTGTTTGATACTATGTGAGTTCTTCTTGTTTGGTAATCATCAATAAAAAGTTGCATGGTTTATCAGTGATCAAAAGAAGGAACATGCACATGTACATCTATTTCAAAATATCCAAAACAACCAAAACAAAAACAAAACAAAAACAAAAACAAAATCAAAAAACAAAAAACAAACAAACAAACAAACCTAAGCATCAACAATTGAAATATACTAACAGCCAAGTACATGACATGAACGTGAAACCAAGAAAAAGACCGCCTCCATTCACAATGTGGCGAACTTTATAAAATAGATTGCATATGGGAAACAAGTTCTAACACAAAAAACTAAAGCATAGACAATATTACATCTCACAACAAACGAAGATATCAGGTGCTCGGAAAGGGTAAGCATTACCTACTCCGCCAGCAGCACATGTCATATCGCAAGTGGTGAGTATATTCCGATAACAATCTAATAAACAATACATCTCCCCGAAGTGTGTCACAAATGGGTCATATAAAAAAATCACACTGGAGCGATAACATTTAAATAAACAGTATTATGATATACAAAATGCAGAAATAGTAGAAGGTCATCACGTGAACACAATTTGGGTGGTGAGAATATTCGCAATTTTTTACAAAATAAAATAGTATAAGATAAAGAATCAATGTAAACAGCAATCAACTTGTATTTTGAAGACTTATCCGAGACATTTGTATTTCATTTATAATTCCGTGAAGGAGTTAGATCCATCTTTAATGATGATCGAAAAAGGAAGAGATGATCCATGGAAACAAGAGAATGCAGGAGTGATGTTGAGTTATCTTGATTACGTTATAAAGGTTCAATTGTCATAATGCTGCAAATACACTCCAAGACACTACTAATTTGTCAATGAGAACAATCAAGGAAACAAGAATTCAAAAGAGTATTATACACAGAAATAATAGACACTTGCAATAAGAACATGAAATAACAGAAAGATCGCATATAAAGAAACAACAGCAAATGGAGAACGTGGACTCCATTAAAAATTAGAAGCATATATTAGGTGCATTGAGAAACTACGCGTCCTCATCCTCATTTTTCGCTGAAACATCTGCCGAGTTCGTTATAATATGTCACCTCCTGGGTAAGCGAACGAGAACCGGAAAGCTATGACACGGTGAAATAAATCGGTTGATAGGTAATAGATTGGTAAATAGTGCCGATATTACATTGCATAACCTTTGTTGGTTGAAACTGTTATTATGTTCTGAAATGAAGAACCTTTTCTTTTTTTTTTTGTAATGAATATTTCTGACCTTCGCTTGCGCTTTTACAGATGCAAATGATGTTTTTTACAAATTTCGTATTGAACTAGTTTTTCTATCGACCAAAGCTTCATATTTGAACTGGTTTCAATACACATTTCACTTTTGATATATTATACTATATATTATTCGCTTCTATTTAAAATTTCAGTTTCAGCTACAAATAAAATGCATTTTGGAATAACATACATCCGTCATTTGCACTTGAGAATTGCATTATTATTAAATCTAAATTATATCATATAGAAGCCAGTTTTCGAAAGCTTCAGTTCTTTTCCGAAAATGATTCCATAGTCGCAGTGTAAATACAAGGATATATTGCACGGTCATTTTGAATTAATCGAGAAAATATGCATAATTAGACTTGTTTACCGTATCAATACAACAAGTTAAAATCTTATAGGCATTTTGTCCAATTTTAAAAAGAAAAAAATACTCTTAACAAAGTTTTCGCATGAAGGAATTTGTTTTATTTTGTTATTAATATATACATACACACTGTATCAATGCTCTCCTTACAAGCATAGAATTATGCTCAGTTATAGATCCTACGACTACATCGTGTGTTAGTGATTGCTGTTAATCGAGAAAACTTATGATTTTTTTTTCAACACAAATAAATTATCTTACAGGCATTATTAATGGAGATTTACATGATGGCAATTTGATTGTAAGATTTGTTGATGACAAACTGGTTGACATTTCAAGTTTGAACGAGTTTGACGAATATCAAAGTTTTCATAGAGATAACAATATATCAGCTGTACGGGATTTATTCGGAATCATCGACTTCGGCGAAACTTGTATCTCTTGGTATATAATAGAGGTGGGCCAAATTATTCGTGATTTTATGGTATCGACAAATCCAGACAATTCACACGCAATTGCCTTAAAACATCGATCTATAAATATTTATGAAGCTGACATCTTATTTCATACAATTATGACGGCATTATGTCAATACTATGTTGTCGGAGAATATGAGTTTTTGAAACAACCAGGCAATGTTTACACCAAATCAGGATCAGAGGAAGCATCAGACTTACTTATAAAGCATTATACTAATAAGGACGAGTTTTGGGCAAATGCATTAACGCGGGCTATTTCCTGTTTTTAATTATTGACCTCAAGTACGTAACCTGGACGCCTCTACACCCACCCTCTATACACGTGAACTGAATTGCATTTTAACCAATTTCGAGAAAATACATATATATGGTATAAAATTTATTTTGGATGAAAAGTAACTTCCAAGTGGTTAACATTTTTTTTATCATTATCGCAAAGACGGAAGTTTACAGTGCGATTGTGACGTCATATACCGCAGTTTGTCGATTGATCTGGTATATAATTATGGCTTTGCAAATTTAATGATAAGGGATGATTGTAATAATTTTCCATCTATTTAAACAACTTATTATGTATATAGTAAACACATAAACTGAAACAAAACAAAACAAAAACAAAACTAAAACACAAAAACAAAAAACAAAAAAAAAACAAAACAAACCAAAAAATTAACATGTGAGTAAAAAAATACATGTATGCACCACTCGATTTAGGTTATATCGTCATAGTTCCAGGAAATAGTAAAATCCTTAAAACTGAAAAGCTCAAGGATACAGTGGAATCAATTTATGTTCATACTGTAACTAACGGGCTGTTCTTATGTAACTCTGCCTAAAAATCATGCAAAATGTGAGTTATGGTTGGAAAAGCCTACATGATTTTTATTTTTGATATTTTGCTTGAAATGCCATTATAGTAAACAGGAATTAGCATGTGGCTTTTCATGTAACTCTTTTCTTAAGAGATAAAATTCATATATGATATGTACTGTAGAATTTAAAGTTAAGGGAGATAACTATGTACAGGTCATTACAGAACAATAAAACAACTGGATTTTCAATGTGTATTGTCTCCTAAGAACAGACAGAGTGGAATGAATAGTTATACATTTCATCATATAGACCTACAAAGCAACTTAATAACAATAATAAAAATGTGTAGCCTTTTTTGGTCGTCTCACATATAACAGAATTTGAATGATTCTCACAAAGACTATCACTTAACAAGAATACTTGCGTTTGAGTGAGGCATGCGTTGACCTTACACTTTCCCATTAACTCGATAATAAACCATCATTTCTACATAAACACATCGAGATTCTCAATATCATAGTAAATATAAAGCTAACTACAGCAAAAACATTGAAGACATCAACAAAAGTAAAGTCATCACAGTTATGATCATGTTTACTCAGGCGATAATTGTGGAATAATGAAAGGATGAAAGAGTGTTAGGACAATAAAGAGAGTTTTCTTTCCTTTGATCTGAAACGAAAAATAAAGCTGAACTTACGTAAGTATTTTGATATAATTTCAGTCCCCAAATACAACAATACAAAACACAATATTATGATGTTTGAAAGTTGATTTTTAGCTCAAGTAAGCAGTTCTATTTTTTCAATGGAAAATTTTCATAGAATGTTTGGTCATCAATCATCGATCAGTCATCGATCCATCGAACCGATCCTTTAAACCGGTGATCGCATCACGTGACCACAGAGCGGTCACTGTATTTTAACGTTTTTCGTTGTTTTCAATATCATTTTACACATATTTACATAACGCAATAAATTTAAACATATACTTTTATTTGACATTTCTTTATTGTAAACAGATCATCCGTCATTTTAAATAACACAACTGCGATCAGATCTGTCGACGGTCATCGGTTATCGATCCGTCAACGATCAATGAGTCAGCAGTCATCAGTCCAGTAAATCGTTGAGCGAATCGGTTCAAGGACTTAACCAAAATAGAACACAGGACAATTTATTTAATCAAAGTGTCATGCATGCCATACTTAAAACTGAAGCTCGAAAACCGCAATTATAAACGTTACAAAAAGATCTACAAATGATACAATTAAATACAGGAAAGTCACCTGTTAACACTGTAAAAAAGTAATAACAGTATAAAATTATAAGTATGCGTGGATAAAGGGAAATAACAAAATTATCGTACCAATAATGATTAGGCAATAGTGAAGAGATGAAGTCAAAAAGGGAAAGTCCGTGTAATGAATTTAAATTTAAACCGGACAGTTTGGCAACACCACAATGGTCCCGACATGGTTTTGGCACATCAAATGGAAATAGTGGGTGAAACCAGGTTTTTAAATGCGCTAAACATCCTGCTTCCATTAAGGTTAATTATTCCCCGTTTCCATTAACAATACAAACGGGCAGTATAAAATTGTCACCGAGCGAAATTGGAAAGACAGACTACTGAACCGTAGCAAAAAATAGTTGTCCATATAAACGCTTGTTAGATTGAGTGAGAGAACAAATGTCTACATCAACACTTTTTGCGTTGTGGTTGACAAAATTTGTCCACCTAAACACATAAAAACTTTGAGTTAGACATTTCGTATTCTATTCAACACTAAAGTTGCTTTGATGTTTTAAGTCAATGCATTTTTCTGTTGTGTTTTTAATGAACATTTTAAGTGTTGATATGGTCAAAATATGATTAGGTAAAACAAACATTATTTGTTTTCCTCGGTTATATTTTGACTTTGCATGGTCACTACAGTCATTTCTTCAGCAAGCAGTGAAAGGGAAAAGAAAACAGGAAATGGTTTTGTGCATTTCGGATAAAGGCATGTCTTTGCAGTGCACCTTCCTTTCCCTATTATACTTCAATAGAATCTATTGTGTGAATGGAATCTCTCAATCGCCATATTTAACTTAGTAAACACCTTTCTCTTTCAACATTTCACCAAGCATCTATTTCCCGCAAAAGGGGAATTTTGTAATTATGTTGGAGACTGTTGAATTCAGATTGTCGCCATTTATATCAGAAAAGTCTCTCCTGCAGGTTAAAATAAAGCATCCTCCAAATGAAAGTTCTCTCGGATACTCTTAATAGCCTTACAATATCAGATATTTCAAGCTCACTCTCCAATAAAGTGTCAAGGTCATGTATTTGATCTTCAGACTTCAAAAACAGACCGTTTTTATACTCGATGTCTGGTCTTTGTACATGGATTACATTCTTTAGATTTCCGGTAGAATATTGGTTCATTTGAGAACTCTTCCATTTAAAGTCTCATTTTATCTAATGAGTTTGTGATTCCTGATGATTCAAGGTTTTCTCAATGTTTTATTTTGAGTAAGCCATGTCTTTGAATATTCGTTTTATATTTTACAGGAAGTACATATGCATAAATATGTTGTAAACTAAACAAGTTGTTATTTCATACCAATCGTAATTTGTATTTTTACTTTGTGCATGTACATGTACATATTATAATTTGTCCAAAATACGCTTTGACAAATTATTATGTGTAAAAAAAATGGCCAAACATTACTTTCATATCTTTTATATGAACTAGAGTCAACTGTAGCTTCATAATACAAAAAAGTAATTTTATGACAATGGAAAACTTCAAAACAATATGTTCCTTTCCTCTTGCGTCTACCACGGACTTGACTTTTTGTGATCAACTAAGCAGTATAGAAAAGCAGAGGACGCTTACCCTAGCGGTGCACCTGCTCCATGCTCCCAGTTTTTAGTGGAGTCCGAGTTTCCCATTTGTTTTTGTTACTTTGTATGTATGTTTTAGTTATTTTATGTTCTTTGTTGTGTATGTCTGTTTTCCATGTCTGGTCTTTGTCCCTGGATTGCATTCTTTTGATTACTGCTATAACCTTGGTTCCCTTGATTACTCTTTCACGTTCACTTTGAAGTTCACGTGAGACTTATGATGGAGTCAATTTATTTGTCTGTGCCTTTCAATGAACCACGACAACATGTTTTAGAAATTATAACTTATAGGAGGATGTTGTAGTGTTAAACTATTACTTAATCATTGGGTATCTATCAATAACCATTGTATATGAGACATCAAACAAACAGTTCTTACCGTGTGCTGACGAAGTATCAGTTTCTGTAATTTTCACACTTGAATAAAATAATATTTCTTCATCAGGTGCTGACTTTGATCAGTCCTCTTATTAAAAAAAAATAATTTCATAAACTTTTGGATTAGGTCGTCAAGTTTAACTTGGGTGCATGTGTTGTATATTTTGCATTGATGTATTGTTTCTAGAGAAATCCAGTATTTCTTAGAAAACTTTATCCTGGTGGTCATCCATCAATATCGCAATATCAGTCCAAGCACAAAATAAATCCTCAGTTTTAACTCAATGACAAGTTTGTGAATGAAATGCATGTTCTTCACGTAAATATTAACAATAGTTAAAGACATGAGAAAGGTGTTAATAGCCATTCGATTACTCCCATGCAATATTAGACTATAGACATAATTCTGTTCAAGTTGAAAATGATCTTTTGGCGATTTTGAACAAATCATAATTTGTCTGTTTGATCTTTTGGCGATTTATCGTAGATTTAGCAATGTATAAATGTTGGTTGAGAAGTGTTTGTTTAGAAATCTATGAAAAGGATAAATTATTGAGTCGGATCGTATACCGAATGGATAGAATGCATATGATCTGGCTCTTTTAACCATGAAACTTAATTCTTGTCAGTTTCATGGTAAAAAGGCAACTTTAAAAATAAAATTAACACTGCAAAATGGGAGTATTTAGTTATCAACAAATATATCAACATAATATCTAATTCGTCGTAATTTCATCCCACATTATATTGTATTATTTCCCTTGTAACTTGAATGTTGTATGTATGCTCGAAATTGAGTGAGTATTAATCTTTTTGTCTTTACCACGATTCCCTCCATATGTTTGAACTACTAAACTAATATTGAACTTTTACACCCTACAGAGCAATGCAGAACGATGCGCTAAGACTTCATATTATGTTACATTAAACCTATTTTTTTTTTTGTACCGTTATATTTATAGAATATTTATAGAAAATTTGCTAGGAATTGCATAATGGCATTTATGACTATTGTCAAAATTCTGCATTAATGTAGTCTCATTAACAACCATTTTCGTTGATCAAACGAGGACAACATGACAAATTGACACAAGAACACTGAGTAAAGATGACCACCCGCATTTAAGGTGTAACTTATTCTCATATCATTAGGTGCATGTATACATAAAACAAAACTTTGTTTTAAAAGGCACCAGAACATTGATTATTGATTCGTACACATTTTTATGTTCTCTAACTTTATGTATATAGCCAGCGCAGCCCTGGATCAGAGAACTATAAAATTATCTTTATTTTATCTACGCCTTTGCCGTAATAAAATTTAGACGGAATTGAAAGTCTATTTTTCCAAATTATGCTGCAATACACAAGTATATTTCTATGAAAGTTAACTGACATACCAACTTAAACATACTACGTCAATTCCTCATCATATCTTATATTAACACCAAATCTACCATAAAACCATGCAAAAGCATAACAAATGGGTCCACAGGTCAATGGATTTTAGTTAAGTTTTGTTTATATGTTTATATGGATATGAGCATAAAATCCAGATTTTTATTTGTTTTCGTGCTGTTAGTACAGATGTTACAGCGTCATCTTCAGATTTCCCGTACTTTTTTTCTGCTTATTTTGTTAAAATATGATATATGTTGATCCCATAATTGTGTAAATAGAAATTGTATTTTCACTTGACATGTATTATTCTATACAAGAGTAGGAACTATTCTTCAATTTTTCAACCCAGAAAAAAAATCTATCTGATGGTCCTGTTCCCATAGCATCTGATTTAAAAATGGCTTTAATCGGCCTATTTTAAATAGTTTTTAAACTCTTATCCATTAAAAGCTTAAAAACTTCCAAGGAACCGTATTTTTTTAATCTTTGGGATAACGCTTTTAGAAAATAGGTTCTTTCATACCATTCAAACAAAATTTGAACTGAGCCTTTTATATATGTTACTATGGCAACCATATGAAAATTCCCAATTTTTAATATACATTTCAGTGGTTTCATATCTTTACCCTTAGGGAAACATATTATTTTGAGGCAATAATTATTCCGATCTTTTTCTTCATGAACAACTACCATCTTATTCTAATATAGTTGCATTATGACAATTGTTGATGCTGTTCATTTCTCTTTAAGTACCAAATTATTTGAAAAATGTCTAAAAAATCTACTTTCCACTCTCTAAACTAGTCTCAAATTTGCCCTAATTATGGTATATCATAAAGAAAATGCATATAGTTTGGTTCTGATCATATTCCTAATAAAATTTATTACTAATAAAATTAAACATTTTGTACCAGTATAAAAATTTTGCTGAAAATAAATACAAACTATGAAGGAGTTATTTCCCCTTGCGTAACTCTCCATATTTGTAACCATGAAAACAAGAACAACATTTGGACCAGACACACAGACAGAGGGATGATGAAGAACACATGGATATACATTTATCTAGCCATAACATATGTTAACAAGTGTATTCTAAGTATTCATGACAGTTATCCATGCAGTTTATCAACACACTATAATGAAAACAGATTTTTACATACGACTTAGTGATTGTAACAAAAGTGTTTATACACACCTCAGATCCACAAATGCATCAGAACAAAAACATAGCCAAATAACTCTTTTATAATCCTCTTTTATATTGGCTCGTGTTGGACTTCAACTAATTTGATTATTGATTCTATTGACACAACTAACTTTAAACATGCCAAAGTATTCATCGTGATAAATTTAGACTGTACTGGAAATGCCATACGTCAAAAGGCAAACACCCACTTCATGGGGAGTCCAACGAAAAGCTGACAGAGGGATATCCTACACCAAGGCAGTACAAATTTATTTGTACTGGAAATATACAGTTTCAGTTGGCGATGGTAAGATTATAATTAATGAAGCAACATTTAAGGGACAACCATTTGATTTGAGAGGTTGAAGGAAAAAGGGGAGGTAATTTTTTTTCTTGGCAGAAGAATAAGTCCAAAAATGGTCCTTTTTATTCATTATTAGGGGAAATGATCTTGATTTTCATAAAAAAAAATTAGGAACAATACCATTTAAAATAATGTTTCTCCCTACCCATATCACATTCGCCCCACCAGAAATATATTACAAGTATAGACAAAATTAGATTTGGGTTAACCCGCTCCTGCTGCAGAAAAACTTGTATATGGGTAATCAAATACAGCAAAAAAATTAATAAATAAAAATGATACTCCTCTCAAGGCTAAAATTGTATTAAACTCTTAAACTGATGTGACCATCAGGTGTCAAGGTCCTTATAACATTTGTAGATGCTTATGGTGCTGATGAAAATTGTATTCGAGGTAAAATCACTGACATGCCATTCAATCAATGTAAGTGATTTTTCATCTATCTATGACCTTTTTTGATGTGCAAAAGACGTGTGTTTTCACAGAATAAAAGTGGCAAGTCGTCTATAGCCTTACATAGTTATATCCACAAGATTCTTTTGTTATTTTCAAGGCAACCATTTTCATAATCTTATGGTACATTTTGTAGAATCAATATTCATGTTGAAAATAAAGATTTGCCTACTTTTTAAAATAGTGTTGTTTAGGAAACAAACTTAATTTCAAATTTGCCCCAAAATACATGTATTTGAAATACCTCTTCCTTTAAAGGTGGGTGTTACACAGTAATTAGGTGTTTGTTTGTCAGTCAGTTCGTAATATTTGATGGTGCCCATCTTTAATCCACAACTCCTGAACTACTGAATCAAATTTCATGAAACTTTGTTAGATAATGTAGATATGCACCTCTTTGATTTTGATTTGAATGATATACGGGGATTTCCATAGTAAAACATGAACTTTGCAATTATTTAGTAAGGATGGTTACCATCTTTTATCCAAAACTACCCCTAGTCTGCTGTATAGATGTTTTTGAATTTTTTTTTAAATTTCTGAATGAAATGTAGTGAAATTTTCACAGAATCTTTGTTACATAATTTAGATATGTGTACAAATGTACATAGAGATACATTAGCTAGGGCGGGCTAGGGGTTACCATCCTTTAGCTGTGACACCTTGACAACTGAATAAAATTTCATGAAACTTTAACATAATGTAAATGGTTACCTCTCTATTTTACATTTTTAGATAACATATAAGGGTTGTGGTATCATATATAGTGAGCTTTGCTCACAGACTCATAGTTTTGAAAATCTTTCAAGCCCCTTGCAAAGTCATTAAAACTTGCAGTCGTTGATATACAGACTTAAACAAAAACAACTACGTAAGTAATAACTTTCTCTGTAAAAATGCCACCGTTTTCTAATGTATAACCAAGTTTTCTTGTTACAAACTTGTTATTTTTTTTTAATTTAAAAGTCTTAACTTTGATAACTATTTTACAGGTATATGCAGATGTTGTAGAGAAGAACACAGCAAAGTTGCATCTAAGTTCAATGGAGAAAATGAGGATTTTAATACTGAGGATGGTATGTATGTATGTATGTATGTATGTATGTATGTATGTATGTATGTAAATAAGTGCACGTGAAACAATTCTTTTAATCAACGAAAATGAAACTATTCTATAGAGATAATTCATATATACTATACAAAATGTATGTTCATAACCATTGATATATGATAATAAAGAACACATGAAGATAAATAGTTGTAAAATTTGCCTCCTGCAAAAATAAATCTTAGCCATTTGACTTTGAGTAGAAGGCTTGGAAAATCATTTTTTATTCAGAAGCTTAACAGAGTTCGTGAGAGTGTTTTTTGTACATAGATCTCTCCTGGGTTTGTTCATTAGTACTGAATATACAATATGGTTTATGTTTGACTCCATATCTCAGCTAATTCTAGTCCATGATATTCATCTTCAGTAGGAACCATACTCCATACCGGTACTAAACATTATTATGTCTCTAAAGCAGTTGAGAGCATTTATACAATTTTAGGCTACATCACTCATTAGGCAGATAAAATCCTCCCTGATGTATGCATTAAACTAGCTATATTAAATTACATTCAGAAGGACTTATTGATTGATGAATCAATTGAAGCAATTATTCTGATATTCAAATACAAATATTATCAATTTTCGTAAATAAATATACAAAAGAGGAGCTGAAAAAAATCTGGTACCAGGTTAACCATTTCCAAACTTGATTGAGCAAGAAATCATGCAGCGTCCTGGTGACATTGTTAAAAAAAGAAGAGATTCACAGGGATAGATTGACAAGATCAAAGATAGCTCATTTTCTAGAATGTTTATCCTCACCTGCCTATTGCCAAATAGTTGGTTTTGGATCCAAAGTAATCAAATTGTCAAATGCTGCAGAAATCAAGATATCAAAAGTTGTAAGAACAGTTCCATTCGTCATTCCATTTGTCATTCAGCTCCACCTCAAAGTTTATCAATCAGTTGATTTTTCTTCATTGAAGAGGACATCCCTTTATAGAACCGTTAGGATGTGTGCTTCATCACAAAAGAATAGTCTGCAAGGTCTTGACAGCACAATTGCTGATGGCATGAAAGGAATCGATACTCTAGAGAAAATTGTAAGAAAATGTAACACTTTTGGACTTGATCCTACTTCAACAAAAGAAGTCACATTCTTTCTTTACCGGACAAGTCAACATTTAAAGTTTGACATCATGTATCCCTCCAATCAGATGTTGTTATCCATTATTCAACATATGCCCTTAGTGACAACAAGGAAAAAGATTTCTCTGCACATTGTCAGCATGACCATAGTAATTCTTGTTCAATTTGTTTTGCCGTTTTGCAGTCTAAGTCAAGAGTAACAAATCTGTATACAGAACTACAAGATACCATTCCATCTGAGCAACAAGAAGAAATTTAACATTCTGGTAGGCAAATCTGTGCTTGACATACTCACTGTATATGTTCTGTTCATCAAGATGCAGCGAAAGCAGGACATTTTGTCAAACTTAAAGCCGAATGAGGTTTTGATTATTATGGATTGGGCAATGAAGTTCATCCCTTTTCTTCATCGTGAAAAATTCCAAACTACCACTTACACGATTCATAGATATGGATGGTTTGAAGGTATGGTGGTTTCTCATTTCTCTGAGTTAACAATTATAATTGTATGTCCTTCTCCAGAAGGGGACATATTGTTTTGTGTGGATTTTTTTCGTCTTCTCTTTCTTCTCGTACAAAGCTTTTCCAGGAAATAACTTTATGTCTTTTGACATACATGTACATGTAGGCTTTGATAGTTGGTATGTACTTTCATGTGTAAGTAGATCATCTGAATACAACGTGTAGAGTACTAAAGTTGGTGACCTTTGACATTGACCTTTGATCTCAAAGGTCAAATAGTTGATATTTAATGCCACTTTCTGGTCCATGCCACATTTCTTTTTGTCTCCTCAGCTACAACTACCAGATCAATTAAAACCAAACTTGATATGATTGTTCCGTGGGGTATCTTTAGTATTTTTTTTTGTCGAAAAACATGGCCATTGTTACTAAAAATAAAACATGGAGGTCAAACAGTAACTTTCTGCACATATCTCAAAAACCATAAAGTTAAGACAAAATTGTGATAGGACAGTGCTTAGACATTATTGATTAAATTGTTATTTCTGAGAAAGGGAGGAATGTGTATTGACTTTAAAAATTAATATTGTTCATGTTAACTATAAATTGAATTATATGCATGTACAGGTATAAAACAAACAAAAAGGCTTACGGGTATAAAACAACCAAAATGGGGAAGTAAACGAACATGTTATGAAAAACAACAAGTAACAAGTAATAAGCAAGTCAAAAGAAATACCTGGAGGACAAAACATACTTGTACACAAATAAGAAATGGGCGGGTAAACTGGACACATAGGATGTTTATGTCCAGATTCACATTGATTGAAAAGTATATATGTTTGAACATGTTGTATATTCAGAGAGCTCGCTTTTACTCTGGTAATAAACGTTACAGTCAGTTTTACACGTCTCTGGAATTATTAATCCGTGCCAGACTCTACCACAAAATCTTACAGAGGGAAAACATGTTCAGCATGATGAGATGAATGGCTATCTGTTAGCCAAATTGGAAGCTTATTTGCAAGTTGTACATCTAGGTAACATTCAAGGCAGGACATCTCCCGTCTGGCAGAAGAAATTGACACTGTAAATGACCTCGAACTAAGAAATGTGTTGTCTGAAATAGAGAGAGTTTCGAAATACAGCATAACATATCTGACTTAACTGGTAAGATTTTGTGTACAGATCTTGACCAATTTTAGGTACCAGTAGATAATTGAAATGTCGCAATCACAAAAACATAATTGACTTGAATGGTATCATCAAACAATATTCATTTTTGCATTATTTAGGACCCCACACCAAGGATGCTGTGACATATAGTTTTCACCCTGTCTGTCTGTCAGTGTATTGGTATGTTGTTCTTGAATTTTTTTGTGTAGACAAAAATATTTCAAAACAACTAAACACAGTACAAATATGGATTTTTACACATACATGTATGTTAAGGATTTGCATTGTACATATTAATTTGTAATTTAGACAAAAAGGTTTGTTTTTACCAAAATGTAATAGGCTTCGTTTCTCCTCTTTCATTTGTGTATTTGTTTGCGAGTTTTAACTTAAATCCAACTACTAGTTACAATGAAGTTATTGATGTGTAATGGAACTTGTCACTCCATGATAACTTGATACCTGGCAGACCAAAACCGCCAACTTTGGTGTACGTGGGCAACCCATTTTTTTCTGCTATTATTTTAGTTTTATAATATTATGTTATATTAGGAAGAATATGTTAACATTATAATGAACACACTGGATATTAAAAAACAAGTGATGCGGCACTTGTACAAATTCCTTTACCATGCTTTAATTTTGGTCTCACTTGCAAGGAAAGTTGCAGAAGGCGAGACGCTTTTTTTTTTTTTGCTTTTTTTGGCAACTTTGACAACAGGGATGGCGTCACAAACTTTACATAAGTTTTCTGACAAGTTCATTTAAACATGAACCCCTTATGATAAGTTAACGATATTTTGTGATTTGTTTGATTTGTATTTTATGTTATGAAGAAATGATGTGTTTTTAGCGTTGTCTGAGAAACCCAAAACTTCATAATTTTCATGTCTGTGTTAGATATACAAGATCAACAGTGCCCACTTTTTTTATTCTTAAATTAGTTTGTACTATACCTTACCAAACCATGTGGGTTTATCTGCTGTCAACAATGGATGACATTTTATGATCTCTTAAAAATATGTAGTATTTGTAGCATTTTTCCCTCCAAAAAGGATATATGATTATCTCTCTTTCCTAAACTACTCCTTAAACTTTATTCTTCATTTTAATTATGTGTTATATCTATTCTACAATCAAACTACTAATAATAAAAGGTTTATGCACCTTATTTGTATCCTGTTCTCTATTTTTAAATTTCAATAATGTCAGTTCTGACTATTGTTCTCATTGTCGTTGTTGCAGCAAAGGTTGATGACGTTTCATCATTTCTAAGTGTGAAGTAAAGGGATAAAACTAAGACATATGTTGCAATCCCGAGAATTATACCAATAATGATGAATATAGTTGAACACTTGGCACTGCGATTTGCTCGTTCAAAATCAGCCTGTTTCCAGCTGCCTTTTCCTGAAACTAGATGTAATAATTCATACTTTCCATATTAAATATCTGTATTGTGACATTGTAATAAATTTAGCGGTTGCGAACATAATCAAAAAATGCATTAAGATTATTAAATAAACGACCATGATATTTGGTGGATGAGTGTCTCATTGACAATCATACAACATCTCTAATTTACATATTATAGAAATTTTACACTAGAATCATGCGAATTTTACTACTTATCTCGAATTTAACGTGAACTGATTTAGCCTGTGTATCGAGTTGTTAATTACTTTTTGACTTGTTTTCGGATTGTTAACATATTCTTTATAATTTTGATCGATATATTAAGTTTGAAATGTCATCTAAAATAATGTTTCTACTGTTTGTCTGATATCAGTATCATAACTTAATGCATATATGAAAGTACCAGTCCATATAAAATTCAGGTACTGCCAATGGTAAAGTGATTCATGGTGTAGAAAAACCCATTAAACAAACAATAGATTTTCGGTCTACAATTGCTATATTTTCACATAACACTTTTGTGAAATTCATACATTTATCTCCCACTAAAATCACCCAAATCAAACAAATTCAAGAAAGATGACCTAATTTCATGTACTGTCTATATACTATATATGTACAGACTGATTTGGTGGTCTGTAATTAATTCTGAATAGGAAATTAAAGAAAGACTGGTGGATTTTTGACATACATGAAGCACATCTTGTCTGATTTTTATATGGACTGATCCTTAATTATTTGAAACCAGTCTTAACTGAACTCCTTTATGACTATAAGAAATATTTACTTTAGACAAGTGTTCGTTTATCCATGTTCAAAATATATTTAAAACTGATAATAAGGGACTTCAAAAAATGTCTGTTTAATGAGGTAGACCTAGGGTAAGGGGCATCACTCATGAAAACAGTGATATGTTTGTATCATATTCAATTTCACCGAAGCCTATCAAGCTTTCGTTTGAAGCAAAAAAAAATGACAAGTTTATTTTATGCTTACATAAGATTGCTATTGCTGTAAAATGCTGAATACAAACGTTTAATGATTTTTAAGAGTTGTTTCCCCATTACCTAGGTCTACCTCCTTAAGGGGTTTTCGGTTTAGACAGGTTTTCCACAATATTAAAAGTAACCAGCAAAATATAAAGCAAAAAATCCACAAATAGGGTTGAAGAGTAATGTGACAATGAAAGCCGTGATGATTGAACGCATCCATGGCGGTTTCTGTCTTTCTTGTGTCCCAGGTATTGTGTTCTCGACTGGTTGAATTGTGTTGTTGTCAAAAGCGGGCATGCTGAAGTCTGTGAGTTGTTCTGTAATGAATTTGTGTATTACACTAATAACGTCTTTCATTTACAGTAATATCGTCAAATTCAAAATAACGTAATTTAATTAGCAGTAAAAAAAAAGATCATTCACAAAGGCAAATACATTTTACTAATTATTTAATCCACTTGATTTAGTGTTGAAAACGTTACAAATGAGCTTGTCATATTCGGAATATCTTTTTCTTTAACTGTGTCGTTGTCGATATCATTGTTTTTTTAGAACCCTTAATTGCATATAACAGAAGGAAACGTAAATATTTGACTTGTTCAAGAACACAAACATTATACCATTTCAGTTAATGAATGACTAAAAAACAAACGTAGTAACCGTTACCAATACTGTATTATTTCTGCCTTTGCAAGGGATTGGGAACAAGTCATTTTTATGCGGAAGAATATGGCGAATCAGACAGCTTGAATAAGAAATGTTTTCCAATTAACTAAAGTTAATAAAAAAAACCACAAAAATATGTACTCGTAAGGTCAGTTACAAAGACAAAACCATGAAATATTATCACCAAACAAACAAATAATTAAACAGTACAACAAATGAATTTGATGAAATAAAGTTAATTATTGTACAAACACTTAATGAATTCATCCCTGTTTTACAAAAAAAAAAAAATAAAACTTATAGTTACACAAAAAAATAAATCAATATCAATAAATTTGCAACCATTCACTATAAAACTTCTATAATTTCACCATAGTCTGCTATGAACAAAAAAATATGTTCAGCCAGAATATGTTAGGATAGAACAATTTTATAACCAAGAAAACAATGGATATTTTAGTATTACAATAAAATATTTTAGTATTACAATAAATAGGGTTGTCTGGATTACATGTATAGTCTGACATAAACTGTGATTCAAACTATGAAGTAAATTTTATATACATTTTAATCCGTTTCCATATATAGGTTTAGGTAGAAAATAATCATTTAAGAAAAAAACATAAGTTGTGAAGTGAATCAGAATAAATGTAAATAAGAACAATGAATAAGTGAACAATAGCCACTTTAAAAGTTAAAAAGGGCCAAAATTTTCGACTTGATGGCATTCGTCAGGGGCAAACATACCGACTCCAATCACAGAGACACACATTGTACCTGTGAAGGAGGTCGGCATTTTAGTTTTAAATTGTGTAAATTAATTTTAACAATCCATGGAACCTTAATTTTTGGTGGTCGATCTACGATAAATGAATCAATACCGATATGCATATAGTTATATATTAACCCCGGACCATTTATGAATGACAGAAATGTTTTTTTTTTAAATTAAACCAATAGAAGTTGTATATCATACACACAAGTTTTTCTGATAATAAAAGATATAAGCACTAGAGTTCGTAGATTTAAAATGGACATTTTTAGGTGCATTGTTTGGAAAAATACCTAAAACAACGTCTTTTGATTTACAAAAAAGTAAATAAATAGAATAAAATAAACCAAAGACATTTTGAAATTTTTTTTTCTTTAGTGTAGTGTACATTTAAAAATCTTTAACTCATCGGACTAAAAAGGGTAACACATCGGATAAAACTAGAACAAAATATTGCTTCAATGAAGAAAACCAAAACACAATGATAATTCCGTTTTGGTGCAGAACTTTGAAACTTTTTTTCTTTCATTTAAATACCGAAGTAATCATAAGCGAATCGTCAAATAAAATTTCATTATTTGGAAGATAACATAAAATACAAAACATCATCAGCGCAAAATGAGAATCATAAGACAGAAAACAGACCTTATCATAATACCAAAACGAAGAACAGACTGTGGTTGATAGTTCACATAATATCGTGTTATAAATATCTGTACTCATCTATTGGTTGTGATGCACGTGTATCTATGGCGTTTTTAATAAAATAGTATTGATTTTTTTAATTTCTATCTGCGTCATAAGTATTTCTAAAAAGAGTTCATTGAAACATGATCTAATCATCCTCTCACTGATGGAAACTGTAGTAAACATATTTTTGACAAAGACTGAAAATTCAACTATCCATTAAATCTAATCATGGGAATAAATTTCATTCTCAAATTTGAGGGTAGAAGAAAACATGTAATATTCCACTATGTGGATTTAAATCGCATAACCTTGAATCATTTTATTTGTATATGCTATATGCACAACTGAAATGATTTGACTACCGTTGTGGTAGGCTTGGGCACGAATGTGTCGACAAATGTATTCTCTACTTTTCACTCTTAGAATTCTTAATTTAAGTACAATGATGATCTGATTTACACGATGACACATGTGTTGATTATGGTGAGGCCTGAAATGTATTATACTCAAAATTTAAACAAATTATATGTCATTAGCAATAAAAAAAAGGAGCAATAAATATATTAGCAACTCAAGACAAGTTAGAAAGGAAATGCCAATAATCGAAACATTAAGTACAGTAGACGACTGTCACATTCCGTTCATTCCGTGTTTATTTCGACATTAACTGGAGTTAATAGGTGTAAGATTTGAGACATAGTAGTATGAGCCAAGGGAACAGAAATTTGATTTTATTACTTTTTTTTCAAACGATAAAGCACTTTATAGGAAGCATGTGAAATATTCTTTTTATATTTTCGGAAGAGTATTTAAACATAACTATAACATTCGTTTTTGCTTCTAACCCACAACCAATGGTTTTGTCTATTAGAAAATCGAAAACCAGTTTCAACAAGATTCGTCGTTAATTACGTATATGGAAGTCGTCTGTGAAGTAATATGCCGATCCGTCAATACACGTTGACAAATCCACCCATCAAATAGAATCGTTCATGTACTAAAACTGTAATATCGAATAACTTAAATTACGATTTGTACCTTCACGTGTTTTCAAATAACTGTTAACAAATCTCGTGGTTTTTTTTTTATTTGGTTATAATTTGGCTCCCAAAGTATTCGTACGACTCAATGATTAAACGTAACTTTATTTTGTAGAAAACCACACATTTCTGTTCCCTTCTTAATCAAACGAATTAAGTGTAAGTGTTTGTAAGGATCTGGCAAAATGGGATAAATCAGAAACATGCATGTCAAAACCCCACCGACCTGACCAGATAATATCACTCAAGGATGCTCTCTATTTGAAAAATCATTCGTTAATCGATTTGCTCAGAAACTTTTCAATAGAGCGGTAGGAAAAATTAGGTATTCGACAAAGTTATCTGCCCTTGAAATGTTCATTTTCAGTACACTTACATGCAATTATAACGCAATGCACCAACATGACATGGAACATCTTGTCCTTTTGTGATCATTACACTTTCAAAGGATGGCTTTTTCATAACATGTTTTTTACCCACTGCCTGGCTAATATGGAGAATGACACTTCCGAGCTAAAACTATTCCAAAGTGCCAATTCAATACTAATACTACGTTTGGCCCTGTTTGACATTTTTGTTTTTGGTTGTCTTTCTTTTATTCACCGTAGTGGTAATATATAACATTACAAGCACCGGAAGACTGATTTCGGTCTAAAGGGAAGTTACATCTAGTAGAACTTACCGAGCTTTGGTGCAGGCAAAACAACCGAATAATTCCTAATGAGAAAACAAATATTTGTATAGTACGGTAGTTTCCTACATGAAAATATGGAACAACTGGACACAAAAAAGGTCGTCATAAGTTTTATAGAAATGAATTGCCATCGATGAGGCTACTCTAGCTTCAAATTTCGTCCCCTTACATGACAAAACCGCCTCATAGTGTCAGTGCATGAGCATGAAAGTGCAATATCATGCTCTGTTAAGATCAAAGATTCATCGATAAAAATTTAATATTTTTTTTATTATACTGAATAACCGATATTCTAGCGAAATCAAAAGAATGTAATCCAGAGACAAAGACTATACAAAACAGAAAACAGACAAACACAACAAAGAACATAAAGTAACTAAAATAATACATACTAAGAAACAAAAGTAAATGAGCAACTCGGACTCAGGTGCACCGGTAGGGTAAGCGTCCTCTGTTTTTTCTAGAAACATCCACCGAGTTGCTCATAAAAAGTCAAGCCCGGGGTAGACGAAAGAGGAAAGGAAATAAGTAGATTAGTTTATCTGACATGCTTATGTGCTTGTATAGATACATGTACAAAACATTTCGTTGCAAATTCATATAAATTGAACTTCTTGTATGACATAAGCAACCGAAACTCCCTAAATAAGGCTAAATCGTTAGATGTGTTATAATATTCAAATTAATTTATCGTTTCAAAACTCCATATTTTTGTGTTGGTTAATAAAAGAAAGTAGTTCTCAGCAAACCCACCTCCTCCTAAAAATATAAAATTTGTTAAAAATATAAAAGGATTATAATTATTCATGTTTAAATAATACAAAACTTACTCAACACTACTTCGCTGTGAGACTTGTTCTGCTTGTTCTTCAATCTATCACTTTAATCCGTATGTCTATGTGTCAAGAACATGCTGATATTCTTGATACACATAACTGAGCATCAATACTAAAATATTATTAAGCTTCGCTGATTGCATTCAAAAAAGAAAGGTGTAGTGAGGTTGATTTTAATACTTAAAACATACACATTAGCTTTTAAAAAAAAGAATGACTTTGAAGAAATTAAGTTTACTATATATACATGTTATTGTCGTGAGAAACATTATATCAAATTGTTGTTGATGAATGATGTATTCAGATTTTGGGTGTTTTCCATAACATTTATCAGATGCATGAAAGATCACGGTTAATAGTACCTGTTTTGACAGAAACTTGTTTATCTTGACGGATATTGCCTGACCATTTTGTGTCCACTTTGAAACCTGAATGTTGTTTTTAGCATTAGTGTAATAAAATCCAGACTGTAAATCAAGGATGAAGATGTCGCCCTAAAGCTTCATCAGTTATTTTTGTTTTACTCAAGAAAAAATCTAACAATACAAATATCCTATATTGTTTTTGTTTCCAACAGGTAAATAAGGAGTTCCCGCAGGACTAACGGAGTCATCTTGTTAAAGCATATCTTTGTCCTATTTTCCACAATTTTCTCGCTAGTGCATTTGGGTGACGTAATGATTTTAGCTTAACATTTTCCAGTCATTTATTGCATATTCGAGGATTATTCAGACTACTGCTGGACTTAAACTGCACCCGTCAAATGCAGTTTTACAAAAAATGAATTTAATGTTTAGGACACATGGTCAGTAACAAAGGAATGCATAACGATCCAGACAAAATCGCCGTTATTACATCCTATTCCATTCCGAAAGGCTAAAAATACCAATGTGAAAAATACTTGAGTGCATTCCTTATAACATCTGGACTTTACTCTCTTTTTACCTTTTCATGACTATGCAAAAAAAGCGAGACCGCTAGAATTGACTAAGAAAGATGATGAATGGAACTGTCAGCGTACTTTTTCGTCATTAATAATGTTTGTTTGTTTGTATGTTTGTTGGGGTTTAACGTCCGAGCAGCAATATTTCAGCTATATTCAGACAATGAACATGAAATGGATGATAAAATGAAGATGAAATGAAAAAAAAGATGGGTCACAAGGATAATAGGGTCGACAAATTTTGATTGCCACTGGAAAAAGGGGGATGGGTAAGGTCGGGGAATTTAGCCTCCTGTGGCGGAGCGCAAAGGTTCCTACTCCTATCGAATACCACAGCAGGGTTCTTTAACGTGCGAGGAACGTGGCATCTTTCCAAACACGGGGCACCACTATGGTTTGTGGTCAGGTTTTCCGTATTATAGCCTGACAACCCCAGCATGTAACACGCCAGGGGTACTCCATTCCACCACCTGGGGCACACATCCCAGTTGCTCTGTGGGCAAAGCGCCTAGCCCCCGGCTAGATTTCTGAGCACTATTTAGTCGCCTTTTACGACAAGCTTAGCGCTGCTGTAGGCCTATTCTTTTAACACCCGGGCCTGCACGGGCCCCCCTCATTAATAAAAAAACTCAATAAGTTCACCACTTTTATTTGGCGTTACTCCGTTATGCAAGTAAACGTAATTTGTGAAATAGTGAATACAAATGTTACGCCTTATTTAGTCTATAAAATTAAACATTTTGACTTTTTTCTCAAACATAACATTTTATCATTTGATGCTTATTCAACTTTGAGATAGCTTCTTACTATGAATGAATCTGAAGGAAACTGTGCACGCTGGATTGCATTGATACATTTATATAATTTGAAATTAAATGCCGTCCAGGAAAAAAACCCAATATACTTGAAAATGATATTTTGTTTCATTTGTGTTCAGACAACAAGAAGAGAAAAAGAAATCTAAAAAAACGTATGCAAATATGTGTTCCGAAAGTACTTGTAAACAGTATTATAAGACATGACTCATTTTTGACGAGGAATCACATGGTCATTACTGAATACAAAATTGTGATACTACTGGCCGAGCTTATGCAGTCAAACAAATGAACTTCATATTAAAACGAGAGCAAAATTAATTCTTAAGCCAGTTCCATGCAAATCTTTTCAAGCAGTAAGCACTCTCATTCGTGGACCGTTCAGAGCTAAAAACGTAGTGGTAATTAATATGTGTTGGGATTTATTTGTTTAGAACCAATTATATAGAATTTATGTTAGTCCACAACATGTGTTTAAACCTTTGCCAATGCATTCATCAAGTAAGCTATTTGTCAAACATAATAAAATATGTAAATCTCTGCACTCCAATAGTGGAACAACCAATTACCTGTTCAAATAAGATAAACTACTTGACAATAGAAAACTTATGCAACAAGCTTCCATCCTAAATACAATTGACAAGGTATAGAATGAAGTCGACAATTTTAAGGATTAATGGAAAAAACGAATCGATGTTGATCAAGACAATAAAGATTGCTTTTTTCCAAACATCAGGTTTTATACAACAGCAGACCGTGCCTGGACAGCACACTCGATATTCGCCCTTTCTCAGGGGACATGAAAAGATGTCAGTTACAATAACATTGATATTCCACATCATTCAAGAGATCATGCTATTTCCTTGTCAGAATAAATCGAAAAGGCAAGAAAAACTGCTGTTGAAACTTTGTAAGGAATGTGTGTTTAGAAAATGAGAGGACCCTTAACCTACTGGTACACTTTATCCGTATTTTATTTTTAGTGCAGGTTGCTCCTTTACATGTTTTGTTGTACATGTTATTTTAGTTAATATACTATCTTTATAGTATGTGTCTATTTTCCCCTGTAGTCGTTATTCCTCGGTTTAATTCTCTTCAAACGCAACGACATTTCATTCGTAAAGTCAACTTTCTTTTTATCTGTGGCAATATCCCCTCAGCACCTGCGTGTGGAGTTTTCATTTCATAACTGATACATTATACCAAAACTTGCCGTAACTACGCAGACGTTTTACAATTAGACTTATGGAACAGGGTTATTTTGCTACAAGATTGAAGTCATCATGGTCAATTGTTTTTCTTTTCTCTTTCGTTGAGAACCTGAACTTGACTTTTTATGAACGATTCGGGGGCTGTTTCTAGAAAAAAATAAAGACGCTTACACTACCGGTGCACCTGGTGCACTTAACCTGATCCTCAATTCAGACTTGTATCATCTTAAAAAAAACACGATTCTCGGTGAAGAGAGAACAATCAAACGAAAGAGTATTTCCTAACCAAAAGAAAGTTTAAACGAACTCTGCAGAATGTTTAGAATCACGTACAAATTTTTTTTCAATATTTAAGTGTATCAATATTTGGACATACGGCAAAAAATATCGAAGCGTGAACGATACATTGCCAGAACGTCAAAAAACAGAAAATAAAGACGATCTAAGCAAATTATCAAAGAAAATTTGTGAAAATGTTCACGCAAATTTTAAAAAAGAAAGTTCTAAAATGAAATTAGGTTAAAACGAATTAAGTAAAAAAAAGATCAACACAAATAGTTTCCTTTATGCATGTTGTTAGGACACAATATAATGCAAATTATTATCATTTTATCAGAAGTCATACAACCTGTAGACCTAACGGGTGACTCTGGAGGTAATAAAATTCTTCGTGAAAACCTTACTCTAAAGATAAACATAAGTAAAGGGTAGATCACTCCAATGTTATAAAAATAGTTTGCTTTGTGCATGGTGTTAGAATAGATTATAATGCAAATGATTGACATTTTATCTCACCCTTTATGAACACCAAGTCATACAAGATGTAGACCTTTATGGTGAGTAAATGTAATAAAATTCTTCGTGAAAAAAGCGTAACCTTACTCTCAAGATCAACATAAAAAGGGTAGATCACTCCAATGTAGTAAATACTACATTTTCATTTCTTAAATGACTAGTATAATAAAAGTTAAAAAATGTGGTCAGATGCAACTTCAGAAGCTACAGAATCACCCTGCTAAGAAAACGCATTTGTCGTTACAGAGTTATTTCCCTTTCTTCAAAAAAAACTTCGCTCTTCTCCTCCTAGGTTTTACAAAATAGATCAAAACTATTTATGCTAATATAAGTTTATAACACTTCGTGGTTTGAGTGCCAGAATTTAAAAAAAAGTATGATTTGTGTAAGAAGAGTTATAGACCTAGAAACCGGAATTGAAAGTTCATACAAAAGTAAGTCAGAACATATCAATTTTACAGTAAAAAATAAAAGTAAATGGTCTTAAATTGAGTTCGGAAAATTCCTCTTTTTTCTTTCGTATATATCTTGAAAACGATAAGAGAAAGAGAAAAAAACAAATATTTAGTAAGATTATTTAACTTGAATTGCATTCCAAATAAATCTTTGAAACTTAAGTCGGTACTGAGTCACCATGCTAAGAAAAACATTATTCATTACGTAGTTATTCCCCTTTCTTTAAAAATGTTTGTGACTTCTACTCCTCCTAGGTTATTATTATTAGATTAAAACTTTTCATGTAGTCATGTTCTTGAACACAAAATGGTGCAAAATCCATACAGGCCAAAAATGGTATGAACATTTGTCAAGAGTAACTTCCAATTCGTCCACCTCGTGTTATAACTCGACTTTAACTGAAAATATGACTCATGAACAATTTACAACTTTGATCTAAATAGCGAAAAGGCGTTGTATTTGTAAAAGTTCTTTTGAGTTGAATATGATTTAAAATCATCCAACTTTTATTAAAATTTAACTTATATAGGAAACCCCTCGATCGAAAGTAGGTACTCTATTCGTATACAACGAATTTGCTTTTCCTTGCGTTTATTATTTTTTGTCAAATTTACTTCCCTCCATCTTATTTTTTTCTGTATTAACGCAAAACATTAGTATATGCCGTGATTAATCAATTCGTATATTTGACTGACTACAAATACTTTCTATTGTATGACGAATTTGCTATGTGACGTGTTCGTGACGTGTTTGTTACTCTGTTATTCATTTGTTGCTTCTATTGAAAATTATCGCGTTACACCAATTAATACTTTTTTCTTTTATAATTGATTAAAAACATATATACTCGCTTTGTGGTATGAATTTCTTTGTAATATGTCGTCAATATAACTGAACGGCCGAAGCGCCGTGACTCCAAATTTTAAATTGTTTGAATCCATTTCAATACGTATTATTGACAGAAAATCGGAAAAAAAACTATTCAATTTCCAAAAAAAAAATTCTCTGACTTTTGACACTGATAGATACATGTATTGTTTTGCACAGAAAGGATTATTTAATTTGAAATTATTTCTTCTGTTGCAGTGACTACTCTTTGTTACTTTTTTGTTACCTCCCTTCCCTGTGTCGAAGTTTAGGAACAATTGTATTATTTATCTACAATAATGAATCATTTCGATAGATATAATCTTATAAAATATTTTACTAATGAAAGTAAGTAGAATAGGGACAATTTTTCGGAAGATTATCATTGATTTCTTACATTTTCCGTGATTTTGAACTTTACCTTTTTAAATGTAAGCATGTGATTACTCGAAAGTTGATGTCGATTTTCATGTTACAAAACATAAATGTAAGCATGTGATTACTCGAAAGTTGATGTCGATTTTCATGTTACAAAACATTTCAGACATATAGTTATTAACCTACTACGTACCAGAAACGATGTAATAGCAGCTATTGATTTCCCAAATTTAAGAATTTATGGGTTTCCCTTATAATAGTGATGTATTGTACAAGATCAGAAATCATAGTGGGGGATAATTGTACTTTTCTAAACGTTTACCTAATACAGATGAGCTTGAAATTGATAATCGGATCTTATATTTTTTTGTTATACACTTGATCTTTAACCTTATAATGTGAACTGTAAGTTTTGTCGTAATTTGCAGTCTCCAAACATTTTTTTGTTGACTCAATGTAACCTTGTTTGCTTCTAGTCAATATAAAATTAGTACGATTATTATAAGTACACGCTTCATTATTCTCGATGATCTTTTACACTGCTGGATATGTCATATGTCATTAAGAATAAAAGATTGGTTCAGTGTTTTAAGGAGAATTTTCATATTTTATATCATGTTTGACCTTTGAAATGAGTACGTATTACTTCGTGGTTTTAGGAAATTGTTAGAAAATACCTTAACAATTGTTTTGCAACAATTGTCCTTTAATTTTTTTTATTTTTTATTTTTGTTTTCCTACAAACAGGATATATACAAAATCGAGTGCTATCAGGTGCCTAAGATTTTTCCTCTTCAATCAAGAAAGACGTGAAATACAATCGGATATATTTTGCCGTATCCGAGTTGGAAACTTCATATTGGTTGATCAATTTGTTTTGAGAATCATTCTTTAGTGATAGTGCCAATAAAGACTGGTGTCTTCGATACTTTCTTTGCAGAAAGTCGTTTTGTCGATTACATTTCAACAGAAACAGACCAATTATGGAAGGGCAAGGGCTATTGATATATTGTTAGTATGAAAAATAAGTTTACAATTGGAGTGTCACACTGCTTGTCATGAAGTTTCTTTTTCAACCATCCTTGTTCATCTTTTTTGCAAGTAAGATTCATTTGTTTTTAATTTACAATCTTGTCCAGTACACATTTCATTCAACAAAACAATTCTAGCTCTAGTTACTAAGTTTGATCTAAATATGATAACTCATACAAAACAAGTTGGCATTGCTAGATAATTAATCCTGAAACATACTTTTAGAAAACCCATCAAGAATATTTCATTTATGGTTAAACTACTCAAAGTGGAAAATTGTTATACAATAGTCCTTTTTCATATTTATGGAATGCAGTCCATTTCATAAAAAAATAAAGGGACGTAACCAACCATTAAACGACAACCCGGTTGTCTAACATTGAAAGGAAAAAGAAAACATTTCACTTTTGAACTTAAATCTATTTTTACTTTGGTTACTTCCTTGATGGTTTGAAATAAGTTATTTTTAAGTATCCTAAGACTAACCACAGCTCCAATAAATAAAGTGTTTGAATTTGAAGTCTCCTGCTTTCTATTGCTCTCATTGGACAGTAAATTAGTCTGACCGGTTGGAGAGTTACTTCACGTTTTTTTTTAAATTAAAAAAATGAGGAATATGAAAGGACTATTGAATGATTTCTAAAATCAAGACGTCGCTATTTAACAAATATAAAAGCAAAACACTAAAAAGTAAAACCAGCGATACAAAATTGATGCACATAAAAACAAATATAATGAAGGTTTTCCGGTAATCTTTATCCGTTGATAGCCGAAGCAACAGTCGTTGAATAAAATTGGTCATATCCACTTAATATTTTTGTGTTATGTTAAACCTTCAATAAGTACACTTAAATTCGGAGCTCATATTATTATGTGCATAATGTATATAGTACATAAAGATCCTTGTCAAAAGCAAATATTCATTTCTGACTACTTTTTCGTTGAGTACTCACACATTGCATAATAATGCAATTGATCTATAAATATGCATTTCAATTTAAAAGAAGCCAAGTTCATATATCACAGAAAACGTTTCGAAGTATCTTATCAAGGTTGATGTTAAAATATCCTTATTCCTAAAAGTTTCAGCTTCTTTTAACCTCATTTGTTGGCATTTGTATTGGTTGTTGACATTGTGACACTTTGACAATAGATATATGTAGTATAATATAGTATATATATAGTATGTGATAGGGCATTATACATATATCCAGTTTATCATTGAAGTTCATTTGTGTATTTGATGTTCAGTTCATTTAGATTATGTTAGCAGCGCATTATCTAGGTTACACTCCTTTAAACGTTTAGGTTTTCCTCATGCACGATACCTAAACGCATGCTTAACGCTCAACAAACGCAGCACGATAAACGAACAATTCTATCGTGCATTTAATCGAACGCTCCTATCGTGCGTTTACACGAACGCTTATATCGAGCATTTAAACGAACATTCTTAGCAAAACGATATGTAAACGCACGATAAACGATGCACGAACGCTATAATGGGAAACGTGAACGTTTCAAGGAGTGTGTATATATATGACTTACCTTTGAAACTGAATAGAAACAATTCACACTTACTCCTTTCTTTCGTTATGCATCCACCTCAATACTTTGACTATCTTCTTTATTTTTTTTTTCATTTTTTTAAATTCTGTTCAACGATGACCTATTTTCAAAACATACGTGCAATATGATAAAACTTAAATTTAATACAGATAAGACACATTGAAATGTTTCCGATGTTGAATATTCGTCGCACTTTAGTTTTATATGAAGTATTTCATGTCTTTTAAATGGTTTGTATCTTGCAAAGAGTAATCAAGGGAACCAAAGTTATAGCGGTAAAGACCAGACATGCAAAACAGACATACACAAATAACATAAAGTAACTAAAATCATATATACAAAGTAACAAAAGCAAATGAGCAGCTTGGACTCCAATAAAAACTGGTAGCATGGACCAGATGCACCGGTAGGGTAAGCGTCCTCTGCTTTTCTAGAAACACCCACCGAGTTGCTCATAAAAAGTCAAGTCCGGGGTAGTCAAACGAGGAAAGGAAAATTATGACCTGTTGAATAAATCAGTTTTCATGGTGCAGATGGATACACCATAACGATCCACGAGTTCATGATGACGACCATAAAACTTCTGTAGTGATGACTTCAATCTTGTAGCAACATAATCCTGTTCCAGAAGCCTATTTGTTGGAGTTCTAGCGCGATACAAAACGTCTGCGTAGTTTCGGCAAGCTCTGGCATAACGTATGAGTTGTGATATGAACACTCCATACGCAGGTGCCGAAGGGGTGTTGCCACAGATGAAAGGAAAGTTGACAACTCTGAATGAGAAGTCATCACGTTTGTCGTAAAGTTTGGTCAATAGTTTTCCTTTACCATCGATTTCTAAGTGTAGGTCAAGATATGAGGCTGACTTCACAGTGTCTGTAGTATCCTTTATCTAAAGTCCTTTTGGGTAGATGCGATGTATCAAATCCCCGAACTCAGACTTGTTTAAAGATAATACGTCATCAAGAAGCAAGAACAGTTCTTCCAATAGGAGTACATGAGTGCTTTTCTGATGTTCCTTATAGGTTTTACTTATTTTGTGTTCTACGATTCAAAAGCCGTATATTATTCTTCCGGTGACCCAGCTGGCATTGATTTTACTACTGATTCTCTCTTTTTTGTATCCCATGCATTTTTAGAAACACCCAATGGTTTCAATATCTCAAATCAGAACAGAAATGTACTGTTTTGGAAGAATGTATTTTAAATATTTGGCGACAATTATTGAACTTACTGGGGATTGAAAAAAAAATCTTCAGGTCATTTTATTTTCAAGGTGTACTGAAACCTTCGTTTCACGTATTAGTCGACCATGTTTGTTTAAATAACACGATGACTAAAGAGGTTAACATGATATCGTTAGTTATCCAGGTCTTAAAAGAAACTATATCTCATCCAATACAAGGTTAAATAGGTAAAGTTGATGTTTTCTATTTAACTTTAATCGTGTCGGTTTCTGTGTGTAAATAAAAAGTATAATTTTGAAACCGAACGGATTCAAATCTTGTGTAAGATTCAAACATGACCATACAAGTATATAGATTGTTCAAAATGACAATATAAGAAAAATGAATTTGAAATAAATCACAGAAACTCCATTTAATTATTGTTTTACCACGGGCTGGCCATTTATGTCGTTATTTAACCCCTCCCTATTGCTCAGAATATAACAATGCGACATAAATGGCCAGCCCGGGATAAAACAATGATTAAATGGAGTTTTCTTATTTTATACAGTTGATTATTGCTTTTCAATAAGGCTATTAAACAGTTGTATTAATTAGCTCTCTCCAAACTCTTGACTTCTCAATTCTCTACACTACGTTTCCACATGATTAATTGTAATCTGGTTTGAAAAGACGTATTCGTAAATATTTTGCTGTTTCAAAAAATAATGTTGTTCTTGGTTGCAAATCCACAAATACATCGCAGAAGATCAAAGCTACACAGAAAAACAGATTTGCGATATGCTTGATTTCCTCATTGATAACATATTTAACACATTTGGTGGAGCTATTATTTTTTCAACAAGTTTGCATTCCAATGGGCATTATCTGTGCTTATCTCCAAGCCGATTTGTTTTTACATTCAAATGAGACTGAATTGCTTCAGAACCTCTTCAAGAATAAAAAATTAAAGATGCTAAAACCTTTAACTTTACATACAGATATATTGATGATGAATTGTCCATCAACAACTATTCGTTTGGTAAATGGTTATCGTCAATATATCCAACAGAGCTCGAGATAAAAGAGACTACAGAAACAGCCTGCTCTGCATCTTTTTGGACCTACCTCTCGAATTTGACAACAGTGGTCATCTCAGCACTATGATTTATGATAAAATTACTTTAAATTTAATATCGTATATTTTCCTTACCTGTGCAGCAATATCATTAAATTCGTTGCACGACAAGTTTATTTTCGAATTAAGAAGACTGTAACGGAATTTTAGATTAATTAATTTGGTTTTGTTTTAATTGCCATTTGATCTTAATTTTTAAGGTGGAGGGGTAACCATGCTATCCCTGTGACATCATGAAACTTGAAAGGCTGAAGGAGAATAAAGCAGGTAAAAAAAATTGCATGAAAACAGTTTCCCGAAACCATCAAGAATTAGTTTGTGTGTTTTATGTAATATTCCTTCACCTGCATATGGTGTTTATATTTAACAATTGCTCCTCTGCACTAGAGCAAGTACTAACTTCTCTGAATTCCTTAAGCACCATATATATCTACGTACTAGACTCCTAAATCAGGAGTATTAGGAAATGCGTCTTCAAAGGTCACTTACAAAATTCGTTTTTAGATATCAGTCTTTAGTTAAAAATACTCAATTTCTTCTAAAACAGTGAGTAATTATTATTATTATTACTATTATTTGGTAAAATGTTCTTTGTGCTGATGTGACCGCTGTTTTATCGATTATGACAATAGCATACAAATGCTTTTTAACCACCACTGGTATAGTCATGCCGCAATGGAAGAGAGAGATTTAACGCGCTGTAAAACCTATATTTAACCCACCATTTCGTCTGAAGAACTTGTACCAAGTCAGGACCATTGCGGTACCAACTGCTCCGGTTTTATAATATCTGTTTTATTAGATATATTGTGGACTTGGCGTGATTATAAATCGGATTAGTGTACGGTACTTTTGTTGTTACCCTTTTTGGAGTCAAAACGTTCATCGTCAAACTCTTTAAGCAGGGTATAAAATACTTACCCCCCAGTGTTTTATTTCTTTTTAATTAAATCAACATTTTTTTATTCTATTTTTTTCTTTCTTATTCTTTTTTTTATATCACTTTTTATGTATAAAAATTAAAATGTCAAGTAGCTTGTATGAAATGTCGTTTTAGATAAAGATTGATTGATTCGTAAGGTTGTTAAAATGATCTCTTCCTGTTGCTAAACAGACGATAAAATAAGTGCAGTTATATAAATAAATGCCCATATTAGAACTTCTTGCCTCATTAATTCAAAATTTTTACATATCTATACATGTAATAAGTTTACGTGACGATATTAAGTGGTACATTTTGTATAGCTTAGGTGCATAGCATATGAACAATTAAAGGATCACACATTGTCTTTACGGGTAAGTCAAACGCATTTGCAATATAATCAACTGTTATGATTTCAAACATGATATTTTCGGAATGTTTTAATAGGATTTGTTTTAGCGAAATTTGGATAATGCATTCATCAAATGTTAGTTATCCAAATTTTGCTATGATATGCCAGAAACTCATAACGTTGGCTCGTATATGCTATTTTTACAAATGTAGAATGAAAGACCAGAACTACGATTGACTAAAAATACTCTAACGGAAATTAAGAAATTTGTCAACATGGAAGTAGATTGCGGATGCACTATTTTGTCGAAAATACGAAACTGAGCTCCATCCATTATAGGCCCAGACCATATCAGAACATTTTGCTGCTTCAGGGATAGTATAGTGAATCCTCGTTTTACCAAACTGTATTTGGAATATTTTTTTCAGTTTAATTTAGATGGGTTCACGACTGATACGATTACATAAATGGACATAGCTGGTTTGGACAGTTTTCCTGTTTTATTTTGGTTCATTTGAAGCAGTTTTCACTGTATAAATGTCAAATATGTTTTTTTTTATTTGCTACCTGCATTTCAGAAAAATATTTCAAAACTTGCATAGAATTTGTTTTCTATATTTGAAACAAAGTAAAGTTTTAATATAGTATAATAAAGCCAGTTTAAAGGGATTTTGATAGTTTGATATATATATTTTTTATTAAATCCATGTTTTACCATTATCACGAATTTTAAACTGTATTAGAATTCAACCACATGTATTTTTGAGAATTAGGGGTTACGAATTGTTAGCAGAGGGTTAGATTTTGTAATATGTAATGAAATCCTACTGTACCTTTATACAAATACATTTCCCAAAGTCAGAATACGTCCCGTGGTTCTTTTTATCATGTATATTACTGCTTGAATGATGAAATTGAATTTCTCAAGCCTGAACTTTACATCAACGATCGTTCGGAGAAATACTTAAATCTTCAAACAAGGTAGCAAGTAATACCTTGCAAGTAATACGATGCAATAATTTCATTAATGGCGTACTTTTTAAAGTAAAACTATCATATGATTTGGGGTTTATATATAAAGGACAGAGCTATTCGAACTCAAATTACATTTAACTTCATAATATACCGTTATGCTCTTTCTATTTCCGACGCAGTCGGTATAGTTTCACTTTTCACTCTTTGACCTTAAGGACGCTCTTCTATGGAAACCCAAGTCAACTTATCGCAATTCTGTTTCCCGATTGGCAAAATACTTTGTGGCGTTAAAAATGTATCGAAAATATGTAATTGCGTGTCATGTGTTATTTCCCTTAAAGAAATGTAGAAACTTAGAAATAAAAAGAAGAAAATTTACTGCGTCGGCTTTTTAAAAAAAAAAGAAAGATAGTACTTGTTTGCTATTAATGCTGAATACAATGTTTTTCCAGATAACAATGCCAGGTAATAATAATGTAACTCCACCAACACCCTCTTCGCCAGGTATGTCTGGCAGAGGGTACAAGAATACCAGAGTAAAACCATTAAAGAAATCCATTGAACAGAAATCAGAAAGTCCAGTCTCGACGTCTCAAGCTAACCAACATTGTAGTCTTGTACTGTCCTTCATTGTCACAGTTCTGTTTAATCATATATGTGGATTTTTTGCGTTGTATTTTACAGGTAAAATTTTGTAAGACTGAATCAAAACGATAAAAATTACGACAATTCTCACCCGACACATCAATTAACTATAACATGAAATTTGCTTTTATTGATTGGCAATGGAAACAGAGAACAAATATATGTTACACATCTGGTTATGAAAACTGGTGAGGCATACAAGAATGAATGGCGTCGTTAGATCTCTTTAAATGAATAGGTTATCGGTCTCGCTAGTGCAGAAAAATACTCTTCATTCATTTGTAAAATGTTTCTAGTGGTTTTTGGATATCAAAGTATCTGCGGTGTTTCGGTTCTTTTTTATTATACTGTGCACATTATTGATATTCCAGTTTTGTTGTATTTTAACATTGTGAAAAAAAAATCAAATTGAATAAATATTGTCATAGTGAAAAATTGATTATTTGTCCAATAAGTGTAATCGAAGATATCTCTTTAGTTTCAGCTAGAATAAGTTTTATGGAGAAAAATGCAGAGAAAGCACAAAGGTATGCAAGATATTCAACTACATGTATAGTCTTTGGTATAATTCTAGGAGTTGCAACTTATATATTAGCATTTTCGCTGTATTTCTCGCTTGCAAAAGACGAAAACAGTCCTTCAAACTCAACAGTAAGAACTACTATCAAGCCAACATCACAGTGGAGTGAATGGTGAAATCAGTGTTGTTCTGTTATCTACAACAACTGTTTATATTTAAATTGCTTAAACCATTTTCAAATACGACTCATCAGATTTCACATCGATTTTAGAATACAACGTTCTATAAACCAGCATTGAAATAACGGATTAATATTGCCAATTTTCCTGTTTTTGGTTGCCTAGCACAAAAGTTATAATATAATTTTATCTGTTTTCTTCAAATCAGTGTTATCATCCGTTAAAACTTTAGAGGGCGTAAAAATCGAACAGTATGCTATGCATTTGGGGAAGAAAATATTTTTTTACCAAAAACCAAAAATAAATATATCAGAAAGTTTAGTTAAAACGTTGTAATCAGGACTACTGCTACTGAGCTGTGATATGCACATGCAAAGAACAAAATAATATTTTGGACGAAAAGATAGATATTTGGCGCACAAAATCAGTACATTGTGCACACACAATAACTGTATTGTGCAATCAACATAATCATATTGTGTGCTCAATATATATTTTTTGCCTACAAAATATATTTTTATTTTTCTTTGTATCATAGCTATTTAGAATACAATTGAAATGCAGTGAAAATGGTTAGTTTATATAATGATACCGTTGGGGTTATTTGTTGGGAATGTTGACATCTGGTTAAACGTACAAAAAGTGGTTTCAATCCGATGTTTAAATAAAAATTTTGTTTTGACTTCTATAAACATTTCAGATTGTAATTGTACAAAAAATAGTAAATTCATTATTTACGCCTGTAATATATGTTAAATAAATTTAAGTTCATTTTACATGTTTGTGTGGGTGTTTTACAGTTTACTTATTATAAGAACTGTATTAAATGTTTAACGTTTTACCTCCCACTTTTAACATCCTATATATTATTTTGAAATACACTTTACATGGTTTAAATCTACGACAAGGAAAGGAAAAGGGCTTATTTGAAATTCATACACAATTAAAACATTAAAGAATTTTGAAGGCACGCATGAAGAAATTATATACGTTATTTTCCTATTGATAAGCGGTTTAGTTTGGGTACTTTATCTATATTTGACGTGTTATATGTGGAATATGATTAAATACACTTTGATTATTCAATCAAGCGAAGTAAATAGATGTATATATTTATTGTACATACTAAAAAAAGGAGAAATGGTAATCGGTTTTAGATTTTTCAGAAAAAAACTGAGTTGACGACATATGATTTCGTTTGTCTACCCCGGACTTGACTTTTTATGAGCAACTCGGCGGGTGTTTCTAGAAAAGCAGAGGACGCTTACCCTACCGGTGCACCTGGTCCATGCTCCCAGTTTTTAGTGGAGTCCGAGTTGCTCATTTACTTTTGTTACTTTGTATGTATGATGTTAGTTAAATTATGTTCGTTGTTGTGTATGTCTGTTTTCCATGTCTGGTCTTTGTCCCTGGATTACATTCTTTTGATTACCGCTATAACCTTGGTTCCCTTGATTACTCTTTCAAGAAAGAAGGAAGCTATGACATTATGAATAAATTTTTTCTCACGATGCACTTACCAGAAAATAAAGAGTGTTCGTATCATCCTTTAAACTTTTGATGCAATGACTTCAGATTTGTTGCAAATTTTCCTTATTCAAGTAGCAATTTGTTTATGAATTTAGCATGGTAAAATAACCGTAAGATTTGACATTCTGTGGATTGATGCAGCAGTAGCTATTTACACAATACAATACGCAGGCCTGAAGATAAGTTGAAGACAAGTTGCAATAACAAATTTTAAATTGTCATTTATTGATGAAAGGTTAAAATCATCCATGAAAGTGAGGCATCAGTTTTCTCTTTTGTTGATCTCTAACAATAGGTAAAAAAATAATCAAGGAAATCAAGATTCTTGCGGAAATAAAAAATATATTTTCCAAGTATAAAGACTAAATAGGGAAAACAGACTAACACAACAAATGACATGAAATAACTAAAACAATACGTAAAGAGAAACAATGTAAATAAGCAACCCGGACGACACTACAAAGTTGGGGCATGGAACAGGTGTGCCGATAAAGTAAGCTTTCGGTAGACCTCTTAATGGTTTTTTAAATATATGTAAACTAAAATACAAATTCAGGAGTATTAATCAAATGATTAAACACAATCTAAGTCGCGGGAACTTAGGTATAGGAACCGTGATATCATTCCCTTTGGTGAACAAACTGTCAATTAGAAGTATGTCCAACACACTGTATATATTTGTTTTCAAAACGTTTCAAAATCTTGACATCTTCTTTACGGTATATCGAAGATGATTAAGGCTCAATATTAACATTAACAAAAGAAAACAAACAATGTATACTGTTTCTAAAACTACTGTTTCAAAAATAATCATGCGAAATGTAACAATGATTAGACGTACAGAGCGAACAGAGAAAAACTAAATGACAGACCAAATTGTGCTGTAAGATGCTGTACATTCATACATAATATAAACACATTGGCATTTTCAATACAGTGTTTCATCTAATGTATTGCCAGGTTGTTGAAATATTCCAGTTTGTCGTTGGGGACGTTTATTGGAATGTGGTTCTTGTAGAATTCAGTATAAATATGTTTATGTTGTTTACCGTTAGAAAAACCAATGCACTTTCAGGCGCGGATCCAAGGACCGGCGTACCGGGTGTACGCCCCCCTTAAATCGATAAAAAAAAAATATTTTCACCACAAGTTTCACCCTATAATATTTTGTTTGCCTTGCTTTGCACGGCATTTAATTTAATGCACTTGAACTTGGATTTCAAACGCATTTTGTTCGTTTGCGACTTCAACAAGTAAATAATTCATTGTCATTTTTACATGTAACAGTTTGTGTTATATCTTTAATAGCAATATTGCTGTTAATTATTTGTTTTTCATCCATATTATAGTTGTGAATGTGACTTTAAACATTAATGTGAATATATATATATATATATATATATATATATATATATATATATATATATATATATATATATATATATATATATATATATATATATATATATATATATATATGTTATGTATAAAATTATCATTTATTTTATTGAACAACATGTGATATCTGTTTGAGACATCAAAATATTATTGGTAAATTTCAAGAGTGTTCTAGGCTGCAGATATGCCCGCAAACAAAGTTAACAATACAATACAGCAATCGACGAATGAGATACCTGATCGGGAGCCGCCATGGCCCTATTTAATTATTACTTCCATCATTGTCACGATTTTCTTCAATTTCGTTTTTGGAATATTGGCCTTTTATTTCGCAGGTAATGTTTATTACAGCACTTGTATGTAGTAAATTAAAAATATATTTTACAATTGAATACAAAAAAGAGAATTTCGGAAAACTGTTTATGTTTATCATGCTTAGATGTATAATTTTGCATTGTATACATTGATTGGAATTTAATCTTTTTAGAAAAGTTTATATTCTGACTCTGACTGAAAGAGTAATCAAGGGAACCAAGGTTATAGCGGTAATCAAAAGAATGTAATCCAGGGACAAAGACCAGACATGGAAAACAGACATACACAACAAAGAACATAAAGTAACTAAAATCATACATACAAAGTAACAAAAGTGAATGAGCAACTCGGACTCCACTAAAAACTGGGAGCATGGACAAGGTGCACCGGTAGGGTAAGCGTCCTCTGAAGTAGGAGTATCAAACTGATTTATTCAATGTGCCATATATTTCCTGTTCTCTTTCGTCTAACCTGGACTTGACTTTTTATCAGCAACTCGGTGAGTGTTTCTAGAAAAAGCAGACGAAGCTTACACTACCGGTGGAACTGGTCCATGTTGCAACTTTTAGTAGATTCTGAGTTGCTTGTTTACATTTCTTACTTTGTATGTATTTTTGTTATTTTATGTTCTTTTTGTTTTCACGTCTGATCTTTGTCTCTGGATTACACTCTTTTGATTCTTGCTAAATCTTGGTTTCCATGGTAACTCACAGCTTAATTTTTCGCGTGAGAATAACAGTTTGCAGTAAAACAAGCAAAGAGTACGAAACTAAGTTCAATTTGAGATTTGGTTAATGTCCAAGTAACCACTTACATTTAGGATGCTCCCAGCTCAATTTAAGGAGTTCAAAAGGTGGTGAAATCTTTTAAGCTCTTTCATGCTAGAACAATATAAGAAGAACACATAGATGGGTCCGAGTACTTGTTTTGGAGATATAAGCATATATATTTTGGCAGGAAAAGGATTTCTCTTGATTTTCCATAGGTGTTCCCTTAGTAGGTGATGCGTATTACCCCCCCCCCCAAAAAAAAAAAAAAAAAAAAAAAAAAACAACAAAAAAAAAACCAAAAAAAAAACAATTTTACAAATGATATTTTCATGTTTAATGAAACTAAAGAAAGATGGAAGTCACTGGGCAAAAACTAGTAATGCTATGAAATTAATAAACTAGAGGGGTTCTGGGTGTTAGTTTATATATATACATATATATGCTTCGAACATTTGACAGTTCTGACTTCGTTGGGATTTTTTCAGACCCTTCTGTGTATACGTTATCTATATAGGTTCCGCTGTTCGGGTCATTCCTGTTTGTAGGATGAATCTAGAGTTGAAACTTAGTACACGATGTATTGTAGTGCAAGACAGCTCATCTAAGTGTTATTATGTAGAATAAAGGATCAAATTAACGATACATGTCACAACAAATCAATATTATGCAAACATCTACGAATGTGACGACTGTATTCACTACACTGCTCCATCGGATCAAATTGATACAGGGAGGATCGAGTATGCATAGAAGGGTCTGAAATATTTGCAACGACGTTAGAACTTACAAATTTGCGATGACTTGTGTCCTTATGTTTAAATTCAAATTTATATTCTGGCAGAATGGTAAATGCATAAGTTCTTAATAATGATTCTTATAATCATTTCATTAACAAGAATACATAAACTATTCATTTATACGTACATTTTTGGAGTACCACTAAAAACACTGCTGAATAAAATGTTTGTATGTTTTATTTGAAAGTGAGAATACTTTCTTAGATTCGGTTTTTTATAATATCATTCTCTATTTCAACTTTGTATTTTTACATGATAATATTATTCAATGCGATTTAAAAAAAAGTTTTTGTAATTTCAAATAACACATAATTTGAAATTCAAACGTTTTGAAATGCTTTCTCAATGACAACAATCGTTTTCTATTTATCAAGACACGTATAAAGCGTACGAAATTTGCAATATACATGTAGATAATTTGTACACATGTACGCTTCCGTAATTCTGTATTAAATCATTACTGTGTAATATATTCTCTGACAAATGATGATTAAGTTCATATGATATTTTAGAGTAATTAAGGGAACCAAGGTTATAGCGGTAATCAAAAGAATGCAATCTGGGGACAACGACCAGACATGGAAAACAGACATGTACAATATAGAACATAAAATAACTATTCTCATACATACAAAGTAAAAAAAGCAAATGAGCACCTCGGACTCCACTAAAAACTGGGAGCATGGACCAGGTGCATCGGCAGAGTAAGCGTCCTCTGCTTTTCTAGAAACACCCACCGAGGTGCTCATAAAAAAGTCAAATCCGGGGTAGACAAACGAGGAAAGGAAAACCATGACCCGTTGAATAAATCAGTTTTCATCGTGCAGATGGATACACCATAACGATCCACGAGTTCATGATGACGACCATAAAACTTCTGTAGTGATAACTTCAATCTTGTAGCAACATAACACTGTTCCAGAAGCCTATTGGTTAGAGTTCTAGCGTGATACAAAAAGTCTGCGTAGTTTTGGCAAGCTCTGGCATAACGTATGAGTTGTGATATGAACACTCCATACACAGGTGCTAAAGGGATGAAAGGAAAGTTGACAATTTTGAATGAAAAGTTATCACGTTTGTCGTAAAGTTTGGTCAATAGTTTTCCTTTACCGCCGATTTCTAAGTGTTGGTCAAGATATGAGGCTGACTTCGCCGTGTCTGTATTATCCTTTATCTCAAGTTCTTTGGGGTAGATGCGATGTATCAAATTCCCGAAATTAGGATTGTTTAAAGATAATACGTCATCTATATAGCGGAAATTGAGATTAAAGGATTTAGTCAAACGATATTCTTTCTTTCGGATCAGATCGACTATAACGTCAGCTTCATAAGAGTGAAGGAATAAGTCAAGAGCACGTCTTATTATGTCGATATCACGTCTTAGTATATCGAGTGCATGACTTAACATGTAGACATTTTCAATTAAAAATTTCGAGATCACCACCTGTTATGTCCATTTCATTGTTTTTTTTTGTCAATATTATGACATATTATGCCGAAATATCGATTTACATCGAGAACAAGACTTAGTTTTTTCAAGAGCAAGATTTATCGATCGAGATCGCGAATGATCAATTGAAATGAACATTGTCATCATGTTTTTTTGACAAAACAAGAAATAATTCCATTACTGTTCATATCATGCATAAAAACACCTACATGTAAATGGAATTTTTTTAATTTATTTTAATATTTTGATATTCTTGGTCGATCTTTCATATACTAGTTTATTTTTATCTATTTAGTTTTTATTTATATCAACGCGCTATCACAGGGATACAATTATATTGTAAATTGGACTGTTTTTAGAGGAAATACTTCTACAAATAAAAATAATGCTTAATTTCCAACAACTGTATTTCTATTTTTAGTATCGGCAAAAGAAAAATGGACTCGGCGTAATACAAAACAAGCTAAAGGCTACGTGAGATATGCCATAACATTTATTATAACTGGAATAATATTTGGAATTGTGTCATATACAATAATCGTCTCTATATACTTTACACTGGAACAGGAAGTACCAACTGTGGATTCAGCAACGGTGAACGCACCTACTGATGAAATTTCATAGTTGTCTTTTTGATTTGTACCTTTCTAATATTGTTGTCGCATTTATGAAAAAAAATCAAAATGTCTTGTTTAAAGAAAAATGTATTTTATACCATTGCTTTATATTGAAATGTGTAATCACAATATAAAATATAATAACTTATCATAGAAAATATATGCAGTACACGTAAATGAGAAGAGCAGTACCTTTGGATATGGGTGCACCTATATGTAAATACTAAACATCGTAATTTGAAATATTAGAAACAACTTAATAATTAATAGAAAAATTAATAGAAAAAAGATACAAATCTTGTCATACATTTTAATACAACATTGGACTGAACGTGCATATTGGTTATCTTTCTAACTGCTTCTTATTGTTACCTCTCTCTCTCTCTCTCTCTCTCTCTCTCTCTCTCTCTCTCTCAAAATTACATCTTTAATTAATGTTGTTTTTAATTTGGAAGCAAATGTGTGGGTGTGCAGAAAATAGGAGAATGTATTGGTCTTAAGAATGTTGGATTGAAAATTGTGATAAACTTTACAGTTATTGTGTTTGCCTTTGTCAATTGGGTCACAAAAAACATATCTTAACCTAGATAAGCTCCAATGTAAATGCATTTGATTTGTGTGGGTCTGTGTTCATGGGATTTTGAATAAATATCGGTTCATTGATTAAAAACATTACTTGACCTAATGAATGACTCTATCTCTTTACATGTAAGTGATTATCGTATATCGTGTCGAAAGAAACACGCAATCATACTGAGTTATATACATTATTTTTCGTTGATCTTGGGGAATACTTTTCTCTCACAAAACAACCCTTTAACTTGCAAAATGACCGTTTGCGATATTATCAAAAAAAGGAGGAAGTATTCCCTGTAGATGTTGTTGAAAAGTAGCATATGATACACTGCATAAATGCCATGTAGACTTTTCCGGCGCAGTTTTGCCTTTTACCCTTCGATCTTAAAGACGCTTTTCCATGGGAACGCAAATGGCCAAATACTGATACCTTAGTGGCCAGTTTACGGATCAAAAACATTTCTTCAAAGTTGTTGATATTTAAAGATCTTTTGAAGAAAACAAGCAGCAATATACTTGGCAGCGCAAAGATGAAACACAAGCAAAATGAATAGACTTACAATAAATTGGAAATAATTTTCGGTCTTCGATACAATGTTGCAAAATGAAGCTAGCAATATTAAGATCTACGGATCATCAAGACCTATTCACGATAATTCATACACGCCGGGCTAAAAATGGAGTGTTATTCGAAATCTCAATATTTGATGAAAGAAATTATGAAACTTTGATTGCAAATAAAATATTTGATCCATTGACTATTGTAAATACAATGCATGAAACACTAATGCAAAATTACAGAATTTAGAAAAAAAAGGGCATATCGGAAATGTAGGAAAAAAAAGCAAATGAAGCACAGTTGCGATCAATGAAAAAAGGGTTAAACTTGGAGAACAAAACAGCTCTTAGTTTTAAGGACTTGAAAAACAAAAGCAGGTTAAATAGTCAATTAACAAACTAGAGATATCAAAATGTGATATCATAATGGAACAGGGACAAATAAAATTTGTTTTTATGAAAACCTTTACACTTCATCCCCAGCAGATAATGATTTAGTCGATGAATATGTATCAAATACAATATTAGATAAAAAGGCATCAGGTGAAGACATATCCAAATGCAATGGTAAAACTATAAAATTCTGGAATGTGCAGGAACAATTATGAAACTTAACCGCGTACCAAAAGTAGACGGACTTAAGGTTGAATTCTACAGAAAATGGTAGCATCAATTACAGCAAATTTTTGTAGGATTTTTGAATAAGGGATTCGAAAATAATCATCTTTCTTTCTCACAACGAACAACTGTATTAACATTGTTATATTAAAAAGAGCTCATTTATCATAACAAAATCACTTTTAGATATGGACTTAAAAATTTATTTTGTTTTTGTTTTTTTTTTCTCCGTTTTGGTGTTTGTTTACCCATGAAAATCATTTAACAACGTTAAGGAAACAATAAAGTCATCAAGGAAAAGGTATCAAAAATTATAGTAAAGATCGTACAATCAAAATTTTACAACTACCAGATGATACAACTTTGTTCTGCAGTTCTAAAGATGAGGTTTTCTCAGCGATGAATGAGATTGAAATATTTGGAGAACATATTCTGGGATAAAATTAAACAGAACATGGGTTGGAAAATTGAAGTCTCGTAAATAAAAGATCGCAGATATTAAATGGAGCGACGAACTGATGGGAGTATTAGGTATATATTTTAGATTTAATAAACCTGAAAAAAGTAGAAAAAGTAACACAATCATCGGAAAAGAGAACGCTTAAAATATTAGGTAAAATATTAATTGTCAAAACGTTATTCCTATCAATTTTTTTTGATTCATGACGTGTAACCCCAGGAAAATATCGTAAAACTTACTTATGTAGTAGTTATGTCCACAAATTTTCGTGAAATGGGCATCAGTTGTAAGGAAGTGTAATCGCTGTGTTGATTTTCTGGATGTAAATATTTTCTGTAGATTTGCAGTTTTGAAAGATATTGAATACAACAATAACAATTTAAAATTGCATTGTTTTTATGTAAATTATTTCAGAAGTAAAACAAATTAACTAATTTTATTTGAAATTGAGAACGGAAACAGGAAAAGTCAAGTAAAAATACAACGTGAAAGTAGTCAGAACAAACTAACAAATACACAAAAAAAAAAAAAACAAAACCAAAAAAACAAAGAAGATATAGAAATATTTTTGAACATGTTTACATCCAGAACTGACTACAATGTATTTATTGTTTTAGTTATTCCAAATCCAATCACATACTTTTTGTATTCATAAAAACAATCATTAAAACACTATCACAGCCACATTTAATTACAATAAGGTGACTGCGTCATTGAGCTTGCTTTTTGTTATTTTGTCCAAAGTCTTCAAGAATAACTGTTCGAGACTTGCAAATTAAATAACCTTTTACTGACTAAACTTCTTTATTCCAAAATTTGTAATGTAATTGGCTTATCAACGCGCGTTTACACACACAAGCTGAGTATATCCAATATTTCAATCAAAAGAAACTTATTATTACCAAATTCCATTTAAACGTAAGTGCATTTGTTATGATGTTAGACAAAAGGTCAAGGTAAAAACAAAACAAAAAAGAAAGATAAGCCACACACTAAAAAGCACGCCATCCAAAAATCCAATATGGCACTCGACTGATACTCAACAAACTTGCTATTTGAGAAATTTTGACTAGATACGCCATTCTTATTTTCAAAGCATTTTCAGTTAGTTTCAAAATCTAGTTCTTTTCTGTAAATCCAACAGGATGCGATACCTGGAATTTTGGCGTATAAATAATATCACGTTTTCGCTGCCAGATTATAAACAAAATAATATTATATAATTCTTTCACGCTTTGTCAAATGAAAAATTGCTTCAAGTTCTACGTCACCTTGTTCGCCTTGTGTACAATGTCATTAAATTCTTTTCGTGTCACCACTTTTATCTGTTTAGTTATACAATGATATTATATAGTAGAACTTTCAATCTAGTCAATGATTGTTCTGTATATGTATAAACTCGTTATTGTGTGGAAAGCTTAAGAGATCGTTATGGTGTATCCATCAGCATCATGAAAACTGATTTATTCAACGGGTCATAGTTTTCCTTTCCTCGTTTGTCTACCCCGGACTTGACTTTTTATGAGCAACTCGGCGGGTGTTTCTAGAAAAGCAGAGGACGCTTACCCTACCGGTACACCTGGTCCATGCTCCCAGTTTTTAGTGGAGTTCGAGTTGCTCATTTACTTTTGTTACTTTGTATAATTTTAGTTACTTTATGTTCTTTGTTGTGTATGTCTGTTTTCCATGTCTGGTCTTTGTCCCTGGATTACATTCTTTTGATTACCGCTATAACCTTGGTTCCCTTGATTACTCTTTTAAACAAAATCATATTTATACATGGTTCCTTAAACAAATAATTAAACGGATAAATGTGCATTTTGTTTATTACCTGTTTATTCTTATTTTGGAGAATGAATTTAAAAAAAAATGTTATTAAAGTATCAAATACATTTACCAGTTGTCGTATACAAAGGTTGTATATATAATTCGAATTCGATCATTTCATTACTGAATTTACATATGATGATACTATGACTAAAGTTTTTGAAACTTTTTTGGCCGTTCCATATGGTACAATAAGCAAAAGTAGTATATAGAAAAAAGGTTTAGTTGAAAGAAACGGACAACTATACTCTCTGCTATGTTTGCGATTTCAAAACGTTGGGTACTTACGGCAATCTGTGACAATGTGTTCAATGCAGAATTCAGTTGCATTTATCCATGTCAGATTTATCTTATAAAAAGCAATTCATTACTCGCGAACATGGGAGTCGTACTAAGCTGAAAAGTCGAGCATGCTGTATTACAGTACCAGAATGAAGTAAAGATCCCTCTAAATGGAGAGCTCAATGAGCCTAATAAAATTCGGTAAAAATAAGTGAATACATTTGTTATATGCTGCCATGGCAACGAAAACTGAAAATTTCATGGATAAAAAAATCCATTCTTTTCCCACGGCCATAAGTCTTTGTTTAGTATAATGAAACAATATTAACAGTATTAAATAAATATTATGTATTATTGATTATTATTACGTTTATGGCCATGTTGACCAAGAATAAACAAAAAAAAAAAAGAATACGGAAAATATGGCATTGGGAATGGGGAAGTTTAGAATGCGAAAATGAAAACTTCACTCAATAGAATAACTGTAATGTTGCCATGGTGATATGACGCAAACATAACGAAACAGACAACGAAAGAAGGCTACATATATATCCGGCAAAGAATCAAATGAAAAAAATGTTTTTTTAAGGATACAAAGCTCAAAGCGTAAGTTAACACATATCACTTATCATTGTTGTATAAACATGCATTTGAAAGGGCAAGAAATGACTATATTACATATCTTGATATCGCGTTGATTTCTTCGATTTGAGTCAACATGTCTCTGTCAGGTTACTTGGATAACAATATATTTTGAAATTATCATTCAAGGTGCATTATAATTTAGTAGCATACAATACCTAGTGATGAAGATAAACAGTAATTAAGAAGTGTTTTGTGCTTATATATATATATATATATAAGCACAAAACACTTCTTAATTACTGTTTATCTTCATCACTAGGTATTTTATGCTACTAAATTATAATGTACCTTGAATGATATGTGACATCTATGGCAACACCGCCTGCAAAAAGTCCAGCGCCCTAGACCACTCGGCCAGCTAGGCTGTATATAAATATAGCTTTCGCTGGCCGAATCATTCCTCCTAGTAGGATTACTCTAGGGCTGTAACTTAGTACACGATAACTAAAGATGCTTCGTTCTGTATTGTATGTAGAAGGAACGTTCTTTGGCATGTGAAAAATTGCATCAATTGTGTTATCAAAGTAAGGATTGTCCATCTAAATTTCTATTTCTATATCATCAAACACCCCTTGAGACGTTTAGGTTTCCCGCACGCACGATACTTAAACGAACGCTAAACGCTCACCAAACGCACGATAAACGAACACTTTTATCATGCGTTTAGACGACGAACGATGATAAATAATAATAATAACAAATAATGACGGAAGAAGAAATAGAAAATTAAATTAATATAAATATAAAGATTAATAATAGCAAAAAAATATAAATTGATTATTTATACTTTTAGAACGTTTCAACGAGTATATAATCTTGGTTCTCTTGATTACTCTTTCGTGTACTTATAACATGTTGATTATTTATACTTTTAGAAAATATACAAATCTTTTATCTAAGGCCACCTATTTGACACAATATACACGCCTTGAGAGGGCTATGTTTCCCGCACGCACGATACCCAAACGCACGATCAACGAACGCTTCTATCGTGTGTATAAATCAACGCTCGTATCCTGGGTTTAAACGAACGCAAAACGATGTGTTAACGCACTATAAAATTTATACGAACGCTAAGAAGGGAAACGTGAACGTCTCAAGGAGTGTATAACTTGTATATACTTCTAAGAATCCAAAAACTAAATTCGTAAAAAAGTTGCATACAAAATCTAATTCAGGTTAAATAATGCAAAGGAATAGAATTTGATATGTGACTAAAAATATATTAAACCTCGCTGTAAAATAAATGCATCAACCCTGAAATCAAGACTATGTATAGATGAGTTTCAAATATAATTATAATACATGCATAATCTTTTGACCGTTTCTAAATGTAGTTTACAGATTGTTAAGTAATCTGTTCAGCATACATTTAAATGTGTAATATTATACCTGCATCAGAGATCGAACATCCAATGCCGAGCAAGACAAACATGCAGACAGTAATAACATAATCTGTACACCATGGTATGACCGCCAGCACTATTACTGACCAAATATTACCAATAGCAATATGTATAAATTTGTCAATCATGTAGTAGGTCTTTCCAACAATAACTGAGGATGCACCATAACCAACAGACATGGCCGAAAAAAATAATGATATTTCTTTGACCGAGCTGTTTGTTGTAATTTGTAGATCTAATAAAGTTGGTCCTATTTGTGCAATATTCCAGCCCTCTACAATTTATGTAGAATGAATGTTAATGATTAGGAAAGTAGCCTTAAAGAAACTTGTCAGTGCTAATTATTTTGGTTGTCTGAACTGCATTGCGTGAAACAATACTGATCGTATTGCTTCACGCAAAGAGAAATGTTTACTGTCTTGCCTTTCTCCAATGAGGCCGCCAACCAAGATGTCGTGTGTTTGTGGGTAATGTCACTTTGAAAAAAACATCTTGCTTACGTGTTAGTGTTTGTAAGAATCAGACAATATGGGAAAAATCACAAAATAGAAATGTCAAAACCCCACCGATCTGAAGGATCTCTCAAGGATATTTACTCTATCAACAAAGGCCATTATTTGATCTCTGCATCATTGACTTTGCGCAGAAATTCGTCAATAGAATCTTAGAAAAATGAGGTTTTTCAAAGAGTTATCTTCCCGTGAAATGTTCATTTTCAGTGCATTTCAGGGAAATTGTAACTGAATGGTCCAGCATGATATAGAAAATCTTGTCTCTTTTTCTTGATTCTGATGCCGCAGATAGTCAAATTACACTATCAAAATGATTTTTTTTTATACCATGTTTCACCTACTGCCTGATTCTTACTAAGACTGATACTCAAATGGCTTGCATTTCTTAAATATGAAAAACCACTATTTTCATATTACGATTATGACCAAAACGTAATGTTCAACAAGAGTCATGTAAATATCAGAATAACATGCACATGGTAGATGGATTTCGGAATAAAATTACCTCGTACGACATAATGTGTTTTAATTGTCCTATTGATTTGACGGATTTGATTTGTTGTCTAGTATTTTTAAACTAGAAGTAATGCGTCGTAAATATGACTCATAGACGCAACGCGATATATGTACATTTTGAGAGGTTGTACTAATAACTATTCCATAATATTAAAATGGACCTGTTTTCTAATGTACCAATGAATTAATTAATCCATTTGCAAAAACTAACAAAGAGCAAGAAACTATGATTAATAATAATTAATTATGACCTCTATGTCATAATTTAGAAGTGTATTATAATTTAATAACATACTCACCAGCGAAACAAAGTTGAAGGACATAAATATGAATATATGAGCATTTTACGGAAATGTTCATCATTTGATAATCTTTAAAAAAAGAAATTTAATGTTACCGCTCATAGTCCACAGCGTTGTGTTATCAATGAATTCGGATTACAATTCAATATGTAAATTATATCTATCATGTATTTGTTTATACACGAAATGAACGACGCTTTACATTAATAAGGTTTAGTCATATTTCTTTTTCTAATGCAATACAAATATGTTATTAGAAAATGACCACTGTATGGATAAAACAATTATTATTAAAACCTGTTTTCACTAAAACATTCACGTTGAATGAAATAACTGCACTAAGAATACCTGCATTAAGTAGATTCAGATGATAAGTCTCCCTTTCTTTGATTTTTTAAAACATATTTTTTTTGCGGATTAATGATAATATTTTAACATGAACTATTCGGTTATTTTTACTACAATTAATTAATACGTTAATTAAATTCCGCTAGTTGTAACTTCATGCCAGAATGACATCAGGCTCTTGGAGACAAAAGTTATATCTTGAATTCTTGTATACTATCGATATAAGGACTTTTTTCTCTATCGTGTTATTGACCTTTATGTAATTTTCCACCGTGTTGCAGGCGTCATTATCAAATTTGGTAGATTTAGTTTTATCAAATTCATATAAAAATTGCAAGAACTCATAGCAATTTTTTGTTTTTTTTTTGTTTTGATGTCTTGAAAATGACTATAAACACATGCTGCATGCACAAAAAAATAGTATGCCATGTGAGTTATTCAGCTAGTATCATGTCTGTATTATCATTTCTTTATGAAGCAAGCATACATAACATCCATCCACCAGGAGAAATAATTACTCTTGAAGTGCAGCTCTGCCTTAAAACCAGACACACTCATATAATTAGTGGTTAATGCATTTCTTAATTCCAAATATTTTTTATAAGAAATAAAGAAATCTCAAAGAAACTGTATTCAAAAATTAAAGTGAAAATGAAAGTTTTGTTACAATTTATGAAAGAAAAGTACGGGAAAATTTGCCGCCGGAAATGTTACACTTTAACCTGTAACAAAATATTTCACTGTTATTGCAGATCCGAAGAAATGAGCAAAGGAACAGTTGTTTTAAGTTGGTAACAATTGTATTTGAATAACTTCATAAATAATTTTGAGATATGATGAATCCTCCCTGTCTTGTTTTCAAATCGAACAACACTTAATTTCTTTCTACAGGACATGTAAGGATTTACAAGGTTTTTGTTTGTACATATAGCTGTATTTCGAATGGATGTTTATTTATGCTAGACAAAAGGCCTATATCCAGTTTGTTAGATGGAATGCGAGTTTCTTACGTGACATTCATTTTAATCATTCAAGTTCGATACAACTTATTACATGTATATTTGGGAATAGACAGAAGTTCACAGTGTTTAAATTGCTTTGTTTATTCGTCAAAGAATATATTAGCATTCAAATCAGTTATGTCATTTGTACAGCGTAAAATATTCCCTGGAAACCTACATTTTTTTTACTGATTGTACATCTAAGGGTAATTGCATTAATACATTTTTACATTTAAGGGTTATTGCATTAATACATTTTTACATTTAAGGGTTATTGCATTAATACATTTTTTTGGTAATTTTTTTGGCATGATAAGATTACTACAATGTTTTCTCAAATTTTATAGCAAATAACAAAAAGTTTTTGAAAGTTGTTGGAAACTTTTTGAATAGGATTTGATTTTATTACGTCTATATTTTTTGTATTCAATATCATTGTCCGAAACCGTTTGGTGTAAAGAAAATGGAAACCCGTCAATTTTTTTGTCATCTTCTACTTTCGGAATGCTGTACATAGTTCCCTTCATATGTTCTCTTAAAAACAGCTTCTCCTCATTTGCAGTTAAACAACACCATCTTTTAAGAGTCGTGTACAAAATTTTGTGGTTTGGCATACCCACGAAAACCACGAAAATCAGTACCTTACGAACAATAGTACTTTCACAGTATATCAACAACTATTTTGCTGCTTTATATAGTTACACAGCTCCCTTTACTTCCTTTTGAAATACCCTTTATTGCAAACTGGCACTTTTACAATTCTTAAAATGGAGTGAAGTGTCTTTCTTTCCTACAATGCTTTATATTCTAAAAAAATATCGTTTTATTTATAATATATAACATATGTCTCCATCAACTTGCACACGATTTTCTGTTCCCACCTCATCTCTATCCACATACGACATAAACTAATTTCGAATTTTATTTTGCTCGATCAATTAAGATCTTAATCACGAAACTATGTTGAAAACGAAAAGAAGATTACCATTGATATGGATACTGAAAACCTTAAACCACGAATTCAAGAAACCACGAACTTACATTTAGGCTGATGGAACAGGGTAATGTTGCTACAAGATTAAAGTCATCACGACAGAAGTTTTATGGTCGTCATCATGCAGTCGTGGATCGTTACGGTATACCTATCTGCACAATGGAAACACATTGGTTCAACGTGTCATAAATTTCCTTTCCTATTTTGTCTAACCCGGACTTGACTTTTTTATGAGAAACTCGACGGGTGTTTCTAGAAAAACAGAGAACGCTGACCCTACCGGTGCATGCTTCAAGTTTTCGAATTGCTCGTTTACTTTTGTTACCTAGTATGCATTATTTTAGTTACTTTTGTTTGTTTTTGTTGTTGTGTTTGCCTGTTTCCATTTCTGTTATCTTGTATTTCTGTTTAAATACAAGATTAGATAAAAAGGCATCAGACATCTCCGAATGTAATGTTTAAAATACATCCAGGAATGTGCAGATGCTATTATGAAACTTAACCGCCCACCAAAACTAAACGGACTTTTGGTTGAATTCTGCAGAAAATTATTGAATACATTATAGCATAGTGTTGTCTAATTATTGAATAAGGGATTCAAAATATTTTTATATAAAATGTGATCCTGTAACATTAAAAAAAATCAGTTATAAATATAGACTTGTCACATTTTTTAGCAAAAAGACTAAAACAAATTCTTCCGAAACTTATTTATGAAGTTTATGTGGTAAAAAATAGATTTATAGGTTTCCACCGGCGATAAATACAGGATATTATTGATTACTGCAATTCATATAAAGTCGAAGGAGCTATGGTATTCGTGGAGGTCCCAAAGACATTTGACTCCAACAAATGTTTGTTTATGTTTCATTTACTTAAAACATGGGTTTAACGAATCATTTATGAAATGAGTCAAAGTACATGATACAGATATTCAGACATGTATTAAAAATAATAGCTTGATTTCCAAAATTTTCAGAAACACGAGAGACATAAAGCAATGCTGTCTTTTTTTCTCTTTACTATTTGTTTTATCCATTAAATCAAGAAGCAATAAAGTTTTCAACGGTATAAGTACAAAAATGAAGTTCACAACTGGTATATGATACAACTTTGTTATACAGTTCGAAAGATGAGGTTATGAATGAGATCGAAATATTTGGGACATTTTTAGGTTTAAAATTAAACATAAACAAAACAAAGGACATATTAGTTTGAAAATTGAAGTCTTGTAAAGAAAAGATCATATATATTAAATGTAGCGAGTTTTAGGTATATACTTTTTAACTAATATTTTTTTTTTTAAAAAGTAGCAAAATGAACACAGTCCTGGGAAAAGAGAAAACTTACAATATTAGGTAAACTATTTATTGTCAAAACGTTAATCCCACCAATCTTTACATTTTTGGGAGCATGATGTGTAGTCCTAGAAAAATATTGCAAAGATCACTTACGGCAGTAGTTCTGCCTACAACTTGTCATGGATTGGGCATCAGGTGGAAAGAAATGTAATCGCTGTTTTTGCTTTCTGCATGTAAGTATTTTCTGTGGATTTGCAGTTTTGAAAGATATTGAATACAATAATAACAATGTAATATTGCGTTGTTTCCTCAAATTTCATGTCAATTATTTCAGTAGTAAAATAAATCAACTGATGTTATTTGAAATTCAGAACAGAAACAGGGAAGAGTTAAGTAGAAAGACAGTAGGAGTATTGGAAGTCTAGTGAAAAGTTAAAGTGATTAGAACAAACAACACAAAAAACCTGATGGTATCCAATATTTCATTCACCAGAACTTGTCATTGCAAAATCACATTTCAATGTATGTGAATTTGTTATGATTATTAGATAAAAGGTCAAAATAAAAACAAAAAGACAAGCTATACACTAAAAAGCCATCGAAAAATCCAATTTATTATACTTAATGAATTACTTAACTCAATTTTCTAAACTTTGGTTGGTTCAATACGAGGTTTTGCGTTTGACGGAGAAGTCCACATCATTTACTGATAAAAGAATTAAATCGATTAACATTTATTACTGCATTGTCGAATTAAAAAGTGACTCACTGAGTTTGGAGCTGGAGATAAGGGTAACAACAAAATTACCGAACACTAATTTGATTCATAATCAAGTTCAGTCAAAAATAAATATTTCAAAATAGATATTACACCACTGGAGCAGCAACCGGTAATTCAGCGGTAAAAATAAAAAGTAAAATAAATAACATATAGCTAAGAGGGTGATTGAGGGTTTGTTACTCCTTGAAAAAAAATGGCACTTTCGGCTACACCTCAGGGTGACAACGATATCCTATTTACATAATGGTACTCTGCTGATACACAAACTTGTAATAAAAGAAATGTTAACTAGACACGCGATTCTTATCTTCAAAGTATTTTCAGTCATAGTTTCAAAATCTAATTTTTTGGTGAGTCCAACAGGATGCGATACGTATAATTTTGATATATAAAAAATATCACGTTTTCGTTGCCAAATTAGGAACAAAATAATGTAATATAGTTCTTTCACGTTTTGTCAAATGAAAAATTGCTTCCGTTTCTACTTCACCTTGTTCGCCTTGTGTACAATGTCATTAAATTCTTCACGTGTTCCGGTTATGTTATGATTCTACGTTTGTAGATATAAATTTGGTTTATATCATATCCTTTTGATTCTTGTGATTTTTTATTTAATTAACAATATACTAACGTATCTCATTGACCTAATTGGTTAGACATTTCGTGTTACCACTTTTACAATTTGAGGTATACGACGATATCATAAAGCAGAGGTATCCCGCCTTTAAACATTATCCATTAAAACATTATGCATTGTCGTTTCTCCAAAAGAGATGGTACACCTAAATACAAATTTATAGTTCTTGGTAGAGATTCCTCATACTTTGTAAAAACTAATTCTAAATCATCTTCCAAATATATCCCTTAAGTAAACCATTTTACTCGATCGCTGTAAAACTGTGTGCGGATGACAGATTAAGATGAAAAATGTTAGTTAAAGGTTTTTACACCTGTCATGCCATATTTTTTTTTTGTTTTGTTTTCAAGAAAATGTCGTGATTTTCGTTTTTAAAACGGTTAATCTCGACATTCTTGCATTTTTTAAATAAATTTTATTTAAGGTGACTTGTGAAATCTAGTTTACGTTGTGAGACCGGATGAACAAACATTCAGGAAAAAAATACGCTTACCAAATCATCTTCCAAATATAAAGAAGATGTTTTCAAATTGCTGGAATTATTTATCGACAACATATTTGTCCAGTGTGGCGGACGAGTTTTTCAACAAACGGTCGGCATTCCAAAGGGAACAGATTGTGCTCCACTACTTGCTGAGAGGAAATATCGTTTGGTTAGACCCTTTAATCTCTGTTTCCGCTATATAGATGAAATATTATCGTAAAACAATCCTAAGGATTTGATACATCGCATCTACCACAAAGAACGTGAGATAAAGGATACTATAGATACTAAGAAGTCAGCTTCATATCTCGACCTGCACTTAGAGATCTATGGTAGAGGAAAACTATTGACCAAACTTTATGACAAACGTGATGAATTTTCGCCTAGATTGGTCACCTTATCTGTGGCAACATCCCTTCAGCACCTTCGTATGGAGTTTTTATATCACAAATCATACGTTATGCAAGAGCTTGCCGAATCTACCCAGACAATTTGTATGGCGCTAGACTTCTTACAACTAGACTTCTAGAACAAAGTTATGTTGCTGCATGATTGAAGTTATCACTACAGACGTTTTGTGGTCGTCATAATGAACTCGTGGATCATTATGGTGTATCTATCTGCACCATGAAAACTAATTGTTCAACGTGTCATAGTTCTTTTTTCGTCTACCCTGACTTGACTTTTTATGAGCATCTCGGCGGGTGTTTCTAGAAAAGCAGAGGGCGCTTACCCTGGTCCATGCCCCCCGTTTTAGTGGAGTCCGAGTTGCTCATTTACTTTTGCTACTTAGTATGTATTATTTTAGTAACTTTATGGTTTTTTTTTTGTGTATGTCTGTTTTCCATGACTGGTCTTTCTATTGATTTCGACTAGAATCTTGGTTCCTTTGATTACTCTTATGGACCTATTTAGTGTAAAATGTTTGAGAGTCTTATAAACAAAATTACATTTTTTTACATATTTCCGTAAACAAACAATTAAAACTGTCAAATTTGCATTTTGTTTATTACCTGTTTATTTTTATTTTGATGAGTCAATTAAAACAAGATATAATTAAAGTTCAAATCAAATACTATTACAAGTTCTTGCATACAAAGCTTGTTTGCATAAATTGAATTCGACTATTCCATTACTGAATTCATATATGATGACACTATGACTAGTGTGTTTGAAAGGACAACGACAGAATTATTCTGTGTGTTTATATCTGTTGCTGCAGTAACATTGAACGTTTTTTTTGCCGTGCCATATGGTACATAAAGCAATTAGGAGAATTTCAAAAAGGGTTTAGTTGAAAGAAAAGGACAACTATACCATCTGCTATGTTTGCGTTTTCGAATAGTTGAGTACTTACGGCAGTTTATGACAATGTTTTAAATGTAGAATTCAGTTGAATTTATCCATGTCAGATTTATCGTATAAAAGGTAATTCATTACTCGCAAACATAGGAGTCGTACTAAGTTGAAAAGTCGTAGGTGCTGTATTACAATACCTGAATCAAGTAAAGATCTTTTTTAATGGAAACCTAAATGAGCCTATTAAAATCAGGTAGAAATAAGTGAATGTATTTGTTGCATGTTGCCATGACAACAAAACAACTGAATATTTCATGGATAACAAAATACACTTTTGCCACGGCCTTCAATTGTTTTACTTATAAAACAATTTTAATGAAATTCGCCAATATAATACGTCTCTGTCGGGTCTCAGATCTAAAAAAAATTCTGCAAAAGCCCCGCAACTTTCAAATCTTTCTAGTCTTGGTAAACCGAATACCCTCTAAATCTGATCTTTCGTCAAAAAGGTTCAGTTGAGACAGATTACACAGTATTAAATAAATATTATGTATACTTTATTATTATTACGTTTATGGCCATGTTGACCAAGAATGAAAAACATAGAAATAATTGGGCATTGAGAATGGGGAAACAATGCGAAAACTAAACTTTATTCAATAGAATGAAGTTACCAAAGTTATATGACTCAAATATAACGAAACTAAAAATGAAAGACTACATTTATGGCCGGCGAAGAATCAAATGAAAAATTGTTTCTTTGAAGGACACAAAGTGCATAAGTTAATGAATATCACTCATCATTGCCGTATAAACATGAATTTGCAAAGGCAAAAAATGACTATATTACATATCTTGAATCTACATTGCGTTGATTTCTTATATGTGAGTCAACATGTCTCTGTAAGGTTACTTTGATGACAATATATTTTGAAATTATCATTCAGGGTACATTATGATTTAATAGCATAAAATAACTAGTGATAAAGATAAACAGTAATAAAAAAGTTTTGTTTGTTTGTTGGGGTTTAACGTCCGAGCAGCAATATTTCAGCTATATTAAGACGATGAACATGAAATGACTGATAAAATGAACATGAAATGAAAAATGGGATGGGACACTAGGATGATAGGGTCAAGAAATTTTGATTGCCACAACACAAAAGGGAGGGATGGGTAGGGCCGGGCAATTTAGCCTCCTGTGGCGGAGCGCAAAGGTTCCTACTCTTATCGAATACCACAGCCGGGTTCTTTAACGTGCGAGGAACGTGGCATCTTTCCCAACACGGTGCACCACTATGGTTTGCAGTCAGGTTTTACGTATTATAGCCTGACAATCCCAGCATGTAATACGCCAGGGGTACCCCATTCCACCACCTGGGGCACACATCCCAGTTGCTCTGTGGGCAGAGAGCCGTAGCCCCCGGCTAGGTTTCTGAGCACTATTTAGTCGCCTTTTACGACAAGCTTAGCACTGCTGCAGGCCTATTCTTTTAACACCCGGAACTGCACGGGGTAGTCATAAAAAGGTGTTTTGTGCTTGGAAATATATATACATATATCAAAACAACACATAGATTCATCAAAAGCGCATTTATTATCGTTACGTTGTTACATGAAATCCGTATTATAAAAATGTGATCTTTTTTAACAAATTGATATTAAATGATGCATCTGTATATTTAAGAACTCGGTGTTTAGTATACATGCGTTAGTGTCAGCATAGTAGTAAAATGAAATTCAATCATTCTTTTTATAAAGCTTAGAGCAAAATCGGATAGGTCCTCTGGGGAAGCGTCACTGGTCATGCGGCGGATTTTGTCGGGCTTTCGCCGGGGAAGCTTTTCTGATCGAGTAGCGGACTCTGTCGGGTTATCGAAGGGGAAACTTCTCTGGTTGAGCATCCATTCAGATACAATTTGCTTATAAACATAGTCTCTGCAGTATTTTAAATGCATGAATTAAACAAAACCTTTTTAAGAGGATGTTAATAAAATAGCAAGGCAGTGATAAATTCTTTTTTTTTTTTAAATCTTATATAAAAAATCCATTATTTCTTAAAGTTTAATGTTTTGTTTTGATTAACTGCAAAATGGAAGAAAAATTAATTACATAAAAATCATTAAAAAAATGAAAGATGTTTTTTCTCTGGGCTAAATTTTGTTGCTTTGTCAGAAATTTCTTTAATTATTTCTTGCGCTGTTCATTGTCGATCTAAACCACATAAACATACGAAATATCCATTAGATTTGAACAAAAAAAATCAGAGGAATAAAGTTAATTCCATATAATGTACTACACATATTATGGGATCTGACTGAGTTTTACATGGACAACCTCTTAACATTTTAATTCTAAAAGAGGTAACCATGCCGAAATATCAGCTTGTGGGATGTATGTGTTGTGTACAAGTTAAAAAGAAACATGTAAAAATATATGTACATGTTATAACTTGTAAGAACCAAAAATACAAGTCGTAACAAGTACAAAGTGTACATGTACATGTTATAATTCCAAAACTTATTTTAACTTGAACAATATTGAAACGAATCTTTAAATATATGAAATATTGTCAAATGAAATAGAATTGTGTTGAATACTTATTAATGATAGAAATGAAAGAACTATTTTATAGTATTAGAAAAAAGACACACATAAAGAGTGATTCTTATGTGTATTGACTGGTTGTTAAATACACCCTGAAGGGTAACTCCTAAGTACCTAACTTTCCCTGACCCAAATTTCACTTGCCCCGTGTAACGGGAAATAGGAATTCTAGAACGAACACTGGCCGGGACTTATTTTTTGCTGTAATTCTAGAAATGACTGGACAAAATTCTTCTGCGAATGGCACTATGTTTACGAAGGAAAGTTTTTTTAAAAAGTGTGTTAAAAAAGTCAAGGTCGAATCCAAATGGTACACAACAAACTCTATTTAAGCTGTATGGGATATTTACGATTGGAGAAGTGGAGAAAATAATTTCAAAAAAATAAAGAAAGCCAGTGCATAGTCGGATCCAGGAGTAGGTATGTGAGTCGAAACCAATTTGAAGGTCTTCCTGATGTACACTTTGAGTGTCTGATGTTTCTATGAATGAATGTAGTGTTAAAGAGATTAAAATACGTTATTATTGAGTGGAGGACAGGGGCACCTTCATTGTAATTTTGAAAAAAAAACTTAAAGGGTGGAAGGTGTAAGTGCAGACAAAATGAAAGTGATGTACAATTTCAGGTTTCAAATGTCAACAACTTGTAGCAATAAATAAATCATTCATGTATGCGTTTTGGAAATATAACATGTACTAAAGGTATCCGGATTTTTAGAATAAATCATTTAACTTTACAATTTAGTCTTTACATAAGCCATGTTAACTACAGAATTGTGTGAAATATTGCTATCACTTTCTAAAGATTGCGATTTTCCGTCTGTTTTCATCTGATTATCAAGTTCCGTTTGTCGTTGCTTACGGTTTGTGACTCTAGATAGCAAGGCTCCTATGCAAAAGAGCACAAAAAGGAAAAGACTCCCACCTAATTCTATATAACAAAACAATAAAGGAGACTTGTCAATAAATTGTCCGACTATAAGAGGAACTATCGCAGCTCCTGAACTTCCAGCTATCATATATAATGAGGTTATACGCGCTGTCACATGTACAAAATCTTCTTCCGTCCAGACAAATATTAACGGGTACATTACTGCATCAAACATGCCTACCATTACAGCCGCCAACCAAATACCAAAGTCATTCATTGTTGTTGATGTTATTAGCATGATCGTGTACGATACCACTATCATAAAACTGTAAAACGTTAAAAAAATTGCCAAACTTACTTTAAGTGATACGAAAATTCCGAATACACTGCCGACTGAAAAGGCGGCCCAGTACAAAGAAGTGGCATATGCAGCATTATCTTTGGACCAACCGTAATGCTTAACTGCAAATGTTGCTAAGTAACTTGACATTGAAGTTTCAATAGCAGCAAAAAGAAACATTATCATGCCTAACACCAGTAGAGAAGGTACTTTTATTCTTAGTGGCAGATACTCTGTACTTTGCGATTTATCAATGTCTTTCGGAGAGTTTTCAGTAGAATTTTGGGGAATTTTGTTAAATGTGAAATACATTACTACAATAGGTATTGCAACGACAAAAGCAATTGCTGCAGAAATTGTATACGCCTTATATACATCTGTTGTGAATTGTCCATTACTTTCTGAATCTGTTATCAAAACACTGTTGTTATTCGTTCCATTTCCTGCCCATCTGACTGATATGCGTGAAGAATTTTCTAGTTCAGATTTATACTTGTTGTCTTTATCTAAGGTCAAAAACGGGGCAGCAACAACAGGGGAAAGTAGGCTACCTATTGTCAACACACTATTTAATATTTGCATGTATGCACTACATTTCATTCCATAGAGTTCGATGAGAAAAGTCTGAATGACTGCAAAAAATATAAACACAAATAAAGTTCGTTTTTTTTTCTGCAAAACCACATCTGTAATTTTCGTATAATAAACTAATAATACATTAAAAACTTTATACATCACGGTAGGTGTTTTTTTTTTCTGAATAAGTTTTGTTTCGAACTTACAACGTAAAATTTATTTTACCTAAAATACAATTTAATAGAAAATGCTTGATTGCCGAGAACAAACGATTTAAAACGAGAATTATGACATTTTACTCAATAGCAAAAAAAAAAAAAAACGTGTTAAAAACAAGCAAATAATTTGGCTTGTCATAAAGAAGCAAATTCTTTGGCTATTACATTGGCTGAAATGTAGGTTTACATGTACATACTTATCATACCCCATGCAATCAGGGGACCCAAGGTTCTAGCGATAATCAAAAGTCTGTTATCCAGTGATAAATACCAGACATGGAAAACAGACGTACAAAACAAAGTAACAAAAATAAAATATACAAAACAGAGTAACAAAACAAATGACCAACATGGACCAGGTGCACCGATAGGGTAAGCGTCCTCTACTTTTCTAGAAACACCCGTCGAGTTGCTCATTAAAAGTTCGGGGTAGACGAAAGAGGGAAGGAACACTATGACACGTTGAACAAATCAGTTTTAAAATGGATACCGTAACGATCCACGAGTTCATCGATTTCTACGTCTAGGTCAAGATATCAAGATATGAAGCTGACTTCACAGTGTCTGTAGTATCCTTTATCTCTTTTTGGTAGATGAGATGAATCAAATCCCTGAAATTAGGATTGTTAAAAGGTAGTACGTCATCTATATAGCGGAAACTGAAATTAAAGGACCTAGTTTCACGACATTCTTAAATTTCGGATCAAATCAGCTATAAAGTCAGCCTCATAAGTGGATGGAAAGGTCAATAAGTAGAAGAGCACAATTTCGTCCCATTGGAATACCGACCATTTGTTGAAAAAAGGCGTCCATCACACCGGACAAACATTTTGGCGATTAAAAATTCCTGCATCTTCTTCTGTATATTTGCAAGATGATTTGGAATTATTTCTTTCAAAGTATTCGGAATCTCTACCAAGAACTATATATTTGTATAGAGGTGTACTATCTTTTTTTGGAAAAACAACGATGTATAATGTTTTTCAAGCGGGATTTCAACTGAGTATGGGGAATAGAAGTATACAGTGTTGAAAAATCATAGTTTTTAATGATATAATATTGTGATAATAGTTTTGAACTGATGGTCTACAGAAGATCTTTCGAATTTTTTATTCAGATTGAATAAATACCACTACTGGAGTAACAAGTGTTGTGGTAGGGCTGCAGACCCCCTTTGACAGCTGTGAGTACATAAGTTAAGAGTTTTGAAAGAGATGGAACATTTTGCAGATCTAGCTATGTAACGTTGTTTGTATGGATTCTTGTGGAGTTTAAAAATCTAGTACATAGACGGTAAATCACAATTATCGTCTTTGGTAGAGAGACCAAAGGAGGATAGCGCAGATTTCTTGTTTTCCACAATCTCTTCTTTGAAGAGTGAGAGGCTTGAAACGGTATTACCTGCTTTATTCAATTCAATTTTTGCATTACATATTCAAAAGAACAATTTTAAAATAATATAGTTATCAGGAGCCAGTAAATACATTAAATATTGAAACTGACAACCATATCAGGTTGTCGGTTTTAATCTCAGTTGCCGCTATATAAATAACGTATTATCTTTAAACAACCCTAGTTTCGGGGATTTGATACATCACATCTACCCCATAGAACTAAAGATAAAGGATACAACAGATACTGAAAAGTCAGCCTCATATCTTGACCTACACTTAGAGATCGATGATAAAGGGAAACTATTAACTAAACTTTACGACAAACATGATGACTTTTCATTCAGAATTGTCAACTTTTCTTTCATTTATGGCAACATCCTTTCAGTGCCTACGCATGGAGTGTTCATATCACAAGGCATACGCTATGCCAGATCTTGCCGTAACTACGCAGACTTTTATACAATTTGACTTTTGGAACAGGAATATGTTGCTACAAGATTGAAGTCATCTTTACAGAAGTTTTATGGTCGTCATCATGAACTCGTGGGTCGTTACAGTGTATCCATTTGCACCATGGAAAATATTTGTTCATTTCATAGTTTTCCTTTCCCCTTTCGTGTAGTCCGGAGTTAACTTTTTATGAGCAACTCGGCGAGTGTTTTCAGAAAAGCAGAGGACGCTTACCCTACCGGTGCACTGGGTCCATGCTCCCAGGTTTTAGTGGAGTCCGAGTTGCTCATTTACTTTTTTTACTTTGTATGTACTATTTTAGTTACTTTATGTTCTTTCTTTTGTTTGACTGTTTTCCACGTCTGGTCTTTGTCCCTGGATTACATTATTTTGGTCGATAGGAGTAGGAACCTTTGCGCTCCGCCACAGGAGGCTGCATTGCCCGACCTTACCCATCCCCCCTTTTTCCAGTGGCAATCAAAATTTGTCGACCCTATTATACTTGTGACCCATCCTTTCTTTTTTCCATTTCATGTTCATTGTCTGAATATAGCTGAAATATTGCTGCTCGGACGTTAAACCCCAACAAACAAACATTATTTTGGTTGCAGCTAGAGCCTTGGTTCCCGTAATTATTTTTTACCATACTGTTAAATAGTGTTAAATAAATGCAGTCAACTGTTTAATCATGTGTTCTACAATGTGTCATTTCATGAATAAAACAAATGAGTAAACTATTATACCTGCATCAGAGAATTGTAATATAACTGTTTGACCTTTCTTAAGTGAAGTTTTCAATTAATGTGTTAGTGATACATATGTAATATTATACCTGACTCAGAAATCGAACATCCAATTCCGAGCAAGACAAACATGCAGACAGTAAGAATATAATCTTTACACCATGGTATGACCGCCAGGGCTATTACTGACCCAATATTACCAATAGCAATATGTATAAATTTGTCAATCATGTAGTAGGTCTTTCCAACAATAACTGAGGATGCACCATGTCCAACAGACATGGCTGGAAAAATTAATGATATTTCTTTGACTGAGCTGTTTGTTGTAATTTGAAGATCTAATAAAGTTGGTCCTATTTGTGCAAGAGTCCAACCCTGAATAATTTATGTAGAATAAATGTAAATGATAATGAAATTAAAAATTACTTGAAAGTAACCTGTCATTCAAATTATTTGGTAGGCCGAAGTAATTTTAAAGATTAAGAAGTTTAATCATTTTAAGAATTGCACGAAGCATTTAATATTCGTCATTAGGAATAAAGAAAACAATTGCCATATTTCATGGTTAAATATCGACTAGACTACACATGTAAAATTTCAAGATGTATTTTTCCTATGATTTTACATGTTAACGATAACCATGAAAAAACATGTTGGTTTACAGATTTATTCCTTAAAAACCAGTAATAATTTTTTTAAGTTTTCATTTGCTTTTATTTTTGGTTTTTTTTTTTTTTTTTTTGTTTTTGTTTTTTTTTTTTGTTTTTTTGTTTTTTTGTTTTTTTTGTTTTTTTATAGGTTTTTTAATATGAAAAATGAATGGTTTTATATAATTCAAACGTACAGTTATGTTGTTTATTTATATATCGAATAATTACACATTGGTCCTTAACAAATGCTTTCACATATACGCATATGAAATTAATGTTGCAAGTTTGCCTATTTATTGTACTGGGCCAATTTCTAAAATTTTGTCATATAATTTGCTTATAAAAAACTAGACTGGTGTTTCAAAGAAGGAAGTGGTAATTTCATAAACTACTCATAACTAAGAAGTATAAATGGAATTAAGATATGTTTTATACAATTTTCAGCATTGGTAGCTCTTAGAAACCATTTTGATATTGGTTCCAAAACAAAATTTTATCCTCTGCTTGTTGTGATCATTTCACGGCACTTGGTACAAGTATTTCAGAAGATAATTGGCAGATAACAATTATTACTAAAACGTGATGATTCATAAGTATCTTATTCATATACGAACAACTTGTGCATGGTAAATGTACATTGGAATTAAGTTACCACTTATGTCATAATGTGTACTTGATTTCAAGTTTAATTGATTTGACATCGGATTAAATTTTATTATTGGCGTGTACGTAGAATCAATGTGTCTCATAGAAGCAACACGAAATTTAAGCATTTTAAGACGGTAATACAAATAATTATCCATGGTTTAAAAATGACACTTTTTCTTATGTACCTGTTTAATGTACACAAATACTGTATATTAATGTACATAGAAGCTTACTTTCAACAATTTTGAGGTACATATTGTAATTCTTTGTTTTAATTGAAAACTTGTTCCTACAGTTCACAGCGGAAATCTCTCGATTGTGTTGATAACATGCAGGTAGTTGATACGTAATACTTGTATCAAATCAAAATATGAGAAACATATGTTATGGGATTATTTTGTTGTAACATTAAAACTGTCCATGTCTGGAAAACCAACAAATTATTTTCCTTGCAAAACAGCGAAAACGAGAGAAAATAAATAATAAGCAAGAAACTACGATTTCGTTATGAACCATTGTGATCTCTATGTCATAATTTGGAGTGTATCATTAATTTGTAACATACTCACCAGTGATACAAAGTTGAAGCACATAAATATGAATATAATGAAAATTTTACGGAAATCTCCATCATTTGACAAGTTTCCAAAAAACACTTTAACGTTACTTCCCAATGTCGACATTTCTGTAATAAAAATGATGCGGTTTCGATTCCACAAGTATATAATGTGTATCATGTCTATATTGATACACGCAATGAACGACGTTTCACATTATTTAGGTTTAATCACATTTCTTTTTCTTATATAATACATGCATGTTAAAAGAAAATGACCCCTCTACGGATAGAACAATAATTATTTGACCTGTTTTACACTGAAATCATGTTGAACTAAAATATCTGCATTTTGAAAATACTGCACGAACCATTCAAATCATTATTGGTTATTCAAATTATTAAGGGATATTATTCGACTTATTTTTTTTCTAAAATGAATAGGTATATAAACATTGGTATTATACTACCATGTCATTTATTTATGCCTCGTAAATATTGTAACTGCTCGTAAATCTTTTCCCAGTTTTTATTTCTGGAACAGGGTTATGAAGATTGAAGTCATCACTACAGAAGTTTTATCGTCATCATGAACTCGTGGATTGTTATAGTGTATCCATCTGCGCCATGAAAAAACTGATTTATTCAACGTGCCATAGTTTTCCTTTCCTTTTCGACTACCCCGGACTTGACTTTTTTGTGAGCAACTTGGCGGGTATTTCTAGAAATTCAAAGGACACTTAACCTACCGGTGTACCTTGTGTAGGTTCCCGGTTTTTAGTGGAGTCGCTCATTGCTTTTGTTACTTTGTATGTATGATTTTAGTTACTTCATGTTCTTTGTTGTGTATATATATGTCTGTTTTCTATGTCTGGTCTTTGTCCCTGGATTACATTATTTTGATTACCGCTATTGCCTTGGTTTCCTTGATTATTCTTAACCATTTTTAAAACACGAAAACAAACATTCTTTGTTGCTTGGAAACATAAGATATGGCCAGAAACTAGCTAAAACAAATATGGATATTTGATCTCAGAGAACTTGGATTTTACTTTCAAATAATAAGCAGTTCTGTATAGTTCTGTTCACGTACAATCAGTGCTTGTTATTAGGAACATTCTTTACTAACAACTTAAAGATTCATGGAAAAACTACTTAACACAAATAATTCTACATTTTAAGTAACATTCTGTGTAAGAGTCAGGCAATAGATTGCACATCATTTTCCAAAAGTTAGTCATTTTTTGCCTAAAATATATTCAGTATCTATGGAAAACAACCAAAAAGGCTATCTAAGTTTATCTGTAAGCACCTGTGACGTAGATATTTCTTGACTGCTTAAATTGGGAAAGAGTGCGTGAAAAGTTTCCCGCCATTTTTTCCGAATAAGATAACCTTCAAATATCTTAAACAGGCAATTTTACAAACACTTTGATGATTAGTATTGGTGGTTATCTGGTATAATTAATTGTTTTCCTTCATGTGCTACACCTTATATAAATTTTGCCATATTCTTAGGCGGAGAATACATAAGTCAGAAAAAAGACAACAAAATTTTTTAACTCGGAGAGATCAATTTCAAATGTATCCGAAAATTCAATTCCAACACGTATGAACCCCGCGTGGTAAACATGCATAACCAATATATTAGGGCAGCTCATTGAAATATTTGGTTGGACATTTAGGGTCATTACATTTACATGTTCAGGTATACAACGACCTTACACAGTAAAAATTTCGATCTATTTAATGAACCTTCTTTTGTTTATTTCTGTGTCGGATTATTTATATTATAATTTTGTTTCCCCTAAGTTTAAAAAGTTAGAATCTTATAGAAAAAAAATTCTTATTTCAGCATGATTCTGTAGACATGTAGTTATAAAAAGTGAATGTAACTTGTTATATAACCAGTTTCTAGTTGTGGTGCATTAATTAAAAAAAAGATTCAAATACTATTTCTTGTTCACCTTTCGTGTACCCGGACTTGCCTTTTTAAGAGACACTTGGGGTGTCCTAAAAAGTCAAAGGACGCTTACCTTTCCGGTTAACCTGGTCCATACTCCCAGTTTTTAGTGGAGTCCAGATTTCTCATTTTCTTTTGTCCTTTTTTATGTATTGTTTTGATTATTTTATGTTCTTTGTTGTGTTTGTCTGTTTTCTATGTTTGATCTTGGTCCCTGGAAAACATCCTTTTGATTTCCGCTAATATCTTGGTTTTCTGTCAAACATTGTGACTTGTACTTAGCTGGAAATAGAGGGTTATGAGGTAAATATCCCATCCTCTTTAACAAATATCTGAGCAACGGAAGTAATGGGAATGCGCACACATTGATATAAATGGAACTTTTAATTTTATCTATTAAAAATATTTTATTGTGAAACCTTGTGAAATCTTAATGAATCCAGAATAAACCGTCTAAACCAGACAACTGTTTGAAGTTCCTTTGTTTCAATTTAAATGTAATTGGAATCTAGATAAATCGAGCACCCGTCTAAATAAAAAAAATTCAATATTCAACAATAGGCACAGTTGAGACATGTTACACTGTACTAAATAAATATAATACTTTATAGATAGTGCGTTTGATGAGTGTTTAGCGTGCGTTTAAGTATCGAGCGTACAGAAAACTTAAACGTCTCAAGGAGTGTATGATTATCACATTTTTTCCCACTACTATGGTTTCAAAAACTTTGACCCACGTCATATAAGAAGCCTCAAATAAACAATATGCTTGTTGACATCATTTTTTTATTTTATGGAAAACCAAAGAAATTTCCCCAAAAAATGCAGACCTTCAGGTTTCTTGATTTTTTAAGATAAATCCATGAACTTCAAAATATTGTCACTTCATACGCTATGTTATCTACACCCCTGTTTAAATTTCTTCTATCATTTCCTAATGGTGGCGATTTTCCGTCGAATTGTGTATGATTATTCAGTTTAGTTTGTCGATGCTTGCGGTTTGTCACTCTTGATAACAAGGCTCCTATGCAAAAGAGTAAAAAAAAGACAAGACTCCCACCTACTTGTATATAACAAAACAATAAAGGAGACTTGTCTATCAATTGTCCGATAATAAATGGAACTATTGCAGCTCCTGAACTTCCAGTTATCAAGAATAATGAGGTTATACGAGCTGTCACATGTACAAAATCCTCTTCCGTCCAGACAAATATTAACGGGTACATTACTGCATCAAACATGCCTACCATTACAGCCGCCAACCAAATACCAAATTCATTCATTGTTGTTGATGTTATTAGCATGATCGTGTATGATACCACTATCATAAAACTGTAAAACGTTAAAAATTTTGCCAAACTTACTTTAAGTGATACGAAAATTCCAAATACACTGCCGACTGAAAAGGCGGCCCAGTACAAAGAAGTGGCATATGCAGCATTATCTTTGGACCAACCGTAATGCTTAACAGCAAATATTGCTAAGTAATTTGACATTGAAGTTTCAATAGCAGTAAAAAGAAACATTATCATGCCTAACACCACTAGGGAAGGTACTTTTATTCTAAGTGGCAGTGACTCTGTTTTTTGCGTTTCATCAATGTCTTTCAGAGGGTTTTCAGTAGATTTGTGGGGAATTTTTTCAAATGTAAAATACATTAATACAAAAAGTACTGCAACGACACAAGCAATTGCTGCAGATATTGTATAAGCCTTATATACATCTGTTGTGAGTTGTCCATTACGTTGACTTGAATCTGATATTAAAATACTGTTGTTGTACGATCCATTGCCTGCTGTCATTCTAACAGATATACTGGAAGAGTTTTCTAATTCTGATTTATATTTATTGCTTTCTTCTGATCTCAAAAACGGAGCAGCAACAACAGGGGAAAGAAGGCAACCTAATGTAAACGCACTGTTTAATATTTGCATGTATGCACTACAGTTCATTCCATAAAGTTCGATGAGAAATGTCTGAATGACTACAAATATGTATAAAAACAAATAAGGTAAAAATACATTTGATTTATTTGACAAATAGATAAGTAAAAATACTGCATTTACAGCCCACCTTATGGTATTTGTTTTGTTTTTCTAGCATTTTAGACGGTGATTTGTAAAGGTTAATTAGACGTTACTAGGAATTTGGTTGATGACTGTCTCATTTGCTTTCATAGTGTTGTTTGTTTTCTTTACTTTTTTAGCTGCGGACTCACGCGTAGATTAAACCAGATATACAGAAGTAGCAGTTTTGTTTGGAAAATTAAATGCTAAATAGTATGTGTGTATTGTGTACCGTGTGCTTACGTCCATAGTATCAGCCAATCCTCAAGTTTAAATTAACTTACGTTATTATTATATTTTACAGCAAATGATTAAAATTGATAGCGTCTTCCCTTGATTAATGATAGTAACCTTGCATAAACTTCACAACAAAACGGTATGCGTGAAATTGAAATTGGTCGGAAGTTATGACGTTGCAGTGTTATTTTCTACTGTGATGTCATGACAAGCGATCAATTACACAATCACGACTTTTGTAAATTTGACGACAGAAGGACTTACGTCGGCAATTGTGGTGTAACTGGAAAATTGAACTTAACCTTCGATTAGACTTGGAATGAAATATATGTATAAAAGTCATATGAAATTATAGAAAGCTCAAAGGTCTTTGTTCATTGTCGAGTTATATATCAAATTCAATTTATCAGATAACAGTCTTTCCACAGTTGAAAAATTTAAATGTAATACTCGCTGTGAGAAAGCATAACTAATGATGTTTCATTTTGTATTGTCTGAAGAAGAAATGTTTTTGGTATGTGAATAGTTGCAACAAGTGCCCTATCAAGGTAAGGATTGTCCATCTCAATTTCTATATTGATCATCATATAACTTGTACATTCTTAAAAAGGACCCCAAAAATTTTCTTAAAAAGAATACGAAATCAAAATTCCGAAAAAGTTGTACACAAAATCTAATTCAGTTAATACAAAGGTTATAGGAATAAATCTTGATTTGTGACTAGAAATAAATTCTACTTTAACATAAATGAATCAACCCTGAAATCTAGATTGTGTATAGATGAGATAGAAACTATAATATAATATTTTGACCTTTCTAAGTGTAGTTTACATTGTTAAGTAAAATGTTAAGCATAAATTTACATATGTAATATGATACCTGCATCAGAGATCGAACATCCAATTCCGAGCAAGACAAACATGCAGACAGTAAGAATATAATCTTTACACCATGGTATGACCGCCAGGACTATTACTGACCAAAAATTACCAATAGCAATATGTATAAATTTGTCAATCATGTAGTATGTCTTTCCAACAATAACTGAGAACGCACCATAACCAACAGACATGGCAGGAAAAATTAATGATATTTCTTCGACTGAGCTGTTTGTTGTAATTTGAAGATCTAATAAAGTTGGTCCTATTTGTGCAATAGTCCAGCCCTGTAGAATTTATGTAGAATGAATATAAATGATACTGAATGTAGCCTTAAAGAAACAATCAGTGCTTTTTATTTTCGTCGCCTGAACTGTATATCGTGACGCAATATTGATTGTATTGCTTAACGCAAAGAGAAATGTTTACTGTCCTGCCTTTCCCCGTTGATACCACCAACCAGGATGTCGTGTGTTTGTAACGTCACTTTGTAAAACTTGCTAAAATGGCTTGCATTTCTTAAATATGAAAAAAACGACTATTGTCAGATTACGATTATTTTTTTTTTAATTTTAAGCAAAGTGAGGTAACTCCCTAACCCGACAGACTTGTTTTCTGTCCATTTCGAGCAATGGACAGCAGTAAACTTATTGCAGCTGTTTTAAGTACGTGGTTACTTTTAATGAATTTATTTCAAGTAATTAACTTCTTTCCAAGGTGAAAATAGTTAAGATTTCAGAAAAATATTTACTGTTCTTCCATAATCCAGAGACCGCCAACCAGAAAGTCCTGTGCGTGGGAAACGTCACTTCGAAAAACAGTTTATTAACATACTCACCAGCGAGATAATATTAAAACACATAAATATGAATATAACGAACATTTTAAGGAAATCTTTTGATAATCGGATTGAATTTATTGTCTAGTTTTTAAACTAGAAAAAATGCGTCGTAAATATGACTCCTAGAAGCAACGCGATATTTGAGCATTTTCAGAGGTTAAACTAATAACTATTCCATAATATTAAAATGGACCTTTGTCGTCTGTACATCCTTAATGTTACCAAGTACTATATATCATTAACCAAATTTCTACAATAAGTATAGAAATGCCCATCCTTTATGAACCCAAAATTTCGACGACTGGTCATTACGAATCGGAAATTCCTACAGCCGGTCATCACGAAATCACAGCCATGCATTATGAATTTCAAAACGGGGCATCAATACGGGACCATTTATATCAAAATGCACTTAAAAACATGGTTTTTACAAAAGTCCTAGTTTTTGAGATGTCGTGACAATTAGCTCATGAATTTTCTTTATTGGTGATTGCAAGTTCTCCATATGTTTAATCTTGTACTTGTCTATAAATTTACGATTTTTTTTTGGAGGGATGGGGCATTGGAATAGACAACAAAACCTTCATGATTTATTTTCATAAATATATAATTCATAGAGACATGAACTTATTTTTAATTAATGTGAAATCATATGTATTGATGACAGATTTTGACTATGTCCGGATTTAAAGTTGGTTAATAAAAGTATCAATGCGTGGCCTTTTCCATATTGGCCCTTTAACATGCCCTTGGTATTAATAATGGCCTCGGATGGCTGTTATGGCCATTATCAATACCTCGGGAATGTTACAGGACCAGTATGGAAAAGGACATAACTTAATACTATATAAATGTACATAGAAGCTACCGTTGAACCACATTGGGGTTTGTTTTGTTTTTGTCACGACAGAAACCCTGATTGAGAATTAATTTCTACAGAGTACATTTAAATCTCTCAACTTTGATTACATGCAGATATTTAATTCGTAATAACAAATCAACATGTACAACGTCTGTTATAAGAAGTGCCGATTTTGTTTTAACATTCAAAGTACTTTGTCAAAGTAATTTATCTAATGTACTGATAAATTAATTTATTTGCAAAAAAAACAACAACAAGCAAGAAACTACGATTAAGTAATAAATCATTGTCACTTCTATCTCATAATTTAGAGGTGTATTATAAATTAATAACATACTCACCAGCGAAACAAAGTTGAAGCACATAAATATGAATATAATGAAAATTCTACGGAAATCTTCCTCATCTGATAATCTTCCAAAAAGAATTTTAACTTTACCGCTCATAGTCGACAGCGTTGTGTTATCAATGAATTCGGGTTTCAATTGAATATGTATACTATGTGTATCATGTATTTGTTGACACACGAAATGGACGACGCTTTACATTAATTAGGTTTAGTCACATTTCTTTTTCTAATGCAATACAGATATGTTACTAGAAAATGACCCCTCTATGGATAAAACAGTTATTATTAAAACCTGTTTTCACTAAAATATTCATGTTGACTGAAATGACTGCACTTAGAATACCTGTATTAGGCAGATTCAGATGAAAAGTCTTCCCATTTTTGATTGTTTTATTCGTATTTTCTTCTACTGATTAATAAGAATATTTAAACATGAACTATCCGATTATTTTTGCTACATTTAATTAGTACATAAATTAAGTTCCGCTAGTTGTAATTTCATGCCAGACTGACATCAGTCTCTAAATATCTTGAATTCATGTTAACAACCAATACGAGGACTTTGTCCTCTATCGTGTTACTGACATATATGTGATTTTACCCCGTGTTACAGGCGCCATTATCATATATGGTAGATTTACGCGATTCATGCAAACTTGTATAAAAGTTGTAAGTACTCATAGCAATTTTGATTTGTTGATGTCTTGGACATTACTTTAAACACATGCTGCATGCCCAAAATAGTATACCATATATGTTATTCAGCTGTTCAAACCAGGCAGAAACTTATGATAAGTAAGTCATGCATTTCTTAATCCCAAAAATCAGACATGCTATAGTAGACCTCATAGAAACTGCATTCAAAAATTAAAGTGCAAATGAATTTTGCCCTGCCCCGAGATAAATTTACACATAAAGAATTGTTACAATTTATTACCGAAAAAACAGGAAAATTGCCCGCGCAATTTTTACACTTTAATCTGCTGTAAAATAATATTTCCGGTTTATTGCAGATTCAAGGAAATGAACAAAGGAAGAAGTTGTTTTAAGGACGTAACAAATTTATTTGAACACTTTCATCGATAATCTTGAGATATGATCAATCCCCCTGTTTGGTTTTCAGACAACATTTATTTTCTTTTTACCAGCCTGGTCATATCAAAATTTCTCTGCGTAATATCCTTTCTAAAGATCCCAAGTACCGTGAACCGCGCTCCATAAATTGGAATTATAACTTGAAAGTTCTTATGGATGCCGTGGAGGACTACGCAAGAAAATGGATAAAACGAGAACAAGAAGACATTAATTCTCTCTCAATTTGGTTAAAGACCGTGAGGTCTTCCATTTTGAAACGAATGAAAGTTTTAAGTAGGTCAATGAGTGCCAATGTTACATTAGTTTTCACAGACGCCGATGTAGCAAAATATTGTGTACTATACATGACAAATATGTTGTCGTAATAGCAGACGAAGCCTAAAGAATTGAGGAAAACCATAAATCTGTGCTATCCACTTTTGGTCTCCCAAACAAGGACGATGACTGATTTACCGTCTATGTACTGGATTCCTAAACTCCACGAGAATCCATACAAACATAGCTGGATCTGCAAAATGTACCAAAAGACCACTTTAAAATCTTTTGTCTTCTATACTCACAGCTGTCAAAGAGGGTCTGCAGCCCTACCACAACACTTGTTACTCCCGTAATGGTATTAATTCAACTTGGATCCTGAAAAATTCCAAAGATGTTTTGGAGACAAACAGTTCAAGACTACTATCAGAATATAATAGCATTAAAACCTATGATTTTTCAATACTGTATACTTATATTACACATACTCAGTTAAAATCCCGACTTAAAACCAGTATACATTGTTGTATTTCAAAAAATATGATACACCTAGATACAAATATATAGTTCTTGGTAAAGATTCCTCATACCTTGAAAAAAATAATTCCAAAATCATCTTCCAGATATACAGAAGAAAATGTTTACAAAATGCTGGAATTTTTAATCGACAACATATTTGTCCAGTGTGGTGGACGCGTTTTTCAAAAGACAAAAAAAAAAAAAAAAAACGGTCGGCATTCCAATGGGTACAAATTGTGCTTATCTTCTTGCTAACCTATTGCTTCACTCTTATGAGGCTGACTTTATAGTTGATCTGAATGTTAGAATATCGTTTAGCTAGATCCTTTAATCTTAGTTTCCGCTATATAGATGACGTATTATCTTTAAATAGGCTTCTAAAGCAGAGTTATGTTGCTATTAGATTGAAGTCATCACTACAAAAGTTTTATGGTCGTCATCATGAAGTCGTGGATCGTTATGGTGTATCCTTACGCGCAATAAAAACTGATTTGTTCAACGTGTCATAGTTTTCCTTTCCTCTTTTGTCTACCCCGGACTTTTTATGAGCAACTCGGTGGGCGTTTCTAGAAAAGCATAGGACGCTTACCGTACCGGTCACCTGGTCCATGCTCCCAGTTTTTAGTATAGTCCGAGTTGCTCATTTGCTTTTGTTAGTTTGCATGTATGATTTTGTTGTGTATGTCTGTTTTCCATATCTGTTTTTTTTTTTGTCCCTGGATTACATTCGTTTGATTACCGCTATAATATCGGTCCCCTTGATTACTCTTAGTAATATACCGTGATGGAAAGGAGAATAAGCTTCCTGTTTCGAAAAATTTGCTTTGAAGACTTCTAATGAAAACTATTAGAAGTTACTCCTTGAAACACATGTACAGCATATCGACATTTGAAATAATCATGTATATATTTAAGAATTGGAAGTGCGATTGGGACGCCGAAGTGCGATGGTCAACGCTGAAGTACGCTGGATGTGTAACGCTAATGTGCTTAAGTGCAAGTGTTGATTTTGAGCGAAGTCGCGAAAGTGCATTGGTACTCCATTCAACGTCGTCACGAAACTTTCTTTACGTTCATAAGCGCGTAATAATTTTACACAGAAAACTTAAGAAGAAATGTCACGAAAGTAGAATTTTCGGAAAAATGCTGATATGATTCTATATATAGTTCATGAGGAACTGCGTGGCACTTTAAAATAATGGCGTTTGAATAAGGTAAAATTCTAAGTATAGTTCAATACAATCTTTTTGTTTAATTAACATGTTGACCTATTGAAGCCTTAGTGGTTTGGGCGAGAGTTGCTTGTATTTCATCACTTTTTTATCAAAACAATATTTTTTTAGCTAAAACAATGTTGCACTCAATCTTGTGCAAATCTGGGACCCCTTACAAAGCGGAAAACATTTTGCATTTTATTAATTTTATATTTTTACCATTTAAAAAAGTAAGTTATACGTTCACAACCAAACATGAAGTGGGGTGTATTATATTATAGAATTAAATAAAAAAATAAGTTCAGGGGAGGCAAAATGGCACTTCTTCTCTTCATACTACGTTATTCAGTTTAATCTTGGTCGTTTGTAGCATCAATCATTCTTTGTTTACCTTAGCAGCTGTGTTTAGGACAAAACACACGGACAACAAAGCGCCATCTCATACTACATTTCATTCGTATTTACAAATTCTTTAAGTACATTTATAGTACATGTAGTTTATACACTGATACATAAGAGCTATCGACAGCCGTTCTATAGCTAAGCTAGCAAAGAAATATTTACATGTTAAAGAGTACTCGAATTTCTAAAAGTGACATTTTATTCAAATTGCCGTGGAGTGTAGGAAGAAATTGAATAAGAATTATAAGTTTCATAATTTTCATGTCAAAGAGTACTCGTCCATGTAAAAGTGTCTGACAGTTTTACTCAAATTCAACTGAGCGTAGAAAAAAAAGAAAGTAAAATTATAAGTTTTGCTTTTATATTGTTCTCAGTAATTGGAAGTACAATTTATGAACGAAGTAAAAGCAAACTTTATGACTGCATGTAGACTAATATAATATCTGAAGAATTTCAAGATAATCGTATATTTACGGTATCAACGAAAAAAATCTACGAGAGAATCCACAACCATGTCTAACGATCGCAGTTTAGCGTGATCATAAACACACCTTGGCGTAATACCATTGCACTTCCGTGCGACCATCATAACTCAGCGTCCCATCGCGGTTCCGAGATTTAATTTATTACTGGTGCTTTTTTTGTATTTTAAATTCGTTTACGTGTGTCTGGTCCAACTGTCCCTGTTCTGACAATAAAAAAATGTTTAAACTTTTATTATATATTGGCGCACTTATTAACTCCTTATTTTCCTGGGCTCTTTGT